>OY759241.1:16565276-17886384 GCA_963662185.1 Eilema griseolum
TATTTTGATATTTTGATATAGATTACGGTATATCATCGAAAATAAGATGTAAGGTTCTGTGCAGAAAACTTGGCAAGTAAGGGCTTGCTATTACTAACATTGACTGCATAAAATGTCGATTGGTACAAATCGAAGTGTTATTCTGTAGTAAGTATCAAATGAAAAGTTTGTTTTAAAAGAAACAAAACACACGACAGAAAGCACGACTAAAAGCCTCTGTGGCGTGGCGGTAATAAACACGGCCGCTACGAAGGAGGCACGGTTTCGATCCCCGTTCAGTGCAAATACTTATATGCATCAATATGGGTATTAACATTGGTTGTGCCTCGGAGAGCACGGTAAGCCGTCGGTCTCGGTTACCATTCGAAAATGGCAGTATACTAATATGGCAGACGTTACGGGCAGTTGGAACCCTAAAAAGTCCTATAACTGGTCTAGCTGCAATGCTTCTATATTGCCTTTGGGTTGTGGAAGTCTGACGTCAGTCTCTTCACAGAAAATATCGAAGTTTAGGCAAATCCGCAGTTAGACTGGTAAAGCGAACAGGTGGAGCCGCCAGTCTCCCTGGCAGAAGCAGGCCGCGGCGGTGGCGGCCCCCGTTTCCGGGGACGAGTTGGGAACTTTGTAGTCCCCACACGTTTTGACCGAGAAGAGGGCCAGATCGTGAGAGATGGCCCTGGGTCGACCGGGGTGTGAGGGATATGCCTGTCAACCTCACTTTCGGCAACCAAAGCGACCCACAGGCGGCGTGCGTTTTAGTTGGTTCGAGTCCGACATAACCTCCTCCACCGGATCGGGGATTTTGCGCACGAAAAAAAAAAAACTGGTAAAGAGGTCCCCACACTCCGAGGTGAAAGCTTAGCATGAAGAAGAAGATGGCAATTCAGTTACGGAAACGAATAAGTTAAAGTTAATGTATCGGTTATGTACGATCAGCGTCAGAATAATCTTGACTACAAAGTTTCAAAATGATCTGAAGTAAGTATTAAGATCAAGTCAAACTGTTTTAATGATTTAAATAGTATTATTGTCCGAACTAAAGGTGTGTCCCAAATATCAGAATAATCAGTAAACAGGAAGGGGGGGGGGGGGGGAAACCAAGGCTTTGAGATTATTTTGAGTACTTTGTTCGTCAACATCGATATGATGCTGACTAATATGTTTATATTAAAAGAGACGAAATATACGTCAAGTATATCGCAATGTAAGTTTTATGGTAACTAAATTAATCAGGTTCTAGTTTAACTTTTTAGTTGCGTTAATTGAAGGTAATTAAATCGGTTAAGTAAGATTAATGTTCGGAATTTTCTTTAATCTTTTTGGAGACATTATTAATATCAAAAAGCGAAAAATGTTACAAGCATACTCCCTTTAATACTGGAATGGTGAAACTATAAAATGTGCGATTTTTAACTTCACCAGTAAGGAATTTTGTAGAGGAGGTAAATCCAGTCCAGCCCTAGTGACAATACTCGCTGTGGCATTGGATGTGACGTTCAAAAATTTCGGTACAACCATCGCGGTTTCATGTTCCGTCTTGGATGTCAACATCCCATTGATTTAGATAACAAGCTAATCAAATTGGTGACCAGTGGCAGTAATCGTCATTATGATATGATATCTTACTGCCAGGTAACCTAAAGTTAAGCATTAATATGATAGAATAGTTGATTATCATGAAAGATTAGCCCACAGGGTACCTAGTACGGTACCGTGAGAACGAAAGGAGAAAGTTATATAATTGTTGTATCAAAATTTAATTATATTTAATCAGTGTTCTGACAGTTTGATATAAGGTCAGATTTAAACTAAGGAGGATATCTTTGAACCATCACGGAGTTAATGACGGTGAAAATATAGATAATATTACAATAATTATATCATATTATTATGACATCCACCTATACTTATTCGTCGATAGCTGTAAACTATTCTCGTTCGTGGTGCCTTACATGTTTAAGTTGATTATTATGTATATGTAATCAATAATATTTTTATGAAATTTCTAAGTTATTTTGGCACTGGGTAGCTAGTTAGACCGATATGATATATTATGGATGCTTCAACGTTAAGTACCTATACTATGCATGTGTTAGGTTTAAGATAATTAAAATAAATCTAATAATATCGAAATATAGGTTTTATGATATAAATGCATTCTACGCGTAATGTTTTTACATTTCTATTCATACTAAATAAACACCGCGTGTTTGAAATTCCATAGGTAATATATGAAGTTCAAGGATTAACTTGTCGATTGTACATTGACCCACTTATTGAGTTATGCAATTATACTGTACTTACTAAGAAGTAATGTACACACCTAAGTACACTACTATTAAATATATTAAGAGATGCGCAACGAGAAGACAGGTAATACTAGATATTGATATCATATTCAATTTCAATGATATTCAAGTGACCTATCACATATAACTGTTTCTCTCCAATTAAACTTGTAACTCACCTTATACAGATGCACTTGGGAACACAAAAAATACCTCCTAATATGGCACAAGGAGCATTGACACGAAACATCACAATATACACTATCCATATACTAAGTCGTTTCACTGCATTATACAGCACTGAGGGTCGAAATTTAAAATAAATAAATCACTCGAGGGGCGTTTGTTCGCGTCTCATACTCAAGAGATCGCGCGTGTGGGCGAATTGTCACAAAAATCGGTCGTGTTATATCGTTAAAGGCTCAGGCCGGACTGAGCAGTTTATTATTATATCGCTGGAAGGAGCGCGGCTGTATTCAAGGTTCTGGCCGCGGCCGGCACGCAGCACGTAGCGAGGCTTATCTGCCGTCGTCTCGCCTTTGTCGTTCACGGTTTGAGCCGTGTTCGCCGTGTTTTGTTACAAGTCACATTGGCTGTGACTCTGTGACGGCAACGTGGTGCAGCGCATGCTATGGTCATAGTCTAGGTAACTTTAACATACATTGGCACGTAAGTATACTGAAAATATTGAAAAGAAGAACTTGAATAAGGATAATCAAACATTGATAAATTGCAGGTTTAATTTGTTTACAATCTGTACTGCTTACAAGCAAAGTTTATGGGTTATGGCGATTATGGAACCATAAAAAATGGTTAGTTATTGAAATCTATAATTTAATGCATTTTGAAGGTCCTCTTCCTTCTGTATTACCTACACATAAAATCAATAATGAAATGTCAGTCTGGATCATTTCATAATCTCATCTTATTGTAGTTCCAATTTTAAGCTTCAATGCCTTCAATCAAATGCCACTTATGGTATTCCGTTGCTTAACGATTATTACATCAATTGAATGCTAATAACTCCAAATGTCAACCAGTCGAAGATCTACACTTTGATATAGCACGGAATTAAACATCCGTTTACCCCCCGAGCTGTTGTAATAGAAAATTAAACTATAACCGCCTAGGATCCAAACTGAGAAGGTAAATCATCTGCATATGGTCATTTGTGCGAGGATGTCTGAAATTTTAAGATAAGGACTAAATTCTATGAAGAATTAGTTGTTTGCATAAGAATTTTTTTGGAGGAAGTGACTTTTTCATTCAAACTGCGCTAAGGTACTTTATTCCCTCTACACCCACCAGTACAGGCTGAAACCTTTTTTTTCAATAATAACAATAAGGGCTGTCTGACGTGCTTTATAGGTGAAAATCCATCGCTATGATTTGTACATTACTTATTTTATTCATTAAAGACGTTATACTACTATAACCATTAAAACAAAGGTCAAACAGACATGTACGAATACCGAATTTAAAAATCATCATTAATATCATAAATTGACTCAATTAATCAGAGGAACACTCAAACATTTCAATAGTATAGTTAAAATCATTAGCTTAAATTACCAACAATCAAACCTCATAGGTTTGGTTGTGTGTACAGAACTGGGACCCAAGCCAATCTCACCTGCTATTCGGTACACCTATTGGCGAATGGACGAGGCTCTGGAGGTTTTCCTTTCGGGATTGGAACAGATCGTGGAAGTCGCTAAATATTTACGGAACATTTGCACAGAAGTAATTAAATTAAATGTCAAATATTTTCAAAAAGCTCTGACGTCCCTAATTATTTCTCAGTAATTACATAAAATAATTATAATAAATAATATAATATTTATTCTATTTATCTACGGGACTGTACTGAGGCTGTGCATAGACTATGTAGGTAAATACCTACATAGTTTAATCACAGCATTCTTATCTATCTTATTTCTTTTTGTGAATGATTTATTTATTTAATTTAATTTATGTAAGGAGTATAACAATGTAATAAGATATAAACTAATATTTACAAGAATATAAAATAGGATACAAAAGGTTCAAATTAAGCATCGAAAAATTCCTCCCCATCCATGTCGACTGGTAATGTGCCCAAAAGGCTGGCGGCATTGCCCCGTTGGATGGCAATGCCAATCCGTTGAGCGAAAAACAGGCCTGCCCTTTGGTCACGCGAAGCATCGACCAGTCGTTTTGCTATTTCTTTGTATAGCGACCGTGCGCTCGGACCCCACGAACCCAGCGTTACCTTAATTGAATAAATAAATCTGACCATAACACGATTTACAAAGGAAGTTTTGTCACCACGCAGCCTTAGCTCGTCAACCCCTGTATTTCGCAGAACTAACTCATTATACAGCACCAGCATTTTATATAACCATTCCAACCAATTAGCAATAGCCTCGGTTTTGTCGCACATAAAATAAAGGTCAGTTTATAATTTATCTAATTAATTGATCGATCGAACTGAAAAATGCAATAAAGACTGATATTATTAATATATAACCTTAATTTATTTCAATGCTTCCAGTATTTTTCTCTTTTAATTAAATCTTACAAAAAAAATTGTAAAATCGTGCTGTGCTACTTTTTTTATACAAGTATATCTATATCTATATAATATCTTAAGTGGCAGACTAGCACACGGCCTACCTGATGGAAAGTCGTTACCGTGACCTATGAACGTGTGTATCATCAGGGGAGTCACACCCGTGCTGCCGACCTTATAAGAACAGAAATTTTCTGTGCCGTTAGTACAGAACACAAAATCAGGACAAGCCTTTGGTCTTCCCACTGACTGCACAAAAACTCTCCAGTGAGCTTCGGCTACCCTACTCACTGCCGAGAACACAACTCGAGGTTATTATAGCCGTGGTATTCTGTAGGTTGGAGGTCCCCAGTCAAACTGCTCAATTGAGACGAAAATATCGTCGTTTCCTACCTCCTACTCCTACTTATTAAATGTTTAAAAAGTCAGGACTAAGGTAACACAGGGACTAAGGCCTAAGTATTGAGGCGCTTACCAGAGACTTAGAACGAATAGGTGGGGCCTATGAACGTACTAAACGTCACTAAAACATTTATAATGTAAAAATATCGGAATGGGTGTCGGTAAAAACAATACAGAGTGGACATGTCGATGAGTTCATCATATTATGCCTTATTTCACGTAACTGACTTGGTACTCTGTAATATTATTACATTAATATACTAGCTTATACCCGCGGCTCTGCCTTCGGGGATGTAGGATATCGGAACTTTAATCATATCTCTGGTTTCATTCTATCAAGACTGTTTAATAGACTTTACGTCCATCGCGAACAAACAGACCAAATTAACGTATTTACTCCTCTTAAAAGCCGTAACTAATGGCCAACTTGGAAGAAATACCTTTTTTGCGTGCTGTAACCCCCTCAGAATTCACCTCATTGCAGCTATAAAGACGATTTAACAAATGCCTGTCTAGCACACAAATAAAGATGCATATAGAGCCACAGACACTAAACTTGTATGTTTGGAGCTAAAACCACTTGGACTATTTACATCACTATAGTCTATAGTAACTTTGATGGGAGCTGTAAATCGCACTGCGAAATGCGTGGTTAACACCACGTACCTTGGTGGATACCGTCGACCCACGTGACACACTGACACGTAAGACGACTGACGATATTCTATAGTTTCTTTAATCACGTTCTTCGAAGCTAATCTTACAAAACGTTGAATTAGTCATAGATTCACCTTACGTAACATGCAACTTAAATAGAACCTGCTGAAAAGAACCATTTTAAGAAGTTTAAGTGTAAGAGATTTAGAATAATTAAAAAAAAAAATTATATTTTCAAAAATGAATTAAGCTGAAGGTGGTATTTAACATGTTAATAGTTGAAAGAATCTAACCAAAAAAACACGTGTATAGCTTGATATCTTTTTAGAATTGTTGAAACTGAAGCTTCTATTTTGGTATTTTATAAGACAAGTATTATTTAACAAAAAAATAATTAACCGACATCCAGAAAAAAATGTAACGAAAAGTAAAAAATAATTGCAGATATACCTCAAAAGATAAAAATGCACGTAAGACTTTTGTTGAAGTAGGTGCAAATGCAAGTGTGTTGTCTGCCTTTATAGTTCAAGTCTTGACTACAGTACTGTACCTTCCAAGGTACAGGGATGTCATAAATACAACAATACTTCGCTCATTTCATACTTTCTATTTGATTTTGAGGAGTTCCCTTGTGAATCTCCGGTATTTAAGGTACAATAGCAAATAAGTTAACCTCAAAACTAAACTTAAACGAATATAAGAAGAACTTTTAAAATCAGTGCATAAAATATTAAAAATATAGCTAAATATTATGTACACTTCTGCATACGTTTGATATGGTCGTACGTACATAATGTTATGATATGGTCTTGCATAAATAATGCAATAATATGCAATTGCAGCAATCGCAGCTGATTCCCTGGTATTTATTGAAGAGTTCTGTGGGCTGTCTCTGAAACACCTCATCAGATCGACACAAAATGAAAATAGACCCATTTCGGAATACACCAATTTCGAACAAAAAAAGAATTTTGCAAATCGTATACGGAGCTACGAGCGTACAAACATAAAAAAAACATAAACAACCGAATTGAGAACCTCCCCCTTTCTAGAACTCGGTTAAAAATACAGTTTCAACTAAGAGTAGTTGGGAGGTAAAGAGATAAAGAGCTACGAGTAGGTCAGGTACTGTAAAGACTGTAGCCGACTGTAGACTGACGGACTTTTTCCTTTAGAAAGTTAAATAACAAAATCAGGTTGAACAAAATCAATCAATGTCAAGGATACGGATGCTAAATGTCCTACTCATAATAGAAATGAGAAAGTTTGTGAATATTTTTGGATGTTTATTATTAAATCACGTTTGAATGGCTAAGGGATCTAGAATTTTGGCACAGAATATTCTGTAATAACACAAAGGTTGCTTTTATCTTTGGGTTAGGGTAACAGGATAATTGTGAGAACAAAACATTAGTAAAAATTGAGAACACACATTATTTATAAGTAAAATGTTAATAATATTATGACATTAACATTTTAACATATGTAATTCGTTTAGCTATTGTTTTGTCTACTAAATAAGTTATTATCTACAGGTGCTACGATCTTATTCCTATTCCCAACGTGCTACGTTTGCTACGAGAGCTACAAAAATTTCGGGCACACATTTTTCCTTCGCAAATTTAACATACACCTAAACCTACACAGCTATCCTAAGCAAAGACTTTTAAAAACACATATACTAGCTAAGTGCTTCAACAAACATAGTATGTCGTTATTAAATCATCAACCAAACACAACAAAGAAGAACATGATTCTGTGTACTCGTACTTAGACGAATAATATTGATTTAGATGTCGAGATAATAGTCCAGCAGTCAGTATCATTATACATATCGCTCAATGTTAAGTCAGAGATATATACTGCTGGCTGGTTGACCTTTCTATTTGGCATATTCAATAGCAACTTGTATAGAAGTAAATAGGAATCAGAAATCACTTCCTAGTGAGACAAGGTCAGTTAGATATTTCCTCTATGTTTAGTTCGTATTGATTTTTTCGAATAATTAGTTATCGTTTCTTGGTATTTTTTTCTATACATCCATGTAAGGTAAGATTTCCCTACTAAAAATAATTGTCATTATATGTTAAATTTTATTTATTTATTCAACGCCGCGTGGTTCCCGGCAGAGTAGAATTTGGGCCACCCCGTCTCTTCCCATGCGGTGTCGTACAAGGCGACTGAGGGATGGGGCTGTTTAACATCAGACAGATATATACAGCCCAGACTCAGCCTCAGATACGGGGCTCGAGTCAACTATATATAATATATAATATATATATATATATACGGCAATAGGCTCACCACCTATTACGTGGGATCGAATACAGTTATTGGTGAAATGTGGGTGTTAATTCACCTCTGCCTAACCCTCCCGGGATAAAGGCGTGATTTTATGTATGTATGTATGTATTCAACATATATAAAATATAAATGTCACATTATATTCGCAATCTCAGATTTTATGTCACGTCAAATAACCCGCTCCTTATCGTTCCCGGTACAAAGGTGCCCATGACACTGGCGGCTTGCTCCCAGAAACGAGCCGGAGCGGGAGTCACCGCCTTGTTTGTGGATATGGTGATCAATTTCAGCAATTAAGTCCTTCGCCTCCGAACCCCAACTGCCCATAGTCTCCACCGTAATGGGCACAAAATAATATTGTGGCTCCATTGCGCTGCATTTTAGTTTTGTTATTAAATTAAACCAAAGTGAGTTTTTTCGAATAACTCAAAGAAATTAATTTAGTGAAATGGGTAATCCAGTTTATTTTCATTTGGTTACTATCATTGATTAAATCCGCTTAAAGATGGGTAAAGCTGTAATGAACCATTTTTAATCTAAGAGAAACATTTTTACCGACTTCTAACAGACCAGTAAATCTGTAAATTCAGTATTTTACTCTTATCTTTATTTTGTTCTTTTATAGTTTTGAAGTCAGTTTTTTAATAGTAGTTACAGTCGTAGTTTGTAATGGTAGTTAACTTATAACCCCCGACGCACAAAAATGACAGGGTGTTATAAGTTTGACGTATCTGTGTGTGTGTGTGTGTGTGTGTGTATATGTGTGTATGTGTGTGTGTGTGTCTGTCTGTGGGATCGTAGCTCTTGAACGGATGAACCGATTTGAATTTAGTTTTTTTTTTGTTTCAAAGATATATAAGTCGGGAGTGTTCTTAGCTATGTTTGAAAAAAATCGGTCCAAGATGGCCGCCGCTACAAAATGACGGAGTATATATTTTTTCTCAACTCACTCAATATGGGTATCAAATGGCTTGACTAGTAGATCAGTTTAAAAAGTGTAAAATAATTCTGCAACATACTAAATACGTAAATCGGATCATACATCTCAGAGTAATCGGTGTACATACATAAAAAAAAATACCAATCGAACTGAGAATCTCCTCCTTTTTGGAGGTCCGTTAAAAGATTAATCAATGTAGAAGTTTTCATTGTCACGCACAGATAGTGGAATAACTTTTTTAAGGAGTACAGTGAATTCACGTCAGTAATAGCCAGGATTTGATTTGGTATCTTCAATCAAAGAATCAAAGAATCAAAGAATCAATTTCATTTATTCAGTTTAGGCACATAAAGAGCACATATGAACGTCAAAATTTTACAATTATGTATGTCAAGAAATAATATAAAAATATTAAATAATGTAAAAATAAACATAAAACATAAACATAAAATCACGCCTGTCTCCCATAGGGGTAGGCAGAGATCACGGATCTCCATTTGCTACGATCCTGACATACTACTCTCGCTTCATTCACTCTCATTACATTCTTCATGCACGCTCGTCGGTTTAGAGTACTACTGAAATAAACCAGTGAAAAATGATTCTTTCGCTGGTTCGGTAGATTAGTTCTACTGAGAAGATACCAGCAAGAAACTCAGCGAACTACATTAGAACTAGATTATTTTTCTTTTATAAATTTGTTTTGGTTTACAATTTATTTTGTGCGAGCAAGCAAGAGACTTATGTTGACCACGCATTAACATCATTAAGGTACTCATCCACTTTATAGTAACCTTTACTCATTAAAGTTTTTTTCACTTCTATTTTAAATTTATTTATTGGCATATTAATCAAGTCCTGAGGAATTTTATTAAATATTTTTATGCAGCTGCCTACAAATGAATCACCAACCTTGTGAAGCCTAAGTTTTGGTACAACTAGTTTATTTTTATTTTTCGTATAAAAATTGTGTACATCAGATAGTTTTTCGAAAATATTTAGGTTTTTTCGTACATATAAGATATTTTCATAGATGTATTGAGAAGCAACTGTTAAAATATTAATTTCTTTGAAAAGTTCTTTCAGCGAGTCACGGGGTCTGAGGCTATAGATCGCTCGTATCGCTCGTTTCTGTAGTACAAATATAGTTTCAATATCGGCAGCTGAGCCCCACAGCAGCAGACCGTATGACATAACGCTATGAAAGTAGCTAAAATAAACTAGTCGTGCAGTTTCCTCATCAGTCAGTGACCTTATCTTTCTAACCGCATAGGCAGCTGAGCTAAGTCTTCCTGCCAAGGCGAGATATGAGAACCCCATTGCAGTTTACTATCTAGAGTTATTCCAAGAAAAACTGTGGTATTGACTATTTGGACAGATTCGTTATTCATTTTAATATTAATATCTGCCTGTCTTACATTTGGCATAGCAAACTTTACACATTTAGTTTTCTTCGCATTGAGCAGCAAGTTGTTACTTGTAAACCAATGTAATATATTAGAAAGGGTATTATTCACTTCGTCAAGTACTACTTCATGTCTATCAGTCTTAAAAATTAATGATAATCAGCAAATAATACAATTGCACAAAGATTTGTCGCGAAGTAAGGAAGATCATTAACATATATCAAGAATAGAAGGGGTCCTAATATCGAGCCCTGGGGTACTCCCATAACTAATGTGGCACCAGAAGAGTCAGTGCCATTAACGTTAACTTTTTGAATTCTGTCCGTAAGGTAAGACGTAAGTAATCTAAGTGAGCCGCTTGAAACACCATAATATTCTAATTTTAGTAACAACGTCTCATGATCAACACAATCAAAAGCTTTTGATAGATCACAAAAAATACCAATGGCATCCTGCTTCTTCTCCCATGCATCAAATATATGTTTGACAAGTGCAACTCCTGCATCTGTCGTGTTTCTACCTTTAGTGAAACCAAACTGTTTATCATGAAGTAAATTATTTTCTGTAAAATGTGAAAGCAGTTGATTAAATATTATTTTTTCAAAAATTTTACTTAGAGCTGGAAGTATGGAGATGAGTCTAAAATTTGAAGGATTACTTTTGTCCCCTGCTTTGAATAACGGTATGATTTTACTGTACTTCATAAGGTTAGGAAATTGGTTTTCATCTATGCATTTATTGAAAATGAATGCCAGGTAAGGCGCGATAGCGGGCATTATTGATTGTATTATATTGATTGAAATGCCTCAAAGGTCCTCAGTCTTTTTTACATTTAGTTGCTTAAAAGTTTTAAGTATAGTTCTAAAATCAATATACTGAAAATCAAAGTTAGTACTACATTTATCAATACTAGATTTAAGAAGAGAAGCAGCTATATTTTTTGAAGAATTTAATGAATTTGTAGTGGTAATTGGAATATTTGTGAAAAAAGATTCATATGCATTAGCCACTGCAGCATCAGTATTAATGTGTTTACCATCTATTTCTAACTCGAAGGAACGATCACGTGACCTTGTCTTACAGATTTCTTTGTTAATAACATTCCATGTTGCCTTAATTTTACTATCGGATTTTTTTATTTTAGCCCGAATATAATTAGATTTGGCTATTGAACAGACTTATTAAACAGTTTCGAGTATTTTTTAATATGTTCGATTACTTGTGGCTCATTTGTACATGCCTTTGTCTCATATAATTCATACAATATTTTTCTACTTTTAAAGATTCCAGGTGTAGCCCAATCACTAAATTTAATTTTGAATTGATTAGTGTTTATTGTTTTTTTAGTGAAAATGTTATTAAATTCGTAATTGATTACTTCGAACAAATCTCTGTAAAGAACATCTGGGTTTTCATTATTATTTAATTCCAAAAGAGGTATTTTGTTGTTAATATTTTGTTTAAATTTCTCTAATCGATAAGTTGTGATTGGTCTACATACAATATTTTTTGGTAATGAAACATGTTGGTGTTCAAATCTAGCTAACTGACCTGTATGATCTGACTTTATAAAATTAATTAACGATTTCTCATTTACATTGTTATCAGAAAAAATATTATCCAAGCAGGTAGCTGTTGTGGATGTGATGCGAGTTGGTTCACAAAACAGATTTTGTAAATTAAAAGATTTGAAAAGATTGAGGAACCTTAACGCGTTCTGGGAGTTTTCGAGAATATCAATATTAAAATCGCCACATACAACTACCGTCTTCTTACATTTACATACTTTTTTTTTAAGGTTTCTTCCATAATAGACTCAAAAAGGTGGTAATCTCCAGAAGGAGGTCTATAGACGCTAATAACAATATGTTGCTCAAGCTCTGCACATGATAGTTCAATATTTCGCTCACTCGAGAGTGCTACTATATATTTTCTCTCTTTGGATTTTAATTTGTCATTAATTAAAATGAGTGACCCACCTCTTATAGCAGAAACTCTAGTAAACGAACTAATGATTTTATAATTATCAATATTAACTAATAATTCTTGTTTTTTTAGCCAGTGTTCAGTCAAACAAAGTATATGAATGTGCATTTCATTTAAAAACAATTCTAGTACTAACTCTTTGCCAGAAAAACCTCGAATATTTTGATGAATAATATTCAGGTACATAGACTTTTCCTTTGTCCCTAAGATTAAGTTGCTAGAGATCTCCCCTATTGTCCTAGAATTATATTTAAATGATTGTCACACTTTTTTGGAACAGATTCCAAGGTCGCAAGACAAACATTGTCATTTTTCTGCTCAAAAGGAGCAGCTTGGGTAGCCAAGTTCTTGGCTGAACAAGTAATATAATATGATAGCAAAGATGCTATCTGTCTCTTAAAATAAATATTCAAATAGAATTTATCTTTTGTCAATAATAATTTATTTTCTAAATATACGTTTATGTCAACTAAATGGAATTTATTCTGATTATGAAATGCCATTGTATGTAAAGTTAGATTGAGCTTATGTCTAAGATTGTTTTCTGCCTGTGACAAGCTATGGCTATAAGGAAGTGTGAATAATATTATATTTTTAACATTTAATGACTTCTTCTTGATCTTAAAACCGACTCTCTAATCACTGAGTGCCTTAGAAGAAAACTGACATATGCCGTCATGAAATATGAGAATCTTGAATACAGGTGAGTCTTTTATGATGTTCTCAAAAGGTCTATGAAGACTGCTACTTAGTAACAGACTAGTAGGTTGCATTATGGCTTAACTTAATACCTTATTTAGCGAGTAGAAACTCATATCCAATAGTGGGAAATTATAGGAGGTAGGTCACGACGGTTTTTTCGTCCCAATTGAGCAGTCCGAATGGGAAGTACCTCCACCCTACAGAATACCACGGCTATAATAACCTAGAGTTGTGTAGGGTAGCCAGAGCTAACAGGATAGTTTTTGTGCTGTCAGTGGGAAGACCAAAGGCTTGTCCTGATTTTGTATTCTACACTGACAGCACAGAAAATCTCTGTTCTTACAGGGTCGGCAGCACGGGTGTGACTCTCCTGGTGTTACACACGTTAATAGATCACGGTATCCACTTTCCATCAGGTGGGCATGTGCTTGTCTGCCACCTAAGTTGTATAAAAAATAAAAAGTGAAACATTTATAAAATAGTTCTACGACAGTTTCATAAATTCATTTCAATACAGCACATTCTGTTTACACATTCTATTGCAGTAAGACCGAATTCAATTACAAAGCACCATTGTCTTAGGAAATATTATTAAATTACTCCTGTTACAATGAAGGATGGTATATCAGCATTTGTAACTGTTGTAATGTATGTGTCGTGTGCCATGTCGTATAGCGAAATTAGACTCGGTATTGTGACGCTAATATGACAGATATTCTTTTGAAATTTATATGAACAAATATTACATAGAGTTTAGTGTCGAGTGCCGAGTGAATCGCGATGTTCTTTGTTACCCGTTTGTAGTTTTGCATAATATTCGAATACTAAGGAACAACCTTGGTGACGAAATTTGTTTATATAATGCAATATACTAATAGAGTTTGTGACGGCGTCGGTGTCAGAATTGTATTTCCTTGCAGTCTACCATTCTAGTATGCTGCATTTTATTATCACCTTTTTTTTATACCACTTACGTGGCAAACAAGCACACGGCCCACCTGACCGGAAAGTGGTTATCGTGGCCTGTCCATAGGCCACGATAACCACGGTGTGTAATACCAGAGGAGTCACACTCGCGCTGCCGATCCTATAAGCACAGAGTATCTGTGCCGTAAGTGTAGAAGACAAAGTAAGGCTAGCCTTTAGTCTTCCTACTGATAGCACAAACTCTCCAGTGAGCTTTGGCTACCCTACTCACCGCTGGGAACACAACACGAAGTTATTATGACCGCGGTATTCTGTAGGGCGGAGGTACTTCCCCAGTCGGACTGCTCAATTGCACGGAAATACCGCCGTGTCCTAACCTCCTGAGTTCTAGATGGATTTATAAAATAAGTTTTTATGCAGAATATTTTATTTTTATCTCTTTCACCCCTTTACCTAAGAAAAATTGCTTGGATTAGTAGTAGGTTGTAGTTTCGTGTGTAGGATTCGACCCCGGGACCTCTTGCTCTTAAGACTCCCTTAATCACCAAGCTACCGATACTTTCTCGAAATAGCAAAAATGCATGACTTCGTGTTCAAATAATAATTTAATAAATGAAATACGTTTATATCCATAACACATTTTTATACATAAATTCGTATCCAGTGGTGCCACACTCTGGGGCCCAGGAAAATTTTCAGTCCTAAATTCAAATAAAAACCATCCCAAATAAAAAATCTCATGCAGAAAATATTACATTATCCTGTTAACATTATTGCATATCATGAAACGCGATAGTTTAAAAGTTATTAAGTGTAGATTTTCTCAATGTCATATATAAAGGACGTGAGTTCTCTATGACTAAGGAATTTTGTTACATCAATATTTATAACATGGTATATTGACTCATTTTTATTATAGTATTATAATACAAGCAATATATACAGAAAACGAATCATGTCAATAACAATGTTGTATTAACTATTTTTCATTTATTTAGTTTAGGTACATAAAATATGCTATTATAATATACAATTACTTACAAATTTATATAAAACTATGCTAATTATACAATATATACAAAAATGGAATAGAGCAAAAGAGGGAGACTGCAATTTTAGGCATCGAAAAATTCGTGCCCATCGATCGCTACTGGTACCGTGCCCAAGAGACTGGCGGCATTACCACGCTGAATGGCGATGCCAATTCTTTAAGCGAGGTAAAGGCCAGCCTTATGGTCACGGGAAGCGTCGATTAGTCGCTTCGCTATTTCTTTGAAAAGCGCGCGCGCGCTTGGACCCCACGGACCCAACGTTTCGACTCCAAACGGCTCAAAAATATAATTACCAGTTAAATTGATTTATTTGCACCGTTTGAGAGTCTCCGCTGATGCAGCAGCAGCGCATGCGCAGTCCATCGTACTTGGAAGATGGGAAGGCGCCAGGGTGTCGACGCAAGTTGCATCCCACACCAAAGGCCTACCCATCTTCCAAGGCATCAACGACATACCGTCCGGCCTCTTATCATCGTCGCGTGCCAAGCCAACAGGTTCAAGTATAGCTGGCACGCCGGCGGTGACAACAGCTCGACGGATAATGCCGTTAATGTTTGCATGTCGGGACATGCGGCCTGCGCTCCTGCTGTAAGACAAACCGTGATGTCCAAGGCTATCGACAGCTTCTCCACAGAGACACCGATGCGGAGAAACACACGGTGCACCCAAACGTAGGCAAGTCGCAATGCGGAAGGTCGTGTCGTCCAACATTGTTCCAATGTTAACTATTTTTCATGGATTTTCTAGTCGAAAATGACAGTCGGCAAAATACTGGTAGCTTCAAAAATTATTCTATTTAAATTTTTATACATTATTTCAATTTTTTACTTTTCTTTGGAAAATATATTCTAATTGTTTGCAATTTAATGAAACTCAATAGTATGATATTATCGGAACTTTTCTCAAACATTACAGACCAAAATAAAACAGTTTTTACGAATGTTACCATGATTTCGTTGGTCTTGATGTATTATTTGAACTAATCTTGAAGGTTTGGTTACTTTTAAGCAGCTTGGTTAGAGACCATCGCCACTGAAAAGTAATTTTTCACCTATAACTTCAAGATGACTTTCTTCATACCATAACTATAAGTCCCAATACTAACCATAATGACTTAATTTTAATTTGTACGCCATGTTAGTGGTAGGACATAGTGCACTTGTGTTTATTATTTTAAGATTTTTGTAAAACCTATGTTCTTCAATTTAATAAATGAATAAGTAACTGAGAACCTTAGAGTACAAGAGTTAGACTCAGAATACTACCATTAATTTGAGATATTGGCAAGACTACAGGAGGTAGGACACGGCGGTATTTCCGCCCAATTGAGCAGTCCGACTGGGGAAGTACCTCAGCCTTTCAGAATACCGCAGTTATAATAACTTCATGTTGTGTTCCCAGCGGTGAGTAGTGTAGCCAGAGCTCACTGGAGAATTTGTGCTGTCAGTGGGATGAGTTAAGGCTTGTCCTGCTTTGTCCTCTGCATTGACGGCACAGAGACTCTGTGCTTACAGGTCGGCAGCGCGAGTGTGGCTTCTCTGGTGTTACACACGTCCATAGGCGACGGTAACCACTTTCCATCAGGTGGGCCGTGCGCTTGTCTGCCACCTAAGTGGTATAAAAAAATAAATAAAGACTTCTAGATTGTTTTTATCGGTTAAACTGAGTTCATTATTTTGTTGTCAAGTATACCTAGTAAAACAAAGCGTCGGTAGCTTAATGGTTAAGAAGTTGGGCTTACAATCGAGAGGTCCCGGGTTCGTATGCTGGCCATTTCACTACCGACATGAACCCACTCCTAGCAAGAGCCATTTAGTTTAGTTGGAGGGGTTAGAGGGAATATTAGTAATTGCGGTTGCTATCCTGTATAAAAAAAAAAATTTAAAAAATACAACTGGTCAATGAAACATCTCTATGTCATACAGGTATTACCCCATTTACACTAGTCACTATTTGTCATTGAGAACTAGGTAACCTGTATGACATTAAAATTTCACCATAAGTTTCAAAGCTTGTGAGCAAGTAGAAATTAATATTGATGCATATTTAATAGGGAACAACAAAATAAAAAAAAACCATAACGACAATATCTATATTGTATGAAAAATCTCATCAATACTTATCACATGTCTCTGAACACGTCGCTGTTGCTTACTCCAATTCATTAAAATGAACGGTAAATCTCATATTCTAGGTCAATTTATAACCTAAAATAGTGGATGGAAAGATTATCTCTTGAACGAAACTAAAAGTGCGAGTCAATTCAACAGATGGCATTAATATATTTTTTCGCTATCGATATAATATATATATGACGCTAGACCCCAGGAGTCTAAGCAAGCCTGTCCTGTGAGTGCCTAATCCGATTTACATCTAAAACTGTCCAATGGCTGATCATGAAAATAAAAAAACAAAATTAAATTCTAGTAGAGTGTTTAACTAAACATGCATAGGAGTAAAATAAACAAAATAAATGTAGTTATCACAAGAATGTGAAGTGGAGTACTAACTAAGTTTGTACCTCGGTTACAACAAGTGCAAGCTGTTTTGAAAACCTAACTAAATAATTAGTTACAGTGGCATCTGTCGGATTTCTGGCATAGCAATTAATTATAGTCTCAGCGAAATACGTAGATATGTTGTGTGAACATGGATGACCTTTAGGGGTCAAGTCGACTAGAAGTTACGCTATAGCCGCTAAATAAAAATACAGCTATAACTAACAGACACAGTTATTTGTGATTAGATGTTCATTATGACATTTCTCGGTAGATGGCGTTGTAGGGTTGTTTTTGTAGCACAGCCAAGATTTTCGGGGCCCAAGTCAACCTCCCCAGGAATTATGAATATGTATCTATGCGTAGTATTATAATGTTATATTCGAATTTCATTTTTAAAATTTTAATGAGTGAAGCTTGATATATCTATATCAGTTTTATTCATATACTTTTGCCCTCGACTTCATCCGCTTAATATTCGGGCGGCTACAGCCAGTTCCCACGTAAAATAACATTGAAATTTAATTATTCAAGCACAGGAACCTGTTAACGCAATAAAAAACATTCTATGTCCTTTTCTTTGGTCTATAAGTTATAAATTTCAGTTCAGTCCTTACGGTTGATTGAGTAACAAACACTTTCATATCTATCAACCCCATCGTGGCTCATGTATACAATTATGTGTTTGTATAATTTCAGTTGGAACGATGGTCAAAACACCCAATAAATTATGGAACCACTAACTCGCCACTTGGTATTAGGTACTAATTGATCAAATGTTAAAATGTTCTTAATCATCAACCTTAGTTAATACTAAGCTTGATGAATAAGAACTAATTTGATCAATAAGAACAAATGTTCTTATTCTTCAAATTAGCCCATTCAATCTTTTCATAAGCAAAATAAGATGTAGCTAACCCTTTTCAAATATTTTGCTCTTTTTGACATTATAAACACTGTAACGAATGAAACAACTCACTCTCTAAATAATAACCCTAATTAGAATATAAAAAATATAATTAGTATCATAGCTAATTTTATTAATTAATTAGATAAAAAATATATAATTAATTAGAGTTAGCGGGATATTTACCATGTCTTATTTTTAGTGTCTGATATGAAATTATGAAACTGGCTACAACAACTTTTTTTTCCAATGCACTTCAACCAAACAAATTTATTTTAAAATTAATGACGTAAAACTAATTAGGATTTAGATAAGGTTTGAATTTCCTTAAAATAAAATGTTTATTATTTTGAATGATTAAACTTGACCGTGATTCAATCTAGTTTCAGTTAATTAAAATTAAAATTCAGGCAATTGTTTTATACTCGTAGGTACAACGTGAAGGCAATATCAGTCACTTTCGTAATGAGTACCGTTCAGTTATTATTATATTATGACATGACCTGGGATATAAAGGTATATTACATCGACTACAAGTACAAATGCGATAGGTAGTTACTCGTAACATCAAAAACTGAGCGAATTATACAGAATGCCGCTTGGTTCCCGGCAGAGTAGAATTTGGACCACCCCGTCTCTTCCCATGCGTCGTACAAGGGCTGTTTAACATTAGACAGATATCTAAAGCCCAGAGTCAGCCTCAGCTGTATGGTTTGAGTCAATAATAGTGCCCGGAAGACGTCAATAGGCTATTGCGTGGAACCGAATTCAATGATTGTTGAAATTTGGGTGTTAATTCACCTCTGCCTAACCCTCCGGGGATAAAAACTAACGACTATTTGTTAGAAGCTGAGAACTTTTTAACAATCAATATGGCAATAGGCTCGCCTATTACATTGGGACCTAAACATAAACTGGCGAAATGTGGGTGCTAGCACCTCTGTCTACCCCTTTGGGGATGTAGGCGTGATTTTATGTTATGTTATGTAATAATAAAGTATATAAAAAAATTATTTTTGCTATGAACATACAAACATACAAATTTTTCTTTAGTTTCTGAATGTAGATAATGGAATTCGATTTAGACGTCAACTGTGAACAAATTCCTTTCTAGGTCTTGCGTATATTCTGTAACAGGTGATCTAGAGAGGATGCGGGTCAGCGTGTGAAACCTTGCATAGGTATGCTGTAATGTACCGTGTAGGTGTAGATCTAACAAGTTGTTCATATTTAGAACTCCTATACTAACTAAACCTGTACGTACGAGTATTACGTACGTACGTACACGTACGAGTACGATATTGTTACTCTCATATGTGAAGCGGCTCATTTAAATTATAAAAAAATAATAACATAAATTCAAAGTCAAAGTCACAGTTATTTATTCTCAATCTTGAACAATATAATTGTTTCTTATTGACGTCAATAATAATTCTACTTAAGCTAAGTTTTTCATATTATGGCATATTGCTAAGGTGAGCCTATTGTCTATTGAGGCTGTGTCTGTATGTATATCTGTGAATGTATATGTATTAGCTGTACGAATTTATCTTATAAAGTATGCAGTGAGAACTTTTTAGGTCATTGAGACGTCGATGTGTCTTTGTATGTTAGTTTACATTAATTATCATCTCATTGTGCATTATCAAGTCAATTAAGACCTCAAACGATTGTTCACATTACATCGGCGTCAAAATAGAATTATGACACATGATGTGGATCAATTGGTTTATCTTTTCTATTCGAAAAGGTACAATACTCATATTGTACTCATAAGGTACAATACTCATATTGTACCTTTTCGAATAGATTTTTTTTTTTCAAAATCTACAATGACTTGTCGCAAAAACTCTCAACAAGATAAAAGTCTAATAAATAGTGAACTAAACTTAAAAATATCTTCGTGCTATTAGTCCAATTCTCCCCATATCGACATTATAAGACGATTCGTCTACAGAGGTAGTTACTTACGTACCTATCCTAGGCTTAAGAGCCATTACCGTCACATCATTCACTTCAATAAAAACATCGGAAGGCCGTAGCGTACATTAACAATATTCACTAAGCGACCTTAACATAGCTGTGTGTAAATTACATTGCAATTATATTATTTTACAAAGTATTTGAATACTACATTGTATTTGTAATCATCAGTATTCTGCGTGTCGCTTAAGTTCCGAGTAATAGAGCAATTAGCTTGAAGGATCTCACCGCACTTACGCATTTCGTTGACGAAGTACTTCAAGAGGCATATTATGTACCAAGGTAGGTGAACTACTAGGTACTTATACTCGTATAACCAGTTATTAAAGTATTAGCTCATTTTTTATAGAATATTCAGAATATTCGATGAGTTCTTAAATTCTTAAACACACATAACAAGGTGAAGGTTTGCATAGTTCCGTACCAAAAATAAAAAGGAACCATTACAGGATAATTACGTTATCCAACTATCTGTAATGAAATAAACGAAGAAAAAAAACTAAAAATGCCCATCTGCTATCAAACCTTGTTAGCAATAATTTTAGTCTAGGATATTCTACGCAATGCTATCTTGATCAAAAGCAACTAAATACAGCTTAACTAGTTGTTAACATGAGATGAGTTAATAGTAAATTCACATTAATAGTATTCAGTCCGACTGGGGAAGTACTTCCGCCCTACAGAATACCGCGGTTATAATAACTTCGTGTTGTGTTCCCAGCGGTGAGTAGGGTAGCCAGAGCTCACTGGAGAATTTGTGCCGTCAGTGGGAAGACTTAAGGCTTGTCCTGATTTGTCTTCTACTGACGGCACAGAAACTCTGTACTTACAGGGTTGGCAGCGCGACTGTGACTCCTCTGGTGTTACAGACGTCCATAGGCCATAGTAACTACTTTCCATCAGGTGGGCCGTGTGCTTGTCTGCCAACTAAGTGGTATAAAAAATAAAAAAAAAATCTAACTACAAAATGGCGCACGTGGGGACTGGACTGCAGTGGGCTAATTTATTATGTAGAATTTGGATCACCCCATCTCTCCCCATGCGGTGTCGTACAAGGCGACTAAGGGATAGGGCTGTTTAACATCAGACAGATATATACAGCCCAGACACAACTTCAGATGAATGATTTGAGTCAAAAATAGTGCCTGGAAGACAGCAATAGGCTCACCCCCTATTACGTGGGACCGAATTCAATTTTAATAAATAAACTTATAAACATTATACATTATAAAAAAAAAATCTATACTAATACGGTACATTCTCTCAAATTAATCGAATTTATTTTAAAGTTAGCGTGTCATTCATCTTCATCTTTGACTGCTTTAAAATTATATTCAAAAGATTACTTGTAAGTATTAAAACGTTTTATTATTAAAGTTCATAAACTATATTTTATTATAAGGTAAATGCTTATTCATAGCTTGAAGTAACACAGCAGCCTAGCGATGTCAAGGTATTTGCAGAAACACTTATAGATATTTTTTTCCTAGAATAGGTTTTTTTTTTTATATAGGACACGCCAACTTGACCTCACATCGCCTGATGGTAATAATAAAGGCAAAGTCTCAGGAAAGAGGCGCAACATGTGTTTTCATCCTCTTCTGCCTAATTTGGTAGTAACCTAACCTAACCTTTGTAGGCTTGGCTATTGAAATTCCAGACTTTTTGCCGTTCTACGTGATCGTTATACAATCCCACGCGTTATTACTTCATTATGCTTCATTATCTTGACTTGTGATACTTAATTGGTTATAAATTTTACGAGATTTTGATAGTCATACCTACACATATTGTTATTAGTCGATGGGTGGTCCTTCTAGCTGTAAAAGCAGCAATATCTATTTTATGTGTAAATTATAAAACAAATTACTTACATACTCAATGGATTCGTGATAATTTTTGAAATATGCCATACGAATGTAAAATAAACATATTTTATTATTATGTGGGACATATAACTCTGCGTTATCTAGGTTAAGTATTGTAATAAGCACTGATTTCATTGTGTAAAAACGTAAAACTCAGTCCATTCAGCAGGTAATTCCGAAAAAAAAGATAACTGTTTATTTTCTACCTTGACTCATATCTTGCGTAAATTTGCAATAATTATGACTATTATCTAATCTCAACTAATGGACAAACCTATTAATGTTTTACGTAATTCATCAAAATTTCAATGAAGTATTTTCGCCATCATACAGTTTTGTGTTTTTTATATAGGACACGCCAACTTGACTTCACCTTGCCTGATGGTAAGCTAAAGGCAAAGTCTCAGGAAAGAGGGTCACCATTACAGACACTAAGTAATGTTACAATGGTGGCACTCAGCTTTGCGGCCTCATTTTATGCTTTAATACTGCTAAGAGCAGATCAAGACAAACTGGGTCATCTTTTTTACTCAATAATTAAATGTAGTAATGCAGATTTGATCGCAATTACTTTTGTTATTGAAATATAGTTTAAGAAGTGTACTGCCGTTACGCGGTGCAACATCCGGAAAAAGGCTTACAAACCATTCGAAACTTGTACAGCATATCGCTATTTGCTATTTAACTGAGTGGTTAGAACTTCCCGGTCCAGTCGCTAATTCATACTGGAGAAAGCAGATTTAGAGGTTCCCACATTTATAAAGTCATTACTATGGACTATAAAGTGTTAAAATTGCAGGTCGTTTGAACAGCTGAGTCACGCTGCACCCGCCGAGGTTGATCTTGTGAAATATTCTCCTTACACTCGACAATAGCCTCCAGCCAACAATAATTGAAGCATGCATTATATTAAATTGACTGGCTACACTAATATTGTTTACTGCGTTGTGATTATGTTTTATTTTACGACCTTATTTTTAAGCTATTAAGTTACTAACATTGTACCTATAGCCACCCGCGACCGTGGTTGCTGAAAAGAAACTGAAGCGCCGAGCTAAATATTAATTAAATTAATATATGAATTGAAATAAATTTGTTTCTATTCTATATAAGTTCTATTTAATTCGATGTAATAATTTTGTAAATTACATTTAGGTGCACTATGTCCTATCGTGGACTAAATGTACTTTTTTACTCTAAATCCTGTGGGTCGATGTTGGATGCTTGAGGTGAGGTTGCCAGGCATATACCTCGCACAGCAGGCATATCCATCGCACGGATTAAATGTAATATATGCCTTGATGTATGGGATACCAATACCCTCGGAGTCCAAACCAAACTTGCTTGCATTACAAGCCGGTACCTTGCTGATTGACGTACGAAGTTTCCCAGGCCAGACTTTCCTCTCGGGGTCGTGTGTCAAAAACTATGAAAAGTAGGAGTTTGAGAGTGGACCCAGGGCTCCAAGTAATGCAACCGGGACTGGATAGTGATGAGTGTACTATAAGTATTATATGACAAACACATTTGAATATTTAATTTATGGTGAATATGTAATGATAAAACGCCATCATTTATAATATTAATGGCGTTTAATAGGCACTATCGTGTTATTTTAGCACGCTTAAGGCAATTTAGGGTCTTGGCACCTACTAAATAATGTTGGCGTATTAGGCTTATGTTACTTTTATGTAATTATATTAAGTTATATATATATATACATACAAAATATAACAATATAAATATTTTATATTGTTAGATTACATATATATATTATTTATTATATAGAATAAGATAATAAAATGACTTTATTAAGAATAAACAATTTTACACTTATCCACTAAGAATAGTTAAGTATAACACTTAAGATAAATACAGCATAGCCTTAACAGCCCTCTAGACTAGCCCTTCCCATTATCGTGCTAGTTAGGTAACCGTGTTACTATTCGCAAGTACCTACTTAATCGACCCTCAAAATAGTCTTTGTACTGATTATACATGTTTTGAATTGTCTTATTCGTCACTACATGTATGTAATGTCATGTATTGTACACTACCTATGTATTGTATATACCTATATATATACTGTAAACAAACAAATGAAAAAAAACACATTAGCTGGGTAATTAAATTTATATTTAACATTTTCGAAAGTGTTACACATCGACAAAATAAAGAAATTACGCAAATCGGCCCAGAAATATCGGAGAAATCGGTGTACGTACTCGTATATAAAACAATACAATTATCAATTCGTAAAAAGATTTCTTCTTTTTACGAAGTTGTAAAGAACAGTAGGTAGGTACTGTTCAAAATAACTTAATGAAAAGAAGAAATCTTCAGAACCTTTCCAACATCCTTGAAGTTCAAGTCGGTGCCTAGGTTCTGACGCAGGCGTACTTTTCAGTGTTGGAAGGTCAGACCATTGTCGCTGTGTAAACTGAAGATGCAACTGAGATATCGCTAGAAGGATGCTGAGTTGTAAAGAATAATGAAGGAATACCAATTGATGATGCAGTCGCTAGCCAAATAGAGGACGTATAATGCACGATGAAGGACGTAGCATTTAGATACCATGAAGACCTCCCTTTCTGAGATAAGACATTAGCATTACAGACACAACAGTCCAGAGTTAGTAGGGGTGCGAGGGAAAAGCCTTAATGGATCACCTTACACCCTAATATTCAAGACCCGGGACGGCGTTCGGTTTTAGTCGGTTCTAGCCCGAAATAACCCCTAAGGATTTCTGTACAAAAAGTAAGGTAAAAATTAGTTTCATACCCGAAATTACGAATCTCACACAAAGCGTGAACATTGAAAGGACGGACAACACAATGTTCTGCCTAGACAGGTAGTATGCTAAAATGCATATTATATTAACTCAAATCTGAGTCAGACACTTCTCAAAACATTAGTGTAAAAATACAGGCTAACTTCCGTACTGATACTGAACAGCAACATCTATGTACCTACTCTCACAATTGGTTCTCACCATTGTTCGTGAAACAGAGGGCTGACTTGAATTGGAGAAATTTAATAACATTCGTCGAACAACGCGTCTATACCTGATCTACGAGTTTATTATACTCTATAAGCGTCTCGGCACCTCTTTTCTTTGCCGTACAATTAAGACATGAGTTCTTTATACATGTGTATCTTTATCCTACAATCCCAGGTCCTTTAAGCGCGGCGTGAAAAACGCCTGATGAAGATGTGAACCCGTGGACTATTATTGTAGCATTTTTAGTATCTTCAATGGTGATCCTAATCCCTCAGACTGCCATTAACTTATCATCAGGCGAGGTAAAGTACCTATGACTTTATATTGATTCAACTTCACGAAGTCAACCTCACCTGCTAGCTGGTATACCTGCTGAGGTTCTGGTGGAGGCTTTCTTGTTAGGAATGTGATGTCACGCGACAGTAGCTTCATCTTATCACTGCGACGCGAGCGAGGACTCAGGTCCGCACACGCTCACCGAGTGTCCGGCGTGGGAGACGCCGAGGCGGGAGCTTGTGGCGGCCCTGGGAGTGAGGGTTCTCACGCTCTCCACCTTGCTCGCGGCGATGGTTCGCTGCGCGGATGCGTGGGCGGCCGGCGCCTCCTTTTGCGAGCAAGTAATGCTCGTGAAGGACAAGGCGGGGCGGGAGCGGCAGCGGTAGCGACGAAGGATCGTAAGACAAGCTGCCCGCGTACGAAGGCAACTCGGGCGTCGGAGGTCGATGAACGACATCCGCCCCCCATGAGTGCCGGCCTGGGGGTGACAGGTGAAGCCGCCTGTCACCCTGGCAGAAGCAGGCCGCGGCGGTGGCGCGCGTGGCGCGCCTCCCCGTTTCCGGGGACGAGTTGGGGACTCTGTAGTCCCCACACCCGAGAAGAGGGCCAGATCGTGAGAGATGGCCCTGGGTCGGCCGGGGTGCGAGGGATATGCCTGTCAACCTCACCTTCGGCAACCAAAGCGACCCACAGGCGGCGTGCGTTTTAGTCGGTTCGAGTCCGACATAACCTCCTCCACCGGCTCCGGTGGGGAGGTATCCGTGGGGATTTTGCGCACGTAAAAAAAAAAAAAAAAAAGTAGCTTCATCTTCAAAAACCAATAAGTACTGAGTTTGCATAGTTTCATTCTATTCTTAAATGGCATTAAACGCTGTTGAGCATGAAGTTTATGGACGCTATTAATAAAGCACAAGAAGATTATTTTATAACTATGGTATTAACTGTTATTAAATCTAAGCGATTAACCTACTACATACTGGTTACCTATGAATAATTTATGATATCACATTCCTAAATAGCTCAACACTGTTCAAGAATAGCTTATTTCAAGATTTATCAATTGAACTGCACTTTTGCCTAGTTACATCTAAATTCGACATTATTTTCTATGGATAGGTACCTACTTGTTACTAGACAAGTGGTTAAGAACAAAAAAAATCATGTGTATAGTCACAACGCGCCTTTTCGTTAAGCCATTTGAATGACAGCTGTAAAAATTTGCACGTGATTGGTGGACCATTAGTGGTCTCCCACCATACTAAATTTCTTATTCCGTACAACCAGTTTAGAAGTAACATAAAAGTAATTGATATTCAGTTTATCAGGTACCTGCCCGATATATTGTGATTCTCTATATACCCTCTTGTTCTACTTAGCGAGACAAATATTACACTAAGTAAAGAAACAAAATGCAGGTTGCATACGCGACTGAAGTGTCGCAAAACTTACTAAATTGTACATAGATGGTAGTACCATTTATCTTTGTCAATGTGTAACATATTATTGTGAGCGGATAACGACATCCTAGATCGTTTGCCTTGAGTGCGCCGGCGCAGGGCAGCGAGACCTCCACGCGAGCCGCACCGTGACCTCACACACCATAGTCATGTAGAGGAAAGAATGCTTCCGCACAACTGAAACACTTTGCTTAACGATCTAATGGGCATGCTTTATGAACAGCTAAATTACAGTAGACTCAGTAGTCATTTATATTTGGTTAGAGTCATAATTATGGATACTCGTAAAATACATTCTGTTAATAGGGTTCTGTGAAGGCTAACCAACGGAATCTGACAACTGAAGCTGAAGTTCGCTAGTAAAAAATTAATTCGGCTAAACGATCTCTCACGTTTTACTAGTTAAATTAATTATGTAACGTTAATACTTTGAAACACTGCGACGGAATATAGTGTAGACATAACTTCATTTAATTATTATTTAGCACATAGTCCAACAGGCAGTTAACCTTTAAAGTAACGCCTGCGAAGATTCTTTAACGCTTTTATACAAGCCGACAAGCTATAAAACGCAGAAGTGCAATTCTAAATTCAAATCACTAAGGGATTAGTCGTAAAGTGTGAGTGAGGAGTCTATCAATTAATAAAATAACATAAAGTCACTTCATACATAGCTGTTAATATATTATGTGGGTTTATGTAAAGATCTTTTAATAGTAATACTGTCATGCATAGAAATAATATTTTATTTTATTTTATTACCCCTCATACACCCATTCGACGACTGGCTTAGGCCACTAGTGGATGAAGGGGAATTAGTTTCTGAAACAACTTTAAGAATTAATACTATTTACGCAGCCATAGTTTAATAATTTAATTTCCACGTACGGGTGTAGGTACTAAAATTTGTCTTAGGCAGTGGTTGATAAAATTGTGCACTAATAAACTTACTATAAAAAAACGTCAATGTTTTTTTTTTTATTAATCTAAGTTACTAATCTACTATCTACTCGCTTAGTAGACTAAAAGGGACTTGGCTGAAAAAGGTGCTACTCTTATTAATATGTACCTACATATATTTACTTTGAATATTAAACTATTATTTTATCAATCTTCACATATAACATCAAACGTATGTAGGGACTAAAAGTTTGTGATGATGGATGGATGTTTGTTAATCTTTCACGCTAAAACGTCTGAACGGATTTGGACATTTGAAATAGGGAACTTTTAAATCTCGGATTTCCCTTTTTCAAATACTCAGTCTTCGGTGCTGATAGCTAAATCCAGTTAATGATATCCAGTTATTAGTTTTACATTTTTTAACATAGGTAGGTATAGTGATTCAGATTATCTTAATAACTAGAAGATATGCTGCCCCTCTTACTCGTTAATTCAAACTTATAAATCTATTTTAGTTCATATAAACCAATTTGTGCCTGATAGTTTATAATAATAATAATAATCATTTAATCTCAGACATATAATTATTAGTAGTAAAATATTTTATTGATAGTAAACAGTTTAGCCGATTCAACTATATCATGATGAGTCCTTCAGTGTTTTATAGTTTTCATACCACTAGACTCCAAAGTAATAGTTATTTAGTTCTGAAAAGTATGCTATTATGCTGACTGAATATTAATTAGAAGTCGGATAAAAACAAGAGATTGCTTGATCAACCAATATGTAATTACGAGTTGCAATATAGTGTAGTTATCTACACTAATATTATAAAGAGGAAAGATAAAGAGGAAAGATTTGTACCTATTTTTGTATGTTTGTATGTTTGTAATGAATAGGCTCAAAAAGTACTGAGCCGATTTAAAAAATTCTTTCACCAATAGAATGCTGCATTCTTCGTGAGTAACATAGGCTACTTTTTATCCTGATATTCCCACGGGATCAGGATTTACGCGGGTGAAACCGCGGCGCGGTGCTAGTCAGATATAAATTCAAAGAAACAAATTCCACTTTATGACAGGGTTAAGTTATTTTACTTCTAATACTTTATCTTACCAATTGTCAGCGGAAGTTAAGATTGAATACAACATTCTTACACTGATAGTCAGTTACTTATTCCACATTCTATTATACTTGCTGACCCCTAAAATAGATACCTACCGTACTTCCGATACATTCCCCCGCGCAGAGCTGTCATTGAGCAGTCACGTTCAATGAGATCACCTTAATCACGGATCTGTTAGTACATCTGATATAGACAGCCTCAAATACGGCGGTAAAATAAACGAGTTCGAAAAATTTATTTGAAATACAATTTTTCTTCATCATCTTTTTTTTTATGCAACTTAGGTGGCAGACAAGCACACGGCCCACCTGATGGAAAGTGGTTACCGTGACCTATGAACGTGTGTAACACCAATCACATCCGTGCTGCCGACCCTGTAAGAACAGAGATTTTATGCCTCCAGTGCATTTTATACGGGTTGCATCCAAATCAACAGCAGAAACCTTAGTATTTATAAATGATATTGTATTTTAATTGTACCTGTTTTGTTTCACTTTATAAAAATATTCAAAAAAAACTACTATGGACATTACAATCCGCTTTTTTCTTCCTTTTAATTTGGATTCTACGGCTTTCATACTTCAAACTGCCGTTAACACTAATAGGAAAATCTACGCTGGAGCCCCGTCAGCCAGTTAACAGTGGTACCGGCTTGGAGGTATAGAAAAACCTCTGGAGTAAAAATACACCTCTGGAGTCAAACTAACCTCTTTTGGCTCCAGAGGTGTTTTTTATACTACTTAGCAGACAAACACACCGCCTATCTGGTGATTGGTTACCGTGGCCTATGAACGTGTGCAACACCAGGGGCGCGTTATCAGTGGGACCTCACACACATGTATATTTGAAATACAACTTTGCAGATTATTCTATAGTATGAGATTGTGCCCATAGAAACATTACTTTTAGAAACTAAAGAGTAAATCTCTCAATAAATATAAATTAGCATTTTAAATTATAAAAATCTGTAAGTCAACTCTAACGTGCCCTTTCTAACCATGTTTCTAATCATTGGGTACGTGGGCGCATATCTTAATGGAACAAACTTGTTGACAAGGGCAGCAGGGATAGGCCAAATCGTGAACAAGTTTCTCTTACGAGAGTGGGCTAAGATGGATGGAAGTGAGATATCTTCCTATACCTGTTTATATTACCATAAACATTTTCCTGGTGTACAAAAGCACAAAATAATTTTAGTAAAATCTACGAAGGAAAGTAAGTACCTTTCTAAGTTTTGTTTAATAGATGTTACTAAAATTCTTTGGATCTTAGATATCTACCCACAACCCTCAGATGGCGTACTTTTAAGTCGGTTCAAGTCCGATATAACCTCCCTCACCGGCTCAGGCGGGGAAAAGGTATCCGTTGGGATTTTTCGCACGACAAAAAAGTATGTACAAGAAACTTAAAGTGTCGTAAGTATTTAAATGCAGGACGTGGATGTATGGGGACACAGCAAAATCTTTGAGGCCCAAGCCTATCTCAACTGTGGGCTGCTACATCTGCTGACAGACGTAGCTCTGCCACAAGCTTTCCTCTTGGTGTTGGGAGTTCAGATACCAGGTACTTCTGTAAAAGTCAAGAAAAACCAATCTTTATATCTCGACCACACGCACCTAGTGGAATGTCGAGACAGTGCACTTGGCCGATGCTCGGTACGTGTGAACATAGCGCTGAGTATTTTGTACGAACATCTCTGTCGGCTGATAGCATTGATTCACCACGTCTCCACTCCACTTGATGCGTATCAAAGTATTAGGCAGGGAGAAGAAGGAACCCAGGTCGAGGTGGTGGAAAATGATGACATCTATTGTGTGGCGACATTGGCATTTTAGTAGGTATTGTGCAATTCATTTTGATGTGATTTGAAGTTATAATGAAATGCATAGGTAATAGATACCTAATCATTACAAGGTATAATAATATGTGCATAATTTATCACATTCGCGTTAATTGAGCAGTGACATACATACACCATTCTTTTCACCATAGTCAAGTTGTGTTTAGCATCTATGTGTGTAGGTTCATGCCGACTCGTTGGGTCAGTTGCCTTCATAGTAATTTGCAATACGTATTTGCAATTCATTGAGTAGTATTTCCATTAGGGAAAATGTTACAATGATCTTATGTTAAAACGGCTAATTCGCTTTAGTACACAACAGGGCACGATACAAATATCTTGAACAGTATTCGGTATATAGTAATCACAAATACGTAACAGTTGAGATTTATAAAATGTTGTGATGACATCGACTTAGCAACTTAAATACTCGTACATAAACATGAAAGGGTCAACAGACTTTCAATTAACCCTTGACATCGAATCTCTCTACCGATCGTGAGAGCCGTCTCGCTTTTATTCTCTCTTCATTCGTTTATTGTAAACAAATTTTTCATCTTTGAACGTAATCCGTTGCGCGCGGATGATATTTTCAACTGTGATGCCACCGTATCTTCGTGGTACGGAGGCCGCTCTCGACTTGATAAAAGGTATACTCTCGAGCTTAGATATAAGAGATATGGAAATAGGAAGTACTCTTGGTTAGTAATCGTTAACTATGATTTACTTAGCTAGAAGATATTTCTTCTGTGGTCTTTGGCAAAATTATTAGCAACATCTATTTTCTTTAAATCGAGAGGCGCTTTGCTGTGTTCTTATAATATTCTAACTAGACATATTGTGACCCTATGTATTAGTAGATGGTACATTTTATTTTAAATAATTAAAACACTTGAATATTTCAAACAAAGAAAAAATGAGTGACTTCGCCGTCTCTTGACGAGAGCTCACAGACTTTCAGTTTTATAGACTGGATGCACTACTGGCCAGTCATTACCTTTCGGTGTCTTCTCTTCAAGTTTCTCTTTTTGACCTTTATAGGTATTAGCAGTTGTCATCACTGTCAATTTCCTTAACATCAATAATATAGTCAATCATAACAACGAGCATGTCAAATCGTTACATCAGCGCTGGCAACATTTTAGATAATTTCTAAATGTCTGCATAAAGAAAGTGCATAACAATCGAATGTGCGAACTCGTGCGCCTTGCGCAAGCGACCGGGTTTCTCTACAATCGACAAGTGCGGTGACTACCATAGAACCACATTGCATATTATTTATTTATTCGTCAAATTACAATGTTTCATTTATTTCAACAGTCTGACAGCCTCGTGTACTTTCGATAATAATATCATGATTTACATAACATTTTTTCTCTATTCCCTTTGTATATATTGTATAGTTAGCATAGTTTTATATTAATTCGTAAGTAATTGTATATTATAATAGAATATTTTATGTACCTAAACTGAATAAAGACATAATTGATAATGGTGTGTGACGTGAAACGTAGTTTTTAGGTAAGTAAACTTAATAATGTAGTAGGATAGTTTGACAAATTGTTGAATTTTTTTGGATTGCTGATGACTGCCATTGATGTTCGTATGGCTACCGGGACCGAGCCGAGGAGATACTGACAATAACGATGGTTATTGTCAGTGTCTCCTCGCCTCGGACTAAAAATTAGTTGACAATAATCACAATACATTTAACAATGATTGAAGTCGTATAACTTCTTGGGTAATGGTATTGTATCACATGTCATTCATCAAGCATTGATGGAGTTCAAACTTTCACTAAATCCATTGCTCGGTTTGAATTTATAAATGTCATTAGGCATGCCTTCGTGCTAAATAAACTTCTTGGCAGACTCATATTCTCGTTTCATTCTCTCATCGCCCAGTTCTTGTGCTTAACTTAATTGACGATTTTGTGAAATGACATAGGTATTATCTATTTAACTTAATTGTAATTTAGACATTTTTTGGGAATATTTCTTTGGACTTGCAACTTTGATACTATAATTATATTATTTAATCTTTGTCGGTCTCTTTGTATATATATTTACATGTTGTTTGGATGATTTTATATTGCTATTAGATTAAGATTTTCAATACAATGTGATATTGTTCGAGAAAAAATCTATAGATATCTTTCTGATCTAGACGAAATTTGGAACACAACCAACTTTTAATCCAATAAGTTTTTTTCCTGTAGGTCATGACAACTGTACAATATTTGATACGAGCACTGGTTTTTATTAAAATTCATATCGAAATATATTTGCATTTCGACCGCTTATTACTTTGTCAACTAGCTTTGCCAACAACAGCATTACTAGTTGCGGTGATCAGTTGATTCACACGGTCCGCACTAAATGTGTCACGTATTAGTGCCTGATGTGCAATGAGCACGTGAGGCAAGGGACACGTGACTGTAGGATATTATTATGAAGTATTTTTATTATCACTTGAATAGCAGCCCGTTGCGGTATTGCACCGGGCAATTTCGTATTTTGCTGGAGTAAAATGGGACGAAATTTTCAAAAAGATTCTCTAAGTGAATACCTACTTAAAGAATAAACAGTATTAACTATCCAAATTTCAATGTTATTAGCTCAAGAGACGATGCTTAGACTCAGCGTTAATGAAGCAGTCACTCAGTCGGGACAAGCAATTATATAGGTATGTATAGATTAATAATATAATTATCAATCAAAACAAGAACAAAGAACACTTAAAGTAATTGTAGCATGTGAAGGTTCAATGATGCGAGGTTGATTGATCGATACCATTATTACAGATCCATCAATTCAAAGATTTAATGATGCGGGCTAAGTTTGACACTCAAATATAGTTTAGACAACTAGCTTGAGAAGTAATATGTAAAGTCAATACAAAAGTCTACAAAGTATTGTTAGATATATGCTTATTGATTGATTTGTAGTGTATGTAAGTAGTGTTAGTATGTAAGTATCGTTACGAGTATGTCCTATGTATGTGTAACCATGCCTTTTTAGGATAATCTGACGTAGCATATCTTTAGATCTTAGAATGCTCTATTAATGTGGCACTAATAAAGAGAACGTTACTAAGTGCAGATGCGTTTCATTTATAACGACACTTCAGATTTATCAATTACCATTCGAAGATATTTTACTTCTTTCTCAACTGTGACGAAACTAAAAAATGAGGGTTATTTCAAAACTGATAAAGTTTGTCAAATAGAGGACGAGGCCTGAAAAGCTTCTTTTTGTATCGAGACGATCCTAAAAACTTCATGTTACTTTCGGTAGCTTAATTGCAATAACAAAAGGCCTATGGTAACTACAATAAACTAGTTTATTGAAGGAGGTAGGACACGGCGGTATTTCTGCCCAATTGAGCAATCCGACTGGGGAAGTACTTCTACCCTACAGAATAAGGCGGTTATAATAACTTCGTGTTGTGTTCCCAGCAGTGAGTAGGGTAGCCAGAGCTCACTGGAGAATTTGTACTGTCAGTGGGATGACTAAAGGCTTGTCCTGCTTTGGCCTCTACACTGACGGCACTGAAACTTTGTTCTTACAGGCTCGGCAGCGCGAGTGTGGCTTCTCTGGTGTTACACACGTCTATAGGCCACGGTAACCACTTTCCATCAGGTGGACTGTGCGCTTGTCTGCCACCTAAGTGGTATAAAAAAAAGTTATGAATTATAGTAGCTAAACTTTAATAATCAAAATAGCGTTATTTCAGTTAGTATTATGGCATATTATCAAACAGGATTTGATTATTACTTTGTAGTTACCTGAGAATCGATTTACGTTCATGTGCCTTTGATGATTACAACCTAGATATCTGAAGATGGCGATAATACTGCCAGTTGACCTTAGACAAACGAGTCTGCGCATTAAAGAGCTTCGTTGTATAATTTATTGAATATCCGCTTTATAGTATTAATAAAGTATTTTTGGGTTTGAATGCACGTACTTTTAATTGTAGTTTTAAGAAAGATAATACAGCAGCAAAATATCACAATACCTGCCAATTGTAGGCTCTCTTCTTGTAAGCAGGCATTGCAATCAATCCCATCTTAGTGTGAGAGTGGATGGGACATAGTTTGCCTTCGACAACATCCTGAAGAGTACTCAAATATAAAGGTTTTCCTACTATGTTTATCTTTACAATGGGTCATTAGTGATCACCGCGATTAGTCGGAGGATCCTTCCTCTGTATTGGTGGAGCATCGCATCCGTTCCTCCACACTTACTTGACGAGCTATTCTTCTGTGTTATTAACTCTTTCGTGCAATCCCATCGGCTTCGATGATCATAGAAAGTATAATGTACCTATAACTTATGTAATTCATGACACGATGATGTATGGGTTCGGAATTGACCCGTAACGCGAAATAGTAATATAAAAATCATGCATTCCTATGCGTGCTGGATAGACTCTCACATTTTCTGAATCGTTTTGGGTACACTGTATACCACAATTATTTACATAATACCAATTCTAAGACATATAATAGTTTAGATGAGGTAACCTTAAACATTTTTTTATTAAGGTAATGTATACATACATAATTCTTTTTCAGTAAATTGGTGTGTAATATTGATAGTATTCAAAATGAATAAACTAACAGAGCTCATTATATCTGACGATTGGTATGAATATTTTTATGTTTATGAATATATGTAAATTGTTGTCTACAAAGTTCCGTGCAAACTTCAACTAAATTATTTAGTGGGTGCGACACTATGCTTCTATACATATAGGGTGTAGTATTATGTTTTTAAGGAAACTAAATTATTTGTAGATAAAGCCCTCTTATCCATAGTGCTTATAACATTTATGCTGCTCTTGTGATCTTGATAATAATAATAACATCGTCGAACTACATTAGGTACAGTCAGCGTCAGAAGGATCTTGACTGCAAAGATTAATACCAATGGTATTAAGAACAAATTGAACTGTTTTATTGATCAGAAAAATCAGTCAACACAAACGGGAGAAAACTAAGACATTAAGCTCGTTAAAATCGATCTAATGCTGCCTAAACCTATCTATATAGCAGCATTATGTTCTACTTATACATGCCCACTTTCTTCGTAAATGCCTGCATATGTTTTTACATATGCAGGCATTTACGAAGAAAGTGTTGGTCAATGACAAATGTCAGGCATTGGTTTTCCAATGCCTGACATTTGTCATTGACCAACACTGAATGGGCATAACTATAAATGTAATCGTGTAATACATGTGGTTATTATTTGTTGACTATAATGACATAGTCTGATGACCAGTCATTAAAAAAATAAATATCGTTAACTTTTTAAGAAACACGGTTTACATAATTTTTAGTAGATACTAGCAGCAGAGAGTTTAGCATAGTTTGACTACCAGAGGCTTGTAAAGGTCAAAGGTATGTTATAAAGACATTATTGGAAATATTTGTTACGAAATATTGTTAAAAATAATCTGTACTAGATACACAATTTCATGCACGTGGTGTTATTCATAGATCTGGGCTTAAATTTTTTACCGCGAACCCTTTTATTTTCTAGAATAGCAGTAGCCTAAGTTACTCCTTCGTACCGTTAGCTTACTGCCAGTTGGAGGCCAATTGGCAGAAAGCTAATGGTTAAATCGGTGCAGCAGTTCCAGAGATAACCTAAGTCAAACAGAAAGAAAAAGATACAGGCACAATAAATAAAGAAAGAAAGAAAAAGAAAGAAAGATCCGTTCATTATACACACACACACTTACACCACACTTAAAAAAATATCTTACATTCATAATATATATTACATATCTACACTTACTAAAAAAATATTATTTGAAAATTACAAAAATTCTTCAATTTTATTTATTTGCATAGAGGTTAGGTACTATCTGTTTAATGTATTTGAATCTTTACATTATTGTATTACGTATAATTAAACTGGTATAAATACTGTAAAATATTTCGATTTAGTCAATAACACGATACTATTCAATGAAAGTTATATTTACGAAGGCATACTATACTGCAGACGCGACGCGTACCGTTAAATACACTTGAACGTGATAATTTTGTTTATTGTTTTAAATCATTGCAGCTTACCAATGATGCCGTTTATTCATATTGACGTTTAAGAAGTAATGTATGTGAAAATATGTAAAAGTATAGTTATAGACAATTGACCGGGTTGCAGGAGTGATTTTCAATTATTTTTATGGAATATTGTTATGTGATCGGATTACGTGTCGTCTCTTCACATACATTACTTGTTAAACTTAGATACAAATAAACGTCACTATCGAGAAGGCGCAATGTATTAAAACCAAAAACAAAATTATGATATAAAGATTATTTCACGGTACGCTCCGCGTCTGCAGTTGTCGTATACCGTCGCCTTCGGAATCATATCTTAAGAATGTAGTTAAATTTATTGATTTATTATTTAGAACCAAATAAGTATTTATTCAAATTAGTTGAAGAAACTTAGTTTATGATTGTACATTAATCTTTTGAACACTATATTCGTGTATAGATTAACGTTTTTGACAAATCATTTATTTTGGGCATTTGTTTTGGGCGCTGTTTATTAGATCGTTGTTGACATTTTTATGACCGGTTTATTAATATGGATATTAATTTTGTTTTAATGTATTACTAGCTGATGCATGCAGCTCCGCCTGTGTGGATGTTGGTTATCGGGATCAACTAACTTTGTACCAAATTTTATGAAAATCAGTTCAGTGGTTTAAGCATATAGGCGTAACAGACCGACAGAGTTAGTTTTTTTCGCATCGCATTTATAATATTTAGAGTCTTTACGCACAATGATCGTTTTGCTAATTTTTTTTGTGCAAACGAGTAGTATATAATACCCATCATGTATTGTAACGTCTACTTCTGAAAACGTTAATGTAACTGCAGCCTTTACAACTCAACAGTGTAAACAAACAAAAAAGCGGTTGAAAAATTAATTATTATAGCGTGACAAACTACATACGAGCTCATCAGAATGAGTTATGATCTTGTTGACATTTTCATAATAATTATGACATTTAAAAACATAAGGTGACCTTCAAAATTAACTTAAGGCTAATAACTTAGACCAAAATAAACAAAGCGTTACAAACGTACAAGACATATCCCACAATCATTATACAAGCAACCATTAAAGTCACGTGAAAAATAATTTAAGCACATGAAATTAAACAAACCTAATGATCATAGGTAATATTACTAACTATGTGTGACTGATCTTGTGAGGTGTGGCATAAGTATGTTCTTCGGTCAGTGCACATCGAGGCTTGCCCAAGGAAACCACGCAGCACGCACACCCACAGGTACTAAGCCTGCTTGTAATGTAAGGCACGATTAACGATCACTCTTCCGGATCCGGAAGGTAAAACCCGCGGCATAATGACTGCGAGACTACGTACTTTGATTTGAAGATTATGTGTTTTTTTGTATTGTATTACAAGGATGTGTATGGTGTCATGCTAAAACGAATGAAGCATCATATATCATCATGAAAACGACTCACAGTCGCACCGCATTTATTGAATATTTCTTCATTGACTAGTTATTACCCGTTTCCGGGGACGAGTTGGGGACTTTGTGGTCCCCACACCCGAGGGAAAGGCTAGATCGCGAGAGATGGCCCTGGGTCGGCCGGGGTGCGAGGGATATGCCTGTTAACCTCACCTTCGGCAACCCAAAACGATCCACAGGCGTCATGCGTTTTAGTCGGTTCAAGTCCGACATAACCTCTCCCACCGGTTCCGGTGATGGGGGTATCCGTGGGGATTTTTCGAACGTAAAAAAAAGTTTAAATAGGGTACACTCGAAGTGTCTTTTTGATGTAATGGGTAAAATTATAACTTTAAAGATAAAGTTGTCTATATCATGCTCTAATGAATATTGGTGACGTAGATGACACTGTCCGTATGCCACACCATGCAACTGACATGCGTGATGTAACAGTGTGACCTGTGGCCTGTGATGGTGTTAGAATGCACACGTCACGCACTAGCACGCCTGCACGGGTCACATTAAGGCAGATACACACTTTGCAAAGTGTGCTTGGCGCAATGTTTACAACGTCAGCTCAACAGGATCATCGGATAAATATAAATGTATCCTATTTTGTCACATTTCTCCATTGAAAAGTGTGATAAAACAGAAACAATGCATTCTCAAGTTGCTCAGTGTATGCTCAGGTTTACCCAAACTTGAGGTGTAGCGTCACGTAAAACTACATACGTGCTGGACTTAATGTAGACACTGTTCACAATGATACGCATATTTATGAAACGTTTTAACTGACGCATAGGTGCGTGCCTCATGTCTCACTGCGAATATGAAAATATATATGATGCAAAGCTTCGCACACCAACCGCAGCATGTTTTACAAAGTGTGTATCCGCCTTTAGTGCACTCAGTCATAGTCTATTCCAGCTTCAACATAGTAAACATATATTATTATGTAATAAACGTATTTACTCACGCGCAATCTGTAATTTTATTGCACTAAACGTCTTAACTATATGCGTAATTTGAGCTTGAAGTGAAATTGATACAAAACATCTGTTAACAGCCAGACTTATAATATATTCTTGACTTGTAATTATGATATTCATTTCATAGCTAATAATTTTGATGATTAAGAATTATTGTGTTAATATTTCAAGCACTGTAAATGTCTTCCTCTTCCTGCCGCATACACACTTATTCAAGTTACCTTTAGTCATAGAGTAAAATTTAAAACCGCAAAACAGAACGAGGAACCGCATATTGCGGTTTATCCTTCTATTTTATGATTAGTGGTCTTTTTGCCATCATATTATACATAATCTATATGTGGAAATGAAAGTTAACAATCGAGTTTAAATATATAGTATCAACCATATTTGGAAGCTGTATGTTTATTGGGCATAGTCTTTCTCTTTATTTAGGCAGGCTATGGTCATAATCTACTTAGATCATGCGAGATGAGTCACAACAACCAGATATGCATATATTTTCAGGATGTTTTCCTCCAGCATCTAGCGTATGAATATCATTCGTATAAATTTTCAAAAGGTAGCTGCTTAACCGGGATTGAACTTTAACGCCCACGCCAACGTGAGATATCAATTAGATAGTTTTATTTTCTTTTACTAATTATTATTGCTGTATGTAACATTTTTTGGGGCTGTCGACTTACTGAAAACATTTTAACACATTCCATTGAGTTATTAAATCGGCAAGTTATGGCATGACAGATGCGGGTTCGACACGAATTGTTAACACATATTCCTTTTCAAATTATTTTTATGTATATGTAGATAGATAATATTCATAAAAGAACTAATTTGCATGTAATCACTGTTACGTGTACATTTATGGGTATACAATTCGTAGGGAAGTCAGTGCAACAGAGCCCGTAAGCACGCATACGTTTTAGAAGTATGATGTAGATAGCCGTAATTGAAAATAATAATAATATAATAATCTTGGGAACGAATTTTAAAACCTTGTTTTAGACAGTTTTTATGTATCTAATATTAATAAGATTATGAATAAATGCTTTACTAATCAATATCAATAAAACCTAGTAATGAAAGGATATTTACTACGAAAGGGACTAATAACATTCTAATAAAACTTATCTCTAGCATACTCAGATATATTATTAATTCAAATTGTATGTACTATATTGCTAGTCAATAAAATCAAATAAAAAGCGCGATAATGAGGTGTTACAATTCAATAAGATATCGTGTTATAGGTACTGACGATAATGTATGTGCAATAAGTAGACCACAAATTGCGGTAATGAGAAGTAAACAATTTCTTTTTTTTTGGAACTATCCTACACATAAACATATAATTGAATTTTAAAATTATTGTAATTATAATAGAATATATTATTACAAATATTTCGTGAATTTAAAGTACTAGTATAACATTATACATTCAGGCGTATAGTAACTTCGACCAATGTGTGGTCGGAGTACGCTAATGGATATGTATATACAGAACAACATATAACAGTGCCATACTCTCTCCCCTATTTAAGTGACGTTTAAAAGTTTAAGTTAGAAATTTTTATTCCACTTGATCGCGACTGAATGAGTGAGTATTGAATTGATTAGGTTTCATTAATTTTTACTTGATTACGCGGTTGTGAAACAATTCAAACATTTTTATGGAACTCGCGTTAGGCGGTAGGTACCTACTTATTAATTTCTTCTACTTCAATCGATTTAAATCAATAATCATGGAAACCAATTCAATTTAGTCGTTTTGAAGCTATCAGCGGTGCTAGTATTTACAATACTTATGAATTATTACAAACTCTACTTTTTAGTTAACCTATTTTAACTTCTTAGCGAATACATACAACAGATTTTAGGCCATGTCTTATTATAATATTCAAATTTCTCAACTCGCAGTTTGAGGTTACAGTATAATTTAGTTATGGTCATTACCACTGAAGCTGCGGCTTTGGCGCGCAATTCACGGCGAAATAAAACAAAGCGGCGTCAACAATGACGACCTTGTGGACGCGCAGAGCGCAGTCGTCTCACCGTCGCGTTGTGCAACTACAAATCGCTAGAAAGCATACTTTCTTTCACGTAACATTAGACAGAATAACTTACTTCACTGCAGAGTTCATCAGACAAACTACTAAGTTGGGTGCAAAAGGAAGATGCTATTTCACTTAAGTTGCTTAGTATTTACTTAGTACCTAATAGTGGATGACATCAACGCATCAAGGCGCTTATCATATAGTAAGAAAAGTCTCACTAAGCCCTTACTCGTCCATAGGACGTGTGAAAGCTTAGTGAGACTTTTTACAAAATGTAGTGGTTATAGCAATTAATGCATTTAGAGGAATTAATGAGTCAGTGCAACCATCTACAGTCAGTGCAAGACGGTACAAAACGTCTGGTATATAGAAAACTTGATAGTTTAAAAATAATGGGTACACGATTTAAAATAAAATTAGGTAAATACCTGGAAAGGTGAACTTACGAGTATTATACTTGGTAACGTTTCTTTCATACAATTAACAGTGATAATAAAGCATATAAACCTCCCTATGAGATATTATGTCTAGATATATCAATCAATTAGTCCACAGTAGTCCCAGACTGGATGAGGAAGGCAGAGGATCGGATGAAATAGCGTACATTGGGAGAGAAGCCTAGGTATATCACATAAGTAATAAATCCTTGTAACCTCCAGTGAGCATACCTATCCGTCATTGGGTCGTAGATCATAGGTTACGATAAAATTAATTCATACGTCTTCATCGACACAAAGGTCATGCTCGGCCAATGCTAGCAGATTTAAAAAAATGTTCGTCAAATATTCGAATAATAAAGAATCAATCGCAATATTCCATGACATTAAACTTCCGTAAGAACAACTTGTCGATAGAGAACTCATGTAATCGAATATTGGCCATAAAGGGCATGTCGTTATAATGCGGCGTTGTCGACCGAGGCGGTCGGTGTCAGGGTCCGAGTGCTCACTATTTACACTTTCACCTCACTTCGGGCTTTACCAGAATTTACGTCATCGCGAGTCAGCGCAATTATATCATCACGAAATCAGCTGCTGGATAAGTGGCACACTGACACACTAGGCTATGAACCCAAGCCACTTTTCTTAAGTTATTGTATTTCTGAGTATTGCGATGCACGTTGTCGATCATTAATGTTTCTTAATAACAAATGTGAAAGTGATTTACAATTACAATTATTATTGTCGTGTAACGTTATTGCGTGAATTTTTTATTATAACTGTACAATCCAACAACTTAGACGTGAAAATTGTACCTACAAGTACTTTTAAGGTCATTTCTTGGAAATATACGTAAGAATTATAAATTAAATATTTTGAAAAGGTGTTTTAGATTAAGATTTAGGTAATATGAAAAAAATGAATTAGAAACGGTCGTTTGGTCATGGCCATAGATGGCAAGCAAGTACACGGCCCATCTGATGGCTAGATATTTACATCACTATTGAACATTTACAACACAAGAGATCTCTCTCGCGACCTCTGCCATCTGCAGAGGGGTATTGGAACGAACGTAAGGCGGTAAAGTGCAACTCAACGGCCAAACAGGCAGTGCCGTAAATAGGGTGGTGTCAGCGGTGCCCAGGCACAGGGCGTAGACTTTGGGGGGCGCAAGAATGGCCATATCAGGCAGGACTATTATTTTTTCGGTTTGCTCCTGATAAGTTCCCACTGTGCCCTTAGTGCTCGATACCAACTAATACATTCATACACCTATATATATCTTTGAGAATATTTTCGAAAAAATCTATTTATTACTATGCCATCTTCCTTATTGAAAACACTACCTTGCCAAGTACTTAAAATTAAATTAATTTAAGCATACTTAAATTTTGCAGGGTGTTATTCAATTATTATAGAAGTACGAAGACCAAAGTGACACAAAAATGAAATTTCAAGCGTGAACTTGCTTTTGAGTGAGAGTGTTAGCGAGTGAGTGGTATAATAGTGATATAGGTGCCTGTTTTCGGGTGTGGGTACCACGGAGTTGCTATCTAGCTTCCAGGTATGGGGAGGCGTGATTCACGTGCTGCCGCGGCCTGTTTTTGCTAGGGTGACAGTCGGCTCCACCCCTCATCCCTGTCTATGTGGAGTTGGGACCCAGACATTTCATTGGCGGCTTGATGCCGATAAGTGTCTCCCACTGTGTGACTGGATCCCACTTGTGGCACATGCAGGGTGAACCTCTGCGAAAGGAACGTAGTCTCGGTTTTTTGCAGTGTCACTTCGTGCCCCAGCCGCTGGAACAGTTCCATGATTTGGGCAACCGCGGTCGTAATAATTCATCTGCTTGTGTGCCCACATTAGTTCTAGTTCTTTAAAAAATAGAATTTTCTTCCAAAATGTTAGGTAATTGGTCCACCCACATCAATGAATTAAAGTAAGTCTATACATAAGCATTGCTCTAGCTAGGGTTTCTATAATATCTAAAAAAACAAGGGAGCAGTTATAGAAGCTCGCATAGGACGCAAAAAAGACTATTTAGGGCACTTCAAGCAAGTCCATTCGTGTTAAGAAAGCATGATTTCACACTTGGTAGAACACATACAAACTTAATCAATAGGTAGTAAATGTTTCACGTAGGTAGGTACTTTCGGTTTGCACAGCTGTAACCAACCAACCGCAACCCCCGTGACGGAACACTGTGTGCAGTTGTTGAGTTCAACTTCAACCAACAAATCAAATATATCACGAAACAAAATTACTAAACATAAAATAACTATACATATACATGCACGACCTGCATTTTAGTTAAAAAAAATTACAACTAATTCGATCCAAACTAATACACAGTTATCTAAGAGGGAATCAATTCACTTGCTAAGAAACAGAGACAATATTCAGTTAATTCGTCCAAGTACTAACTATGGTAATAAAAACGATATTATTCGATGGAGCACAGCTTCATAATAAACTACCTAACCACATTAAAAATATTGATAATTTGATTGTGTATAAGGGTAAACTCAAAAACTACGTACAACAAATGTAATCATTTAAAGTAGGCAGAATAGAGGAAAACATTTATTGTAAATTTCAAAATTATTGTAAATCTCATTTTAAGTGAACTTTATGTTTTTATGAGAAATAAATGTCTTTAAACCTAAACCTAACTTTTATGTATCGGTTCGTTCCTAAGGATTTTTTTTTATAAATTACTTGTGAGTTCATATCATATTATCTTCATCATCGCTCTTTTAACTTCAGAGTAGGTACTGCAGTAGTCAGTGGAGTAATCGGTACTCTACTCTTTCACCTGCCAATGATTCAATCTGTATATTTTCATATACGAAGCGGTATTACCGTACAATATATTGCTACAGTAAGCTATATTACATAATATATATAATATCAAGTATAAGGCTATTCTAGTAGTAAACTGTCCTTATAGCCTGAAAAATCTGATATGTAAAAATTTAAAAATTCTTATAAAATTTAACCTCAGAAAACCACATTGCAAAAATTACAACCAATGCCATCTAGTCAAAAAAGCTGAACTATTCTAAATCGCACATGGTTATTGAATTTTAGTTTTTGGTTTAATTAATAACTGCACTCGAATTATTTTTAATCCTTTGTGGATATGATCTTGTGTCATCTTAGAACCTCCAAATAAATGGATAAAGTTTGATTATGTCCCATAAAATTACTTAGTAGATATAGGTATTACAAGAATTGTGACAAGTGACTTCATATGTATGTTATTTCATCATCAATCAATACAATTGTTTGAGGTATGTAATCGCGGTCACGGTCATAACGGATTAAGGGCTTCGAGAAACAGGTATAAAATAATATATAAAAAGAACTATTTATACAACTAGACATATTTCCACAGAGGTGTGTCAGTTACACACAGAAAGCTTTTGTTCTATGCAGAAACAAACGCATTGTTTTTCAGTTTCTCTTTGCTTAGTCGTGCGTTGCCGCTCGTCATACATTACAGCGCGTTTCTTAAGGCCTTTTAATTTTACGATTACCAAAACAAATGAGTGTGTTCCTATTAAGTCTCATTTGTTTTTTTTATCTAAATGTCAAATTGCTATGTGGTTGATCTTTAAGGTTGTGATTTTCCATTTATGAATATTCAAATGGGTGTGTTCCAAAGTTTTCTGAGAGTTGTGCCATGTTGTGTGTCAGAGGCTGTATTCGAATCTAGCAGAATTTTATACTTAAAATATCTATAATGCATCAGTAAAGTAGCCAAAAGTTTTAAAAACAAATGTATAAGTTATCGAACTATGTAGTACTCACCACTTAGAAATATTACAAAATTAGCGATATTTACGCAGTTATTGAGTGTATTGTTACGTTAGACAGATATACAGTTCAGACTCAGGCACAGATACAAGGCACGAGTCAACATTAGTACCCAAAACAATGATTGGTGAAATGTGAGTGTTAATTTACCTCTATCTAACCTTTCGGGGATAAAGGCGTGATTATATATAAGTATTTATGTTACGTCAGGAGGCCTATTTGAGTATAGCCTGCTCAAAGATAAAATGTGTAAATTTATTGAATTGAATTGCGCAATCAAAGACCCTGGATGTTTTGGTAGAACACTACATAAATATTTCTCAAAGGAAAGAATCCTTTTCTCTGTTTTCTATATTAGTAACTCCTTCCCTTGTCCTGGTCCTCGGTACTTCGAGTTGGCAGGGATGCGCATTATAGAATTTAGTAGGCTGTACCATGTATGCAGTTGGTACGGCTTGGCAATAGGTCAGTCCTGTGAGGTATACCCTTGCCCGTTAATATGTGCCTAGCTCCCAAGGGCTGTGACAGCGAAGATGATATTCATTGAAATGTTAAAATAAATTTAATTAAAATACTATCTGCGTACAGCACTACACAAGGCACTACGGTCTGAAAAGTAAATGAAATACCGCCTCTATTTTTTAACCTTGTAGTGAAAAAGTTACTACATCGACAAGTGCCTAGCACTTAAATTTAGGACAACTGCAATAGTGTTGTTTGTGAAAATGATAAGTGCTAATAAATTGTTGTAAGAGTAACTAAAGTTGCTTATCATATTACAATTCACAATGCGTCTAAAAAAATATTTCTTGTACCAAATGGGAATAGTAATTTCCATCAAAATCACAATTCTGAATGAATAGATAGATCCACTAGGGCAATTCCGATTAGGAGCCACTTTGGAATTCGCCGCTAGGTCTCGGACATGTAATGATACCTACTCAATTAAATTTAACAATCTTCCATAATCAGTATCAGAATAAACGGGATATTTACCATGTTTCATTATTTTGAGTTTCCGATATTTCGGCGCTGTTGCAAGCACCATGATCACGGAGGAACAATCATATATAATATAATAGGATCAAAATAATGAAACATGGTAAATATCCCGTTTATTCTGATACTGATGTCAGTGACCATGATAGTTTAAATCTTCCATAATACTTAATAATTAATGAAAATCCTTTCCCGAAACGTAACTTTGTGTTATTAAACCTTTAGTTCTCTTGTTCTCTGTTATTCATCTTACGCCACTATGTACCATTATTTTACAAGCGTTTAGACAATACGTTATATATTTTAATGTGTTCATAAAGGCCGACATCATAAATTTTGATTAGCCGAATATTGCAATCGTTAAATAATACTGGTTTTCTTTATTGTTTAAAGTTAGTTGACCCAGAATAAAACAATTAAAACGTAATTTGAAAGCAAGTTAAGATATCCGACTTATAGGATATTATTAGGAACAACGGTGTGGTAACAATAGCTTATACAGCAACAGTGTGTGAAATTCTTATGAAGAATTTTCCGGTCGATCCAGTAGACAGCAATTTGTCGTTGTTCTACTCCACAGGACCTAGATAGATAATTCTTTATTGTATAGCAAAATTAGTTATAAAAACAATGGGCCTAAGAGCGTTCTCTTCCGACAACCTCAGGATCAGGTGGGCCGTACGCTTGTCTGCCACCTAAGAGGTATAAAAAAAATTGAAAAGGTTACATGGTATCGAAAGTACATTTCACGATATGTATATTTTCATGTTATGTTTCAATGCCTGAAATTGAATTATCCTGAGCTGCGTTATGTAAGAGGATTTAAAAACATCCAAAAAGATAAGTACATCTAGCCCACTGTTACAAAAATATTTAAGAACTTTCACGTTCATTGTTCCTCAATGAAGATGTTACAATTCCAGCATCATTCCTTATAATATTATAAAATGTTTCCGGTTTAGTATTGTGACTAAGTAACTGATTGCAAAAATGTTCGGATACCTAACTGTTGAAATCCCAAATATCTCCAGCTACAGTTTCTTTCGCTTCTCTGGTTGCTACAACAATTGCAATGGTTGCTAGATTAAATGTTCAACCTGTGAGTCCAACAAGTGTATTGAAGTAGCCAGCGTGAAGGCTAGAACTAGAATTCGAAACTATTCAATCGCTTCGTAAACAAAAAAGCATGAAATTGACATTGTGTTAAACTTACCCGTGTTCCGGAATATAGTTCTTGTACTTTTCTCTTTTCATTTCCACGTTTATTCAAAGTGTTTGACGCACGTTTCACTGTACATTTCACAAGACACATGCACGACACACACTTTTCAAATCATTACCTATAATACACTAGTTGTTATCTCCTAGTTAGATTCACTAAATTCCTCAGTCCCATGTCGCGGCACCTGTAACAACGGATAGTGAATTAGTTACGCGTTAGCATATGTTATGAAAGTATGGAGAAGTACCTATTTCTTAATATTTGGGATTGATAATATTATTTTTTATGATTTAATAGAAACGCATTCTTTTCTTTATTTTGGTAACTATTTAGCTTCTTAAGCTATGCTTACTTTGAATCTTGCTTTAACTAGACTCAGATTATGTTCTAATAATAGTTATAAGAATAGAAATATTTAAACACCGTAACGAACGTACATGCTATGGATCAATAGTCTGAATAATTTTACCACACTACAATGTACCCATTTCATGTTGTTGTTTTTTGATCGTCCTGTCACTTCACCTAATATCCAACATTTAATACTGATCGAACTTCTGATATCCATAGCATAAGTTTTTTACTAAGTAATTCTGCTACACCCAACATTAACACTATACTTATATGAAGGTAGGTAAATTGTCAGGATTATTTAAAGATTTGAATGAAATTGGTGTTTTTATACGAACGTAAATTGCTTTTAATGGTGTATTTCATTGTAGGTTACTAAGGTATCGATGATCTTATGGTGAGTTACTGTTCTAAACATTTATTTTTAGAGAATAATATAATGCTAAACGTTTTATGAAGTTTGCATACTAGATACAATTATGTGGTTTATCTCTAAACGATTTATGTATCTATTAACGCTTTAACATCTAAAGATTTCACCATTATAGATATGTAACACATTCGTGCCATCAATAATCTAGGTTATAATTTTGAGTAATATAGTATGTGTATTAAACACACATGTGTATTAAAAGCTTAGTTACTTATATAAAAGGTTTAGTAACCGAAGCACAAAAAGTAGGAAGAGATTAGTAGTAACATAAACGGTTACATTCATGTTAATATTAGTGTATATTTTATCGGACTATATTATTTGATTGTTTAATCACAGTGTATTATATTTAAACACTGAAGCGTCGTTGATGACATTGTCGTGATTGTCGCAATATCTCGATTTTCGCAACCATTGGCTATAATTTAGATAGGTGATGTATTGCGTGAATGCTCTGTTTCTGAGACACCATTATAACTATTTAATAGCTTTGACATTTGCGATGTGTTCGAACCATCGCCTACTATGGCGATGGTTCACGGCAACGAAAAATATGCCAGTTACAACTTCTTAGATATTTTCTTAAAATATTTTAACCAAATGGGTGTTACCATCTTGCTAGAGAGCACAGTGTATCTATTTCGATTGGGCTATGATCGAGCATAATTCGATATCTTCATATCGGTATATTCGCTTCACCAGGGTATTTGGGGCCTAATCTTACCTCATCTACAGATCAGTTGACTCGTTTATTAACGGCAGCTACCCACGCATTAGTCAAGATTGGACAAATTTAGAGAAATAGTAGAAGAACTGGGGCTGACGCTGTAATGATGATAATAATAAAAAAAAAATCACTCTATTATAATCAAAATCTCTCCCAGTAAAAAACTAAATATATTGGATGTATGTATTTTTACATGATCAAGATAGGTAATAGATTTATTTTATTTCTCGTTATTTTATCGGTTTATTGATATCATATCGACATCGGCATTTGAATTTCGATACCTTTGTAATATGTTTCGTTATACTTTAACTATATCCCAAAATTGTTGACTAACCGCTAGTTTTATCACTCAAAAAGGTGTTAATATCTCTAAAATATTGACTCTTTGAATACATGTATAATAAACGGATTTCATCGATCATTCTAGATCACGACAGCGTCAATAGCGAATGGATCGTGGGAATTTTAGTGTTGCCTTGTTTTATTGATATGTGACAGCTAAGTTGCGCTTTTACTTTGTTCTATAGTGACGGATATGTAGGTAAACCATTCTGATTAGTAAGTATAAATAATAAAACGTGGGCGTCGGCCACTGGGTCTAACCCTACCCAGTCATTGAGCAGCTGTTACGGCCAGCACCCCTACAGCCGTACCAACAAAGAGACGGCAGTGTAGTGTCATTCAATGCAACACTGCATCCGTCAAGGCGCCGGGGAAGGAGCCTTGTAATGTGGAGGACTTCAAAGTTGTTGAGAAGAAGAAGAAGAAGTTCTCCCGCAAGAACCAGTGTGGTACTGCAGCGAGGAGCATTGAGCAGCAGTTCCGCGCAGAGGTCCCTTCGACGATGGTCTACGTATCTCGTGTACATCACAGCGTCAAGATCGTAGATGTCGCGAACTATCTCCAAAAGAAAACCGGGATGGGCTTAAGGGTGGAGAAGCTGGACTCTCGTCACAACGTGAGCTTCAACTCTTTTGTGGTGCGAGTTCCAAACAGCCACACCGCTACCATCCTGCGTCCTGACTTTTGGCCGACGGGGGTGAAGTTTCGGCGCTTCCGAGGACGCCTGCCGACACGCGACACCCCGCCCCGTGATACGTCGACGTAATTACGTGTGTTTTAGGTTAAGATATATTATATGGTTGCGCCGATGTAGAAACTGTATTTTTTGACATGGAAACACACTCCTTTTATACCCGTCTCCCCTCCCGCACTAACCATAGATGTAGCTTCCGTCCGCCATTTGTGAAATATAGACACTGAGTCTCGCTTTGAACTAGCCAGCGTAATGACGGACCGCGCTCGCGTCTCTCAAAAATGATTAATATTTGTTACATTTTTACCGCTTCATAGACCTTTACCGATCGGATTGTGCCTCTCGTGTGTTCCTCAAGTGATCTAGTGACGCTGACGGCAGCTCCTGAGCAAGGAAGAGAAGATCCGTGTACCGGCTGCGATGAAAACACGTGTGTCGTGAAGGTTAGTGCATCCTCTCCTAATTTCTCGGGTTGCATTCATTGCTTGGATCACGCCCGCGGCAACCCGACCACCTGTCTTTTGTGTGCAAAGCGTCAATGGAACAGTTAGCTACATCCCCGCAATACAGTCCATTACCGCACGTGGCCAAGCGCCACCATTATATGTATTTTTAGTTTTAAGGTATATATTTATGGGCCATAGAATAAGTTTTTAACATCTTGTAACTTTTCTATTATTGCCTGAAATAAATGATTTATTATTATTATTATTATTATTATTATTGATATCTAGTCAGTCAGGTGGTAGGTAACATTAGGATAAAAACAAGCATCTAGAAGCAACAAAAACGTTTGGTTAATTTACTGTCAAGGCTATAAAAATTATAATTGGTTTTGAAACGGGCAGTGAAGTCGATTATATAGTTGCAATCATTGTGTATCTTCAACTTACGTCAATCAGATAAAAAAGCTTTATGTTTAATTCCGGACCTTCAGCTAACTATAAAAGCACCATTAGTTTCCTCGATGCATTAGTTTGATATCTAACATATCTGAAAAGTTCGATACAGTTCGACATGAAATCCGTGTTTATATTTTTATTTTGTGTTTTTATTTGTCATAATGTTTATTGTCGACCTGAAAAAAGCAAGGACAAGCAAGAAACTGGACTAAAATTGTTTGAATCTATACGTGACCACTATTATCGTAAGGAATCCGTTGAGGGCTCCAAGAATGAACATGGGATCCATACTATGAATTTTCGACCCTCTTTGTTAAGAGGGAGAGATTGTGCTTCAAAACTATCCAGAGTGAACGGACGATGTGTTGAACCTATTGCTTGATTACTTGCCCAGGTACTATTGATTTATTTCCTGGATGCAATCTTTTTTTTTTTTTTTTTTTTTAAGGACACGCCAACTTGACCTCACCTCGCCTGATGGTAAGCTAAAGGCAAAGTCTCAGGAAAGAGAAATCATGCTCATTGCAATTCCGTTTTCGTCATTTAAATAACATTGGTGTTGTTTAAACAACAAAAACGGAACTGTAACATGAATGCGACCCCATCGTTTGTGCTTATGGACATCCAGAGTTTCATAGTCGTGAAGTGTGTATACTAGTTGTTCAAAAACTAGGTTAAAGTTGAAAGGATCGCAGAACGCATTTTTTATATTTTTATTTTCTTTTATTCAATATTAATAGATCTTCAATAAAATTAATTATCTGGTAGCGAAATATTATGATAAAACAACAGAATTTTTTATTGGTAATGTTGGTTTTGGTTCAATAAATCTTAGTGCGGCCCCATACACCCTAATTTATAGAATAACTACATGATCACGGATCATCATCATCATCTACATCAAATATGTTGTTGTGTCGGTTCCAAATATAAGTTACAAAATCTGGGTAACCGTTGTAAACCAAGAGTTATGGTCGGAATAGGTGTAAAACGTGAACAAACTAAAAATATTAAACATATCAAATGGCACTTAACTATGTGGTGTTTGACTAGATGGAACATAGTATTTGGTTATGCAGATGATCTAAACAAGGATGCTGTTGAACTTTAACTGTTGAATGGTGAATTAAATGGCGCACTGTTATATCTGATACTAAAATATTGTTGTAGGTAAATTTTGAGAATCTATCGCATACGATTATGAAAATATAAGTGGTTATCGGTTTTGGTTGTCATACAAACATTTGTGGCATTTGCAACGAGTAGTTTATGTACAGTATTACGTGTAGTTTGCCAAATTGTCTAAATATAGAACTATGATATGACTCGAAGGAGTTGTGGAGGTCAGGTGGCAGCCGTTTCATGTAAAATATCGGAGTTTTTCCGTTTCATTGTTAGACTGAAAGCCGACCCCAACTAATTTCAAATAAATGTTACGTGATAACAGTTGATAATTGTGTTTTCTTTGAGAAATAATCATGGACTGAAATTATGGGTTCAATAAAATGAAAAGTAATATTATATCGTTACCTTGAAATGTGTATGAAACAGGATCTAATAACAGAAGTTAAATAAGTCAAGCCGGCTTAGTCACGTAGAGAATGTGGATGAGTCAAGGCTGACTAAATATATTTCTGAAATTAAGGTAAAGTGTGTGTGCGGACTATGCATGCGAGAAGTCCACTTCAATCAATCAGGATCAAACAAGTCACTACTTCGAAAAAGTCGGGGTAATAAGGTTTATGACTATAATTGTCACTAGTACGTAGTAGAACGTATGTAAGTATAGTTTAAAGTGGCACTCTATTTGTCTCAGCCTACCCGATATTGGAATACAGTGTCAGAAATATAACCATGTATATAATATTATATTGAAGAACATGTAACTTAGTATTCTTATAAATGTAAGACAGTTTATATTCATTTAAGTAGCAATATTGTAACAGAATATAGCAATATCACAATTAATGTGCTAAAATTAATTAAACAATTTAACGTTCGCTTAAATATAATTATCATGTAATTCCCAAACATTCAAATCCTTGAGTATGCCTTTATCCTAACGGCTGGCTTAATTTATAGCTGAAATATTATCTGTGTAGTTGCAAAAGACGGCCTTCGTGTTCGATTCCTGCGCCCGCGCCGATGTGGACAATCACTCGATGCAAACGTCTATAATTACTCATTACGCTAATAGATCTTCGATAGAGCTGCATTATTTGCTTTGTCACGACTTAATAACTACGCGTTCTAAAAACACCAATGCAAAATCATAATTTCCGCTGCTGCAATAAAATAGGTAAGTACTTTAGGATAACTAATTTTGAAGTAGTGTTTCCTGTGTTTCTGTTTGTCATTGATTGCATATAATATAAAACTTTATTTTATGTTTCATTTCTTTTTATGTAGATTCTGTCTTAATATCGTCAACGAATGAGCGAACTTATTAAAAATATCATCATCTACGCGTTATTCGCTCAAGTCTACTTAGAGTCTAATCTAGTATGAGTACCGAAGAAAACCAAGCATTTAAAGTGATCTATCATTTTTTTTCACCTTGAGTCAGTTGAAAGTCTGGGCAAAGAACCACCCTTTTTTATACTACTGACAAGCGGTGGCAGACAAGCGCACGGCCCACCTGATGGAAAGTGGTTACCGAGGCCTATGGACGTGTGTAACACCAGAGAAGCCTCACTCGCGCTGCCGACCCTGTAAGCACAGAGTTTCTGTGCCGTCAGTGTACAAGTTGTAACAAAGCAGGACAAGCCTTTAGTCATCCCACTGACAGCACAAATTCTCCAGTGAGCTCTGACTACCCTCTCACTACTTAACTCTTTTTTATTATTTTTTGTTTTAAATATCTTATTTTAATTCATAGCTTTTTTACATTATAAGTATTAAAAGCATTATAAGTTTGCTGTCAGTGGGAAGACCAAAGGCTTGTCATGTTTTGTCTTCTACACTAACTGCACTGAAACTCGGTAGCACGAGTGTGACTTCCCTGGTGTTACACACATCCATAGGTTTACAGTAACCACTTTCCATCAGATGGGCCTTTTGCTTGGCTGTCACTTAAATGGAATAAAAAAAAAGTAATTTAAGTTATAATTAGACAGCTGACAACCCTCGTGACAATCTCTGGTGTTAGTAAATTCATAATGAAGTTGTGTTTATTATGAAAAAGAATAAAAAGGCAGGTAAAGTAAGATATTTTAGATTTCTATTATGTCCAATCTCTAAATGTTTGCGTATCAAGGCTAACCCTACACGTCCTAAAACTTTATAAACTACTGGAGCATTCACTAACAATCGCATCAGAAGTTACTGTCAATCACTTGGTACCTAATCAAAGATAACCACCTGAGTAATTATTTATAACAACCAAAGCAGTTAAATATAATATACTTGAGAAACCACTAACCATCATTTGAGCATTTGCTCTGAGCTAGTTATGTTATTAGTATGTTAAAATGGCAATGAGCCTACAGTCAAGAGAACCGACACCTTTTGAGAATAATATCTTGAGTCACGGGTTTCAAAATATATTGTCAGTCATCATTCATACGTCATGTTATGTTATCTGAATCTGTAATTAGTAAGTAGCCGCGTGGTTCCCGGCATAGCAGAATTTAGGCCACCTCATCTCTTTCCATGCGTTGTCGTACAAGGCAACTAAGGGATACATACGGCTGTTTCACAACAGACAGATAAATACTCAGCTTCAGATGCATGGCTCGACTCAACAATAGTGCCCGGAATACGGCAATAGGCTTACCCCCTATTACGTGGGACCTCATACAATGATTGGTGAAATATGGGTGTTAATTCACCTCTGCCTGTCCCTCCGGGGATAAATGCGTGATTATGTAAATGTATGTATGTGATCTGTAATTATTCTGGACAATAGAGATGGTGAACCATAATTATATTCTTAAGATGTTGTTCGGTTGACTTACTGTTGATTGATTGACGTAAGAGAAATGTTAAGTAAGGCAAATATCAACATTATACTTATAATTTCAATAATGATAGAAATCGATATATTTTTTTTTAAGATATTTTTTTGACGTTGTATATAAACTTATATATTTTTTTTACTGTTCAAAACTTAAGTATACACTAATAAATATATAGACAGTAAAACACTACAGTTGAGTGAAGAACTCTACTCCTACCTAGGTTGTTATGACTATATCAAATTGATTTTCATCTCAAACAAAGTATAATCAAACGTAGAGCGCGCCGTTGTAGCGGCGGTAAGACCCATCATGGGGGAGTAGCTAGAGAGGCCACACGGCAGCCTCTCGTACCGTCTGACGCAGATGATCACCGAGCACGGGTGCTTCGGAAAGTATCTGCGTCGGATGGAGAAAGAGCCAACGTCCGAGTGCCATCACTGCGACGCGAGCGAGGACTCAGGTCCACACACGCTCACCGAGTGTCCGGCGTGGGAGACGCCGAGGCGGGAGCTTGTGGCGGCCCTGGGAGTGAGAGTTCTCACGCTCTCCACCTTGCTCGCGGCGATGGTCCGCTGCGCGGATGCGTGGGCGGCCGGCGCCTCCTTCTGCGAGCAAGTAATGCTCGTCTTCGAATGGCTCGATTTCGATGAACGACCTTCGCCCCCCATGAGCGCCGGCCTGGGGGTGACAAGTGGAGCCGCCTGTCACCCTGGCAGAAGCAGGCCGCGGCGGTGGCGCGCCTGGCGCGCCTCCCCGTTTCCGGGGTCGAGTTGGGGACTCTGTAGTCCCCACACCCGAGAAGAGGGTCAGATCGTGAGAGATGGCCCTGGGTCGGCCGGGGTGCGAGGGATATGGCTGTCAACCTCACCTTCGGCAACCAAAACGACCCACAGGCGGCGTGCGTTTTAGTCGGTTCGAGCCCGACATAACCTCCTCCACCGGCTCCGGTGGGGAGGTATCCGTGGGGATTTTGCGCACGTAAAAAAAAAAAAAAAAGAAGTATAATCAAACGTAGGGACCTTAAATAGTACCACTACGCTTTATTGCGTGACCATAAAACATTTACATAATATATTTTAGTTGTAGCGTTTTATTGAACGTTATTGAAAACGTCATTTGAATAAACACTGTTATGTGTGGTACTCAAAGCGTATTTCAACTATTTTCACAATTTAGTTTAATGGCACTTTCATACGTCAGTCGAAAGTATCGACTATCGACACAATGATTTGTTACTTTATGTAGGTTTGTGTCCACCCTCTCAGTGGCAATGCTATTTCATATTTGTAGTCGAAAGAGGAGATACGGTTGCACCTTTTAACTTCATATGAAAAAGTGCAACCATCTCCTCCGTACATCGAATTTCGCAAAGACCACAAAATACACCATAACAGTTATGGAAATGCATTGTCGTCCACATCAACAAAGCGTAACTATTTGCACTAGCTGTCATACTGATGACATTACCATTTTTCTTCTAATAGTATAGGATCCGACGTAACATTTAATTTCACCCATCTATTTATCGAATGAACAAAATATTTTAGCGAATTAAATGTGTTGCTGAACATAATACCAATAAGGTTGCTCAAAATAATATATAAATTTATTATTTAAAATTTGGAAACGTGATTATTTTTCTCCCATTACTTTGATTTGTCTGCCGAAAAATATAAAATTCAATGAAAAGTATACAATGCATACGACATGCTAAAGTTAAGTACTCTACCTTTTTCTGCTGGTTACTACCTGGTTGCTGTGTGCAAATAGGTAACTAGATTTCATTGCAAATTCTGTAATATTGCATGTGAAAATCTGGTAATGAATAATGGTAGCCCGTCTTCGAAATTAGAAAAAAAAATCACGTTTCACAATTTTAAATAATTAATTTGTGACCATATTTTACGGGTTATCCCATTCTTATGTGTTCCGCAATACATTTCATTCGCTAAAATATAATTTTCATCCCGAATTCAGATGGGTGAAGGTTGATGTTAAGTCGGATCTTAGACCATAAACAAAAATTTTAATAAAATAAATAAAAAACCAAAGTTAAAGTTTCAAAAATTTATGCTTTGTGCTTATTTTTTTTATTGTTAAATTATTGGTGATTTTTTTTCTATTAACTTACTAGGTGCTTGATAAAGTAAAAATTACTTATAAACGATGTTTCCGTATTGACCTGTAGATTGTAACTTTGATCAGCATGGTCATTACTATTTGAAGACTGATGCAACAACCTAGATGAAGATCTATGCGTGACACCTTTTTGGAGCCGTTTGTAGCCGCCATTAATTCAAATACAGGTTCTGGAATACTTGTGTAATGACTTCAAGAGTCCGTATTAGGAAACTGTCCAATCCATATACATATGTCATATTACTTACCACAACTAATGCTTCTTTCAATTTATCATAAGTCTTTTCTACGAGTATAAAATGTGCAAACCACCTTTTTGGTTTTTTGGACCAAGTCCTGCTGCATGTTATAAAATTATATGTTATTTGGCAGATTTTTTTTTTTCAAAGTTACTCTCTTTGCTCATTTATCGTCCGTATCTACACGTTAATCTCGGTTGCATTAGAGGCTACTACGCTTTGACAAATATAAAATCTTGAATAACTTTTTTTTTCCGTGCGAAGAATCCCCGTGGATATCCCAACTATAGGAGCCGCTGGTAGACGTTATGTCGGAATCGAACCGACTAAAACCCACGACACCTATGGGTAGTTTTTGGTTACCGAAGGTGAGGTTGATAGGCATGTCCTTCGCACCCCGGCCGACTCAGGGCCATATCTATTATAAGTGCAGAATATATTATAAAGCTTTCGCAAAATTTAAATATAATTTAAGCTAAGAGGATAATGCATGTAAAAAGCAACAAACCCTGTGGATACCTACACTCGTGATATTTGCGCAATCGATCGATCAGACGACCTTGCCCGAAATTCTTCTTTGATCCTTGACGTCACGCTTTCCACTTGTAGTACATTATTGAAATAACTACATTCCAGACCAATTACCAAGCCGGTTTCTGTTTCCAGGGGCTGTTTTGTATGTTTGCAAACCGGTAGTTATTTTGTTTTTGGCGTTGCAAGTTCGAAGTAACATACTTCAATTAAAGATGTCATATTTAGTAACATCTATAGATATATTATTAAGTTAAGTTCAGTAGGTATGATAATGATAGCGCGTGGTTCCCGGCAGAGTAGAATTTGGGCCACCCCATCTCCTCCCGTGCATTACATTTAAGACATTAATTAAAAAGTTAAAAAGAAGGTGTCACTACTTCATGAAATCATAAAATATTTGATGATGGTATTATGATTTCCTGAAGTCGACATGACGAAAATCTTCACAGAGGAACAGTCTTGCTAAGAACATAAAGCAGTCTCAGTTAGTCAAGATTCTAGGCCATAGGGTGTCATCGGTACGCTTGTGTCGGATGATTTTCTCGTATTCTCTTATTTTTTTGTATACCTACCTCGTTACCGACTGGAACAGTGTATCACAGACAGACACCACCTTATGCATCCAGGTAACACCATTTTACCCAGTGTACCCTACAATATCCTATTGCACAATGCACACAATGCAACAATTGCTGACTGTCAATACCGCTGAGTTTTTGGGCTTGACGCATCTAGCTATTGGAAATTGACGCTACTGACACAAAAGCAAGAAGACCTCGTTAAACTTATTGTCTGTAAGGTGGAGATGCTACTATAATCTATATCTACGTCTATATCAATATTGTTTTTTCTTCTCTGAAGCATATTAATATTGAAGCCCTTGAACTGACTAATGGTTTTTTTGCAATCACTTAGAAGCAATACAGTGTGTATTCAAGTTCATACTATGGTAATGGTGTCCTAAACAAAGTTGGCAAACGTTCACGGTCACACTTAGGACACATTAGAGGCTTACCTACTTATTTTTAAATGTCTACCGAGTTAATATATATACCTATTTACTTTAAGAAACTATTTTGCAAGAGGTTTCTCGTCCTCTGGATTATTTTTTAAGCTCGTTGATTTCTAGTTACATTTGGGCACGGTTCCGTGGTCTTTGTTTACAGATATATTACTTTGGATACAACAAAATCACTGTGCAAAAGGAACAATTCGATGGTGGTATAATTTAAAATGGACACTTGCAATTGGGACGGTTAAACAAAGTTGATACACGTTATTATTTTAAGGGTAGAAATCCAGGCGTCATCTCGTGGCCATACTGTTTTGATTTGATTGACGGCCTCTGTGGTTTAGCGGTAGAATGTTCGACTGCTACGCAGGGGCTTGGGTTTGATTCCTGCTCAGTGCAAATATTTGTACGCATGAAAATGTATATATGCATTGGTCTGAGTGTTTCTATGTATCTATGCAGTCAAGTCGTGACCACTGGTGCGGCAATGCATCCGAAACGTCGGCAGAAATAGTAAGTTCCATGATTTAATTCGCAAGAATAATTATGAATACGTATGTACTTACAAAAAAATCATCTAAGTATGTTTATTTTTTCATCAAGCTATACTTACCATGGATCTAGATAGCGTTGTGTAGAATGTTGTAGAATTACTTGAACTTCTTTATGATGATCTAGAAGATATATGGCAGCAAATACTTTATTGTGTTTACAGCAGACATACTGACTCCCAATTAAAATTTATTCGGTAGCTAAGTATTTTGTTTATAAAATTACTACGAATGGTATTGCAAAAAAACAACTTCGAAATTTGATGAACAGCATTGACGCAACAGGCCGCGTTCGTCATATGTGTAAATAAAAAGTTGTGTTTGATCAGCAACATGCAAATAATGTAAGAGTTTGTTCAGAGGAGGCGTGTGACGTGCGAATCGTGCGACTCGACTAATGTAATTGCGAGATACACGCACTGAACAATTTAGTCACGTGTGTGTATGTACATATATATCGCACGCGTAAAGCAAGATAGTACAGGTTATAATCTGAATTATTGTTTTATTTGATTAATAGAAAATAATTAAAGTTATTATTTTGTAAAAATAAACTATTTAAAATCAATCATTTTGTGAAATAAATTTTGTATAGTTATTTACAATACATATATACATACATATAACCACGCCTTTATCCCCGGAGGGTTAGGCAGAGGTGAATTAACACCCACATTTCCAATTGCCGTATTCCGAGCACTATTGTGGACTTGGGCCATGCATGGCGTTATATAGAATGATGTAGAATAATTATTATTATTAACATATTATAAGTAAAGCTTGTCTGACATGTGCGATAGATACCGTAGTAAGACTTGGGACTTCTCCTATTAGTCCATTTAAAAAAAGATGACTCGACAAAGTGCTCAACGATTTCATCTGTTAAATTAAAACGTGCCGTCTCGTCTGTGCAAGCTCTTAGTTACGTTCGTATTATAAAGTGCAACGTGGCTAGCTCTACAATGACTTTACTGTACTCAAACGTGTGAACTTATCACTTATTGTGTACGAAACCAAGCACAGTGCTTGTGTGAACTTTAAACAGTGAGACTGAGCGTGCATTATAGCTCGATCAAGACACGAGCTAATCTCTTAGTCTCTAAGCTATTGTATAAATATTTGGTTATAAAAACAATACACAACAACTGTCGAGGACATAAAAATAGATAGCTGTTTTGAATATAGTCGAGTTTAGATGTCGTTTATAGAATAGCTACTGATGTACTCTAAACAACATTGTTCAGAAGTATTTTGTACACGTAAGGAGATGAATATGGCATAACATTGCCGTTACCAAGATTTAGGAAATAAGTTAACCCAATCGATAAACGAGAAAACTTGCAATATTGTTTAAATTTAGATTTTTTTACACTTTTCTTTTGTACAACTTAGGTGGCAGATAAGCACACGGCCCACTTGCTGGAAAGTCGTTACCGTGACCAATGAACGTGTGTAATACCAGTGTAGTCACATCCGAGCTGCCGACCCTGTAAGAACAGAGATTTCTCTGATATAGTAGCTTTTACATTTATGCCTGTTATTTTTGGTTGCTTCGCTCGTTACGATTGCAATTTTGACCCGCTTTACGATTTATTTTTTGTAAGCAACAAGTCGCAAATCTAGTAACGATTTGATAATTTTGCCACAAGGCGTGTTATGTCACAGCACCCACAGCTCGATTGTGAGGTAACTAAAGATTCGTACGATAATCCAGTCATACTTATGAACAACTCAGCTTCCTTCATCGTGCAATTTGATTAGAAGTTTAAATATACATTGAAAAGTTTATAAATTAAATAAGTATACCATATAATGTATATAGTATACTTGTTTAATTTATAAACTTTTATTATTATTAAAAGTCTCCATTGATTTCTTTTTGTAATACGATACATGCATCTTATGACTTTATAACTTCTCATAACTTATAACTAAAACAGTTTAGTTAACTAAATTTCAGATAAGTTAAGTAGAGCAGATTTATACTCTTAACATCTTCAGTAATTGCATTGCGTACATTTGTATACGTTTTGATGTCCTACAAACTCATACAATGTCTCTCCTTCCCATTTTCTCGTACAGAAGGCGAACGTTTGTGGCCCGTATGGAAGGCCAAGAAGGATCTTGAAATGATACTAGTCTATTTAAAAATCTTTCATTTGTTGGCTGCTTGTGGCATGAAATGGAGAGTTAGTAAAAAACATGTGGGCTTTTGTAACGATCTTAATTCTTTAGTTAAGTCTATTGGCATTCAATAATGAGCGTCATAAATCAAGGGAGAAAACTATGAAAGACTTTCAATAGACCTATTTTTAACTGTCTGAAGGTGAATAGTTAATTTGTCTCCTATCAAAAGGTGAAATATGTATGTATTGTTCATTAAAAAGGCTTTGATGAAAGTTAATGTACCAAAATATGAATAAATTGATTATTGCTAAGGCTTGCATGTTGAATTACTGAATTGAGAAAGTTGGGTTTAACAGATAGTCATAGTACTTACCAAACATCAACAATGACAGGTAATTTCGTTAAATATCTTCTAATATTAAATGCTTATGTTTCCAAATTACATGGATAATCGAGAAAAAGTATTTTATAGGGTTTTAAGATAATTTGTTAGTGCTGTCTGATCGTAATAGGCACTGCTGTGAGACTTGGATGACCAAGGAGCCTCTAAATAGACGTCTGCAGATACAAGTCGTAAACAAATTGTATACAAAATATTCATAGGAGTGTTAGACCTTTAGGAATGGACATAATATCTATAAACACGTTTGTATTACATCTAAATCTCATGCCTCACGGTAAGCGATTACCCTATTCGTGAGTTCTTATACTGTTATTCGAGGATTGTTGTAACTCTTTTCAAAAATTGAAATACAGAACCAAGAAAGTTATTTAGTAGCAGTTTTCTAAGGCGTGGAGAGCTTGCTCAGCAAGGTGGGTCATACATCAAGCTGTAGGTTCAGTACTACTGACTGTTCTTCCTAGGTTTATATTTCTGACATTACAATATGAACTCACGTGAATTCTAATAAGATAAAATATTCTTTATTGTACAGTATAATAGGTATAACACTCGATTTAGGTATATGCGATGTACGTGCATGTATTTCGCAATTCCCATTAAATGCAATACATAAATACGTAAAAATTTAAAGATTGCAATATCAAAGACGATTGAACAAAGAGAAAGTTTTTATGCCAACGCCAGTGTAGGTACTTCGAAGGTTAGTAAAAACTTGTTCGCATGTAATGAACGGTGTTTGTCATAGGAACAGTATATTACCATAGAAAGGTGATATGTATTGTTTGGCTTTGTCAAATGTAAGCAGAATACTAATGCACGAGTAGATAACAAAAGTGATGGTAAACGCATTGTTTCTGAACAACAGAATTCAAATGTAAATGTTTAGAATACGTTTAGATGAACCTATCACTGTATCTGATGGTTTAAGATATAATACATACATACATACAGACAATCACGCCTTTATTCCCGGAGGGTTAAGCAGATTTCACAAATAGTATTCGGTCCCATGTAATATCCCATGAAAGCCTATTGCCGTTTTTCGGGCACTACTGTAGACTAGAGTCATGCATCTGAGGCTGAGTCTGAGCTATATATATATCTGTCTGATGTTTAAAAGCCTATCCCTTAATCGCCTTGTTCGACACCGCATGGAAGATTTAATGAGTGCCTAAAAGCTGAGTATGAATAATATTAAACAAACTTTTTCCGACAGCCCTGGATCTTTTTAGCAGGGCGTGAAAAAACAAATATCTGGTGAGACCGTAAAGCTGAGTACCACGATTGTATCATTGTTGGTATCTGCAATGGTGACGCTTTTACCAGAGGCTTTACCTTCAGCTTACAATCAGGTGAGGTGAAATCATATTGATTTGTCCGATGTAAAAAAAAAATATGAGATAGATATCGCCAATGAATTGTAGAGTCAGATAGAAACCCCTTCACGGAAAATATCGAAATTCAGCCAAAACGCGCAGTTAAACTGCAAAAAGCGGACTCGCAGACTCCGAGGTCAGATTTTAGACGCGACTGGGATTAACGCTAGAATTAAGTAAAAGAAGAATGGTCCTAGCGACCCGCGACTCCTCGTTTGATTTTGATTTGTTGTATACTTGGTAATAGGCGTGTAAACATTTATCCACGGTGCGTCATCAAAGTGCTTCGTCTTACTTTCGCTAGATGCTTCAAACTTAGCTTAGCTACTTGAATAAGCTATGAATTCTGGTGTTAATCTTTTATGTAAATTTTGTGAACACACATAGGATGTTTACTATAGTTAGGTCTGACTATCCCAGAAGGATTAGGCAGCGATGAATAAAAATTGTGTCATCATTTCATCTAATTATAAGCGCTAAAATGTTTGTTGGTACACAACAAATTTTATTTTCATTATGTTAGATGATATAATGTAAAATTGACGATATTATATTTATTGATCTGTAGCATGAACATAGATAGATAATTCTTTATTGTATACCAACAGATTTATAGTAGAGCAAGTAGATAGCATATACATATTACCATTGTAAGGAAACATTTGAAGGTCTCATTGTATGTATAATTAAAAAGTATAAATGAAAGGATGAGACCTTCAATGATCGCGATATTGTAATCTTTGAGCATTCGGTGCATAAAATCCTTTGAACTTTTATCATTAGGGTTGAAAAATTGAAAATATTGCAAGTGAGCCTAGTGGTATGGGTAATGGACTGCTGAGACGAGGTCTCGGGATCGATCCCAGGTTTTACCATGGCACACACCAATGACTTTTGGATGCTTTTCGAAGTTAAGTGTGTATTTATTGCAGGTTTATAAGTGCCTGGTTAATGCCAATAGGCTCGCCACTTATTACATTGGGACCTAAACATAAACTGGCGAAATGTGGGTGCTAGCACCTCTGCCTACCCTTTCGGGGATATAGGAGTGAGTTTATGTTATGTTATGAGCTGTACATAGTAAATGATTCAAAACAATTACTTCTGATGGATAAAATTTTGAGTTTGTCAGACTTAGTAAAATTAATTAAACTATATTGGAGAGAGTAGTCAATATACCTTTAGTTTAAGGGTGGGGTAAATCATACGACTTATGTATAAAAATAATTATAATCGTACGTACGTTCTTGCTTAATGTAATACGAGAAGAATAAAAAGATAATAAAGGGTAGTTATACAATACATAAGTTGGTTAATAATAATAATATATTAGTTTATAGTTATTGTATGCATACTAGAAGTCGCATACAGAATTGGAGGCCTTATAACACTGGGCAATCTTTTACAGGCAACCATTGACCAAGTTACTTCCTTTGTAGTGTATTTTACAATGTGAAGATGACCTTTAACCATAATTATTCCGATTGCATTCAAATTATATATCCAATCAAATGGATAAAGTCAGCAGAATCATTAATAAGAGACCGATTACCATTTTATTGATCACTCACGCATTCAAGTAGTGAGATCAATGTGGGAATTGAATTTACCCGTAATTATTTCTGTATTTATAGGAATAACTATATTGACTATTACGTGAATTAGAAAATGTGAACTTATCATCTATATAATGCTGAGTGGTGTGGCTATAAAACACCTCTTTAATATAAAAATATAATATATATTAATATATTAAATAGGGGTGCAGAGGGCCCTTTTTTATACCACTTAGGTGGCAGATAAGCACACGGCCCACCTGATGGAAAGTGGTTACCGTGGCCTATGGACGTGCGTAACACCTCACTTGCGCTGCCGACCCTGTAAGCACTCTCACTACTCATCGCTGGGAACACAACACGAAGTTATTGTGGCTGCGGTATTCTGTAGGGCGGAGGTATTTCCCCAGTCGGACTGCTCAATTGGGCGGTGATACCGCCGTGTCCTCCTGATAAAAGATAAATGGTATTGATATCCTAGAAGCTAAAACTAACCACGCTTGTAAGTAGCGCAGGTGGATGTATATTCGCTTTAGTCGCATTATGTCCAATTCGCAAAATGTCCAGCGGTTTCAAATTGTCCAATTCTCACAACGTCCAATTCGCAAATTGTCCAATTCTCACAACGTCCAATTCTCAGAATGTCCAATTCGCAATTGGCCCAGTTTGTAAAATAGGAGTCGTGCTTGATTACGGGAGGCGTTTTTGACGCTTCAGTCTCATAACGTTCTTAAACCATAAACCGACACGGTTAGGTATCTTGTGTAATGTAAGAAGAAATAGGAGCCCCGCGAAGCGGGGCTCCGTTGACATTGCTCACATTAGGAACTGGACCAATTGCGAATTGGACCAATTGCGAACTGGACCAACTGCGAACTGGACCAATTGCGAATTGGACCAATTGCGAACTGGACCAACTGCGAACTGGACCAATTGCGAACTGGACCTATTGAGAATTGGACTAAAGACGACTAAAGGGTATATTCTAAACAACGGACGAAGCTCTGGTACAGTGTTACAGGGTATATGGTTTCTTCTCAAGGTTTGAAGGTCAGACGACAGTCGCTCTGGAGAAGCAGACATAATAATCAAAAACTATAAATAGACCTCTCCAAAGTACAAATTGGAAAATGCAACTGGGAAAATCGTGTTGTGATCACGGTGGTGATTAGGGTAGTCAAAGCTGGAGAGTTTTTGTGCTTTCAGTGGGAAGACCAAAGGCTTGTCCTGCTTTGTTTTCTGCACTGATGGCATATTAACTCTCTGTTCGTACAGGGTCAGTAGCACTGGTGTGACCCCTGTTGCACACACCCATAGGCCATGATAACCATTTTCCATCAGATGACCCGTATGCTTGTCCTCCACCGAAGTTATATAAAAAAAATGTTATGAGCATCAAAATGATTCGTTTTCTCTACTTGTTGAGTTTATTCTACAAGTATTGAGTTTGAATTAATATTTTTTCACTATTTTATCAATCAGTCTTTTAGAGTAACTATCTTTTTTTTGAACGTGCGAATACCCCCACCACTGGATCCGGTGAGAGAGGTTATGTCTTCCCGCCGAGGAGAGTAACTACCTATTACTCGTATTTAAAACGCATTCATAATAATTCACATCAACGTAGCCTCAATATACATACAATATGTACATATAGACGTAATGTCAGTTGCGTGTGGAAATGTTCCGTAAACGGCCTGCCTTAATAACAGATTTTTAGAGTTATTACTGTTACGTGTATTTACGTAATTTATATATAAATAAACCATGATATGTGCGTGTAGGTATGCATTATTTGAGCTTGATTGAAAATTTGTGAGAAAATCTTAGTGAAGTTGAACATCGAAATTTGAATAGTTAACGAGTGTGAATATCATCCATATGATACGAAATGCTAGATATTGAAAATACCACTTAAGAATTGTGGGATCGGATAGTGGAACTCAAATCATCAATACATACATACATACAATCACGCCTTTACCCCCAGAGCGTTAGGCAGATGTGAATTAACACCCACATTTCACCAATTATTGATTAGGTCCCACGTAATAGAGTGTGAGCCTATTGCCGTTTTCTGGAAACTATTGTTGACTCAAGCCATGGATCTGAGGCTGAGTCTGGACTGTATATATCTCTATATAAACAGCCCTATCTCTTAGTCGCCTTGTACGACACCGCATGGGAAGAGATGGTGTGGTCCTAATTCTACTCTGCCGGGAACCACACACATCATCAATAAACCTTAATAATAATATGTCAGGGACTTGCATAGGAGACGAAAAATTAGGAAGACATATAAAATATCATGAAACAAGTGAAAAAAAAATTCAAATTTAAAGGTTAAATTATTTCACATGCGTGATTTTATTCGTATCGAGTTGAAATAAGAAGTTGCGAATTCCACCTTATTCATACAGGTGATGTAACCCAGGTATACAAAGTGTAATAAGCCATAGAGAAATGATTTCTTGGTTAAAACTTTAAAACTAATTTATAATTATATCTATAAGACATTAAAATAGCTACTCAAGTAAAAGTTTACTTCTAACCTGTCAGCTGTAAAATTATTTTCACAAATGATTCAACATATTAATGAATAAGTTATGGAGCAGTCATAGTGACTAACTGTTTTTTATTCACGTCTTACTCTCACTGAGTCGATTTATCTAAATCATTCTAGCCTGGGTATACTAGTTAACTTCAAATAGATGTGTATATTTTTTACTCTAGTAGATTACGGATAGAAGTTATCTAATTATGTATTATGAAACATTTCCTACACGAGTGTATGATTTCTACAAGAGATAATATATTTACAAAAAGTATATATATTAAGTTATAAACACCTCAACAAAGTCTAGGGAACAAGATGACCCCAATTTTTTTTTTTTCGTGTGAATCTTGTTTTGCAAATAACTGGCAGCAAATAAATAAAAATAGAATAAAGTAGATTACAGAGTTGTTCGAAACTTAAAAATAAATTTAAATAAGTAATGATTTTCGAATATGGAGGGAAAACTTTTAAAAGTGTTTGATTGTGCAGTTTCTCTGAGGCAAAATAAAAATTATTTTTTTTTATTGTAAATAACGTTTATTATCAATAATACGTCTTTTACGTATGGTTTGTGCATTTTTGTGACTGTAGTCATCATGTCACGTCGTCATTTAAGTCGCGAAGAGATGTTAAGGGCTGTTGGTATGCTGCAAGCTGGACGAACTCAACGCGACGTAGCGGATGCTGTCAACACCCAACCAAGCGTAATTTGCAGATTATGGGCACGCTACAGGTCTACAGGGGATGTTGCCGAACGTCACAGGGGACGAAATAGGGTTACTACCCCGCGACAAGATCGTTTCTTGCAAAATTCCGCAAGGCGGCAACCCACGATTACTGCTCGTCAGTTGGTCGCAGGACTCCAGTCTCAGCATCAAGTGGTTATTAACGATCAAACTGTCAGGAGAAGACTACACGAAGCCAATCTTCATGCTCGCAGACCGCTTACGGTTCCAGCTCTTCGACGTGGAAATCGAGGTCGTCTCTTATTGTGGGCTAACGCACATTTACAGTGGACCGATCATCGATGGGCACGGATTCTGTTTTCCGACGAATCTCGCTTCGGTTTTCATCCTGATTCGAGAAAGGTGCGTGTATGGCGAGTTCCTGGACGTCGGAGTCGTCTCCAGAATCCGCAAGAAGTTCATCCTTACCAAGGTGGAACAATCATGGTATGGGCTGGAATTCGCCTTGGTGGAAGGACCGACCTCGTTTGGATACGGGGCAATTTGAATGCAAACCAATACATTCAGGAGGTTAAACACCCCATGGTAATCCCTCATCGACAGCAGTTCGGTCAAGATTTTATGTTCATGCAAGATAATGCACGGTCACACACCGCGAGGGTAGTGGTCAATGCGTTAAGCGAGCACAATATGACGACGTTGGAATGGCCTGCTCAGTCTGCCGACCTCAATCCCATAGAGCATGCCTGGGATTTGCTTGGGAGAAGAGCTTTCAGTGATTCTTTGGAAAATCTGAACACTGAAGAACAACTTTTTTTACACCTTCGCAGTGTATGGAGCCATATTCCACAGACGATGATTGACAATCTCATACTAAGTATGCCACGCCGTTGTCGAGCTGTTGCTAATGCTTTAGGAGGTCCTACAGATTATTAAAAAACGTTTAAAGTACGGTTAATTACTGTATTTCTTACTACCTCGTTATTTTTGTGCCTAATCATAGAAGGTTGTAATACTCAATATTGGCACTATTCAATTCTTTCTTAAAAAAAAAAAATTTGGTATGAAAATGTTTTTATTAAAATTAAAATTAAAAACGGTATAAAAATACCCTTCTATTGATATAAAACACTCACTATTACAAGAAAGGGTTTTTAAATAAAAACTAGAAATGTCCTTGTTCCCTAGACTTTGTTGATGTGTGTATATTTCGCGTTTAAATAATTTTTGTTTTAACTGTTATTATATTACTAACTCGAAAAATAATTTTATTATTTTCGTAAACTGTTGTGTATTTTCGGTATAATTTAAAAAAAAGTAACTGATGGACGCTACGGCTGTTTACGAGTAGTCTGTAGTAAAATTTTGATCCTGTTTCCGATCACGAATTATATTTTTGCTGAATAATTTTACCAATTCTATGGTCAGCTAAAACAAATTTTGTCGTAATCAACCATATCAAATTTCTAATTAAAACGGTTACTTTTGATAACTAACATAAAACAAAATTGACAACCCTTCACTACCACTAACGTTTTAGGTCTCAGTAAAAAAGCTCATTTCAAAGGTGAAAGTTTAATAAAAAAAAGGATACTCTCTTACAAAAACAATTTAGGTACTTAAATATGAATGGTCTCTGTTATGTAGCTACATAATAAAAAACTACACTGTAATAAATCATAAGCACAAAAGGCGGTTTGTTTTACATAATTAGGTAAAAATGTCTCTCGTTTTCGTATTGCTATTCCATTGTTAATCTTGCACCATACTTCGCCTCATTGCGACTAACATTTTGTATGTTATCTGCAATTAGGTGTTTCTCTCACATGCGTTGTGCAATACATAGCTTATCTTATTTTTTAGGTAATTTTTAAGAATTTTTGCCGCGTGGTTTCCGGCAGAGTAGAATTAGGGCCAGTCCATGTCTTCTCATGCGGTCCGTATAAGGCGACTAAGGGATAGGGCTGTTTAACATCAGACAGATTTACAGCCCAGACTCAGCCTCAGATGCATGACTCGAGTCAACAATAGTGCCCGGAATACGGCAATAGGCTCACCCCCTATTACGTGTGACCGAATACAATTAATGGTGAAATGTGGGTATTAATTCACTTTTGCCTAACCCTCAAGGGATAAAGGCGTGATCATATGTATGTATGTAATAGGTAGGGGAAAATGTTTCTTCACATTTTTTAAGAAAATTCAAAATATTTTTTAATTCAGTTTATTTACATTTAACTAAAGTATGTAGGTACCATTTTGTTCGATAACTTTTTGCCATCTTGTAGGTAGGGACATAATCCCACTGCTATAGAAATTTTGGGACTTCTGATAAAAATACCACGTCAAGTGGTTTTGGCAGTCCTCTCGTGATGTTAACCTGACATTGCCTAAAGAATTCTGAAGAGACCGAAACAGATGGAAATTTGAAGGTGCAAGGTCAGGACTATACCAACGGCGGATGCATTAACACCTCCCAGCCAAACTCTCTTATTTTTTGCTGAGTGGCTAAAGATGTGTGAGGTCTAGCGTTATCATGATGAAAAACCCCTTCTGTTGATTAATTCCGGCCGCTTTCTCTCAACTTCTTGCTTTAATCTCATCAGTTGTTCGCAGTAGAGTTTAGAATCGATGGTCCTGTCTGGTGGTAACAGCTCATAATGAATAATGCCCTTCCGATCCCACCACACACACAGCATCACCTTGTTGCGAGTTAACCCGGGTTTCGCTACAGTCTGTGAAGCCTGACCGGCCTTTAATCACGATCTTTTTCGCACGTTCTTGTCGTACGTGGTCCACTTTTCATCACCAGTTATCAGCTTCTTCAAAAATGGTTCGGTTTCATTACGTCGTAATAAAGAATCACAAATGAGTACACGGTTCATTAGGTTTCTTTCAGCGAGGTCGTGAGGTACCCAAATATCGAGCTTTTTTGTGTATCCAGTTTTATTCAAATGCACCAAAACTGGTGGTCAATTCCCAGTTCTTCAGCTACGTCGTAACTACTGATATGCCGATCTTGCTCCACTTTTTCAAAAAGGCATCCATTTTATCCGTAATAGATGATGCAAGGATGCACGTCGCGACCAGAGCGACGTGCATCTTTGACATCAAAATTTCCGGAATGAAAACGCTTAAACCAAATTTGTGCTACTCTCACAGACACTGCACTTGGTCCATAAACATCGAAATTTTTTTTCGAGGCTTGCGTTGCATTTTTACCTTTTTTGTAATAAACCTTTAAAATGTATCGAATTTCTTCATTAGATTCACTCATCTTGATAGTACGAAAAACAAATGAAAATCACACATTTTCCTAATTTAAATTTGGAATTATGTTCTTTAAAGTTTCAACTTTTAATGATACCAAAACCAGCCAGATGCAAATAGTATAGCCAAAGAGATTTTATTACTAGTTCATACATACTATAATGCGAAAAGACTTTTTCCCCAACCTAATATGTATATACCTAGTCTAGCCATAAATATTGTTACGAAGAAAAAACATTTTTTTTTATTGCAAATAATATTTATTACTTTTACAGAGTGTTAGACTAATACATAAATATAAAACAATTTTAAATTAAAAAGCTTATTCGTAGTGGTCTCCATTGGCTGCAACACAGTCCTTTAAACGTTGAGGCCAGTTATCAATAGAAGCACGCACTCTTTCCATGGGAAAATTCTTCACTGCCAATCGTATGGATTGTTTTAGGGACTCCAAATTATCATGGCGTTTAGAGCAAGCCATACTCTCTAAAACTGACCATAAATCATAATCCAGCGGATTAAGATCGGGACTAGACGACGGCCAGTCTTCAACTCTGATGAAGTCCGAAACGTTCATTTTCAACCAAGACTGCGTGGACCGAGCTTTATGGCCCGGCGCTGAGTCTTGTTGGAAGGGCCATACAAGACTTGGTTATTGAACATGGTGTTGTTAAGGGGTTTAACTACCTTCTCAAGAATGGTATCTTGATACACTTGTGCCGATGTTTTGATACCTTTTTCACAAAAATATGGCTCAGTCACTCCTTCATAGCTAACACCCCACCAAACCATCACTGAAGTCGGATAATGCCCACGTTGCACTCTGTCGAGTAATTAGGAAGCTTCCTTAGAGCTTTGAGCAAAAATACGGTCATTTTGTTTGTTAAAATGTTGCTCAATTGTAAAGATTTTCTTATCCGTAAACAAAATTTTTCTGTGACCTCCCTTTGCGTACCGCTTCAGTAGTTGCTTCGATTTTACCACCCTATTCTTTTTTAAATTATCAGTTAAAAAATGACCAGTGCGTCTCTTATAGGCTGCAAGTCCTAAGTCATCTTTTAAAATGCGCGACATGGTTCTGGGTGCTATCTTCATCTCCCGAGATAAAATCTTTTGCTTTCGGACAGGATTTACTGCTTTGACCACTTTTTTCGTACGAACACTACGTGGACGGCCAGATCTTTTTCTGTCACAAACAGAGGAGATCTCATTGTACCTATTAATAGCCCGGTACAAAACATTTGACTAATACCAAGCGTATGAAGAGTTTTAAAAATTACATTCGGCTCCATACCAACTTTGTGTAATGCAATCACAGCGATTCGGTTATCTTTATCACCCCACTCCATTTTAATAAAGCAAAATATTGTACAATGTATTGGCGCCAAAATTAGAAACAATGAACAATTGTATAAAAATGACAGATTTCAAATTCAAATGTAATATCTTTCTTATTTTAATTGTAACAGTATTTATGGCCAGACTAAGTATGTGTATAATCCTCAAAATACGTGTCAATCTCAAACATTTATCATTCTATTCTACAATACGTTGCCCAACGAATTGCAACATGTCTAGGGGGCAGAGCTGTAACTGGAACTTTTTTATACACGTATCGTGAAATAAATAAGTCTTACAATTAATTATACATCATTTCACATAGTTATAATGTAATCACTAGTAATTAGATTTACTTCAGTTTGTTTTCTCTTTTTTGTATGTTAAGTTAAATAATTCAAACAAAATTCGAATGATCTGGGTATTTTGTTTTGTACTTTTTATGATTACCCATTGAATAGTGTATTTATAGTTCATACGTTCATCGTAACATGGGGTACACGTACAAGGCATTTGTCCTAGTGTAAAGCTATTAGACACGAATTTATTTTTTGGTTAGAACTTTTAGATAAGATAAGATAGATTTATATAAAAACTACAATTTTAGAATTGGATATATAAATGCTTTAAATTTATCTATATATATATCTCTAAAATTTATTAATAATCTTTAAAGTGTGCAGAAAACATAAAGTCACTAAAATGTCATTAATAATAATATACCTACCTAGTGAACTGCTTATTTCAAGGCACTATATGAGTGAAATGGACGTGATAACAGAAAAATTAGTTCATATAAAAATAATTAATTGTAATTTAAATAGCACCCAATCACGTAAAGACACATACGTACAATTCAAAGAACTTTAATTGAGGTTGTGAATGCTACAATCCCATGATTAAACTCTGAAATTAGTCTCAAATTAATTGATTTTTGTTCGCACCAATATCTCCAGACAAAGTGAACAGGTTGCGCAGACACTGCGAGCTGCGGGGCCAGTTACGACAGTATCGAACCCATGGTATTCTTACAAAACAACCAAGTAGATCTAATCTCAGGACAGTCTTACAACAGTTTGATTAAATCATTTTAGATTCGGCTTCGGTTAGTTTGTCTTGACACGCTGTGACCAAAAATGAGCTCTTTATTGTCAACTAAGCGCTGATTTTCTCATTGCTTTGAACTAGCAAAAAGTGTACCTCGCTTTTTCATATTAAGTTGTATGTAAATTTACAATCGTATCGTATGTCCTTTACTAACTGTACAATGGATTATTAAAAAACTAGTGTATTAATCTTTAAGAGAGCAAAATTACTTCAGCTTTAATATAAATACTTTGATAGAATACCAGGCACAAATAAGTTCAATAATGATGTCTATAAAATCATTGTACATATTTCACAAATGTGAAATATGTACAATGATTTTAGATAGACGGGTAATAATACCTACATTTCGAGAAATATATTTTTAATTCCATATAAAAGAGGATTGGCCTTTAATAATCAAGGTATGTATTCGGTTCCTTTGAGATTTTCAGCCTGAACAAACCAATAACCCTTTTCTTGGCTTGGAAATCGAACTTAAGACCAAAAGGCAGCACTCTTACTCACGACCGATGTGGGAATTAAGCTGGCTATATAATGATTCAATGTTATAAATTGTTATATTACCCACCGATTTTGAGCTTCAGCCATCGAGGAACGATTGATCATTTCGTACCTGCCTACTCTAAATTATAACCTGCACAATTAATGCTTCGAATGAATGCATCTATTACAAACCGGAATAAAACCTGCTACAATAAATATCACAGTAAACGTTCACTACATATATTATGTTGCTGTAAGTTAGGCTGAATAATGGTATAACTTAACACATAATCATGTAAATGAGCTATGAGATATACTCTTATCTGTAACTTCAATGAATATAAGAACGCAATGAGATATTTAACAAGAGTAATTTTATTTAAAGTACCTACAAACAGTTGTAAATTACGTAGATGCTTATTGTCACAATAAAATTAATCAGGACAATTGTAGTATTGAAATAAAAACTATCGTAAATAGTTTTAAACGAGGACAAGGATGTCAAGCTGGGGTCGCGGCGTGCTACTGCGCGACCGCAACCACTACCCACAGATAATAATTGATCGTATTCACCTGCGTAGATCGGCGGTGCGATGCCCTTGCGGAGACTCCTGTTGACGTCACACTACTCGTTACTCGCCGATGACTTCCGGCGGATGCTCGGATTAGTTTTGCACATCACTAGCACTAGGAAATGTTGCGAAACTTCGGAGGTCGCCGGCAGAGAGCGCCGCCGCCGCGCGATCACTGAAAACTAAAGCCAGCTCAGTGTCGCACACCACACCGCGGCCGCTTCGTCGTCGCCGTCGCAGCCGCCAGCGCCGACGAAAGCGTGTTAGAAAGGGACGACTAGTCATTTCTTTCTTTTTAGTCGTACATCGATAAATAAATGGCAGCTTTCAAATTAATAGCCGAAGAGCCCGTTTAGCACGTTTTAATCGTGTTTAATATTTTTTAATAAATTTATTGACCCACTGAGGGATATTACTACTATTAAATACAACATAATATTATTCCATTCAGTTGTTCTTACGTCGCTGCATCAATATTAGCTTCATAATGTAGCGAACAAACTTTAGTAATTGCTAATCCTCAATGAACTTCCTAGTACAAGACTGTATAATCAGGAAATATGGGTAGTTTTATCTAAGTATGCAAAGGCACTCGTGTAGAACATCCGCATCGATAATTTTCCGCTGACTTTTCACTACCACGTAACGAGTTGCTGACGTCACACTACTTTTATATAGTCCATGCACTTTATGGCTTTGTAACATATACATGTCTTAAAATGTTACTAATGCCATGACTCGACATAAATTTTCAATAGACATTTTAATTAAATTTCGTATTCGAAATTCGTAATGACCTCTGATGAGTTCAAGAAGAACGCGGTGAGAAAAAGAGACTATTACGTCAGTACATAATAATATACCAATTCATTTTCACCTGACACGATAATGTATTCCTACATAATAATATTTTGTACACGATACTCAGTGTAGATATAAAACATTAAGTACGGAGATTTTATTCTATTTACGCAAAGGTCACATAAGCCAATTGGCCTGTATTAATCTGCATGAATTTGTGCACAAATAAGTAGATATTATATAACAAACTGCGAAAGAAACAGAGCGTACAACACACGGCTTAGAGTGAAGACACGGATCGTTGCTCTGTTTGCTCACTACATTATAAGTGAATAAGTTGTAACACAGCGTTTTTTTATTACTTTTCATACTAATATATAATTAGATTAATTTGAGGTATAAAGATACTGAAACATGGTTTGATTAACCGAGCGATTTTTTTTATTTTCACTGTTTTACTTCGAATAGTTTTAAACGAGAAGCCAGATCAGTTAAGGGTGCTGGATTCAAACGATTTAAATTCTGTCTCGAGTATAGAATACCTACTACGGTTTTTCACCAACCTTTTTTCAGAATTTAAATTTGGAAAAAATATCGAAATATAAGATTGGCATTTCCATGAATATTTCTTACACCACTATGATGGCATACAAGCATACGACACGTCTAATGCTATGATGCAATACAGTTATCATTGCCTATTGTTACTTGCAACACTCCGAGCATAGCTTGCGCGTTGGTGCAACTCTGCTACTACCAGCACAAGGTAAAAAGATAAAGCCTATTGACAGTACAGCTCCCAACAATGTGGGTTACTTAATATACATGACGTCGTCTAACTTGAACATAAATGTTATATTATTTTACGTTATTTTTTATACTCCTGTTTCCTATATAACCCTAAAGGAGAGTTATTGTTGTACTGACAGATACAAAACGGGCCCCAAGACGACATAATAAAAACCAATTTGGAATTTGGAAAATTGAACACTTTGTATTTTTTTTTATTTATCCATTAACTTTTTTTAATTTCTTATTTTTTTACCATGTTGGTGGCCATTTTAAACTATTTTTTTTTAATTCAACTAGAAAATATTTTCATCTTATGACATTTTATAACTTTTAACAAACATGCCAACTACGATGTATTTGAAATTATTTTTCCATGCCTCTTAAGTGGCAGACAAGCACACGGCCCACCTGATGGGAAGTGGTTACCGTGGCCTATGGACTTATGTAACACCGGGGGTGTTACACTCGCGCTGCCGACCACGAAGAAACCTTCTGATGCCCCTCTTGAAGAACCCTATATTGTAGGTAATGTAGAAAAAAAGTTGCACCTTGACTGTCCACCTGTCACCGTGCGTCTAGTTGTTCTATGATGGGAGGGGCTTGCAGGAATTAGGCTGTGCAACTCTGGCGCACACTCCCCGAAGTGCATTTATTTCATACCAAGGGCCTTCATGGTAGAAAATGGTCTACCTTTTATCTCGTCTTTTTTTATTCTAGTGTGCATTTTTTTACGTGCGCAAAATCTCCGCGGATACACCACCGGCCCCCACTGGAGCCGGTGGAAGGGGTTATGTCGGACTCGAACCGACGAAAACGCACGCCACTGGTGTGTCGCTTTGGTTGCCGAAGATGAGGTTGACAGGCATATCCCTTGAACCCCGGCCGACCCAGGGCCATCTCTTACGATCTGGCCCTCTTCTTGGGTGTGGGGACTACAGAGTCCCCAACTCGTCCCCAGAAAACGGGGAGGCGCGCCAGGCGCTCCCGCTGCCGCTCCCGCCCCGTTCCAGTATAAACTGATATTTAGCATATTGAACTAAGTATCTCTTATCCAAATATAAGGTGCCTTGAAATAAGACCGGATCAGAAGTGAACTTTAACACTGCTCTTGAAATCTGTTGAATATTTATATTCGTAGCAAGTAATTAGCAGGTATTTATTACGTCTTGTAAATAAATAAATATTTTGCATTTTATTATGTAACGTCATCTATATCCAAACTAATTAAAACTAAGACGCATGGGCACATAATATATACATTCTTTGGCATACAATGGGAGAGGGCTATGTCCAGCATTGGACTGTTTTTCTTGGTCTGACGTATTGAGTCTATTGCCATCAGTCAGGTAGGTACCATTTAAGACTTTTTACTGTAAATCTCAGTTCAGCAGTGAGAATTTACTACTAGAAGACCGGAAATCCGAGATCTTATGCACAACTACTGCACTAATTGTGTTGCCATGTCTTAGGAGCAATTATAATAGGTAATAAGTAATATTTGGATTCTGTAAACATACTCAGCACACGAGTGTACGTAAATGAATCATGCGAAACAAAGTTATTTCGCACTTAGCACGTGCCAATTGCGAGATAATTTATAATCTTTGTGAACAAGATCTAGATAACTCGTACCAGTCTATTACCTATTCTGTGCCCGTACTTAAATCTTATCGTATAAATCATCATCATCCATACCTAATATTATAAAGCTGAAGAGTTTGTTTGTTTGAACGCGCTAATCTTACGATATATAACGAATTGAAAAATTATTTTTGTGTCGAATATTCCGTTTATCAGTAAATGTTTTAGGTTATGTATCATTACGCTACTACTTAAGGAAGCGGAGTAGTGATCATAAATGTCATTAAATCCAGTAGATTCCCATAGGTACATAATTTGAAGACTACAAAAATACGGGCTCAAAAGAGTTCGATGTCGTGCGGGTTCGATTCCCGCTCAGTGCAAATATTTGTATGCATGAATATGTATATTTGCATTGGTCTGGGTGTTTCTATGTATGATAAGTATGTATTTACTAACAAAAAAAGTATCTAAGTATGTTTATCCGCATTCTAGATCCCATAACACAAGCTAGTTACGCTATGCTTACCATGGGTCTAGATAGCGTTGTGTAGAATGTCGTAGAATATTTATTTATATACCATCTATGTTATTCTTAGTCTGAGGTTGCATTATATGTGTGTATCATATTATAATCTGTAGCACTGTAAAATGATGTTGAAGCTGCCATATGTAATGTTTATTTATAAGCTAATAGATGTGATATTAAAATGTAAATTGAATTTAAAAAAAAAAGAAGAGTGGTACTGACTACTGACCCCCGTGTCGTATTTTGTCATCGATAAAATTTTATCAGATTACTAGCTAGTAATCTAATCAAATTTTTTCGATGAATGTTTGCTATTATATTGTTTTAAATTACCGTGTTGTGCTTAGGGATGCTAAGGCATTAGTAAAGTTTATAAGTTAACTTGTTCAATAAAGTAACACAGTTTGATGTACCTCTTATTGTTGTGAGATCTTGGCTACTAACCGCTGGATGTGTAAAGGTTTCTAAAGGTCCCAAGGCTTCCTGCGGTTACGTTAGTTATAGTCTTGTAGCATATTATTAACATAGTTGGAAGATTCATGTTCAAAAGGACTGCTTAAATTACTGCTTAAAAGTAGGCAACAGCCTAACCAGTGAGATGATTTGTGCCTAATATTATTGTTCCATAATGAAAGGTTCATTGGTTAAACAGTTAAGCGTGTGTTAAGTTAACTTAAAGTTAATTAGATCACACGGATTTTAACAGTGGTTGGGACGTTTTTATAATACCACTTAGGTGGCAGACAAGCACACGGCCCACCTTTTTTTTACATGCGCTAAATTCCACGACGCACAGGCGTCGTTTTTGGTTGCCGAAGGTGAGGTCAATAGGCATATCCCTCCCACCCCGCCGACCCAGGGCCATTTCTCTCGATCTGGCCCCCTCCTCGGGAGTGGGGACCAAAGAATCCCCAACTCGTCCCCAGAAATCGCAACCTCCAGGCCTGCGCTCATGGGGGATGGAGGTCATTTATCGACCTCCAAGCTAGGAGGTCGATAAATGACCTCCACCCCCCATGAGCTTGCGATCCTTCGTCGCTCCCGCTGCCGCTCCCGCCCCGCCTTCTCCTTCACGAGCATTACTTGTTCGCAGAAGGAGACGCCGAGCACACGGCCCACCTGATAGGAAGTGGTTACCGCGGCCTATGGACGTGTGCAATACCAGCGGAGTTACCCTTTTAATGCCCTCTTGAAGAACCCCATATTGTAGGCGCTTGAGAAAACCGCAGCAGGGCGACTTCTTCCTCTGAAGACGAATATCTAATTAATGGTGATTTTAGTGCGATAACACAGATAATCTTCTCTATGCAATATAACCTAATGTTATAAGTATCTACCTAAATTTCATTAAAAGTTATGATGAATAATATAAATCATTCTAGTGCAATGCCTACTTTCCGTAGACTTTCATCAACTCAAGAACAATAAATTCTCGTACATTATTACAACAAACATTACACTACTAGATGGAATCAGTTTGTTTGTTGCATTGGTAGTTGCTATTAATCACTCGCCTCATATAATCCTTAATCACTTCTTACATCACGTACCTACAGTAAGTTCCGTGGTTTCTTTGAATCTCATTGCGGTGTGTTGTAAACTTTAATACATTTTTATTTAAACATATGCATTTTGATCCGAAGTACTTGATGCAATACCCACCACACTTGTTTACAACATTGCGGTAACATATAATGACTTATGTATTATCTTTCATCCATCTACTTCTGTACCTATGTAATAACTGCTTACTATTTATGAAATGATGCATAATATGCTAAAGTATGGAAGATTTTTTTAATTACTTTCAAGATATCATCGTTTCTTAATACAAGCCAATCAATCAACCAATTAGCCTATCGTAGTCCACTGCTGGACAAAGGCCTCCCAATGTCGGGAGGCTGCGCATTTTCCGTTAGTCACCTCTTACGATACCCTTCAGATTAAATGGGGTGGTAATACTTAATACAGATACATAATTTCAAATAATTTGGATTTCTGAAACATAGTGAAAATTGCACTATAAGAGTTCATTGCTATCATACCATGCATACGTTGCAATTCGTTTTATAAAGCATGTGAATTAGTATCACCAGAGCATATAGTATGTAACGTAGTTAATATGTTTCTACATTTCTTTCTTCTGATTTTCTGTCAATTATGATGTTTGCAGAAATCTCTGAATCTTCACGTAACTACACTACTACACTCTACAAAAAATGATTTATCTGTTGCATGCGATTAATCAACAGTCGGCATTCAATGAGCTCGTGTGTTCAACACATCAGTGACAACTCAGTCAACAACTTACAGTAGTGTATTGCTGCATGCAAAATTAACAGATCGCCCATGAGATTGCTGAGTACGGTGACATTCAATAAGTGCAACCAAAAGTTAAGCTGCTGTGGAATCGACAAAAAAATATCGTAACTTATTTACCTTTTACTTATTGGTAGATCCCATTCAAGAATTAGATATAGGTATGTCGTGTAGTCAAAATTATGTAAACTATCAATGATTTTAATAATATAGCATGTCTACCACGTTCAAAATACTGTCAACTAGGCAGAATTTAGACGACTTAGGCCCATATTCCAAAAGATCCATAACGATACCCAGTGTTGAATCTCAATTTAAAACAAGTATTGAGAACAGATTGTCAGTGAAAATCAAGATTCAGGATTAGTAGGTATGTCATAAGCATTTTTAGGCAATAATATCCTTATTGTGTTACGAGTATATCCGCATTGTACGCTTCAGGCTGCAGTAAAGTTAACAGTGCGTTATTGTTTACTCCTCCATTATGATTGACATTTCCAATTACACGCAACATGACAAATCTTATTATAAACTGTTGAATATGTCACGGGTCAATCTGTATTGTTAAAATAAAATCCTTGTATTTGATTATATTTTATTACAAACCTTTGTTGGAAGTGGCCTCAGGCTGTAAAAGTTAGTTAATTCTTGTACCCGTACGTTACAAAATTATAAACCAAATGGGTGATCAAGTAGAGAAATGTGCGATTATGAGTCTTAAGGTTCTTTACATCGGATTTTTTCGGACGACGACAACTGGTTTGTCTTTTCCTATATGCACATGTACATAGATAGTATAAATAAGGCCGTTGGTCTATGCGTGATCGATCACGGCAGTTGCAATTGAATATGACGTTCGAAATCATGTGATTATTAGATATGTATCTAATAAAGTTAAATATAATATCCAATCCTCCATCTAACGTTTAAACTAGACTAATAGGTAGTTAGTTGTCTACAGATATAGTTATTTCGATAATCGTGAGATTCTATTCATCGAGGCTCTGTGAATTACATTATTAATTTAAGAGTTACTATTTGCGTACTTCTTAGCGTAGGTAGGTACTCTTCGCGGGCGTAATAGGTACTGAAATACTCGTTAAGTTTTCTGAAATATATATCTATCTACAGGCTAATTAAAGTTCACAATCCCACTTGAACTGATTAAATTTTCCTTTATCTTAATCGACGTTCAGTTTTAGATAAGCATTGCCATTTAACGTGAAAATGCTGCCAGCCTTCTAGGAACATTACCAGTCGGTGATGATATGGAGGAATTATTTCATGAGCCATTATGTAAGTAATTTTTTTTATTCATTTATTTTACTTTATTTTAGTATCTAATTTTTTTTTTGGAAATAGTTAGATATAATATGTAAATAAAGAGTTAACTGATAGACGTTTAAAAGTGTTAATTATGGCAGTCTTTGTTTTACATGAGTTGTCTTTGTACAGTTTATGACAAAATTACTAAACACTAATCTAATTTACAAACTAGGTACTTAATTTAAAACCTTTTCATAAAACTATATACACAAAACTCACAATACATAATAATAACTTTTACAAATGATTTTTTTTTAATATTTAAATTAAGTGCATAAAATAAATATTTGTGTAAAAGCTATCTCTTTATTGTATGTTGAATGATTCATAATCATCGTAGATTGAATATTTAAATGAAATTAAAAAATCATATTTTAAATAATGTGTTATACCATTCAATGATAAAAATTTATTCATTACTTTTCAACACACTTGCTCATAAAGAGGCTCTAATCTCACCGCAATTAGGCACATAATGGCACCTATAATCAATCTGTGACTTATTCCTCGCTACAATTCACGACATAGTTATAGATACTTTTTTTTAAATTTTATTGGTTGAGGTATTTTATTCTTATAAAAGTTTCGAAACAAAAAATATCATGTACAATAGTACAAATAAATCTATATACCTACTGCTTACTCATTTTATGCAACTTCGTATTTAAATAGATAATTTCAACTTGTACGTGTTTAATAAACAAAACTATGACATTAAAAATAGTTCATTATAGTTTAACTAATTGCACATTTACTAATTGTTTCTCTAAATATTTTTTTTATCTAAGTAGGTACTATATAATAGGAGTTTATGAAACTGTTGCATAATAAGGGTTCTTAATCCAAATTATGTGCAGTTTCATACCCTATTTTATCTAATCTCATCTAATCTCATTATTAGAGGGGGTGACAGGGGCCGATAAGGCTAGACTGCGGGCTGTGTCACAGCCTGAATCTGGAGCGTGGTTACAGGCATTGCCGTCCCCTCACCTAGGCACCCTGCTTGACGACGACTCTCTGCGTGTGGCGGTGGCTTTCCGCCTGGGCTGTAAGGTGTGTGAACCCCACATTTGCACCTGCGGTTCCACGGTGGAAGCGAATGGCCATCATGCTATAAGTTGCCGACGGTGCACTGGGAGGTTTCCGCGACACCACGCTCTAAACGAAATCGTCCGCAGGGCCCTTGTATCCGCAAACGTCCCCTGTATGCTTGAGCCTCCGGGTCTGAGCAGGTCGGATGGTAAGAGGCCAGACGGACTGACTTTGGTGCCCTGGAAGAACGGCAAATGTCTACTTTGGGTCGTAACGTGTGTCAGCACGGTAGCCGCCAGCCACCTTAGTCGCACCGTTCACTCCGCGTCGGCCGCTGCGGAAGACGCCGGCTCAAGGAAGAGGCTTAAGTACGCTGACTTGGAACCGCTGTACCAGTTCGTGCCAATAGCGGTGGAGACTCTGGAGAGTTGGGGCAAGGAAGCTAAAAGCCTTATTAAAGAAATCGGACAGAGGCTCATCGAGGCGACCGGTGACACTCGTTCCGGGTCGTTCCTGGTCCAAAGGCTGTCCATTGCCATCCAACGTGGTAACGCAGCAGGTGTTATGGGCACTCTTGCACCGAGAGCGAATCAGGGGCGGGTTATTTGATTAGTAGTTTTGACATATTGTATTATAATAAATGTATCCACTAAATTAAAAAAATATATATATACAAATAGCAACTATAATTTTTACATTAATACTATACTATACTATTAACTTTTGAAACACTTTTTAATTAATTAAATATTTATCTTATGAAATACTATTACATTTGCGTAAAATTACAAAGTTATTTTTAGCGGCAAAATCTATTTGCTGCTGATACGTGTTGCTAGTCCAGTTGAAGTTGCATCGAAATGGATTAAAAAATTACAATAAGTTATTTTTTTTAATTCATATTGATACTCTCTGAGTAATCAATTTCATTAAACTTGTATTTAATTTTTAATGTTTACATTTCAGTATAGTGTAGGTAAAATGATTTTTAGAACTATTTATTCGCAAGTGTGTTGAAAAACGTCGTATCAGACACGTTTATATTGATAGTTACCGTCCTCGGCTCTCTTAAGACCCTTGCCTGTCGGCTCGTGTCTCAATGGCGCCTCAGCGGTATTCACTAAGTTTACAGACTTGTACCATAATATACTATTAATGTAAAGATTGTCTATAAAGTACTAAGTAACTTTTATCGTTGAATGTACCCACGCATTGCTCAAAATTCTAATGAATGAATATAATATGGATACTCTACGACGACGAATAGGTACGAATAATTTTAGCCAAGTTACTGGATTAAGGCTTACCTAACTTCCTCTATTATACCGTACAGTATCTACCAAACTACTGCATGCAAAAATCTCAAAGATACATCTTTGTAGACAAAGATGATTTTTATCTTATAAATATCACCTCAGGTATGGAACCAGGGTAATATGCTGATGATATGTTACTATACCAAAGGTGTACTTCGCGGTTTCATGGTTCGCAGCATCAGGTTAGGTAATCGGTAGCGGACCATATCCGTATAACTCACGTTGCCTGTAATTAACAACAATTACGTACACATATCGTCTACATAACGCGATGCTGACAATCGTTTCGACTCGTAAATAATGAAGTAATAATACGAAATATGCATGCTTTGAATTATGAGAGCATTTTATTTCCATAAATTCTGTGAAGAATGTTTGTAGAACGGTGACCTAAAAGCAGTTGTTTCTGATTGCTGTAAAGTATGCCGTTACTATGTTAAGTACTGTTTTTGCACATATTGACATTCAACCTACTTAATATTGAGTATTTCTTGTTATATTATTACTATATATGCAGTGATGGTTCACTTTATTTACCAATACTTTATCTATTCAGGAATAATAACTTAAAAATTATAACACAATGACCAACGACGCCCTGCAATTTTTAAGAAGTTTTATCCGAGAGCGAAAAAAAATGTGCCAAAAATTAATGTACCAATTGTTCAGAATTATGCCGTTTCTGTGTTTAATACTGTCCGTTAGCAGTGTACCGCGGCTTGGTCTTTAACAGAGTTGATTTTAAAACGAGTCAGTGTTGAGGAAAGTGGTTTTTTTACCATGTGTATAGAGTTAAAAATAGTACTCAAAAATTACACACAGTAAACATACCGCCAAAACAAAATAATGGACCAAGTTGGAGGGGGGGTTAACATGTGTGAAATCTCGCTAGTAGTTTAAAAAACGCGGATCAGCAATTTTTTAGTCGTTGAGAACAACTTACCTACTAATGAGTGCTAGACATAAAAAGAAATAAAAACTAGAAAGTATAGAGAAATTTATGATTAGTTATTTCAAAAGCAAGCGATCACTTAGTCCATGTCAAATCTAAATGAAGTAAATGCTGTAAACGTAATATCATGGTTATTTGCTATCCTTGGCTTTTATATGTTAATAGACCGTGTCATAATGTACCGTCAGCACCAGATCGATCTTGATGATAAAAGTACCTACTAAAAATAATCTAAATACCTTGGCTTGCCGGCCTGAGGGTGACAGGTGAAGCCGCCTGTCACCCTGGCAGAAGCAGGCCGCGGCGGTGGCGCGCGTGGCGCGCCTCCCCGTTTCCGGGGACGAGTTGGGGACTCTGTAGTCCCCACACCCGAGAAGAGGGCCAGATCGTGAGAGATGGCCCTGGGTCGGCCGGGGTGCGAGGGATATGCCTGTCAACCTCACCTTCGGCAACCAAAACGACCCACAGGCGGCGTGCGTTTTAGTCGGTTCGAGTCCGACATAACCTCCTCCACCGGCTCCGGTGGGGAGGTATACGTGGGGATTTTGCGCAAGTATAAAAAAAAAAAATACCTTGGCTTTCCTCCCTTCCTGTCGACTGATTTACTGATATTTGTTACACACCTTTAGTTCGGACAGTAATACAATTTAAATCAACAAAAACTGTTTGATTTGCTTTTAATATCTTAATATTAGGAACATTTTCAGACTTTGTATTTAAGATCGTTCTGGCGCTGACTGTACGCACGTATAGTTTCGATCGAAACCAATAACATATTTTTGTAAAGAATTAGCATTAGGACCGAAATTACCTTTTAATATTTCCTTTTACCACTACAGTCAAGCTAAATTGCTTGTGTTAGGACTGGGTTCTCGTTGTGTAATGGCCAGGATTCGAAGCCGGGACCTTTCAATCGTAAGGCTGACTCCTTGTAACGATTATAGTACACAACTATTATGTGTCGTTCATTTCATTGATGTTCCTTCACTCATGTTCAATCCATTAGGCTATAATCATCAATTATTACAAAATAAGTCGTTAGTCGTTACTTAAGACATTTGAACAATTGTAACACACAAATAGGTTTCATTTTAGGTAATAATAACAATGTTGAAAGATTAGATTTTGTGTTATAATATATTTGTTACTGTGTGGGTAGACAGAAAAAAAATTAAAATACATACTTCGGATTAGTTAGACGGGTGATACTGTGAATTATTGTAGCAATTGAAGCAATAGATTTTAATGTGTTTTTCTGTCTTATCTTCCCTAGAAATGAATTGGACACTCATGGCTTCGCACGAGTATCACTACTTATAGTGCTACTCTTGTGAAGACAATATGGGACACTATGTAGGGATGTATAAAATGCATTTTAGTATAATTAATAGAAACGGGCGTATATACAATAAAGATCAGAATTTCATCCTTAACAGCGACACTATCGTATGGTGTAATAATATAGCGTTTTTTTTATCAATAAACATAGGTACGATTCCTAGCTAGGATTATTGGTTTATCAAAAATCTAATGATGCGGTTTTAAGTTTCATAAAAAACGGGCTCATGACTCCTTTGAACATTTTTCTCTATGCCTTATACATAGTTTCGGATTTGGCCATCTTATTCCCTTTTGAAAAATTCAGCCTATATAACATCTGTGGTTCGAAATTGCGTGAATGATATCGTACCTACCTCAGTACAAAATTCTCACGAGCTATCAAAAAATAGTATGAATTATGATATAAACTAGAAATTGTGTGAAAGGAAAGGTTAGTACATTTATTGTCAGCCTCTGTGGCGTGGCGGTAGTGAACGCGACTGCTACGCAGGAGGCGCGGGTTCGATCCCCGCTCAGTGCAAATATTTGTATGCATGAATATGGGTATTTGCATTGGTCTGGGTGTTTCTATATATAATATGTATGTATTTACAAAAAAAAAAAAGTATTTAAGTTTGTTTCTCCGTATTCTAGATTCCATAACACAAGCTAGTTAAGCTATGCTTACCATGGGTCTAGATAGCGTTGTGTAGAATGTTGTAGCATTGTGAATTCACGCGTCTAAATTTTTATTTCGTTTTCGGCTACCAATTACAGGGGAAAAGTTACAAATTTAATCCAAGTCCATTTAGTTGTTTTTAATACATAAGTTAATAATAACATAACATAACATAAACTCACGCCTATATCCCCGAAGGGGTAGGCAGAGGTGCTAGCACCCATATTTCATTTTAGGTGTCGAGCTGCGATAAATGCACACATAACTTCGAAAAGCATCGAAAAGTTATTGGTGTGTGCCACGATAAAACCTGGGATCGAACCTGAGAACCTCGTCTCAGCAATCCATTACCCATACCACTAGGCTACCGCGGTTCTTATATTATAATCTTATATAATAATAAAAATATGAATACACAATCATGGACATCGATTCTCACTAACTGATATATACAACTATTGGCCACTGTTGGGGGACACAAAACCCTTTCTTATGATCGTCAGGGTACACCGATTCTTGACGTCATAGGGATGATATAATGTACCGATGATTTCACTGTTAGGAAGCTGAAGATCTTGCCAAGAGGAGAAGACAAAGAATGCTCCGGGGCTCCCAGGTGGAGGAATACCAACTGCATTTCTTCCTCCGGGTACTTACGAGTTTTATTTTACGAACTTATTACTGTCGTTGAAATCATCGTAGTTTTTAAAACATGACCTCTGTTGATGACTACTGGTATATATACAGGTGTGGGTGTATAAGTAAAATTAAGTATGGAGAAATAGAAGTAGGTACCAATTAAAGATTAAACGTCACGATTCACATAACGATGAAAATGTACACTTTTGAACAATAGTTACATAAAAATTACGTTGATGAGTGGCACTTTACTTGAAAGCTGTAGTTAAAACGGTTTCCACTTTTAAGTAAGTTGGGAGGTGTGCAAGAAATGAAGGGAGCTGTGAAGGTCGGCACGCATCGTGTGCATTGTGTCGCAAGAATGATCTGAACTAAACACGAGCGGTCACTGTGCAATATGATATACTAAGTTATGGCCTTAATTACCGGACTGCGGTGATTTGTTCGAAAGCGCTGCTCAATATAATTCACACACAGATACATGGAATGATGAACACGGTAATATAAGATGGTAATATTTATTTTCCTCACATTGGCAGTTTTAAGCAAGTCTGGTGTAATGTAACACCGCAGTAGCCTAGTGGTATGGGTAATGAACTGCTGAGATGACGTCTCGGTTTCGATCCCGGGTTTTACTATGGCACACACCAATAACTTTTCGATGCTTTTCGAAGTCATGTGTGTATTTATCGCAGGTTTATAAGTGCCCGGCAATAGGCTCGCCACTTATTACATTGGGACCTAAACATAAACTGGCGAAATGTGGGTGCTAGCACCTCTGCCTACCCCTTCGGGGATAAAGACGTGAGTTTATGTTTTTTTTTTATACCACTAATTTGGCAGACAAGCACACGGCCCACCTGATGGGAAGCGGTTACCGTGGCCTATGGACGTATGCAACACCAGGGGTGTCACACTCGCGCTGCCGACCATGAAGAAACCTTCTGATGCCCCTCTTGAAGAACCCCATATTGTAGGCGCTTGGGAAAACCGCAGCAGGGAGGTCATTCCACAGCTTGAGTGAGCGTGGGATGAAGTTTCTTTCATACCGCACAGTGCGCACCGTCTCAGGTCGCAATGTGTGGGGATGAATTCCCTGCCTATGGTGAGAGATGCGATGATAGAATGTAGCTACGGGCATCATGTCAAACAATTCATCTGAGCACAAACCATTGTATAGGCGGTAGAACACACACAGTGAGGCAAAATCCCTCATAAGGCTAAGAGGTTTCTCTTTACCTGTGAGTATGGGATTGTCAACCAGCCTCAATGCCCGTCTTTGCAACGAGTCTAAGGGGTCAAGCTGGTATGCAGGTGCTCCAGCAAAAAGGTGACAGCAGTACTCCATGTGAGGCCGGACCTGTGCTTTTTAAAGAAGGAGTTGCTGCCCCGCAGTGAAGTACTGCTTCGCCCTGTTGAGCACTCCGAGTTTTCTTGATGCCAACTTATGTTAAGGTGTAATGTTTAAAGTATCGAATTAGCATTGGGAGGTTGCGAATGCATCTTACTAATATAATCCAACCCGTTATATTACTTAATATTTAAGCTGAAAACACCTTATCTTCTGCTATTACCAATAAATAACATTCTTATTGTCGATATCAATTAGATGATGTCCATCTATTCGTGACATCGCACACCCTAGTTTCATACGCTAGCTCGTTCAAACAAACAAACTCTTCAGCTTTATTATTAATATGAGTAGAGATGAAGATGAGGTTCCTTTGTATATTGCACTACAGTAGGTATAAAATCTGTCAGTTTTAAATTATTACTGGACTTCAAAAAAGTAGTTCTTAATGTAACGGTTTTTGTAATTGCAACATTTTTTTAAAGTCTTCTAAATCGATTTATACAACTATTTAATCAGTGTTCCGCTTTCCAAAAACCAATATACAAATTATAATATTAACTTTTAATAAGTAACCTTTTTGTGAAAGTTTTTAATCTCCGTTCAAATTGAAAATTAAATAGTAATGTGACTGTGTAGGCATAATACTTTACACAAAAATGGTACAATTATATCCGGTAACAATGTGATAACTTGATGATGAATACGCTGAAATAGAAAAAAAAATGTGCAAAAAAATCAAGTAAAGGCAATGATTAGGCATCATTACTCATATGCTCGACTCGTAATTTACACATATTAATGCAGGTAGGCGGGGTCGAACTATGTAAATTAATACGGTATAAGCATATCTAGCACATTAAATTAAAAAAACATAATTAATTCTCATAATCATTAATAATGCCCTACTCGACCTACTGCAAGGTTTAGGCCAGAAGGCTGACTGAAGATAAACAATTGCGGAAAGGAGAAGTAAAAGAGCGGACCCCGAACTTCATGTATTAGTTTCTTATGCAAACGGGATTGGCATTCGAATGACGATCATAATGATGCTGACTACAGGAGTCAGGTAAAATGATAAATTGAATGTAACCGTGAGTGATTTTTTTTTTACTCGTAACACTCAGATGATGACGATTATGATGATATTGAGTACAGGAAAAAAAGGATGTACCCATTTTGAAGGCTTTTTAGGTATTGCATTAAGCTCAGCCATTCAGCCATCATTTTTTAAAAGTTCTAAGTTTTCAGAAATAATTATTGATTGCATTAACGTCATTGGGTTCACATTTTCAAGAGTTACATTGCAATGAGTACCATACCGTTATTTTATTAATGAACCATGACTGAACTAGAGTTACATTCTCAGATTTTTTGATTATATAAATGATTATTTTTATAACTTTTATTTCTTTTTATAACGGTCTTTCATAAGTAATAATTCACAGAAGACTCAGGTGCATCAGTATGGTAAGTCCCATACTTAGCAAAAAATATTTTAAAAGATTGAGATAAAGAGAATAGGTGACCATCAACCGGTTAAATTAATTAATTAAATTATATATGTCTTGCGAGACGAAATAACGTTCAAGTGATGCATGAGGGGTTGTGGGATCTAGAAAACTCATGAAACTTGTAGGTTATGTCATAGCATTGATGTGGTTATATCTTTAAAGGGGGTTTAATTTAACAAAAACGAAACACAATTTTCGTATACATAATGTACATATATATTATTTATGATAGATATATAGGTAGACAATACTTCTGTTTTATATTAATTGAGTTGCTCATCCTCAATGACATCTAGAGATCTAGACATCGTGACATCTAGAGATGTATTCTTAATTAAATTAGCGGCACATTAATTTTACTAACGACTAAGTATTGCAGCCGGTGTGAGTCTTCAAATACATAATATCACTGTATCTACATGTTGAACTAATCAAAATAATAGCAAAAATCTTGTTTCTTACAGTGAGCCATTATTTGCATCAAAACACATATAAATTTGTTTTAATTTCGACTAACATTTATTCTATTAAAATGAGTGCACGATCAGCAGTGCGCACGCGACGTTCGTGTGTCACGAGTCCGCAAGGCTATTGTCTGTACCTTTTACTTTGAATTAAGAGCGAGGAGCCTCGAATTACACTCATAAAATAAGCTACGATTAAGGTCTGGGAATAATCACACAGTGTAATTAAATATTGTTGAAATTAATATCTTAATAAAACATTTATGTTTAATGTTTGTGCACATGTCTGCACCCAGAAGGTCAATTCTTGCATTTTTGTACATGTTACAGTTTTTATAGATGCCCTGTCTGGTGTAGCGATAGAACATTCAACTGCTAACGCAGAGGTTGTGAGGCAGATACCTGTTGATGGCAAATATTCTAAAATATTAATAATGTCAATTTGCATTGATCTAGTCAGGATATTACTATAACAGATCCTCATCCACCAACCAGTAGGTGTACGTGTATTGTACTGTAGGTGACGTTGGTTTGGACCCCGAAGATCTTGTTGGGACTACGTATGCCTATAGTGCCATTGCGGCTCCGGTTTCATCTTCATGGGTCATTAAGTGTACCTATCCTTAAAATAATCATTTCTAAACATTCTACCGGACTGGTATGGAAGGCCACTAATGGACTACCAACAATACACAATTCTTTGGTACTGTGACCCAGATGATATTACAAAAAGGCGTGTTATTGCTATACAGATAAGTATAAAAATTCCTTATCTACTAATTTTGCTAGTTTTTACGTGCCGTTACAAGTTGGAAATTCAACAATCAATCATGCCTGCATCATCAAGGATCCATGACACAATTTTTGTACTAAGCTTTTCTACTAGTATAGGTAGAAAACTACTGCTTATTAGAAAAACTTAGCCCACCGACATAGCTGTCAAATCGTCCAAAGTGATAATTGCAGCATCGAGCAAAACTTTCTGGCTGCACTTTTATACCCAATTTATTATGAGTTCTATTGTTCGCAAGTAAAAATTGTAATAGTATCAATAAATGCAGGTTAATTTATACAACAAGTGTAGGTATTTGAATTTATTCCAAAGAATTATATCTCATGTTCGAAGAAGTGTAACCTTATTTTTACCGTTTTACGCGCAGAGTTACTCCATCAGACTTTATCAGAGGCGTATATGGCAGAGGCCCTTTAGAGATGTCTCACTTTTTTAATGAATTATGCTCTTTGTTATGTGAGAATAGTGGAGACCGTATCTCCTTTTCTTTTCCTTATTCTTCGCTACATCCATCCTTTCTAACAAAATCTCTTCTTCTTCTATCGTGTTGATGGTGCCTTCACTCTTATATTGTGTTCTCCTAGTGCGTATGGTGCTACCTGGATTGCATTCTCGGAGGCACACTTCTGATATTACAAGAAATTCTCAAAAAAGGAATAAAATACAACAATAAATTTAAATATTTATTTACACTACAATCGGTTCAACTCAATTAAACCAACATTAAAACAATATAGATTTATACATTATTTACAATAATTATTTTAGAACACCGCAACACTCATAATACCAAATTTTGATTGCAATGAGAATTTAATATTCTCTAAATAACTATACCTAGTTGAATATTTTTGTACATTTAAATGTGAGATAAGTGATTTTGTACTACCATTATTGCCATAGACTTAATTTTTTAGACGATTGAAATTTATAATTCGTGATTAATAGAGAAAATATATAAGCATATTCAGAGTAAAATCATATGTAGGTATTTGTTAACGCGTTGCATTGATATGTACCTAAATACGATTTTGCTTTGGTTATATCTTAAATTTCAAATGATTGATAGTGTTGTTGAATAACTTCAACATTTATACATTATTTATTAAATCGCAATTGTGGCAAATACTTTTCTTAGTTTACACAACAATAAATGAATCAGTAATATTAGCAGGATGAACACATCAAACACCTCCATAAAAATTGATTGTATACGAAGAGGAGTCTATCATTATCTAAAAATAATAAATTAGAAAACAAGACAGAATGCGTAGAATATAGGACGTTCAACTGTTAGTTGATTTAGTTCTAAACTTACAAAAGACGGACGTTCTAGATCTATGATTTCATAACCAATCTTAGCACTATGTAGGGCGAAACAGCCAATTATCGAGATTGGCGGATCCATTAAGTGTAAACTTATTTTTCATCAAAGCAAGTTACGTATAAAAGGATATTATGTAGGTATTTGTAATAGTAACGAAAAATTAGCACCAATCAACTCTTTTCATAAAAATACAAAGAATGATCATATAATTAAATGACCAACCTTATTTGGGGAAAAGATTTTTGATTAATGATATAATGATTATACAATTCAATGGTTAATGAAAATCTATCTATAAATGAATATACACATGAAATTAACCTAGAAATAAATAATGTTCATGAAAATAGTAAAACTAGTGACAGGGAACAAGATTATTAAAAGCTAACTAATCTTAATTACGTTACAAATATTGCAGCGATTATCGTTTAATTTTAATTAGATCGACAATTGGCTATTTACCTCACATTTCTCTACTGAACATTAGGTAAGTACTAATTTCAATACAAAATTTTGGTTTATCCGAAATTTTCGAAGTGGTGTATGAAGTATGGTAGACGCCTCGTCCTGTTGACTTGCTCGCATGCTGACATCACTGACTTGGTGAGCGGCCGCGGACCGCACGAAAACACACCGATTTTGGATACCTGGTTAACAAAGTTGCTATAGGCTGGTTCTTTTACTATAGATCGAACGCGACCACCGCGCTGTGCCACGGCTTAGATATACGCGGCGTGGCGGGGGACGAGGTTAAGAAAAAGCTTGATTTGAGAGCGAGTCAAATACCATCTTGAGTGTCAGCATCGGACCAATCAAATCTGACGTTCGATCAATCGTCGGTACTTCCATCACCTCGCCTCGCACGCAAGGCGCGGTACAGCGATTACGGTCCGTCAGACACAGCTTACAGTTCGGTAGAGTGATTGTATACTTACATAGCTATGTTTTTTCTGCACAAACTTTAGAAAAGAGGACATGTCTGGCCTCCCGAAGTGGTTAACAGCTTTCAGCCCCGTGAACATTGACGTGCGTGACAGACGCTGGAAGTGGTTCTCGCAAATGTACTGAGGGAAAGATAACATTATTACAGATTGAAAAATACCCACATGAAGTCAATATGCAATTGTTACAATGAATTTTTTCACAATCATTAGTTTTAGAGTCAATAGAGACTTTTTAGAGGCCTTCGTGATCATGGCAACACATTGATAAATTTCGCATTGACTCTAATACAGAAGTAAATGGTATTTTATTCAATGTGTGTTTTATATACGAGTACTTTTAAACAGATATTGTTAAAGTAAATATAGAACAAATAATAAAGTAAACACTCTAAATTAGCCACACATAAACTACCAAAAAGTGCGTTATTATGGTCACAGTTCTTTGCTATCATTATAATACGTATTTGATAGAATCGATAAATAAAGAGGTTCAAGATCGAAAGGCTTTTCTATAAAAAATATAAAATGTTACCAGCATAGTAGTCCTGAGATCGAACTTATGGAAGAACTGAGTGATGAATATGTGTATTTCGAGAACGGAGGTGACGTCCTTGCGTTCCACGTCGCGTAGCACGTCGATGAACCACTCGAAGTGCTTGTGTGACGGACAAATCCACAGGAAGTATACCTGAACGAAAAAGCAATTTTATATGTTTATAAAAAATTCATAAGAATAGACGAATTTAAAACTAAAATGCATTTTGGTAATTATCGCATCATGATCATTGTTGTTCCCGGTCTGCTATCCGATTCCTCTTTCTACACTACACCCGGTCTTTCGCTAATATAAATTAGTATATACATAATATAATCTGTTTATTAAATAGCAAATATTATGAACAACCCGTTTTAAATTAAAGCTCATAACTAGATAGCTAAAGAAAAGCAAATATAATTGAAACAAATATCAAAGAATAACACCTAACAACGCAAAAATCTCTTCCATTGTGGCTTGTTTGTTATTTTCATTGTAGAACTATCAACAGTGACTTAAGAATGAACTTTTTCTATAGCCTCAAAATACATCTATAGCATAGCAAGTCACGTACCAGACATAACATAAAAAAGAAATAGTACGTAACAATGATTTGTTAAAGCTGTTGTGGAAGCAGTTTTTGGCTATTGTTGTGGTTAAAATCACAAATTGATTTTTACAGTTTGATGTGCTTATTTACTGATGCTATTATTTGATTGGCTTTCTGATTAGATATTGTTATCAAAAATTTTAAATTAAATTAGATGGACTATTAGCCTTTCTAATTTAATGATCACATAACAAATAAAGTTATGAGTTCAACAGACAAAATGTTGTTCTTGAAACCTTTTAATTCTACTTTGATGCAGAGTAATAATTCCAACCTATGTAAGATTACGAGGATCCAGAATTTTTAGGATAATAATTCCGATATCGTGTAATATGGTTTGCGTGCCATTTACAGCCTAGTTAATAAAGAATTGGCCATGATTGGGCATGGTGGAGTAAAAGAAGCCTCCTTTCTCTGCTGCACGATGAAGAGCTGCAATGCTCTGGCCGCGCACGTATTTCCGTCTTCATACAGTCTCATGTTTCGGGTCGTTAAAAAGCAGCTATCAAGGTTGGCATGTCGGGGACCACCATTTTAAGTTCAACAGTATCGAAAATGGTGGTCCGCATCTAATGAAAAACACCTCAGATTTTTACCAAACCATGAAACAACTCGGGCGTGCATGAAACACGAATAAATTATATAACATTTAGACATTCAGACCCCGGATTCAACTTCAGTCATAGCTCTTGATGGATTCAATTAAAGAAAATATTTAATGTTCATATTTTCAATATCGATTTATTTTTGTACAAAATATCATTACCTTCTTGCAGGCAACTCCGGAGTACCTATTAGTGGATGTACCAAATACGAGGTCATTGAGGATAGAAGCATAGGGGGTGACGCCTATGCCTCCGCCCACCATTACTGCCACCTCGAACTTGTACCAGTCCTGGTTACCTCCTCCAAATGGACCCTGGATTCTGTGCAAATTATTTTGAATATTAAAATATAATCTAATGAAAAGGTTTTAACGCAATTGGATGTTTGTGTGTTCCATTTTACAATGACACCAGACCCAGCCACAAAAACTAATGTGACGAAACAATGTAATTTTTTTTAAGTTGGTTCGGGTCCTATATACCTCATTAATACCTCCAGCGAGATGGGAAATATCGGACCAACCCAATAGAGTTTGTTTAGGATATAAATGCCTGATAGGTGATTGGAGTTTAATTAAATATTTTCTAGGTTATAAATAGGGACACTTACCGAATTTTTGGATGATCCTCAGGATTGTAGTTACAGGGGTCGAAATAATTCCTGAGTTTCCAAGTCCAGGGCCCTTGCGCTTTAATGTGACAAGACAGGAAATTTTCGTGTGGAGCTGATGTTAAGGTGAACGAGTGGAACTCTTCTTTTTTGAATGCTGTACACGATAGTCGGACCCATTGACCTAAAATATAAGTAAGATTATTGTGGGTGTTTGTGTGTGGTGGCTTTTAGAAATGAAAGCTGCGAATGGTGATTAAATTCCTCAAATTTTATGATATCGCTTTTCAGATCATTGAATTTTCACAATAAAGTTTGAATTTGAATTTGAATCTTTTTTTACATTCTCTTATATTTATGATATATTAAAGTATCTCAATATTTGTTTGACGAAACATGAAGAGATTTTGATAAAAAAATAATTAATTCCATATGAGGCTGATTTATACCTGACAGATATTTAAGATTAGGTGGTCTGTAGAACTTGATTTTGATCACATCTGAAGGTAGCATTTCAGTTTCTAATACGTCCAGCGCCAAATATTTTGTTCGAAGAGAGACAACCTGGAAAAACAATAAAATAAGTGTTACTTGTAAACTAATAATTGGCAATATTGAGACACGTGTAGATCGAAAAGTTACACAATAAAAATCCCGTGTAAATCTCATTTGCAATTGCCGGTTGAATTGTAGTATATTATGAAGGTTATACAGACAGAAGCTAAAGTTACACGTACTATTGAACATTTTCATACGAAAACCTGTCCAGATAATTAAAATGCTTAAACAAAGGAAAAGCATAGTGAAGTAATTACTAGTATTCCCACTGATTAATTTGGGTAAACTAAATTGTTAGTGCGACTAGGTACCACCACGACAGTGTTGTACAATAACCAGGATTAGAACTGGGGACATCTCGATAGTAAGGCTGACATATTGAAGGTTACTAAACGCTTGGTTAACAATATGTATTTTTTATACCACTTAGGTGGCAGACAAGCACACGGTCCACCTGATGGAAAGTGGTTACCGTGGCCTATGGACGTTTGTAACACCAGAGGATTCACAGTTGCGCTGCCAACCCTGTAAGTAAAGAGTTTCTATGCCATCAGTGTAGAAGACAAAGCAGGTCAAGCCTTTAGTTTTCCCACTGACAGCACAGATTCTCCAGTGAGCTCTGGCTACCCTACTCACTGTCGGGAACACAACACGAAGTTATTATAGCCGCGGTATTCTGTATATGTTACATAAAATAGACTATAAACACACCTTATCTAGCGTGTAAATAATAGCAGGTCCAAGGAAGAATATCCAGAACCGTGGCGCGCCGGTGAGCCTCGCGAGCCCGTGCACGAGGCACAGCGCGTACAGCAGCACGTGCAGCGAGTGCGCGCGCCAGAACCACGGGTACGCGCGCTTGCGCACCAGCGGGTGCGCGAACACGAAGATTATGCACATTATCACAAATAACAGTACGCCCGATACACCTGCGGATATAATCGTTGAACAATAAATATTTCATACACATACACTTTTATATAGTCTCCATTTCGACAAGGTAGCCGATTTTACTTTCGTCCGTATGTCTGTGCATTTGTCAGATCTAGGCTAAAGGATGATTCCTTAACCCGATTTAATAAACAAACTTGGCTAATTTAAAAAAAAAACAACTTTTGTCGAGAGTATTTTTGATAGGCGGAAGTTTGCTGTCGCGTTATTTATGAACGGATTTTGTTGATTTTTGACTGAAAAATCAAGGACCTGATTTCTCACAGGTTGTCGTAAAAAAGAGTACTCGTGAGGTATATTGTTAACAGAACTACTAGTTTTATAATGGTCACGCCAGGTCCACCAGCCTATCTGCCCACATTACCTTAGGGAAATATTCGGTGTGTCATTTAACAATATATCCAAACCAATAAAACAAAATAAACAACCTTGGATTGTGGGATGATAGTGCTCCTATAGAAAAGTATGGTAGGAATGTGCTTGCAACTAAATTAATGGTAGTATGGATTAATGGGATTTCTAGAGTATACCATGCAGTCACGTACTATAATGATAATGTATTAGATTAATTAGCATTAAATCTCTTCAGTATCATTCGGTTTCCAAAATTAGTTTAGATTTTACAGGATACTTAGTCTGTATCGTTTACGTTTGATAATAATATTTAAAGGAACCCAACTCAATTTAAATATCTACCTCGAGCAAAAGAAACTGGAAAGAACAAACAGCACTAAAAACCTAAAAGACTATCAATATTGGATCATAAATCTAACCGAAGTTTTAATATTGTACAACAAATATCAAATCAACAAATTACCCGTGACAGTCTGGAATACCCAATATGTGATGCCAGGTCTAAAGTCCGAAGCGAAATGAACCTCCTTGGTGAAACAGCGCAGATTCTCTACAGGCTGAGTGGAGACATGATAAAAGTTTACCATGTGCCCCGCTGTATGTAACAGAGAGAAGAATAGCGCAGTGCACGCCACTATCTTATGGAACTGTATGCTTGAGTCGAGTGGAATGTATTGTTGGATGCTGAATTCCTGCAAAAGATAGTTTTATATTTATGATGTTTTTTTTTATGAATGATGTATTTTAATAGTCGCATTTGAAGCATTTTAAATGTTTTGGCTCATAAATTTTTTAGGTTATGAATTTCAAATTTATTAGCTAATTTTGCGTATGTCATATTTCACCTGAAATTTGATTAAAATAATTCAATTTAATTCAATTGTTATTGAATGGTCCGTAAGTAGACATTTGATCTGAACAATTTTTTTAACAGGTATCTTAAATATTATGTAAGTACTTCTCTGGTCTGGGAAAGAAATAAATTTTGGTGTTGCACAAGTCCATAGGCCACGGTCACCATTTCCCATCACGTGGGCCGTGTGCTTGTCTGCCGCCTAAGTGGTATAAAAAAAGTCTATCGACAAACGATAGATGATTAAAATACTTCACTTACTTTCAATTTAGTTAATAAGTTCCTTGACATAGTCAGCAATAACAAACTGTAACAGAACGACAAAGCAGCCGCAGATCCTCTAGTGATCGCAATCCCAACTCCCATGATGTGCCTTAAGTCCAAATGTTCAGACATAAAAGAGTAGTGGGCGAACCGTTCAACAAACAGTCCAATAGTAACCACGTAGAACACGAAAAGGTAGAAAATATTTTGTCTGTTTTCTTCGAGAAATGTTGTAAGGTAGTCCCACTTCAGTAGCAACCAGTTTCTGAAATGATATAAGATTTTTTGATGGAATTACTAGAAGTTAAAAATAGTGCCTCATATTGAAATAATAATTTAGGGAACAAAATTTTCATTCACAGCTGGTTGTGCTAGATTTTGGTTGCGTTACACGTATCCCCGTATAACTTTAACGGCAAAAGGTATGAAGATAATGATTAGATCATTGATATTTAAGGTCAAAGAATTTAATGATATCAATACACAATAACTGATGATATTTTTATTCAGTCATTTAATTTATGGTAAATACAAAAAAGAAACGATTACAAATCCGCCGGAATAAAAACTCTTGGCTCTGAAGTAAATATCACAGATACTATCAGGACACAATGCATTTGAGATGACGATGATGTTGAAAAGCTCTCAAATACTCAAGAGCGTTACTCACCTGGACTGATCCATAGAAGGCTCAATGTGGAAGCTGGTCATTCTGGCGACATTCGTAGAGGTATCTAAGAAATTTTGCTTTGCACCTTTACAGTCCAAACCAATAGCGACGAATTCTCCTTTATACTCTTTCATCATTACTTTGAAATCTGAATATGTGAGATGATCTTTATGTTTAAGACCAGCATCCTAAAATACAAGCATCCTATAATTATTAATTTTTCAAATATACCGGTAGTTATTTACCTAAATTCAAGGTTATAAGCATCCAGAAAGTAGGTGGGTATATTATTTTAAAGCACGGACTTGTAATATTATACTACATACATACATACGAGTATAATCACGCCTTTATTCTCGAAGGGTTAGGCAGAGGTGAATTAACACCTACATTTTACCAATCATTGTTTTCGGTTCCACGTAATAGAGGGTGAGCCTATTGCCGTCTTCACTATTATTGGCTCGAGCCTTGTATCTGTGCCTGAGTCTGAGGTGTATATATGTCTGGTGTTGAACAGCTCTATACCTTAGTCGCCTTGTACGACACCGCGTGGGAAGAGATGGGGTAGCCCAAATTCTTCTCTCCCGGGAACCACGCGGCTATTATATATTATATATATTATTATACTATTCAGTGAAATAGCCTCGTTTCTACGGGAGACATTTGACGCGTGACGACAACATGTTTCGCAACATTACGTAACAGCCGTGATGTTGCCATCTGACGCGCAATATGGCACGTGGTTTCTTGTATGTTTGACGATTGACCATGCGTGGACAGTCAATAATATAAAGTATAGCTGTGCATCTTTGCTTAAAAACGTTGCGTGACAATGTTGCCTAGCGGATTTATAAAAATTAAAAGTTTGATACATACAGAAAACATTCCATCAATAAGTTCAGTGACGTGTTCATCCCTCAACGACGTTGTCCTGGCGATTTCAACAAGTGATCGCAACATTTCACTGAGTTCACCTTTGTCGATGACACCGTTGCGATCGTCATCACACATGTCAAATATTATACGGAGTTTATCTTCAGTTGCGCCTCGAGAGAATAACACTACAGTATCCAAGAATTCCTGTAATAAATACACATAGATATTATGGCCTTGGTGATCAGTTGCACGTACCTACTACGTGTGTAGACAAAATCATAACAATAAAAAATAATAATAATACCTGAAATGAAATCCTTCCATCGCTATCTTTGTCGACGATATTAAACATTTTTTTCACGAACACAGCATCTGCTTTCATACCGAGAGCACTTGCAAATTCACTCTTTGATAATGATGTCCTCATTACAATGGACTAGAAATCAAACAAATTAATTATATTTTTAGTCTTAGTACATTATTCTTATTTTAACTGTACAAATTTTTATAAAAGTTATTTTACTGATTTTGCAGTATTGTCCATACCTCCGGATCAGAATCTTCATTCCTCCTTCGTTTCTCGCCAGGAGCTAAACCAAATGTGATTGCATAAGCTTCCCTGAAGAAATGTTCCAACCTGCGTTGCCTTCTTTCTCTTGTTTCTGCTGTTGCTAAAATTTGTTCACGGTGACCCTATACGTCAGGACAAAAATGCAAAAAAATATTAATATCCGTTCGTATTTAATTTGTAGTCTAATAATAGTATTAAAAATTTTGCAGTACCTGGGTTAGGTTAAGTGCTTTCTTATGTTGTGCCAGAAAAGTATCCAGCTTCACTAGGAACTTCCTTCGTGAGTTGAGGGAGTCCATTTCGAGGACAAGATCGTGTTCGCGAGGGACTCGAAGTAGAACCAAAGGACGTTTGTTTTGTCTGCTTTCCTGTATCCCAAATACAAAGTAGATAAAAGTAAGTAAGAATAAATGTTATTAAATTTAGAATATATTATTTGCTACATAATTATGATAGTGAGCTTTTGAACATTGTTGTAACATTACATTGGAAACTACTAAAAATTACCTGTATCTAGCACCTAGATTTGAATGAAGAATTAATCATTTAAAAGTATGTGTGTTATTATCGACAGAAGAACAAGTCTTGCTTAAATTACCTGACTTTCAAGTACTGTGAGTTGATCGGTGTGGTCCAAGGGTAATGTGCGTAATTTGTCCCCTTTACGGTCTGTGACATGAAGCGCTGGTTCTGGGCCTAGTCGTAGCTTCACTATCCGTTTGTATGACGCATGCACCCATTCTCGACACACCATTTTGTCTACCGAACCTAAAAAGTAAAAATGAAGTATAATAGTTAATCCTCAATATTGGTGGCCAGAAGTTGATGCACAGTGTTTACAAAATAGAATAGGTAATTTGATCCTTCAATCAAATTACTTCACCACATCCTGATTATTATTAAGTTGCCGTACCTTTATGTTGAGCGGTCTTTAGATGTTCTTGTTGAATTTTGAGTTTTCTCCGTCTGCTGTTTTGCAACTTCACCACTCCGTATCCGGCGCCAGCGCACAGTATAGGAACGAATAATAGTATCAAACAGGTGTAAATGTATGCAAACTCGTTACCCTAAAAATTTAAGGATATAGGTTTAATCAAAAGAAAAAAGTACATACAGTTACAAAAATTATATGTCTAGACCGTACTAGAAATACTTTTGGTAGGTACACAATGCAAAAAAACTGTACGGTGGAAGATTTCTACGTAACGGGGAAATCACTATGAGGATGATAGGTAATATATGATAATGGAGAGCAGATAACACTAAAACATTCATATGATAGAAAGTAAAATAGGCAACAAGTCAAGTAACATTTTACCTCAAAATAATCATAACCCTTAAGGTACTTGCAGGGCGGTAGTTTAGAAGCGTTCAGTTGATAGGGCTGTGGACAAGAATCACCGTTTCTCCAGTGGAACACGTCGCGCTGAATGTCACGAGGACCTACTGCAGTACTGTTCACGATTATATCCCACATTGTGACCTGACGAAGCTCCTCGATTTCTTCTTTGGTGAAGATTCTGAAGAAAAGATAGTTAATTTAGAACGGAACCCTGCCAATCTTGGGAGAGGCCTATGTCCAGCAGTGGACTGCGATGTCCTAATTCTTTCATTCGTTCATTAGAACAGAAACATCGAAATGCTCAAGACGGGACTTGAACACGCGATCAGTCCCAAACAGGGGAATGCTCTGGCCACTAAGTTACCTGAACCACATCTTGGGCACTCCAAGTTCTCCTATACAACAATGGTTGTAGGTTGGGACAATCGATTTGAATAGTTAGCATACTAATTGATTTAAAAATTAGCACCGCGCCGCGGTTTCACCCGAGTAAATCCTGATCCCATGGGAATATCGGGATAAAAAGTAGCCTATGTTACTCACGAAGAATGTAACTTTCTAATGAAAAAAGAATTATTAAAATCGGTCTAGTACTTTTTGAGTTTATTCGTTACATACAAAAATACAAATCTTTCCTCTTTATAATAAACACCTCAACAAAGTCTAGGGAACAAGATGACCCCAATTTATTTTTTCGTGTAAATTTTGTTTTGCAAATAACTGGCAGCAAATAAATAAAAATATAATAAAGTAGATTACAGAGTTGTTCGAAATTTAAAAATAAATTTAAATAAGTAATGATTTTCGAATATGGAGGGAAAACTTTTAAAAGTGTTTGATTGTCCAGTTTCTCTGAGGCAAAATAAAAATTATTTTCTTTGATTGTAAATAACGTTTATTATCAATAATACGTCTTTTACGTATGGTTTGTGCATTTTTGTGACTGTAGTCATCATGTCACGTCGTCATTTAAGTCGCGAAGAGATGTTAAGGGCTGTTGGTATGCTGCAAGCTGGACGAACTCAACGCGACGTAGCGGATGCTATCAACACCCAACCAAGCGTAATTTGCAGATTATGGGCACGCTACAGGTCTACAGGGGATGTTGCCGAACGTCACAGGGGACGAAATAGGGTTACTACCCCGCGACAAGATCGTTTCTTGCAAAATTCCGCAAGGCGGCAACCCACGATTACTGATCGTCAGTTGTTCGCAGGCCTCCAGTCTCAGCATCAAGTGGTTATTAGCGATCAAACTGTCAGGAGAAGACTACACGAAGCCAATCTTCATGCTCGCAGACCGCTTAGGGTTCCAGCTCTTCAACGTGGAAATCGAGATCGTCGCTTATTGTGGGCTAACGCACATTTACAGTGGACCGACCATCAAGGGGCACGGGTTCTGTTTTCCGACGAATCTCGCTTCGGTTTTCATCCTGATTCGAGAAGAGTGCGTCTATGGCGAGTTCCTGGATGTCGGAGTCGTCTCCAGAATCCGCAAGAAGTTCATCCTTACCAAGGTGGAACAATCATGGTATGGGCTGGAATTCGCCTTGGTGGAAGGACCGACCTCGTTTAGATACGGGGCAATTTGAATGCAAACCAATACATTCAGGAGGTTATACACCTCATGGTAATCCCTCATCGACAGCAGTTCGGTCAAGATTTTATGTTCATGCAAGATAATGCACGGTCACACACCGCGAGGGTAGTGGTCAATGCGTTAAGCGAGCACAATATTACGACGTTGGAATAGCCTGCTCAGTCTGCCGACCTCAATCCCATAGAGCATGCCTGGGATTTGCTTGGGAGAAGAGCTTTCAGTGATTCTTTGGAAAATCTGAACACTGAAGAACAACTTTTTTACACCTTCGCAGTGTATGGAGCCATATTCCACAGACGATGATTGACAATCTCATACTAAGTATGCCACGCCGTTGTCGAGCTGTTGCTAATACTTTAGGAGGTCCTACAGATTATTAAAAACGTTTAAAGTACGGTTAATTACTGTATTTCTTACTACCTCGTTATTTTTGTGCCTAATCATAGAAGGTTGTAATACTCAATATTGGCACTATTCAATTCTTTCTTAAAAAAAAAAAAATGATATGAGAATGTTTATATTAAAATTAAAATTAAAAACGGTATAAAAATACCCTTCTATTGATATAAAACACTCACTATTACAAGAAAGGATTTTTAAATAAAAACTAGAAATGTCCTTGTTCCCTAGACTTTGTTGATGTGTGTATTAGTATAGATTGAATTAACAAGAGAGTTCCTTTTCAAAATCCTATATTATATATTATAAAGCTGACGAGTTTATTTGATTGTTTGAACGCGTTAATCTCAAGAACTACTGGTTTGAATGTAAAAATATTTTTTGTCTTGAACAGTCCGTTTATCGACGAAGGTTTTAGGCTATATGCCTAAAACCTTCTATTACGCTAATTCTTAAGGGCGTGAAGCAGTGATCATTAATTTCAACAAATCCGGCAGATTCTCATACGTTATTTGAAAGTTTAAGAAATACAAATAAGTGATGTGAGGTTTCAAAATAGGGCGAAGCTGGGGCGGGTCAGCTACTGTATTATAAAAAGCTGAAGAAAAGGGATGCCTTTAAACCATCTTAGTGCAATATTTCACCAAGGTCCATTCAACCGTTCTGATCTGATTGAATAATACATTCATTTAAACTTTCAAATTTATAATAGAAGTGAGTTTCTCTTACCCATTGTGTTCATTCTCAAACCAGAATCTATCAGCGTCTCTGATCCTTGTAAATTGATCTATGATAATTGCTCGGAACAGCTCTCCTGGGTGTCCTGTGGACTCTAACATACCACCTGAAAAACACCACCCATTGATAAGTATTTTGTAATAATATCGAATCTCCAATATTTGTAATTTTGTATTATTTAATTATTATTATTTTTTATTATTGTAAATATTATCATAGATTTAATGAATCCTGATATATCAAAAGTATTTAGTTACTCACCCTATGTTGTATATGTTTAGTTCAAATAAAATTTATTTAATACAATCTCAATTAACTTACCAATATAAACATCAATGTTATCAAGCCTTCCATTGTAAATTTGAATTAGTTTTTGTAATAAATCGGGATCCTTTTCGAATAAGTCTGGATTGATTTCATTAAATGTTTTTAGTTTAGGCAGTCCGTAATATTCCCTAGAAATTAGCGAAAATATTAGTTTCTAAAAATATTTAAGAATAGAGAAAAAATGTATCACTACGAATTCATTTGGCTTATTGCAGGGTTTATTTCTTCTGCCGAGTACTTATTCATTCATACATGGGAAAATACACTATATTATACAGATATAATACCAAATATTATACCTTGCAGTATTATAATCAGGGAGCCCGTTATCTCTTCCACGCATTATGTTAAGAGCTCCAAGGTCTCGTCGCGAGAACTCCATAGGTCCGAACAGATTGTCGCGCACATCTGAACACAGCAACGCATCTTCTCGTTCTGATACTTGTGATGCCATTCCCATCAGAACTTCTTCAATTGGTACTTGAGAGATCACGTCCTATAATACAAAACTACTAATCTAATAGAATTCTAATCAACAACACAAGCAATTCATATTTCAATTCAAAATCAATTTAGATAAAAAAATGGAAATAGTCCAGCCTGGGTTCGAACCCGCAAAATTTCCCTTACATGGGACTAGATCTCAGAACGAGAATTGAACCAGTAGATAACAGTCTCAACTATCGAAAATGCTATATAATATTTGAGATACCTCAGAGACGTTCTGATTGTAATCAGTCCTTCTGTTCATCCTGCTATCAGTGAGCTTCAAAGTGTATTTAGCTTTAGACTATTTAGTATGAGGATGTATGGGACTCTACCAAGACCTTCGAGGTACTGCTTGACGGGCGATTTTCTTAGGAATGGAAAGTCAAACCTGGCGTCTAACTTTCCATTCCATTCGCTCTTGTGAAAGACTCCTAATATTAAAGAATGCAACCGAGAACAAAGCTAAGAACTACATCGTTTTTAATTTTGGCTCAAGATACTGGACTATTGATGGTGATCAAATTGTAAAAAAAAAAGCTCCGTGTAATAAAGTTCAGGAAATACTTCAGGGAATTGTTTAGCTGATGGCTTGGTATACTCACATTACCATCCCACCAAGTCTGACATAGCCTTATCGCATCGTGTCCTCCTGGTGCTCTTCCGTATCTACATTTTCTGTCCCTCAACAATATAGCTGGTGGCACAAGAGTGTGGCCGAAGCGGAACGCAGCCACTGCAAACGCATGTGTCACTCCAGGGGCCACGTCTGCTCGATACCCTCTATAGGAAGGAAGTGGGGTACCCAAGAATGCTGGCACGTATTCGTACAGAATTACGTTCTGAAATAATAATAGAATATAATGTAAGTGTATTGGACACTTTATCTTAGTGAATAAAGGTTAATTGATGAAACACCGTTTACTGGTTTATAGGTTAAGGGTTAACAGTTTTATTACAGTGTAATTATACACTGTAATAAAACCTTTAACATCGTGATCGTTATGAGATTTGAATGTATACGAGTTGACCACATAAAATATTATACTAAATGCATACACCTATTTATTACCGCCTTAATATATATAAGTATGTATAGAAGTTAGACATCTGAATAGTTTTTGTTTTTTAAATGAAACTGTGAGCATCTAAAGCTCTCATTTATTTTACTCAATTTTACTTTGACCAAAATAAATTTTCCTATTTCCGGGATGGAATTTAACTTCGCGACCAGCTTCTTTCTAAAACTTTGACAAACTGAGCTAGCTGGAAATGTCCTGCACATTGTAAATTCTCCTATACATTCGACTTGAGGTAGAAAAAAAACCATCTTACCTGCTTTTTAAGGAGGCATACTATATATCTAAGAATATATATGTATTTATGTGTCAATATTAGATATTCATAATTGGATAAAATTTACCTGCAAACTAGCAATAACAATTCGCCGCGCACGTTGGAATAACTGCTCATCGCTCCAATCAGGATGTTTCCTGTGTACCCTCGCCGCGACTACATTGTGCCATCGAAGAAGAAGAATGCCAAAAGTCACCATAGCTGGATTCTGATTAGTTCGAGGATCTCCTAGTACTGGAAATATATGACACTAAAAAATTAAAATAATGGTTGCCAGTACTTTAAGTTCAAAAGAATATTGACGAGAGTTTAATGATATATTAAATGCTATCTTGGCAGGATTTTTATTAAGAAATTGATAGCCTATGCTTCAAATACTTACAGAATAATCTCTCTTGGCTGAGCATCTTCATATAGTGTGGTACAGGGTTGTTAAATAACGGGACACGTTTGGTGTTACGCAAAGGCATACCGCCTTCATTGGCAAGGCTTCCGTTCTGTAAATGAAATCGAAGCATGACTTATAGAGTAAATAAAATTAAAACCAATTTAGTGTAAATTCTACTTTTAGTTATCATTCCAATAAAATTATGACAGTAGAAGAAGCGAAATGTATATGCCAGGATCACAGCAAGTGTCTTTGTCTACCCCTACTTCCTATCAATGGGAAAGAGACGTTGTACTTCAATATTACTATGAATATTGCCAAACCACCGCTAAGATAAATAATAATAATAGCTACATAAACAAAAAAATATTCAACTTAAAAGAAACGTTTAATGCAGTCTGCCTGACAGAGGTTACGTGACCCTTGACATAGACAGCTAAACAACCATTACGAAATGTATGAGTAATTGCGAATGGATGTATTGTCCACCATTTTATGTGTGATGTGTAATTTCTTATGAACCACGACTATAATAACAGCTGCGAATATGGACGGTGTTACTGCGGTTTATCTTGAAGATATAATGGCATCAAATGTCCCCATTTATTTAATGATGTTATATTCAAAGAAATAGAAATATTAAGTCAATAACTTCGTATCAGTAATAAGTACACATATAACACAGAGCTTTTCTATATTTCTTTCTCTGTAATTCAATTCAATTCAATTAATTCAATGTGAATGTGAATTCGATAATTTTGATGCGAATTGCCATTCTGTGTTAGTAACTTTAGTTTATTTTAGTCCAGTATGAAATTTCATATATTTAAATCTTCCTAAAAAATACAATCGCGTAACAAATCGAATTACTCGTTTTAAGAAAATCGCGTATTACATTAATACCATACAAACATATATAGAAGGAGTCAAACAAAGAACCACTTTTGCAAATCTGTTAAAAATATTGAACATACATAGAAGTGTTGATTAAAATTGATGTTAAGAAAGCGGTTAGGCTAATTGGCTTAATAAATTGACGTATCAGGTTATATATGCTTAGGGATGTACGTAAAGAGGCAGGCGTGGCTGCTGGGTGGCACCTGAAATGACCTCATTGCATTCACCCACGCCTCACTAGTGCTGTACACGAAGCTGCCATCGATCCACGATGTTATTTGGTTTATCTGCAACAGAATGACATATGTTATTTCCAACCGAGGTCGTGTAGAGCATGTTTGTATTTTTACGCGTGATTGGGTCGTGCTTAAGATTACTGTACGAGTGTACAATATCTACCTATGTTCTACTTTTTGTATAGTAGCTAGTATTTTGCTCAGAGATAAGTTGGTCCTTCTTTATGGTCATTCTTTAGTTTATTTTGACATTTACATGAGTACAGAACTTCTACAGACATTAATAAATATGCCCTAGATTTAGACACTGCTGATTGCTATGCTATACCTTACAAAATTGATCGAGTAAGAATTTATTTTGACAACAATGATAAGGCTTACAATAGGTTGGGTATGGCATTTTATGTTTGAAGGTACCCGAATGAGGTATCTAAGTATAATATTACGAAATGCATCCAACCGGAATTGAATTGGTCGTGCCCATAAATTGAGAAAGACTATATATCTTTTTTTGAAGATTATACTTTTAAAAATTATATTCGGAAAGAAAACTGCGCAATAAATTGAAAAATTTCTAAAAAATTAACGACTATTTCAGTTTTACATGCTGGCTAAAGGTACAACAGCTAGTTTAAAAAAAAAAATTATCCTTCATCCGCTTTATCAAATGAGGCATCGTATTGCTTTTATTAGACAAACCTGCAGTAATTAAATACGAATTAACATTCCGAAACTAGTTTATAGTTTTAAGGTAAGGTTCGCTCATAGGGACATATTTGTATGCTGCAGTTGCATTCACGAGATGGGTGTATCTGGGTTATACTACCATTAAATTTTATTGCCTGGAATTCGGCCTTCGATGGGCATGGGCTGTTGGTTAGACAGAGTTTACATTACGCGTAAAATATGTGATTTTATACTTGAACTTATTATGCAAACGATGTATTGGATGTACATATACAGAATGTTTACGTAATAAACATAGACGCCAACGCACGTTATTAAAAGTGTTTTAAATATTTTGTTAAATGTTACATCTTTTGGTACATGAAATGATTAATGTAATGAGTAGAATAGGGATTTTACACACATTTTGGATGCTAATAAAACATTAATATAATGGACCAAGTAATATAGTTCGGCAGACTTTTGCACCGCAGGGAAAGTGACTTCTTGTTGCACAGAGCGATAGTTTGGAACCCTAGCTTAGTGACGGCTATAAAAACACGTATATGGTAACAGACCCAACGGAAATTCAAAATCTGCTTTACTAAAAACTATACGAAATCAGCTTAACGTAGTAAGTGTAGTAACTTAAATAAAATAGGCGTCTATTTTGTAAAACAAGAATGTTCTCAGCTTACTTTTCTACTAAATATATCGTTCATACAATTACCAGTAAAGTAATACTTTGTTTTAATCACACAAATTACGAGTTCTATTAAATACAAAAAAATTATTAGCAATCATTGCTTCAATTATTTTATCATTTTCTTTAAAAATACCCGTTTTCTAGATGTATTCTTATTTGGTCAGTCGGGTCGAGGACTATATTTGGCCAAACCGTTGATGTAGGTTACTGATATCAACTACTCACCTGTTACTAACTATAAAGTATAAGATGTTAAAAATAAACTCATTTCATACATTTGATCTGATTAGCTCATTGTATCCGTTCGCGGTCAAGTAATGTTAACTTAAAAATAGGTACTTGTTAAAACTGTTACGCAAAATGAGGCTGATTCGCCCTCTTTTACGCAAGCATGAGTTGAACATGATATACACTAATTAGTGAGTAACTTCTGTGCGACAATGCGGTACATTTATGTAATCACTATAGTATTGAGATAACATTACCTAGATCTCTAAAGATCAATAGATACATCAAAATAAAATGGCCGACTGATAGGTACTACTGATTGAAGGTAGTTGGGTGTATCTTTTTTTTACGCCTTTAATAGATATCATGACACAGATGAGTCAATATTCCTTAGAAGGATTACCTGCTCTCTAGGACTATTAGGACTTTGGCCAGTGTTTCGATCGTAAGCGGCTCTAAGAAACGGCATGTATTTGGCCCCATTACATTCTGGATCGTACATATGGTCACACTTGTCGACAGGAATTCGATGGTGCTCGATTGGGCACCCCGATTCCGAAGCCATGACTATCTCGTTAGTAACGATTTGACCTGAAACAAAAAAAAAGTGTAAATAACTATCTAATTCGGCCTTTTAAGTCTACAGAAAAGAGTTCTACATGATGTTCTCAAGAGTCCAGAGCAGATACTTAAAGATTTCTCATGTGGAAGAGTATGAGTGTAAAATATTTTTCTTACCGAAAAAAGCAAGTAAAGCGGTTCTGTTAGCGAGTGATGGTAAACCATCTTGTCCTCTCATGAACAGTCTAGACAGGGTTCTGGCTCCCGGTCTGTCAACACCAGCCATCATATACACTCCATCAGCATAGGCAGCTGGCGTTTTGCGTGTAAGCCGGCTATCTGTGGACAATACAATTACAAAGTTTAGAAGTTATTAACTTCTAGGAATACTAATTAAAATAAATAATAGGTTAAAGATGAAGACATTTGATTTATCTACATCACACTATATACAAGTATTTATAGTGTTTTTTTTAACGTGCGCAAAATCCCCACGGATCAAAATCGGAGCCGGTGGAAGAGGTTATGTCGGACTCAAACCGACTAAAACGCACGCCGCCTGTGGGTCGTTTTGGTTGCCGAAGGTGAGGTTGACAGGTATATCCCTCGCACCCCGGCCGACCCAGAGCCTCTCTCATGATCTGGCCCTCTCTTCGTGTGTGGGGGGACTACAGAGACCCCAACTCGTCCCCGGGAACGGGGAGGCGCGCCAGGCGCGGCGTCGCCGCGGCCTGCTTCTGCCAGGGTAATAGGGGCTCCACCAGTCATCCCCAGGCCTGCGCTCATGGGGGGCGGAGCTCGTTCATCGACCTCTGACGCCCGAGTTGCCTTCGTACGCGTGTGTTTATACTGTGATGTAGATGGATCATATGATCATATATGATCTATTTATTCTACTGTCGTGACTAAAACATTTTATTTCATTAGCAGATAATTAAAATAATGTCAACCACATCACATCATCAAACTTACGCCTGTAAATCTACGAAGGAATAGGCAGAGGTGTATTAACACCCACATTTCGTTAACTATGATTTTCGATCCCATATAATAAGGGCCTATTGCCGTCAAGCGGGCACTTAATCATGGGCTGTATGTTTAGTTTACTTCAATTACTGTATATTTCAAAATACATTAAAACTACTGCTATGCATCATTGCATACAGTTTCTTTAAAAAAGATATTAGAATCTAATTAAAGTTTTTCATTTGAAAATTCTAATAAACGTACCTATTGTAAAAACCTATATTCTCTTGTTTAGATGCGCTTAACACATAAATTAGGATAATATTATATCTGCCCTAATAAACACCAACAATGTAGTACTTATTTATGTGTAAATTATTCATGATTACTATCTTCAACATTATGAATGAATGAATGAATGAATTAATGAATGAATTTTTCTTTATTTATAAGCAACAAAGGCTCAATATTTGTTAGTATTACTTATGTCTTTATGTTAGAAAAATTTATAAAAAAAGTAAAAATCTAAAAATGAACATAGGCCATTCCAGCACCTTCCCCCCCGCTATGGTACAGCAATGGTTTACGTGGCGACTATCCAATCTCCTCGCGATCATATTCAGGATGCTGTTGCCGCCCCCGCGCACTAAATTACAGTCAGGTTTCAGACACATTTCATCATCGAGTTCCCGAAGTGAACGTCGCCGTTCACTCTAGTTGATCCAAAGCCCTCTCTGTCGGAGAATGCTCCGTGTTGAGTAATATCCTCTCTGATACTTCTATATCGTACATTCACTAGTGCCTTTACCTACGGCCTTTGTTTTCCTTGTAGATATTATTTCTTGATGTTATCTCCTGTATTACTCAACTTACTTTAGGTATATATAGGTGAAATGTTGCAAATTTGATTTGTATCGTTTATTATATTTGTATATCTTAGTATCAGGACGCGTAAGCTCCATAAAAATGTTGAATTAGTTAAATATGTTTTTAATGCAGTTGTTATTAGTCAGGGAAAGATTTGAATTCTATCCCTGACTAAGAACTTTCTGTACTACTAATACTTATGACCTTTTAGACCATCAACCTACCCACGTTTTCGTCACAAAATAGGCAGACTAAACCATGAACCATACCTACATCTTTTATCTGGTAGTTGCTAGAAGGAGTTTCATTCTTTTTTAGTATTACATATTAAATTAAATTAAAATTAAATTAAGTTTATTTCGGAACAAGCCCATAGATGGTTAGTACGTACATTTTTCACTTATATACTATTGTTAGTAAGGTAACTAAGTTAAGAAAACTAAAAAGATATTTAGAGAGTTAAAAAATTAAGTATATCGCAAGAATATATCCAATATACAAGCTTGTGGCACAGGCATACCCCTTTTTTATATCTTCTTGCGACGTACAAAGCACGTAATGTCGATTATATTTATCATTAATTCCTATGGAGTTAACATCAATCAATATCAATAGTTTTGAGATTGAATGCACTTGAGCGGAAGAAACTCATTTACTGTAATTGGAGCGCACTTTAGAAAGTGACAGGAAAGGAGTCTAAATATGTGTAAATGAAAAAAGTATTTAATTGGACATTGTATGTTAGTTGTATCACTTTTTATGTAAAGTAGTTTTTATATTAGTTTATGTATTTTTTGTTTTTATATTTTAGCATGTATGAAAACCACGATGAAAATAGAGAAGTATATCAGGACCATGTCTTCTGACCATGACCATGGCTTCTGAGGTACGACTGTATGTAGGTATTTATGTGATTATGTAATTGTACAAAATCCAATGAAGAAAAATCTGTAGCGGTATACAGCGAAAGGTAAACATGTTAACAAGATAATCATGAAGAAAAGTAAATGTAAAAAAGCCGTTTGTAAATAAATTTTTCATACACAGCGCAAGGATCATATTCAATAATAAATATTTAGTAATCATTTTATGCGCTGTAATATTTGTGTGATGAAATAAAATAATTCAATTTATAGTAATGTTACAGGGCATAATATACAGCAGTACGCAGCTTTTAACCAACGTTACGTTACGTTACTGCAACTACAACAAGCTGTCCAGGTGTGAAAAAAAAACTAACTATTACTTTCGCATAATCATTTAATGTACATGATGTACAAAACATGTACCTACATAAAACAAATACAATGAAAGATGTTATAGCGGTCTATAAATCTTATTATATATGAAGATTAATTAGTTAAGTGGCTGGCAACCAATTAAGATTCCATTAGCTTTTTAGTTACGTCACCAAAAAAATAAATGTTTGCAAAGCGTTTACAAACTGTCAACTCAACATTACTGTCATATGTTACAACGAAATGATGTATAACGCAACTATTCAATGGAGCGAGAAATTAATTAAAACTAAATAATATCATAATTAAAATATTATTCGACATTCACTAAACCACAACCCAAAGGTAACGTTAAAATTGACGTTTAGTGACATAAAGATAATGATATGAATATTTAAGATAATGTAAATACATGTTATCTTAAAGTTTCACAGGAATCTATAGAACCTGTAAGAATCTAATCTAAAAGTTATACTTATATAATAAAACCTAAGCGGTAAATAGTGAATTCTTATTTTAGAAACAAATTTGAATTTTTTTTTTAATATATTCAATTAGCATCAAATCAGTTTTGCCTCTTTCACTCATCAATTTTTAAAATCTATATTATTTTTATAAATGTGAAAGTAACTACATATATATGTTAACTTTTACCAACTAAATTACAGAACGAATTTAATATAAAAGTTTATAACCTAAAGATACTTTATTTCGGTAAATAAAGTAAAATAGATAAAGCCGTAGCAGGGCCAGGTAAATAATAATCATCTCCCTCACTAACCGCACATTGAATACTAATTGGTCTTAGAAAAATGAAAACTCGAGACTTATCTATTTCAAGGACTTATAAATACTACGTATATTATTATTTGTTTTATAATAACATCGACTCGCGTGCTATTTTGCGGTGGCGTAACTCTAACTCTCGTCCGTTTATTTGCATGAACCACGAATTAGGAACACACAGATTTCGCTTCGAACATTAATAACCCAGTGTAAGTTTTGCTCATCGTAGCAATAATCGCTAGGTTTTTGATTGACGATAATACATATTGCTCACGATATGATTATAGTGCCGCAAGACAATAAAATTATTACGAATAAAATTTTGATAATAATCGTAATGGCTTTAATCGTAATAATCGTGCAAATGTGACTTGAATTTTAAAATAATGAAGATAATTAAGAAACAAAAATAGATATTTTATTGAGCATATTTATATATGTTTTAATTTTTTTTTAGATTAAGAGTTTTAGCAGTCAAAGAGTTCTAGAGGGTAAGCATAATAATGTACATTTGTGAAATCAAAAGAATCGTGAAAAAAGGCTGCATCTGAAAACCAGCGCTGCACATACTGAATTTTTTTAGTGTGTGTAGCATTCAATGCTGAGATGGAGCCCTATTTGGGTTCGCGAAATGTATTACCTATGTAACCTAATGTCACATTTAATTGTATTTATTGCATACACATTGTGTTTATCCTAAATAAAATGTTTTTCTTACTTTCTTTCTTTAAAAATATCTACAATCAAGTAGGTATCTACCTTCCACAGCCCACTGGCGATGTTGAAGTTCTCTAGTTCCCGTAACAAATGCCACAGATGTTCGTATGGCACAGGGTCCGATATGGCGAGGGATATGCCTGTCAACCTCACCTTCGGCAACCAAAGCGACCCACAGGGGGCGTGCGTTTTAGTCGGTTCGAGTCCGACATAACCTCCTCCACCGGCTCCGGTGGGGAGGTATCCGTGGGGATTTTGCGCACGTAAAAAAAAGGGTCCGATATGACTTAATCTGCTCTCTGAAATGGAGAGCCTCCGAATTAACACATAACTACAACATAAAACGTTAGTTAGGAGGTAGGACACGGCGGTATTTCCGCCCAATTGAGCAGTCCGACTGGGGAAGTACCTCCGCCCTACAGAATACCGCGGTTATAATAACTTCGTGTTGTATTCCCAGCGGTGAGTAGGGTAACCAGAGCTCACTGGAGAATTTGTGCTGTTAGTGGGACGACTAAAGGCTTGTCCTGCTTTGTCCTCAACACTGACGGCACAGAAACTTACAGGGTCGGCAGTGCGAGTGTGACTTCTCTGTTGTTACACACCTAAGTGGTATAAAAAAAAGTTTAACATACTTTCTCTGTCATACTAGTTACTAGTATGATAGGTAAAGTATGTTACTAGTAACTAGTAAGATATTATGCGGCCGGGGTGCGAAGGATATGTCTCAGATAATCTCACCTCAGGCCTGAGGCCCACACAGCCTGCATTTTAGTCTGTTCAAGTCCGACATAACCTCCCCCACCGGCCCCGGTGGTGGGGGTATCCGTGAAGATTTTGCGCTGAAGACTTTTGGTACTGTCAGTGGGAAGATCAAAAGCTTGTCCTGCTTTGGCTTATACACTGACGACACTGAAACTCTCTGTGCTTACAGGGTTGGCAGCCCGAGTGTGATTTTGCACACGTCCATAGGCCACGGTAACCACTTTCCATCAGGTGGGCCGTGAGCTTGTCTGGCAACTAAGTAGTTTTAAAAAAAAATTGTAAGATAATATGTCATAATTGATTTACAGCCATATAGTTATTGAAACTATCATGGTCATTCACATTAGTATTAAAGTTATCGGGATATTCACCATGTTGTATTATAATAATAATAATAATAATAATAATAATAATTTATTTCTAAGAATATGGTACATTGAGATCTTTATGTTATTTCACTTGTTCAAACATATTCTACCATACCCTGGTGTAGAAATATTAAATTTTATAATAATAATATTTAAGATTTACAATAGTAATGTCAAATATGTCACTCATGCAATCAATTAATTATTTATTTCTATTACGTTTTACAATAATAATTTAAATTTTACGATAATAATATCAAATATATCACGCATGCAATCAATAATTATTTATTTTATTAGTCATTTATTTGTTTTACATCAGTCAAATGTCCTTAAAATTAAATTTGCTATCCATATATTCCCTCACTGAATAAAAACACTTATCTACTAAGAAATTAAATATGCTGAATTTAAATTTATTCATAGGTAGCGCTCGCACACCAACTGGCAGTTTATTATATATTTTTATAGCCATACAATATGCATTTGAGGAATATAGATGTATTCTTTGCTGGGGCACTAAAATTTTATAAGGATCTCTACTATTTGTCTTTTTCAATATGTCATCATGTAGCGGAAACATTTGTGGATATTTCTTCACAAATAGGCACATTTCATAAATATAAAGGCAAGGAAATGGCAGAATTCTTAGTTTTTTGAAGATTGGTTTGCAGTGTTCTCGGTATCCGGCTCCATACAGAGCTCTAACACACTTCTTCTGTGCCAGAAGTACACTCTCTACTTCTACCGAGTTACCCCATACAACGATACCATATCGTAGCACTGATGAGATGTATCCATGATACGCTGACAGAGCTGTCTCTCTGGAAGCTATCTGTCTCAATTTCCTTAGAGCGAATACAAACTTGTCCACTTTTGCACATACATTTCCAACATGTTCTTTCCAATTTAAATACTTATCTATTGTTATTCCAAGAAACAGAGTTGAGTTGACAGGTTTAATAAATGTATTGTTAATATTGATATTTGGTGAAGCGCATTTAGAATTATATGTTTCAAACTTAATTATTTTAGTTTTATCGACATTAATCTGTAAGTTGTTGTTTTGTAACCATTGTATTGCCCTATTTAACTCCTGATTAGTTTCAGTTTCTATGTCAGATTTATTTTTACACTTAATCATAAGTGTCGTGTCATCAGCAAAGAGTATACAGTCATGCATAATATTCTTGCTGAAGTCATTTATGTAAATGAGAAACAGTAAGGGCCCCAATACACTCCCTTGAGGAACACCGCAACTATTTATTTTTAATGTTGATGTAAAAGTTACCTCTGTGTTTTTTACTATTTTTGTTATCATAGTGCACTGTTGACGATTTGAGAGATAACTTTCCAACCAATTATAAGCGTTACCTCTTATTCCGTATCTCTCCAGTTTGTTTAGTAGGCGGTTGTGTGGGACGAAGTCAAATGCTTTGCTCATATCTAAAAAGGTAGATAGCACTGACATCTTCTTGTCTAGAGCTTCAGTGACTTGTTTTACAAGCGAAAAACAGGCTAATGCTGTAGAGCTGTTTTTTCTGAATCCAAATTGATTTTCTACTAGTATTTTATTCGTCGTCAAGAAATTATTAAGTTTTTGAAACATGGCTTTTTCAAAAATCTTTGAGAAAATGGGTATTAGGGTTATTGGCCTATAATTACTAATGATTGTGGGGTCTCCCTTTTTAAATAGTGGTTTTATGATTGATAATTTCAATTTAGTTGGAAAAATTCCATCTTCAAACGATTTATTAATTAGGTGGCTCATGGGCATGGCTATACTTTTTGCATTATGTTTGATTAATTTCGTAGTTATTTCGTCATATCCCGTAGCATTTGTGTCGTTTAGTGACCGTATTATTTTTATGACGTCGTCCTGACTTACCGGAGTTATGAACATACTTTGCAATTCATTACTTAAATTTATGTCATTTATTTTACTATAATTTGATTTATTAGTTAATTCTATATAATAATTATTAAAATATTCACAAATGTCACTAGGTTTATTAATTATTTTGTCATTTATTTTCAATTCTTTAATATCCTGATTACTATTATTTGTATTCATATTATTCTTGATAACAGTCCATGTCGCCTGGCATTTATTCTTAGCAGTACTTATAAATCTATTATTATTTATACTTTGAGATTTTTGAATGCATTTTTTCAATATTTTAGTGTAGGTTGTATATTTACTTTTTTGAAATGTCTTGTTTGTCGCTTCATTTTGATATTTGTAGTATAATAATCTCTTTTTTCTGCAAGATGTTTTGAGTCCTTTACTTATCCACGAGTTCTTAACTTTTTTATGACCTTTTTTATAACGAACCAAAGGAAAACATAGTTTGAACATAAGCGTGAACAAATCGTGAAAGATATTAAAAGATTGGTCACAGTCCCTTTCTTCATAAATTTCTGTGAATGATAATGCCGATATACACTGTCTGAATTTATTCATATTATACCAACAGAAGTTTCGTCTTGTTTGATACCAACACGTGTGTTTAGAGTTCTTAATACTTGCATCTGTATAAAACATTAGAGATTGACCTGTATCGTGGTCTGATAGGTTTAGGGTATGCGTACCGGCCACTACATCTGCAACTAGAATATTCGAAGCTATTTGATCTATACTCGTAGCTTTTCTTGTGGGAGTATTGATATGTGTCAGTATGTTATAATTTCGTAAAATAGACAACAATTTTTTTGTGTCTGCATTTATGTTTAAAACATCGATATTCCAATCTCCACACAGTATAATATATTTCTTAATGTTATGCGTTATAATACTTAATAATTTTTCAAGCCTCGTAAAGAACACATCAATGTCTGAACCTGGGATTCTGTAGATACAAACGATTATAAGATTATAGTCAGTTACCTCAATGCCACAGCATTCGAATTCATTGGTAAGAGCTATTTGTCCAATTGATGGTAATGTTTTAAATTCTAGATCGCGTTTAATCAATATACATGAACCGCCTCTTTTTTTATCCCGTCTAGAATAATAAGCAACTAATTTATAATTTGATAATATAAGACTGTTTTCATGACCTGACTGTACAAATGTTTCAGTGAGACATATAAAGTCTATAGGGCCAATTTTATCGATTAGATTAGTGATCGTAACTTCAAAAACCCCTAATTTATTGAGTATCCCTGCAATATTTTGATGAAATAGTGTTAACCTTTTCCTATTTTCTAATCTAATTTCGTCGCATGCCTCCTTATTCACGAAAAAAACCAATAGTAGATTCCGCTTGGTTATCAAGCATAGAGGATCGATTTAGTGTTGTTGTAATACTTTGCTCATTCTGATTTGCACTAATTTTATCCCTGTGCATTATAGGGAAATAGAATGGTATAGTACCTTTCTTTGCTACTCCCTTGATTCTCTTATTTGATTCAAGAGGTAACATGTTTTTTTTTGCTACCCTTACACTTTTAAGCACTTTTTCATTACAATAATTTATGTAGTTGATCCGATACTCAGTTCTCAGAATTTCTTTGAGTAATAATCTAGAATTAAGTAATGGATTAATCTTGTAGCCACTATCAACAAATTCTACATGTTTTAAATTACTGGAAATTAATTTTAGGATCTGGTTAATATTTCTTACATTCATATATCTATTAATGTGTACATTACCAAGTAAAACGTTCGTATGTGACATATTATATAAGGTATAGTACATAAAAGACTGCATCAAAAGTGGATTCTCGTCACAAGAGCCGGTTATTATAATTACAAAGTCATTTTCATTAAAATTTTTAGTCAATGATAAACAAGATTTTAATATTTCATTTGTAGGAGCATTAGGCTTAATAATTGTCAAAATTGAATACTTATTCCCTAAACTATTCTGTAGTATATTGCCTAGACCTCTTCCTTCTTCACCAGCAAGAATTAGTACGTTTTTCTTCACCATATTTTGTTGCAGTTGTTCGTTATATTTCAGGGTAGATTTCTTACTAGGACTGATAGAGGCAGATGACACAATGTTACTGTCTTTCACCTCGCACTTAGGTGTGCGGTTGTTATTAAAATGAGTAGATTGTTTTGGTGTACAATCCGTTTTTGTAGGGGTCTTATTTGTCTCAGTCACTTTAGTCAAATCATCAATAGTTTTTTTAAGACCTGTATTTTCTATACTCAAATTGTCAATTTTTAATTGTGCCGATTCCAATTGTAAATTTAGGTGTTTCATCTGTAATTTTAGTCGGTTTATTACTTCTTGACTATCCTCTTCGTCTGATATGTCGTGACAGCTATTGTCGTTAGTGTTGGGAGCTATCTCGTTATTATTCGATAAGTATGAGTCATCGTCGTCACTTTTCGTTTCGGAATATTGTTTATGTCGTCGTTGTGTTATATTTCCGAAGAAATTCATCTTTTTATTTTATAATAATTATGTCTCACAAAGTTATTCGCACAAAAAGAGCAAACAAAGCGGGGATCGAACTGCCGTCCTCTTGTGCAAGAGGCAACGCACTCAGCCTCGAGACCAAACGATCATTAAGATAAGTTCTTAAATTTGGTATTCGCTTAGTAAGGAGATATTTTTACTATCAATAGTTTCGTATTATCTCCGTTTTTAATAGGTACCTCCTTTGTACATAAAATAATCCAACAAAATGACTCACTGGTTGGTTCGGTTGCTTGAATGTTTACTTATAATTGAATTCCTTAATATATTTGGACATTTACACTATTGTCTGGTGTTTTGTATAACCTACGTCGTTTAATGTTTGTTATTGTTTATTTTATTTAACACAAGTAATTATATATTAACACAAGTTAGACATTTTCACGATTTTACTGGCACAATATTATAACAAGTTCTTTTTCACAATTGGATGGTTTATTTGTTCTGCAAATGATATCCCTTATTATTTGTATGTTTATGAATGTATATATTACTTCTTTTCGAACTTTTTGTTGTTATAACTATTTTTTTAAAACAAAATTACGCGGAGTCAATTGTTCTGATTCATTTTTAAACCGGTGCTTATTATACATAGGTGCTTATGGCAATATTCACTACTCGCGTGACCTCTTACGTAAGTACCGATCGACTCATGAATCAACTAATACAAGATAACATATCTCGATAAAGGCTTTATGAATTTGTCATCCATCGTTTCACAACCGATCGTTGTTGATAAGTTACATTGACATGCACAATTTATGACATTTCTAATTCAGAGACACAGTACGCGGCATATTGGTTTGCATTTGAATTGATATTAATTATGTACAGTCATCAACAAAAGTTAATTAACAGTAAAGAATTTACATGCGAGGTTTTCTATTTATTAATACAAATAACATTTACTCCAACGTAAGGTTGCCTGGCGCAGAAATTGGGTATTTAACTGAAATTAATGACTTTAACGAAACGACAAAACGGTAAGTTTTAAGGAAACTCGTATGAAATAATTTATTGTGACGTCATAATATATATACAGTCATAATATTATAGGTTGGGTGGATGATTAAAATAATAATAATAATAATAACTGATATATTTTACCGCTATTTAACCATTCTAAATTTAATGAGCTTAGTTAAATAATTTATTTCAACTATAGGGAAATACCTACCCAATTAAGCGATAAGACCGCTCATTATACTTCAATTTCTAAAAATTTGAAACTTCAAAAGCTTATTTGTGACTTTATTAAATACGTGTAGTACACATGTACGTAATAAAGACACAAATAAGCTAAAAAATAAATTGATGTAGGTACCTATAACCATTTTGTGATCCTTGGAGAACAAGATTAATTTATAATTCTGGCATTATTTTATATTTTTCTAGTCTTGACTGTCTTCAAGAGCAGAGTGAATAGATTACTTTTAGGCACACCGTCTACCACATTGTCACCTACCTACAGATGACATGGTGATCAAACGCGAGGTTATCAACCATAAAAATATTATAATAGGCTTTCAAGCCTTCTCTTAAAATTCCTTTTATGATTTATAAATTGGATTGGAATTTGTTAATCTACTTTTGTTGCTGACTTTACGCTACATGTACAATTTATAATGTTTCTAATTCAGAGATATTATCTGCAACATACTTGTTTTATTTAAATTGAAATTAATTATGCACATATAACTAAATAATGAAACGAATTAGATGATTAATTTATCAGTTTGGGGTAGTTGCAGTAAATTTATAATAGTTTAGCATTGAAATAATTAATTATTATATTGGAAAGCCTAAAGTTTGCTCAAGGTGTATTAATTTGTAGACATCAATGATATTAGCGCTGATTCTGTTGCTCATCTTATTAAATTGAACTATCTCTAAAAACACTTGCCGTGTTGGTTCCTGCTGGAGAAGAAAAATGGTGGCCAAAATATAGGCGGGAGTATATACGCTGTAAATGACCCAAATTCAGCTGAAATATGTAGATTGATCTTAGATACAGATTATAATAGATTTGTCTGCAATTGAAACAATACGTATAATTCTTGTAGACTACAAAATGTAACGCGCGCGTTGATATCTTTTATATATGAACTTTGTACTCCGTAGCAAAGGACAAAACTTATTATTGATTAGAATTTGTATTTATGAACTAATTAATTTTCTTTCAGTTTATGAATTGTAAATGGGTTTCGCCTGCTATCAAATTTGTTTCAATATATTCAGTAGCAGTCGGGTAATTTTAAATACATACATAAAAACACACGCCTGTAAATCCCCGAAGGGATAGGCAGAGATGTAGTAACACCAACAATTCGCCAATTATGATTTTCGGTACCACGTAATAGATGGCAAGCCTACTCTACTTCTGCGACACCCACTGGAAGAGATGGGCTGGCCCTATTCAACTACACCGGGGATCTACCGGGAGCCTGTGATGCATAACATTACATGCCTCTATGTTACAAAGATGATGATTTAATTGTTAAATTATAAGATGTAGTGAAATAAAAAACTAAATTATGAGAGTTAACACGTCCATGTATTATTTATTTACTTATATATATATATATATATTTACTTAAATATACTTGAAGTGTCTGCCAAGTAGTGGTCATGGTCGCAAGCTCCGTTGCAGGTGTAGGTGAATAATGCATGAGTGTGCTGATTCTTATAAACATAGTATAGTAAAAGTCATGTAATCTTAAAATCTGCGATTAACTATCGTAAACCAATTCGTATTGAATGTAGAAGTCAGCATATGAAGGCGGTCAGTGTTACTATTTTGAAACGACTAGTAATCAAAAGTGATGAGTACTGACTGGCAGATTGTGATGAGTATTCTACTTAGTGATGCATAGTACTAATTAGTGAAATAGAGTGAAATTACTTTTTTTAGTATATGTTCCCAGAAGCTTGAAAGACTTCAATCAGCATCATCCTTCCGTTAATTCCGATTGCCTCCGCTGCTTTTAAATCACAGTCCAGGGTTCGCTTGAAAATCTTCAAGTCTAGAGTGAATATTACTTCTAGATAAGCATGCTACATTATTAACCATTTCATCACTTACCAAGTAGTGAGGTAGTGATCAAGCGACAGCCTATTTTTTTTAAAGTATCAATTTTTTTTTATATAGGACATGTCAATTAGACTTCGCCTTGCCTGATGGTAAGCTGAAGGCAAAGTCCCAGAAAAGAGGGTCACCATTACTTACACATACCGTGTGACAATGGTGACACTCAGCTTGACGGCCTCATCATATGCTTTTTCACGCCCCGCTTAAAGGACCCGGGGAAGAAGGAAAAATATTATGAAAGTAAAGTAGACTTTTTTTTATACTACTATTGTATGCTAAGTAAATTGAGAACGTAATGTGAGTTAAGATGTATTGATATTCACATTAATTGATTATGTATGAACACAGAAGATAGTAGTGGCCTACAAATTAAATTATTCTATTCATTGTTTGATTGATGAATGTTTATTTAATGCGCTACTTCAGTAACATCCAAGTTGTTAGCCTACCATCAATAAAACTTTTAATGGCATGGGCACTGATAGGCAGTAGTATCTATTTAGAATCGGTAACATTTATTAACAGTTATTTCATGCTGTGAATTTTTCTCTAGCACAAAATAAAAAAAGATTGGGGTTTCTCGATAAAGTAGGATACGAAGATAAGGGCATGTCTTCCCAAGCATAAAAAGGACTCGTTGTGACTAAAAGCGTGCAGTGGGTGAAATACAGATGTTGATAAAAAACCCATTACTACCCATTTCTTCAGGGGTAGATTGTAAAATCTGAACTATTTACTGTTTATATATAGAAAGTGGCCTATTACTATTGCTTAACGTATTTCAAATGACCTAATCTAAAAAGACCTTGATACACACCTTTATCAAGTGTTACGTGTACGCACGACAACAGAATAACCTACACTGGTCACATATATCTAAATAAATGTATGTAATATGGATATAGTAACTACAATAATATACTAGGTATCACTCGTTTAGATGCACACCTGCATAGCTGCACCAGTTACTTGCATGTAAACATATCAGCGTTGCCCTGATTGCATCTAACGCTTTCAGTGCGTCTTCAGTAAAAGTGTGCATACAATTTCGCAGCATCATTTGGCGAAGATTTGCAACAATAGATGGAAAATTATACTTACTAAGGCTATTTCAACATATATGAATCGCACGATACATACACTTCAGATAGAACATTTATAAACAAGTGTCTGCATTAACACTCCATGTCATGTGAAGTACCATCATAACAAACAGTTTTAAATGTTGAAGTTGTTTAAACATATTACGACAACAACTGGTGGCGCCTACCATTTATGTAAGTTTTGGTAGGTAATTGACATGAACAAAGAAAACATAGTAGTCATTTCTGTTAAGGACAAGTTTCCATAACTTCTGCTACAAATATGATATCATTGTATATGATTTATGGTCTACAAAGTGACTCCTATCATCGAATATAAAGTCGTCAAAATTTCAAATGAATTACGCGATCTTTGGTAGAAACTGAGATTCCATTGCGGGTCGGCCACACGAATCATACTGAATTAACTCAATTACCTGGATCTGGCCTGGATAAAGTGGACATAGTAAAATTTAATTGTCATCTAAACAGTTCCCATGTGATGTAAAAACTATCTAATGTATATTTTAAGAATGATTTTCAATTATTTCAAACATTGTTATTTGATTCCTTTTGATGATGATTTTTGAAAAGTTTAATAGATTCCAATTGAAAAAAAAAACAGATTACTACAAGGAGAGTTAGAACTTGTATCAGTGCAGTCGCCTATCTGATAAAAAGTGGTTACGGTGGTTAGTCGTTATTGAAAACTAACTAAAAACCGATTTTTACATTGAAATAAAGCTTAAAGCTTAGCTAAATTTATTAACTAATATTTTAAAGCAATTAGTATTCAATTCGTTTAAAAAAAAGACTTCAAAAACTAAAAACTATAAGATATTATAAAAAGACAAAAATTACTTCATTCATCATAATAGTTGTAGGCACCGACTTCTAATAGATCAGTAAAACTGTAAATTTAGTAAATTTTCTCTAATTTTTGTTCTGTTATTTTATAGTTATTAAAAAAAATAAAGGTTTTTAGTTTTTGAAGTCGGTTTTTTAGTTTTTTTTTTAATGACTATAATAGGTTGTTTTTAAATTTTATTAGTTTTGTCCTTCAGTTCAGTCCAGCATGCCGACCATAATTTTCGAGTTAATGCTCTCAATAAAATAAACGAGACATTCATACTATACATCTTTAAGAAATTGTGTTATTTGCCTCCATATATTCAAGACTTGGTAATTCTAGCGCGTCCTTGATCATCGTAATGTCGCCTACAGGACAGGATCGTCATAAAATTTGTTGAAAAAGCAATAATTTCCAATTCCTATTTGATTTCAAGGAGTTATCTGGTGTATCTCCGGAGTCTAGAACCTATGAAATTTATATGAAACTACCTGTGAATTGTACCGCATCTAATGCAAAAGAGAATTTTTAAAATCGGTTCATAGACAACGGAAATATCGAATAACATAGAGAAAAAGTCCGTTAAAAATATACATGTCAAAACAAATGAAATTAAATGTAAAAACAAAAAACAAAAACTACTGATCCAAACTATGTCATATTATTATGGGACCAAATGACAATTATTCTGTGTCGAACTGAAAAAGGAACACGTAAATCAGATCATACATAAAAATATATAAGAATACCAATCGAATTGAGAACCTCATCATTTTTGTAAGTCGGTTAAAAAGGAAAAGTAAGAAACTGGTCCCTAGTTCAATTCCCGTCTGATCATTCCACATTTTTCAATGTTAATGGTTATAAAATTTATGTAAATTATTTCAGTAGTTTTCAGAGGATAATCATAACATTTTACAAGTTTAGTTTAATAGTTTTTGTAAAGTTTCGGTGTTAACAACTCAACTCTAATGTGCCGATGGTGAATGTATCTTTCTAAAGGATAAACTTTACCAACTGAACACCCTGCAATTTATGATGTACTCGTAATGCGTTTGCATGCGCTTAGTGAAAGTAAAATACACAATGCACTCATAAAACAACACTTTTAGTGTTGTTATTATCTTGGTAAAGTTATGTATATAATGTATTTTGCAGTCTATTTTATTTTAATGATCCCAAACGTACTTTCTCTCGTAATAAGTACAATTACATGTAATGCTTTCTTTTGAATTCCTGTACTTAGATAGCTGTTTCTAAAGTAAACGAGAGAGAAAGACGCAATCAAACGTCTAATATACACTTTTGGTGGTCGTTACATTTCTCCTTTTGACGTTCAGTAGGTATTAAATAAGATTTTATAACAACAACCTTATTGCTACACTCCTTATGCTCGTAGCGTGATGATAAATAATATTGACTATAATGCGATGGTGGATCTTTTTTTTATTTATAAAACTTAGGTAACAGACAAGTACACGGCCCACCTGTTGGAAAGTTGTTACCGTGACCTATGAACGTGTGTAACACCAGTGGAGTCACATCCGTGCTGCCGACCCTGTAAGAACAGAGATTTTATATGCCCTCAGTGCAGAACACAAAATCAGGACAAGTCTTTGGTCTTCCCACTGACAGCACAAATACTCTCCAGTGAGCTCTGGCTACCCTACTCACTGCCGGGAACTTAACATGAGGTTATTATAGCCGTGGTATTCTGTATTTTCCAAGAACTGGAGCTTATAGTCGTATTGTAGGGAATTCTTCAAATCGTAAAGGTAGATTGCAGTTTTACTTTAGTTCAGTTATAGAAAATAAAAAATGTAGGTAATGCTTCACCATCGTCTTATCCTAGGCCTTTTTCTCGACTCAGTAAGGGTTGGCTTTCCAGTGTAACTATAATTCGATTGAACTTCGATATTTTCCGTGAAGTGACTGCCATCTGACCTACACAACTAATTGGCGATATTGAAGTTTTGTGGTTATATAGTCAGACTTTGGAGTACTCCATCTACCCGTAACAAGTACCAAATAATGTAATGCTTATAATACTTTTATACGCAAACTTTATACGATTAGATTTAAGTATAAAATTATGTTGTAATATTATATGTTTAATATCCATATAATAAAACACGACATAATTACATTTAATAGGTTATATCTATGTAATAGCTATGTTTAAGTGTTAAACGGTTAAATTACGAATGTACATTCTAATCGCATCCTTTGTATCGCTATATGAATCGTAGCGTACACTTAGTTATATTAGGGTAGTTTATTAGTATTGTTATATAATTATATTATATGTATATGAATATTAAATTTAATATTTAATGTTATTTTTAAACTTTCGCGGTGTGAATTCATAATTATACCAAGTATCGGGACTTCTCGCGAATTATATTTTTTTTTTTTTTGGAACTTACTATTTCTGCCGACGTTTCGGATGCGTTGCAGCACCCGTGGTCACGACTTGACTAGTCTTCGAGCGTCGAGATGTATGCGGGGAACATTTTTTGAGCGCCTACCCACCATTACACTTATTATGAATGGTTAGGCTGGCGACACACCACACTCACTATGTCAGTTTTTAACGGCACTGTGTTTTTTGGTTTTAGTATCTTAATCACTGGATTCCACGTTCCGGATAGCTTGAATCCATCTTCCCTATTGAAATTTTTATATTTTTTGATTTCAATGGCTTCACGCACAATCCGTGAATAGTAGTGGCGATCAGTGGAGAGGACTTTGGGTTGATGAAGCTCAATCCAGTGATTGGTACCCGACTCAAGATGTTCTGCTACTGCCGATTTGTTGAACTGACGGTTTTTCACAGCTGCGATATGTTCTCTGACTCTCTCTGCAATGGTTCGCTTGGTCTGGCCTATGTAGGAACTACCGCAGCTGCAATCCACTTTATAAACACCCGGTGTTTGTAGAGGTATGACGTCCTTCGATGTTCGCACATATTTCGCTACTTTGGCGAACGGTTTAAAAATCGTCTTGATGGAAAACTTCCGTAAGCAAGATCCGATTTTGTCCGTTACACCTTTCACATACGGCATGTATGCCGGTTGGCGGTCAACACCCAGCAACATCTTCCTCGGTGCACGTCGCGGCTTTCTAGCACTCGTACCATACCCGTTCACCTCAAGAACCTCCTGAACATGATCTAACTCCTGCTGTAGGTGCTCAGGGTCACACAGGTCATTAGCTCGCTTGATGAGCGTCGAACTTACGGATTTTAAGTGAAGTGGGTGATGATGCGAGGAGGCGTGCAGGTATCTATCTGTGTGAGTGGGTTTTCGATACACAGTGTGGGCCAAGGAGCCATCAGTTCTCACCATCAACTTTATGTCTAAAAAAGATAATGTTCTTTTGTTCTCAATCTCATACGTAAACTGTGTCTTCACATGTAATGAGTTGAGATACTCAGTAAAGCGAACCACCTGCTCCCTGTTGCCCTTGAATATACAAAATATATCATCTACGTACCTTTTCCATAGCCTAATTTGGGCGTGGGCGTTCTGAAACACCATTTCCTCAATATGTTCCATCCAGATATTAGCCACGACTGGTGCCAAAGGGCTGCCCATGGCGACGCCGTTTATCTGGAGGTAATTTTGACTATGGTAAAGGAAGTAGTTCCCTTCGAGGCAACTCTGCAGCAGTGTCGCATAACTATCCGGTAGACCATTATCCTTCAATTTAGTTCCAATAATCTGCAGACAGTCTTGTAATGGAACATTGGTAAATAACGACTCAACGTCAAAACTTACCAGAAGCTCATCTGGTTCCAATCTAACGTCTTTGATTATGTCCACAAAATGGCGAGAATCTTTCACAAAAGATGGTGTTTTTCCCACTAATGGCTGCAGTGCTTTAGCAATGTGTTTCGCTAGGTCGTAGGTTGGCGAGTCAATTTGACTTACGATTGGTCGCAGTGGCACATTGGGTTTATGCACTTTGGGCAAGCCGTACAATTTTGGTGGTTGTGTGATCTTAGGTCGGTGTAATTTTTCGAACTCATCCTTTGTGAAGTCCTCTTCGTGCTCCTTGATCAAATTACGTATTTTACGTGTTACTCTTGAAGTGGGATCATATTTAACACTCTTATACGTCTGTGTGTCTTCAAGTAGGTCTTGTATTTTTGCTTCGTAATCAGTTGTTTCCATTACTACGGTGGCATTCCCCTTGTCAGCTTTAAGTACCAGTACATCTTCATTATTCCGCAACGCAACCAAAGCCTCTCGCTCTTCGACGGTAACATTGCTTTTCGGAAGGCGAGCCTTCCGTAAGACATGGGCGACATCTTGTCGTAAGGTGTCCGCGTCACAAACTGGTATCCTGTTACGAGCGATTGCCTCCTCTACGCTACAGATAATGTTTTCATAAGGCACTTTTTTCGGGGTAAGAGCGTAATTCAATCCCTTTTGTAGTATACTTAAGGTTGGCTGGTCTAAGTCTATCTTTGACAAATTGATCACCGTATTGTTCAGTGTGTCACCGGCCTTATTTTGAGCATGATGTGTACTCTTGTGTAGGCGAGCTGTTAATTTGGCAAATTTCCTATCATGCGTGGTGCTGCATAGTTCATAGGTTCTCTCTGCTTGTTGGTATGAAATGCGATCCACCAATTCAAAGTCACTCCCGGTCAACCTTTTACTGCACTCCAAATGTAACACATATAACACTCTGTGCACTCTACTTAACTCCGCATAGTTGTTGTTGATTAATTGTCGTAGTAAACGACCACTCGCATGTCTTATAATTTTATCGGAATACGCAATATCACTCCGCGGTTTGATACGTACACACGTAGGAATAATGTCCCAATCACGGCATTTCGTGAGAAAAACAAGTGAGGTAGATATACGCGCACACTTCTTCCGATAATATTCAAGGTCTTTCACTTTTTGTGCAATTTCCGGCCCGTATCGGTTTGCTAATGTTATTTTTAAACTTTCGCGGTGTGAATTCATAATTATACCAAGTATCGGGACTTCTCGCGAATTATTTTTTTTTTTTTTTGGAACTTACTATTTCTGCCGACGTTCTAAGACATGCGAGTGGTCGTTTACTACGACAATTAATCAACAACAACTATGCGGAGTTAAGTAGAGTGCACAGAGTGTTATATGTGTTACATTTGGAGTGCAGTAAAAGGTTGACCGGGAGTGACTTTGAATTGGTGGATCGCATTTCATACCAACAAGCAGAGAGAACCTATGAACTATGCAGCACCACGCATGATAGGAAATTTGCCAAATTAACAGCTCGCCTACACAAGAGTACACATCATGCTCAAAATAAGGCCGGTGACACACTGAACAATACGGTGATCAATTTGTCAAAGATAGACTTAGACCAGCCAACCTTAAGTATACTACAAAAGGGATTGAATTACGCTCTTACCCCGAAAAAAGTGCCTTATGAAAACATTATCTGTAGCGTAGAGGAGGCAATCGCTCGTAACAGGATACCAGTTTGTGACGCGGACACCTTACGACAAGATGTCGCCCATGTCTTACGGAAGGCTCGCCTTCCGAAAAGCAATGTTACTGTCGAAGAGCGAGAGGCTTTGGTTGCGTTGCGGAATAATGAAGATGTACTGGTACTTAAAGCTGACAAGGGGAATGCCACCGTAGTAATGGAAACAACTGATTACGAAGCAAAAATACAAGACCTACTTGAAGACACACAGACGTATAAGAGTGTTAAATATGATCCCACTTCAAGAGTAACACGTAAAATACGTAATTTGATCAAGGAGCACGAAGAGGACTTCACAAAGGATGAGTTCGAAAAATTACACCGACCTAAGATCACACAACCACCAAAATTGTACGGCTTGCCCAAAGTGCATAAACCCAATGTGCCACTGCGACCAATCGTAAGTCAAATTGACTCGCCAACCTACGACCTAGCGAAACACATTGCTAAAGCACTGCAGCCATTAGTGGGAAAAACACCATCTTTTGTGAAAGATTCTCGCCATTTTGTGGACATAATCAAAGACGTTAGATTGGAACCAGATGAGCTTCTGGTAAGTTTTGACGTTGAGTCGTTATTTACCAATGTTCCATTACAAGACTGTCTGCAGATTATTGGAACTAAATTGAAGGATAATGGTCTACCGGATAGTTATGCGACACTGCTGCAGAGTTGCCTCGAAGGGAACTACTTCCTTTACCATAGTCAAAATTACCTCCAGATAAACGGCGTCGCCATGGGCAGCCCTTTGGCACCAGTCGTGGCTAATATCTGGATGGAACATATTGAGGAAATGGTGTTTCAGAACGCCCACGCCCAAATTAGGCTATGGAAAAGGTACGTAGATGATATATTTTGTATATTCAAGGGCAACAGGGAGCAGGTGGTTCGCTTTACTGAGTATCTCAACTCATTACATGTGAAGACACAGTTTACGTATGAGATTGAGAACAAAAGAACATTATCTTTTTTAGACATAAAGTTGATGGTGAGAACTGATGGCTCCTTGGCCCACACTGTGTATCGAAAACCCACTCACACAGATAGATACCTGCACGCCTCCTCGCATCATCACCCACTTCACTTAAAATCCGTAAGTTCGACGCTCATCAAGCGAGCTAATGACCTGTGTGACCCTGAGCACCTACAGCAGGAGTTAGATCATGTTCGGGAGGTTCTTGAGGTGAACGGGTATGGTACGAGTGCTAGAAAGCCGCGACGTGCACCGAGGAAGATGTTGCTGGGTGTTGACCGCCAACCGGCATACATGCCGTATGTGAAAGGTGTAACGGACAAAATCGGATCTTGCTTACGGAAGTTTTCCATCAAGACGATTTTTAAACCGTTCGCCAAAGTAGCGAAATATGTGCGAACATCGAAGGACGTCATACCTCTACAAACACCGGGTGTTTATAAAGTGGATTGCAGCTGCGGTAGTTCCTACATAGGCCAGACCAAGCGAACCATTGCAGAGAGAGTCAGAGAACATATCGCAGCTGTGAAAAACCGTCAGTTCAACAAATCGGCAGTAGCAGAACATCTTGAGTCGGGTACCAATCACTGGATTGAGCTTCATCAACCCAAAGTCCTCTCCACTGATCGCCACTACTATTCACGGATTGTGCGTGAAGCCATTGAAATCAAAAAATATAAAAATTTCAATAGGGAAGATGGATTCAAGCTATCCGGAACGTGGAATCCAGTGATTAAGATACTAAAACCAAAAAACACAGTGCCGTTAAAAACTGACATAGTGAGTGTGGTGTGTCGCCAGCCTAACCATTCATAATAAGTGTAATGGTGGGTAGGCGCTCAAAAAATGTTCCCCGCATACATCTCGACGCTCGAAGACTAGTCAAGTCGTGACCACGGGTGCTGCAACGCATCCGAAACGTCGGCAGAAATAGTAAGTTCCAAAAAAAAAAATATAATTCGCGAGAAGTCCCGATACTTGGTATAATTATTAATATTTAATATTCATATACATATAATATAATTATATGTATATGAATTTTTACGCAAATATTAAGTCCATCAACAACTTATTAAAGAACAAAGGCCAACCCCCTGCATAAAATCGCTCTTAATATGATAAGCCGCGTGGTTCCTGGCAGAGTAGAATTTGGATCACTCCATCTCTTCCCATGCGGTGTCGTACAAGGCGACTAAAGGATAGGGCTGTTTTACATCAGACAGATATATACAGCCCAGACTCAGCCTCAGATGCATGGATCGAGTCAACAATAGTGTCCGGAATACGGCAATAGGCTCACTATTACGTCGGACCGAATACAATAATTGGTGAAATGTGGGTGTTAATTCACCTTTGCCTAATCCTCCGTATGTATAACCCTATGTATCAATGTATATCACAATTCTTTTGATTCGTTAAGCAGTGCACGATTTTTATTAGGCATGTATTCATACCGACCTCTGTGGCGTAGCGGTAGAGCATTCGACTGCTATGCAGGGAGAGTGGGTTCGGCTCAGTGCAAATAATTGTATGCATGAACATGTATATTTGCATTGGTCTGGGTGTTTCTATGTATAATATGTATGTATTTACAAAAAAAGTATCTAAGTATGTTTATCCGCATTATAGATTCCATAACACAAGCTAGTTAAACTATGCTTACCTTGGGTCTAGATAGCGTTGTGTAGAATGTCGTGGAATATTTATTTATTATTTATAATATATTATTAACATTGGTTTTAGTTTAACTACTCCAAAAAATATCAAGCTGTATGGATATATCTAAACCGGACTATTCCACTTGGCACAACGCGCATGACGGCCAATTCGATACGGGGTAGTTAGTATCCATGGAGATTTCAGCACAATTTTTTTTTATACCGCTCATGTGGCAGACAAGTACACGGCCCACTTTGTTAGTGTGAAAAGTGGTTACCGTAGCCCTATACACGTGTCCAACTCAAATACTGTGCTTGTTTTCTTATTATTGACTTATCACCACAAAAACTACACTGAATATTGTATCTTAAGAATGTATATTTCTTGCTGTAAAATGTTTGTCCAATCTGACTGTATGTACCTCTGATTTAAGTCATGTTTATGATGACTACTGCAACTGGTTCTATCAAGATTTATCTAAACTTTTTTAGGTAGCGCAACGGTAGCTATCTACCACTCTCAATAAACTACATGCTAGTGAGATTAGAGCAAGGTGAAGTCGATAAATCAAATAGCAAAACCAAATTAGTCTTGATTAACGTCAATTTAAACAATGACAGCTGACAATGAGGTTAAATTTGACCTTGAATAACTTGATACGGTATTTCGACATGCTTCTTACGGTATTCTGCTTTCTATACAACATACTCGTGCTTTCACATATTATTATTTTATTTACGTCAGCTGGGTTTTGTCGTATATTTCGGACTTATGGACTGCTGAGACGTGGTCTCGGGTTCGATCCCAGGTTTTACCATGGCACACACCAATGACCTTTCGATGCTTTTCGAAGTTATGTGTGTATTTCTCGCAGGTTTATAAGTACCCGGTTGGTTAATGGTAATAGGCTTGCCACCTTATTTCATTGGGACCTAAACATAAACTGGCGAAATGTGGGTGCTAGCACCTCTGCCTACCCCTTCGGGGATTTAGGCGTGAGTTTATGAGTTTATGTTTATATTGGTCTAATATGCTATATGTTTTTTTTTTATTTAATGGTATTCACGTCAATATGACGGCACCTTCTCAATATGTGTGGTATAGTATTCTATGAGTAAGTAGCTGTTGAAACTCACCAACTGATCCCCAATCAGGATACGCTCTATTGTTGAACCAGCCATCGTACCTCTGCTTTTCGTAGTAAACCTCTGAAAAAAAAATAGCAATTGTAAAATATATTCGGAGATATTTTGAATTAATCGATTAAGATAGAAAAATTGTAAACGGTCCAGGCGGGATTCGAATCCGTGATCTTTCTCTAATAAAGGGAAAGATTTATTTTACTAAAGTCCAAATGTTTTTTAAATTTTGATTTACTTTATAATCTAAAAGGTTCGAATATACCAGTTCGTCACAAGATTGATAGGCCTTTGCCATCTGAAAATCAACGATCAATCTTATGACAGAGAAAAATTAACATAAAAAATTGTTAACATAACTAGTGATTACGATTTAATTATATAACCTATATGCACACCCATATTTACCAATTACAACATGAGTTATGATCAATCAATTAGCTTTAACACCTCCATGAGAGGTTTTACCGAGTCTTATTGAACGTCTTAGAATGTTTATTGGTTAACATTCTAATTAGACCTTATATGGTTTTATCTACACATTGTTGCAGTCTTGTTTCTCCGGATGGCTGTACTAGTTAGGTGGTCGTGCGTTTGAGACCTTGCGCTGTTCGCTGTAACCGAGATGCATTGTAAATGAGTAGTTCGTTACACATACAGAGCTTTAAAAGCCGTCAATATTATCTAAGTGGTTCGTTTTATTCCTTTGTTTATTTATACTATTTCATGGCCTATCCATCAATTAAAAGGAATTAGAACCTGATAATCGGTAACTAAAGAAGAAAATAGTACTTGGCAATCGGTAACTGTCTTCAGTTACTAATAGTCAGGTTTGTTCTTACAAAATAGTACCTGATAATCGGTAAGTGAAGAAGAAAATAGACTCTGATAATTGGTAACTGAAGAAGAAAATAGTACCTGATAATAGGTAAGTAAAGAAGAAAATAGTACCTGATAATCGGTAAGTGAAGAAGAAAATAGAACCTGATATTTGATAACTGAAGAAAAAAATAGTACCTGATAATCGGTAAGTAAACAAGAAAGTAGAACCTGATAATCGGTTAGTGAATAAGAAAATAATACCTAATAATCGGTGAGTGAAAAAGAAAATAGACCCTGATAATCGGTATCTGAAGAAGAAAATAGTACCTGATAATCGGTAAGTAAAGAAGAAAATAGTACCTGATAATCGGTAACTGAGGAAGAAAATATGCCTGATAATCGGTTAGTAAAGAACAAAATGGAACCTAATAATCGGTTAGTGAATAAAAAAATAGTACCTGATAATCGGTAAGTAAAGAAGAAAATAGAACCTGATAATCGGTAAGTGAATAAGAAAATAGTACTTGATAATCGGTAAATGACGATATTGTCGATGTGTGTGATCCTTTAAATATTTGGACAAATTGAGAACAATATCACCAATTACACAAATTGATGATATTGTTCTCAATTTGTCCAAATATTTAACGGATCAGAAACTTTTTAGATTCTATCACTATAATCTTCGATTCTTTTTCTGTTTTTTATTATAATTAGCACTTGTCTATATTATTTATTCTTAAAAAAATAGAAGTTTCCAGGCCACAGCTTGATTCTAATAGGCGTGATCTTAGCTGGGTGTATGGTTCAAAACAAAGCCACCTGCTAATTAAAGGACAGTGCTTTGCAGGCTTGCCGCCTGGGTTGGGGTTTCACAAGGCAATCGCTTCTATCAAAGCATGATAGGCCAAATCAAAGAAAGGAATACGTACACACTCCAGCATCATCCTCAATATTATGATGAATACGTGTGATTGTTATTATCACTGTATTCTTTTAGTAATAGAAATACCTACCTCTATTTCTAACAGGAAAGATAGTTAAGATATTTGAAAGCATATTATAAACATATTTTATATTATATTACAGATAAACTGATCAAAGTCATTACTACGAACGTACCTAACTAATTATAAATGGCCCTTATAATTTATGATCTTCAATAATTTGTACCTAGATAATAATTACGAAGCATTCTAAATATTAATAATTATGAAGTTTAAAGGCCTATTTTACCACACCTATAGATCACAGCAATAACTCTTAAGAATTAAATGTGTCATGAATTTAGTAATAAATCAATCTCATGCAATGGCCTCTGCTGCATTCGCATATGCTATTAGTTATTTATAGCCAAGTGACCTGAATGGTGCTTTGGAATCACGCACTATTTATAAAAGTCCAAATCCAGGATTCAGTTGTTTAACTACATTGCATTAAACATCACAATAATTATGGAGAAGGCGACAGCGCCTATTAAATGTGTACCTATTAACAGTGTAAATCACGCATAAAATAATAGTAATAATTATGTAATACTAGCTGTTGCCCACGTTGGAATCTATTCCCGGGATAAAAGGAACCTGTGTTTTTCCAGATTACAATCTATTCTTCTAGATCCATGCAACCACGTTTACGTGGTAGCGATAGACAAACATTCATGCTATACAAATATTCACATTTATAAAATTAATAGGGATTAATTAAGTTATACAATATTTTAACAAATAACAATTAAAAATTATTGGTGAACTGGATTTTGTCCTAAATATGACGATGTATGAATGAATTTAACTGTGAATATTTTTAGTCGCAAAGACCTGTGCCGATACAACAATTAAGACAGAAAGTAATATATAAATCTTATCTAAAATCTCGATTTAAGATATTAAGTTCATTAAAAACTAAGCTTTGATTGTATCATAATATATTTCTAGGCCAAACTAGATTTTATCGGTTTACTTAGGATTTATGTAGGTACATGAAGGGATATGCACCTATTTTCAGTCCCACGTAAACAGTCCACTGGTAAAAGACTCCGCCGATTTTAAGCAACGATTTGAGAATTTTCCAACTGAAAAACCGAGTCGTACATTTAGGCGTGGACTTGTAGTGGTCAAAGAGACTCATGCTTCGAAGAGCATTCGTGCCCCGAAGAGCAGGTTAAGCCGTCGGTCCCAGTTGCCATACGAACATCTATGACTGTTGCTACGGGTAGTTGCTGCTCTAAAAGAAGGTCTAACAACTGGTCTAGCTGCAATACTTCAATATCCCCTTTGGGTTGTGGAGGTCATATGGCACTCACTGCACGGAAAATATTAAAGTTCAACTATATCTGCAGTTAGACTGGTAGAACAGACCCCAGACTCCGAGGTTTTAAAGGCGACTGGAATTAACACTAAGACGAAGAAGACTTTTAGTGGTCAAAGAAAATCATATAATGAGAAAAATGGGTCTCAATTTAACATTTTGGGGGTTATGTATTCTTTTAGGGGAAGGAAAATATATTACATATTTCTTTTTTTTTATACCACTTAGTTGGCAGACAAGCACACGGCCCACTTGATGGGAAGCGGTTACCGTGGCCTATGAGCGTATGCAGCACCAGGGGAGTCACACTCGCGCTGCCGACCATGAAGAAACGTTCTGATGCCCCTCTTGAAGAACCCCATATTGTAGGCGCTTGGGAAAACCGCAGCAGGGAGGTTTTTTTTTTTTTTTTTTTTATATAGGACACGTCAATTGGACTTCGCCTTGCCTGATGGTAAGCTGAAGGCAAAATCCCAGAAAAGAGGGTCACCATTACTTACACATACCGTGTGACAATGGTGACACTCAGCTTGACGGCCTTATCATATGCTTTTTCACGCCCCGCTTAAAGGACCCGGGACTGTAGGAAGAAGGAAACACGTGAGCTGGTAATGAATTCCAGGCCTTAATGGTGCGACAGAGGAAAGAGTCTCCGAACCGCTTGGTTCTTGATCGGATGTTTTGCACCGTGTGCGGATGACATCTAAGACCTGCACGCGTTGTCCTGTGTAGGAAAGGGGAGGGTGGGACTAATTGGAAGAGCTCATCAGAACACTCCCCATGGTACAGACGGTAAAATACAGCCATGGACGCAACATCTCTACGCAGCTGTAAAGGTTCTAGGGTGTTCGTGATCTCGGGATTCCCAATGATGCGGACCGCACGTCGCTGCAACCTGTCGAGAGCATCTAGTAAGTACTTTGCTGAACCATCCCAGAGATGCGAGCAGTACTCCACACAGGAGCGAATTTGTGTCTTGTATAGAAGACACCGCTGCTCCGGCGTGAAAAATCGTCTCACTCTGTTCAGGACTCCGAGTTTTCGTGAGGCTGTTTTGATGATACTTTCGATGTAGTTTTTGTTATTCAGGTTGCAGCGAACATCCATACCTAGGATATTGAGATTGTCCTGCAGCGGCAGTGGCGTGCTCTGAAGAGTGGGGAGGGGAAGGAAAGAAGATACTTTTGCTGTAAACGCACATGCCTGCGTCTTCTTGGCATTGAACTCAACCAGGTTCTCAGAGCCCCATTGAGAAATGTGATTCAGGACCCCGTCAAGCTCAGTGACAAGAAGCTGCCTTTTCTCTGCGATATCTGACTGCTTGGCCGCTGGATGTCCATGATAACTCCCATGTAAAGTGCTATCGTCTGCATAACAATGAACATTGCCGGTAGACAGCATGTCGTTGATATGCAGAAGAAAGAGAGTGGGTGATAAGACGGACCCCTGGGGCACGCCAGCATTAACCTGCAGAAACTCCGAAGCTCGTCCGTCACAAAAGACGCGAATACGGCGCCCCTGCAGGAAGCTATCAACCCAGTTGCACAGCCTAGAAGGCAGACCAAAGGCAGGTAGCTTAGAAAGAAGCGATTTGTGCCAGACTCTATCGAAAGCTTTGGCGATGTCAAGACTAATTGCCAGTGACTCACCGTGCTTGTCCATAGCCTCACCCCAAAGATGGGTAACGTATGCTAGAAGATCACCCGTTGACCGTTTCGGTCTGAATCCATATTGCCGGTCATTAATTAAGGAGTGATCCTCTAGGGTAGGTCATTCCACAGCTTGAGTGTGCGTGGGATGAAGTTTCTTTCATACCGCACAGTGCGCACCGTCTCAGGTCGCAATGTGTGGGGATGAATTCCCTGCCTATGGCGAGAGGTGCGATGATAGAATGTAGCTAAGGGCATCATGTCAAACAATTCATCTAATTGCACAGCATTTCACTAATTGTACGTTCCGTTCCGGTATATTTCTTCTATAATTAACATAGCATTGTGTTCTGAGGCCGACTATTAGAAAATTTATAAGTAGTAGACTTATAAATTTTCTAATAGTCAAACCTAATAAGATTTTACTAGACTAAGGAACGTGACCCGGCCACTCTTAAATTGAATAATAACGGACAATAAAAACAATTAGTAGGTATGTGAAGAATATGTCATTTCATAAAATATTACTATGTGTGTTAATGTATATCCGTTGAACCGAAGAAACGGATGTAGGTACTAAGTGCTCTTGTCGCCGGGACACCTGCACGCATTTTTTTTTGCTAAATACATGTTTCATGAGCAATTTATATTGCAATAATACTTAAAATTGTTTTTAAAGCATGTCAATGAAATAACTGATATAAATTACTGCATGATTGCAATATTCTCATTTCGCTATATTTATTACGAGACTAAAGATAAAGTTACAATTTTAAGACTCAAAATAAACATGATATGTACTTTATACATCACAGCGATAAGTAATTTAGACTGTGCTTTTCTGAATATGGCATCGGTACCTATATAGATAAAACATCAAATTACCAAGGTCTTCGGCAATATGTTCATCGATGCGGTTTCTAAACTCTACGACCATCCACAAAATACTATACAGTATCGATGCAATTGTAAAGTTAGCAGTCACTGATTACAGATCAATTCTGACATCTTTCCGGGTGATGAAACATAAAGTTGCGTGATTATTCTCGAGATTCTGCAACATATTTCGAGTTCCAGTGTGTATTTTGCTACAGAACCTACGTTCCCGCATGGCAGAGTTATTCTCGACAGCATATTGCTCTGGAACATATACCTTGACCACAAACTGAACAGGTACAAAATTGCTTTTTACCAATGCAAAAGATTGATGGGTAATATGGGGACTCTCACCCAATATAACTCTGTGGTTACACACAGCAGTGATCAGATCCATGCTAGCCTATGGGGCCTTAGTATGGTGGACTCGAACAGAGTTGTCTACCGTGATTGCCAGGTTAAAGTCCTTCCAGAGGCTGGCCTGCTCATCAATCTGTGAATGCATGAAAACTACTCCAACCGCTGCTATGGAGGTAGCCCTCAACACAGCACCACTTGACCTGTTCATCCAACAGGAGGCTACCCATCACCACTATTAGGTTGTGGCACCTGGAACTCGAGGAAAAGAATTACTCCGGTGTTGAAGAGGTACGCGTATACACTGACGGTTCCAAAACAAAAAATGGTTCAGGCGCCGGCGTACACTCCCTAGACCTTGGCTTGAACATCCATCTACCACTAGGCAAACACAGCTCGTTTTTTCAATGCGAATGTGTTGTCATGACAACGACTGTAACGGCAATAAGCGAACGAAGGCGAAGGGCCTAAATATAAGATTCCTAACTGACAGCACAGCCGTTTTATAAGCGCTAGACCACCAAATAACCAAAAGTACACTAATAGCATAGTGCCAAACTACCTTGAACAGGCTATCCACCTTTAATGTAGTAACGCTGCTGTAGCTAAAGGGGCATAGCGGGGCGTACGGCAATGATGCTGCGGACGAACTCGCGAAGAGAGACTCTGGTATAACCGTTGTTGGCCCACTACCATTACTACCGATCCCTTTCTCGCAATTCCACACTAGGATACGCGAGAGATCCGCGGAACTACACAAACAAAGATGAATAAAAATCACCGACTGCAGGCAGTCAAAAATGGTTATGCCATCGGTAAACAAACGACTCACGAAACGTCTCTGAAAACAAGAGAGAACAAGTCTAAGAACAATAATGGGGACAATAACGGGCCACTGCCCCCTCTACAAGCACCTATACACCATCGGTGTTACGGACAGTCCCCTTTGCAGGGGGTGTTTCGTTGCCGAGGAAACGGCTGCCCACGTAATACTGAATTGCGAGGCAGTAGCCCATTAACGATCACAAATCCTCGGTACAGTGAGGTCGCTCCGCGAAGCCTGTAAAGCCCCCAGTAAGCTTCTACGTTTTTGAGCGGAGCTAGGCTGGCTACTCTAGCCTGTACTCTACACGCACAATGGCCCAAAAGGAGACTAAGGGCGGACAAAAGAGTCCCTTTCAATTCCATTCCGTGGCCGCAGTGCGATGTAATTTCACGCGAATATTTTATGGACTATTATGGAGTTGCGTACTTACTGAAACTGGCATAAATTGCTAAGATTTTTAATCGATTCAATATGTGGAATTCCAAGAAAAAAGTCAATCACAGTATACAACATGCATGCTTTGTTCATAAGTAGTTCAAGTATTGGTGGAGTGCCAGAGAAATATTTGTTCGTACATTTAGGTATGTTGGCCACCTGGGGCGCTCATGTCATGGATCGTTTGTATGTACTTTATTGAATCGCTAATATAGGTTAGGTTATTAGTACTAATCACAAACACAGAAATGGCGTTGAAATATATTTCGCTATTAATAATTTCAGATATTAATCATTTGATTCCATACTCAAATTTAAATGAAAAAAAAACCAGCTGTGATTATATAATATTTTAAAGAAGAAATACATCAGTCATGTTACTAAGTGTTAAAATTTGAGTTCAGCTCACGATTTAACCATACATAATAGTATGTGTTCAACTTCGAAGTAGGTAATAAATTGAATAGAGTGCGTGGTTGTATATAATATATCAATAATATACAGTCTTGATGCAGGTGCGTAATTAGAAAACCAATAGACAAGTAAATGATGAATTGAAATTGGCCTTAACTTGTTTCTACACACTAAATGCTAAAATACTTCAATGAAGGTAGAACGTCAAGTATAAATCATTAGACTAACTAAGAACATAACATATATGGGCCTGTTGAATGAAATTTTAAAGTATTTAGTATGCAAACAATTCAAATCGATAAAATTAGAAAAAAATTAATAGGTTCAGGCGGGATTCGAAACCGCGATCATTCCCTTACAGGGGAACTGCTCTCACTACTGAGTTACCGAACCTCTCCTGAAGCCATCCAAATTTTCCTATATATATCCGCCTTCGTTCATATATCTGTATAATTCGTATGAGTAACGGTAGATGGCTACCACCGTCCCCGCAGGAATCTGTGCTCTAAAGCCTTGAATACAATTGAGATCACCATTAACTCACTCGGAATTAAGTACAGAAATCGTTTCTTTCAACTGGCCAATGTGTGAAAGGGAAAGGTTACATGAACACATAAGAAAAGATGGATAATTAAGATAGACATAACCAAACAAAAGCTGTCATTGTATTAGATAGGTAGTGGGTGTGACAGTATACTGAAATCTCTATTAGTAGGCGCTCTGGTCTGGTTTCGTTAGTATCAGGAATGCAGCGTCACAATCATATACAGACAATGCCGTGGTTTTGAAAGCTGTAGAGAGTATATCAAGACAAGTGTGGACAGGCGTATGATATGTTGAATAGACTGGTTATTAATCGAATCAAGCGTACAAATAAGATAATGTACTTAGATATTGGCACAGCGGTTGCAGACACATAATGAGCGCAGTCACCTAACCGAGATTACATGTACGATTGTATGAATCAATCACAGCTACATATTGAGAGTAAAATGATAAATGATACGGAATAGATACAGATCGAATAGTTTATACACTTGTTAGAGAATTACAACTTTTTATTTGGTGAAGGTGAGTCTTCGATTACTAAGATGAGCATAGCGGAGAGGAGACGTACAGATAGTGGTGTTACACCTAGGTATCTATGTTTATGTTTAAGCGTGATTTCACATTTTTGGTGAATTCCAAAACATCAGAAAATGAGTTCATCTAGACTATCCTAGGTCCTGATTGCTGTGCCACTGACTGGCTCCAATTTTGAATCCAAAAATTTGGGAAACTATTAAAAAATACATGTAATGGAACTTCAGTGATACACGTACTGAATTTTTTCATGTAAAACTATATCGGAATATACATTTTAGTTATATTCACTTTTACTATAGTTTTATAAATGTCTATTCACCTGCCGATAAGCCTTTACTGACCTAGCACAATATATAACTTGTTTTTCCATGTTCATAAAACTTTTGTGTATCTTGTATAAATTCTAAAATATGCATTATAAGAATATTTGTATTAAATAGTAGATGCGTTAGTGTATGCATGGCTTATGTAAATATTATGCGTACATAACATATTACTATAAATACTCATACCTCTTTACAACTGTGGTAGGCAGAGACAACATCCCGTCATTTAGATACTTTCTTCTTTACAAACCGCGCCGTTTCCGTTTCCGGGGACGGGTTGGGGACTCTGTAGTCCCCACACTCCCCACACCCGAGAAGAGGGCCAGATCGTGAGAGATGGCCCTGGGTCGGCCGGAGTGCGAGGGATATGCCTGTCAACCTCACCTTCGGCAACCAAAGCGACCCACAGGCGGCGTGCGTTTTAGTCGGTTCGAGTCCGACATTGCCTCCTTCTCCGGCTCCGGTGGGGAGGTATCCGTGGAGATTTTGCGCACGTAAAAAAAAAAGCCCAGCTAAATAGTATAAATGTTAGTAATGTAATATACCTACTTAATCTGTTGACGTGCCTAATAAAATAAAATAAAAAGAAAAATAGACTTTACTAGTTTATGAGAAGTATACTTGCAGAAGTAAAAGTTTCATGCAAAAGATATAAGTACCTATTGATATCCCAACCCCCAATAATTTATATTCTAACAGCCTTGCGTTAGTCTCGGTTGCAGCTGGGGCCTTCACCTCTAAATCCATACATTAATTTTATAGGAATTCACGGAACCTTATATTGCGAGTGGCCCGACATTTATGTGGCTGGTTTTTATATATTAGATGCTCACTAGTTTTTTTTTTAAATGGGATCTATTAAGTAAGCCCATATAAAGGCAAGATTAAGAGATGATTCGTAAATAAATATTTGTATAGTTTAATAGTCCATAACTACCAAATGCCCCTATTAAGTTATTTTACCTACTACAAAAAATGTAACAATAATTCGTGAGGACTCACACATTTGCCGTTTAATCCAAAAAAGTAAATCCGGTATACCCAGAAGTCAATTAATTTAATCATTAGTAGGTACTCGTATATGTGTCATGTTTTTGCACTAATAAATGTTTTTTTTTTCTATGAAATGAGATCATGGTTACAAAGCTCATCACAATTACTTTTTTTTATGGTCACGTTATGATGATGATGATGAAAATGACAGCTATTAGTTATCAAAACGATAATCAACGATGCCGATTATGTTGTGCATTTCTTTAAGCTTTTTATTTTCAGTTACAATTTCGTTCTATTTGGCAACGGGATCATATTTAGTCTAAACAGCATGGTCAGGATAGCAATAACATTCAATTTACATACATACTTATAATTCAATTTGTTGTGTTAGGACTAAGTGGAATTTTACCTATTTTAGGGTTCCGTACCTCAAAAGGAAATATACCCTTATAGTATCAGGTAAATGTTTTCTATCAAGACCCTTTTCTCAGGATTGTGTGGAGACATCAAGTTGAAATTTATACTACATGTTCAGGCCAGTAACATCTTGAAGCTTGTCGGTGCGTGAATCTGATTTGCACTTTGTCAGCGTTTTTTTTTTACGTGCGAAAAATTCCATACGATTTCCCCCCCGCCGGTGCTGGTTATGTCGAACTCGAACAGACTAAAACGCACGGTGCCTGTGGGCCATTGTTGTTTGCCGAAAGTGAGGTTGACAAGCATATCCCTTGCACCCGGCTGACCCGGGGCCATCTCTCTCGATCTGGCCCTCTTCGGGGTCACAGGGTCCCCAATTCGTCCCCGGAAACTGAGAGTCATGCAACGCGCGCCGTCACCGCGGCCTGCTTTTGCTAGGGTGACAGGCGGCTCCACCCGTCACCCCCAGGCCTGCGCTCATGGGGGGCGGAGGTTATTCATTGACCTCCGACACTTGAGTTGCCTTCGTACGCGGGCAGCTTGACTTACAATCCTTTGTCGTTCCTGCTGTCGCTCCCGCCCCGCGTCCTCCTTCACGAGCATTACTTGCTCGCAGAAGGAGACGCCGGCCGCCCACGCATCGTTGAGTAGAGGGAGTGAGCGTTCTCACACCGCGAGCAAGGTGGAGAGCGAGAGAACGCTCATTCCCAGGGCCACCACCAGCTCCGTCTCGGCGTCTCCCACGCCGGACATTCGGTGAGCGTGTGCAGCCCCGAGTCCTCGCTTGCGTCGCAGTGATGGCACTCGGACGTTGGCTATTTTTCCATCCGACGCAGATATTGCCCGAAGCACCCGTGCTCGGTGATCATCTGCATCAGAGGGTACGAGAGGCTGCCGTGTGGCCTCTCTAGCCACTCCCCCATGATGAGTCAGCGTTATTAGTCTATGATGTGCTATGTTACTATAAATTTAAATTAGAAAAAGTCAGGTAGTCAGTTGTTCAGAGTTCTTTCCCTAGAAAAAGGGATTGGTCGCGGATTTCAGTCCCGTCATAGATGTACACGTTTTCTTTTTTTTTTCATGATTAATTACCGCTAAATTGATACCCATAACTGTCCTGAATTGTCGCTTTTCTGAACAAATTCGTTCATTATGATGACCAAGAACGAGCTTTAGATTTATTACCGATATTTATATCATAAAATGTGAACAATTTATTTAATTATCAAACGGATATCGTAAAACTGTATGTATGGGAGGAATCTCTAATTACAATTAAATCACTGCACCTAATAGGTTAACCTCGTATTGTTTATGAGAAGTACTATATGAGGTATGATTTAGAATCCTATTGATTTATTGGTGTCAGGTATAGGACAGAGAATGTAAAGAACGATTTATAGAGGATTGGATTATTAAATTCGATAATGTAAATTTAAGTTAATGATTTTCATGTAGGCTTTATTTTATACTAGCTGTAGACTCTACCCGCGTAGATAGCTTCGATTATATCACGACCAAACATTGCCTGTGTCCTATCCAACCACGAGGCCTAATCTACTTCTGTACAACATTTTATCAAAATCGGTTCTGTGATTTAGGCGTGAAAGCATAACACAGACAAATAGACAGTGTTAGAAAGTATATGTGCTGATTTTGTTTCCTTTCAGGATTGTAAGGCATGTGCACTTGATGGCAGTTACTCACAAATTGTCAAGAGAATGAATTGAAATCGGACCCTTAGCTCCATAGTTAGCTTTGGAAGCAATCAAAACTAACGTTTCCACTATGATAATGATTATACGCTAAATTAACTGTTTCGGATGAACTTTTATGCCAACCGTAAAATGGGTAGATTGATGTTTCTTTTTTGGCGTATGAATATTCATGGTGAGATGACAAAAAAACTGATCACTAATTAACTATTAACTGTCAGCATAATTGAATATCACTAAGGTTTATAATTTAAAACTCTGACGTAAAAACATCAACCAGTAATTAAAATAATGCAAAGATATGTTTCCGAGAAAATTTTCATTTTCAAACGTGATTAAATAGGACAACCCTATTTTTATTATAGTTTAGATGCAACAAGGAAGCAATAAAATATTACATTCTGTACCTATTGTAATGTAAATATTTAACTTATATTCAAAGCAATGACTTGTGTAATTAATATTTCATATTGATCTCTTCAGTAAGTGCATTAACATACTATCAATAGAGTCGTAAGTAATACATTTGCATACTACCTCACGAAGCTGTGGCTTAAATCAATGAACTAATAATAAAAATTAAGTTTAGATTTTTCTGGTTTCAAGTATTGTACAGTCTACAAGAAATCATTTCAAACGCACTGTACTGTTCTAACTGAAACAATAAACATCGATTTATCAGATTATCCTCGTAGCGTGTCTCCACCCATTTGGTTTGATTTCAGCAGTGAACATAAATTGTGTACAAGTTCAAGAAAACTGGGCTCTTTATGTATAATGAAGTTATTAAGTAAAACGTAACATTAGTGGTAGAGGAGATTTCACCATTGAAAGGAACCGTCAACACACCTGTCATCATCAAGTATGATACTTAACTTTTAGATTTTTTTTTATACTACTTAGGTGGCAGACAAGCACATGGCCCACCTGATGGGAAGTGGTCACCGTGGCCTATGGACGTATGCAACACCAGGGGTGTTACACTCGCGCTGTCGACCATGAAGAAACCTTCTGATGCCCCTCTTGAAGGACCCCATATTGTAGGTGCTTGGGAAAACCGCAGTAGGGAGGTCATTCCACAACTTAAGTGTGCGTGGGATGAAGTTTCTTTCATACCTTACAGTGTGCACTATTGTAGAATAGAATGATGACTGTATGGGATTTAACGTTTATGACATGCGTTGTCGACTGTATAATACGCCGGGCCCACGAATTGCCTCTCGTCTAGGGGGGCTGATGATGATGATGGTTAATCTGTTGTTTTCAATGTACAACTATATTAACGTTTGTTACTGAATCACGCAGAAACGCCTGAATGGATCGGGCTAAAGCATGATGGCCCAGGAATAGATTAATCATATTCTGAATATAAAACAAGCGTCGCCGTCGGTAGCTCAGTGGTTAAGGAGTCAGGCTAACTATCGGAAGGTCCCGGGTTTGAATCCTAGCTATCACACTACCAACGTGAACCCACTCCTAACTCAAGCAATTTGGCTTGGCTGAAGAGGTTAAATTATTAATTATTGATTGTTGTTAAAATTATTGATTTCAGTTCTAATATTAATTTTAAAAAAATGTATATGGTATTTTTATCTTTGGAATGTGTTCATACGAGTAGCTTGAATGAGATCAGAATTTCACATGGGCTGAGGTCACTCATACACAGTTTATAAACCCTGAAAACATTACACTACTTTTTATCTAGCGGAATCAAAATATTTTTTATTTTTATTTTATACCACTTAGGTGGTAGACAAGCGCACGGCCTACCTGATGGAACGTGGTTACCGTAGCCTATGAGAAACCACACTCGCGCTGCCGACCCTGTAAGCACAGACTCTCTGTGCTGTCAGTGTAGAGGACAAAGCAGGACAAGTCTTGCTACCCTGCCCTACTCACCGCTGGGAACACAACACAAAGTTATTATAACCGCGGTATTCTGTAGAGTATAATTATTAAATCTACTGTAAGGCATTATATTTTTCTAATCTGGTCATAATGTACATCTTACTATTAGACGATGTCCTCGTTTTTTGACACGATCGCTCATAATTAATCTCAAAATTCTATTGAAACTGAATAGTGTCTAACTTCCTTGTACCTCAATGGGAATGCAGCCGTACCTACTTATTATTTGTGGTAATAACAAAATGAATATTTAATAATAATTATGCCTTTGAGGAGCATGAAGTGATAAATGATGTAGGTTTTTTGAAGAGTGTTATCACTGTTGACTAACTTGTTTTTTAGAAATTCAAAGTCAACAATAGATATGAGGAAGAAGACTAATGTGAGAAACACACGAGAATTTTATTCCGGGGTAGGCAGAAAGCGTGCCATTCGACTGAGACACATGTTTGAAGAAATAGTCCAAAAAATACTCAATCTTGTTGTCGGTTGCATTCGCGGCTTTCACCTTGGAGCCCAGAGTCCGCTCTCTTTCTTCCTCCTTTTGGTTTGCCAAAAGGAAGAGAAAGAGAGCGAACCTTAGGCCTGGACCTCCTGAATGTAGGTACCTACCCACTTAACATAGTATCTTTGAACACTGAGAGGGAGTAAATAAAAAAATTAAAAATCTTTTTATTTTTTTGAAATCTCAGACGTTGTATATATTTAAAGAAAACGAAACTATAAGTACGTACTAAGCATCCATTTCGTGTTGTCAGAAATATAATTATTGCGTCGTGGATTCAAAGAAGATTCACTGGTAATGTTCATCTAAATAACGGTTGTTAAAGCATCGTTACGTTTCCACGGCCTTCAGCTTTCACTATCGCGACATGTGACCGACAGACGCGCACTGCATTCGCACTACGTGAGTTTACCCACGCTCTATCGTTTACTCGATTTACTTGAACACAAAATGTCTTTGTTGTTTTGGTTGTTTTCTTTGTAATGATTGATACATATTATCAATTTCATTGTACTTAACGTCAAAACGCTAAGTTATATTGAAACATCGTGCGTTGTTTATTGGTTAGATGATTAAAAATTAATGAAAGCAATAAAACAAAAAGTAACGTAATTTTTCTACCTATTTTTTATTTAATGAACTAATTTATACAATTTTTATTTTAACAAACAGCAATTTATTATTTAGTCATTTCGGTTTCTAATATTCTTTTAAAAAACATTATATTCTTGTCACTGTAATAAAAACAATTTTTACGTGATTACACTAAAACTTTTGCTGCTTGTTTTTTTTAAATAAACACATGTTTATCAAATAAGTACCCTGTTCGCGTATTTCGTTGGTCTTTAGTGTATAAAATATAATTTATTCTAAGTACATTAAATCATTAAGCCATGAAGAGGAAGCAAGCGACTACCTGCAATGACATTTAAATGTTAAAAAATGGTTCCGGAATTAAGTGTTACAATGAACCAGTCGTGTGTATGATACGATTTATTTTAAAAGACCTAAGTATATGTTATGTCGTATGAGTCATTTGAAGGCTTTATTTATTAAAATTAACGATGGAACCAACGCTAACACACAAGCCTTGAGAACTTTATCGTTAGATATTACGCGCATTATAAAAAGGGCTTCATTTCATTTCTTTTTTCTCTGTAGAAATTCTTTAAACCTACATTACACTGATATTAAACATTATGAAGATTTGTTTTAAGAAAAGGCACATATGTAAGTAAGACCACACTATGAAATTTCCTAGATTATTAATGCTCATAAGTCTATCGGTTCATCCTTATAAACTTTCACATTATAATGTGGCCCTCTATTTGGTGACAATAATAATATATCTTCTACCTTGTTTTGAAAGGGAACAAGGTACTACTCTATCAGATTTTTAACTTATGTGATAATATATAGAAATATGTAATTGAATATCGACTTAACAAATAATGATGATGTGGAGTGAATATATTACGTTGCTGACTGTTTTACAGCAGTAAACTATTGCTATATATTGAATTGCAAGTTTTTATGCCATAAACGGTTGCGGTTTTAAGTAAAAAGTGCGGAAATTGATGCAATATATCACAGTTCAGCAACTACCAACATTAATATATCATAATTACTTTGTACAATGTAATGGATAACCAAAGCTCTTCCTAATAGTAAATTTGATTAAATACTTTTTATTTAAAGGCGCTTCTACGTATACAGCGTTAGTTTAATGCGATTCAAGGGCTCCTAGTGCAATTATCAAATTAAAGACCACGTCACGCAATCTTGACCTTATCATCGCAGAGGGTTCAAAATTGATCATGTCATAATAAACTATTTGTGTACAGAATATTCTCGTAACAAAAAAAATAATTGTTTTATATTGAGAACTATAAACAAACTTCGATGAGTATATTTTGGGCTTGGGGGGTCAGACAGCCATCACTCCTAATCATAGAAAGAAGGAGAAGGCGAAATGAATCTCGGTGCAAGCGTGAGGAGGTAGGACATGACGGTATTTCCGTCCAATTGAACAGCCAACTGGGGAAGTACCCGCCCTACCGAATACTGCGGCCATAATAACCTCGTGTTGTGTTCCCGGCGGTGAGTAGGGTAGCCAGAGCTCATGGAGAGATTTTGTGCTGTCAGTGGGAAAACCAATGCTTTGTCTTCTACAAAGACGGCACAAAATCTCTCTGTGCTTACAGGGTCGGCAGCGCGAATGTGACTCCCCTGGTGTTGCACACGTCCATAGGCCAGTGTAACCACTTTCCAACAGATGGGCCGCGTGCTTGTCTGCCGCCTAACTGGAATAAAAAAAATCGAATCCAACCAGGATTGGTGCTTTTTTCTTATGCAGGCTTGCCAACAGTTAAGATAATGCAATGCTACATAATTAACCTGTTGGCAAATTATCAATAGAAGAGCAAAATGAATGAAGGAACATTCATCATCACTCCAGACTTGAAGATTCAAATAACAGTTTTCTTGAAACGCAGACTTAAGCAACGCAACAAAAGCTACCAGTATGCACAAGGACGTATTAAAAGACATCACAAAGAATCAAACACGGGCGGAAATCTATCATAAAATATTAATTAGGGAAGGAAATAAAGTCTTTGCTCAAACCAATCACAGATTTTACAATCTGATATATGAAAATAAAGGTTAAATCACCTCTTTAGTCCTAAATATGTACGTGGTGTCTACAATAATCTTAATGTTACTTTCTACGAGGACCATAAAAATGTATAAATGATTTCATCATAGTGTGTACCACGTAGGCAACTTATTGTTAACGTTCAAACAGGATATTGTAACCGAATTCCAGTAAAACTAGCTGATTCAGTGACACATCAGATGAACATTTGTGATTATTGTAGTAAAATGTGATATGCTAAAAGTATTGCTAGTGGAAAACTCGTCTTTCGTTGGCAAAATACCTACAAAATAGGTAAGTAGGGTAGTGAGAATTGGGTTTGTGAGATGAGAATTTTATTTTACTTTACAGATTGTTAAATCTTTACAAAAAAAAGTATTCTTTAGAACCAAAGTAACGGCACATTTTAGGTTAACGCTTGTTGTTACTGGCAGCGCTAAACAAAGTAAATTTTATGACATACAGCAAAAATTTTTATGAAATATTAATCAGTATTATTTATTAATGTATAAAAAACACGTTTTATCTATTTCAACTTGACCTGCCGGCAGCGGAAGTGCAGTCAAGGCTACGGGGAAATGTTGTATGACTTCTGCACCACGCGTCTTAAATGTCAAGATCTTTTCGTCACTACACATACAACAATTACCTACTTTCCATCAGATAACGTACATACGTGATTTAAATCTCATACTCTACTTATGTTTCCCTACAGGGTGTTTTCAGACAAAGCTTTCAGCTACATTATACTAGTTCCTTTGTAGTGTCTCCGTGGGATTCAGTTATGATGATCGTATAGGTATTTTTACTAGTTTTGTTTCCGTCAATTCTACTTCTAATTTCTTGTGTTATTTCTTAAATCATCATTATTGTAGCGTTGTGCCTCTGTTGTATCTGAGGCTTAGCCTTCGGAGTCCAGGATCCGCTTTCCGGGGTTTTCTTAGTCATTAGTTAATCTTAGTCAGAAATTGAGCGCAAAGCACAGTTTAATTACTGTCATATGAATATTATATATAATAGTAGTCTTAAGTTTTATTGTTATGAATCAATAAAATATCATAGTGATATATTGTTAACCAGTTTAATTAGACGCAATACAAAGTAATTTATATGATAAAACTGTAAAGTAAGATTTGAATTAGAATTATATTCCACCTGTAAGGGGTCCTTGAATGAGAGCTATACAAGCGCTTATAGGTATAGACACCATCCAACAAATAATATATGAAGGCCAATTCTGGTAATTAAATAAATCACACACGCCTACACAGACTACATTGAGATACAACATTATCTAAATAATTTTATGGATGCTGTTTTATCTCTACTTCCTGCATCGCTACCATGATGTTCATATAAACAATCGTGTTTTGAGCCGTAATCCAGAAGGAGAGGGATGGAGCTATGTAGGGTGTATAGCTACATCTCTCTTATTCTCGATATACCTATAACGCGTCGTATCTGACCCACTGTAGATGATTAATGGTTTTAGTATTATTTGGGTAACCCTCAATAATCGGTAATCCCTTACTATTTATTGAGTGGGTGAGGTGTGCATTAGTTTCTCGACTACAAATAGCTATTTGTACAATTATTCCTATAAATGATTTTGATTGATTTTTAATAAAAGAAAATGGCATGGATTTAGGTTAGCAGAGATTTCGTAATCTCTTCATGTTAGGTGGAAGGTTACAATGGTTACAGTCGTTCACTAATGAACAATTCGACGACGAACGACGATTTTAATGCCCCCAAAAAAGTAAAATATCGTAGAATAATTATTTTCACGATTATCATATAATTAGAAACAGTTTTTTATTTGATTTATAGATGTATTGATATCTGTCATTAACAATTAGTCATTACTACATAAATATATCGTTTTATTTGTATATACCTACCTACCTACGCATCTTGATAACTGTCAAGTGAAGCCAACAATAAACGCTAAATCCTGCTCAGTTTCTTTGAACATTAACATTAAGGTATATTTGCCCACGGTTCGTAATCACAGTTCGTGACTGATGTACACGCGGGATGTACTTGGTGACAATAAAAACGCATGGCAACAAGTTCGCCATATCCTTGTTGCACAGATAAACTATTCATTCACCGGATACGTTCGGGTATGGTAATCAAGACCTTAAACGTTTTAAGTCAAGAGTTAAATTGCTTTGCTTTATTATGACTGATGGCATAAACGATGCAACTGATTGTTTGTGCTTGTATGCACTCTTGCTATACACATCCGTTTAAAGTCTGTTTAGCAATAATATTTTCATAATTTGTATAGAATATCTTACTGACAGCTATCCGACTATTAAACCCAGTAACCCTATACAAATTTACACTACCGGGTTTTTGATTTAACATGACGGAGAGAAAAGTGAGAGTACGGCTTGCTTCAGTTGTCCCTATCGTACAGATCATGTTTACAGTATAGCTTGATATGTTTAGAGTAATGAAAACAGAAGTTGTAGTTTTAATATTTTATAAGCACCAACGGTTTTAACCACTCTATAAAAGTATCAAACTGTCAGTCCGTTGTACTATGAAGAAGTCGCTCTGTAAAACTGAAGTGCCATATTAACATTTAGATAGCGTATAGTTAAAACACTCAATATTCTGAGCGACTCCGCCTTCGACCAAGATATTTATGGTCAAAAATCCATTTTCTAATGGTGATTTGTGACGCTTCAGAATGTCCTATTAATTTCCTGCATTTAATTTGATATACATCATCCACTCTTCTTCTTCTTATCCTCAATGAGTTACCATCTCTTTACAATTTCTATGTATAAGAATGATGTCTACGTCATGTTTACATTTCGACAGGTGAATATTGGAAGAAACGCTGTTAACACTTAAACGAGCTTAGTGATGTAATTTATTAAGTTTCCCTTTTCCGCAACTAGCAACATATATTTTATAAAATATACTAACTTACTTGAGAAAGTAAACAGAATGGGAGAGTTCATAAACGCCACCAGCGAAAGCCTTCGGATAAGTTATGTTTGTATGGTAAACACGTAATTTTAATTTTATACCTAATGTCGTAAAATAGTTAGCACGCATCTGTCGTGCACACGGTGTGGACTAGTATCTGCTTGAATCGAATAATTAAACTGTAAACTTTGTATGTCTTTTCTAGTAGGTATGTGTGTTTATCGATCCCAGGTTTTACCATGGCACACACCAATGACTTTTCGATGCTTTTCGAAGTTATTTGTATATTTATAGCAGGTTTATCAGTACCCGGTTAATGGCAATAGGTTGGACACCTATTACATAAACATAAACTGGCGAAATTTGGGTGCTAGCACCTCTGCCTACTCCTTCGGGGATATTACAGATGTGAGTTAATGTTATGTATTTTATGTATACTGCCCTACGACGCGCAAAAGCGGTATATTAAAAAAATCGAAAATTTGACTTTTATGGCATTGGATGGCTTGAAAAAATGCGCATCTAATAAGCTAAACCTTTAAGCGCTATCTTGTTCAAAACATATGATAAAACCCCTAGGAATTATTTCCCTATCTCAGTTTTAACTTAAATTATTAAGGGAGAGAAGTAAATCAATACTACGTACTTACTGAGCATTTAGTATTTTAGTGCTTAGGTAAGTACTTAATTCACAAATCATTTTGACTATTATAAGATACGGTTGAAGCGGTAAACATTTTTGTAAATATTGAAAAATCGAGTTTTGCCACCATTAAAAAAGAAAACTACACTAGAAGGCATTTGAAAAAGCAAGATTTTCTTTAAAAAAGTAACTAAAGTAACATTGTCACCCAAAGTAAACGTGTAAGTATGCAAAATTCCATGAAAATCGATTGAGGTTTTTTTCCTCAAAATTGAATTGCAGGATTCCACTCGAACAAGCAATGTATATATGCATGTAAGTATGTAGGTAACTCTATATGCTTACATGCATATATACATTGTAAGTCAAATAAAATCCCTTAAAAGATCTACTAGTAGAGCACTACGTTATATTATCGAAACGATCCTAGGTTCCCCTGACAATGACAACGCTTGAATCAAAATATGTATTACTAGGGATATCAAAGTTATAGGGCTAACTAACACAACTTATTTTTGACTTTTTAGGGTTGTTTTTTAGTGACGGGGCTTTTTAATATTTTTTTTGTTAAATTATTCTATACTTTTTAAATTGAGCTATTCGTCAAGCTCTTTGATTTGATACCCATATTGAGGAAGTTGAGAAAAAATAAGTACTCCGTCATTTTGTAGCGACGGCCATCTTGGGCCGAATTTTTCAAACAAGCTAAGAACACTCCCGACTAATATACCTTTCAAACAAAAATACTAAATCCAAATGTAACACTCCGTCGTTTTTGCGTCGGGGGTTAAAAAGATAAATATTCAAATTAATATACCTCAAAATCCTCTTTTTGAGGATCCCTACTTTTGACTAAGTAGATTTCATAGATTCTTTGAAATTTTTTAAAGCATTATGAATTTAATTAACACAGGATTTTATAAATATACTTCAATGGTGTGTTTTAATTTAAAATAATACATATTTTATTCGGGCTTAGCACGGTAGTATACGTATATAGAGTTAATGACAATACTAATAATAATACGTGGTTTAGTTTGATTTAAACTTCGCGTAATTTATTTTAACTACAGAAAAGTATCGAATTATATGATATGACATTGCTAAATGTACCATTATCATCGCGATTGAGTCACTTATGTATAGAAGTATACCTAGGCACATCCTCAAAATATTATAATAAACTTACCAGGATCTGAGAAGCTTGGAGTTATAATTACAAGTACCAGCAACACAATTCCAAGCCAAATTCGGCGACGCACGCTTCCTTGCGTGGCCATGGTATTAATAGAAAACCTGTAACAAATACATAATATACTTTATTACCATAATAAGTAACATTTAACCTTTGACGCCGAACATATGTCTCTTATCTATGTGTATAAATGTTGGCGCGCTAAATAACCTAAATGCATTCAAAACTATACTTTCTTTTTTTAATTTATTGAACTAAGTATCTGTGTATTAATACTTCGTGTGAAAAAATAAAAAAAAAACCAGTAGTTCTTTTTTCAAACTTCCATAAATTGACAACTTATTAAAATCAATGTGCACATTTTTTTTAAATGTTGTTAAACATCTATTAACTATTTATTTTTAAATTTGTGATTACATTCAGCCTAATTTAAAAAGTAAACATTACTTTTAGCTAGCTTTATTCAAATGAATTATATTACTATGCATAAATGTAAATACTCCTTGAATAGAAATGAACTTTATTGTAAAACGAAAACATTTGTACTTGTAGTATTAATGGTAATATTTATTAATTCTGATTAATTAAATACAAATAAATAAATAGTGACCTTATCGTTTAGGCTTTTAAGACACCTAATGATTGGCAACGTCTGAAGTGTATTCTATAGCCGCACCGTAACTAAGCGAAATGATAATGCAAGGTTAGGTTCCGACAATTCCAAGGATATCAATGGTGCGTCATTGGAAAATACGAAAGTTTCTTTGAAATTTACTGCGGTAGTAGAAGTAAAACGAAATATCTACATTGATACTTCTCTGTATTCTATTGTATCGACATTTGAGCAAAGCACCGTTATAAATGTCTTAATGTCTTAGTATTATTCTTGCGTACCCATGGTAAACGTAAACTTATTAAAAATACTGTCAAGTGTCTATTTATAGATCCTGTACTATATTCTATTGCATTAGCATTACGCAAAGCACCATTATACCTACACGTCAGACAGTATTGTATACGCATTTGTCAAATGTCTAGTACAAATAAAAGGCTTAAACCCCATCTCCTGAAGCTGCTCAGAGATAAACATATCTATAACAAATTATAGTGGGAGATGGTACACGTGATTTGATTGATTTGTTTACACACTTTTTTGATATTATATTTAATTTTATAACTTTTTCAGGTGCATCTAATTTGAAGTCTCCAATCCAGCATAATTATACTAAAATCTCAATCATGTCAACGACAATTAAGTAATCTATTAAAGTTGTTCCTCAATTAACAACTTTATGGTGTTTTTATTCTGAAAATAAGAAATATTTTAGAATGGGAATTCTTTTCAGTGGCATTGACCTAAAAGTAAATGGAATACTAACTGTAGTACATGTAATAAACAGTTAACCCAATTAAAGTACACATAGTAAATCCCATAAAATACGGCCTTAGACCACAAATTTACATATTAAATAACAGAATGCAGTTACAATTAGTAGTGTAATCTTTATAGGCATCTAAATTCAAATGAAAGTTAAGAATAATAATTGAAAAGAATAATATTTTCGCAATAGAACCTGAATACAGATCAGATCCAGAAACCAGATAATACCTGATTTTGAGCATCACAAAGACTTAAAATATGACGAGGTCGTCAAACTGAGTGTCACCGTTCTATCATTATATATACTCTTGTCTAAGACTTTACCTTCAGCTTACCATCAGGCGAAGCGAAGTCTAACTGACGTGTTCTATATTAAAATAGGCATGTGACGATTTTTAAGGTCGGCAGCACAGGTGTAACGCTCCTGGTGTTGCATACGTCCACAGGCCACTGCCCATAGGGGGTGACGGGTGGAGCCGCCTGTCACCCTAGCAGAAGCTGGCTGCGGCGGCGGTGTGCAATTCGTGTCTCCACATACCCGGGGATGAGATGGGGACTTCGTGGTCCCCACACCCGAAGAGACCCCACACCCGTCTCATAAGAGACGGTCCTGGGCCGGCCGGGGTGTGAGAGATATGTTACAGATAATCTCACCTCTGGCAACCTGCGGCCCACATATTCAGCGTGTGTTTTAGTCGATTCAAGTCCGACATAACCTCCCCCACCGTCCTCTGTGGTGGGGGTATCCGTGGGGATTTTGCACACATTAAAAAAAAAGACCACTTCCATCTGGCGGGGCGTGGACTTGTCTGCCAAAAAATACACGTATTTCGTTCTACCAATATACCTTACAATCAAAAGCATTGTTGCCCGCTTCCATAATGATGACCTTCATTCCTGAGATTCCACCTTTTGCTTCCGACTGCGGAGGTATTAGAGAACTAGATGGGTGGGTAGTGACTGTTACCTTGCGCGATCGAGAAACACAAACCATCTGTCAAGTTACATTAGTTACATACTTATTGATCACTGTGAAAACAATTATGAAGGAAGGGAAGTCATAGTCGCGAATAAAGAAACGGTAATGATATTATGTGGGGCATATACAAGATATAATCTATGCACCTACTGAAAAAATAACATATAAACCGGTTATGATATAGAATAACGATATTGTTACAATATACGAATGTTGGACTAGTTTTAGATCCGGACTGCTTTCATTGAAATGTATAATAATTACACAATATCACTTAAATTCAGTTATATGACTTCAAAGAAAAAATCTCACGATAAAGTGTCACTACATTGCAGATATCAAAAAAATATAGTCTATTGAGTAGTATCGGAGTAGGTATGACCAAAAAAGACAGCCGACATCTACGTGTTCGGACCAGGCGATTAATAAATCACTAACTTTGTTTCTCTGTAAAACCTTAGGATCAAGTATACAAATTTGATGATTTTTATTATTTGTAGTTTATTAGTAATCATGGGACATTGTAAATAAGAAAGACAATTTTGGAGAATCCACAGGAAAATTCAAACAGCTATATTTTAATAAATGTTCATAATGTCCCATCATTTTATACTCTGTGTTTCCCAATAACGCCGCTCGCGCTCGTACCAGTTGTCCGAATAAAATTAGTAATACTACACACCCACAGAAAAAAAAATTTATTAAATATAAAAAACCCAACTGCTGTTTAAAGATCGCAATAAGTTTGATAGCAAATCATAAAACCGAAAGAAAATTGGTACCGCCTGCTTGAACACATTGATTGGATCATTAGGTTCTGGTTTGAATCCACTCTTATCCAGAACATCACGTGCAAAGCTGAGGTGTCAGCCCCGTACGGCGAAAAGAATTCTGTCTAGAACCAAAAGTTTCAGCACCTCCCTTTACCGTATGAAGACGGATTTTTTTATATCTTTCGTCTTCATACAATGGATTGCGTAAAAGCATTTTCTTTAAATGCTTTGGTCGTCAAGCTGAAGACAACTTTATTAGTGACACGGTTGCTACTGAGCTGCTCAAAAATAAAAACACAATGCGATTTTAAGTACTTAGGTATTTTATGTGGAATAATAAAATCCGTAATGTCCCTATATAGAAAGTGATTGGAATCCGGACGTTGAGAAATTTTTATGCAAATTCAAGTGCATAATATCAATTTGTAATTAAGCGCCAGTTGTAGTTCCAAATAAAGGCGGCTTTGTTCATAATAACACTCTTTAAGTACAGTGACTAAGGACTACTTACAGATCACTTATTAGCTCTGAAACTATACATCACACTTATGAAACGGTTGAGAAATACGAAAACCTCGTAAGATAATAATGATTCACGCAGTTGTGCTAGGACATTTTATTAATATGTTAGTGTTCAGTGACTTGCGGGCTATCAGTGCTTTTAAATATGGTACCTACTATCGTACTATTAATATAAATGTGAAGGTTTATGAAGGTAATTGGATGTTTGATGCACATTTAAACGTACACGCTACTTGAGATATTCAGCTGATGTAGGGATCTGATCTAAAGCAGAAGATAGCCATTAACACAACAAATAGCTTAATTTATGGGGTTTAATCAGGTTTAACTGGTATAAGGTACATGGTTATCTTATTAGCATTTATAGTTTCAACTTCCATAAGTTGCAATTATAAAAGCTGACGTCGTTGATCAACAACGTCACCTCGTACTCAAAAAGATGTACCATCGAGATGTTTGGCCTACATTATTGTACTGTCTTGAGCAATACAAGATCTGTAATCACGTGAGTATCGTAATAGTACTTACATTCTTACGCGAATATACTTATTCTGTTAGCAATTTGTGCAAGGTTTAGTATTTTTCTGTTATTATCATCTGATATTTTGATATTGTTGGTACGAAATCGTTTTGCAATGTTACTTTCTTACTATGTAAAGGTCATCATCTGAGTTCCAATCCCGGTTGCATATTAAACTTGCACTTTGGCACCCGGGGCCCCGTCTCCTACCACTCATAATATAATGGATTTGGTATATTTGCTTCAAAATTTTGTAGGAATGACCATGTTCTGAATTCCCCAACTCTGAGATGTGCCAGATACTCGTCCGTTAATCACTAGGAAGTAGGCTGCAGGGGAGGTAGGCTTGGATCTGAAGGTAACAGTGAGGCTCCCAAGCATTCTACAGTGGAAATGTATCAAAGTCTATATTTTTTTATTTGTAAATTTGATCAGAATTGCATTTTTTTTTGCGTAAAAATGTTATATCAACTGTATGGCTGAAACCCTAGTGACTAATATAATATTTATAATGCAGAACCTAAACCAAACTGTTTTGAATTCTGTATCTAAGCATCTATGGATGTTTTTTGAAAATAGTAACCCTTCGGCAGCAAAATCCGAATTAGGCCGACCGAAATTGGGACGGGCTGCTAGACTTATGATTGTTACTTTAAAATATAATTACGTTATAAATCACTTGTTGATCTTTTATTTAAAATAATGACACTACACACACAAAATATTTGATTTTAAATAATCTTACGCCAGTGATAAAATACCTACTCCTTTGTTAACTTGTAGCAAGTTTTAAAGTGTTTTAATTTTTTCCATCGTGCTTTTCTAAATATTATTTTGAAATAATTCTTTTATGAAGCGTTTATAAATTAAGAGCTCAATTGTAATGTCAATGAACGTGGTGACATTTTTGTACACGAGAGGGCACACTCTGCCTGAATTTTAAATAGTAATTGCCATTAGCATTTCGAATAAAGATTAGATCTAGATGCCTCAATGAAGTCCAAGAACTGTCCGCAGTCCGAATTTAGAACTGCCTATCACCATTTAAATCGATTATGGATGGCTTCGGGCGTGGTTATAAGGGAAAGATCATGGGTTTGAATCTCGCCTGAACCGATTAAATGTTTCGATTTGAATAGTTGGCATAGTAAATGCTTTAATATATCATTAAATTTATACCTATCACCAATATGGCTCAAAACCATAAATATATTATCATTTATTAGTAAAGTAGTTGTATTTTCGTTTCTTGCATTTGATTGATGTCGTCAAGAAGAACAGAAAAATATTTTTTCCAAGATTATATTGGATTAAGCTTTATAATTACCTTGTAAACACACCGTGTGTACACAAAGGTATGGCCCATGACCCAAGCATGCATCTACACACCAGCATACATACTCACTGCTTAGCGAACGAGACTCGGGCGCAGATTTTCTTTTCATGTTTAGGCAACTAGACAACAGTCGCTCCCGTAAAAGCTACATCAAACTAGATAAGGAGTTGGAGAAGAGCAGCTCGGCAGTGCAAGTTTTAGACGCAGTAAGATTGGGGCTCGGATGAAGATGTCGTATTTCGTTCCATGTGCTTATTGTTGGCACACAATTGTAGATAAACAGTATGTATTCCAAAACTTGATGTAAACCTTTCACGATTTCAGCTCTAATCAACGTTACTACAGAGTACAGATAGACATGGCTCGTCAATAGGTCACATTAAGTAATTTGAATGTTAGTGTAACAATTACGGAGCCAAACAATTAAATCACACGCTTTTGTTGCTTCTCATGATGGCCCGATAAGTGTTTGAATTATTGAATAAAATAATGGTTGGTCATGTATAATTGCGCTTGGGTAAGCGGCGCGTGAATTTGACCCATTTGCAGACAAGGTTGCCTTGCCAAACTGCTGGCTGGCGGACGCGCGTAGTGTGATTCTATCTTCTGCCGCATCATCTTTATCTAATATTATAGTTGATGTATCCTTTCATTACCGTTTCTTTTCAGCAAGGATTACAACCTTTTCTAGTGCGATAGGGTTGTAATATTAATTAGCTATTAGTTCTTCTACATTTGTCTCCTAATTTTAATGACATAGGAATGTTCCCATTCACGTGTATGATCTCTGCGTTTAATATTTAGTGTTGTATACCCAATAGTGAATGATATTATGACCGCTTTATTTATAAAGAAATAGCTGACGGCTCAAACTTTGTTCTGCCATATAAATAATGATGAAAGTGTATGTGATGAAAAAGAACAAATATAAAACCCTTAATCCATAGATCTTTCGAGTAAATAAAACTTATTAATTATACAGTAAAGTGTGACATAACTGTCTCGTTGCATTTATTGTTTATGCGATGACTGACCTCCAACATCGTACGGTGCATATTGTAATAGGTCATTGGCAGGATGTCAAAGGAAGATCCTGTACACGATGAATCACGCTGACTTAGATTTGCCACATACTTTTACAATTGCCGTACGTACGTACACATCATGATTAGGATTCACGAAGGCTTTATTGAAGTGAACTCATGGGAAATCCTTCACGGATGTACTTCAATAACCTCACATAACTCTGACGAATGATCGACAGTTCCGTCTGTACTGATGTCTAATTGTACCTATTCAATTTTGTCTTTAAATTAGACACGCTTCATTGAATAAGTTGTTAATAGATAAAGTATGTCTTATTTAGCGAAATGATATTTAAATTGTTCAGAAAAAGCTCTGGAACATGAAAACGGTGACATTTTAAAGTATTTGTGTTAGCCAACAAAAGTTAGGTCACATTGAAATTAACATAAACTTGATATTTTTTTGTATTATTGTGATATGGTAGATCGCTGCATATGATCATTATGTATTCTTTTGAACAATATTTTAGTAGCTATTTACCTTATTAATTAAGAAAACATCTAAACCGCATAGATTATTCATAAAACCAACAAGCCCAGGTTCTTATTTATTACCAAAGTAATTACTAATACTGTTGTTATTTTTATTATTATTGCTTGATTTATTTCTCTAAACAGTTTTTAACATTAAAATGTGCCCATTCCACCAAAGAATTCAACGACGCATCAGTTCACAGTTGCTCAACAATGGTATTCACTAACTTACTCACGATTTGTCACGTAGCTTTGTTATATTTGCAAGAAGGACGGATAGTTCAAATTGTAATTAGGACTAGGACCTATTCACAAAACTCGGTAAATGACGTCATGTTAAGTACTCTATAGGTAAGCATAATGATTCTCGTAGTTCTAAGTTGTCTTTCTATTAAATTTCGGTACGAGATAAAATGTATAATATGTATTAAACGAGTCAACATAAATTAATATTCATGTGTCATCCAATAGATACAGTTTTACATACAGATAGAATACGTACATCTCATGAATACTACGCTACAAATCTTAAATATTTAAAGCGTGGTAAGATTAGAATCTATTATGCAATTTCATTAGCCTTTAGGTGATTCCTATCAGTCTCATTTTAATCCGATAAAACAGCTGATCTTTGAATGCCTACCACGAGACCGGTTCATACTTAACTGTTATTCTAATGTAACTGTTCAGCAGATTATTGTAGATGTGTGAGGTAGGTAACGTAAAGAAAGAGGACAACGAATATTGTTTAAACCTTTTCAATTAAAATGCAAATCATTTGGTTTACAACTATACCTAATGCTTTCTTACGATAATGCTGTCAACTTTAGTATCTATTGGTATGGGTAAGTGATTGGTGGAGTGGCATCGATATCCAGTAGCCTACGATCGCGTCCTTGCATTCACTACAAAAGTTGCGCCCACCTTATCATCTAATGTCATCTTACACAGTATGGACTATGAATAGTAGAAAGGTAACTCATCTCACCTCTAATTAGTAGAACACATCACTAAAATTTGAAAGTTGATTGTTTCTTTCTGTCAACACCGAATGCACTGTCTTTGTCAACGTGATTAAACACAAATAGTTGGTAAGTACTAAACTGTTTACGGAGCGAAAGCGTTTGTTCGAACACGGAAGTGGGTAGGTGGTAGATTGTCGTGCCAGCGGAGGCGGTCGACTCGCGCGCAGCTGAATGAGCGACTCGCGGCGACGTTCGTTTCACCGGCAGAGGTGTCGCGAGGAGAAAGTCTCGGCCGTGGTGCGCTCGCGTCGCCGGTTGGCCGTCGCTATGGGGGGGACATGACGTCGCCACTAAACCAACAGCCTCTGAACATCACCAGCTATTGCTTCACCGGTCAAAACAAGACGTCCTCCGTTACGTTAGGATGAGCATCTAATGAGATAGGTAATATAAGTTGGCGCACTGACTTACATTTGTACCACAAAACCGATAGTCAGATTTGATTTGCAAGCAAAACATTTAATTTTCGTCAGACAATATTGTTCACTTAAATTCTTCGTTAAATGTATGCACTAGGACATGAAAGTTTGATAAAATATATCACAACGATTAAGTAAGATTATATAGGTATTTACTGCTGCTTCCCACAATTTGATTTGGCAATCTCATAGGTGGCCGTGAAACTAGCCACAATTTTTGCAACTACTGAATATTTCCTCAGAAACCCAAATAATTTAACAAATAGTTATCATATTTCTGCCTACCATCCACAGCATGAATCTGTACCTAATCATCATTCTAAGATTCATTTTACTCCATAATGTCTTCTTGTAATTGTTTTTTCGTGTGACTCCCTAACAGTTGTAAATGAATACTTATGAGTCCTCGCTGGTCGACATGCTCATAACGTATAATTTAACCAATTAACTAGTGTTCCCACGACCACGCACCCTCAGGAGACGCGAACGTACGCAAAACATGCTGAATGAATTGAGTAATATAGCTCATTGAACTAAATACTGAAAAAAAAGTTGAATAATTAGTACTAAGAAAACTTCTGTACGTGTGTTCATCGGGAAATTTAGTGTTTGATTGAATCTGGTGGGTTGAGATTCACAATTTAACCCGGTAGGAGTATCTCCCAGGTAAATCCAAACTATCATCACCTTCCTGGTCTTTATCCTATTATTTGTGGCCAGCGCTGCATGTCATTCTTTTCCATACATTTTTGTTAAATGTAATCTCTTCAATTCATCCTTTCCTTGCCATATCCTATTTCACGCAATCATTTGCAATTAAACTGGCGAAATGTGGGTGCTAGCACCTCTGCCTACCTTCGGGGATATAGGCGTGAGTTTATGTTATGTTATTTGCAATTAGTAATTTCAATATGTGGAATAACAACCTAGGGAACATCTAGGTTATGAAGGTATCATGTGGTTGTATTTAATTGCATTTGTGACTAAACATTATGGAAGTGAGATACGAAACCAAACACGTGCACCAATGACCAAATAACTTATTTTAATGTCACAAATTAAATAAAAGATTTACTCCAGACGATCATCGCCGCCATTAAAAATATTTATTGCGGTAGTTAGCTTAAAGCAACAGAGACAAAGCTTGGGGAATGAGCCGCGTTTTACATCCTTGATGACAAGTCACCCATTTGCCTCACCAGGCACGGATTTTATTATTTCCCAAACAATAAAATAATATTAGTGAATTGATTATTTTAGAACACAAATATTTAAGATATAACAATATAATAGTTGTTTTAACAATAACAACTTCTAAAAATGTATAAATGTATAAGCTATGTTTATGCAAATATAATCCACATCATTAAAATACTTTAAATTCCACTTATAGATAAAATTTTACCTGTTTCTTTGTATGACCGAAGTTAGCATTATTTTTATTATTATTTTGTACTTTACCAACATTATGTACAAGTAGAATCTCAGCAAATTTTCTCATTTACCCTGGCGCGACTGTATCTTCCGTTACATAAATTAATATGCATATTTGGAGTAAAACTCGTAATGTAAATTTCATAACATACTGGACCTTGTAGGTAATTTGGATGACATGACAATGTATGAGGTGAAATAAAACATTTCGAATTTTGAATATTTATTTCTAAGTTGTTTACCGCATAGTGAAACGTACTGCAGTTAAAATAACTATGGTATTCAATAACATTACAGCTATTTAAATAAAGTATTTTGTGCAGAAATATATGAAAGAAACAGTAGAGGAATACAATACTTTTTCTTTCAAATTTCTTCACCCATACACAAAGTTCGTCTCTGTGACATCGGGAGCCATCTGTTTATACAATTATCGGTTAGGAACGGAGCAGTGGCGCGCGCTGTTCTTCCTAAATGACTCCTTCATGAACGATATCCATCCGAATACTTATTAGTGGGCTCATACGACTAAGGATTAGTACGCATCTTACATCCGAACAGTCGTCAGCATCATGACTGGAACATTCAAGATAAAATACTGAACTTTATGATTTTGCAAATTGTTACGCGTGGTTATGGAGAACTTTCTAAACTATCAGTGCACAGAAGATTCTTGGGAGCAACATATGTTCTCAGTTACTTCTTATCAGCATATTGAGGCTCAGCCAGCGGCTAAACAACGATGTCAGGCGAACGCACGTGAGAGGGATCGAACTCAAAAGTTAGTACTGATATTGCATGTCAAAGTAAATTTAGTTATAGTTTGATTGATGAGTAAAATGATATATTGACATTTCAATCTACTAACTTATAATAAATAATTTTCGAATCGATTTATTTTTCTAGGTGATTAAAAATTATTATTCTGCAGGGATCTGTTAACATGGTTCAGTTTTTGCTACATGTAATCTTATTTGCGATTAACCTTCCTTGTAATTTTTTGTTGTATAACGGGTGTTGCAAATATGCATATTTTAAAGTTCCGCATTCAATATTCTTTAGTAATGGACGCTCCTTAATTACATAATGATAGAACGTAGGGACCGGCATCAGATTAAATTAGTAGCTGTGTTTCATTATTATAGAGTTGACTATAATATTGCTCACATAACTTCTTATTACTTTATTATTCTTGAACAAACCGATTTTTGATTTGGTAAATTATGAGTTAGCTTTAGTTTAGTCGAGCGTAGGTTTAGTAGGGACTGATAGTCCTATGTTAATATGAAGGTACCTTTAAAACTGTTTATATACTATTAGAATAATAAATCCAGTTGTAAATACTTTGAAAAGATAGCAAGGCGTAGAGATTAAATTCTTACAAAAGAACGGGAAGGAAGTTGATCTTAGCCGGACTCTTACTTTTTCCCGCCTGTCATTAATTCATCTGCTTTCTCGACTGTAATTAAACCGTTTTATAACAAAACCACAGGCTTACAGTTCTCCTCTTTCTGCAATAAACAAACAGTATCAATTTAAAGATATTGATTAAACCGTATACGCTTCCCATTTAGTGGTAATAATAGGAAAGTATTGTCTAAATAACAAGGTTAGACTTAAAAGTACCAACTCATAACTCGTTAACCTGTATCGAGATAAGCTTGGATCCACCACTTGACCTTTTAATGGTTGTAATTAGAATTAATATATCCTTTTATAATGAACGGGTGAATGAGAATTGTGTAATATGGTAGTGCGGCCTCATGGAACTAGCTTCTAAATTACGCAAGTTTTTGTACTTTGTACTGAAGATGATATATTATTAATTGTAAATTTAAAGTTAAGCATATATCCCCTTATTACATAGAATAATGAATAAAAGAATGCATGTGTTAGTTAGCACCTAAGTGATAAGTGAAATAGAAAAATCTTAAAACATATGAATTGTTCAGTCAGGTTGAATCGTATGTTCGGGCAACATACGGTTGTTCGGCAAATTTAAAAATAAATCTGACTAAAAAGATTAAAAGTCATTTGCTAAACAATTATTATATAGATTTGTACAAATAGGTATACTTCGCGAATAAACTGTGCTTTTTTCTATTTACCTACTGTTCACAAGCATACTAAAGGATCCAAAGAAGACAGCAGCATGTACTATGTGCAAGATATTCTTCTATCTGTAAAATCTAGACTCATCTAACAATCTTCACTCACATCAAACTCCTGACGAATTATCTGAAGAAGTTCTATATTTTGTGTACTATTGTAGACTACTCGTTATACCTACATGTTTTATTTTAATTTGGAATGAAAAATAATCTTATCCTTTCGTGGTCTTGAACGATGGTCACTGGAAAAGATAGTGTTCTTCATTCAACCGGTAATCCCGGATGCATTCAAAACACCGGTTGTAGTCAAGGGTCCAGTTCCCTAGATAATTCCCCTTCCATAACATGGTTTATTTTTAGTTTATGGAATTGACTGCCATCTGATTCCCTGAACATGAGAGAAAAGCCTTGGTAAGAACATCATCCGTCAGTCATCTCAGGATGTTTACCAGGTTGTGAGTAAAGTAGAATTGTACTCCGGTTGCTCGGAAGATATTCGTGGGACCCCATACACCCAACAGTGGATAATAAATACAAAAATCACAAAAATACTTAAACGAAATAAGAGACGTCTTCTTACATAAAATAGGTTCAGAATTAGTAACAAGAGTTCTAACATTTGAATGACTTGTCAATTATATTACTTAAGTAAGATAACAATCAAATATCTGTTGTTTTAAATATAACTTGTAATATTAGCACAAACCTTAGTGGTTTATCAATACTAGTAAACTGTTATTTAAACTATCATGGTCACTCACATCAGTATCAAAATAAACGGGATATTTACCATGTTTCATTGTTTTGAGTTTCCGATATTTCGGCGCTGTTTTATTTTGATAGACTAGTATGAGAGATGACTAGTAAACTGTTATTTATATCCGTATTATGTAATTTGTTAAATAAATAAAATACAAAAATATGGTGTAGTATCCAAACCAAAATATTAATGCTCTTTACTTACTTTTTATGTACCAACAGTGTAATATTACCAATAGAATTGTTATCAAAATACTGTTTGTATTTCCAAGCAGCGTGAACATGGCGTTCAACACGCTGCGTCTGCTCATCCCCACAGAGCCGCCCGACAGGAAGCTGAGCAAGATCGAGATCCTTCGCCTTGCCGGCAGCTACATCACACATCTCGACAATCAACTTTATACAGGTATCATAAAACTCCTTTTCAAATAAGAAATAAAGATCCGGTATTTAAGAACTTTGAATTTTAAAGTAGGTACATAAGATATAGTTGGGCCGAGGCTAATTGTAATGTGATGCAACAAGAGCGATTTGTTTGATCTCAAACGCCGGACTTGAGTGACCTCCGCCTTGTAGATTCAGTTCGGATTTTTATTTGTTCCTCATTATAATTGATACCGACTTTATTATGTAGATCGAATAATTTTAAAATTTTGGTACCTATAGGGTAGACTCGCTAGTGCGTTTATTAGGCAGGTAGTTATTACGTTACTTCCGATAGAATTATTTATATGTGGCTATTTTACATACATACGCTCACGCGTATTGCTCTCTGGGGTAGGCAGAGACATCTGCCTACCATTTGACTCTATCCTTACACACTTCACGAACTTCCTCTACTGTATTTGCTTCTTTTTTAATATGTGGATCGTCAATTTACTGAACCTCAGTAGATGGTAAAAAACTGAGGTGCTGTCCAAAAGATTCGGACCACCACTTTCGATACTATTGAACTTAAAATAGTGGTCCTTAAGTTGACTGCCTTGATAGATGCTTTTTCACATCCAGTTGGAAACACTTGGGGCTTTAAGAAGAGGGAAACACGTGCGTGGGCAGAGTATTTCAGCTCTTTATCGTGCAGCAGAGGAAGGTCTGAAACCGTTTGGTGCGAAACGGTATGGATTCCACCGAGTGTGGGTGGCACCGCAGGCTAGCACGAGTTGCTCTGGATCTATTATCCTTTACCAATTTTACTTTATATCAAAAAAATGGTTTTCATGAGTTTGAAGGAAACAGTACCTAGGTATTTTTTCTCACTCACGTGGTTAGTGAACTAAATTCAAGATACTGAGCCGTGACCAGAACATTTTGTACAGTCCCCGGCTATTCATTTAACACATCTCGAAATTGATTAAAATCAGCTTAATTCGATTTTGTGGAGCATTCTGTCTATCATACTAAAAGACTCAACGGCCTTTGTGTGAACGTTTGACTGCTACGCAGGAGGCGCGGATTCGATTCCCGCTCAGTGCAATTATTTGTATACGTGATTTACATTGGTCAAGTGTTTCTATATATGATGTGTATTCACCGATAAGAAAACCCCATTCATTGTAGCGCCGCAATTCCTGGGCACACCGCTTACCAGCTCCTTGAGTATCGGGATCCTTGGTGTCGATATCTCCAGTGACGTCCAATACCGAAGTCATTTGCAAGACCAGGTTAAGTTGGCATCAAGAAAGCTCGGAGTGCTCAACAGGGCGAAGCAGTACTTCACTGCGGGGCAGCAACTCCTTCTTTATAAAGCACAAGTCCGGCCTCACATGGAGTACTGCTGTCACCTTTTTGCTGGAGCACCTGCATACCAGCTAGACCCCTTCGACTCGTTACAAAGACGGGCATTGAGGCTGGTTGACAATCCCATACTCACAGGTAGAGTGGAACCTCTTAGCCTTAGGAGGGCTTTTGCCTCACTGTGTGTTCTACCGCCTATACAATGGTTTGTGCTCAGATGAATTGTTTGACATGATGCCCGTAGCTACATTCTATCATCGCACCTCTCGCCATAGGCAGGGAATTCATCCCCACACATTGCGACCTGAGACGGTGCGCACTGTGCGGTATGAAAGAAACTTCATTCCACGCACACTCAAGCTATGAATGACTTCCCTGCTGCGGTTTTCCCAAGCGCCTACAATATGGGGTTCTTCAAGAGGGGCATCAGAAGGTTTCTTCATGGTCGACAGCGCGAGTGTGACACCCCTGGTGTTGCATACATCTATAGACCACGGTAACCGCTTCCCATCAGGTGGGCCGTGTGCTTGTTTGCCAACTAAGTGGTATAAAAAAAAAGTATTTATTTACAAAAAAATATGTATCTAAGTATGTTTATCCGCTTTCTAGATTAAATAACACAAGCTAGTCTAGATAGCGTTGTAAGGAATATTTATTTATTTATTTGATTACTCATCTTTACTGTCTTTAAAAAAACATAATAAGCAAGTCTATTTTCCAAATCATCGATCAGTTTGTAACATCTTTCTGACGCAATGTAGAAGCACTATTTCGTTTCGAAATTTGAATGTTGTTGTTGTAAAGCTTGTATTAAATATTTAAGTAAATACAAGAATTGATTTTGAAACATATTTCATAATCAAAGTACATTTTAACTAGTGATAGTTGTAATTGAGACGCGTATCCGCCACAAGGTAAGGACAATGGTGTTGCTTGCTATGATTCTCCGTTTCCTTTCACCCACTTCCAAACACGTCATACATTGCCAAGTATAATAATTAACGGGACCATGTGTATTTGTTTGGTAGATCTATAATTGTAAAAAGCGTCATACTTTGTTTCGTGCTCACCTTGTCCAAGAAGTTTCTAAATGCGTGAGGCTATTATCTATCCGTATGGATTTTGATTTCGTCGGAAATCTTTTGTAGTTTTTTTTATATAGGAAACGTCAATTAAACTTCGCCTTGCCTGATGGTAAGCTGAAGGCAAAGTCTCCGAAAAGAGGGTCACCATTACTTACACATACCATGTGACAAAGGTGACACTCAGCTTGACGGCCACATCATATACACTTTCTCACGCCCCGCTTAAAGGACCCGGGACTGTAGGAAGAAGGAAACACGTGAGCTGGTAATGAATTCCAGGTTAACTCTTGATCGTTAGTTAAATACACATACATACATATAATCATGCCTTTATCCCTAGAGGGTTAGGCAGAGGTGAAAACACCCACATTTCAGCAATAATTGTATTCGGTCCCACGTAATAGGGGGTGAGCCTATTGCCGTATTCCGGCACTATTGTTGACTCGTGTCATGCATCTGAGGCTGAGTCTGGGCTGTATATATCTGTCTGATGTTAAACAGCCTTATCCCTTAGTCGCCTTGTACGACACCGCATGGGAAGAGATGGGGTGGCCTTAATTCTACTCTGCCGGAAACCACGCGGCACTAGTAAGTTAAATCTAGATAGTAAATAAGTATGTGGTTATTGCATAATCTTTAAGAGGCCCAAGACACTTAATAGGAGCTTGGATGACTATGACAATATACAGTTTTATTCACCAATCTGATGTCATGACTCGAATTGGTTGCCCACAGTTCCTGTAAACCTGATAGATCCTCGAACGGATAGGTAGTTACGCGAATCTTTCGCATAATAAGCCTGTCGGACACTACGCGTATTGGCGTTCCGTCACGGAACATTTGCGACGGAATATCTGTCAAGTGTACCTTCCGGAACATAAACCTAAATTATACAGCAAACAATATCGAAATTTGTTATGATAGAAGGGGTCAGCGAAGAAACATGTGACCGATTAAACACGTGCCTCAAAGTGACCACGCCATATAGGTAGGTAGGTATATATAACATAACATAAACTCACGCCTATATCCCCGAAGGGGTATGCAGAGGTGCTATCACCCGCATTTCGCCTGTTATGTTTAGGTCCCAATGTAATAGGTTGTGAACCTATTGCCATTAACCGGGCACTTATAAACCTGCGGTAAATACACGCATAACTTCGAAAAGCATCGAAAAGTCATAGGTGTGTGCCATGGTAAAACCTGGGATCGGACCCGAGACCTCGTCTCAGCAGTCCATTACCCATACCACTAGGCTACCGCGATATATACATCACCGTATATAATACCGTAGGTATATACTTAATGATATTTCATATTACAGGGGAAATAGAACAACCGTGCCATCAGAAAACTATTGTGGGTGACAGCGATAAATCCCTGTGCACTTTTTGCTGTTCCATCGTTAAAAAAGATGTAAGTACCTTAAAATATTTAAAAACTTTATTTTCTGTCGCCTTCTCTGGAGTCTGGGCTCAACATTAATATCATACTTTCTACTAATGTTATAAAATAAATATGACCGTTTGTGAAGACGTGTGAATGTTTAGATGTTTGCTAAAAACTCAATCCCGCTCAACCCACTTGTCTGCAATTTTAGTACAAGTATAGATTATAGTCTGGGATAACATAATTAGAGGTTTCTTTTCATCCCTGGAAGTGGTGCCCGTGGGTTGCGGTGGGGTATCTTGCAACGAACAGCAATTGAATGAAATTTTAAGCAAAGCATTTAGTTTGCTAACTATTCAAATCGATTAAGATAGAAAAAATTGAAATGGTCCAGGCGAGATTCGAACCCGTGATCCCCTTACAGGAGAAACGTTCTTACCTTTGAGTCACCGAACCTTCACCAGAAACCATCCAAATCTTTTTATACATATATCCGTCTTACGGTGACGGTGGGAGCCACCTACCGATATTCGCATGAACGTATCGGAAACAATGAATGATGTTACAATCATTTTTAAACATTAATTTTTGATGACTCCGCTCATTGATGCATTTAGTATGGCATTTTGTATGCTAACTATTAAAATCAATTAAGATAGATTGGCTCAGTGGTCAGAGCGTTCCACCTTTAAGGAAAAGATCGCGGGTTCGAATCCCGCCAGGATTAGGTATTACAAAATTTGCTATCTTAATCGAACAAACAGCTAGTTCATTCCACTGAATAATAAATCCTACTATACTGCTATTGAAATGTGAATATTTAGATGGATGGATAGGTTCAATCAGCATACCAAAACAACCGGTTTTTTTACTGGGTTGGCAGACAAGTAGACGGCCCACCTGATGGAAAGTGGTTACCGTGGCCTATGGACATGTGTAACACCAGAGGAGTCGCACTCGTGCTACCGACCCTGTAATAAAATTGAGTTTCTGTGCCGTCAGTGCAAAAGTCAAAGCAAGTCAAGCCTTTAGCCTTCCCACTGGCAGCACAAAAAAATTCCAGTGAGCTCTGGCTACCGTACTTACCGTCGGGAATGCAACACAAAATTATTATAGCCGCGGTATTCTGTAGTGCGGAGGTACTTACCCAGTCGGACTGCTTAATTGGGACGAAAATACCGTCATCTCCTCGTACATACGGTTTGATCTAGATTATATATCTACTAATTAGAACTCTATTCATCTGTACTAGACGATAGTACCTATATCTAAAGGGGACGAACGCGGGGACTTTTATTAAGTGAAGATTCCAGTACATACCCCTATCACGAATCGTATTCTAAACGTATCGAGCGAATGGAGCAATGCGATTGGCCCGCTTCACACACACAGGTTCACATTAGGCAACCGACCAATCGCAAAGCTTCGTTCTCTCGATACGTTTACAATACGATTACGATCGTAATTCGTGCTAGGGGTACAGGAAAGTGTATCTAAACAGTTTCAATGTTTCAGAAGTTACCATCGTCGCACAACAGTTACTACAAGCCTCGCTAAAAGTGCACTGAAGTCTATTCGTCTGTAAATTATGTATGTGTAATTTATTTATTGCATTGCTATCGTGAATGATAAAAAGAACACGCGGAGCTCCTAAAAAACCGTGGTTGCGAGTCAGACTCGCGCACCGAGGGTTCCGTAACTTAAACTACATAAATCGTAATATATGTTGAAGGCGTTGAGTTAAGCTTAATTTTTGCACAGTTGTAGATCTAAGTATGACGTTATATACTTGAAGAACGGCATCCTAAAATTATTTACTACCAGAACTAGAGAAGCATCCGTCGTTAACTAAGGATGGATTCATTTAAGATAATAACCCAACATACAAATACCTATTTCAGTGGTTAGGTAAGTACAGTGTTGGGCACTTGCAACTAACCCCTACTGCTGCCTTAAAGATCGAACAGGTTTGACACCAAACGTACCTACCCATTAATTTTTCTTCCGATTTATGATTGGCAATAGGGTCTCCAAACAACAACAAGCTTGCTATCAAACTTGTTTTGATCTTTTAGACAGTAGTCGGGATTGAAATTTTTAAACTGCAATTAAATGTTGCCCAACACTGGGTAAGTCCTATTGTTTAATGGTAATATCCCATGCTAAGCGCCTATACTTTTTAGAGTGGCAAAGTTGTAATAAGGCGAGTTGCAATGAGTAAAGAAAACGAAGACACGTAACAAAAATTGTTCTCGTTTTCGTTTTACCATAGTAAAGCATAAGAGCAACAGAAACTTATCAAGTTATCACTGAGTACAGTATAAGAATGAATGAATGTTACTTACTTGTGTCACACAACTCGGTCTTCTTTTGAGATCGCAAAAGTACCTAAGTACCTGCTGTAAAGTGTAGAACCTTGTAGAAATAACTTGCTAAGATGTTTTAAAATGAAACTATAAATGTGCCATAGAAATTGTAATGGGGTCAATCCCCATCGATATTTGTGTAACCAATATACATCAAATTTTCTTCATAAGATGGCAGTAAGCGACTGCCATCTGATGAAGAAAATTTGATGTTAAAAGTTAAAATGTAAAAGAAATCTGAAATTACCTACTCCGGGTTTCTTTTTCATTTAAGATTATCATCTAAGTGTGGATCTCACGTTCCAAAATGCAAGATATGGATACAACAGTGATTAGCGCTATGATGATTGGAGAGAGTATTATCAATAGAATATAGACTTCTAAGTACTCATTAAGACTCATTAACCCTGGTAAATTAGGCACCTGTTATTATCTCAAAAAGCGTACTGCGTAAGGGTGTTTGTGACCTCAGGACTTCTTATGAAACGGAAAGTATACCGTTACAATGAAATCTGTTGAGATCTAGATATTCTCGTACCTACTTTAGATACCTATCTAATGTGCAATCATACATATTAGGAAAGCAGTCTTCATATAGGTAGCTTGTTTATCAAAATCACAAAAAGCCATTTAATAATAGTTCTTAGACTATCATGGTCACTCACATTAGTATTAAAGCAATCGGGTAATTTACCATGTTGTAGGTATCCTTCTGAGTGCCCGATATGTCGGCGCTGTTGCCCAACACCATGATCACGGGGGAAATTGTACTGTAGAGTCTTGGCCGTACACAGTGAAACCATTTTAAAGTAAATCGGAGTAAATATATAGATCTATCCGCTTTCGAGTTATTTTACTACGCGTATCAGCACTACCACTGGTTTCACTCTCACTACAAACTCGAACTCGATCACGTTTACGATGCACGATGCTCCTACTGTATTCACTCGCGATTTTGTTTTGACTTGTTCTCTGTTGTTTTTGCGCCGAGATATCGGAAACTCGGATATAGCTTTAATTGCATACAATAACATAGCTTTAATGCTAAAGCAATATTATAAATTCTCCTTATAAGGGGGTTATGGTCCATTTCAGAATAAAAAGCTCTCAAAATGGCACAATTTTATTCATCCTATGTACTATTTAAGTAGAGGAGCTAATCTAAGATAACGGAGCTTTTTAACGCATTAATATTGCTTCTGATTTAGCGCATTAATATAGAATATTGCGATTTTATATCTATCTTAAATAATAGCAATTCTATAAGCGCACAATAATAACAATATTATTATTAATATGTTTCATAAGAATTATTAATAATAACAATATTATTAATAAATATGCTTTATATCTATACGGAAACATTGATAGAAAGCGCTCTGTCATTTTAGATTAGTTTACCTTTATCAATATATAGTTTTAATAATAACAGAAATAATCACAACCAGTGTTATTTAGGTGGTCAAAATTTATTTTTTAAAATATAAAAGTACTAAGTGATAGGTTCCTTGGCAGTGATACTGGGCGATTGTATATAAAACGTGTAAATGTATGCCTCTACTTGCGAATAGAAAATTTAGTAAAAAATCTAATGACATGGAAACTATTATATATTTACAATACTTATAATTATTTACTTATTTAATAACAAATTCATTTTAGATAATCATTTGTATAATGAATAATTTATGTGTTTCATAGTGAAGTATGAAGTTATAACTGTACATTGTAAATACAAAATATTAAAATTATTTAAGTACTCAACTGTTTTTAATTCTTCAACTCCACAATGGTTGAAATAGAAAGGTGAAATATCTCACTACAAATGACACGTCAAAATGCATTAATTCATTCGCGAATTAATTATCAAAAAAATAACATTGTATGTCTAATTGATAATATAATTTATCGCATATTTAAAACAAGAATGACTAATTTTTACTTCATATATTACAGACAGTACCTACCCACGCAACTTGTAATACCTACACCTACAGTTTAACATTATTACAATTCGTGACTAGATGTACATCTAGTCAAATTAAGTAGACATTTAAACTATTCATAAATAATATGTACGTATATACAGAAAAATAAAACAACACAGACCTGGTAAATATGTTACAGCGGTTTACTTCACTGCGTATCGAACAGCATAGACAACAATAAAAAAATTAAGTCATAACAAAATGCAGGAAGATTTTTATATAGTTAAGTACTAAAATACAAAGGTTATTGAAGATTTATTGTTATTTAGAAATGTTCAACTCGGTGTATTTTACCAGGTCCGAGAAGCGTCACTCAAAAAATCATTTTAATCTGGAACAATAAATATGACCAGCTATATTTTTATGGAACTGAAAACTCTCCTACCGAAAGTAACAAGCCAGATAAAATAAATAAAGAAATTTTAAAATATATAGACTGTCTTGTATACTGGTAATAAAGTTAATAAAGTCCTATTGGACAAATTTACATTAACACTAGTTATACGAGTATTTTGTTTGGAATATCGTCCATCTATTAATGATCTATAACATGACATTCATTCCACTTGTTTGCGAACGTTTCATTAATATGCACGTAGCATTACAACATTCAGAAATGATTACAGTGGTCATATTTATTATATCCACGCTACAATAAGCAAACAATCATGTCTACATTACACACTAAAGAAATGCATTACAATAAACAAAATGTCCGTGCTCAACAAAATATAATAGAACCATTACTTTAGAACATCACTACACAATTTTTCCTTTTAGAAGACATCACAGTTAGAGATATTACGTACTAAATACTTTTGCACTATAAAGGCCAACAAAAAAGTTGGACTTGAGTCCAATGCAGACTTTTATCCTCCGTAGATTTTGTAATAATCAGTAGCCGCATCTTCATTTGGATCAAACTGAATTATGACCTCGATGTCACGGCACTGCACTACATCCAACGGATATCGGCTATCAACTCTGCGATCAAAGAATGCTAACTAAAACGCAGTCTTCTTAATCTGCTTTGGGCTTAACGAGTACCTTTTAGTTCTTTTAGACTTTTGTAGCATATGAACCATCAAAAGCTCTGTCCACACTATAAAAGTCACTTACGGGCTATCGAACACTGTTTCGTTCCCTGCCTATGAACGGACTTGATTCGTGATTGTTCTTCTCCAAGTTGCCGGAGAGTGTAGGGTCCGGCCGGCTTCGCTTGAAGAAACCTAGCTTCCATAAGGCAATGATAAGTAGTATTAGCACTATGAGCCCCACTATCACTGATATGATGATCACCCACAGAGGTACTTCTGTTGGTTCACTTATCTTCAAATCTGGATATGCGACCGACTTCGCCTGCAAAATTAGAAAAAGAAATTAATAAGAGCAACCTTACTAAATAAATAAAAAACATTGTTCACATTTGATCCCTAAATATATTGGAAATTATGTGCATGGGATCCACGCTTGTAAGTATTAATGGACGAAGAGCAAGGGCGGTATAAGCCAAATTAAAAGCACCTAGTAGTAGTGGTAGTAGTGTTTTATTCAGGCATATGAAATAAAATAATAAATTAATATTAATAATAAAACCTATGATAATGTGTCTAATTTTTATGTTTAATTTATATAATGTATCTAATTTTGGTATATAAATAATGGAAAATTTAGTGTATAAATCAGGGAGCTTCATCTGCCAATAAACTGTTATACAGTTTGGCAGAAGAAAAATATTGTAACAATGCTTGTTTTCTGTGAATAAATTTTATTTCATTAAAAAAACGTAGACTCTGGGCTCTGATGATGACGATAATAAACATTACAAATTTGAAAACTTAGAAAATTCCAAGTATTTGTGCAAAGAATATGAATATTTTACTTAATGTGTAAATGGTACTGCGTAGAATGTTCTACAATGTTTATAATTTAAAAAGAATGACTAACCGTGGTTCTATCATCATATTGCTTGTTTTGGTGTATATGGGATTCAGCAGGAATGCTAATATACGCTGTAGATGCAATTTCGACCCTCGCAGCCCTGGAGAACTCCTCGACCAGCGTACTGTTCCAGAGTCTGGCGCGGACGGTGATCGTGCTCGTTTTCGTACGACCCAATTTGTATATTACGCATTGGAACTGTATACATTTTGCTGTCTTTTGTTGACAATTCTGAAAGAAAAAATTACATCTAATTTGCGACATTTTCTTGTAGAAGAAAATCAATGTGATATTGCAATCTTTGTCATTGCAAACTTCAAAATACAGCCTCGGTGGTGTGGTGATAGTGAACGCGGCCACAACTCAGAAGGTGCGGGTTTGATCCCCGCTCAGTGTTTATATATTTTGTATGCATGGATTAACGCTAGGATGAAGAAGATTGCAAACTTTTGTCACGTTATGAAGCGTCTTATGAAACATGTTGGGTAATCGTATATTCCTTTTTTCCTACCACAATTAAATTTTAAAATTAGTCCTTGCAACACTGGGCGGAAGAAAGTGCTGCCACATACGAAAAATTAAGAAAGAAAAAACGGGAAGACGAGAGTGGCACGTCGCCGCGGACGCTAATTCAAAATTAAAACCTTTCATTAAAAATCAAGTAAAATCTGTTTATAAGTGATTCGAAGAAGGGAAAAGAAGATCAAGAAGGCAGCGCCCTGTAAGTCACCTTTCCATTCCTAACACTAATCCGAGTCGATTTTTTGTGGGTGTGTTCAACCACCATACTTTTATCAACAACTTAGTTTACACAACAAAGCATTTCATGAAGTAAGAAAATGAATCAGATAAATCTTAGTATTCCCATTTTGACATATTGTATTAATTTGACTCTTAAATCTTAGTTAATAAATCAACATTCAAAAGGAATTAATTACGAATAAGTACCCACCAAAGTAACGACATGTTTCCTTATAGTATATGCCTCTGCTTTTACTTCATCTTCTTCTCTTTTTCTCCTTACTTTATTACTGCTACTGTACTCAATGAACTTCCTTCTAGTCTCGTTATGTGACTTCTCATTAGAGTTGACGCTAAGCTTGCCTATTGAAAGGAAGGGATCCATTTCTAAGTTTTCAAGATATGGTTCGGGAGCTCCGGGGCGAGCAGTCAAATTTAATGGGTTGGCCTCTGATGCGAAGCACGCTCCATTTTGATCTGAAATTAAAGTATAGGATTTATATAAAAGTCTTTAGTTGTGTTCGATATGATAGTTACATACTATTACCACGCCACTCGACACAGATAGGGAATTCATCCTTACACGTTGCAAACATCAGTTACATTGTTGCGCACGATATGAACGAACAGTCAGAATATAAAAGGAACTTCAAAGGGTGGAATGAACTGTCTGCTGTGGTTTTCCAAGCGACAACAATATGGGGTTCTTCAAGAAGGGCATTAGAAGGTTCCTGCAGGGTTGGCAGTACCAGTGTGACGCCCCTGGTATTGCATACATCCATAGGTCATGTAAACCACTTTCCATCAGGTGGGCCGTACTACCTCCTAATTCGTATAAAATAATTGATTCTATTATATTACTAACTCTTTCCATTTACTTCGATACGGGTTACAAAACCGTATACTCGATAAATCTGTTCAACAGACTTGGAAAGTGCCATTATAGGTAGTATTATTAACTAGTGTACACCAGTACACTAGGTAATACTACCTATAACGGCATTGAGGTAACACCTATTACCTCAATATGGCTGAGAATTTAATGTAGAAAATATCACGAGCATATCTACACTATATATTTCAACATAATGTTCTCGGAGTCAATGAATGACAGACACTAATCAGTCATTCCTGTGTGGGGGTGAGTCGGTACGCACTGTGCGGTATGAAAGAAACTTCATCCCACGCACACTCAAGCTGTGGAATGAACTCCCTGCTGCGGTCTTCGCATGCTCCTACAATATGGGTTCTTCAAAAGGGGCATTAGGAGGTTCCTTTAGGGTCGGCAGCGCGAGTGTAACGCTCCTGGTGTTGCACGACTCCATAGGCCACGGTAACCACTTCCCATCAGGTGGGCCGTGTGCTTGACTGCCACCTAAGTGCTATAAAAAAAATATTCAGAGAAGATAAGTGCTACAGGAAAGTTATAAAATCGAAATGGTTCACAAATAGGCGGATCCCGATACTCATTCATGAGGTAGTTTTAAAAATATGTATCAAATAATCTCAATAATCTCACCAGCCTCTCCATCAACAGTGGGTACGTCTTCAGGATACAACAGCCATTTTCCTTCTGACCCTTCAGATGCGAGCTGATGCGGCCACTGGATAATCACCTGAACCGACGACACGTGCCATGGACCTTCATTGAATACCTAGAAAGTAAATAAAATACTATTATGGTAAGTATATACCTATACTTGTAAATAGCAATATTTCAGGACTTTATTTCGAGTGGGTTTTTTTAACTATGTAGTATAGATAATAAAAACCGCGTGGTTCCCGGCAGTGGGACCGAAAACAATGACTGGTGAAATGTGGGTGTTAATTTACCTCTGCTTAACCCTTCGGAGATGGAGGCGTAATTGTATGTATGTAGAAAATAAAAACATTGTAATTTTAATTTATGTAGATTTGAATGGTGTAGCGGATAATCCTAAACCCCTAACCGGGATACATTCGGTAAGGCTTGAAACGTTATTCACCGTCTATTAATGCACGAACGCGCCTATAACGCTAGCCAATCACAGGCCCGCGTGAACGGCTCTAGGAGTCGGAGATACTAACGCCAACAGTTATACACGAACTCAATCATTGTCTTAATAATAAAGTTAAATTGTCCACAAATTGTAAGATTGGTAATTAAAACGAATGCAACAACTACACCTGGCTCCTTATTGACTCCATCACGACTACAATGGGTATATTGTTCTGTCTAAAATATTTATCGAATAATATACATATTTACCAGATAAGTGTGTACAACTCTAGCACCAATATCATCAAAGTATTGCATAGCAGATTCTCCTTTGATTTCACCTCCATAGAAGACTTGTTCTGGACGCGCAACACTGCCAAATAAAATATTTTATTAGGCTTACCATTATTAAGGACAACTGTAATCAATTTATTTTTACAATTAGGTTTTTTTTTATTAAAAGTATTTGAATTTAATTTAGAATTCTATTGCGATTTACTGTATGCTATTTCCTAAAATTTTACTGACGTCATGAGATTCTGAAAAACCCAAAAATTTTTGGATTCCATCTGTTAAAATGTTTTTTATTTCGATATTTAAATGTGTAAATTGTCTTACCCCTTAATACGCAGCTCAGCATTCTTAATAACAAGAGCTCTAACTTCTACTGGTTTCTTTCCATGATGCAGTTCCTTCGACGTGGAGTTAGCCCAAACAGTGAACACTACTGACTGGTCATTGTCTTCAAGAGCTCGTGCATCAAACCGCATTGTGATTGGCGGTGACCCCTCCGCTTGCTTCCTGAACGGATTCTCAAGCATACATGTGACAGTTGTCTTGTTCAAACCTGTGCAGATTACGTGCTTGTCCTGTAAATTAACCAGAGTAATAAATTAGTGGTAATAATTGTATGGTCCGGAATCTTCATTAGCTTCAGTAACCATTTGTCCGATGAGGTACATTGTAATGGTCCAATTTCCGGGTTCGAAAAAAATTGGACTGGTTTTCTATGTAAAAATTTGCATGGTAAATATACCTCGGACTGCTCTGTGTATATACCATTGGATAGTAAGCTAATATTGTGACAGTACTGAAGTCGTTATCTTCATTTATTTACCATGTTTTTACTAGGCATGGTTTTAGGTTTCAAAGATAGTACCCCTAGCAAGAACAACTATCGTAGTTTATTGTAAACGTAACGAGAGAACAGAGCATTGTGATTGGCCGGCTGCCTACTTAGAACATTTTTTGTGTGTGAAGTCAGCCAATCGCTACGCTCCGTACTCAAGTTACGTTTACGATAGTGTTTCGTGCTCGGGGTACAAGAGAATTTTTAAATAAAGGAAAAGTGTCCAACGTGTGGTGATAAAGCTGCTAAACCGATCTTTTACAAGCAATCTTTACAAGAAGAGAATTAATTAAAATATATCTATTTAAATGAAAATTAAAAAGATTAGTTATTTAGTCTATATACAGACGTAGTGTTTTATACTTACGCTAATATTAGCAGCGATGTAATGCAAACTTGGTGGATGATTCACAAACAACTGTGCCTCATAGGCAGATTCTCCATAGTTGTCCACTGGTATCGATAACTTGATTTCTTCTTCATGCCCCAAAGTTAGTGCATAAGTCTTATTGTCTTTTGCTGTAAGATGAGCATATTAAATTATATCTAAGCAATTTTATAGGATTTTTTCTCACAAATATCTACCAATACTCCGTTATGTTACGTATTTAACAAAACTAAAATCTTGATGTGTCTTTTAATATGTTTTTACTAAGTCGATTAATATTTTGCTGTTTAGAAATTCATTTTAAAGACTAAAAATAAAAATAAAATCACTAAATGGTCAGTTAGTCAGTTAGTTGGTCTAGTTTACTTTACCTTTAGTTACGTTTGAATGGAGTGTATTATCTAACAGTCAATTTTTTGGAATTCATATTTGGAATTTTATAATAAACAACACAACTGTATTAAAATGAATTCGGTCGATCGCAAATAAAAAATGAAAATCAATAAGTTAATTAGCCGACCACAGATTCTTAGGCCTCAAATGCCACCTCTTACGCAAAGATGCTAAATAAATATGAAACTTTCGATAGCATCACAAATGATAGTACACTCACTTAAGGGTAACAACAGCTTAGGATCCACCACCAGGTCGCTGACACAGATACCATCCGCCCCGCAATCATTTAAGAAGTTGGCACTGAACATGTTGGTGGCAGTCGCATTCAGGACAGGATACTGTTCTATGTCAGGCATTGTGCCTTGAGGTGAGTACCGCGGTTTGGCGTGAATCAACGTGTATGTCAGTTGAAACTGTGGACAGAAAACAAGAATTTTATTAGCTTATTCTTGTTTACACACGTGTGTAATTTAATAAAATACTCAAAATATTAGTCAAGATTTGATACATATCTGCAATGATCCTACCTACTATTTAAAATCAAAAGATATTAAACTTAGAATTAATTTTTTATTAATTAAAATCGCGAGTCGTGGTGACGTTTCTTATGAGATAAAAAAGTAAAAATATACACTATTTCAACTGGAGTTATATTCATTCTGTTTAACATTTTAACTTTGTGTCGTAATCTACCCTAAAAATTACATTTCATTTAAATGATATGAATGATGATCCAAAATCTATAAATATAATATTTTAAAGATTATTGATTTCTTTTACTTATTGGCATTTGAGAGTTTTATAGTGCTACATTATTTAGTCATTTATTTTATACCATAATTACCTTGATAGGCGTCTGTATATCTCTAGTATTGTTCTTCAAATAAACAATATGCTCTCTGCAGTCTTCAAGATCTTTCCCAACCGTAATGGTATTATTTACAATAAGGTTTTTCTCAGAATCGAAGAAAACTCTCGAATACTTTTTTCCACCAGGAAAGGTTTCAGCTTCAATAATGTAATTAAGTTTGTGTTTGTTTGTTTGAGATGTCTTAACTAAGGACTCGATAACACAGCACGCTTGGAAGTGGAAGCAAGTGTACATGGAGCTGGGATCCTTTTCGCATCCATGTTTCGTTGAATCGATGTTTATTATGGTGTTCGATGGTCGGATCGACGTTTTAATATCGATTATCGGTCGTGTTCGTATTAAAGCGACGCTGCTCTGAAATTAGTATACAAACATTTTCTAAATATTAAAGTCAGTTACAGTCAATCTGCTCAGTCTGTAGTTAACTGATCTAGAAACAGCCAGTACAAGAAATTGTATCGTGTTACGAGTTTGCCAATCCAGACGCCTCAAACTATTGCTGTTAATAATATTTTAAGTAAACGAAATTGCGTCTGCAGTGTAATAACCATAATTAAAACTTGGAACCTCTTGATTGTGAGGCCGACGTGTCAACGACTAAACCGACACTTAATTGTATATGACCTCATCTTAATACTAACCTACTTATGAAACTAACTAGTATCTTAGTCAGGTATTAAACTTACATTTTCGTACGCCCCCACTAATAAATCAGGATATCCATTGGCATCCAAATCAACACCACCCGATAATGCATAGCCGAAAGTTTTCATTATAACCGGCAAAGCCTCAGCGGGTATCACTTGATCGGGTTTTGAGTTCAATCCCTTCTCTCTGTCTCCCATGTAGATATATACCACTCCGTTCCCTTCATAGGGACTACCTATTGCTATATCCTGACACCCATCTTTGTTCAAGTCTCCAGCATTGGCAATGGCGATGCCAAACTGGGACTCTTGTTTGCCTGTTAGCTTGACATTATGCTTCAGCGGTAGGCTTTGATTTACATTAAGATACAAGTAAACAGCACCGCCCACGTCACGGGAAAAGTAGAAAGGAGCTCCAACTAGTAAATCCGGTAAACTGAAAAGTAAATAAATAAATATGATAAAATAAAAACAGCCTTTTTTAAAATCAGCTAAAATGGAAACTGGAATGAAATCAGGACCCAGTCCGAGTACTAAGTTATAATTCTTATTTAGGATGACGCAAAAATACTAACTACAATTTTTTTAACATAATGATTTTCCTACATAAACAATTGCAAGTTGGGGAATGCTAAAGTTAAATAAATGTATCATCTTACCCGTCACCATTAACATCCGCACTCGCCACTTCATATCCGAAATTGGATCCAAACTGCTCGCCCTTCAAAAGAAGGGAGCAATTGAGAATATCCAGGTCAGTTCTGCCCCAGTCTTCTGTGGCAAGCTTACTGAAGATCACCACTTGGCCAGTACCGGTGGAACGCGGTGCGCCAGCTACGTAAGATGGTTTATTACTAAAGAAGTTACCGCTGGTAACTGACATACCTGGAATACAGAACAAAATTAGAATTAAAAATCTTTTTAAATTTATAAAAATATATCTGCAGACGTTCTTTTCAATAAAAAAAATGTGATTGATAGATATGGTAAAATTTGGGCGTAAAAGGAGCCCTATCTAGACCTTCGAGATCCAAGTTATCGAGTACCACATGATTCATTCTGGTGATGTAAGAAATAATCTGAAATGGAAACATCTCACGTCAATACTACAGACTTTAGGCTAAAATCCAACCTACCTAAATAACTATACTTCTCAACAGGACTAACGCCATCCTGCACAGGCGCCATGTATACCACACTGTCTCTCTCGAATACATCATCACTGGTGTCTTGGGCGAAGATAGTGCCTCTCCAAGCATACGGTCCTGGACTACCCATGATTAACGTATCGTCTTCCAAAAGGGAGCTGCTGGTCCCAACTTGACAGAGTCCATACTCTTCATGCTCCCTGAAAAAGTAAATCAAAGGAAGTGTAAGTCGATTCTTGGTTAATCGTAAACGTAAATGGAACAAATTTATAAAAAAAATTGGATATAAAGGTTTTCTGACTTTTACAACACTTTAGTTAAAAGACATTTTAAGGATTATTACTGAATAACATTTCGATAATTAATACGTAATATTATATGTTATATTACGATCCTTGGCAGATACCTATTTATTACATATCTATTTTCTAATATAATGTACTAAGTTTAATAAACAAATCAAGAAATAATTTATAAATATTAAATACAATAAAAATAAAATAACTATTATACAACTTATAGCTAAGAACAATTAAAATGCGTCGTAGAATTCCTCCGCATCGCATGCCTCTTGTGGTAGCGTTCCCAGAAGACTGGCAGCATTGCCACGTTGTATGGCAATGCTTATTCTCTGTCCTAAAAAGAGGCCAGCCTTCTGGTCACGAGAAGCGTCGACCATTCGCTTCGCAATCTCACGGAAGAGGTTGCGAGCGCTCGGACCCCATGACCCCAAAGTCTCGACTCCAAACGGCACAAATTCATAATCTCCGATGAGATTGGAGTATTTGCGCCGCTTGAGAGCCTCTGCAGAAGCAGCAGCAGCACCAGCACAGCCAGCCGTGCTAGTTATATGGGTAGGAGCCATGGTATCAACGCATGTGGCGTCCCACACCAGAGTCCTACCCATCTTCCATGGCATTAACGACATGCCATCCGGTCTCTTGCCATCGTCACGCGCCAAACCGTTTGGTTCTAGTACAGCTGGTACACCGGCGGTGACAAGAGCACGGCGGACTATGTCGTTGAGGCTGGCGTGCCGTGGAATTCGCCCAGCGCTCCTGCAGCACGACAGACCATGGTGTCCGAGTCTGTCAACGGCTTCTCCACAACGGCATTGATGCGGAGAAACACACGGCGCACCTAAACGGAGACAAGTTGCGATGCGGAAGGTAGTGTCATCTAACATAGTCCCTACGTTAGATGACGGAAGAGCTTGTAGCCAAAGACCCGATTCCCACACTCCAACCGCCAGTAAACGGGCACGCTCAGCAGCATTGGAACATGTATTTAGTAATTTTTTTCCAACTAAGCTGCAGAGCGGCCCGTCCCACTGACGCTGTGAGAAAAGGTTCCTTGGGAGATCGGTGTTTGGACATGCAATTTTCCAAGCGTTCACTGCATCAGTCTTACACAATACTTCAGAATTAACTAGTGTAGGTGCAAGGATTTTCCTAGTTAATTCTTCCGTATTGTGGACTGAAGACAGGAACGCTGGTAAGCTGACATCTGAAATTTTGCGAATACCGAGCCCACCCAAGCGAATCGGTAGAGTCGCTTGTAGTAAAGCTCGGTCATCCAAGGCCACATTTAAAATTTTGGTGAGGGTATTTTCTATAATTTCGTCCATTTTTATCAAAATTGTAATATGTTTAAAAAATGGCGTCGATCGTAAGGCATGGGTGAATTTTGGAACGAATAGGCAATACCGAAGAATAGTGAAAGCCGAGTGTATATTTATTTTGAGTAGGCGATCCGAAATGTCACTAGAATTTTGAACTTTTTCCTCTATAAATGAGGTGTAGGCATCTTCTAGGATTGGGGACCCGAGGAGACGTAAAGAGTCTTTTTCTAAAATTTTGATGGTGGGAGCTACGGAATTGAATTTAGAAATAGTAGAAATTTTGTCCGAAACGTCGTTTAAAAAAATCTCGCATTTGCTGTCATTTAGTTCTAAACCAATTAATCTAAATTCATTTTTAATAAATACCAAATCTTGTAAAACTGTCTCCACATCTCCTCCTAGAGTCCCATCGTCTAGGTACCATACATTAAATTTAGAATTTAACCTCCATTTCGATTATAAATAAATTTAATTTTACCTTATAACAGATCGTCCTCTGCAAGGCTCCACGACATCGACGAGCTGTAGTTCATTGCTGAGAGTGTAACATAATCCCTGGCCAAATTGCAACTCTCCTTGCATCCGGATATATCTGAAATATTTTAAAATTAAATGTGAGTATAGGAACATTTATAAACTGTGATCAATTCTAATTTGAATGGTCCTGGTGAATATTTTACCCTAATTCTATTTCAATGAGCTCAACGGAACGGCACCGCAATCGATTTTTTAAACTTATCATAACGAAAATTCAACACAATCAAAAATATTAGTAAATTCACCACAGTTTTATATTAATTATAAGTAAAGAAAATATGAAACTGCCTTATTATAATGGTATTTTGCTAAAGGTTAAAAATAATAATTATTATGTATATGTCTCTTTCTGATGAATCACAAATGGTTGTATAATATTGTACTCACAGAAAATATTATTGTATGCTTGAGACAAACATTGACATATACGCACCTGTGTGCACAAACTGCAGCCTTTTTCCCGGGACCTTGACTCCTCACTGATACTCCGAGCCATTGACCTTCCTTGATCTCATCCGAGTAAGGAGCAGCCAGATGATCAGAATCCAAATCTACACATAACCAAGCAATTAGTACATTTCATTCTTATTTGAGCTGGTGGCTGTTAGGAAGCATTTGTTGTATTTCAGCAAACGAAATAAATTTAATAAAGTTTTAATCAAAATTAATCACATATGTTACTTCATATGGATTACGATTATTGATGTTTAGCACATTTTTTGATATAAAAGCTTAATTAGACACAAATACGGAATAAAACTGAGTCATTACTTCAATATTTAACACCATGTTATAAAACTCAAACCCAAATTAATTAATTGTGAATTAATAGTTCAAAATAAATGCATCAAACATGTGCAACTTAGTATTGATGTTGCTTTTGCTTCAAAACTGTCGATCAAACTCAATCCCAAAAAATTGAAACGATGATATTTTCGCAAATGCAAAGCATTGCAACCAGGCGTGTATAATGCAAGAACAGAGCTCTCAATCTAACATCTTGCAAAATGATACAATAAGTATCACGCTGCACAAATATCGTGCATATCATAGAACATAGCATTTCTCATAAAACATGCATCCCTTATATGGTAACAAGTCTGTTTACGTATTGCATCGATTAAGTGAAAACAAATTTTGATGTTGAGACTTTCGGTATCGTTAACGAGCAAAACCACATTAAGTCTGGTACCATTAAAATAAAGATTACTACGAGTATAATTAGCTGGTGGAGATGTGCTAATGGTTTATTAAGTGTCTGTCGATACTAAAAGTGTCAAAGTGAAAAAATCAAAGGCGTGTATGTACTACGGTGACGAAATACTCCTGCAACCTGTAATGAATCAATCTGGTATAATCAACGTGAAGATACGGCTCAAACATGTGGTCTCAGGTTAATAGACATTATCGAAGACTACGTATGTTAATTTATTTATTAATATGTAAGTTATTTGGCCCAGCGTTACTTGTAGTCTTTTTGTTAGACGATTCATTATGCAAAACCAGACATAGATTGGTTTTGACTAGATTAATTTATTAGAATTTTGTAGTGCATTACTTTTTTCGCACATTTATTGTTCGAATGTGATAGTTTAGTAACTAAAGTTTAGATATTATTGCCAGTCACCTTTAATTTCGTGTTACAAGTTAATCCGGTGTCGATTTAATGTAAACATTAATATTCGTGTGATTAACCGTTTAATGGAAATATTTACAACCTACTTTTTTACGAAGCGCTATTTACATTTTCTAAAAAGCTCTATACTCATTAAGTCCGAAATCTAATTCAAATATACTTTGGTACGAGTTTATTTTAAGCGTCTTAAACTTAATCTACTTTGAATAACGGTCTGTATGTACTCACTACATTAACAAATATTACTTACATATATGACTGTACTTTCTAAAGTACTGCATAACTTAAGCAAGTGATTGGGTGCTATTGCAAGCAGTTAGTGCTTTTATATTAGTGTAGGACATATTTTCTCTCTGAGAATTCTTTTATTAATTAGGTTAGTAATTTTTTCTTCATGATAGAAAATATATCCTAAATTACGTTTTAAATATGTGATGTGTCGTAAAATAAAATTCAAACGACTAAGTTAGTGATGTTCATGCGTTGCAGTACATTAATGACGGTTCAGCTGGAACTTGAGCAGACAATTGACGATTAGTAAATCAAAAATTACAAATACAGCGATTAGTCAATTAGTCGAGGAGCAAAATGATTAAGTATAAAAGGAGGTTGAGACCACAGCTCACTTACTCTTGTTTATCTTGCCGTACTTCGCTGTTTGGGGCACCACCGACAAAAGACAACAATTTAGTTAAATTTATATCGATATTGTATCGAACTCTTTGTTGGAGTATCGATGTGTTCCAGCGTTTCCTTCACACTACTTATAATTATAATGTGAAAACTTAATTTCTACTTGCCAGTGTCGCTACTCCTAGATACTATACAACTCTTGAAAGATATTGTGTATTGACAAATTGTTCGTCTAATGTGAATTTTTACACTATGTGATAGCTACACAAACGATTGAACAGTCTATATTAAAACGAATTAATACACTCTATAACCGAAACTATTTCTAAAACCTATGGAAAAATAGTAATGTATCCTCGAATATATATATATTTTGTAGATATCATTCAACTTGATGAGGAAATCAATGGAGAAAATTTTGAATGTAAAATGCAATCAAACGATGTCTTCATTGAATAAAATCAATGAGTTCAATGCATTAATATAGGTAGAGTCTTGCGAAATAGGTACAGAGTATTAAAATTTCAAGGCAAATTGATCAACATTTTACTTACTCCTTTTGCCGTCTGTAATGATCTGTATGCAGTCATTCGGTTGAGGATTCAAGGAGCATTTCCACAGCGCACCAGATTTTGTTGTGTTCGGCTGAAGATTTTTCCCCAAAGGTGCACCAACCAGTAACCTATAACAAACAAATAAAAACTATGTTAAGTATATTTCATAGATCGTCATTCATTAGGTAACCTAATCACATTTTCAATCTGGAATAAATGGAACCCAGAAATAATTATATTTATTGTAAATAATTGGAATAAACCATTTCGTAGCGGTTGGATTGCTAAATGTATGGAAAATAAAAAGATCTTTCGTAAGATACTTTTGGATAGGTTTATTTATGATACTTGCTTGAGTAGTTTAGTAAGGTAGAAATCATATTGTTTTATCTGTTATATGACCTTTTACTTTCAAACTGATTACAAGTTGTAAACATAATATAATAAAAACGATAGTGGCCCAAACGAAACGGATGAACTATCATTAAATTATCCTCACATTTTGAATCAAAGAAATGAAGTTGAAAGCCGTTATCCTCCATTGAGAACGAGGGGCAACGAGACGAATATGATTACAGTAGATTACAGTGCATTTGTGGGCATTCATTACATCATTATCGTGATTTAATGACGACGCATCGAGTTGACGAGTGCTTGGGGCTTGATGACGCATACAATTCAATTAAGATGTTTTGGTTGGTTCGAAAACTTGCCCGTTTTTACTTTTAAAGTAGCAAAAAATCACATTGCCTCCTTGTTACCATTATGATAGCTAGAAGGTACATTATAATTTGAGTTAAGAGTGGTTAGTGGAATGAATGGTTCGGACCCACAGCCTTTTAATTGTAAGTGCAATTACGCAACCGTCTGTTTATCTAGCGACGCCAATCATACAATCCATAAAACTAAGTAAATTTAATAATACAGATAGTTAAACAACTTAATTTAAATATCAAACTATACACTAGCCAGTAGAATGACTATAAATGCAAATTATTTAATACAATTTTAAAATAAACTACACATCACATCAAAAGCTATAAATATACATGAGATGTACCTACAGGAATATGCTGTCGTAAGTAATTACAGAGTCGATCCCTTACGGAGCCAGTCATGGCTTAATTAAAGCCGGAACATTTGCATAGTAATGCCTGCGGAACATTCATTGTTTTCCCAATAAGGCCAGTTAACATTGCAACGTTCTGCACTCCGATAGATCTAGTCAACACGATCATAGCTAGATATTTAATTGATAGTGTTATGTGATAGTAAATTTACCAGTAGACTAACTCCAGACTGCCTCGATGGTCCCAGTCCCGGATTCAATTTTATGATATATGTAGCAAATAAATCAATTTACAGTAATTAATTATATTTAAGAAAGCCCTCATTCTTAGACCCCGAGAAAATTTCTTCATTCTAGGGAAAAGAGTGCCATTTACTTTGTATTGTTTTGCGATCTAGAGTCATAAGAGCATTTTGTTACTGTAAATATGTTGTTTATATTTTATTAATACGAATAACGTAGGTATGATTCTCAATTGGGTAGCATAAAACAAATTAATTCTGCAGATAACCACAATCGGTTTGTTTTATGAAATAAAAATACTAAGAGTTATATATTTTAATTTTAATACGAGAAACAAAAATAAACTTGTACCAAAACTCAGGATTCACAACGTTGGTGATTCGTTTTTAGACAGCTGTATAAAAATATTTAATAAAATTCCTCAGGATTTGATTAAAATGCCACTATTTAGTGGCGTTTTAATGTAAAATAGAAGTGTAAAGAACTTTAATTAATAATGGTTACTATAAAGTAGATGAGTATCTTGATGATGTTAATGCGTGATCAACATAAGTCTTTTGCTTGTTCGCACAAAATAAATTGTAAACAAAAGCAAATTTAAAAGAGAAAGATAATCTAGTTCTAATATAGTTCTCTCAGTTTCTTGCTGGTATCTTCTCAATAGAACTAACCTACCGAATTAACTATGAACCTATTTTTACATTATTTAATATCTTTATTTTATTTCTTGACAAAATTGTAAAATTATGACGTTCATATGTGCTCTTTATGTGCCTAGACTGAATAAATGAAATTGATTATTTGATTCTTTACTCACATAAATTTCTTTAATACCGTTTTCAAAACGTCCAAGAATCGAACTTACAACTTTACTATCAGCCTTCACATTTACGACCATGTGACTAATGATGCAGTCTAAAACATCGATTGATATCTTTATAATTTCTCTATTTCTATAATTAATCTTAAATGTCAATGTGCCCATGTGAAGTACAATTACGAAATTTTATACGATAATACATTCAAAAAGATATCCCACCGATCGATCATTTTGGTTCGAATCGATTTGGTGCGCGAGTTAGGCCATAGCATTAGTATGAATAGAAAAGGAAAGGTTCTGAAATACGTGATATGCATAATTGAAACTGAAGTCATTAGATTGTTTGGCCTTGAAGTGTGGACCAAACAATAGACATGATGTGCGGGAAGTCATAATGTTAATCTATCTCAATTTTAGCATAGCAATTATTACTAAGACGATAAAAGTACATTTAATATAAAAAACAGAAGAAGTCTTTAACAACATAAATAAACATTTATACATTTCGTAAATATTCATGAAAGGTACAGGTAAACGAATCATTGAAGAGGATAAGATGATTATTACTTTAAATGCTAACTTTCATTACTGATAACAAGACGTCTGCTGTAACTAGCACCTACATACGCAGCGTTGTTAGTAGATAATTAGGCTGACTAACCAATCATACCATGAATACATTGGGACCTAAACATAAACTGGCGAAATGTGGGCACTAGCACCTCTGCCTACCCCTTCGGGGATATAGGTGTGAGTTTATGTTATGTTATGTTCATTCTTGAAAATTGTTTACCAGAACTGAATCGTTTAGAAGATAATAATAGAAATACCTGAACCGGCAGGTTTGTATAGGTCTAGATCTAGATGAATCCCATGTGCATTACGTAAATAAATATTTCCATAAGTTTAGAAGAAGAAAAATATCCACAAATTATGTAAAAATTAACTTAGACAGTGAACTCTTTTTCCTCTTTATTTGTCTAACAATAGTATTATCACACTTACCTACTCTATTTATAACATATCTATGGTCCGATCGCTCGATCGCAAATAACCGATTTATATTCAATTTTACATTGGTCACGGGCTGCGGCCCCTGTGATTGTACTTAGTAGATGCGCCTACTACATGCCTTTATGCATTTAAATGAAGATAAATCATTACTAACCCCGATGCGTTTCAGTTGACCGAATTAAACTGATTACTTAGAACTAAGAAACATTACGGAAGTACAAACGAAAATATATTGAATTAGAATTGTACTAAAATGTAATTAAATTTAAAATGCATTTTAGTAATTTTGCATATGCAATGTAGTCTATTATTGGGTATAAGAATTTCATAAGCCTAGGCACTGCAATATTTCAATGGGGTAATTTGAAAACAGATATATTTTGGCTAAAATGGTTAATTAGGTAATTAGAACGCTCACAACATTACCTAGCTCACTAAATCAATAAGATTTAAATGCTTTCTACACCTCGGGACACGTAACTTGGACCTAAATCGCGAGACAAACGCGAGCGGGTTGATTTGTATCTTATAATCTGTGCTTGGTGAATATGAGCTTGTCCATCGCGTAGCACCACATGCTATCCTCAAAACACGCCCAAGAAACGTGTACTGCGCGAATAGGTTCAAGATGTGCCGCGTGGTTTCCGGCAGAATAAAATTAGGGCCACCCCATCTCTTCCCATTCGGTGTCGTACAAGGCGACTAAGGGATAGGGCTGTTTCACATCAGATAGATATATACAGCCCAGACTGAGCCTCAGATGCATGGCTCGAGTCAACAATAGTGGCCGGAATACGGCAATGGGCTCACTCCCTATTACGTGGGACCGAATACAATTATTGGTGAATTGTGGATGTTAATTTACCTCTGCCTAACCCTCCAGGGATAAAGGCGTGATTATATATATGCTATATGTTCCGAGCAATACTTCGATCGCGATCTACGTATAGTACATATAAGGCAGAAAATAGACATTTTTAGAAATAGGTAGGTAAAACCTGAAAGTGATTTTACCTACCTCTTTCTCTACCTACCTGAGCGATATTTTCTTAAAATCACTTACAAGAAAACGTATTTAGTATAGAACTCCAAATAAGTCCTCATTCTGATCTTTCCGAATAGTATTCCGTACGCTCTGTTCCTCCCACATGACAAAGGTCGATGCCCCGTTAGCAGAGAGTGAAGGAAAGTTTAACAAATTAAGACTTCATTGTTTACTCCATGTTGCGACATTACCTACCTTATCTTAAGTTTTCTTAACATTCATAAAACTGTAAGCACATTTAAATTTGTTTTGGGTCAGGATATAACAACGGTAACACTGGTATTGTCAAAGACAAAATTTAAAAACTTTAATTTTTTAGATTTTTGGTCTTTTGGAAATCGGAATGCAAAAATGTATACTAATATTATAAATACGGTAGTAAGAAGTACCTACGAAAGAAGGTAGATCGATATAATTACTCCTAGGAAAAAACGTTTTCTCTGTTCACCGCCACTACTCCAGTTCCTCCGTGATCATGGTGCTTGCAACGGCGCCGAAATATCGGAAACTCAAAACAATGTAATGTGGTAAATATCCCGTTTATTTTGATACTGAATACGGTAGTAACTCTATCTGTCTATCTTTCATATTTTCACGCCTAAACTACTTAACCGATTATAATGAAATTTGATACAAATACAGATTACGCCATAGAAAAGGACATAGGCTATGTTTAGTCGCAAAAGTGACGGGGCGAAGTAATAAATAAGACATAAAATAATACTTTTTTCGTGGGACTTACATACATACTAGCACATATTATTATAAACCATACATGTTTACCCCTTTTCAGCCTGTTGATGAGTAAAGTCATGTAGACTCATTCCTTAGAAAGAGGAATTGATTCCACAGCACATATTATATACCTATATACCGGTAACCCCTTCCTTTCAGGCGCCCTATATTATACAATATCAAACAGATTTTATTTCGTCTAGAAATAATTTCAGCTATTGCCTGCGGTTCTATTCACGTTCCGACTACCCATGGGAGCTACGTAGTAAGCATGGGAACCTATTCCAGGGATAAGAAGAAACCCATATGTTTTTCTATTCTTTATACCAAATTTCAGCCATATCCTTTCAGCTGTTTGAGTATAATTGAGTTACAAATATCCAGACATCTTCACAAACTTTCATATTTATGTCAGTAGTTCTAATGTACTGGTATAGGTACCATAGCTTACATACCTGCTTCTGTGTGGCTACTGTAAGAGAAAACAATTTATTTTAATAATTGCAAAAGAGCATCGGTTGGGCCCTCATGATCAATTTACAGCACAAAGGGCTCATTTACGGAGAAACGGTGCTCGCCCACATCATCGCGATCGATCGTGCCCTCATTGGGGTTACCGTGCGCACGCGCCTACGCCTTATATTCATAGAAATATAATAGTTATAATAAAATTAACGGCCAGTCAGTTATACGTTATAATAGAACGATAGAGATATAAATATGTATTAACATCTGACTGTAGCGATTTTCAAAGTGTAAAAAATTTACGTCATAAATAAAATTATCACTCACACTACTATTTCGGTAAGTTTAGAAGAGGTAAAACTAATTAAGAATATCTCAATGGATTTTTAAAAGAGTTCGTTTCTTTTGAAATTGACTAGTAAAATTATTTTTATATCTTGATACCATAGCTATTGGGGAATATTGAAGTTATTGGCTATTTGTCATCCCAGTACAACCCTCAGTAGCTAAGCAATAGTAAAATATAACCCCCCGCATATACTTGCAACGTACGCGAGGGGTACAATCATCTCTGCTATCATCATCAGAGTAGAATCATCTCATAATTGTCTTATCAATTTTGATTGCAATCTCTTTCCTATGTGACCACCAGACGTTTTCCAACTTCGTGCTATTAAAATAAAGTGCTTCGTAAAGTAATATGTTTGTTTACAAACACAAGTTCCTTCCATTTACCGGTGAAATGCAAACATCTGTAGCGCGAACGCCGCTCCTAGTCTGCGGATCGTATATCCTATCCTTGGCCGCGCCCACCGATAGGCGATAAATTTCCATCAGTAAGCTATCTATCCTTGACATCGACCGATAGTGCCACCATATTGCACAACCATTTAGATACCCATTACAATAAAAATGCATTTTGTGGGCGATCATTAATCTTCCATAGAGAAATTTACGATTTCTTGACTTGTTAGGAATGTTCAAATGTCACTTTGATTTGTTAGAACATGTTGAACATAAAGGGCGACGTATTTATAGTTGTTTTTAGGTATAGAACGTATGTCTGAAGTACTTTACAATACTGAGGCTTCTTACAAGTAACAGTTATTATACGCCAGAGTGCCTTATCAAAATCGCATTTAACTTCAAACATGTACCTACCTAATGATTAAAATTTAAGTTTAGAAATACATAAGCTGAAAAAGCAATTAGTAAATATCCCTATAAAATAAACCACGGTAATATAATAGTTAGCCTGGACCCTGCTCGTCTAAAGGGTTCTTGCAAGCGCGCAAACACTAAATTAAGCATTTGGTTTTATATTTTTTCTACACGATATTAAAATGCAATCTACGTTTAAGAAATAAACATGAACTGTAATTAGATCGACACACGAACCCAACAACTCAATCAAAATTAAATCATCATTAGACGTTCCCATCATTCGTAATTCAATGGAACGAGAGCTTAAATTAAATCTTGACAATGGACAATTGTCTTGAGATGAGATGCATAAAGGCATTGATTATTTTGTGGTATATTCTTTAAAGTTTTTTATTTAATCAACTGCACAAATCAAAGAGCCGTAGCGACAGACCTGGCCCTAGCATGAGTTATGAATATTAAGATTAGATTAGATTAGATAAGAGATGAAAATATGAATAGTACAGACAGTGGTGGTAACTCCTTGGATAGTATATTTTTGGAGTGGAGAAATCTGGGTACAACTTCGCTAAGGACACGATCGAACGGTTAAATCAGAATCGAACCGACTGAAAGAGACATGCCAAAAGTTGAATTTTGTACTTTTACAGGTTCTGTTTGCCTATTTCTAGTATCTAACTCAATTATACCATATTTTAAATAAGTTTTCAAAACACACAATGCAGGTTTTATAGTCATATAAATTGTATGCCAACCTAAGTAAAAAAATCCTTTTTAGTACATTTTATCGCCTATTAGAAATCATTTAAATCGTAAGCATTTATCGAAATCAGTTCAGCTATTAATATCATCACGTGCTAGGGCTAAAGAGATGTTTGTCTGAGATATCAGTCAATGGAATGCCTACACGCACACACGAACGTGCGTATTTGGCCCTACGTGCTCGCACGCATCTAAAATAAAACGTTCAATTTATGTGATCAATGGATTCGACAGCCATTCATACGATGCGTTATTCACTAAAGACATGTTCAAGGTGTTAATATGTTTATTCTTTATTTGTAATTGTTTTAACAAAACACGTAAATAGAAGTAAGTAGAATTTAAAAAAAAATAATTTAATGTCTAAATATTACATAATTAGTTACGTGAGGAATAATAAAATTCTCGTTCACAGACAAGACTGCAGGTCTTAAAATAGCGGTGATGATCTCTTTTCATTTTGGTAAAGCTCTTTATAAGCTTCACTACTATTTAAAAATATAACATTTTACAGTTCATATTGTCTTTTGTCTTTTAATATAGTAAAGGTTCTACAAGACAGGTCTAGTAAATGATACTGTCTGAAATTCACACGAATTTTAATCACCCATTGAAAAACACTACTTTTTTTTTAAAATCGTGATAGAATCCGCTAAAAGTAGGTTATTTCACAAAGGTTTATTAAATTCAATAATTTTGCATTCCCATTGGACTTAAAAAGGATTTTAAGAAGTCCAAAGGATGTGCCGGTATGGAGTTCACACTAGTGCTGATGTCTACAAAAAATAAAGTAGGGAAAACATTCAGAAAAGTAAAGTTTAACAAAAAACTCTAATACAAAATTGGACAACATAATGTATGCCTTTATGGTTCCTACTTTAACAAAACCTCAGTCTAAAGAAATTGATCCGACGTACAGGAGCCATCGTGGTTTTAAGAATCATTATAAGTGTATGCCACATGCGGTAATGTGGTTTAAAACAGTATAATATATACCTACCGTCGTATTACAAATTCATTATTACGAGCAGAAAGTCTTGAGGAAAGAAACATCCATAAAACAGGAATGAGTTGTCTTTTTAACAAACCGAACATTCCCAGCATCTCGCAAATGATCCACATAATTTAAATAAAACGGTATGCTTGGTGATGATTTTTATTGGTGAAATTTTATGAACGTGGTTCAGTAATAACCTCATATATAAGAAGTGTAATAATAAGTGGTAAATTATGAAAAACTAAAAGAAAAGCTAAAGGCAGCAAAATGAGTTTGAGTATGTATTGCAATTTTTCTTTTTTAAATGAGTTTTATTTTCTGTAACAGAATGCAAATAAATCAGCTTGGTTTATTTAAACGGCCAGTATTTTCATTTTTCATTCGAAGACATGCGTGGTGACAGGGCCCAAAGGCAAAGAGGTTCGAACGGGCGTCACCGCCGGTGGTCCGTCGTCCACCGCAAACACTGTCCCGCCCATTGTCCACGGTTTATTGTCATAAGTGCCTACATGAGGTCGCTCCTCTATCAATGTATAAGGTCGACTATACGCCACCACTAGTAATTTAGTACCCATTAATATCCATAGAAGTATAGATAGCTGCCATTACTATTTCATTGCATAGTTTCTCTTCTTTTGACGGCAAAAATATTTGCCAGGCCGACGTCTACAGCGGTGTATGTTTATAACACCAATTTAAAATGTTTTATGGAAGTAAATTCGGTGAATGTTTAAAAAATCAATGTTCGAGTTCTTTGACTTTCGTAGTAACTACTTAAATGGGAACTGAACTCGTAAAATGCAGTGTATTTGAGGCATTAAACTGTTATTCGGAATTGTTTGCCGTCTGAGAGGGCACGCGCCTCGCCCTGTGTGGCGCAAATTGTATGGAAATAAGCAGAGAAGTGCTATGAGATTTGTTCACTGACCAGCAGTACTGACTGGCTAATGTAAAATGTTACAAAGAGAGGGATTATTTACTTTGATGTTGAACTGAATGCAGTATTTGTATACAATTATAATTTACACTTGAATGTTTGAACGATCACAGTGTAAATATTTATACATATGTCTACATAAAATGTTACATATGTATATTGATTATTACGTGTATAATTTAGTACATTATATTTGCATAGTGATAAAATTAGAAGGTTGTCAAGTTAACAAACTGTCTTACACAGTATAAAAATTGCCGCAAAGTTGTAAGTACACCGTGTAGTACCTACGGGGCGCCACGAAGATCTCCGGAGCCCAACTTACCCTCAACTACTAGCCAATACACCTACACTCGCAGATTGACGAACAAGTCGTTGCCATAAATATAGCAAGTTGTAAATTAACGAAATTGAGAGTAGGAGAAAGTGCAAATGGACTGATGGGCTCCCGAGTTAAAAGCCTTAGATGCAACCGGGAACAGCGTGAAGATAATGATGATGGTTTTCCTGAAGTTCGTGGGAGATATGTAAAAGTGAGTACATATGTCGAAATTTCTTAAAACCCATTGATATTGTTTTCTGTATATGTTAGAACAATAAGGCTACTCATTGTACTGATTTTTTTTTAACTATTTATGTACCAAAAAATATTATATTGTTTAGGCGTATAGGTACGTGTGAATTATTTTACTGTTTGGACGACTCAAGAGTAGCAAAACTTTCTTATTAAATTTATTTATCATTGTTCTGGGGTCTTATTCTTTTTTATTCATTTGCGTACGCAAATAAAAAAGGATGTTAACGAGTCACGATTCACGAAGTGACATCATTGTAAGTTAAAATTGTCACCTTTTATTTTTTGCTCAGCCTGTAGGTGTAAGCAGGTCCCAGAAGTAGAAGGCTCAAGATGTATTAATTCTTTTCCTAATACATACATACATATAATCACGCCTTCATCCCAAAAGGATTAGGCAGATGTGAATTAAAACCCACATTTCACCTATCATTGTGTTTGGTCCCACGTAATAGGGGACGCCGTTAAAATTTAAAAATATACGATTCTGACTTATCTTATGTAAGATATGGTTTTATAAAATAGTATGCAAGTGTAGTTACCATTGTTAACACTATTTTAAAGACTTGTTAGGTTATTCTATTAAGAAGTAAGCCACGTAGTTTCCGGCAGAATAGAATTTGGACCACCCCATCTCTTCCCATGCGGTGTCGTACAAGTCGACTAAGGGATAGGGCTGTTTAACATCAAAGAGATATATATAGCCCAGACTCTGTCTCAAATGCAGTCGAGTTAACAATAGTGCACAGAAAACGGCGATAGGCTCACCACCTATTACATGGGACCGGTTACAATTATTGGTGAAATGTGGGTGTCAATTCACCTCTGTCTAACCCTCCAAGGATAAAGGCGTGATTCTATGTATATGTATGTCATTCTTCAATAACAATACTTTTTAGAAAATATTTTAATCTATCACTTTGCCTATTGGCACAAACTTTCTACATACTTCCACTGAAAATATTGCCTACAAACATTTTCCATACAACAAGACGCGTGTCGCCGTCCACTACAGACAATAGCAGCTGACTGGTTTATAAACAATGCGTTTTATTACCTCTCTCAAATCATAAACACCGCTTTCCCTAGTTGTCCGGCGACTGCTCTGTGAAACCTCTCAATTAACTCCATACATAATTACATGACATAAATAAATACTTGGTGACAACTGTATTTGAACTGCGTTGTTAATTTTCTTTACTTCCAAACGCATAATGTATTGGACTTGCAGGTTGCATCGAGCTAAATTTTAAGAACATAAAGTCATTAAATTATGGGTCAAACTCTATCTTCATGGATTTCCGGTTAAAAATTATAACCGTGAATGTGCCTCACTATACTAAAATCTGCAGACATCAGAATACCGCAGCGATAATAACCTCGTGTTGTGTTCCCGGTGAGTAGGGTAGCCAGAGCTTACTGGAGAGTTTTTATGCTGTCAGTGGGAAGACCAAGTGCTTGTCCTGCTTTATCTTTTACATTGACGGCACAGAAACTCTCTGTGCTTACAGGATTGGCAGCGCGAGTGTGACTCCTTTGTTCTGCACTCGTCCATAGGCCACCACTTTTCATCAGGTGGGCCGTGGCCGTCTGCCACCTAAGTGGTATTAAAAATAAAGTTGACTATAGAACGTAAGTTGTAATACAAATATATAAGTAAAAGTAATAGATATAGAATTACTAACATGAAATACAGTCAGAAATAAAGGTTATTATTAGTTGCGAATTACGTTGCATTACAAAACTTTGTACGGTATCAATTCGTATTATCGTTGCCGCGAGACACCTCGGGCGATGAATCTATTATACATCATCTTCAGTGACATTTAGAATTTATTACCGTTGTTAGAATGATAGAGTAGGTGTTCGACGAGCGAGTACACTACTCTGTTGTGTATGACGAAACAGCAACTATGAAAGCGGTTACATTGCGATGTCACGAGAAGATGTCATCAAACGTCAGAGTATCTACATTCAATTTATTTTTTCATTAACTTACGCTAACACAAAATTCTCTAGTGATTTTTTTTTAAAGAATATTAGAACCGAAATTACTAATATTCGCTCTAACGGCTCCAGCTAAGCTAAATTGGTTCACGTCGGTAGTTGTAATGGAAAGGATTCGAACCCGGGACCTTTCGATCATACGGCGGACTCCTTAATCACTAAGCTAACGACTACAGTATATCGTAAAGAACATGATGATTTCTACCCATGATAGATCTTTGTCCTTTTCTGTACCCTACCCTACCTGTGCAAAATTTCATGATGATCGATTAAGTTGTTGAGGAATGTAATCCCAACAAACATTTCGCATTTATCATTAGTTAGAATATCGAATTCGGTACCCATAAATGCAATTTCATGTCTGATCATGATTCGCTGACAGATTTAAAACAGGGGAGCAAGCTTTAAAAAGACATTAAAATTATGCAGTAAAGGTTATCTCATAGCAACCCGTTCTATTTAATATACTGTACTTCAACTTCAGCAGAGAGAAAAGTCATATCAATGCAATTTATTTCTTACCTAACAGGTAAAACCGCACTGCCTAGGTCAGGCTACGACTAAGGATTTAGGTGATAAAACTTTGAAGACCAGTAAACTTTTAAGTGTTTGAAAGTAGATACCTTTCAACCGCTTAAATCCGATGATCATTGGTAGTATACTGCATTACGTATGGTTTTTGAGAACCTATCTCCGTGTTATTTTATTTCTTTAATACACTCTTAGTATACTTAAGTAATTTCTTTCTTTCTGTAGGCATAGCGTTCATAGGTCATTGTTACAGCTTACCGTAACGTGAAGGCATCCGTGTTTGCTAGACTAATAGTATAATATGAGCTGAACTATGATTCTACTATGCGATTTTACTGTTATTTTGAGTTCAGAGTTTCTTAAACCGCTTTACACCATCAACAGCACATAAAAAGTTGGTCAATCAAAAACTGAACTTTCGCTTGCAAAATAATAACGCATTCTGTTAAATTTATATCCAATTAAAATAACCAATCAAATAAGGTTAATAAGAAGGATTGTGCGCAGACATAAAAGCCGATATTCCTTGTTACCGCGCCTCGCACGAACTCGCACGCAGTTATCGGGTGGCGCGATCTCTCATTAGAAGCTCTGCGTTGACGCCATTCGTGACTGAGCCATGATCTTTTTGAGCCACAGATTTAGAATAAACTAGATACTACAGTCGCTATAGCCCGAGCAGAAGTAGTCTTAGAGTGGCGATATGTGGTGTTACTGATATATACAAAAAAGTTAGTGCCCATAAGCCTTCTATCCCAGAGTATTGCGAAACTAGTGAACAAACTTCAGGGCCTTTCCGCTACTTTCGACCTTGTCTGTTGAAGCTCCGAGGGTCTTGATGGAGCCTGTTAAAACACTTCTACAAAAATTACACACGTGATTGGTATGCGTATATAATTATATTAATTATACCTATACTTCTCTAAGTCTATGTCCTCTGTCTTGTCTTACAGGCTACAAGTATCACAGGCGCGTTATAATCGCTCATATATCATATACGCCTCAATGACAGGCCTTTGACCCGCTTTCTATGTAGACGCGGTGAAGTACCATGAGGTAATGAATTTTCTATTGTGAAAATGTCATCATTATATTGTTTACTGACATATATCGTTGACCTATTTTGCATAAAAATGTACGGACCTAAAAGGCTGAACGAAGATTAGAAAAAGCATATGATGAGGCCGTCAAGCTGAGTGTCACCATTGTCACACGGTATGTGTAAGTAATGGTGACCCTCTTTTCTGAGACTTTGCCTTCAGCTCACCATCAGGCAAGGCGAAGTCTAATTAACATGTTCTATATAAAAAAAAAGGTATTCATATCTCAAGTTTATTTTAAGACTTTAACGAAACTATTTTGTGTACTACGATATCATGGAGCTCTTGTAGGTATTACATACATACATAAAATCACGCCTGTTTCCCATAGGGGTAGGCAGAGATCACGGATCTCCATTTGCTACGATCCTGACATACTACTCTCGCGTCATTCACCCTCATTACATTCTTCATGCATGCTCGTAAGTATTAGACAATTTTTGTTTTAAGTTTTATAATTTTTATAAAGCATGTCTTTAGACTGCCGAGTCTATAGTAGGCGCTCAACCTTAGACATCAGTCTAACTCAGGCTCGTTCATTTTTGGTCAAATATTTGCATTACATAGATTCATACAAAGTAGAAAGCAGAGAGAACTTGCATTTTGCTTCTGTTCATAGCTTCCTCTACTATCATTCAATCATACTAGTGATCCCATTGGTTTGGAGCAGTTCTATCTGACCTACCTTTTTTCCATCATATCGCATTATCTATTTTAATTTTAATTACCAAATACCAAATTGCCCTTTATTAGTTACCAATATTCACGAGCGTTTTGTCTGCAAATTTGCAAGATATTTGCTGAGTCATTCATTAAAATCTGTGAACTGTACTCCACAAATCTGATTATTATTAACGTAATGAAGAATGCGTATGTTAATGAAGATATCAAACACATATACTCGTGTACCGGCTCATAAGTTAAGGTATCAGTGTCGGTGTATCTACACGGACACATCGGTGCCACGAGACCACGACACCGCTCCTCTTAATGGTTCCGAGTGACGACTTATCTTTCGTGTATCATAATTTAACTACAAACTTTTAACACCAACTTGTTTATGACCTCTACACAGATTAATGTTTTACTCAATGGAATCGAATACCGTATTATTTTGTTTATTTTTTATTGTAACGAAGCGAAACCAAAAAGGAAGGTTATTATATCTATACTAATATTGTAAAGCGGAAGATTTTGTTTGTTTGAACGCGCTAATCTCAGGAATTATTGGTCCGAATTCAAAATTATTTTTGTGTCGAATATTCCGTTTATCGATAAAGGATTTAGGCTATTTATCATCACGCTATCGAAGTTCAGCAAATCCGCAGTTAGACTGGTAAAGTGGACTTCAGACTCCAAGGCTCCAATGAAATAAAATAAAAAATAAAATAAGAGGAAGAAGATCGTCACGCTACTAATTAAGGGAGCGGAGTAGTGGTCATGAATGTGAACAAAGCCGGCATATTCCCATACATTAATTGAAAACTAAAGAAAACCGGGCTCAAATAGGTTATATGAGGTTTCAAGATATGCCACAGGCGAAGCTGGGCCGCGTCAGCTAGTGTAATATATGTCCGCACTATGTTTTCCTATAAAAACTAAAGGGCTGAAAAGACATATGAAACCTCATTTTTTTTATATTAGTTACGTCAATATGAATTCATCCCGTAATACACATTAATATACGTACTGCTAAGGAGTGGAACTCCGAACTTGTGTTTCCAGATAGCCATAACCGAAGAGTATAGTAATAGGTTCCATCGTCAACAACATCATCACTGAGCAGAACGAGTGATACATTAACCGACAAATGACATTGTTTGGAAAGTTGTCAGTTATAATAGATAATATCTTATAATAATTTAAAACAAATATATTCCTCCGTGGCGTAGCGGTAGAGCATTTGACTGCTATGCAGGGGGCGCGGGTTCGATTCCCGCTCAGTGCAAATATTTGTATGCATGAATATGTATATTTGCATTGGTCTGGGTGTTTCTATGTATAATATGTATGTATTTACAAAAAAAAAGTATCTAAGTATGTTTATCCGCATTCTAGATCCCATAACACAAGCTAGTTAAGCTATGCTTACCATGGGTCTAGATAGCGTTGTGTAGAATGTCGTGGAATATTTATTTATTATTTATTTATTCCCAGGGGACACCAAATAAAGTAATGTTAATACACCACAAAGGGATACATACACCAGAACAGTCGTAAACTCACCAGTAATTACAAGAATTGATGCAAACTAGGATACAACAATTACACTACGAGTAAGTTATTCATCCGTTTAACATAACACAGCGTACTTAATGCGCTTTAGTAATGGTGAACATAACCATTTGCCTTTCACTAAGCGCAGATAAATAATAACAAAGTTGTTCAAAGGGAATAAATTGAAACTGTTCCTCGTATTCAATGGGGAAACAGAACTAAATAAACAAGGTTAGCATGACACTACACCTGAATCTATGCGAGTATTTGTGGAAGTGTTCGTGTAAGTATCTACCAAATGCTTTCATCTTCTGTAAACATTAAATGACAGGCGAAAATAAAAAGACTTGGCAGGTTGTGCACCACTCTTAACGTGTTATTGCTTGCAGTCATAACGTTGACGTCGACAAACACTTTGTGATGTGATGTGCCTAATTTTGGATGCTCTAACAAAACGTTTAGTACTAAGCTCGTTGCAGTGTTTAATTACTCGCGTAGAAAAATATTTATAAGTGTGCAAGCAACATCCTAACTCACATATTACTATTGACTTTTCTAAACACAGTATATTTAGACTTTTTTGTAATAATACAAATTGTAAGTACATGGTCAATTTTATTAGTGATGCTTATTCCTGGCCTAGACACATCCTCAACAAAGTATGTCAATGATGAATTATTTTTAATGCTTCTAAAACAAATCGAATATGCAAAAAAAAAGATAACATTGAATATATTTTTGTAAACATAAAATGAAAATTATAGTCTAGCTAAAACTGGAATGTGAGTCCTAAAAATGTAACGATGGACAGTGGTATTCTGTCATAAATAATATATATTTAGTGACTGCATAACACGCAATCACTTATTAACTCAATTTTATTGTGTGAGACCCTTTTAGTGCGATTCTTAAAATCCAATATGCCATATTAAGAACTTTAAACGAAGAAAGCTAAGCTGAGATTGTATTGCCTGATGATCTTTCCGTACAATATCACAACCCTTCAAAATTTAAAATTTTATAGAATACAACAAACTAAAATGGTATAGTGGCTTTAAATAAAATTGTTATACAAATATGCAGACCAATTGCTTATCGAAGCTGTAGAGAGTATTTAAGTCAGTCTGAGATGACAAATTTTAACTCAAGTATATTTCAGTCATGCCGTGTCGGTTCTCGGTGGAGTAAAATAAGGCCACCCTTTTCTTCCTGTGGGTATGGTAGAAGGCGACCTAGGAATAGGGCTGTTTTCCATCCAACAGTAAACATTCAGCCTATGACTAAGTGCCCGCTTGACAGCAATAGACTCGTCTCCCATTGCGTGGTACCAAAAATCATAATTGGTGAAATGTAAGTGTTAATACACCTCTGCCTTCTCCGTCGAATTTTACAGACGTGATTATTTGTATGTGTGTATATTTCAGCCAAAGGATAGGCAAAACAAAGACTAGGAACAAACCAATTGTACAAAATTATGTAAAACAATAAATCATAGATAGTGCATGAACTACACACTGCACGCAGAGAGGACCATCTCGCTGATTATCGCAAACCTGTTCCGTCGGAGTAAATAATAGTCTATGGTGGGCATTAGTCAGGCAGCGCCGCGCCAGCGTGGGCGGTGACCGCTCTGGAGAAGTAAGTACATTTATATCGCAGTGAAATTATTGTAAAGCCTCCCAAATGTCACGAGCAAGTATCAAATAAAGTTTCCGAAGATGTTTGCTAATGTTTGAAAGTTTTAACTCAATCACGCTCAAACGGCAGAAGGATCTGGCTGAAATATGTGCTTCTACCAAATTCAGCCAGATCCTCCTATAAGTAGTCTTTATGTTAATTGAGATAGGAAAAAAATTGAGTGCAGTGCAGGCGGGTACGTATCCCGGCGATAATCTATCCCTTACAGGGGGAATGTTCTGACCACTGAGCCACGAGCCATCGAACCTCACTTGAAGCCATCCAAAGCTTTCTATATATATATCCGTCTTACGGCGACAGTGGGAGCCATCTAGCGATACGGGTCCAAATCCCGCCTGAATTGATGCAAAATTTTCCTTCCTTAATCTATTTTATTAATTAGCATACTAAATGCTATAAAACTTCATTCAATAGTCTATATGTTGTTCTACAACACAAGTTTTAATTTGGAACAAATACTTTATTGTCAGGAATAGAATCCTGTGGATCACCGGAATAGAACCAGTTAATATTGGGTGGAGCCGAAAACAACAGCCAGTAATTCAATGTAGAAAATTTTCGCTTGGATGGAGCATTGTTTTAATTTTCGTCAAAAAATAAAGAGTAGTAACATCAACTGCCGCAGTATCGAATGGCTGGCTGTTGCCAAGTTCTGGGTTGTGGCTAAGTTCTGGGTCAATAAAATTTCATTATATGTCAGACCTAGCCATTGACTCGAAGAAGAAGATGGTTAGATCAAATGCTTAAATGAGAAAATCGTTGTTTAATTCATAGATAAGTAAAAGAATCAGAAACTTTGTGAACGTTAATTTTTGGTTTGAGACTGCTATAAGGTTTTCATGAATTGTATCGATAAATGGCTATTAGTAGTGATTCTTTTTTTTGTCGTTTCGGATAATGGGAAAACGTTCTAACACGGAATGAAGAACAAAACACAAACATATAGGCGCACCTCTACGTGCATACGCATAAAATGTAATTGAAAACAAACCCGGAAGATTTGGACATTAATTCAGTCGTAACAGGTACTTCTAAGATTCTGTTTGTTTCCAACTAACAACGTTAAACAAATTAATGTGCAATAAAACAATAGGGAAATGGTTTGTGGACGAGACTGCAAACCGTTGTACTATGCATAGTAGTACTATGCTCACATGATGTTTTTTCTATCCTTACTAAAGCAAATTAATAATGCACCAGTCCAACTATTTTGTATAAAAAAAATTACTGAAAAATATCACCTCTTCTTATTGGGATCCCTTTCTGCTGTTAAATCACAGGACAATTAAGTCAAGTCGGGTCAACATTTTTTTGTGTCTCGTAACTATTCAATTTTTGGGTTAGCCGCGATTCTCTCCATTCTTGATTTTGGTTTAATAATTGCGTGATATTTTAGAACCGAAAAAAATTCGGGGAAAATTGCGAACGGGCGCAATCACGACTAATCCTTTGAAGACATTATTTTTAAATAGGTATGAGTCGCGTACACACAGAATACCGCGGCTATATTGACTTCGTGTTGTGTTCCCAGCGGTGAGTTGGGTAGCCAGAGCTCACTGGAGAATTTGTGCTGTCAGTGGGAAGACTAAAGGCTTGTCCTGCTTTGTCTTCTACACTGACGGCACAGAAACTGTACTTACAGGTTTGGCAGCGCGACTGTGACTCCTCTGGTGTTACAAACGTCCATAGGATACGGTAACCACTTTCCATCAGGTGGGCCGTGTGCTTGTCTGCCACCAAAGTGGTATAAAAAAAATTACCCTCCTCTGTAGCCTAAGTCTTGAATTTAAATCAACTATCTCACCATTCAAAGCACCAAAGCCTCAGACGCTGGGTGATTGATGTCTACTGATGTTCTTATGATGATCGTGAGTATCAACAAGTGTTAGCGATATCGTTCGTACGCTGAAAAAGTTTCACCTAACAAAAATAAACGAGCGGCAATGTGTTTATTTTCTGTAGCTCATGGTGATCTACTTTTATAAGTCAATATTACATTTGCGGAACAGTTTGTAAAACTAGTTCAAATACGAAATATCACATTTCATTGATGATATTAGCCATACTATTACCCTTTTTTATTATCTAGTTTCTTTTTGAGACCATATTTTTTCCTAAAAAGACAATAAAAAAATCAATTACATTTTCAATATATTTTTTATTGTAATCCTCTTATCAGTACTACATATCTTCGTTATCCATTTCACGTTTACTTAGATGTACCAAATAAATTTGAAAAATTCTTCATTATAGGTATATCTTAGAAAAATCGTTATGCTATTACGATTTTTGAAATAGAGCACTTAGATACTGCACCGTCTATAAATGTGAAAACATGTTAGTCCTGCTTTACTACTATTTTAATTTGCACCTTTTACAATTCGAGTGTGCGTATTCTATAGTCAAACATTTATTTTATACCGCCCACCATAATCTTAAAGAGATAATCTAACGATAGATGAAATCTAAACATTCATCAATATTGCAACATTGTTGTCCAACCTCCGGTCATTAGGCACATTGTCTTTTCTGCTAAACACTGTCGATTAGCACTAACAGTGGCATCTTTACTTGTAATGAAATGTACCGGTGCTCTCCAGTGGGAAGTGTCGACGGTCACGGTATGCGCTTCGGACTAATATTTACCCAGGGCGAGGGGTTCTCACGCTGCACTTCGGAACAGTGATCAGTAAGTGTCAATAGTCCCAAATGTTGTTTATGTAACATTTTTGTTACTTGATGGTAGTTCAACTGTGAATTACGTTTTGGGTGTAGGTACTGATACAGAGCGGAATTTCAAAGAAACCGATTTTTCAACCGCGGCCCGCCTCATAATGATTCTTCTCCCTTCCATCACTTATTTGTTTTACTTTGATTTTACGGGAGTGCAGCAGATGTAAACTTGCAGGTTGAAGGTTTTTCTTATACCACTTAGGTGGCAGACAAGCACACGGCCCACCTGATGGAAAGTGGTCAGCGTGGCCTATGGACGCGTGCAAAACCAAGAGAGTCACACTCGCGCTGCCAACCCTGCAACCATTGAGAGTTTCTGTGCCGTCAGTGTAAAAGACAGTAGAAAGATGTAGTCGATTGTGATCCCACAGATCTTAGTAGAGCCTCATATATAATTTACAAAATAGAGTATTATTATATTCGGATAAGAAAAACCACAGTCAGTATGAACTTCCTTAAAGTCTTCATCTGGGATGAAATGAGTCATTTCATTACTTGCATTACTCACGTACTAATAAACAACCAATTCTACGTATGAGATAATTCTTAGTCATTTGTAAAAAGTAACTGACTAATGCCATTAGTCGTAAAATGCGTGTGTAAATAGTAACGGTCTACAATTGAATATTGAACCTATATGTTCTATGAAAGATTGATCACATATATTGCTAGGTAATTTAAGAAATAAGTATTTTTTTGTTAACGCACTGTTTTTTTTATACTACTTAGGTGGCAGACAAGTACTCGGCCCACCTGGTGAGAAGTGGTGAGAAGTGGTGAGAAGTGGTGACCTATGACTTGTGCAACACCAGGGGCGTCACACTCGCGCTGCCGACCCTGAAGAAACCTCCTAATGCCCCTTTTGAAAAAACCGCATATTGTAGGCGCATGGGAAGACCGCAGCAGGGACTTCATTCCACAGCTTGCGTGTGCGTGGGATGAAGTTTCTTTCATACCGCACAGTACGTACCGTCTCAGGTTGCAAATGTATGCTTTAGTCACGTCTATGGAACCCGCCAAGACCCATGTCCGCTGTCCCAGCCAACCTCACCTGCTAGCCGGTGCACCTGATGATTGACAGACTAGGTTCTGACGCAGGTCTTCCTCATTTCCTCGTACCTCTATTGTGAGGTCAGACGGCATGGCTTCTGTCCTTCTACAGAAAAGATGCCGCTGACAGTAGTAGGACGGACCACGGGTTCCAACTAAGTAGTATATTATAAGCTTTTGGCGCAACCGAGACGTACCTGTGATGTGATGACAATGATGCAGAGGAAGAATGTAACAGTTGATATATCGTTGGTTAAATCCGCTGTTACTCATAATTTAATTGAAATCATTATAGTTAACACTTACACTACTATACTTAAAACTCTTACTTTACAACGCCAATACTGTGACAAAAATACCTCCCTAGTGTTAAATTCTAACGTCATCTCTTCAGATTTAAATTTAGAACGGCAAGAGAAGAGTATGAACTCGCGATTCGGGTCGGCGAACACGCATACGATGTGCATTTTACACGTGGAATGCCCTAAATAAACCACATGTGCTTACTCAAGAGATTTATTCGTGTATATTTCGAGTATATTAAGATATCTCTTGAGTTTGTTTAATGTTTATATAGAGCATTTTATATTAAAATTGTTTGAATACTACGCGGTTCGTTTGATTAATGTTGGTAAATATAGTAGTGTTCATTTGAATGCGAAAGTTTGGACGATGAATGTTTGTTACGCAATCTTGCCAGAATGGCTAAACCAATCTGAAAGAAATTTGGCAAGTGTGTAGATGAGTGTGTAGGGCCATACTAACATCTTAGGAGGTTGCAAGCCGGTACACTTATCTGCTGAATATCGGACGGAGCTCTGACGCAGAGTTACCTCTCGGGTTTGGAGGAATGAACGGCAGATGCACAGGAGTGAGATAATTTCAATTTTATTTACTTAACTAGGCAATACTCGGTAACAGCTCAAAGTAAAAAAAACGCGATTGATAGCAAATAAGGTCTGGAAAACTCCGAAACACGACTCATTAATGACACCATAAAAGATGCAAAACAGGAATTCTTCAAGTTCATTACCATTCATTTCACATAATTTGTTCACAACCATGACATAAAAACACCCTATTCTTTGGCATCTATTTATGGATTAACAAAAAAACTCGGTCAAGTGAGTGGTCTAAAATTGTAGCTACATTTTTGTGTGTTTAGTAGACTATGTCACCCAGTCGGCCTTGCCAGCAACATTGTCAAGCAGGAAGGAGCAATTGAGCGAATGAACCGCGCGCGCAGATCAGAAACGTTCAATGGTCTTTGAGCTATGATCACGTGTGAACTAGGTCAATGGGTCGGGTCAATGACCTCGAATGAGCGATAATGTCACAAGGATATCGATAGTGTTGTCTCACGCTAATATTAGTCAAACTGTTTTTTGTTTTCGACGAAATGTGCACAAAATAAAAATTACGTTGTTTTCTTGGACACACCGCTCAATATCTATATTTTTTTATCTAAAAAGGCGTGTTGGCCAACGACGACCAATACGCATTTATATGTACTTTATGTTTTAGTTTTTATTTTACAATGTTCACATAGCAGATTCTTCTAACTGCATTGAATCAGAAACTTAATTTTCACAGCTGCATCACTTAAGAGTCCATTATATGTATAATGTGCACCCGATCATCCGCTTTCACCTTAGACGGGTTCGATCCCAGTTCCTACCAATAAAAATATAAACCATTACTAACTCAGTAACTATGTCTCTCTATTCATTATGTTTTCACTACTGCCTAACCGAATTCTGTGTACCCTAAACTGTGAATGTCTAAATATTGTAATTTCTTGGTTGTTGGTGAGAAATAAATCATTATTATTATTATTATTATTATTACTACTGACACAATTTTATTAACAGACTAAGATGTAGCAAATCGATAATCTTCTTCATAGTTATTTTACCTTAAAGATTTTTAGTTCAATGGCTCTATAATTTCTTTTTTTCTTTTGCTATATTAATTATTGCAAAATAAAATACGAGTAGGTAATGCCCGCCGAGCCGACGCATCGTTAATCATCTGCCATACCGCGATGACATTGCAGCCAATTAGCGAATGTTTTGTGCGCGCTCTCGAGATAATAAAGGCGGCCTTATACGGTGTACCCTTATTGGGAGAAATTTAAACTGATTGGTTACAAACCTGGACAATACGCGGCGAGAGAATTAACCCTTACTCGTCTCTCGGCACTAATTGGGCCCTAACTTGGAAATTGAATATCAGTATAGCTGAAAACAGTGAAAACTGTTAATTAATGTTCCTTAAGTGTAGACGAGTTTTTGAATTGTTTAAGATGTATTGAGTACTTCCATAGCCATATAAAGTTTGCGGCGGTGAATTCTTACCAGCACGCATTATAGCTGCAACATCACAAAATACATAAAAATGGGAATTCAATTTTCGAAATACCTATTAGCAGAGTGAACTAATCATTTATACTGAGAAAAATATGACTCTACCAGAATTAAGACTGAAAAGATATCGATAGTTGTTATCAATATCCTTAATCTTAACGAACTAAGCCAGACGGGCTTTAATAACTCTCATCATCTCATCTCATAAACTCACGCCTATATCCCCGAAGGGGTAGACAGAGGTGCTAGCACCCACATTTCGCCAGTTTATGTTTAGGTCCCAATGTAATAGGTGGCGAGCCTATTGCCGTTAACCGGGCACTTATAAACCTACGATAAATAGACACATAACTTCAAAAAGCATCGAAAAGTCATTGGTGTGTGCCATGGTAAAACCTGGGATCGCACCCGAGACCTCGTCTCAGTTCCTCCATTACCCATACCACTAGGCTACTGCCGGGCTATTTTAAGGTTTAAGCTAAATCTTCGCCATAATGTCTCATGCGTTAAACTTGCATAGTTAACGATTACAGATTTTTTTTTGTTTTAAGGTCTATTTACAGATTTACACTCGCACTATCGGCACCGACGTTCGTTTTGTTTATTATCGAGTTGAAAAACGTGAGATATCAGTGGTACTAATTCGTTAACACACATTTTCTTATATTCTAACCAAATAAATATAGAAACATATTGTTCAATATCAGTTTTTAGACTCCACAAGAATCCATTGTAAACAATTTCCTAGTAGTTCAATAAGAAATAATATTTCTCAAGAAAAGCAATCAGTCTCTGTCTTCATATTTCTTGACTTTCAAGTATATTTCTAAAGAATAGTTTCTCATTCATCAAACCGCCAAGTTCAAGGTGTACTTCGGTTACCAAATCCCTCACGGAACTCGGTGATCACGAAGTTATTTACCATAACAATGGTTGGTAAAAAAAATTACTACAAGACGGTAACATTTCTAGCCCATCCCATATAATTTATGGAAATGACCGCAAACAAAAACACATGACAAAGGTGTCTACTCGAAATTAAATGGACGGATAGTGCATCGTGTTCTCCATTGTTTAGCTATTGTTCCGAGAGCCGTAAATATCACCCCCTGACCCTCGGCTCGATACGTTTTACGAGCAAAGACCAAAGCTATTAAAAGTTACGATACCCAAATCTGACCGGATACGTCAAGATACTGGTTTTATAAGGTTGGTAGTATAAACAGGCGAAGAGAAAGAGTTTCATTATGGTTTGTCTCATTAATTAATGAAATCTTTTTCAGTAAGATTTCGTATCTTGCTCAAACGGAGATGTATTAGATGAAATTTCATGTAGCATGATAGATATTTCGAAATTGGTTACACATTCAGTTAAAATTAGTAATATATTTCTTTGGTTTTATAGTTTTTATACCTACCCTATCCTATTTTATTCCAGACAATGTAGATTCAATAATACAAGATTTACCTTAATAATTACATCTAGCATCTTTTCACTGTTACCTATGTGTCTTCATGTAAGTATGTAGGTACATAAATATGCGTATGGGTTTGCTTATGTAGCATTCTCGGTACGGGCGTCGCAATGAGTGCTCGGTTTTGCTTTGTCGTGATAATGCGGCGCGGCTTGCTAATTGGATACGATTTATTACCCAGCGCGTGCGCCGAACTAAATCGGCGCTCACCTTTAAATTTACTAGCTACTTCATTTACTATTTGCTTAACTAGATTTACCAACAACTACAAGATTGCCTTAATTAACCACTATTTAATTATCTTGGTTTAGCGATATTGAATTCAGAATAGCCTTTATTCTTCCTTATTTCTTAACCAGATGTCTTTATCTATCGCCGTTAGTTACGAAATGCCTTCGCCCACGTCCGAATTTCCAATCGGCTTCAGTATCGAAAAATAGAAAGTCATAAATTCACCGAAGGGCCGCTTTCCCGGTTTTATCTAGGTTAATGCTGGCTCGGAACTACGGAACTATACTGGAAGGAACGGTGACGGTGTTATTTTTGTTTCGGTCAATGGAAACTTAAAACATTAGTTCCGGTTTGTGTCTTCGATTTGACAGACGTATACAAACAAACCGTTCGCTTTTTAATCTAAAATTTACTTAGTAAACACTGAGAACGGGCATTGTTTGCATAGTTACGTTGGGTTTCCGTGATTATTTTCTATAAATCAGTGTAGACTTTAGTAGGGAATGAACGATAAAAAGTTAGGATAGATTTGTACATTAATCTAAAAAGTACTGTAAATCTTGAAAAATTCAGAACGTAGATGATTACTGAAGTTGGTTTTATTTTGGCACAAGAAATACTCTTTTTCATGAATACCGATTCATGCACTTAAATTATTTTAAATTATATACTTAATGTCTCAGTTCAAGTTTCCTAAAAAGCAGATTATGTGTCCATGGCACACTGACATTATTCGTTGAGCACCAGATGTTCACTTCAACAATAACAAATTGGAAAAAACAATGCAATACTCAGGATGGAATTTGATCACGTCACACTTTATTAATAACCGAAGTATCTCTACCGAAGTATAACCAAACTGAGATACTTCGGTCAATATCAAAGAAATGTTTAAAATGTACTTAGATTAAGTTATTTTTCAATTGTAAATATATTTACCTAAAAATCCCTGAACCCAACGCATTCCACTCCACGTAGCGTACAATTCTAAAGTTATTTCATAAATAAATAAATAAAGTTTAGTTTTATACTTAGTTTTTTCAATATAAATCTTACAAAGTCCCTACTTATTATGAAAATTTCAATAAGTCTAACAATAAGTTCTAAAGCAGCTCAGTAGACAATCGTTAAACTTATTTTATCATGTTTATTATATGTAAATTAATTATAAACTCTATCAAACTAAGTTCATTCCAAGGATTTTGTAACAAAAACTTATATCATTTCTAATAGCAATGGGAGAGTTACAAATTACTAATGAAGCTAAGTGATGGACATTTTAAACAAAGCTTATGTATTCGAGGCACATTAGAGCAAACGTTCATCTCGTGATGTCATACAATGTTGCAATCGGATAGTCTGTCAGCTTGTGTACTTTGTTACACTAAATAACTGACCTAAATTCAATGGGGCTCTGACGTGTTATGGTTTGTATGTCTGATAATCTAAATTCGTACACTGATACAGCCGGGCATAACAGGATGTCCTGCCCTATAGAGGAAATGCATCTACTATGCAAAAACGGCAGTTTATGCCAGGTACGTAAGTTTCGAAAGATAATAAAGTTGTTCAGGAATAAGGTAGGTATGGGGTGGGGTACGGGACGCAGACTAGATAATTTAATGAATTTTGGTTGGTTCCTATCTAAAGTGTAATCTGCCAGCAACAAATAGTTGCGCGTTAGTTGATTGGTAGATCTATTATATTATATTTTTCTTCTGTACTTTTTAGTCCAATAGGTCCTATAGATAGAAATCATTGGTATTTATTTATTTTATTCTTTAAATTTGCAGTTAAACCACACGATAAAAACAAGTAACTATAATATAAACTAGCTAATTATAAGTTTTAGTATTTACGTAATTACGTAAATACTAAAACTTATAAAATAATTAGATACAAGACAGTAAATAGCCGTATAAATGGGTATTTAACTTAAAAAAAAACAGCTGAGACAATGAAGCGTAGAAAAAATTAATGGCATGTCATATTATTTACTTGTACCTATTACTTATATTGATGGTCTTAATATAATCATTTTATATAATACTTGAACATGATATTATGCTACTTCTGCACTGTATCTTACTTACTATCACTATCGTAGGTTCGATTCCCGGCTCAGTGTCAAAACTTGCATGCATTACTCTAGAGGTAATGTCTTTAATAAGAATGTATTTATTTATTTACTTACCCCAGGAAAATTATTTCCTTGAATTATATATAAATTTTATTCAAATGAAGTGCTATAAAATACTTCAGAGCTTATAAACTTTATAATAGTTGAACCCATATATAAAGGTGTGTGTAATATTATTTATGTGCCGTATTTGCAAACAATAGTGACGCTTATGAGATTGCATGCTTGAATTAGTGTCAATAAAAAACAAGGAGTCAGGAATTAGGATATAGTCCAAGTCGAGTTGAGTAAACATTATATTTATAGTTACCTCATTTCACGAAGTGGGACAAGTTACATTTTCGTCAAATGGTAACTAAGGAGGTATAGGAGACTACTCCTGAGACAAGTAACAAAATGTCATCACAGAAAGAAAGAAAATCTTTTTCTTTATGACGCTCCCAATAGAAACACAGAGTTGTTTTCGTTATTTCCGTTTGCATCGGAGGCTTTCACCTCCAACCCCAGTGTCTGCTTACTCCTTCTCACGGGGCCCCATATATAGAATAAATAAAACTTTATAGTATACAACTTATAAAACAGTACATGTACAGGAAACACAAGAAATATGTACAAATGGCAGCCTTATCGCAACAAACGATTTCTTACAGGTAACTTTTGGGCAACACAGACATCCTACATGCAACCAGAGTGGTAACAAACATTTTTGCTTATGATTAATGTACCTACCGACAAATTCAGCATTCAGAAGCTTAAGTAACATCGAACTTCAAATACGAAATGACACATAATTTAACATGTTGAACACAAACTCACCAGAGAATTTATAAAATAAACGACATCTGTGTTTCAGTTGCGTGATGGCTAGTATACTAGTACCGTTATTGTTTAACATCACTCACAAAAAGAGCCCTTGATGCCGACCTTTGATAGAAATGCCAGTCTGTTATTTAGGGCTGACTATACACACACATACTGCGTTATCGTGAAACTATCCAGAACGAGAACACTGAATAAAAGAAAATGTATTATTTTATTTTGTTATGGAAAGCGTGAGCAAAGCTTTTATTATACTAACCATCTTCAAAAAAGGAGGAGATCGAAGTCGACAAAGCAATAAATCTATTAATATTTTTCAATTTTTAATGTCTTTTTTTGTTTCTTGAAGTTGGAATGTTCTTTTTCCATTTTAAAGCTACGAATAAAATATAAAAATTCTTATTTTATTCTTATTTTTAGGACGTGTTGCGAGTCGTTAAATTAATATATTGTACTAGCAGCTCTAGAGGTTTTCTCAGCGATTTATTTTAGGGCATAAGCTACATGTTTTACTCAAATCCGTTGAACTCCTAAGCTCTAAGGAGTAGACAGTGTGAAGAAATAACCATCACTCAAGAGAACATCTACGTGTAAATGCTGCGCCGGACAAGCTTTCTTGAAATATTTTTTCTCCAAATACAATATACCAATTATGAAACATATTATGTAAAATAGCTTATAACAATATCATATTTTATGAGGTTTACGTCAAGGACGTGTTTTTAACTTTTTATATTTTTTTAAGATGTCTAGTTAGGAAAATTCTACAAAAAGCTCATCACTTATAAATATATTATGTATATTTTACAATTACAAATTAAAAACAATTTAGTTAACTTAAATAAAGAACAGTTTGAGTCATTAATTGTTTGTGGTTAATTGTTTAATTTACAAATGTAAGCAAATGTTATTCAGATTTAAACCTTGTTATTTCGTACTTGTGGTTTTCCTCCGATATTCACTACTTAATTAACAGTATTATTTATATATAACAAGAAGAATCGACATAAATGATATCAGGGAATTCATCCTCACACGTTGCGACCTAAGACGGTGCGCACTGTGCGGTAAGAAAGAAACTTCTTTTAGGAGGTAGGACACGGCGGTATTTCCGCCCGATTGAGCAGTCCGACTGGGTATTCTGTACACCCTACAGAATACCGCGGCTATAATAACTTCGTGTTGTGTTCCCAGCGGTGAGTAGGGTAGCCAGAGCTCACTGGAGAGTTTGTGCTGTCAGTGGGAAGACTAAAGGCTTGTGCTGCTTTGTCTTCTACTGACGGCACAGAAACTCTGTACTTACAGGGTCGGCAGCGCGACTGTGACTCCTCTGGTGTTACAGACGTCCATAGGTCACGGTAACCACTTTCCATCAGGTGGGCCGTGTGCTTGTCTGCCAACTAAGTGGTATAAAAACAAAAAAAACTTCATCCCACGCACACTCAAGTTGTGGAATGACCTCCCTGCTGAAGTTTTCCCAAGCACCAACCAATATGGGATTCTTCAAGAGGGGTATCAGGAGGTTTCTTCATGGTCGGCAGCGCGATTGTAACACCCCTGGTGTTGCACACATCCATAGGCCACGGTAACCACTTCCCATCAGGTAGGCTGTGTGCTTGTCTGCCACCTAATTGATATAAAAAAAATCCATTGTAGCCTATCGACCAATCTGTCCTTAATCGCAGTATACCTATTACTTGAAGTTCTGTAGAAGGTATAGATAAGCGTCAACGTTCTGCAAAATTTCTAAGTATTATTTAACTTTTTTATATCTAATCGCACCACACCAATGGCACAGTATTACTATTTAACGGTGACGTTATCAAATAAAATTCGATCTATGCCAATAGTTCAAAAATTGTAGGGAAACTCCGATAGGAGTCATTTTACCAGAAAACAGTAACGTCCGAGCCAACGTCCGAGACCCATCACTGCGACACGAGTAAGGACTCAGGGCCGCACACGCTCACCGAGTGTCCGGCGTGGGAGACGGGAGCTTGTGGCGGCCCTGGGAGTGAGAGTTCTCACGCTCTCCACCTTGCTCGCGGCGATGGTCCGCTGCGCGGATGCGTGGGCGGCCGGCGCCTCCTTCTGCGAGCAAGTAATGCTCGTGAAGGAGGAGGCGGGGCGGGCGCGGCAGCGGGAGCGACGAAGGATCGCAAGCCAAGCTGCCCGCGCACGAGGGCAACTTGGGCGTCGGAGGTCGATGAACGACCTCCGCCCCCCATGAGCGCCGGCCTGGGGGTGACAGGTGGAGCCGCCTGTCACTCTGGCAGAAGCAGGCCGTGGCGGTGGCGCGCCTGGCGCGCCTCCCCGTTTCCGGGTTGGGGACTCTGTAGTCCCCACACCCGAGAAGAGGGCCAGATCGTGAGACCGGCTCCGGTGGGGAGGTATCCGAGGGGATTTTGCGCACGTAAAAAAAAAAAAAAAGGTACCCGTACTATGTAAAACAAAAATATTTAGGCATAATAGCTGTGACTGAATTTATTCTATGATTAATTCCTGTTTTTGAACTGATGATTAATGTGAAGTTTTATTTAGAATCATGCTTGAATGACTCACTATCAACGATGACGGACTTATTAGCTGGAAACCAATACTATTCGCAAAGGAATTTTTAAAGTTTTGAGGTAAATATAAACCTGTACATAAACAGAATACCTTTTGTCGAAAGAAAGAATAAATAATATTCGCACATATCTGTTCATTTAGTTACAATACAACGTTCAATTTGTTTCAACTTGATAATTTCACGAACGCTATAAAAGACCCAATAAATCTTAAATCTTGCACATACGTGATTCCTCTTACTCCGATTTTATCTACAGCTCCAACATTCATGCAATTTCAATTTATAGAACGGTTGAAGAGCTTAGTGTTTAATATACATACCATCTGAACCAAAGCAAAGGAGTGGGACATCGTTCATTAATCGCCATCGACCACGCGCTAATGATACTACCTATCCAGAACTTGAAAACACACCAAGATCAACGGAGCCCAAGCCAATCTAACTTTCTTTTAGGGATTGCAAAAAGGCAGTTGCTCTCATAAAAGCTCCAGTGTCTAAAGTTTGAGCTTAAGTCGTAACCAATATTAACACTGAGCTGATAAAGATACCAGTAGTAGGTCAATAAAAGAACAAATATGTATAAAACAGCATTGTAAGTTCTTGACACAGCAATGATCTAATCAAGATTAAAGAACATTAAAGCACCAATTTCGCTTGAAAGCATAACGGGACTAAATTAGATAGATATAACACGAAACAGCACCCACGATTTAGTTTTTACTCAACGTGAAAGTTAACGTCAAAAGCAAACCGTGTAAACATATTTTCAATACTAGACGTCCGAAACTATAAAAAGAAACGTTTAACAAAAGATAAATGACGATATAAAAATGTAATCTTATCGTCATTAAATAGGCAAACGATATAATCACGTTGTCACGTCGTCGGTGCGAGTCAGGCCCTCGAGTTCAAACCAAACGGATTCGACATTTGAATTGTAAAACTGTTAGAATGTTGGTAGTGGGACGCGGTGACCTCCGACCTGCGCAGCCGCCGCACACCGCGCTAGATTACGATGTACATGTATCTGCTGTACAGATGGTAATCGCAGCCCTACTCCCTTTTACAGTCGCATTAATGCTGCCGCCAGTAACTCTTTGTTTTGATGTCATATAAATAGCTTATTATGGCTACCATTAGTTGCAGTCATAACACGATTTATGAAGAAAAAAGTATGTCAGTTCCGCGTCGAGGATTTAAATGTTCACTCATCGCTGTTCTAATTCATTCTATAGTGTTGCAACTGCAGATAACGCCTTGTTTTAGAACGCATTACAATGATTAAAAAATCTTTCAATTGCATAGCAATTTATCATTTATCCGCCGGCTGTTAAGTATCTGTTGACTCACAGTTAAATTAATAGGAACATAACACAAAGTTAGGGCCGCGTTGGGAGTGTCGGGACTCATTTCTTTAATAATGAATCACGATGTGAGAAAAGAGGCAATTACTCTCATTATTAGAGCACATGAGTCACGGGCGAAGGAAACTGTATACCACATGGGCCAACTGGGGTGGCGTGTGGCATGCCATTCCGTTTAACGTCATACATTACACATGAGTAATTCTCAGAAGTCAAACATCCCACTTGAATTTTCACAAATGTTTACCATTACATATCTATGTTAGCTCTCAACTCTGGTACTAGTACTTGATTCTACTATTTCCTCAATGAATATGAAGCTGGCTTTAAAACACTAATTACAAAAATAAGTATTATATGTAGACCCAATCAATAAATCATCACTTTTGCGCAAAGTTCATTTATAGAATTTGGTTTTTTTTTCTCGTTTCAAGAAGAAAACCTAACAAAGGAGTGAATTTTGAGATGATTGAAAATACAGATGTATGAAAAAAATACATAATATTGCGCCTACCTACCCCAATAAATGATGTCACTTTAATAAAGTATTGAAGACCTCAACAGCTAGGTCATCCTCAACTTTTAAACTAAAAGTAGAACGCAAACCTGCTATAGAAAAACCGCATTGGAGCTAAAACAAAGCTCAATACATGTATCTTAGTCAGAAGGCGTCTTGGCTCACATCTGTGATTACTACAAATCCACATAAGCAACGGATATGAGTAACGACGGGCTGGCTAACAGACAGTTCTAATTACTACGGCACACAATGGATTTGTTTATTTCATTGAGAGAACACGAAAACTGTATCTTTAATATCTCGATACTGTGGTGTCTAAGTGGGTGGTCGATAAATGAATAAATAAAATGCAGCGTCATATCAATAATAAATGTTTTTGTAATTGTAAATACAGATTTTAATACTGTCTTAACGCCTTTTAATAATAAACTCGCCTACGATTTATTATATATAACGTTTCGTAACTTCCTTGTTAATTGTTATGATTAATGAAAATATATTTTTTAATATTACATTACGTAATTATAACTATTATCTGAGCACCAACTCTTGTGGTAAAAATCTGTTAAGAATTCAGTCTCAAACTTATTTTATGCTAAAATGGTAATATAATTTTTTTGAAAACACATTTATTTACATAATGTACATGAGAATTAAGTAAGTTAAAATATAAAAATATACAAACCTACAGGTTCTGGCATCAAAGAGTTCTCCACATCGATGTCAACTGGTAGGGTGGTCAGAAGGTAATATCAATTCTTTGCGCAAGGAATAAGAAGGCAGGCTCTTTGGTCACGGGTAGCGTCTATTAAAAGTTTGATACTCGTAACCAAATTTTCATTGACATCGTGATTTGACATTATATTATATTTGACATTTGGAAGATTGAGATTAGATTGAAACTGTGTTCTGAACAGATTTTTATAACAAGAACTGACCTTCTAGTCTGGCCTCTTCTACCGGGCGTCGCCGTCGGTCGGTAGGAGATCTGCAGTCGTCAGTTTTATCGAGATTTGTAGCAACTTTAAGCTTAATCCTTTTTACAAGTAGGTATTTTTCTCATTATAATTTATAAGTCACTACAACTTCAAACCGATGCAAATTGATGCGTGTACCGTGTACCCGCCAAAACTATTGTCAACATGTTTATCGTGTGGTAGTTTACGAGGTAATACAATTTTACCGTAAATAAGTAACATAATAACCGTGAATAGATAACAATAACAGGGACTTACAAGCTATTAATACATACATATAATCACGCCTTTATTCCCGGAGGGTACGGTAGAATTGAATTAACACTCACATTCCACCAATCATTGAATTCGGTCCCACGTAATAGAGGGTAAGCCTATTGCCGTCTTCCGGGCACTATTGTTGACTCAAGCCATGCAGCTGAAGCTGAGTCTGGGCTGTATAGGTATATCTGTCTATATATGATGTTAAACAGCCCTTTATATACCTTAGTCACCTTGTACGACATCGCTTACGAAGAGATGGGGTGGTCCCTTAGATTGAATTCATCTAAGGGTGGTCCAAATTCTACTCTGCCTGGGCCGGGAATCACGCGGGAGCCATTAATAGTTTTCAGAAAATTATGTTTACTATTATAATATGTTTTCCTATAATCGCAGTGGAATATATCAAGGTTGTCTGGAAGAAGTCGCTTCCAGCGATAAGGCCACCCATTGTAAATTAAACTGTATGCCTGCTAACTACAAATTTTACTGTAATCTTGAATTATCTATCTATCTATACCGTGGTCGTCTGTTGATCTTATTTATTTACTATTAGTAACATCTAATCTATCAATTTATTCTACTGGTAAAGATCATTTACCTATGTATAGTTCTACAGAACCCGTACGTTATTCCTAAAGTAATTTTTAAGTGCCCCACTTGACCGGAAGGACTTGAGGCCTGGTAGTCAACGTCAGAAACACTCGAGATAACTCTAACACCTCAAATAGACGCCGCAGCTTAAAGTTATTTGATCTCACCACTTGTAAAGCTCAATAAAGTATATTTAGGTGTCTGTTACAGGATGAGGGGTGACCAAATGGCCCGTACCTTTAGTTGAAGCAAATATTAATGCTCATTAACTAACTTGATGTCTTATTCAATAGATAAAGCTGTGTGCATAAAGTGCTAATTAAATATTTCTTAGGTATTCATTTTACTATTTTATGATAATGATTATTGATTTCAACAATTTGAAATGTTTTAAAATGTAAGTATTACATTTGCTGTTGTAGGTTTAAATAGTCAACACTTCCTCTTTCCCCTAACCTAATACATTAGTATGTGAATTAATATTGCCTAATGTTCACAGTATACTTATATATTCAGCATTGTAACAGCGAGGACCTATTATTGGCTTTATGTAACTAAGATACATTTTATAAACAATTTTTCATGGCTGTTGGTCCTCCGAATAAATTTAAAATAAAAAAAATAAAAAAAAGTAAGTATTCCTTATGTTTCTTAACTAAACTGTTTTAATTAGAGCGCAGTTCAATTTATTCAATAATCACGTTATATTAAAGAGTATAGAAATAATTTTGGTATTATTTTATTAGTTACAACGAAAGTTTGAATGTATTAATTTTCTAGCACTTAACCTTAAATGATTTGAATTTAACTTAGCATTTTAATAAATTGTACCTACCCTGCATGTGGACTACTTTTTAACCCGGGAAAGATACGGAAACGAAGTTAGTAGCTAGTTCCTGATGTGTGTGAGATTATACGATTAGGAGTACCCACAATCGATACTGAAATAAGCAATTATCCGGCTTTCCTAAAACATAAATGAAACATTATTGCAACCAAAGGAATAACTAAAATTATTATAATGAAAAATACTTCTTGTTCACAGCCTCGTGTTGTGTTTCCGGCTGTGAGTATGGTACCCAGGGCTCACTGGAGAGTTTTTGTGCTGTCAGTGGGAACACTAAAGGCCTGTCCTGATTTTGTCTTCTGCATTGATGGCACAGAAAATCTCTGTTCATACAGGGTCGGCAACACCGGTGTTACTCGCTTGGTGTTACACACGTTCATAGGTCACGGTAACCACTTTATATCAGATGGGCCTTGTGCTTGTCTGCCACCTAAGTTGTATAAAAAAAGCCATAGATGATTTTATTCGTTAACAACGATCAGTTTCTGATTTTGTGAACTTATGGACGTTTTGTGAAATAATACCCCCGACGACGGTACAATTTCGCAGAGTCGGGTCTGTAACCGTGCACAATAACAAGAAGTCGTAAAGTGTAAAATGACTTTTATGGCACTGTTCTCACAGTGTCGGGACACTTTTGTGTAGGATGCCAATAAGATAAGTCTCGTATACTAAACAACCAATTTAAACTTTCATTCGTTCGTTCAAATTCTTAAACTTATGCATAATTAAACATTTATTTTTAAGTGCTAAACTGGTTTTCGCCAGCATATTCGCATACTGATGTTCTAATTGGGAGCGTTGACCTCTTTTAATGCGAAGAATTTGGGAATAATCTTGAGAATGTGGATAAGCGAATTATGTTAAAACTTTCTTAATTAAAGCAGGGGATCTTTTGAAATTACTCAATATTATTTCAGGCGTCGGGTCGGATAAAAGATGTTATTGGGTTTTCACTGCTGCGGCTAGGTTAGAAGACACTTACGGTTAAGAGGTACTGGATTCGAAGTGTGAGTGAGTGCAATTAAATGACAAACTGTTTAAAAAAACGTTTATATAAAAATTACCCTGTATTTGCACCGGACTTATGATTAATGTCTAAAAATAACTCTGTTGTACTCACACGGATATTACAGGCACCTACAATGGTCAGCAGAACTAATACAAAGAAATAATATTGCTCTCAGCAAGAATCTCATCTGCATACATAAATTATAATGTGTATGTATTTTATTACAGTTCAGTGCAGTGCAGTCCTTACAACTGTGGCGCCATGGTAATGATGCACAGTATTTGTAAAAGCGAATAACATTTTTTCCCATAGCATTTTTTTTAATGGCTCTGTGCTTTTAGTAGAGCTATTACCTATAGTATTTAACAATAATATATAATAATGACATTTGAATTAGATAGGTTAGTTTTTTTATAAAAGTTTCATTATGAAACAGTTGTCCATAGAGCTGTATCGTAATGTAATTTTTTTTAAATTATTTTGATATTCTGTGCGTAAAAGCCGGCATTAAAGGATGGTTTTAAATTTTTAATGTTGACATTTCAGTATGAGAGTAGACAAACATATATTTTAGTATTATTTTCTTCACAAGTGTGTTGAAAAATGTCGAATGATACACGTGTGTATTGATGTCTACCGCCCTCGGCTCTCTTACGACCCTCACCTAACGGCTCCGGCTCAATGGCGCTTTAGCGATAATCACCAACATCTCTCGGTATCTCATCTATTTCGGTATAGAAATCTCTCAGTGAGTATCCGTCTCCAGATGAACTGACTATTAGCCCTAGCCTTTTTTGCGCAAAATCCCCACGGATACCTCCCAACCGGAGCCAGTGGTAGAGGTTATGTCGGACTCGAAACGACTAAAACACACGCCGCCTGTGGATCGTTTTGGTTGCCGAAGGTGAGGTTGACAGGCATATCCTTCGCAGGTCTTTGCAACCCTTGCTGTTGCTGGTCTTTTTTCCTTTTATTTATTGAAGTAAATATGAGAATAGGAACCTTCTTTCCAAATTTCATATTAACTAACATGACAATAGTGCCCAAATCGGGGTTTAAATAAATAAAAATACTCTAAGACTAAGGTAAACTTTACAAAGGTAGCGATACTGCATTTGATCTACGCGCTCTTCATATTACCATCAGTGACTAATCAAGAATGCAATCTATGTATGTGGCTTCAAAATGTGCGATAAATGACATGTGAGATTTGTTTTATTATTATGTTGCACGGTTTAGATTACTGTTAGATGAATCTTTCTCATGAGAATATTTATAAATGTTGCTAAACTTGATAAATATGATAGAGACGTATATTAATTAATATTATTAACTGAAATAATTCAGATGAAATTATTAATAGAAGCAAATGTAATGAAACTTATAAATGTGTTAGTACTTACTATAAAATAATATGACTGCAAAATTTTAACTGTAGCCAGCGGCTCTATTCTGCCCGCAAATACACCAATACTTGTTTATTATAATATTTATTAATAATAACTCGACCACAACGCCATCTGTCCGGTTCAGATTTAGTGTTTTGGTTTTTAGTAGGTACAATTAGTCATTTTAGAACATAAATATAGAATTTGTTGATGATTTAACAAATGTGGGCAAAACTATGTTTTATAAATAACTAGCTTTTGCCCGCAGCTTCGCCCTCGTGGATGTCGGTTCCCGGCAATTATTCGAAATTTTCTCACCTTTTAAACCTTTCCTAGACCTCCACGAACATTTCAAGACCAAGATAAGATAAATTCGTTCAGCCATTCTCGAGTTTTAGCAGTTGAGAACAGCAATTGATTTTTATATTTATAGAAGATTAGGTTGATGCGTCAATTAGTCCAGTCACTGAGAGGTCTATAATAGTTGACCGATTCTTCAATTACTTAGTATTTGTATGAATAAAGTAGATAAAATAGAAATCTTCGTATTCGCTGTATTTTTTCTTGCTTATGAACTCGAAGTATGTAATCAATAGAATCAAAGTAACATTATTAAAAACACTTAGCTGCAGTAGTTTCAAGGTGATATAAAGGCAGTTTAAATTTCACTTTAGACATCCAGGTAATATCAGTCAGGTGGACATGGTAAACTTAATATTGTAAATACTATTGTAATTATTGTAAAATATTTATTTATTACTGTAAAATATTATATATTATGAAACCGCTTACTTCGGTGCCCATTTCCTAAATATTTGGTCGATTTACGCTATTGTAACCTTCACCGTCTCTCGCGTTCACATTATTGTGTGTACAACTGTTTCAACTGGACCAAAGTCTTGCATGACGAGTACGTTTCAAAATAAAAAAGATTACTTTCAAATTCAAAACACTCCAGATTGTTTATATTATGTTGCTCTTGATCTTGATTCAACTTGAGCCGCATGGTGCAAGTTTTATGCTCACGCGCACTGCGCCTACACGCATTCCTGGGTACTCAAGTCCCGATTTGTTTACCTTTGACATACTTGATACTTTAGAGACGACGTCTTACCTGAAAAAGAAAATATTTATTAATTTAAACTAATTTAAAACAAAAAATTATGTTCGACGCTTCCTTTGTGCAGAATGTTGACTTTCATGGCACAAAGAAAAAGTCTTGCCTTGCAAGCTATTTTAGTTTTTCCTTCTTTTCAATCAATCAAAAATAAAAATAAAACAATCTTTAGTAGTATGACTAAAGATAGTCCTCCCGCCTGCGAGAAATTATTAAACCTGTTCCCGCGACCCACAATACTTAATTATTCACTTACGAACGTTCATCATCTATCCTTATAAACTTTCCTATTTATAATATTAGTAAGAGTGATTGAATTGACGCTGATTTTAACCACTGTAAACTTTAAAAGTAAAACTAGGTGAAACTTTTTACGCAAACTCACTTGTTAAGGACTGTCTAATGGGCAGTTCAGTTGTTTAGGTAGATCTAATTAATTCGACCTTATAATGCAAGTAGTACTAGAGCCAGTACAGTTAACACAATTGTAATTGTTCTTCGATAAACGAATAATGGGCCTGTGCCAATTAGTAACGAGAGTACTAGTGTTACGATAAGGAAAGTTTGTTGAGTTTTTGTATTTCTTCCGATAGAAAACAGCAATTGGGCGCATATATGGAGCAAAAATATCGCTGCATTGCCAATTCGTGAAAATGCCTATCTATGGCAAATAATAATATTTTTTTATAATAAATCATTTTATTTTCCAGATAATTAAAATCCACTTTTTGTTAGTAAATATTTAAATCTATGTTAGTATTTATATTTTACAAAAGATTGGTGCATTTTATAGACGTGCCTTAATATGTGGCACTCATAGCCCCTGTCCACAAGTACATTGAGCATACTGTTGCCACTGCCACGCATTCCATACAGCATCGACGTCATTTTTTTTCGCCACAACGCTGCGAAACCATCGGTACGTGCGTGAGCGAACATAGCCGATGCACTACAGAAGCGCGGCAGCCGCAACAGCGCTCTGAAAGCGTTATTGTATTGTATACATGTATAATGAAATCACTGCAGATTTAGGACCAGTCAAGCATCGCTTCCTTTTTTGTGCGAACTTGTTTTCCGACATAAAACACGATTAATGTTTAGATGACTTTCAAGTACTCTGCCTAATAGACCTATAAAGATGCTTTGTCTGTGATACCGCCTCCATTATGCCAATTGACCAACCGAAACTGTTGTTAACTCCATTTTATCTACCCTGTACAGTCAGCATCAGATAAATCTTGACTCACAATGATGTTAATACCTTGGTATTCCCCCTTCCTGTTGACTGATTGTTCTGATAATTGGTACACACCTTTAGTTCGGACGATAATACAATTTAAATCAATGAAGCAGTGTCATTTAACATCTGATAATGTTAATCATCATCATCTAAATGATGTTAATATCAAACTAATCTTTACTAGTCAAGATATTGATACTGACTATACACAGCCAAGGAAAAAGAATAATAATAAATATTCTACAACATTCTACACAACGCTATCTAGACCCATGGTAAGCATAGTTTAACTAGCTTGTGTTATGGGATCTAGAATACATTTACATATACTCTCAAATGAGTAGTTAACAAGACAAGTTAAAACAATTGGTAAAGATGTTTTAAAATGAACCTAAACTCTTAAAAGAAAGGTTCACCTTATTGCATGGTTCACTATCACAAAGTTGAAACTGTGATATATTATTGAGCAATGCTATTGACCTCCTTATAATTAGGTTTATTGCAGTCACAATAAACTGTCCTCTCTCACAATTGTATCCAAAGGGCATAGGTTATCATAAAGGGAACCAACTTCACTCTTTGTTGGATAATACAATACATGACATTATATTCTTGGAATTGGTGGGTAAATGATGTAATATTTTAGGTGCAGATTGAAATAGCGCTAAAGAAAAAGTTCATATTATATAATGACGTTGTTATTGTGATAACAAGAGCAATAGGTAATGTTACAATACTGATTATTGTTACATTTAAGTAAAGTAGGTAATACCACAGATAATATAATATAATTCTTAGTAATACTGAGAGGCATTCATATACATATTTAATAACGGATTTCTAGTTAAATATATATAATTAAGTATTCTAATTTAACATAACGTACGACATAATAATAATAGCACTCGCACCTAAAGAATATGCAGCTAAAATGCTGTAATACTGTGTTCAATACCTATATCCATAGTTAGCATTAGAGTATTTGTCATATATAGTTTTAAGTATCCGATATTTCTGCATTGTTGCAAGCGCCACGATAAAGAAGGAACTGAAGTACTGGAGATTAACGGTGAATGAATTGAGCCAAGGTAGATACTGAGAGCTTCGAAGCGACGAAATACTTATTTGTAGAAAATTATCAATTGCTCTGTGCACTAGCATTTCTCTGTTTAAGCATTTGCAACATGCTTACTGCTGCTCATAAACTAGCTATCCTAAGTGACAATATCTACCCACTGTAAAATTCAACTCGTGCTTTAAGACTTCCATATTTATTGGGCTGTAAGCAACATGTTATTGCAGTCTGTTTTTGCAAGTTATCTATCAATCTAAATAGTATTACGTCGACATAGCACAATGTGGATGATAAATCCTATTAAATCACTCTCTTAAATAAAAGTAAATACCTACATCGTCTCCTAAACTTACAATCTTATTGTCTCAAATGCGCATCACTATTATAGCACTCGATAAATCTCGCTGTAACGTTATTTTATTCGCGATAAATTCCTATCGCGATAATTCAACCTACTTATGCGATAGTGAATGTGCAAACTATAAAGAACACTAGTACCTGCAATCACTTTGACGAAAATCGTAAACTTGCTCTTCAAATTGACAGCATTGGAATGCTCGAGCCTCGAGAAAAACAAGTCAAACCGTTATATAATTATGGACTTTGAAAATGTGTTACCCAATATCCAATGTTCAAGCTAATCTCTAATAAAGTATTTGTTATGGACATTATGAAATATGCCAAATTAGGGTTTACGATTCATATATTAATTTGGCATATAAAGTCTGTCACCTAACATCCAACGGTCAAGCTATGACACCAAATAAGCAATTGGTTGTGGTCCTAATATGGTATGTTCTACTATGCCGATGACTGTTTCTCTTTTTACAGCAATTGTTATTATCAGGCATTGGTCGAAATTCAAGGTCCCCACTCTGAAAACGTTATTTTTTTTATAGGTGATGATAAAGGTAGAAATGGAATGGAAGCTCTATCAAGCTTTCAAAAATGGAACATATTCAATAGAATATATTGCAATATACCGTGATCTCTACGTACCCCAATGAAAAAGAAAGTTGACTGTGTCTATAACAGCCTAAAATGTAAAGAAAACATGTATATATAATAAGTAATAAGCCCTCTATTTTAATCTAAAGTGTTTTGCCGCTTATCATACAGCCATTAATTATAGTTGAATGAATTCCGACGCCCACTAGATGTACTTGCAACACAAACATAATTATAGTAATTGATTTAAATATTATAATGGTAGGGTTGCTGAAGATCCAATCTATAAAATTTGATAAACTCTGATGGTGTGTAAACAGCGTAATTGTGGCACTTTCTATGATGTAGATTGTGTGTTATAGCCTTTATTATTCAATCTGTACATCGAAAGGCTGCCGCCCGAAGATCCCAACCTTGCTTTTTTGTTACGTTACTTGTAAACAATAGTTAATATAGAATCGATAAAAATGCTTTGAATAAAAAGCGATAAATGTGTATACAGACTTACGAACATTGTAGAAGGACTTTTTTGTTATTAATTCTTGATGCTATTTTGATCTGAATAAATATGGTCATCTTTGTAATGTATCCAGTCGCAGCGCCCCTTAGAGTATACTCTAAGCAGCACCCTTTTTTGGTTTGGATTATATGACTTTTTTGTGTGCGCCTTCCGTACTATCCCTACGTCAAAAAACAAGTGTACGGAATCCGTCCGTACACTTGTTGGCCGGAGCAACAAAGGTTGGCTTGGGATCAAAGGTTTCGTTAAATACGATCTATAACATAACAACATAACATAAACTCACGCCTATATTCCCTGAAGGGGTAGGCAGAGGTGCTAGCACCCACATTTCGCCAATATATATCCTGTCAATTATTATACCTAATAGTAATTAAGATGTGTCTAAGTGAACTTTCCTTTTAAACCTTATCTCAATATTTAGATTTTATAGCCAAGGATATCAAAAACCAGACTGTAAACATGTATCTGTGTGAAAATTATTCATTATTAAAAGTGTGAACTCCTTGACGAGAAGAATATTAACTATAAAATTTAATGATTAAAGCTTACTTACAGGAAATTTTATTACCTGTTTAATAAAAAATCGTACTCACCCAAAGTTGATCATTTACATAAGGTCCCAATCTTGGGTTTAAAAACCTACGATTTTTAAGACATATTTTAAGTATGTGGGATTTTGTAGCAATATTATATCGAATGAAGAAGAGAACTAGTATTCTCTAAAGATTAACATAATCTACACATGAAAAAACAAATTCAAGCAGGGCACAGCTTGCGCTACATTGCCGTGTTTTAAGGGATTTCCTACCTATCCTATACCTCGCTATCCTACAGAGGTCCCAGTGATGGAACAATGAAATTTTTCAAACCCAATATCTACTTCACCACAAGCCCCAGCAAGGAGGCATTACAAAAAGTTAGTAACACATAAAAACAAGTTCGTTCGGTTTTCAATTTTTGAAGCGTAATCAAAGTATCGTGTTACAGTAGTCGGTAGCTCATTAAAATGTCCTTCAATGCAGCCTGATCCGTGCATCCGTTGTAATGCTTTTTTTTGTACAACACCCATAGCACCAAGCGTATATAAGGCGTACGAGATGAAAGACAGCATTTATGAGTGCGCCCCGGTGTTATATTACAGAGGGTTACATTAAGTTTGTTTATACACTCGAGAGCAATGAATCCGGGTCACTTAAAGAATGTTAAAAATCTCGGAAACTAAAAATGATAGGTTAATGCAATAAATTGTATTTAATAGACAATGTAATACTCCTTAAATGAAAGTAAAAAAAATATGAGTCACCATACATTTTATTAACACAAAATTACATAAAGAAAAAAACTGCTGATCTCTCCTTAAAACAAAAATAGGAAACATGAAATTTTTGAACTTTATTACGATTTTCTTGAATTTTAATACTTCGTATTGCCTCCTCGTGCTTCCATTACTGCGTTTACGCGGTTTGGCATGCTGTACACCAAGTTCCTTATACGATTTTGGGGAATATTCTCCCATTCCTCTGTGAGAGCAATTTTGAGCTCACGAAGCGTGATTGGGGGAGGGTTTCGTTGTTTTACGCATCTGCCTAGCTCGTCCCAAGCATGCTCGATCGGGTTGATATCCGGGCTGCGCGCTGGCCACTCCATACGAGTAATGTTCATCTCTTGAAGGTAGTCATTCACAATCCTACCTGTATGAGGTCTGGCATTGTCATGCATAAATATAGCATCCTCACCTAAATTGACCATAAATGGACCAACGTGATCATTGAGGATTTCTTCCACATATCTTACGCTAGTTAAAGAGCCGTTTTCTATGATCACCAGCTCTGTGCGACTTTCAGAAGAAATTCCGGCCCACACAAGTACAGACCCACCACCGTAGGCTACTTTTTCTTCGATGCATGCTTGCTTGAATCTTTCCCCTGGTCTTCGATACACTCTGTGTCTTCCATCGTGCTTGTAGAGCATAAATTTTGATTCGTCGGAGAACATAACTTTTGACCAATCTTCAATACTCCAATTTACGTGGCTCTGGGCATAACTTAGTCTCGAAATACGATGCCCACGCTCCAGTTTAGGGCCGTTTGCAGGTCTAAGGGGTTTTAAGTTAGATTCAGCAAGCCGACGTCTTACTGTCCATGCACTTGGGTTACTTCCTCCGAGGCGTCGAAACTGATTGGTGAGTTCAGTTCCTGTGAGAAAGCGATTTCGAAGCATGGTGTTCACCAAGTATCGGTCTTCTCGTGCTGTGGTACACCTGGTTCTGCCCGTTCCTGGTCTGCGTAGGTTAGAACCAGTTTCTTCGTAACGTCGGAGAACTCTTTGTACTGTTGACAGCGACACACCGACAGTCCTGGCTGTATCGCGCTGACTCCGGCCGGTTTCCAGCATTGTAAGTATTCTGGTGCATTCTTCAGGCGTAAGCGACATAATTTCAGCTTGATTAATGAATATAGAGCACTATCAACATGGTTTATGTACCCACATAAATGACAGATTACAAACAAAAGCAACACCAAATGCTGTAATTTCGTAGTTCCATCTTCGAAAGTGGCCCTTTTTCAAATTTGATTTTTTTATGATATAACTTTACAATAACTAAGAAGTTTTAATACCTTCATTTAAGGAGTATTACATTGTCTATTAAATACAATTTATATGCATTAACCTAGCATTTTTAGTTTCCGAGATTTTTAGGATTCTTTAAGTGACCCGGATTCATTGCTCTCGAGTGTAGTAAAGCTAATTTAAATATTTACCCATTAGATTTGAGCAAATATCTATAGTTATTGAACAGATAGAACACGCGTGGGAATTATCGTAGTCAAACATTGTGTGAAGTTGAAATTGGTGTGGTCAGTCGCGCTCATTACGTTTACAAGCTGTTCGAATACTTCGAATAGTGCCGACAAAAACAAGACTTACATTATAGGATAGCACGCTTTATGATAAGAACCTTTTGTGCGATACAACACAGTTAGTTGTTTGCTTGTAAGCTTTTAAGTAAATTACAATATTTACATCACGTTGATGAGGAAATGATAAAAACTTCATCAATTTATTGCTTGCATTAGCGCGAAGATTACACGAATGCTAGCAGGTTAGTACTTAAAATTAAATCATACAAAGTTAATAATACAAATACATCAAATAACCTAGATGATCGTTAAACGACTTCTCAAAAAATCTTTATAAATTATAGCTAAGAAAGGTTCTTAATAACTATGAACAAAGAGAAATCGCATCAAAATCAGTCTATTCGTTGCTGAGTTGCGATAGCATCGATAAACACACAGAAATACACTCTATATGGTACAAATAAATAAATATTATGCATGGAAGATAAGTGCAATTTCATGAAATGTATGAATATTTAATATTAGAACGCAGCGTCCTTTCAACTGCACCCGAAAGCTGAAAGTAAGATGCGAGTTGTTCAGGATGACGTCACAGGGCATCGACCGCCGCTTGTAAAACTTTACTAATATTCGCAGTCAAAACAAATCGCACTCAATAGCACGAGCTTTATTGAAATTGAACCTCATTGGGTAAGATTTAAAGTTGTGTTTTGATTCGATGAACCCGAGTTTCAGGCACCATTATTTTAAGTAGTTTCGTCTGGGGACAAATACTTCATGTTTTCCTGTTACCACGAAACGGAAACCACTCGGATATCTTGGGACTTTTATTATATGTCATTCAGCTCAAATTATGTACATTTTTTTATTTAATTGGTTTACGTATAAATTCATATACATAATGAGTTTTATTCTTAAAATAATAACGACCGAAAACTCGCCGTGTTATTTCTAGTCTCAGACGACTGAGAAAACGTCCTAAAAATTTATGTGATTAAATTGACATTCTTTTTTCATTTTCATTTTCGAGCTTAAATTGACATCAATAAAGTTAAAGCAAATGAATTAATCGATATTAAATAAAAGGGTGGTAATTCGCCGGTTAAACCAAAGCGTTCTAGGTAAAAAATCCCAGATGGCCAGATCGTAAGAGATGGCCCTGGGTCGGCCGGGGTCGGCCGGGGTGCGAGGAATATGCCTGTCAACCTCACCTTCGGCAACCAAAAACGACCCACATGCGTTTTGGTCGGTTCGAGTCCGACATAACCTCTTCCACCGGCTCCGGTGGGGGGGGGGGGGGGTATCCGTGGGGATTTTGCACACGTAAAAAAATAGCTAAAAAATTCCAATGTCAAGTAAGTACATACGATTGCGAGTCGCCCTCGATAGTAACTTTACAGAATACTAGTTACCGAGGACATTAGTTTTAAAAGCTTTCTCCAAATAATAAACTAAAGAAATATAACAAATATCTGATCTGATGATTCAATTGAAGAAAATAATATTCTGTAATTTTCTAGAGTACGTGTACGTGTAATTGAATGAATTATACTTTCTTTCTTTCACATCAAGTAATCAATCAATCAGCCTATTGGAGTCCATTGCTGGATATAAACCTCATCAAATGTGCGTCATATAGCACCTTGCCCCGCTACCTACATAACACAAAATTAAACTTTTTTAAGAAAGGTACTCGTTAAAATAAATGAGTTACATTCAACAGAATAGGAACTCAGAATTAAGTCTCCCTGTTTTAACAAATGGTTGCACTCTCTGTACTTGTCTAGGTATAATAGAAACATCAATCTTTGGAGTAGTGTCGCCCACTCTGTTTTCTCTTATTTAGCATCTGTCAGAGGGCTAGCAAGCAAGACCCCCGTAGATAGTGTGGGATATAGTAGCTGTTCTGATTTACTCAGTCAATATTTTAATACATTTACTTACTAAGACTATACGTACTTACAGGACAACTTGAAGATAAAAGGCATAAAAGTAGGATGTGAATTAAAAATACTATTCAGAAATAGTTTCTTTATTTCCGTAGAGCGGGTAGAGCGTTCAACTGATAAACCTAACCTAACGTCAAAGGTCGCGATTCGATTCTCATAAAATAAATATAATAATTACATTACATAATAAATAATTTTAATGAAGTCGTTATTACGCATCGACTTAATCATAATAAGGCGAAGATATTTCAAACAATACTTCGGTACCATAATGAAGAACTTTATAAGCAGACGTGACGAAAGTGGCGCCAAAAACTCATTCAACTCACATGCTTCCTGGTGACTCATATTTGTAAATACACGATGAGTTACGTCCTTTTGATTCCGAACTGCAAAACAAAAGATTGTACGAGCTTTGTCGCAAGTTAATGATTCGTTGTGATTCTCGGAACGTAGACTGTAAGTTTAATTACGCCGCTTTTCAGAACAATCTCAAGTAATACTGTAATATGCAATAACACTCAAGTCTGTAACACGACTTATAGCTTTAGATGAAGTCATACTTCATAAGCATCTTTAGATATAATCTTTAGAAAATAGAGTCAGGTAATTTGTGTTTATATCTTGCTTCTATTAAATGCGAAAAAATGTATGGATAATATGAACCCACGAATGGATATTTGTTGCTCAATATTTTTTTATACCACTTAGGTGGCAGACAAGCACATGGCTCACCCGATGGTAAGCAGTCACTTGAGAACGGCAGAACGAATATTGATTGAATTTGACAAACTATAGTGTGACTGCGAGTGCTGTACCGCTTCCATGATACGCGCTGCGTAGCTGGGGACGCGGTAAAGTAAAATCACGAAACGAGAGCGAGTGAGATACCGCCACCAGCGTCCACGGCTCCGCTACACCGCGAGTATCATGGGAGTGCGGTGTGGTATAGTGCTCGCGGTCACATTATAATATAATATAAACCATAGCAATAATAGACCATAGTCTAATTTAATCCTGGAAATAAAATCAACAGCTAGTTTTGTTTTAGTCAATAATTTACAATCATGAAGAAACAAACTAGTAATATCACAAATATCAATGTTAAATCATACTATCGTGCTAAACCATTCGCAGTTTAAGATAGAAAGCAGATATAAATTCTAATTAAAGATAGGGCCTACACAGTTATTACTACAGTGTTCAACGTAGGCTGTAAAATATTGGTGACTAACCGTCTGACTTCGTACTAATCAGATAGTATTTATTGAAATAGCATAATAAGTATCCTATTGTCATTCAAAGATAATCAATTTATACGTGAGATCAATATCGATCTTTATGATCATACTGGCTGTGCCCGCCGTTCCCGGTTATTCCACCCGCGTATTTGAGCTTATTGCTCAGCTCCTAAGACTTCCTAGCTTGATGTTATATAGCAGATAACCTTCCCAAAACCTGGACTATCAAGCGAGAGAATAAATTATTAAATCGCATATGTGACTCCAGACACAAGCGCGCTAAAATAAAACAAACTAGTAGACACCAACTTACTAGTATAGAATCTGACTTTTCTTTTAACTTTAAGTCTAAACTCACTTTGAATATCCAGAGGGTTTTCGGAGGATGACCATAAAATAATAATTGATTGGCTATAATGACTGACGATTTCTTTGACACAGATATTGGATAACGCCAGCGAGAATATCGACAACTACACATTAACGTGAAGCAGTTATCGCCATCACAACAATAAAATTTTGAATAAGAAATTATTGAATAAAAATTACAGTGAACTGGTAGCGTAGGTAGTTATTATTAAAGATTCGTGAGTTAAGTCGGATAATGGCGAGTGACCACACAAGTAGAAGACAAGGAATTTCACTGACCGTACTCACATTGCCTTGGGGTACTTGCTAGTCGCGCCCATCGGAGTATCTACCTACTATTACAGAATGTCTACATATCAATAAAATAATAAAAAAATATCTTAAAGAACATTTTAAGCAATTAGTATGCTAACTTTTCCTGTAAATTTAAATCTGAAAACGTCTATATACAGGACTAAAATTAAACTCTGGGAGAATTTTCGAGAAGAGTTTTCCAATCTTTCCAAGATGTATCTTGAAGAGCAGAAATTCTCCTATACAGCAATACTCTTCCATAGACTCTATAACAGACGTCATGGCGTAGTTATTTTCGACCACTGCATACACCACATTATAAAAGTGTCTGTTTGACAGCAATATGCTCACGGTGTATTACCAAAAAACATAGTTGTCGAACACCTGTGCCTGCCCTTGAACGCCCTTGCCACGAACGTGAGTACATCTGGTAAATTAAATGAAATAAAAAAACTGTTGAAAATAATTTAACTTTGTTATGCTCTAATAAATTTGAAGATGTTCAACGATTTTTGTTGTTTTGTTAGGTACCTACCATTTGTATCATAGTAATAATATCTAGCAATGTTTACGCTTCGTGAATACAGCCGTTAGAAAATGTTGAAAGAAGCTCTTAAGCAGTGTGCGTACAGTAAATAAACTATTTTAAAAGACAAAACAAAAATGAGGCTTTACTCACAATAAGTTACTGTAAACGTCACTAGTAGTCACTATGCTTTTAACATTCAAGCTCGCGACTTTTGTATGCTATTCGACGTACCCAGTTGACGTCTATTGAAAACGGAAAAAATCAAAGAAAAAGAGCGCCGTGCCTACTGTCACGGTTTTTATAAACTTTCCTATTTCACAGCTATTTGAAGAGTTGCCTCCATTCGTGCGTATCGACCATTGAAATGCATGGTGACTGCATGCGCCTGCGCCGACCCGGCCATACAACCCATTTCGCGGATCGCTGCCTTTAATAATTATAACGTGACTTATGGACCTCACGGTTGCATACAACCAACGCTTATATTCAGGCCCATTCATTTAATAACCTATTGATATGAACAGTTGAACATAAGCTAAATACGTCGTATGAATATGTCCATCATATTAATTCGTTAATCATATCAATACGTCCATCGTATCAAAACGTTCATCGTATCAATACATCCATCGTATCTATACGTCCATCATATCAATACATTCATCGTATCAAAATGTTCGTCGTATCAATAGTTACATCCATCGTATCAACACGTCCAATCAATACGTCCATCATATCAACACGTCCATCGTATCCACACGTCTATCGTATCAAAACATCTAGAATATCACCACGTCCATCGTATCAATACATCCATCGTATCACTACACCATCATATCAATACATCCATAGTATCTATACACCCATCGTATCAACATGGCCATCGTATCAATACATCCGTCGTATCTATTCGTTCATCATATCAATACATCCATCGTATCAAATTAATACGCATATCGTATCAATACACCCATTGTATTAATACACCCATCGTATCAAAACGTTCGTCGTATCAATAGTTACGTTACATCCATCGTATCAACACGTCCAATCAATACGTCCATCATATCAACACGTCCATCGCATCAAAACATCCATAATATCAACACGTCCATCGTATCAATATATCCATCGTATCAATACACCCATTATATCAAAACGTCCATAATATCACTACTTCCATCGTATCAACACGTCCATCCATTTTGATACAATTTGGATTCCAATGATTTATAATTTCGTGTTATTGAACTTTATAACCTTGGAAACAGAAATTGTCGGCGCGCACCAAGTGATGACTGCTGGGCTTTCAAAAACAATTTGTTAGTCATGGTTTTATTGTAACATAATAATTGTCATATAAATTGAGATAAATGAATCGTAATCAGATATTAATATTCATAGAAATAGGAAACCATATTACGTGTGTTGTAAAATAAAATTAGGATTATCTGTTAACAGAATCTTCGACTAAACAGGCCATCTGTGCATGTATTAATTAGGTACATATGTAAAGATTATGTGTGGGCGTATCACCAGTGTAACTTTTATCTTTTTGAACCCAACTGCGCTCGCGAGGGTAATCATCAGTGGAATAGCAACTTAATTTTTTTTTCCATCCACCATTTTGTAAAATAAACTAGTAATTTTGTTATGAACTAGCTGGAGACAATTCCAAGGCAAAATCATATCATGCTTATCTTAGCGGTAATCCCGGTTTTCAGGACACGGGTAAGAAATATAAGTCTCTTCACTTGGAACTTGAATTTGATAATTCTGAGTGAAGGTACAGAATAAATAATATTGCGTAGACCGAAGAGGTATTCTCTTAATTCTCTTCATATTTTACTAGATCTACATAAAAAATAGACAAATTAATAGGGAGTCTACGGAGATCTAATCTAATATGGCGTAGACCGAAGAGGTATTCTTTTAATTCTCTTCATATTTTACTAGATCTACATAAAAAATAGACAAATTAATAGGGAGTCTACGGAGATCTAATCTAATCAATATGGAATGTGCGGAATTACATAAATGGAAAAAAAGTTCCTGGTTTAGCAGGATACTTCATTACCGGGCTTAAGGTACTTAAGGATACGGATGTTGAACTAGAAAATCTCCTCGAAGTTCCCTAGGTAGCAGAAGTGGCAACGACTCTCGTCCTTCCATAGCATATAGACGCTTGTCCGTCCTAATTAGATTAAATTATCTTGGTGAAAACGCAGTCTATACTTACCATCTATTTATTATAATAAGCTTAACAGAACCCAACCGGTTGTAGACAAAACCTTGTTATTACAATAATGCAATGTGGTCAAATAGCATTTCAACTTATTATACTCATGTTTGAACAGATTGGCATTTGGCACACCATATCATTATGAAGAGAACTAATGAACTGTTCACGAATTTGAAAGTAAGCCTTCATTTACAGAGAGTACGCTTACCGTGAGATATTAAGAATTTATAATCTCACACACCTACGGTACACATACGTTATCAAACGTGAATTTTAAACCCATTTTAGCTCGAGGCAGTTTTCTTATAGAAAGATTTTTATTTGAAGAAATAGAAAGTAACTTGGAGTAGTAACTTAGAAAAGCCATTAATTAAAGGCGTAAAAACATTTTGTATGCTTTAAAATTTAAAAATAAAGTGACAAAATCACTCTCAATCACGCGAAAACAAAAAAATGAAGTAAGCAAAAAGTTAGTGTAAATAAACCCCTGACTCATTTTTATTTATATGGACTTGACTATAATTTGTATTAGAAACGTACTATATATACGTACTGGAGTACCTAGATAAGATTCCAAACCACCAAGCTACCTGTGGCTCATCAATATTTGCAACATGAGAGTTTTGCCACCTGCATAGATGAAATAAGTGGATAAGGGGAAAATAGAATGACATAAAATCGCTGATAAGGCATCATATATCGGTGTACTTAGATTAGGGTGCCAGAAGTACTGATGTTTATTATAATGGTGACAATTAGCTAGTTCAGTCAATAAGCTTTCAATCGAAAGGCCTATTAGCAAAGGATGTACAGTATGTACACACAGTACATCCGTTACAAGTCTTAAATCTAATAACCAGTTCTAACTCAGTCCTAAGTAACATCTCAAGAACACAGATTATGCAGATGTTAGTGACTCGCTCGTGTGTGTAACAACATCTCTAATACCTACCATTAGATACATGGGTTCATTGCACGCAGATCTACAGCACATGTTCTATGACGTTATAATGCTGAGACTTTAATTCTTTTTAGTTGTAAATTTTTACATCGGTGTGTCGGAACATTATTTTTCGTTCTTTTTAGATTGTGAGAATTTCTTAAGAAATGTGTCCCATAATCTTTTTAAAAAGAGATTCGTTTCCTGCTTTCTTCCAAGTTACACAACCACGTCTTAATTCATAATCTTGCTTAATACTATTTAAATGGCAAGGATGGACGGATGTTTGTAAGATTTAATCACGACAAAATGGCTTGAACGGGTGAAATATAGCTCAGAAATATTTTCTAGTTAGTTTGAAATAGCAGTTAAGTAAGCTCTTTGTTCTAGAAATATAATCTTGTGGGTCGTGGGCAGCAGCTAGTATTACGAATATGACAGTTTATAACCATGAACGAATGGATGAATGGGTGTTTGTTACCCTTCATGCAAAACTGGCGGAACGAATCTAGATGAAATTCGGCACATTGTCTATTTATCCTGGGAATTAGTTTTTACGGGGATTGTGGGAAATTTTGATAAATGATTAGGTAGGTACATATTCTAATATTGGTTGTCAATAGCGAAAGTCGGAAGTAGCCATGGTAAATTAAGTCAACAAAATTGAGATATATAAACAACCCTAAAACTACCCTAAACGCGGTAAAATTGCAGCAAAAATGAGTCCATGTAGGAAACCGATAAAACTATACATTTTGTACTTTCGTTGCTATACAAACCAAAAACAATAATTTTTCTTAAAGGTTCCATCCCATTCATAAACCTGATCCATCAATCACTACAATGCTTACACAGAACCATTTCGTACGAATCGATTTAAAAGTTTAATATAATCGTACATCGTCGGTGTGCCCATAAAGTATTTTAATGTTTATTTATTAAACATTGAGACAATTCTGTGGGGACAGCTGGTGACGTACACATCCTGTGCATACTGACATTGTCACATTGTATAAATAGTATATTACAAGTACCTGCAGCACCCGGGTTTTGATTTAGCATTTTAACAGGTCGGGGAAAAGAGTGAGCAATTTAACTAAGATCGGTTTGCTTTGGTTTTGCAGAACATTTTCTCCATCATATATCGGTGTAACTTATTAAAAACTTTGAAGAATTTTAAAGCTGTTTGCTTTTGTAAAATATTAGCCAAATGTCTTAGTATGGATATGGCTTTTATAGGAGCCACTGCTAAACCCCATTCCCTACAACTATGACAGGATAAGCCAGGTCAAGCAGTAGGTGTACTGGCGGGTCAGATTGGCTCGGCCTCGAATCTCTCTAAGGACCACTGCTATAAGTAAGTATCATGTTATATTAAGGGCTATAACTCACAATAATATACAACTTTAAAACATGGTACACTATATTATTTAAAAAAAACTATAAAACACTGTCAATATTGCAAATATTTAGTGAGGCTTTGGTTAAAGTATTAACGAAGCATAATAATATAATATATAAAGTTATATGAATAGATAAAACTTTATGTTCTTCATGAGCAATTAATTCATTTCAAATGATAGGTAAAATAAATCTATAGTAATAAAACTATTTTAATGGAGTCTATAGTGTTTTATTTAATATTATACACATAAATATCATAATATATTGTTTAGTCTTATTTCTTTATTGATTTTAATTTCATAGAAATATGCCATAAAACACAATATTTTTATTACTATAGTGGCCTAAATAAATTATTCTACGGGTAAAAATGTTAATTGACAAAAACAGCGTTTAAAAGGCCTTACTTAAAGTATCGGTGTAGATTCAAATGGCTCATGGATGTTGATTAATGCCTGAAAACGTTTGGTTTACTCTAAAATAAGGTTAACTAAAATGGGTAAAGATAAGCCAACAGAGGCCACATAACACATTAACTGCCAAATTTTCAAGTTTATAGCTACAGGAGTTTATGTTCCCTGTTGATGAATGGAATCCAGAAAAGTAATATTTAAATAATTGTTTCTAAGACTTTCAAATTAAATTTAAGATAGATACTTTGTGTGGCGTGTTCATATACTTAGTATACAATATACATGGCATAATACAATATATAGTAAACATCCTGCAGTTCAATCACATGTGATTTGATTATACTCAAGATTAACAATGTAATCAAAACGATATTGTAAGAGAATGGGTATATTTACACAAACTTTAATAAAATTATACTGACTTTTTTAAGAAGAAACCTTCTAAAAGAAATGAGACTAATGCTAAACATTAATAATTTCGGATATTTCAGCTAAGAGTATGACTAAATGATTCCACGAAATTCGAAATTAAAATCAAAACAAACAACTTTTTTAGTCTGCCGGGCAAGATTAAGATCAACCTGCATATGCGCACATTGTTGTCTCTTTTCTCACACCACACTCACAACACAGACTCCTTTCCCGGGTTGGTCGCAACAGATGGCAGTCACTCCCAAACCAAGAGTATCTAATGATGGAGGAGTAGACATCACAACCACCCATAGATGTGAAGTAAATAGTCTCCCAAATGTTCACACGTTAACCCGAATAACCATTCATTGATAAAAATAAACAATCAAACCTCGTTTCAAAATGCCCATTGGGTTTTTACAAGTGGAAATATCTTTACCTAACTTTTAGAACGGATGTTGGTTCCACGAATTAATATTCATCAGTTCCTTTAAGACTGTATCTCTGATTGTTCGATGGGAAATCGACAATTTCGAACGATGACGTATTACGCCAGCGATTCATCATCAATCAAGTTTGTTATATTACATCTTTAGAACGTCATATCATATTATCAATTCTTTTAATGCACCTTTTAACATTGACATTGTGTTGCAGACCACGCTTCGTTTGTGCTTTTTTATCATTTTATAGAACATTAGTGAACACCACTCGTTACGCTACGCTTCCGTTTAAATTGGGCCGTGTGCTTGTCTGCCACCTAAGTTGTATAAAAGAAATAAAAAAAAATACTGTGGTTGCACTCCCCCCGCCCTCCCCCCATTGGGATAGACTGACGACCTGAAAAAATTTGAAGGGATTGGGACGAATGCTATGGCGCATATTGAGAGAGGTCAATCTTGTGTTTATATACATATAATCACGCCTTTATCCCCGGAGGGTTAGGCAGAGGTGAATTGATACCCACATTTCACCAATCATTAAATTCCGTCCCATGTAATAGAGAGTGAGTCTATTGCCGTCTTCCGGGCACCATTGTTAACTCGAGCCATGCATCATGTATCTGAGGCTGAGTATATGCTGTATATATCTGACTGATGTTAAATAGCCCTATCCCTTAATCGCCTTGTACGACACCGCATGGAAAGAGGAACCACGCGGCGGTGTATGGATATACAAAAAAAATGAATATCAGTATAAAATGGCTCAATACCTGTTCAGTACTGCTATTTAGATTAAGTTTCACTCAGCGCTCGATAGATGGCGTTGACATCTAATTAGATCACGCTATGGTTTCGTTCACACTCATGGTATTTAATGATCAACGACCAATGTATTATTGAACAATATTATTACATCAATACAGGTGAAGTTTGTGGTTTTATTGCACCCGACCTTCATCACAACCGGACAAGTAGTGTTGTTCCACCGCAAATATCGGCATAAGGCTGATAATTCTACAATACCATCGATATAATTTAACCTCAGGCAATATGCTGCTGTAACTTGCAGAAAAAGATCATTACCATTACTCAAAGTCTAACAAGCCTTTCGCCTATCAATCTTTATTATCAAAATTCGCCTATCAATCTTTATTATCAAAAACTTCACACGAGAGATTTTTTAGAACTATATAACAAGTAGGTACAACTTGCAGAGCTTCACAGGTTCAATTGCCTTAATTTAAGTTTCTGCTTCACTGTTATATTCTTCCTCTATATTCCAATGCAATAGATACATTGCACAATATTATACGCCGAATATGTTAATGGTCCTGCATAATAGGGAACGGTCTCATAATACTCCTTAATATCCAAACATAAAGACTCAGTTGCACTTTGTAAGTATGCAAGTACAAGCAGGGACAAGAGACCTTTGATGTTTGCGAGGCAGAAGCAGAAAGGATAATAAAAGTTAACTAGAAAATCACTGCGCTGTAAAATATTTACAGCGGTACTCATGGTATTTAATGATCAACGACCAATGTATTATTGAACAATATTATTACACAAATTCAGGTGAAGTTTATGGTTTTATCGCACCCGAATATCGACATAAGGCTGATAATTATACAATACCATCGATATAATTTAACCTCAGGCAATATGCTGCTGCAACTTGCAGAAAAAGATCATTACCATTACTCAAAGTCTACAAAGCCTTTCGCCTATCAATCTTTATTATCAAAAACTTCACACGAGAGATTTTTTAGAACTATATAACAAGTAGGTACAACTTGCAGTGCTTCACCGGTTCAATTGCCTTAATTTAAGTTTCTGCTTCACTGTTATATTCTTCCTCTAAATTCCAATGCAATAGATATATTGCACAATATTATACGCCGAACATGTTAATGGTTCTGCATAATAGGGTCCCATAAAACTCCTTAATATCCAAACATAAAGACTCAGTTGCACTTTGTAAGTATGCAAGTATAAGCAGAGACAAGAGACCTTTGATGTTTGCGAGGCAGAAGCAGAAAGGATAATAAAAGTTAACTAGAAAATCACTGCGCTGTAAAATATGTACAGTACAGTGATTTTTTTCTCTTTGTAAAGTGTTGTTTCTTAAAAGGTTAGAACATTTTTTTCTCAGGCATCATACTTTAAACCTTTGATCTAAAGTTCATCAAGCAGAGTTATTTATCCACCATTTTCAACTGTCATTTCTTAGCCAACTGACAAGGTGTTGAAGACCTTGATGGCGATGATTATATGAATAAAAAACCTTAACTTAATAATGTTTACATCCTGTCCATGTCAATTTAGAATAATCTGCCCTTAATTATATTAATTTCAAGGGTAATGTGAAAAAGATAAACGAAACAAGAAGTTTGTTCTTTATTTACATGGTGAACTGGTAGACAAAAAATGAGATAAGAAGTAATTTAGCCACAGTTTTGCAGTTTATTTTTTCAGAATAGTTCAAATAAAATTGTTAACACAAAATAGAAAAATAATTGAATCGGTTCAGGTGGGATTCGAAGCCGCGGTCTTTCCCTTACAGGGGAATGTCCTGACTACTGAGCCACTGAACCTCACCTGTAAAATTTCGCTGGGATTGGGACGGATGCTATGGTGCATGTTGAGAGAGGTCAATCACACATATAATCACGTCTTTATCCCCGGAGGGTTAGGCAGAGGTGAATTAACACCCACATTTCATCAATCATTTAATTCGGTCCCACGTAATAGGGGGTGAGCCACTGAACCTCACCTGGAGTCATCCAAATCTTCCTATATATCCGTCTTACGGCGACTGTGGGCCTGAACCGATTCAATAAATTTCTTATCATAATCAATTTAAATTGGATGGATTGAATTTGATTAAATTGGATTCTTGAATGAAATTTTTAGCATTTAGTATGCTAACTTACTAAATGCTAAAAATTTCATTCAAGAATCCATGATAGTTTCCACTTGTAAATATTGAAGGCACCATTATTAAAAGGACCAAGGATCAACATTTTCCTGCTTATGACAAAACGTTCACTACAATACCTACTGCATAAGCAAAACGTTATTACATATATACGTAGTATCATCCTCAAAAAGGATTGAATGAGGCCAGATTAAGCATAATTAACCTTTCGACCTGGTAGTACCAAACCATGGTCACGAGATAACAGGTAATCAAATGAAATCGTGTTAACTTGCTATAAGTACCTAAATCTACTACTTCGAGTTAGTATCGTCAAAGATATCAACAGCTACATAACTTCAGTCCATCTTTTTTTTTTATACCACTTAGTTGGCAGACAAGCACACAGCCCACCTGATGGGAAGCGGTTACCGTGGCCTATGGACGTATGCAACCCCAGGGGTGTCACACTCGCGCTGCCGACCATGAAGAAACCTTCTGATGCCCCTCTTGAAGAACCCCATATTGTAGGCGCTTGAGAAAACCGCAGCAGGGAGGTCATTCCACAGCTTGAGTGTGCGTGGGATGATGTTTCTTTCATACCGCACAGTGCGCACCGTCTCAGGTCACAATGTGTGAGGATTAATTCCCTGCCTATGGCTTCCTTAAGTCACGCTTTAAGTGCAGGATACACATTACACATACAAAATAGTTACAAAGTTACCGCATACTATCTTACAAGTTACTAACTTAATACGTATAAGATCCTCATTTTTAATGGCAAACCGTTTCGTCACCACATAAGTTCGTAAAATCGACCCATTTAAGTTCGGCTAGTTTTACGCCAGCTCTATTTTCTATGTTAACCAATCGTAATCTACTATCTTCTAACTGCGTTTGAGATTCGATGTCATTCAGAATAATGCCCAAGATAAGGTTTATTACAAATTTAAGTTGCACACGTTTGTCACTGGTGATAAGAATGTTGCATCCTTTACAAATAGTTAACTTTGAATAAGTTAAAATAGAAAACGTCTAAAGCTACGTCTTTTTTTAAGATTTTATACCCAAATGTTTCCCTTGGGACCTTTTTAAGTCAACGTTTCGTCTGTCGGACATGAGTTATAGAGCTCTTTCTTAATGTTATATTTGTGTATCTTTTAAACCAACTATTTATTTTAATTCATCTTTATTGTTTTGAGTCGTAGATATAAATAATACAATATGATAAACCTTTCTGCTACCATAGATATTGAATAATAACACAGATAATATTATATAATTCTTAAATAATAAGTAACAATAACAGGAGTCTTGATAGTACATACAATAACAAAAATAATCTTAATATACACTGCGAGATTAAAAAGTAAAATTAAATGGTATGTGGTGTTATTTTTTGTCACAGTTAGGTATTTGAATGTCTCGTTCTAGAATTTAAGTTGTAATATTGGGGTGCATTAACTATGCCTGTGTGTTACCGTGGAATATTTACAAAATACATAATATGTATATACATACATAAACTCACGCCTATATCCCCGAAGGGGTAGGCAGAGTTGCTAGCACCCACATTTCGCCAGTTTATGTTTAGGTCCCAATGTAATAGGTGACGAGCCTATTGCCATTAACCGGGCACTTATAAACCTGCGCTTAATACACACATAACTTCTAAAAGCATTAAAAGTTATTAGTGTGTGCCAGGGTAAAACCTGGGATCGAACCCGAGACCTCGACTCAGCAGTCCATTACCCATACCACTAGGCTACCGCGGCTAATAATATGTGTACCTCTTAAGAAAGATTGTGACAGGTAGCAGCAATAACAAATAAATAAATAAAATAACAAATAAAAAACAAATAAATAAATAACCCGTGGAGACCCTTATGATCAGACCTTGAAAAAATGTTACGTTACACGATTTTCTGATTTTTTGGATACTTAATAGTGGTGTATGTGATATTTTTACCGGTAATCAAAAAATATTTCTCACTCCAGAGGTTCCAATCCCCTCATAAAACAAATCTCGAAAATTAAAATACAGCAAACAACGCCCATCCCAAAATAAAAGTTTGTCATTTCGCATAATAATTCCCGGTAACGGATTATTTAATACAGAACATAAATCAAAATACTCATTACTTTTGCTGGTCGGCAGTGTTGCGTGCCGCCAAGCCTCCTGTCGCGCCCTGAACAAAAGTACCATATAGCGTTACATGTCCTCCGTACTAAGAATACTGCGAATATTTTCACCAGACCTTAAAACACGCGATTTCATTTGCTGAGTGCTAAATATAATATAACGACATAATTATAAAAAGTGGTAAGATTTAATCGGTATGTAACACCATTTTTGCGTGGCTAACAAGCATTTTATCTTTGAAGTCAGGTGATGATAGCATATCATGAACTTCCCTTGTAAGTACTTACTACTTGACCATATGCCAAAACCCTGCACCTGTAATGAATGAGTGCGATAACGAGTTCCGTTCCACGGTCCACCCAGTAGTAGTTTATTAATGCTTGGGTATGACCTAATTGAGCACATCCCATGAAGGTTTAGCGTACCCCTATAGTAGTGCGTAAACCGGTTCGTTACTACACGTCTCCTCTTTGCTTATATGGCCCCTTTGAACTGAACCATATCAGTTAGGATATCATTCTCTACGATCTGCTCTGCTGCCTCATACATACATACGATCACGCCTTTATCCCCGGAGGAAGAAGTAATTTAACACCCACATTTCACCAAACATTAAATTCGGACTCACGTAATAGGGGTTGAGCCTATTGCCGTCTTCCGGGCACTATTGTTGACTCAAGCTAAGCATCTAAGGCTGAGTCTAAGCTGTATATATCTGTATAAGGTTAAACAACCCTATCCCTTAGTCGCCTTGTACGAAACGGCATGGGAAGAGATGGGGTGGACTAAATTCTCCTCTGCCGGGAACCACGCGGCTCATCTGTGTCCAAATGTTTGAAGGTCTGTTTAGAAAAATATGTGCACACAGAGATAATTGCGCGGCTATGTCTCACACATTAAACTATAACTATATCGTATACATTAGTCTGTATCCAAAATATGCTACTGTACTGCCTTATACGATCACAATAGGTCCGTAGGTGCTATGACCATCTTATGGTCGCTTGACGTGCGCGACTGCGTCACAGGTATCCACACATATATCACAGGTATTAATAATACATCATTGCTTTCCACAAATAAACCTGCAGATTCAAGACACGAATTTTGCTAATTTTATTAACCAATTTACAACTCTTTACAACTGTTTACTGATTTTCGATTCTCAGTAACGCATATCTGATTAAGTACACTTTGCATCTTAATTAGAGAAAACACAGCTAAGAGTACTTGTCCTCGATTATATTATAGAGGTTACATTTTAAATGAAATTACAAATTTACTACTGCTGTATCGTACACCACGGTATTTCCGTCTCAATTGAGCAGTCTGACTGGAGAAGTCCCTCCACCCTACATAACCGGCTATAAAAACCTCGTGTTGTGTTCCTGGCGGTGAGTAGGATAGCCAGAGCTCACTTGAGAATTATTGTGCTGTCATTGGGAAGACCAAAGGCTGGTCTTGATTTTGTGTTCTGCAATGACGGTATAGAAACTCTCTGTTCGTACAGGGTTAGCAGCACAGATGTCCCCTGATGTTACACACGTTCGTAGGTCAGGGTAACCACTTTCCATCCATTCCAAGCTTGTCTCACCTAAGTTGTATAAAAAAGTCGTAAAATGAAAGTAATTGAAATTCACCGTGTAATTAAGCTAATTTACTTTCGGCTTCTTAAGTTTTACAGTGTTAACTTAAACCTTAATATCTACTTAGAAGAGAGAGGGTGCGAAGTGGAGGAAAGGTCTGCAATGAAGTGTTCTCGAATGGTAAAGTAGCCATCGGTAATAGCTTAGCACTTTTCGAATTACCGACCACCAATAACCAACAATTATTAAAAAAGTTCGTCATCAAATAATTATACGTCCATATCATTTATTGATTTATTTCAATGTGAATATCGTTTGTTATTTTGTTAGAGTATTTTTGTACTAATATATTTTTCTCTTAAACTATTTCGAGTGCAGTGGTGGTAGAATACAATAGGGCCACATCATATCTTCCTCCCCATTCCCATAAATATGGATGTTCTGCCAAACTAATCTGGGATTTTGAGGTGAGATTATTTATTATGTATGTGTGTAAATCGTTCTAAAACCCTACAATATGCTTTTGGCATATTGTAGGGTTCAGAACTGGTGATTCTGACCTTTTGGCATACTGAATCGTAAGTGTATAGCTAGGTACAGGTACCTAAAATGTAACTACGCTTAATATACGCACAGCTACTGACATTTTAAATTATCCGGGTGTTACAAATGACATTTACACCGAGGATAATAGTTTACTGACCTGGATTCTAGGACTTGGATTAATTAATAATTGGAATTGCAATAGGCGCTGACAACCGTAGCGGCCGTATATGGCGAGACAGGGGCATATCCAGCGATCGACTTAAACGCCACATTAAGAACCAGTTGACCATTATGATCTAATTATTTTTAATTTTATAATAGCAGGTACCTAGTGTAACGTTAACATTTTATAACCCACATTCCGCCAAGCGTCGATAGCTTAGTGGTTAAGGAGTCGGTCTTACGTTCAAATCCTGGTCATAACACTACTGACGTGAACCCACTCCTAACACAAACAATTTAGCTGGAGGTGTTAGAGGGAATATTAGTAATTTCGGTTCTAATATTCTTTAAAAAAAATGTGTAGTTTATTCTATATAATAATGAATGACCCTTTTTCTATCAACTGGGTTTTTTTTAAAGAACCGCGGTATCCTAGTGGTATGGGTAACGGACTTCTGAGGTGAGGTCTCGGGTTCGATCCCAGGTTTTACCATGGCACACACCAATGGCTTTCCGAGGCTTTTTGATGTTATATCGCAGGTTTATAAGTGCCCGGTTAATGGCAATAGGCTCGCCACCTATTACATTGGGACTTAAACATAAACTGGTGAAATGTGGGTGCTAGCACCTCTGCCTATGTTATGGGTTTAACGTTAAAAGTATAACGAATATAAGAAAGATCGTTAGACTGTGCATTACATTCAATTTCTTTATATACTCTCTTTCTCTCTCTCCCTCTCTCTCTCTCTCTCTCTCTCTCTCTCTCTCTCCCACACACACACACACACACACACATCCCTAAAAACTTTCACATTTATAATTTTCATTTTATTTGTGATATTAGTAAGATAAACCAATTTTGTATTTTCGCATATATTATCTTATTATATATCTATATTATTACATTCAAAGTAAACCTATGTAAAACTGTACAATACATTAGGTATAGGTAGGTATACCTATTATTATTATCTGTGATAAAACACATTGTCATAAAAATTCAAACGTTACCTACGATGATATAAGTTATAGCCACATTAGGGGCTAATAGCCATAAAACTAGGGTGTAACAGTAGGTATCAAGTGCCACAGTGCATTGTTGTCAGTTTACTGCCGCTCCTAAATATCGATCGGAAAGTGCCGAAGTGCTCTACTTGATGTAATGAAGAACCTCATCGCTCGTAAAATTGCAATTTCGTCCATAGTACTTAATCCTTCATAAATATATATCTAACTTTCAGTTAAAATTAAATTAATTAATGTTAGTTTATTTAGATTTTCCATTAAACTTCTCTATTTCATCATCTCTATTATATGAATATTTGCATTGGTCTGGGTGTTCCTATGTGTATGTAGTATGTACGTATTCAAAAAAAGTAAAGTATCTAAGTATGTTTATCCGCATTCTAGATTCCATAACACAAGCTAGTTAAGCTATGCTTACCATGGGTCTAGATAGCGTTGTGTAGAACGTCGTAAAATATTTATTTATTTATCATTCATCATCATTTAATTAACATGTCATTACATAATCATGTTATTTTAAGTACCTACCTACTTTAAATATACCGCTAGCGGTTGCATAAGTCAAGACTGTTTCAATGTCAAACAATACAATTGTAATTTACATTTTCATTCATTCAGTTTTTCCTTGTCCATAAATCAAAAGCACCACTTCAGGTCGTGACAATCGCTTGATATTATGAATATATTTGACCAAATAGTCGAGTCGGAGCATTCACGAACTAATGCAGTAACAAAACAAAAGCATAGACAAAAGCGTGTAAAACAATAAAGGAACACGCAATCTAAATTCAAAATTGAGGTGCGTACAATTAGAGTGTATACACGCCCCTTCGCTTGTATTCAAATTTTAAAAACGTTGGGACATTATGATCTTGAGTTTTTTATTTTATTTTACTCGCTTTGTTTATATGAGGTTCTTTTGTCGCTAGCCAAACTACGGTTTCGTAATCCATTCATATAACACACCTACCTAATTCGCAATAGTTAAGTTGAATACATACATAAACTCACGCCTATTTTCCCGAAGGGGTAGGCAGAGGTGCTAGCCACATTTCGCTGGTTAATGTTTAGGTCCCAATGGGCACTTATAAACCTGCGATAAATACACACATAACTTCGAAAAGCATCGAAAAGTCATTGGTGTGTACCATAGTAAATCTGGGATCGAACCCGAGACCTCGTCTCAGCAGTCCATTACCCATACCACTAGGCTACTGCGGTTAAGTTAAAATTGTTATTAATTTATTATATTACTCGTATTTACACGTTTATCATTACATTTTCATTTGAGTACCTCATTATTGTTGATGCTTATCTATTTTAACAATAAGTCTTTGGAACAAACCGTTCAATTAGCAATGTGTGCTCTATTTCTTTACGGTAGTGTCATTATTATCTTGCAAGCCCGTAATACAAAAAAACAAGTGAAATAGAAATTACAGTACAGCGCCAACCTTGGACTTTAGGCACTGAAAAAATTTTAAATGCGAAAAATGATCTACCCAGAATCATTTTAAATATATCAATTAAGATAGGAAAAATTTAATTGGTTTAGGCGGGATTCAAACCCGTATTTCGATTACCACGGGGAATGCTTTGACTACTAAGCCACCGTACCATGCCTGAAGCCATCCAAATTTTCCTACATATACGTCTTTGGATGATTCCGCATGAACCAATTCATTTTTTCCTATCTCAATCGATTTGAATAGTTAGCATACGAAATGTTTTAATATTTCATTCAATTTCAAATATAGATCTGCCAATCTACTTTTTTTTAATCGACCTAAAGTACTTAGATGATAATTTCACTCTACCCTGATACCATCGACGCGTTCGATTTACAGGAGAAATAAATCGCCCAGTCAGTCAAGAATGACACATTAAATTTTCTGTCAATCGTGTCGCCACAACTGTCGCGTGCGCCAGTCGGGGCTGCGCTTATTATATGTTCGTTATTCAGCTACACTTCGCACGTCACTGATAGTCGTGTATGGCAAACAGCAACACATCTGCTCTTATCATCACTGACTCAGCTGCCACACGGCATCTCTCAAAATTAACTGTGGGATGACTAAATAAGTTCTTGAAAATTGTAATTTCTTACATACACTGACAAAGTGTTATGATATAATTTTTTTCATATTACCAAATGAGGTTAGCAGAAGGTGTGTTTTACACCCGCAATGCGTTAATATAATTTAACTACTTTGCGATAAGGGACAAGGCAACATCGGGCGTACTGCCGGTTCCTCCTTTGCAGCAGTACATGGATATTTTTTATACCACTTGGGTGGCAGACAAGCACACGGCCCACCTGATGGAAAGTGGTTACCGTGGCCAATGAACGTGCGTAACACTAGAGGAGCCACACTCGCGCTGCCGACCTTGTAAGCACTGACTTTCTGTGCCATCAGGGTAGAAGACAACAAGCTCTGGCTACCCTACGCACCGTTGGGAACACAACACGAAGTTATTATGGCCGCGGTATTCTGTATGTATATTATATTAATCGTATTGCCTACACAAACGTCTTAATAATATGTTTAATACATTTTTGTATAAAACATAATATTCCTAGTTACCTAAATGCAACTAGCTTAACAGTTCATTTTAGCTACAATCAGATCATGACTCGTTGAAGTATCCTACAAATAATTCACCCTTTATAATGTACTTTCTATGTTTTAACATATTGTGGAACACAAACAAACTTATAAATAAAATCTGATTTTATTACTTAATTATCACACCTCTTTTCCACAATTTGGTTTATTTTGACTTTTACAGGAGCGACTTTTGTCTGTCCTCTAACCTCGAGAAGAATGGGCTCCAAATATCTTGATGGGTTCATATTTACCTAACTCATTATACAAACATAGTACAAGTAGTGTAATTATCTAAAGACATTTTCTCAAACAAGCCATTCTTTTTATTATCTTCCTAACACGTTGAATACAAAAATGCCAAGCCAATTGTCAACTCAGTGCTAACAAACTAATTACAAATTAATTTTATTCAAGTAACTACTGCCTCATTAACGATATGCTAAACAGGACGTAAAGAAAATCATTAATGAGCGTCAGGCTAAGTCAAAATGGATTGAAAATACAAGTTTGTCGTATCGGGGAGAAGTGGATAATGGGCAGGGCCGCTTTCCTCGGTATCTAGGCCATAATAACAAGAGTCGATCGCTAAGTGAAATTAAACACGGGCCAGGCGACGCCACGGAAATGCACGGAAATCGGATAAGTAACGTGATGCGATAAACTAACTCACGGAACCTTCCCTGACCATTACTGTTTATTATCATATCATGCAAGCTGATTTCGGCAAGCCTTCGGAATTCTTCGACATTCATCGGCACCTCTCATCTCGAGTTTTATATTTGTAACCAACGGCAACTTTGTATTAGGATGTGTTTCTGTTTAAAGTTTATTACTAGTGTATCTTACGACTGCGCAAGTAAAATAGTAGTTTAGTGTGTGTGTGTATAGTTAGTCACGTTCCCATACCCAAAAGTGATATAAAAAAATCCAGGAAATAGACCATTGAATAAGAACAACATTTGTGGATGCGCCTCTGGTGATAGAGATCAAAACTTTTTACTTTTTCAGTAATACTTTGTGTATATATGTAAAACAAATTTAATGTAAAAGAAAATTCGTATTTTGAATTCATTAATCGAAAATTCATACATTGAAGTGATAGGTACGGACAGTACATTTTACTCCAAATTCAAATATCGTAAACAATGAATGGTTTCCAAGAAACTACTAACGCTAATGTTTACACTGTAACGTCTGATGTTTGAGACTGAGTTTTCTCACAGTTTGCGCCATAGTAAGTATTCAGTATTAGCACACAATTTTTAAGAGATGAACAGTAACACGTCGACAAGGTGATTTACACACCCACTACGCTATATAAACCGTGGAACGGGCCAAGAAAAACGTTGACCAGCGTGGATGTCTTGTGAAATTTTATGTATATTGCGATAAACCCTTTTTAGTTCCAATAACATCAAACGTGTACTACAGTAGTAACGTTCTAATAACACAGATTTCATGGAATTTCGTTTTACTATCAACCTTCGATAGTATAAGCACATAAAATGTTATGAAAACATCTTATTTGCTGATACAAAAGGAGTTTAGAGACCTAGCTTTTGACAGAATTGGCAGATGCGTATTATATTATTCACCCACATCTCATCAATTTTTTTTTTTTACAACAAGCAATGCTTAGTCCATGTACTAATCAAATAACCCGCCCCTGATCGCTCCCGGTGCAAAAGTGCCCATAACACTTGCTGCGTTGCCATGTTGGATGGCGATGGACAGCCTTTCGACCAGGAACGACCCGGAACTATTGTCACCGGTCGCCTCTATGAGTCTCTGTCCGATTTCTTTAATAAGGCTTTTAGCTTCCTTGCCCCAACTCCCCAGAGTCTCCGCCGCTATTGGCACGAACTGATACAGCGGTTCCAAGTCGGCGTACTTAAATCATCAATTATAGCAGCTAAAAATATAGGAAGAGCCCAATACTCATGTTTGAAAAATTGCGAAGTTTGTTATCATGAAAAGGGTAGGATCCCTATTACTGAAGTATTTAGAAGAGGAAAACAATAACTCGAAAAGTTATGATTGTGTCTCTATAAATCTATCCCTCAAAAATTAATAGCAAAAGTGAAAGCGATCTATTTCGAACAGTTTTAGGCTACACGTTAAAAACTCTACTTTTGAATAAACCATGGCTCCAGCTGCAAAAATGTACTAACTCAAACTAATTCTATTCATAAATATTATTAGTTTTAAGTACTTAAAATCAATCACAATTCAAATAATGCATTATATTATTAAATGTATTTGCTCTCAGCTCATTTGAGTGCTGGCACGCGTCCCTTTTAGTGCAGGCACGTGGTCTTATGTATGCATCGGTGCGGAAAGTAGGACGCCCCGTATACCGAGCCGATAGTCGCTCGCGTCAGTTTGACGAAGTACAGAGGGAGGCTTGTGCACTGACGCAGAACAATCACTTCACACTTATTGATGCTCCATCCACCAATAGGGTCAGAGAAAGCGACACATTACAAAAGTTATTTATAACACTCTCTTGTTGACTTTTATTTCAGTTGTAAATTTGTTCTTTATGGTCAGTGTGTGCATGTGCTTGTGATAGTTTTGTTTAACATATCGGATATTATGTGATTAATTTTGGAACTCCATAATTTTAGTTAAGAGATTAGCTTTGTGGGGGCTACCTCGGCGCTGTAGTGCCTCCGAAATGCTTACCGAAATTCGAACTGACGCATTCGAAGTGATATCTGCGTAATAGTTGCTTCCTTACTTGCTTCTGAGGAACGCTAACATCCGTACTTTGAAAGTCTTTGGTCATAGTGTCACGTGACCGAGAAACGAAACTTTGTCAGTAATCGGATATTTTATAAAGTAATTTGATTTTAAACGTTAAATATCTATAATTTAACTAAACATTAAATATATGTAGGTGTAACATAACTATGTACGTGACAACATAAAATCGTACACCTAACATGGATTGTAATTTATAATTTTCGATTCTATTATCCTATTCAATATTATCTAGTGTTCCATCTATTCCTGTAATATAAAACTTTCCGGTCAAAGGGGCTTTGTAAATATTCGCATTCAAACAACAATGGTGCAAATGACAATATTCAAGGACTCCCAGAGAAATACCTTAAGAGAGAGATGTTCGTTAATCTTTTGTCCGGTCCCCACCTACGGAGCCCTACCTTACCTTACGTAACTCGATATTTCAACCTATTCTCATCGAAAGCTGATAAATACGATGATACTACTTTGAAACTTTCTCATATTTAACGACAACTTATCAGTTACATAAATAAGTTCGACAGATAAAGTCTGTCAATATGTTTACGGAACTAATTCTTCTTCCTCTTGACATGGACATATGTACTGCCGGAACCCCGTACGAAAAAGTGTTTTCAATAGGGTTGTCAGACATAAAAATTTGTACTGATATTTACTTTTAACACTTGTAACTATTCCAACCACGAGGTTTTAGAAAATGTTAGAATTTTCGTACTTGCATCAATACTTTACAGGATTGTAAAGGAAATTGTATTATTAACAAGAAGAAGCATATATATTTTTTCATCTTTGCAAAATCACTTCAAAGGGCCCAGGTGTTTAGACCTCATTACGGAACAAAGAACTCTATGTTCCGTCGCCGAATCAAAGGCTAACAGCGAGCTCTCTGTGTACCACAACCTACGGGATAAACAAACCAGCATGACTGTACACCGATATGATCAGAATAAATTATTAATCATGAATATTAATACCTAGCACGTGGGCTCAGCTCAAGGGTGAACAACAGTTACAATTGGTTACAATACTAGCAAGCTCGCACACTTACCTGAAACAAAGGAAACAGAAAACATATTAGCGTGGAAATGTATACAATATAGTAAAATAGATTATTTGTACGTGTGTTTTTCATAAACATATTGCAACATTATCGCATTGCGACTGCTCTGCATGATGTTACTGGTTCGATTTCAAGGCAAATTGTTATTGGATTACTCATTCATTCCGCCTGGAAAAAGTTCCCGAATGCCGGCAAAAATTTCCTTCCTTATTACGTTGGACAAAAAATAGGTGACGTAATGAGGTTTTTATTATACCTCTGGCTACCCGAGGACCACATTAGAGAGGCTTGGGGAGTCAATTAAGTGCTTAATATTTATCTTCTCAATAAATATAATTTGGCGATTGTAGCACCAACCAATTCTATGTATAGAAATAAACAATATTAGTCATCTGCTCGAATAGTTCCGTAATTGAATCCGAATGAATGAAATGAGGGAGAAATGGAAATAATTAAATCGCACTTCGCTTAGTGTCAGTTGGACGTTTATTTATTTGCTATGACCACCCCGAAAAGCTATTGTGTCAAATGCCAGTCATTGACGAACGTGACTGGGGGAAAGACTTCCCTTTAGAGGGAATATAAAAGGGCACTCAAACTAAAGACGCATTTCGGGGAATATTTGCCCTATATTTCAACAAATTTATTTATTTTTGTATGGAATTAAATGAATTTAGTCGCTGTTTGAGACGAATAAAGGTGATTGAACTCTTGGGTTATTAGGTGTATAGGACCCCATCAAGAACTTCGGGGTCTATCCAATATCACCAGCTGCTAATCGGTACACCTGCTGATTGATGATGAGGTTAGGTCAAACGGCAAACGCTCCCATAAAAGCCAAATCAAAAGAAGGAGAGAAGAAGGGTAGGGAGTATACATGGAATTCCGGCTACGAGGTAAAAGCATACCCTAATACGGTGACGATAAAAATAATATTTATAAGTATTTATGACTTACATGACAAAGAACAGGTGATTTAACAGCCACCCCATAGGGAAAGTACTTTTATAAAAAAAAGCTCTAGTTAAACAATTCTCTTCATAAACCATAAATTTAAACAAAAGTAAACGAACAAAAGCAACAAATTAACTTCTTCCAATAAACACTCATACGTTTCGTAGTGGATATAAGTAACGCGCCGACAATAAATCGCCTTATCTAAATGAAACTCATAAAGGGCGGCCGTTCTATAGCTTTTAAATATCTTTATTAAGAAGCTTTTATACTAATTAATGATTAAGCGTCGGTATATCTGTTTTGGAGATAGTTGGATCTTTGTAAACCGGGAAAAGTACGGCTCGTGCCTTCTGTGCGTTGGAAAAAGTTATATCAGCAATGAAATGACACTAACGTGTAACGGAAACAATGATGTCATAGAGGTCGTGATTTGAGATTCAAATAAAATACTGAGTCATATGAAGTGAAAGAACTTCCTTGTAAGACGAGAATGCCTAGGACTTTTTTGCTGCGGTCAATTTTTTTATTATTTGGAAGGATACGCCTGTTTATAGGTAACAAACCTTTAATTCCAAGTCTTATTTATACTTCTCCCTTATTAAACAGTTACATATATTTACGTGCTTTACGATTTTTGGTTCAAGATTTATTTTTCAATCGAAATGCTCACGGATTAGTGCTTCTTTATGTTCTATAAGTGCATACATACATATATTACATTTACCTCCAGGGTAGGGAAATAAAAGTATTAGCGTAGATAAATATTAAATCTACGCTTGAATTAATATTTTACATTATACATTCTGTTACGAAATACTCGTAAAGACGTCTGTTTGATATATTTGCACGCATGGATAATTGTATTGCGACATCAAAGACAGACACATGACAAAAGAGTAGTAAATTACTATTCAGCAATTAAACTGTGCTATAAAATTATTTTTTTAATAACGTTGGCAAACAAAAATATTTTACATAAACACTATTAAATTATATCTAGCGTGGTGGTGCCTACTTTCTGAATGTTGTATAGGATCCTCTGTATAGGGAAGAGGAGATTTGATCCCTAACTACACGTTGGGGTCTAGGGTACACTAGATTCGGGAGCCACAGAGGCCGATGTGACAATGGTAGCTAGGATGTATTTTCATAAGAAACATGAGGTTAAATTTTATAATTTTTTATAAGTCACAAGTTCAAAATACACGAGGCAAAAGAACATATTCCAGTATTATTAATTAAATATTTAAGGCATTGGATGTCTGACAAAACGAAAATCTTAAAACACCCATAACAATGATGCATGTGTGGCCCAGAGCCCAGACTCATCACCTATTTCCGTCCAAGTTCAATTATATTCTGAACGAATCATGACGGACAGTATTAAACCGACTTAATGTAGTTTTAAATTTAACTCTCCGAGTCTAAAGATATCTCGTATTACTTTTGCTTGTAATGGAAAAACAATAAGGCTACCAAAACTACTAGCTATTTCAGCCACAATGGTATGGTTAACCATTTAATTGTTTTGTTTAACTACCCGACTTTAAACAGTAACTCTGTTTTTAGCTTAAGCACACTGAAATTCTTCTGCTACGAACTCGTTCTTGAAGTTTGTTTTACATGATCTGAATAGGTACGAGTATCTTACGAGTTAACAATAAACTTTAATTGAATTCTGATTACTTTCCAGTATTCATAGCCATAGAGAGTACCATAGCTGCTGAAACAACTTGGAGATAAGTATAAATAACACCAAAATATGCCGATTTAGTCTGTTAAAATAATTTTAATATGTAAGATATTGCTATTGTGACGTCATCGTCTTCGTGAGCAATCTTTAAATACAAGGAGTTCTGTTCCTACATTATAAACCTCAATTGCCAGCAACTGAACTATGTTTTAGGAGTGTCGTGAGTATAAATTTGACGTCACAATCTTGAGAGTCACAGTGATAACTCACATTCAACCAAACGAAAACACTTCGTACGTAATCCATTCTTGTGTATTTGAGAATTCTTGGGAGGTCCCCTTGCTCCCGTGGAGTCCCCTCCTCCAACAGCTTGAAGCAAGCAAGAACGTTGAGCACCCGTATTTATTATTGTTGGTAGCATAAGCTTCCAAATTGAAATTGTTTTCTTGAAATTTTCAATCACCTACAGCCAGTGCTCATTTGTTTATCATTTTTGCACTATTTATAAGAACAAATCATCAAAATCCTGCAACATTCGATGAATTTCCATTCTCATAAGACATAGTTTTATTGAAAGATAGATATTTTTTCTTGATATACGATGCGTCTTACACAAAGTTAATACTTATGATTGTGATTTAATCGTAAATTCTTAATTTTAATAACACCTTGATTGTATTTTACGGCTTTTGATGGAACTTCGTGTGTACCTAAGTACGCAGTATTTTAGGGCACGCCGTAGTAACGGCGGTAAGACCCATCATGGGGGAGTGGCTAGAGAGGCCACACGGCAGCCTCTCGTACCGTCTGACGCAGATGATCACCGAGCACGGATGCTTCGGAAAGTATCTGCGTCGGATGCAGAAAGAGCCAACGTCCGAGTGCCATCACTGCGACGCGAGCGAGGACTCAGGTCCGCACACGCTCACCGAGTGTCCGGCGTGGGAGACGCCGAGGCGGGAGCTTGTGGCGGCCTTGGGAGTGAGGGTTCTCACGCTCTCCACCTTGCTCGCGGCGATGGTTCGCTGCGCGGATGCGTGGGCGGCCGGCGCCTCCTTCTGCGAGCAAGTAATGCTCGTGAAGGAGGAGGCGGGGCGGGAGCGGCAGCGGGAGCGACGAAGGATCGCTAGACAAGCTGCCCGCGCACGAAGGCAACTCGGGCGTCGGAGGTCGATGAACGACCTCCGCCCCCCATGAGCGCCGGCCTGGGGGTGACAGGTGAAGCCGCCTGTCACCCTGGCAGAAGCAGGCCGCGGTGGCGGCGCGCGTGGCGCGCCTCCCCGTTTCCGGGGACGAGTTGGGGACTCTGTGGTCCCCACACCCGAGAAGAGGGCCAGATCGTGAGAGATGGCCCTGGGTCGGCCGGGGTGCGAGGGATATGCCTGTCAACCTCACCTTCGGCAACCGAAACGACCCACAGGCGGCGTGCGTTTTAGTCGGTTCGAGTCCGACATAACCTCCTCCACCGGCTCCGGTGGGGAGGTATCCGTGGGGATTTTGCGCACGTAAAAAAAAAAAAAAAAAAAGTACGCAGTATTTTGTACGACACACGTTTCATAAATCGCTGTCCACGGCTTATTAAGGATGGTAATTCTGTAGTAACCGCCTTATAAGATCATGATTAATTATCCGATATGGCGCAGTGCAAGCTTCTTCGGCAATCGATTATTATTGCAGCCAGCATCAGCCCCAGAGGTGCGTCTTAATGGAGATTCTGAAAGCAGTGGTGTCACTTTTTATGTCGAACATTTAATCATTGAAGCCGTAGGCGTGCACCAAGGTAATATTGCTGATAATGCCTTCGGAATGCATATGCGAGTAATGCACATCCGCGTGTATCGTAATGGTTGTCTTTATTTTTTCCGATAAAATTTATAAGCACCTTAAGTTTTATTATATTTAATTGTAGGTCATGTTTCTCAATTCGGAATCCTTAAAAATTATGAATAAAAAGCGGTGTTTTATTAATGTAAATGAGTTGTTAATATGACTCTGAAACGTCAGATTCCAATAACAATTTATACCTTAACAAACATGTCCACATTATAGTTTACTAACTATAAGGACATCATGTGTTTTAAAGACTTATGTCCAGCAGTGAAATGGGCTAATTGATTGATTGATTGTGTTTCAAATTAGGTTTATGGTATAAACTCAGTTCAAAATACAGGACGGGACTTGACCAATAGTTCGTTTCTTAGAGAAATATACTACAACACTTTACAAAACAAAGTTTTTCCTGCATCTGCCATTATTGCTGGCACTCTTTACATATGAACCAGTCATAATAAATAAAATAATTATAAAATAATAGTGTTAACATTTAATTTGATAATATGGAAATTTTATCTAAACATTTACAGTTGAATTGATTGTGTCTCACTGGACTGGTCTTCACGACACAGGGAATCCTAGTGTGAAGATCCAGCAGTCTATAGTTATAAAAGGCATGTAAACTGAATTTCAATAAATGTTTCAAAATGTATAATCATGTTTATTTTTATCAATTACTTAATTTGCCTGCTATAAAACATGAACACGTAATCACTGCCTTTTAACAGAAACGTGGGAAGTGTTAGGGCGTTAGTTAATTGGAATTACGTCTGTTATTCTTGCAAATTGTGGTGATACAGGCGATTTATGATGTATAATTGCATCGGTCAAATATAATCATGCGTTGTAGACTGTGTTACTGCAGTTATGCGTGGGATTGACTCTGAAGATAGACCTATGAACTTTAGTGAGATCATTTGAATTTCACATTGAAATCCTATATCTTATCGTAATGTTCTTGTATCTTTGTATATTAGTACTGCAAGTTTATTGGCAATTAATGCTGTCCGATATGAAGAAACATTTCAAATTAAATGTTACCTGGAATATTTTATGTCGACACGCTTCGTGGCGTGGCGGTATTGGACGCATTCGCTAGGCAAGAGGTTAGATCCCCGCTCGGTGCAAATATTTGAATGCAAGAAAATAGTTATTTGCATCGCTCGTGCCTCGGAGAGCACATTAAGCGGTCGGTGACGGTTGCCATACCAACATCTATGGCAGTCGTTACGGCTCTAAAAAGTCCAATTGTTGCACTTTCTAGGCTAGCTGCAATGCTTCGATATCGCTTTTGGGTTGTGGAGGTCAGATGGCAGTCGCTTCTAAATCTACAATTAGACTAATAAGCGGACCCCAGACTCCGAGGTGAATTCTTCGGATGCGACTGAGATTAACGCTAAGAGGGAGTCTATGAACTCCGTACTTTGAACTCATTCTAAGATTCGTTCCTAGTAAATGTTTCCCTTTCTTAGGAATATTAAGTCTGACTTTGGTTTATGAATCATGTACTAAAACTTTACTGTAACATTGACGCCCATTGTAAACGTTGCCCCTTACCATGAATTTACTTGGACTTTACTTTAACATTCGCGTTCATCGTAAACGTTCTCCTTTCTAAGCAAAATAAAGTGTAAGTGCCGTCTATGAATCTCGTCCTGACTCACTTGCGTACTCAACTTCGATATATTTAAACAGCCGTCGTATGTAAATGCATCTTTAAACCCGATATCTTTTTATAACTAGTGTAAACGAGTCCGCACGGAATCTCGAATTTCGAGTATGAATCAGCGAGGACATCGACCTCAGCAGATAAGTGTCAGGATGTTTTATTTATGTGCATAAATGTATTTGCATAATACTATTCAATTAACTTGCATGTCAAGTTGGTGCAACTTGATTTGAATATCGACCACACGACCGACTGTTTCGCGGATCTGTCTAAATATTTATAAAGTAGATGCATTTGCTTTATTTTTTACCAGCTTTTGTTTTTGGTTATGCTGCTTGCATTACCTACTGATTGTGTGTCCGCAAACTAAATGTGACTGTTCCCGGGATAAACGCCTTGGATAAATGTCTTGTTGTGTAAAATTTGTCATTCAAAATAAAATAAAAATTATTCTCTCAAAACAATTTAAATACAAATTTACATACAACAATAACTTATTTCTTAGTTTTCTTCAGTTCAGAACTTTTTGTGTCATTATATAACAAACAGACTCATATTAATATAGCTACATTAATAAAGCTAAGATTGCGTCTCAATACCTGCTCCAGTACACAGCCGTTTCTTAACGCATACGATTCTTCAAGTACTTTCGCTCCTAACAGCTGCTGAGGTTCTCCTGACATAAAAATCCAATAACATAATTATACTACTAATAAATATAATACTAATATAACCTGTATTGTTTAATCCCAACACTCCCTCTTATTTCAAAGAACGATTCCAGTTCCTCTATGACACACATACGAAATGCCTGAGGTCGTCCGAGAATTTGAGGCTGAGTATGCCAATACATTCTACTGACTTTGCTGACAAGTCTTTCACTGTCAGGGCGGTGCGCTTATGGAACGCGTTACCACTGAACATCAGGGCCGAAACTGCGTCAAGCGGGTGCGGGCGCGGTTTCATACAAAAGTGCTCCGTCGCGGAGACCCGCGCGGGCGTCCGTCACGGGGACGCGCGCCCCGCGCTCACGCAGCGGGGCGCGCCTCCGTACGACGGAAACAGGCGCGGGGGTACGCGCGGGAGCCCGCCAGCGGTAACACGTACGGACTTGTTCAGTCAATAGCGCTAGCTCATCCGGGTCGTACGCACGTTCTTAGAAAAATGTCTTTCGACACCGAAAGAGTTATTGTGGAAGTACAGTGCCACCCTGTCTTAAGGGACCTGATATAGATTTTACTCTTAAATTGTATTCGTTCCAAAATTCACCCATGCCCTACGATCAACGCCTTTTTTTAAACATATAACAATTTTGAAAAAAGTAGACGAAATTATAGAAAATACCCTCACCAAAATTTTAAATGTGGCCTTGGATGACCGAGCTTTACTACAAGCGACTCTACCGATTCGCTTGGGTGGGCTCGGTATTCGCAAAATTTCAGATGTCAGCTTACCAGCGTTCCTGTCTTCAGTCCACAGTACCGAAGAATTAACTAGGAAAATCCTTGCACCTACACTAGTTAATTCTGAAGTATTGTGTAAGACTGATGCAGTGAACCTGGAAAATTGCATGTCCAAACACCGATCTCCCAAGGAACCTTTTCTCACAGCGTCAGTGGGACGGGCCGCTCTGCAGCTTAGTTGGAAAAAAATTACTAAATACATGTTCCAATGCTGCTTAGCGTGCCCGTTTACTGGCGGTTGGAGTGTGGGAATCGGGTCTTTGGCTACAAGCTCTTCCGTCATCTAACGTAGGGACTATGTTAGATGACACTACCTTCCGCATCGCAACTTGTCTCCGTTTAGGTGCGCCGTGTGTTTCTTCGCATCAATGCCGTTGTGGAGAAGCCGTTGACAGACTCGGACACCATGGTCTGTCGTGCTGCAGGAGCGCAGGGCGAATTCCACGGCACGCCAGCCTCAATGACATAATCCACCGTGCTCTTGTCACCGCCGGTGTACCAGCTGTACTAGAACCAAACGGTTTGGCGCGTGACGATGGCAGGAGACCGGATGGCATGTCATTAATGCCATGGAAGATGGGTAGGACTCTGGGTGGGACGCCACATGCGTTGATACCATGGCTCCTACCCATATAAACAGCACGGCTGGCTGTGCTGGTGCTGCTGCTGCTTCTGCAGAGGCTCTCAAGCGGCGCAAATACTCCAATCTTATCGGGGATTATGAATTTGTGGCGTTTGGAGTCGAGACTTTGGGGTCATGAGGTCCGAGCGCTCGCAACCTCTTCCGTGAGATTGCGAAGCGTATGGTCGACGCTTCTCGTGACCAGAAGGCTGGCCTCTTTTTAGGTCAGAGAATAAGCATTGCCATACAACGTGGCAATGCTGCCACTCTTTTGGGAACGCTACCACAAGAGGCATGCGATGCGGAGGAATTCTACGACGCATTTTAATTGTTCTTAGCTATAAGTTGTATAATAGTTATTTTATTTTTATTGTATTTAATATTTATAAATTATTTCTGTATAGATTACTTAGAATGAGAATAATTTAATTAACTTCTACCATCAAATAAATTTCTCTTAAATTGTTGACCTTCAAATATGGTTCCAGTTTCGAAAATAATTCGTCATAGATCTGTACCGATACTTTAAAATAATTGTAAAATGAATTTTCATTTTCTCATAATATACTGAACTTTGCAACAAATTCCCCGCACAGCAACAGCAACAGCAAAGTTTCTTTTTTGCTAGTCGTCGTAGTTTTACTACGTAATAATACAATAAGATCTCCATGGACATGACTATACATGCACGCCGCTAAAATTGAACTAGCGACACTGCGATAGACGGTCTCCGCGACGGGTGCCCGCGACGGGTACCGTCGCGTGACCACGCAACCCGCCCGCGTGACCACGCGCGTAGACACGCGACGGGTGCCCGTCGCGGTCGCCCGCTTAACGCAGTGTCGAGCCTCAGACGGGCAAAATCCCTAAATGTATTTAAATTAATGGACAAGACCCACTACCTATCATGTTGTGCACAGTAGGTAATAGCTCACAATTATGTGCTCACTCACTATTTTCCCTTCGTATTAGTATGAACTATCTACTTTATGTATATATTTATTTAGTACATGTATATGTGATAGATGACGGAAGAGCTTGTAGCCAAAGACCCGATTCCCACACTCCAACCGCCAGTAAACGGGCACGCTAAGCAGCATTGGAACATGTATTTAGTAATTTTTTTCCAACTAAGCTGCAGAGCGGCCCGTCCCACTGACGCTGTGAGAAAAGGTTCCTTGGGAGATCGGTGTTTGGACATGCAATTTTCCAGGTTCACTGCATCAGTCTTACACAATACTTCAGAATTAACTAGTGTAGGTGCAAGGATTTTCCTAGTTAATTCTTCGGTACTGTGGACTGAAGACAGGAACGCTGGTAAGCTGACATCTGAAATTTTGCGAATACCGAGCCCACCCAAGCGAATCGGTAGAGTCGCTTGGTATCTATTTAAGTTTAGTCGGTAACTACACCATATCTATTGTTTTCATAACATTACTGTCCATCCCAAGGTTGCCTGGAAGAAATCGCTTCAGCGATAAGGCCGCCCATTGTACATTGAACTGTATAGATGCTACCTACTTGTCCTACTGTAAATCTGTTGGTGTACAATAAAGAATTATCTATCTATCTATCTATAATCAGGGAATCGAACCCGGTAATTTATTCAATACGTATCCCATAGCTGCACCGTAAAAACAAATAGGAATTGTGTTATACAACAAAAGCGAAGGCGTTGTAGTCACCCACGCTGATGGTGTCGAATTTATTTTCACAAAAAACTTTCCCATTTTCAAAGCGGAAATAGATAGGTAGGTATATCGTGATATATATGTAAATGCTAGTTTCGTATTTTACTACTATGTAGTATGAATGCAAAAGTTTGTTGATGTTGATGGTCACACTAGAGCGTCAGATCGCCAGAAAGTCTATAATAAATAACATACGGCCTCCATGGCATAGCGGTAGAACGTTCGACTGGTACGCTCAGTGCAGAGCTCGCTGGAGAATTTGTGCTGTCAGTGGGAAGACTAAAGGCTTGTCCTGCTTTGTATTCTACACTGACGGCATAGAAACTCTGTACTTACAGAGTTGGCAGCGCGACTGTGACTCTTCTGGTGTTACAAACAAGGCCACAGTAACCACTTTCTATCAGGTGGGCCGTATGCTTGTCTGCCACCTAAGCGGTATAAAAAAAAGTGCAAATATTTGTATTAATATATGTACTATTTGCATTGGTCTGGGTGTTTCTATGTATAATATGTATGTATTTACAAAAAAAAAGTATCTCAGTATATTTATCCGCATTCTAAATTCCATAACACAAGCTACTTAAGCTATGCTTACCATGGGTCTAGATACCGTTGTGAAGAATGTTGTAGAATATTTATTATTATTAATTTATTATATCATATCCTGGTAATAGGTTATTCTGGATCACGGGAATGATACAGTATTTCGTAGGGTGAATCCACGTGCAACTGCTAGTATTTTCCTTGTGGGTTTCGTTTATAAGAGCCTAAGCTTAATTCTTCATACGATAGTGCCTAAACATAATAAAGCTACGTATACGGCTGTTATCTCAGAAAGGTAAGGTTGAGGTGAATAAACAAGCACATTTACCAATTGCTAAGCCTTTACCCAGTTATGGGCACGCTATAAGAATTACACCCTGATTTAGCCCATCAAGTCGTGTACTTAGTTCATGCCAGAAAGAATTCTATGAACACCTATAAAACTAGCTCTAGATAAGTCTCGCTACATTTCCTAAGAGTATTAACTTACATTCTGAAAGCTATGTGTGTGATATACATCGTACAGTTGCTGACTAAATTGGCTTTACACAATTTTAATTTATAGATCATCTAGATAGCTCTTAAACCTTTAGGAAAATAATGACAGAAACATGAAGTATCCTCAAGTAACCTTGTCCTCAGAAAGACTATCACAACGATATCATACACAATATACCTATCAATTTCTGTTATTACAGATGAACAAGTAATTCTTGCCTAATGTCACCCAAGTGTCGTTTTGCCCCCACCTTTTCCAAAATTTACTTTTTCCCTAATCTAATGATTAGGAACTCTTTAAAAATGAATACTTAGGTCTAAGAACAGTTTGGATATGAAGTACCATACAGTTTTAAAATATCAATCATGATTTTTAATAAAGTCCTATTGCACTCAGCACCAAAGAATACGTTAGTTTAACATACTATTACTAGCTCTTCTTCACATTTGATAGGCATAGAGCTCACGATCATCGTGGCTTCTAAAATTTTGCCTCTAAAATCTTTAGCTATTCGTTTTCAGTAACTTTTGTCTCCAACTGTACATCGTGACGATAAAACGCTTGCGGTTGTCGCATTAACGAGCAGGTATGAGGGCAGGTGTGGCGAGACATTCTGCCACGTCTTGGCAGCGCTAGTTCGATGGTTGGCGACTGCACTACCCTGCGAGGAATTTGCGTGGGAGACGGACCAGTTTGCAGTCGCATCTTATATTTATCACGTCTCCAAAGTACCTGATTGTTTTATTATGCAGACGTTTTCGAATTCGGCATACTTATCATAGGTTGAAATTAGTAAACGCACTGAAAAGATTAGTATCACTCAGCGTTTTCATCCGCCTATATCCTGTTACCGTAAAAGTGTCGGACTAAAGTTATTCATGGTTAATGTAGCAATCTAAATGTGAAAGAATTTTTGAAATTGGTCCAGTATTTTTTTGGTTTATTCATTACAAAGAAACAAATCTTTCTTCTTTGTAATATTTGTACCTATAGTAATTTAATACGGTATAAGCATATCTAGCACATTAAATTAAAAAAACATAATTAATTCTCATAATCATTCATAATGCCCTACTCGACCTACTGCAAGGTTTAGGCAAGAAGGCTGAATGGAGATAAAACAATTGCGGAAATGAGAAGTAAAAGAGCAGACCCCGAACTCCATGTATTAGTTTCTTATGCAAACGGGATTGGCATTCGAATGACGATCGCAAATCAAAACTGTACATAGGAACATAAATATTCTCAGAAATCTACATACCTACTATGACAAATACCGGCGATAGTAGAAATACTTCAATGAAAAAAGGACAATATAGTAATTTAATAAAACAAAAATTACATAAACAAATGTATAATATGGTTTACCATTCAACCACAGATAGTTCAATATGGTTCAATTTTAAATATCTGACATTCATAATATATTTATAGTCGTGTTCTACATTTAATGAATCACAGTGAATTGAAATTACAAAAATGAACTCACCACTGTAGTACTTAATCCTCTTTCCAAGAATTAATCCGCTGATACAATTCATAAGAAGCGCCCTAGTACAGTTCCTATATCGAATATGAATTATGTATGAGTCAATTTATTGTTATGTAGTAGTATCAATTGCTGTAGGAAATATACTTGTCTGTATAATAAATTTGCCAGTCAATGATGAAAATTGATTTTTATGAGAGCAATCGTCGTTTAACCCCCCAAAACTTGACTACAGAAATATAAGAGATAAATGCACAGGCATGCGCCCTGTTAAAAAGATGTTTTAATTGATTAATCATTGCAACTGCTTGATAGCAGTAAGAGCCGATAAAACTAACCTGACAAGTACAAAACTTTAGAAGTGGTTAAATTAGTAAAACGACAAGTTGGCGCCAATGTGATGTTTACAACACAGTGTTTTAGTGTTTCCGTAATTGTTTCAGGTTCAAACGATGACCATAAACCGCCAACATCGCTAAACCATGCTATCCACTCCATAAAAGCTAAGTTTCATTAAAGATAAAAGACCAAACTAGGAAGTAATTTTATAAACGGGAATTTATATTGTTTGATGTTATGTTTCTTTGTTCTTAGGATGTACAGCAAATAAATACGGCTTGCATGCATGGGTAAAATATTTTTATCCGTAAAGCAAATCAATATTTGAAAGTGTACGCACATTAAAATTTTAAAATAATTGTAAATTAATGAAATCATTCCCGTGCAGTATAAACTTTTCTCTTAATTATGCAAAATTATTACAGTAGTACTCCATTAGTGTTTTGCAAGAAATAAATAGTCGATTTGATCAAAGAACTTTTTATAACAATTTACACAAGCACAAACAAATGACGATTCCTAATAAATCAAATAAAATCAATCAAAATATTCTAATATAATCAATTGAAAAATAAGTATACTCGCTATGAGAAATTATGTATACGTGATTGTGCAGAAAATTATAACTACACTACGAAAATTATAAAATCAATCTAATTTGCAATTCTATATATTCTATATAGGTATTTAAACTATCATGGTCACTCAAATCAGTATCAGAATAAACGGGATATTTACCATGTTTCATATATTTCACATATTCTGTTTATTGTAGAGGTTCAAACATGGCCGTTGAAAAAAAACTCTATCATTTTTCTAATTTTTTTTTTGTTTTTATACATCAAAATGTAAGAGTTGTATTTGAGAGAGTGATTATTATAGGTTTTATAATATTCACTCGCGATATACTCACACTCGATATTAAAACTAACGTGATTGTAATAAAATCAACAACCAGTTTTCAATATTGATCAATTAAGAACTTTAATCATCATATCTACAATGTAACTAAATGGACCAGATTTGCAACTCTGCACTCTGGTATATCGAACGAAACGTAAGCATCAAAGAAGACAATGACCTCAAGTTCCCCTATAAAAACATAAAAGTGCAATAACACAGCTTATTGTCAATCATAACGTGAAAAGATTCGTATGCCAAGCTGTAAAGTTATACGATCGAGAAATCGTAAACGAAACTAAACGACTAGGTACGTCATCCATTATAAAACGAATTGTGAACATTAATCCAAATGTTACATAACTTTACCCGCATGATAACATGTCATGAGATATGAGTAACACTTGCATTAAAATATAAAGTGTCTTCTAAAGGTGTAAACTTGGTGTAAAATGAAAATCAAATGTACAGTTAGAGGGAGTGCAAAAATAGATAGACAGACAAGACGTGTAGTGAAGATTAGTGGTTTATCCTTACTAAATGCTCCGTCAGTCTTGTGGTATAATGTTGTGGGGCATGGAAGCCGTCGTGAAATCCCATATTTATATTCTTATTTCAAATAAAAGTAATCTTCCTTCGTAAATTTTCCAAACTGAGTTTTGGTGTCTTTTAGTCTAACTAAGAAACGGCTGCACTTCGATATTCTTCTCAAACCACTGATGGTATCGAAGGTCTGTACCTTGAACAAGTCACCGGTCAGCTATTTTGTCCTATAGAGCCCATTGTACCACAAAGTTATTATTTTAAGTTCAAACAGGCACTTCAATTAAACTTAATTGTATAGATAAAACTATTCACATGAGGCAAATGAGAGGCCAAGTACTGACTAGCACTTCTGTTGTACATAACATAACGCAAGAAGCTTTTAAAATGCTTATGTAGTTTAACTAAAGGAATTGCACAATAACTTATTCGTAACTTACGCGTTTCTAAACCATGTGAAGTATCTACAAGGGGTAATTTCACTGACAATTATTGCACACGATTGCTTTAATACTATTGATGTGTTACGACTATATATTCATTGTTCAATGTTTGAGCTATGGCCTACTACAGTGGTCGATCAGGATTCACCATATCTCTAGTGAAATCCCGTATGTTTAACTTCATTTTCTTCCTCATCTGGCAGTTTAATTTTTTCCAGGGATAACTGACCAACACCGAAAAGAACGCCTGCAAAAAAGCCTCATCCGTCAATTAGCAGGTGGTACCAGTTTGCAGTTGAGGTTGGTTTGGACCCCGAAGATTTTGATGAGACGCCTGATACACTTTTTGTCAATTTGTCATATCAGTCCAAGAGAAATATCTAAAAAATCCTTTACACTATTATCAGTTTCCTTTGTCAAAATATTCAAATTCGGTCACCGTTCAAGATTTTTGTAATACATGGAAGAATATAATTAATGTTCTCGTTCATATTGGACCGAGGTAGACTCAAGCAGCTATAGAATGCCGAAAATAACGTATACTCCAGAATGACGTCACACAACTGGTTTTTTACAACGCATGGCAAGTAATAAATAAAGGAGATCGTTATAAAAATTGAATGTGAGCAAATTAATTGTGGGCGTGAACGCTTTGAAAATAGTACCTACTTGTATCATGTTTTTCGCTATCAGCAACGTGATTCGTAATGTTACATTAATTACTGCAAGGTAAACCAAACCATCACTCAAACTAAAAAAAGTACACTCCGGAAGGAGTGTACTTTTTTTAGTTTGAGTTTTTTCACACATCCAACCCTTTTACTGACGAAGGAAACTGTACATAATTTGTATGATATTAGATTACAGTAAATATTTGAAGAGTTTTTTTTAATACGAGATTAATTATTATTTATTTTAGAACGGTACTCAGTCATGCAAGAGTCTACTTGGTACCAATTTTCTGTGCAATATTTTATGAAAGCATCGTTAATTAGCCTTAAATCATCTCTAAGTTCTGAACAGGGTTTTTATAGCAAAGTAAGTAAGTAGCGATGTCCTTTGTTAAGGTACAAGTTCGTTTCTGATTGTTTATTTTTATACCACTTAGGTGGCAGACAAGCACACGGCCCACCTGACGGAATGTGGTTACCGTGACCTATGGACGTGTGCAAAACCCAAGAGAGTGACACTCGCGCTGCCATTCCTGTAAGCACAGAGAGTATCTGTGCCGTCATTGTAAAAGACAAAGCAGGACAAGCTTTTGGTCTTCTTATTGACAGCACAAAAACGTTTAATGTTCTCGTCTCTTTGACGAGTGTTATGATGACTTTTTCTTTCCTAACTAGAAAAACACGTGCAGGGTAGAAATGTTACCCCATAAGTGATTTCCTGAAGAAGAAAGACATGGGTGTATGTACATATTTGTAAGTCGTTTGTATAAAACACATACAACGTCGTTTTCTTTTTCTTGAAATGATGAAACACTAACTAATTACAATCCATAGTGCGGTATAATAATATTTCATAATTTCATGTTTCAAGTCAGTTCAGAATTAATAAACCTTACAGCAGCTATTCGTAATTATCGGCCATTACCGGTATGAAATATCAACTACTAGCACTTCTAATTTATATTACTATAACCTCTTTAAAGATGTTGCCATTAAGTTGGACTATCTGCACCACTACTGCTCAAAAGTTGCTATCCATCAGTGCTACCACAACTCTAGCTAAATAATACTTATTACATTTTATCGCCTTAGAGGTAATATCTTCTAAAAATAATGCTTACTACATAAAAGTCATCAAAATTTTTTTTTTATACAACTTATGTGGCAGACAGGCACGGTCCACCTAATGGAAAGTGGTTACTGTGACCTATGAACTTTGTAGTTCTAACGGTTTAGGCTCTGTCTTGATAATTCAGTCAAGACAAGTAATGAATGTTGGACAAAGAGTTCATCTAAATAAAATACAAAATGTTTCGTTTATATCCCTAATTTCATGTAAAAATAGAAAAATTGTAAAGCATTATATAATACTGTGGTTGGTGGTAAAACAGAAAGCTTACATGAAACCAGCATAACGAACAATTACTCTGTCTTTGAACTAAATGAAATTCATAAAACCTCACATAAAAGTGGTACCTTGCTGGTTTATTGCTTTTTACTTGAAAATAAATTGCGCATTGTCCAGTGCATTGCGCATCTTTAAATAATATACACACGAAGAAGGTACTTCTCACGCAACGAAAAATCTATCCTAAAAATAAAAAGAGGGATAACATACTTGTGTACTTTTTAAATCCATAGGAACACCTAGACCAATGTAAATTCATGTATGCAATTATTGCACTGAGCGGGAATCCAACCTTCACCTCCTAACAGTAATCGAATGCATTACTACCACGTCATTATACCTTAAAAGGTTATGTTATGCCTATGTTCCTTAACCGTACGTGAATATGGTTCATGCTGGTTTCACCTTGTGTTTCAGTCGTGTGTAAAAAGCATACAGCGATCTTAATCACTTCCTAATAAGTTTCATCTCTTCAATGTTGCGTTAAGTCGGCCCATAAAATGATATTATACGCGCATCGCTATGAATAATGAGCTTCACTAATGCATACTAATCTACTCTGACCTTGTAGCCTTCATGATTTATTTAATACCGATACTGATATTTAATTGTCTTCCTCTATGACTATAGGGCCTGGATTGAGGCCCTGGACTTTCTTGGATAATGGGGCCCCAATGACTATGAAGTGAATTTGAAATGACGGATACCTACTTTGTTTTGTTTAATAATAGCTATGTAAAGTTAACAAAGGCTATGTACTATGTACTAAATGATTTGAGAAAAATAAGCCCCTACTCCATAATAGTAAAATGTTAAGCAGAACTACGAAGTGATTACATATATCTCTTAAACCGAATGTGATGAACTGATATCTGTAGCATGAATCTATCTTTAATTTTGATCGCCTTATTAAATATAAGTTTAACCGTTCAAAATTATTGTTTAATAGTTATAATAACAGAAAATTATAACTGCAGTCCAATCAATTCTGTAACCCGTTGACATGGCCGTGAACCATTTGAAGCGTCGGTAGCTTAGTGGTTAAGGAGTCGGCCTTACGATCGAGAGGTTCCGGGTTCGAATCCTGACCATTACACTACCGACGTGAACCCACTCCTAGCACAAGCAATTTAGCTTAGTTGGAGGGGTTAAAGGGAATATTAGTAATCGCGGTTGCTAATATTCTTTATAAAAAAAATAAAAAAAATAAAAAAACATGTAATCGATATAATTACGATAAATCGAATAAAAAACAACCAAACGGTACAGATGAACACAATCTTCGAACACGGTGATCTATAATAGATTCACCCTCAATACCACACAAGAAAAACTTAGAGCCATTAGAAGCACAGTTATATAAAACGAATAACGTTCCACAAATGTGGTTATAAGTTAAAAACTGGTTAGTTCTGCGCATGCGGCTAGTAACGGATCTGCGCAAGGGGCAACGCAAATAGAAGACGGCGAGACGAAGGTACGGTACAGACACGGCGCAGATACGGTGCAGGCGCGATATCTGCGCAAACAGACGCGGGGACGGTACGGCACAGAGTATTATTATACAAGGTGCTATTTAGTGGAAATAACATTTAATACACCTCCTTTCGGTTTTTTTTCGAATACTAATTCCCTCCTTTTGTATCATTATAATTCCTATGTACAGTCGAGAGCACATCAAGTGTAACATTGCGCTACGAAAGCCGCCACTATTACAAGTGCAATAAAGGCGTGCTCAAGGTCAAACTGTATAGCTTGATGTGCTGTCGACTGTACTTATGTTTGCAATATGTAACCGCTATGTTTGCTATTTAACTACTTTAAAATACGAATAACATCGAAATACATAAATCAAATCATAATAAGTTAAATTACATCGGATTTTCATTAAAATCATGGATTAAGGCTGATTTACATTGATACAGTAGCTGGCGCCAGCTACTGTATCAATGTAAATCAGCCTTTAAATATCCATATGGACGAAAATTTGAACAGTTTAAAATATATCGCTACGTATCTTTGTTCATACTGTATATAATGCGAGACGCCGCTTGCGCCTACATCTGCTGGCGACGTGGCGGGGGGCGAGGAGCGGCGTGCCTGCGCCGTCCGCTTGCCGCCTTCAGTCACGAACAAAAGATAACGCAAGACGCACGTCGCTTCGTATACAGGATGCGTGACGATATTGAGTTTAATATTGAGTTTTGCGAGTTAATTGAGCAATACCCGAATATCTATGACTACACTAAGACAGGGTACAGTAACAGAAATGTGCAAGACAAAATATGGCAAGAAATAGCAATAAAAGTCGGTGCAACAGGTATGTATTTTATTTAAATTTTAAACATTATGTCTAGTCTGAAACGGAATCGGAGATCGTTGTGTTAGATATGTTGTAAGATATTCCCTGATATGGTAGGGATTTTCTCCCATTAATCGCATGTTAATGTTTGCTCCTATCAAATTATTTCTAAACCGTGGATTTGATTTTTTACCATCACATGTGCGAATTACGTTATGCAACACACACATTGCTTTTATAATATTATCAACATATTCTGGTTTGCAGCAAATAGGCGTGTAAAGTCCACCAAACTTTGACGCTAACATACCATAGGCACATTCTACTGACTTACGTGCCCTTGACAACCTGTTATTATAAGCTCTTCTCTCATTAGTCAATTGATTTCGACCATATGGTCTCATAATATTTCTTTTTAGTGGAAAAGCTTCATCTGCCACAAAATAAAAGGGCACATTCTGTGTTTCTCCAGGCAAAGGTGTAGGGTTCGGTAAATCGAGATCGCCTAGATCCATAGCTTGTCCAAAAGAGCTAACTTGTAATACTCGCCCATCACTATTTCGGCCGTATTCACCAACATCTATAGTTAAAAAGAAACCATCTGCATCTACAACTGCTAACAATACAATAGAGAAATATCCCTTATAATTTATGAAAGTCGAACCCGAGTTGATGGGCGCTGTAATTCTAATATGCTTTCCATCTAAACTCCCAACACAATTCGGTAAATTCCAGAGAGTGTAAAACCGTTCAGCAACTTCTACCCATTTTTGTCGTGTAGGTACAGGCATATATTCCGGCTGTAGGCATTCCCACAAAACGCTAGAGGTTTCATGCACAATTTGCCGGACGGTACTGCCTCCTCTCAATACATATCCAGAAAGTGATGTAAACGAACAGCCATCTGAGTAGTATCTGTAACAAAAATAAAATAGCAATAAGTATGTAACATTTGTGTGTTTAGATTGAGGTGCCACTTTTCGCATCGTAAAGTGGCTAATGGAGTTATTTAGTAGTAGTTTAGAAAATTTTGTAGAACGGATATTGGATTTTGTATTAGAATACTTCAAAAGTTAAATGAATATAAAGGTGGCACCTCAATCTAACTGTTTGCATTGAGGTGCCACTCAGAACTGGGAAAATTATGGATGAAATTTTATCAAAATTTTGTATTATTTTGTAGTACTCCAGAATTCTGGAGTACTACGAAATTTTGATGAAAACTCATCCATAATATTCCCAGTTCTGAGTGGTACCTCAATCCAAACAGATTGAGGTGCCACCTTTATATTCATTTAACTTTTGAAGTATTCTAATACAAAATCCAATATCCGTTCTACTAAATTTTCTAAACTACTACTAAATAACTCCATTAGCCACTTTACGATGCGAAAAGTGGCACCTCAATCTAAACACACATTGTAACTAATCTCCTTAAATATTTTTCAGCCCAAGAATGTAAAGAACGGTGGAAGAATATTCGATGTAGTTACAGCAAAAACAAGAAAAGGCTAGATTTGCCATCTGGATCAGGTGCAAAGACGATTAAAGAGTACTACCTTTCACCACATCTACATTTTTTAGACAATTACTTGAAGTCCCGACCAACCAAAAGCAATCTAAGCAAATATGATTGCACAGACGGTAATGATAGTGAAGAAGTCGATGAGACACTGTTTACTGGTCAACTATCTTCTGAAAACACAAATTCGGATTCCATCTCCAATCAATCCACGCCAACACCGCCACTGCTACCACTATTAAATAAATCTAGGGCAATCTCTTTAAAAGATGTTAATAAATCAGCACATGAATATTTCAGTCAAAGAGCATTACAAATGAAGACCATACATAGAGCTGAGCCTGAAACAGACAGCGATCTAGCTTTTTTTCAAAGCATGCTTCCAGATTTGAAATCAATGACACCAGCCCAAAAACGAAGATTTAAAATGGGCGTTCTCAATTTATCAGAGCAAATTTTAAATGACCCAGTACCTAGTTATCCTAGGACACAGCCGTATTATCCACGAACACCTTCTCGAGAGACAGATTATGATCCTAATGAAGGTGCAACCCAGCAGACTCTTACATCCAGAGCTAATACAAGTCCAGCACCTTCGTTTACCTCGACTCAGCAGACAGCTAAACATACTGCAGCAGCTAACAAAAATCCGGAAACTCAGCTGACTTTGATATCCGGAGAGTATATAAATCCAGCACCACCGGCGGCAGTGGCTGTAATTGAACAAATAGCTGGGCCTTCAAGACACCGAACTTATGATGAGAAAGCTTATTATCAACTCAGCATTTCAGAATATCAGCAAACGCGGACACCGGGAGCTTATGAAAGAGCACAATCCTTAGCACCTCCGGCAACTCCAACTACATTATGTTTGCCAATATTTTCACCAATAACTCCAGCTACACCTCACCCGAATCCAGAGACATCTATCCAATCTCATGAAGACGAAATAAGTGATTTTAATGAGAACTATCCAATGCCTTGAACTTTATTTATAAATGGCTCTTAGTGCGACAGCTAGCTTGAGTAGTCATGTGCTGTCCCTGTCCGCATGCGCTGATTCTGTATTGTGAGATAAGGACATCACATGATGACAGCTTGACAGATACTCAAATTAGCTGTAACACTGAGAGCAATTTATAAATACTAATTGTAGCAAAGATGCTAAACCAAAAACATTTTCAATGAATATTATCTTTTGATTTGTCAATAAAAGTTTGATCTGTAAAAAATAGTTTCACTTACCTTAAAGTTATCAGTAGTCTTTCTTCAGGGCTGATTGGTTTTCTCCAATTTGTAACTTGCTTCCGAAGTCCTTCTCTTACTTTTGACAATACGATATGGTAACATTCCAGTGACATTTTATAAACTGTGCGAAAACGATCAGGATATTCATATAATGTTTCCATTATTTTATAGTACCTGTGCTCTTCTGCATTTCTCCACACTGGATGTATCCAATACCTTCTTGGTCTTTGCTGTAAATTAATAATCTGTAGCAAAGCCAGTGCATCTTCATCTTCGTCTGAAGAGGAATACATGTCTTATCCCGTCAATATCACGCTCTATAATGACTTAACTTGCCGTATCGTCCCCGCGTCTGTTTGCGCAGATATCGCGCCTGCACCGTATCTGCGCCGTGTCTGTACCGTACCTTCGTCTCGCCGTCTTCTATTTGCGTAGGGCCCAAGAGTCAATGACTAAAAACTAGTCGCAACATCAATGGTCACGTTGAAGGTGCAGCGATGGGCGGGTTACTTTCTAAGTTTTTGTTACGTAAATATGTTTCTGTAAGTCAAGGTGAGGTGAACACCTGTGTCAACAGCATGTCTCATCTAAACATTGCGTTGTAATTGGTATTATATCATAACAAAGAAATATCTACCAATGAAGAGAATCACCTAATTACTGGTAATCGCCGTGTACTATAGAATTCAGGCAATGGGTTTTATAAGGACTTTGCAAAATTACTTATGTATGCCCGATGTATTGATACATTTAAAATGTCATCACTAACGTTCGATAAGAATACATAAGATAGGCTAGCCAGTCTTCATAATCTACAAATTACCAGAAGATTAATAAGACCAGGCTTTAGCTGACTATTTAAGAAGATGCCAAATCCCAGAAAAATATTATATTTTATAAGTCTTCACTGACAGATATGAAACTCGTTATTTTACATTTTCGTGTACATTGACGTATGTGACGGCATTCAGCTATCGCGTACTTACGTAATAAGTGTAAAAATATTTCTACAATTTTAATTAAGTCTCTTACAGCCGAAATATGTGGTGTGGGTCAGTGAAGTATATTTTCAATTTGAGTAATAAACTGTCTCCAGATATAAAAAAAAGATAAAATATTTCTTTTTTAAACCGTTAATTTATCTAATATACTATTATTACCTATTTGGAAAATAACATGTTCTCTCTATTAATATTTTGTGTAAATCTTTATCATTTTTAGATGATCTCTTTTTATAATTTATATATATATATTATATATATATATATATTTAATGTAAAATAGTACTCATGTTGTAATAATATAGTTGTACTTAGTAGATGCCGGTCAGGGAGATGATATCCAACGTGAAGTGGTTACACAGGGACCGTTAGCGCCACTAACTGTACATAATAAGGTCTAAGTTATGGTGACACCAGTCACCTCCATACCTTCACAAAGGTACCGACAACTTAATTAACTATAACATAATTTAGTTAAATGTTCAATATAATTTATTGAACATTTGTTTAATGTATTATTACAAATTATAACGACAGCGAACCAACAATTTGTTTTGTTATAGTAAAGATTTTAATGAATTGGAATCCAAATAAAATATCTGAAAACTTATGCACGTCATTACTGATTATTACTTAATCCATCACATTTGCAAGGCGATAGTTAAAACCTGTGAGAAAACTGGCCATAAGAAATAATTATAATATGTTGTAATTTTTTTTAATGTTAATTTTACTAATCTTTAAATAAAATACACATCCAATACAACCGCGGTAGCCTAGTGGTATGGGTAATAGACTGCTGAGACGATGTCTCAGGTTCGATCCCAGATTTTACCATGGCACACACCAATGACCTTTCGATGCTTTTCGAAGTTATGTGTGTATTTATCGCAGGTTTATAAGAGCCCGGTTATTGGAAATAGGCTCGCCACCTATTACATTGGAACCTAAACATAAACTGGCGAAATGTTGGTGCTAGCACCTCTGCCTACCCCTTCGGGGATATAGACGTGAGTTTATGAGTTTATTTCATTTTTTTTCATGTTAATACATTTTAAGTACTCACGTAATAATATTGATCCATACTTCACACAGTCTTCGGAACCCTAATGCTCGGCAAATGTTTGTACGAAGTGGTTTTCCTACTATATTTCCTATTATAAACTTTTTCCACAAATAAACATAAACTTGCATGCATTTGTAGTTCAATCTTCAATCCGCAAAATATGGTAATGGCTCTTTAACTCTCTTTGAATTAAAGCCTAATAGCAACATAAATTCTAACAATCCTGTGACTAGCCAGCTGTAATAGTGTACTGTGTGTTATTTATTAGCTCACCAGCTTCTTTACATGTACAGAGTACGGATATTTTACGTGCACAGACAGCACAAGAGTTTAGAAGTGACGTGTGCGCGCTCCGCCATTACATGCATTTAAGCACACCGGATTACTGACCAACACACAATAAACGCACCGAACAGAAGGCTGACTCAGATGAACAAATTAAAACGCAGTTCGCTCACATGCAGGCATTGGGCAAAACAGATTTATTGTACTTACCACATTCTGGCAAATTAATGATGTGGTTTAGGGACTTTCATCTCGATTCCGGGAAAAAGTTGTTCAGGAAATTTTTGAGGAAAGAAAATTATTAATTTAAGTAATTATAATTAATAAAATAATTTGGAATCTAAATCAATTTAAAAGTAATACAGCAATAGACTTGTCTTTATATGGGTTAAGAAGGTACTGAGTAATTAACTCCTCCCCATTTCCGGGGACGGGTATCTATGGGGATTTTTCTAATGTAAAAAAGGTACTGGGTAAGGGTGCTTTGATATCGTCATTGGGTTATGCAGATCAGAAGGAAGGAAGGAAAATATCGACATTTAACCAAATCCGCAATTAGAATTAAGCAGACCCCAGACTCCGAAGGGAAAGCTTCGAATGCATTGGCTAACGCTGGGATAAAGAAGAAGAAGTTTATAAATATTGAATGCCAATTGGATAGATTAATGGATATTTCTAATTCGAACACGCTAAAACAGTTGAACGACTTAAATTAAATACAGAGAAGGATTATAGTCTGGATTACTATAAACAAGCTACTTTATATACCTACCGGGAGTAGGATCCCATAGGTTGCGAGAACGGGTTTAGTTTTCCACAAGAGCGAAGCCGTAGGCAATAGCTTGTTATTTATTTATTACTACGTAAGTATTATATTTATTGCTTTACTACTGAAAAACAATTATAAAACAACTTAAAATTTAATGATGCATTCATTAAATTCCTACTACTGCTTAATTAACGTTTGAAGGTCCGATGCGACCTTTTTATACCACTTATGGGAAGACCTGATGGGAAGTGGTTACCGTGGCCTATTGACGGATGCATCACCAGGGGTGTTACACTCGCGCTGCCGACCATGAAGAAACCTTCTGATGCCCCTCTTGAAGAACCCCATATTGTAGTTGCTTGGGAAAACCTCAGCAGGGGGTCATTCCACAGCTTGAGTGTGCGAGGGATAAAGTTTCTTTTATACCGACCTTCATAAGAATGGAACAAATTAATGAAAAATAATGACGAAATTAAATACAAGGTATTGACTTTTGTGAAGAAGGTAAAAAAGAAGGTAAAATAATGTTCTTGTTCCCGCGACTCATGGGTACCTACTCTATGAATAAAAATTATCCTATTGATATTTTAGACAATAATATCTTTGTGTCAATTTTTTTCCGGATCTGGTCTGCTACTGATGCGATCGAGAGTAACAAACATCCATCCCTCCTATATTTCGCATTTATAACGGTAGCATATCTTATCTGTATACCCATTATTTATCAAACCAATGTAAATATAGATACAGACAAAACAATATCTCCTAAGTATTTTGGATTCATAAAAGGTCAGACCCTGAATAGATCAGCAACAGCAACTCTGATAAATCAAGCTTTAAAAGGTTACCGATAGTTCAACAGTTCATCCAATTACTGACCTGACATGAGTCACGCAAATGATACACAGCTGTCAGTTATCTGTAGATAATTATGTTACTGTAAAACCTGACCTATGGTAAATCCTAATATTTGCCAGTAAACCTAAGATGCATCAACTCTTGACAGTATAGAATATCGCGGCCATAATAACCTCGTGTTGTGTTCCCGGCGGTGAGTAGGGTAGCTAGAGCTCACTGGAGAGTTTTTGTGCCGTCAATGGTAAGATCAAGAGCTTGTCCTGCTTTGTCTTTTACACTGACGGCACAGAAACTCTATGCTTACAGGATTGGCAGCGCGAATGTGACTGCCTTAGTTTTGCACACGTCCATAGACCACGGTAACCGCTTTCCATCAGGTGGGTCGTGTGCTTGTCTGCCACCTAAGTGGTATAAAAAAAAGATTTTTCTGAAAAATTTTGCATCACTGTTATTTTTTTACTTATAACGTGATATACTAAGTATACTACATTTACCTCACTACCCAATTTTTATATGGCGGACACAAGTTTAGAAATGTCTCATTAAAGATGATGAATCACGAATGCTTCATGAAACCCTTGTCAATAACGATATCTTGCATCATGTCTTATGAAAGCAGTCTAGCTGATGGAACAAGATTCCTAACTTATCTGTATCACAGACCGGCTTATACTGTGCTTAATGAATCAATATCCGCTCCGATAATTATATTAAAAATACCTATAATTGTGGTCTTGATGGACAAGGTTTAACTAGGTCGAAATTAATTAAAGCATGACGATATAGATGAAATGTTTTGATTTGAATATGGAATGTCATCGATGATTGAATTCTGTTGTACTAATCGAGATAGCAATAAATCAATAGAGGCATATTCTTTCGTAATAATACCATTCACTTGAGTCTATGTTGGAATAATCAGGTACAGTACCCTGCTTTTGATTTAGCATATCTTCATCGCTCAGGAAGAAGAGTAAGAGAGTCCGGCAAGTCGATTTGACATTCTGTAGTTTCGTAGATCATGCTCTCTGTCAGTCCACAGACGCTACTACACAGATGCACAACTTTTTGATCTCTATCTGTCCCTAAAATAAAAAAATGGGTCAAATCTAAATCAGGTAACGCCTAAAAATAACAAATAGCGTCACAAAAAATCTTCCGGAAATACTTCCTTATGAGTAAAGATTGTTTATTACAAAAAAAACATCTTATCAACAGACAATTATTATTCTGTTAAGAACCACGACCACTGTCGAAAATTTATAACAGATGAATAAATAAACGAATCCTCCATTTCCTGTGCTCACACATACATACGCACACAATTTATATGCACATACACACTGTTCACACACATCTAAACTCACCCTGACACACACAAACGCACACTTCCAGTGGCGTCACGTCACCCCGATGGTATTCAAACACTCGTCTAAAATAAACTAGACATATCACTAATCGTTATCAGATTGTATAAATTTCCCTTCATAAAAAGCAGTGAGTACGATTCCAGTTTATATAGTTTCTGCGTGGACTTCATAAACTAGGCCTGGTATTTTCTTTAAATAATAAAAATTATTATTTAATTTTTATTTAAAAAAAATCTTTTAGTAATGGCCGGTTCCCACCAATAAATAGGTTCACCCTCATTGCATGTTTTCCATACCATCGTGGATATGAAAAATGGCCGCAGAATAATAAAGAAATAGATGACGTTAAACTACACTTTTTAATAGGTATATCTATTGACTGGCCTTTGCACAATTGTTTAACCAAATTGAACTGTATATTTAATACTACCTACTTAACTAAACCGATAAATGGCCATAAAATTAAATGCTCTTAAGAATATTTATTTATTTAGACAGCTTTAGATTAGGTATATACAAGAACAACACACGAAATATTCAAATGCTACTACTTTGGTATTCGACTATACACCTCAAACGTTATTTAACTAAAGTTAATACAAAACAAGTCTATCTAACCAATAAATTATTGCTGATTTATTCGTCGATATGGCTAAGGCTAACTTAAAACGAATTACTTGAACCAACTTGCAACTTAGTCATACTAGTGGTACCGAGTTTATAGTGAAAGTAATTTGATATCAATGATAAACTTAATTACGATAGCTTTTAAATAACGTTAAATTTCAGAAAATGTAGAGGTGTACACAACCCACTAGTCACAACAACACTAGTCAAACAAAAGATGGATGTCGCATCATCAAAATTATGCACCTACAATATCCGGCAATATTATGTATCGAAAGACTATTTTTCTCATAAATGTAATAATATTATGGCAGACAAGCACACGGCCCACCTGATGGAAAGTGGTTACCGTGGCCTATGGACGTTTGTAACACCAGAGGAGTCACAGTCGCGCTGCCAACCCTGTAAGTACAAAGTTTCTGGGCCGTCAGTGTAGAAGACAAACAGGACGCCTTTAGTCCTCCCACTAACAGCACAAATTCTCCAGTGAGCTCTGGCTACCCTACTTCCCGCCGGGAACTCAACAAGAAGTTATTATGGCCACGGTATTCTGTAGGTCGGAGGTACTACCCCATTCGGACTGCTCAATTGGGCGGAAATACCGCCGTGTCCTACCTCTAAATTTCTCATTAAATGACACTTTTTTTTCTACACTGGTAACACCAAACTATTCTTCAGTGCCACCTCCGACTACCCACTAATTTAGGTTTACATCTGACTAGAATTGTGTATGGTAGCGAAAAAAGTTTTCGGTGGAATTTGACGGTTATTTTCATACTCGTTTGTAAGGTAACACGTGAAGGTAGCAAGTGATGATAGTCTAAGTAGTCTACGTTAAATAACTACAAAAAACTACATTTTTGTGCAGTTGCGTGGTGAGACTAAGTTTTGAAGATATATCTTTACATTTGTTTAATTCAAAATTTATCTGGTTTGTTATATTTATCCTACCACCCATAATTACCCGACTATTTTCATACAAATACCTATTGCCGTCAAGCGGGCACCAAAATATTTAGCTATATTTTGATGCCCGCTTGACGGCAATAGACTCGGCCCCTAATACGGGAGACTCAAAATCATAATACGTAAAGCACAATACACCTTCGGGGATTTACAAGCGTGAAATACAAAAACGTCCTGCGTGTCTATGGAAGCTGGTTGTTAGACCTACTCGAGACGAACTAAGCCTCTAATAATTCCCAAAATTCGGCACCACAGGTACCCTCGTAAAGGATTACCGTTCTCTTTATGTTTGAGGACGACGCATCACTAGAACACGAATGAATATTCTTGGAAACTCTCTTACTTTTAATTTTTGGGATTTTTTTATTGCGATAAATTCATACAGAGCCTTATAGTACCTACCTTCGCTGTGCAAAACATACTTATTTTGTACTCCGTATGTGTTTGCATTTTAGGTTCGAATCTATCTCTTAACTGTTATAACAAGGTACTAGACTAGGTACTTTGCTAATTAATATATCAACAAAATAAGTATACTGATTTCTTCTGTTCACTACTTATTTTAGCATTCTACAACACAAAAAAATAAATAAAATGTCTAATTTCTTTTAAAAAACTTGCAAAATACTCATCATCCGAGCAATAAAGAACCAAGGTTGCACTTTGGAGCCCCGGAACGTTCTCCCACTCATAATGTTCTGATGGGTTGGTTTATCTTTTGACGGATGCCCTCGTAATTGATGATCTGACCCTACAAATATGTAATGTCAGAAACGGGTAAAAAATGACCATGGCAAACCTACTACGTTCAAGAGCTTTCTACGAAATTGAGACACACACCAACAGTCTTAGTGAAACGATTACTAACTAAATCCACAGCGATGTCTAACAATAGCCAGTAATAATAATCCCATTGAAACACTAACGAGTCTTAGAACCAATCATATTATGATGTGCAGGAGTTTGCCCCGGGCCAACTATTTACCATTACAAGAAGGGTAACACAATAGGCCGTCGGTAGGAGAAACACGCCTAACTAGGTGTAAAACGAGTCGATACGATACTCGTATGTAGGCCCCTTTGTGCTGTCTGAAATAGAAATCTTATTATGCTCACTCAGTGTTATTGTTCCCCTACATACTCTTGTTACGTAAATAGGATTCATAACGATGTGGCAGTACTCTGGTGTTCCATCTGTCTAATCAAACGAGCCTAGAACTTCTGACTTTTCTGCTCTCGTAAAATGGTTCTGTAGAAATAGCTTTCATCACGATAGTTTCAGATGTGTAGTTTTATATAGAAAAAGTTATTGTAATAATTAAATAGCATAAACCATGATTACCATTTATCAAGTTAAACCATCCGCTTTTACGGAATTGAATAACAAACAAAGTTACTATGGTATAAATACCATTAGTTAAGAGTGAAGATTATAAAATCTTACATACATAGGCAGAGGCGAATTACACCTACATTTCACCAATCATTGATTTCGGTCACATGTAATAGGGGTGAGCCTATTGCCTTCTTCCAGCCACTATCGCTGAACCAAGTCAAGCATCGGATGCTGAGTCTTGGCTGTATATAGGTATATCTGTCGGATGTTAAACAGCCCTATCCCTTAGTCGCCTTGTACGACACCGCATGGGAAGAAATGGGGTGGTCCAAATACTCCTCTACAAATATAAAATCTTACACTAATATTTTTACTCAGATCCTATGTATTAGAACCTATGGATATTTTTACTTAAAGAAATTTAAAGTATATAGGTACGCCGATAACAAAATTGGCAGCGTAACAAATTCAGAAGTAGTTGGTAAAGTCAGTGACTTCTTTTGCAGCCTTGAACTAATACAATTGTACTGAGAGCGAAACAAAACCTCTTGACAATAACCCCACGGGTTACTGGCCACAGTAGCCACCTTCACTTGTTTCAACAACATACTATTGTTCTTCGGACTCAGTTTCGATCACGCGTAGCTCACATCTTAAAAAAACAACTGTGAATATTTGAATGCACCGAAAGAATTTTTTTATGTTTTAAAGCATTTTTACAACTTCGTTTCCAATAAGAAAATAATAAAATAACAAACATAATTTATGTATTTGTTGAGGGACGACGCGAATCACATTTTTCAGTTAATATAAAACCAATGAATAAAATAGATAGCTTCGTAAAATATGTGTGACACGTTAAGATTTCCTATCAACAACTTTATGGGCATTCCTTTCATATTTAAAATTAAAATACACAGTGGGAGTAGATGAAAACTAGATGTGAGGATTTTAATATTCAATATCAAAGCGTAAAAACACTTAAGAAAACCTTAGGAGAATAATCTTAATATAATATGAGTGTCCACCATCAACCATCAAGATCTTTGGGGTCCAGACCAACCTAACTAGCAACCATCATGTAAATCATCCGCTGCGCGGATGCGTGGGCGGCCGGCGCCTCCTTCTGCGAGCAAGTAATGCTCGTGAAGGAGGAGGCGGGGTGGGAGCGGCAGCGGGAGCGACGTAGGAACGCAAGCCATGAGCGCAGCAGGCATAGGCAGGGGGTGACAGGTGTAGCCGCCTGTCACCCTGGCAGAAGCAGGCCGCGGCGGTGGCGCGCCTCTCCGTTTCCGGGAGGCGTTTGGGACTCTGAAGTCCCCACACACCCGAGGAGAGAGCCAGATCGTGAGAGATGGTCCTGTGTCGGCCGGGGTGCGAGGGATATGCCTGTCAACCTCACCTTCGGCAACCAAAACGACCCACAGGCGGCGTGTGTTTTAGTCGGTTCGAGTCCGACATTTGGAGGTAGGACACGGCGGTATTTCCGCCCGATTGAGCAGTCCGACTGGGGTAGTACCTCCGCCCTACAGAATACCGCGGCTATAATAACTTCGTGTTGTGTTCCCAGCGGTGTGTAGGGTAGCCAGAGCTCACTGGAGAATTTGTGCTGTCAGTGGGAAGACTAAAAAACTAAAGGCTTCTCCTGCTCTGTCTTCTACTGACGGCACAGAAACTCTGTACTTACAGGGTTGGCAGCGCGACTGTGACTCCTCTGGTGTTACAGACGTCCATAGGTCACGGTAACCACTTTCCATCAGGTGGGCCGTGTGCTTGTCTGCCAACTCAGTGGTATAAAAAAAAAAAAAAAAAAAAAACCTCTTCCACCGGCTCTGGTGGGGAGGCATCCGTGGGGATTTTGCGCACGTAAAAAAAAAACAATCCAGTAAACCAGATTGCAGAGAAAATAGTTCGAATAATTGATTTGAATTTGAATGAGAGCAGACCTCGGGGTACCAAAATTTGGTTACAACTGGGATAGTTGTTCTTACGAAGAAGATAAAAAGGTCCATTTAAAACAGATTCACAGTAAAATTGAGATTCAACTAGCTTGAATTGTATTTATAACTATTATGTATCTATTCTTTTATAAACTATGCAGATTATCTAAAATTGATTTGGGTTTTAAGGGTCACTAAAAATCCAGTTTACATGCAAAAAATTAAAAGTACAGCAGGTAGCGAAAGTGGTCAGTCGTACAGAGAGGACTTATACCATACTCGGCGAAGCCGGGCAGGCGTCCAATTAGAGGAAATGGGCGCCCCTCGGCATGGCAGGCAGCCTTCACAGGGAGTTGCGATTTATACCACACAGAATACTTTATTACATCAGTATCCTCCATGCACATTTACTTAAATATTTTTTCGGTAAACTTAACAAATATTCGAATAAAATGCTGTAGATAAAAATTTGTGTGCCCATTCTAATTTTAAATATAAATATGAAATCGACGGGATCTATATTTTACTTCACAATAAAAGTAATACAATTATTACGTATACATTTCCACTTACAACATCTACGATTTCCATTTTTGGATATAATTACAGCAACACCAAAAAAGGATAAAATTACCGCATAATATTTTTCATAAATAAAGTTATCAGTTGTCCAAAAAACTGGTGAGATTAAACGTAAGAATCTGGTTTGAGATCCGCCTGTGAAGGTGCGCGGGGTCTCCTTAAAAGGCGGCTTGTCGACAATAGCCTGGGAACTCAGCTCATTTGAGGAGAAAATATCATGTCGTGTCGTGTCGCCTGGCTCGCTAAATCGCTTTTTAAATACATAGAATATCACAGGCATGGCTCGCAACGACGTATAGTGTGCAAATATGAGCTAAAAATGAACTGCGTATATCAATTCCAGTATTGCAAAGGAGTGTTTAAACACCTATTTACATTTACTGCACGTGACATACATTTCGTTGAATATCTGACTGTCAAGGAAAGAGGTGACGTGACAGCCGAAGGAATAAGAGTTTAATTTAAATGACTAGTTACGTAAATTCAAGAACAAGAACATAATTTATTTAAGAACGTAGCTTCGATTATTCGAAAGTTACTTCCATATAATTATCTGAATTTTAATTAGTGACATAGGTACCTACTCAATGATAATGGTTGTATTCAAATTCTGACACATAAGTATGTCGATGATTTGGCTTTTGGAAGTACATTTGAGTAATTAGGTAATAGGTAATTCAACATTCTAGAGCTATTACGGGTACGTTACAGTATACATTTAACCTTGAGTTTATAACAAACAGAGGGCGCCCGTGTACCTACCGATAACAGTAGGATTATCACTATTTATCTTCATGTGATAACCGGATAAATTAACGCAAACCCCACCTTTTTCATATCACTAGTAACGAGCCCAGTAATAAAGATTGAATAAAATTTGTATTTTAATGTTAAATTAAGCAATAATGCATGCATTATAGCGTCGCATTGTTAACTTGTAAAACTATAAGGTTCACAAATGTCTTTGTTATCATATCGGCTTTAAATAACTTAGTTGCCATTTGACCAGCTTTTTAACAAGCAATATGAATCATTTTATATAATTAATTCATATAGCATGTGAAATGGAGCGCGACTAGCTCTTATGTTCGATTTTGCTTTGTCAATTATACAAAAAGCTGAAGGATGGCTACGTCGTCAGTGACCTTGCACGCGCTAACGAAGGCTGCACTCCGTACAAAGCAGGCCCACAACAAAAAGTATAAAAGTTCGGCTGCGTAAAGACCTGCCACAAAAAATAAAGTAATAAAAGAATCCAGCCGTGTTCAGAGCACAAGCGTGCCGAGTGTGCCGACCAAATTATTACTGCTCACAATATTCGCTTTGTAACAGAGAAGAAATTTGTACTTAAAGAAAATTTCTTGTGTTGTATGGCTTCAAATTTGATTTATTCGCGACGTTAGATTTAAATCGTGTTTAGGTGACTTGAGGCAAATAAAAGTAAACTTGATTGCCCCGACTCATCGTGGTCACGCGCGGATAAACTAATAGGCAGTTTGTCTGGTTCTTTTATAAAGTTGAATAGCTGATATTAATCTTTTCATAAACTGACAACTTTGACAGTACATTTAATGTAATATTGACTTTAACTGTTTTTGTGATGAGTACTTGCATGATAAGTAGTTTAGAACATATTCAATTAGGTATTACTTGATTTGAATATGTATCTAATTGTATGTCTTAATAGCTTTGTTATAACGTTTAAAATTAGTTGCTTGTTATAGGTAGGTATATCCATTATTTAGGAAATATCTGAATTTCTGAAAATTGTATGTCAAAAAAGGAAATGATCATTCTGCGTCGGAAGCACCTATATTTTTGGAACAAAATTAAACCATTTGTCGCGTGGTTTCCGGCAGAATAGAATTTAGACCACCCCATCACCCCATACGGTGTCGTACAAGGCGACTAAAGGATAGGGCTGTTTGACATCAGGCACATATAATATACAGCCCAGACTCAGCGTCAGATGCATGGCTCGATACAACAATAGTGCCCGGAATACGGCAATAGGCTCACCGCCTATTACGTGGGACCGAATACAATTATTGGTGAAATGTGAGTGTTAATTCACCTCTGCCTAACCCTCCGGGAATAAAGGTGTGATTATATGTATGTTAATTAAACACCACAATAAATAAAAGTTCAATAAAGCTTCATTGCATACCATACCCTCTTACCCTTCATAATGAAATGAAATGAAATTTATTTGAAGGAGATACGGTGAAGATAAGATGTTACATTTATATACACATCATTTTTTATCGATACCCTATGCAGTCTCGATTGTAGGATTTGTTTGGTCCACCAGCCTTTGGTTAGAGACCTTCGGTAGATCAAATGTTGTAGAGTAACCGTAAAAACTCTGATATTAAAGGTACTAATAATAGTGCTTGGAATATAGTAGTCGGCTCACCTCTATTCGTGAGTCATACAATTATTGGTAAAATGTGGGTTTTAATTCACCTCTGCGTAACCCACTGGGAATAAAGGCGTGATGATATGTATGTATAGACTAAAAGTATCGTTTGTGTAGTTTTATCTATTGGAATAAGGGCAGATGGTGCGAATTGGGTTACTTTTGATAACATTATCGACAAAACTACTCTAACAACGTAAAATCTGGTGATGAATGGGTTTTCGTCATGTTATAGCAGATTTATTTCAATGTTTCGTAATAGCAATTTGACGAGATAAGTTGAAATGAGTACAACAGTTCAGTTTTTTTTTTATAGCACTTAGGTTGCAGACAAGTGCACGGCCCACCTGATGGAAAGTGGTTACCGTGGCCTATGGACGTGTGTAACACCAGAGAAGCCACACTCGCGCTGCCGACCCTGTAAGCACAGAGTTTCTGTGCCGTCAGTGTAGAGGACAAAGTAGGACAAGCCTTTAGTCATCCCACTGACAGCACAAATTCTCCAGTGAGCTCTGGCTACCCTACTCACCGCTGGGAACACTACATGAAGTTATTATAACCGCGGTATTCTGTAGGGCGGAGGTACTTCCCCAGTCGGACTGCTCAATTGGGTGAGAATACCGTCGTGTCCTACCTCCTCATAAAAATAAATTAGATATCATAATTAGCACACGATTTAATAATGTTGTAAATTATTATATTGATTCCGTTTTCTTTTAATTATAATTTACAGAAGCGACTGAGCATGACCTGAGAACCTCGAGAGTCGTGAGGAAATCCTATGCCGACTGGCAAGTGTGCTTGGCATGGCCCCCCTTGCTATTTATAAATTAGCTTTTATGCGCATGCGGATACATAACTCCAACAAACAATTTAGCACACACATTTCCACGTATGTGTGCCGATTGCGATATGGTATGCGTTTACAAGTTTTTCTAATATCCCATTACCTAAAAGAGGAAGTGATCTACTCTACAAACATACCCAGTCATCCGCGACAGTCCGTGCAACGCAACGATGTGTCGTAAGGAAGTTTGTAAAGAGTTGTCTCTTCAAAGAAAACCCATAAAAAGTGTAATTCTTCCTCAGTGTTCCTAATTACTTTATTACTCCAAGAGACATGATTATTAGAAAATACCTTATAAGTTTACCATGTATTCACGCGTTATCGAGAAAAACGATGATAGACACATACATAAACACACAGAAGAACAACAAAATATTTCCATCCTATTTTCGTATTGAGGAACGGAACCCTAAAACCATGAATAAAATTCCAGACGCATTACTTAGTAGCAACCGTTTATGAAAAGCACCAGTTTATTCATACAGTGTAATAATGGAAGTGATTGATTAATTCGATGGAGCAGCTGCGATTGACTCGCATTCTGCATATCAATTTACTTTCAATGATTTACTTTGGCAGTGAACTGCGCCTTCTGAGCAATAAACTGTATTTTGCAGAACATCAACGAGGCTTTCTAATATGTAAAAATGAAAATATTGATATAATATATAACATACGTACTGAACTAAATAGAAATATAAATAATAGGTATAAAAGTACGCTTCTACGTAGCGCTTTCTAGACTAATATTAATAATTAGATAATAATAATATTATAGTTATTGTAAATAAATATTGATTATAAATAAAGAGTTGAGAAATCCATTGTTGATTGTATTTCGAAATCGGGTAGACTTACTGTGGATCCCAATGATGAAGAATTTAATAGCCACATGTGGAAGACGTACAAAGTGACTAAGGGACAAAGCTATTTTCAATTCGGTAATAGACATACAGCCCAAGCAATATTACCAAGTTGACTGCTGTCAACACAGCTTAGTGCTATAAGCTCACACTGTATTACGTTGAACCGAAAAACATAGTTATTTCAACCATCTTAGCAAAAACCACCACTACCAAATGCTTTTACATCTGTAAAACTGTCCGTTGCTACTAGAAACTCATAACAACATGGATATTTTAATGTAACTGTTATTAATGTACAAGGCAATTACTTTCAAAATAACTGTAAAATCACGCTATCATTGAATTAAATTATTCATTAACCGTTCATACACTTCCCGCATAGTCAAATAATAGAATTTGTTATTCTAACTGTGGACATTATTACAACGCACTGTTTACGAGCTTTACAATATCCTACAAAATGCAATCCCCCGGGATGTGGCGCCAACACGAAAATGGGCGCATGGCGGTATCATTTTATTTTCCGAAATTGGTGTGATTTCGAGTTTTTATGTATAAAAATGGTGGATTTTTAGACATAACGTCTTTGACAATGCATACAAGTGTAGGAAAGTGAATTATGAATTTTCGTCAGTCAGCAATCATGTCATTGATCGTCATCACCATCATCAACTCATCGCCATGGTCATCATCAACAATTTTAAAGGACCGCTTCTTGAAAAACTTGACATTGGCGTCTCGCCATTAATAATTTTAAAGACATTACTTGACATTGGCAAAATTCGCTGCAAAAGTCAAGAAAAAGAAAAAAAAAAGAAATTCCTCCACCAAGACCCTTAGTTAAAAGTCAGCCTAGCATGTAAGCTGGTGCAAACCTGCGATTGACGCAGGCAGGAATTGACACGTATTTTGACGTTTATGACAGTCGTCAACGTATATCAATCCCATATTGATCAATCTACTACCAATAATACAAAGGCATTGCCACTTGCTTAGAGGAACAGCACACACAACATGATTAAACAAACATAGATTGTTATAATATATCGAATGTAAAAAGAGTTAATGAAATGCAATTGTGTACGGCGATAATGAAAAAGAAAGGAAAGGGACTCTTTTATCCGCACTTATCCTATTTTGGGCCATTGTGCGTGGTACGGCGATAATATGACCATCATTAAGAGTTGTCAACGTTTTATGAGCGAATGGTCTGCTTGCGACTACTGTCGACCGTTAATTTAAATAAATAGCTGGCGTTGAGTTACTACTTAATGTGCTGTAGGTTCGAAGACTGGTTGAGTTAGCCTGAGTAGTAGAACTGGCACGATGGCATGGCGACGGCGCCTACGCAGCGCAGTGGGCGGAGGCGGTGCCCTACCTCGGTGCACTTACAAGTACATACTTGATCTTGAATGGTTAATGCTCGCATTCATCACTTACAAATCTCTCTTATATTAAAAAAGAGGTAGATACGGCACTGGGGCTTAAAAGCAGTCACTCAAAAACCTACTTCAGTGCAAGCACGGGTGCAAACGAAATCAAAATGTAATTGGAGTAAACTCCAGGTAAATCTGAGCAGATTTATCAACCGTTTATATTCTTGTTTCTCACCAAGAATATGAAAGCCCTAATGTCCTGAGGTGCTTCGTTAGTAGCTAGAAAAATACATAAGCCATGTTTTACTCCGGAAATACGTTCCTGTGGGTTGCGGAAATACGATCAGTATTTCACACAGGCAGATCCGCGGACAGTAGCTAGTAGGTACCTACACTCTTAAAATCACACTTTTCTCCCGGTAATCGTAACCAATGTTTTTTATTGTGTGTAGATTATTTTAGAATATTATGTAGAATATTCTGTTTATCGTAACTATCGTTCACACTACACTAATTTTATGTGCAAACTTAAGTACAGAACAAGACAATAGTAGGTACCAACCTAACCTCAACCCTTGAACGCTGATCGGAAATACATTTAGGCCAAGCACTTTCGTTATCTTTGACCTGAAAGTTACTCCATAACCTTACAGTCAGTGTAACAGTTAGATATTTATTCATTTGATAACCTAACAATAGAGGCTATGTACAACAATAGCAATCTCAAATGAAATCTGTATGTTATCTCCGGTATCAGCTATAAACAATACTCGATTTGCGTGGAGATTGTGGGCGATTGTAGAATACTTCGAGGCTCAAATACATATCAAAATCCAGAATTATCGATACTTTATAATGATACTTTAAAATTTTATGCAAATACAAGTGATATGGGTATTGGTTACCTTTATCACTTATATTTATAACAGCATAACATTTGATGATGTACGGTTTTTTTTTTGTTGTTTCCGTGCAATTCTGACGATTATCGGGAATTCCAAAATATAATGCACTTATGTAACTTATTGTTGTTATATATCTGCATCTGCATCTGTCCGACAAGACGGCATCTGTCAAAAATAGTATTACATAAACAGCTGGAACTAGGTAAGGAATTTATGCATGTTTGAAATATCCCTTGATTTTTAAGATAAACACACAGTTTTTATTTTGTCTTACGAGCATACCGTGGACTACAAAGATGATTTTGTTGTATTGGTTACCCATAGCACTTATATTTGCATTTTTGCATAAAATTTAATTTGGTTTTTTTCCGCACTAATAACTTAGTCCTATTGCTTATTTCCTGACCTACTGACCTGACACCAAATGGTGACCGTACAAGAAAAAAGCCAAATTTCATTTCTGGATTTTGTCATGAACCCCTTTCTTCACTATATTATTTTACCAATGCTACAATACTCAGCATAAATACGTTGGTCGATAAAAATGTCACAGTGTTCATACCGCAGTTTGCAATATACTTATTATTACTGCATGCTACGAATATAAATAAGAACGTCTATTGGTTGCAATAATCTGTAAAGTCAATAATACCTACTATCTGTTCGTGCACATGGTTATTGAGGACTAAATACCAGTAGCCGAGTTGCCCTTTTAAACTATGTAAGTCTTCATGGAGTACCTGAGCCATTTCTGTACAAAGTACAATCTGAAAATATCTAAAGTACCAAAATACATAATATACCTACTTACGTCTTAAAGAACGACAAAGTGGAAAAAGTCTTCACTTCAATATTGATTGTTTATCATCAAACAAAGATGAAAATTAGTGATTCATATTTAGGAAAGTCGCAGTCAATAGGCAGTTTTCTGATTAGACAACCAGTGATGTAAACATTGGCCTCCCACGAAAGAGGTCAGAATTCGTACAAATATACGCCTCTAAATTTTCGAAGTCATATTGGTGTTAATTAGTAAATTGCGTCTATAGACAATAGTTACGTCAACGATAAAGGTAAACATGATTTGGAAATTAGGAAATTTCTTCAAATTGTCAAAGTTACATAAAGCATTGACTGTAGTATGATTGAACAAAATAAATGGACTAACTAAAGATAGATTGAACAAGTTAGGTATTGCAGTTGGACCACTTGATAATACCCACACGGGTAATACCTAAATCGTACTTATGTTTGTTTTTCGTTTGATTAATACATAGTACTAGTTTATTACAAAATAATAATTAATGAATAGTCATATTAATTACCCATACCTAGTCTCAAACCCCGTCATTTAATGATCAGATACTAACACGCCTGACGGAATTCAATGAAGGTAGGTAATAATTTAGAATGAGATACGTCATAAAGATAATGATAGCGAAGCTGTCTGGTACATTGACTAACACTAACTTTAATTGCTGTTTGATCCATTAATGGTTACCATTGGGTAATATTACGGGGAAACAACCTGTTAATTAAGGAATTATGGAAATGAAAATTGTTTATCTAACGAATGCAAATATCATTGACATAAATGACGACATTCTGTAGTTTCATTAAGTTTTTGATATCTTAGTATTTACGAATTTTTTGTACAGACAGACTTGTCTATGTCATTACGTTAGAGGTAGGTACATCTTGAATTATTAATAATATAAGAAAGATCAGTTTTATTTACAATTCGATAGGAAACAACTACTTATGTGTAAGAAAGTTTTTATCGTTACCCAAGAATGTACGTAAGCAATAGCTGATAACATGGTTTAGTTTCTAAATCAGCCCGTTGTAGTATTAAACCATAATGAAATTGAAGAATGGAAAAAAAGCCATGAAAAAATGTCTATAAATGTCTTTGTTTGATTGCGATAAATTACGAGAAACAAAAGAACAGTATGCCACTAGTAAGTGGCAATGTATTGATAGAACTTTATACCGTATGCGATAAACTAGCTTTAACCCGTGTCTTCACGTGGTATGACAGCTTCTTGTCCTTCATCCGTCAACGAAATCGACGTTTCAAATGATTGTAATGAATGAATCGGATTATCTGCATCAATAATATTTTATTCTGTTAAGCTGTACAAAAATGTTAATACCACCTTTTACATAATCAGCTTTGTAGTCCAAGGTATGCTCGTAAGACAAAATAACAAACTGTCTGTCTAACACAAAAATCAAGGGATATTTCAAATGGGTATGCATAAATTCCTCACCTAGTTTCATCATGTTTGTGTAATGATATTTTTGACAGATGCCGCCGTGTCGTACAGTATACATAACTGCATCATAATATGTTGGCATTCCCGATAATCGTTAAAATTTAACAAAGTTTACTTTAGATTATATATTTCCGAAAAGTATTTAAGTATGTCTGAATTGTAGAACCTACATTAACAAGTTATACATAGTTAGACTCCAAGTCTTAACTAAATACTAGGAGATTATTGTTATTTTATTTGTTTAGGTATACACTCAAATGTCTTATTAATTATTATTTTTTGTAGGTGCTAATAAAATAATGTTAAAAAAATATTAAGCCATTACAGATGTCGCACTAAGTTACAGATGTTTGGGGCTCCAATGGACGAGGAATTCACTAGGTAGGTATGCGTATTATAGTAGATTATGTACCTACATTATTCTATATGTGGTAATAATTCGAGCGATTACAGAAATAACTGATTGGACAGATAGTCCAACTCAGCAGTCCAATAAATCTCGAGCAAATTGCATTGAATGTTCAGGTTAGGTTACGATTATTTCTAAATATGGATGCAGTGCATGCTTTTTTAATATCAACTGACGCAGGTGTAAATTCTGAATAACATAAATATTATTTCGTTAACAGCCTCTCGTTATATTGATTATCTTTCTACTTACGTTCTATTAAAAAGAACATGGAATTACAGATCAACATTCAATTTTGATAAACTCCAAGAGTGTTTCATATATTTCTCGTGCAAAAAATTACAACATAAACTCACACCTATATCCCCGAAGGGGAAGGCAGAGTTGCTAGCACCCACATTTCGCCAGTCTACGTTTTAGGTCCCAATGTAATAGGTGGCGAGCCTATTGCCATTAACTGGGCACTTATAAACCTGTGATAAATACACACATAACTTCGAAAAGCATCGATAAATCATTGGTGTGTGCCATGGTAGACCTGGGATCGAACCCAATACCTCGTTTCAGCAGTCCATTACCCATACCACTAGGCTACCGTGGTTTTTCGGTGCAAAAATTATCATGAAGAACTCATGATAATTTTCAAAAACTTATCATGAAAACCATTCATGATAAATTGTATTTAACATGTGAATTAATGGTCATTGTATTTTATACCTAATCCTCTTAACTCTTTTCGTTCACTCAACAGTCATTTAACATGATCGGAAGTTTAATATTATGGTACCTATCAAATTCAGTGTACCTTTACTTCAATGGAAGTCATTAAAATTACATTTTTGACATCTCATTAATAATTCGCTTTGTCACCAACTGCAACAAACCACATATCCATTCAAAAGAATATTGAATAAACAAAATCAAACTTAAATTATAACAAATCTGTTCTCAATCAACAAATCAAACATTCATTGAATATCCCGGATTACTCTAAACGTGTGCGCCTTACAGACTTGTCATTATCCATGCGTCCCGCAGAGAGAGACGTGTGAACATTTTAATTGGGGAACCAGGGGGACTGCCACACTCACACCAACAGGATTATTCAATCGAATATACACCTATTAACAAACGTTCACACATAAGTATGACACTTACCTTATTCTGTTTACACAAGCAACCATAAAACGGTAAATAGACTGTCAAACTGGCTTGAAAATTTTTATTACCTACATTTAAACGTTCGAATTCAACATAACCGAAACTATTTTTCAAACGAAACCTAATAAAAGGTGTGTATATATTCTAAACGGCACAAGAAACACTATTTTCATAAACAAACACATACAGTTTCACGTCAGTCGGTGAGAAAATGTCTTTATTTGTGAGTAAACCAGTAAAGTTACGTATTACTCCCACGTAACTCGAAAACCTTTGCCTCAAAGCTTTAGAAATTGAGCCTACATTAGAGATACGGACATTTACATACACGGCTATAAACTAAGGTGAATACACTAGACGCAGATGTACTGTATGTATTATTTTCTCAAGTTTTATTTATGGTGCTGGTATATGTAAAAAGATTGAAGAATGTACAAAAATGGGTGCAGAATTTGACAACATAGGAGATGTGACCAAATGTATAATTACGTGGGGTACAACTGGGCCACAATCTACAAATCTGGCGATTACCATCTTCGGATTTGATCGAATATTCTTGAAACCAACATTAATTGATCATTGACCGAAAAATATTTTTAAAATAAATTATAATTGTATCTCCAACTTTAAGTTAAGTTAAAAAATTACCACTTTCCATCAGGTGGGCCGTGTGCTTGTCTGCCACCTAAGTTGTATTTAAAAAAATAAAATCGTTTGCAGTTTAATTAACTTAATAATCTTCGTCATCTTAGCGTTAATCCCAGTCGCATAAGAAGCTTTCGGAGTCTGGGGTCCGCTTTACCAGTCTAAATACGGATTTGGCTGAATATTTTCCGTGAAGTGACTGCCATCTGATCTCCACAACCCAAGGGCGATATCGAACATTGCAGTTATACCAGTTGCTTAACTTTTTAAGACTCCAACTAACTGTAACGACTGCCATAGATGTTCGTGTGACAACCGGGACTGTGAACGTGCTCTCTGAAGCATGACCAGACCAATACAAACCCATATTCTTGCATATAAATATTTGCACCGAGCGGGGATCGAATCGGCGCCTCCTGCGTAGCGGCCGCATACACTACCGCCACACCACGGAGGCTGTTTATTATATTTGGCTTTTATATTTAGTTTTTGTAGCATTATCACAGTACAGTATTTATTGCAGGTTTATAAGTGCCCGGTTAATGGCAATAGGCTCGGCACCTATTACATTGGGACCTAAAACATAAACTGGCGAAAGGTGCTAGCACCTCTACCTACCCCTTCGGGGATATAGGCGTGAGTTTATGTTATGTTATGTTAAAAATAGGTTAATAAATCTGAATTATTAGATTTTTACAAATATACTATATTTATCGTATCTAACATAGCATACCGAGTATTCCTTCAAAGGTCAAGAAACTCATGTTTTTAATCCTAGACCTTCTATCCAAACCAACATAATTATTATACATGACAATCAACTAGAGAAGGCCAACTTTGTGAACTAAGGGCTAAAATATTTGTATAAGTAATTTGATTTTAAGCAGGGATCTAAATGATCTTGGAGATCTAGTGAAACATTTTATAGGTCTGCAGAGCTCAGCTATTCAGATTCTCCTTCTTTCGGTTCTTTGTTTAAATAATTGGAATTCCTTACCCACACACGTGTCCCCCTTCCTATAACCTCGGGTGCTTTAAGCGAACTTAAAAAACGTCTATCGAGGTCGTCAAACTGAAGACAACAATTTTATAATTGCCACCATCTGGAATAATGGGCTTTACTTCTTAGACTTCAACTAAACAACTTGACAGACTAATTATAAAACAAAAATTAGTTTCTTAGACAAAAAGATAATCTTATGAAGTCGACATTTTAAGCCCTATGTACAGTCGACAAAGAATACACGGTTGTACTTTTATACACAACTTTATTAGAAAAATTGCAATCCTAACTCCACGCGTGGTTTCCGGCAGAGTAGAATTAGGCCCAACCCATCTCTTCCCGTGCGGTGTCGTACAAAGCGACTAAGGGATAGGGCTCTTTAACATCAGATAGATATATACAGCTCAGACTCAGCCTCAGATGCAAGCCTCGAGTCAATAATAGTGCCCGGACTACTGCAATAGGCTCACTTACACTCCTATTACGTGGGAGCGATTACAATTATTGGTGAAATGTGGGTGTTAATTCACCTCTGCCTAACCCTCCAGGGATAAAGGCGTGATTATATATATATGTATGTCTGTACTATCTCCATTAACGATTGTATCTATTAAGTAATATGTGATTCTAGGTTTTAAAATGTGATAGTGAACCCCTGCGTTTTGACCGACCGAAATATATAAAATATCCTTCTAACTAAAGATAGTCTGTCAGACCATCCTGTATATACTTCGCGATATAAGGATACTTATGCGATAAACACTTCGATAAAACATGAACTTGCATGTAATTTATACAGAACCAACGTCTATATAAACGATATGCCGTCTATAAAACTCGAGTTGATAAGAGTAGGTACACAAATATCATTCCTTATTATACTTCTACGGATTTATGATGTTTGTAATACAAGATTATGTTTAGACGGGATTGTGTGTGTAACAATATTTGGAAGAGAATTATCAAAATGCGTTTCTAATTTTTGCTGGCCAATTGAATACCGTCAAGTAAAAAATATCTAACTAGTAAGAAGTACAAAGTAAGAAGAATAAATATCGTTAAATATTTTTTGTTTCAGCAAGATTTTAAAGTTTTGGGGCGAGTTTATGAGGCAAAACAATAAAAATATACATAATATTCCGTTATTATTCATCCGAAAACTAAAAGAGGATTGATTTGTCGGTCATATGTGAGTGTACACCAAAGAAATCGAAACCACTTTTCTGAGAATCACACAAATGGATGAGTTACCCCATGTGGGTATTTAATCTACTGATATGATTGCCCTTAACCACATGCCATCTATGTAGTTCAAACTTATAAATACCTTCGAACTCTTAACTATAATTCTTTACCAGGTCACGTCACGTCTTGCTACAGTCCCAGGTCCTTTAAGCGGGGCGTGAAGAAGCATCTGACGAGGCCACCAAGCTGAGTTGCGCTTTACGCTGAGCTGAGCCCATTGTAACGTGCTACGACGTGTCTATAATGATGATCCTCTTCCTGAGACTTACCATCAGCCGAGTTCAAGTCAAATTGGTGCGTCCTATATAAAAAGAACCAATAACCTCGACCAGCTATTCCGTTATGGATACTATACCAAGTCGCTCTATAATTCTCGACAATAAACTTTATAAACTGTGTTCCCACCATCAATGTGTCCGGTGCCAGACACATTAGTTATAAACCAACATCAATTCATTAAAAAAGAAACAAACACCGACTACACAAAAAAGCATCTCGACAAGATCTGAGAACAATCATAAGAATATATCGTCAATTGGTAAAACAGCGCCGATTAAATATTAAAAATGTTTATTTACAAATGAATTTGAATTGTATTTACTGAGCCATAGGAGTGTAAGTTACTGTCAGTATTGTGACATATCGGTCAGGATATAAATAAGTGTAGGTCGAAGATGTATAGTATAGTTAAAGGTATTGGATGCCGTCCAGATTCAGCAACAGTGAAACTAGTCTAGCGAAAACTAAATTAAAGTTATATGAGTCATTGCAATTCTCACTTCCTTTTCATTTAACTACATGCTTTTTATTTAAATCATACTGAAAACTAACATAGAATATCCTGTACCGTTTTGATTAGGTACTCGTAGAATCAAAATTATATACTTAAAGGGTAGATTATAAACGGGTAAAGTCTAGTGATGAATGGACCAACCTTATCAGCAGATTGATGGAAAAGTCTCTAGTACAGATTTTCATCTTGAGGTTGAGGAGTCAGGTGGCAGGTGGTAAACCAAATTATAGAAAGGTGGAGTAGCGAACGGTTTCAAGGTACAGTGTTTGGATATAACCGAAATCAGTACTCGGGTTAGAGAGAAACGTTTATATCATATTTCTAATGCTGACATTTCAATGGATTCCCGTGTTCATGCCCCGACCGTCTAGTCTTACTTTATTTACCGTAAGGAAATGTTCGGTGTTAGCACTTTTGGCCTCGTGCCAAATAAAAGGCTAAGGACCGACTACTATCATTAGTTTTGGGAATATATTCATAGTACACATAAAAAATGGGATATGAGGAAAACAAAAGGAGGTTAAGTCCATTTTTACATGCGAAAACACCCTTGGGCTTGAATTCATCAGAGGTAACGGTGAGATGGGCATGTCTGCTCTTCCAATTCCTTACTACAAACCTCTCTTATTTTTCGTAAATTTATTTTTGAAACTACTATTTCACCTAACCAGATGAAATAGTAATTTTCATCTTTAAACTAAGTTAAAGTTAGAATTGCTCACTATCTAGTCTAGACATCGCATAATGCGTCAATAACATGTAGCATAATATTGTAAGACACACTCGTCTAATGGGACTGAACATACTATTTAATTTCTTACATTTATGGTAAAATCATAATCGGTGTAATGCTGAAATCGAACTCAATGTTTTCTTCAATGAAAGTCATTGTATTAATCTGAATATCCTAGTGTAAATTTAATTTGATCGCAATTATTTTCCGTGGTAAAATCAGCCCAGTGCAATATTCATAGATAGCACTTAGTTAATATATTTTAGAAAACTACTATTACATTTGTAATCATGCGAAATGTTCACCCTGATTAGGAGTTTCTAATTTAATTACTATTAACATAGTCCACACCGTTATTTTATGATACTTTCTTTAGCCATTCTTTCGTGATTAAAGTTATATGCTCACTTGCTGTTTTGTACCTCTCCCTCCCTCTTTATTTTTGTTTTTCATACACCTTGTAGTTAATTTATCCGATATCTAAACCACATTTTCTGTTTTCATTACATTATTGTCCATCCCAAGGTTGCCTGGAAGAAATCGCTTCCGACGATTCGGTCGCCCATTGTACATTAAACTGTATAAACATGCTACTTAATTGTCATACTGTAAATATATTGTTGTACAATAACATAACATAAACTCATGCCTATATCCCCGAAGGGGTAGGCAGAGGTACTAGCACCCACATTTCGCCAGTTTATGTTTAGGTCCCAATGTTATAGGTGGCGAGCCTATTGCTATTAACTGGGCACTTATAAACCTGCGATAAATACACACATAACTTCGAAAAGCATCTAAAAGTCATTGGTGTGTGCCATGGTAAAACCTGGGATAGAACCCGAGACCTCGTCTCAGCAGCCCATTACCCATACCACTAGGCTACCGCGGTTGTACAATAAAGAATTATCTATCTATGTATCTATGTGAATTAACACACATCGCACATATTAACCGCATCGATGCCATTAAATTTATAATACATATTTATTTAATAAAATAAAAATAAATAAAAATAATTTATTTCCAGAAGAAGATTTTCACATTCACATAGATTTTCCCGTTGGCCCCACACTAGGCAAGCCTGTCCTGTGGGTACCGTATAATAATAAGATACATGATGTGATTACCTAAAGAAAGATAGTACCTGGCGAGCTGTGGTCTTTTCCTCCTTGAAGGGATGAAGGTCTAACTGTATAAATGAATAATAATGTATTGGGGTAAGTATTTTAACTTCTTAAAACTGTTCTTTATTGATGTAAAAACGGTTACAACCATTCTTAAAGTTCATATACATATAGAACCAATTTGGCAGCGCTATCCTCGCGTACAACGGAGAAAATTTCTCACTAGGTCGCCATCGAGCTAGCATTGCGGTCTCATTCCCTATTCATACCATGCATTGACAGTAGTTCCCCCACGATTATTCGATTGCATTTTCTATTTGTTAGAATGGCGCTGAGCAATCTTTTTTTGAGCAAATTTATTTGAAACCATAAAGAATTCAGAGGGTATCTGTATTTGCGGTGCATGAAACAAAGTGAAACTCTATATAGCTGGTTAGTACCGCATTTGAATTTTTTTTCTATTAGAGGACTTTGTCATTTTTGGAAGGCGTATGTAGAGTTCGAGAATACTGCACATTTGACGGCAATAAGCTCGCAGATTCAGTTTGAATGTTGAAGTTATGCCAGTAGTTTAATTGTCAGCTGAATTTAGCATAAATATTATATCTGTAGAGCTAATAAATTTACCGTGGGAATATGATTTATGTGATACCTATTGTTTAAATTATAATAGAGTTTATGTAGTGATTATTATTTTGACATGCAAACGTAGTAAATAATATATCTCAGCGTATTTTGTATGCTTTGCTCGATTGCTTCATTGTGATCATAAACTTAATTCAAGTATACCTATCTAGTCATAAGTTTAAACTATGCACTGCATTTTGTATTATGGATAAAACGGCTGACAACAATACTTCATCACGCCTGAACAACTGAACGAGAGTGATAATATAATTTCTGATGATAGACACGCACAACAGCTATTAATATAACATATAAACCATCTTGAAAAATGATCAGAATGACAACTTAAACCGCATCAAAATCTGTTATAATGCTTAGAAGATCTAAGCGTACATATGGGTAGGGAGACATTGCTTGAAATGAAATGCGAAATCGTTACAATAATTAATGCATACATTCATATTTTCCTGGTTTAAAAATACATTCAAGTCCTAACACAAGTTACAAACGAACACACTTATATACTAGTAAGTAGTAATATGTAATGAGTTATATTTATATCAGCCTAGCATGCGAACATTTGTGCGAATTATACGAATTCTCCAATCTCTCCAGACTTACATGGAAGTAACGGTATTGATCTAAGAACTTATGACAGTGATATACGTGACTTGCAGAATTAGCTGCGACAGCTAAGTGCATTGCTCTGTCTGGCGCCTCCCTCACTAGGTCAGCTTGATATCAGGATATACATACATCATTTTATGTCATTTAATGTTGATAATAAAATGTAGCTATGTATATACACATATAAAGTATCCGGAACACAATGTTTACGGAAACAACCAATGGCACATACTCAAACAACATCATCTTTTTTGCTACGAATATATTTATATTAGTACTCCCCAATATTTGTAAAAAGTATATGTAAAGGTGTAGTTGCAGAGTTTGGATGCAATAGGTATTAGCGGACGAATAGTGACGGATGAGCCGTGTCTGTATTACCCTAAAAAGATATACTACATAGATAATTAATACCCGTATTTCGCCAACTGTTTTCGGTCCTACGTAATAGGGGTAAGCCTGTATCTATTCTGCTACTGATCATTTTCAATAGCCATATTAAAAATTTACTGAGCATGAGTATAATTAATGCAAAAGTAAATATGTCTTTCTGTTACTGGATTACTTCTACGATTCACTGGTTTAGGCGTGAAAGAAAGACATGCCTAAACCAGTGAACTGATTTTGATGATTTTTAGTACAGGGGTGGATTAGAGCTTGATAAAGGACATTGGCTATGTTAGGTCTCGATAACCGACATCCGCGCGAGTGGAACCACGGGCAACAGCTTGTAGTTAAAAATTTTGCATACAGTACACGCAAATCATGATTTTACGTCAAATTAATTGTATGAGAACTTTTCATGTATTTTATAATCAACACACCTTTTAGGTTAATGTAATTTATTACAAGGTAGGTATGAGCAGTACCTACATCATTATCACTGAATTATAGCAAACAACACAAGCGGAAATATGACCCTGTTAATAAATATTGATGATAATTGGGTCTACAAATAGGTAGCATTAGCATTATTCTTTATAATTTGATATATACACACATACATACATATAATCACGCCTTTATCCCCAGAAGGCAGAAGTGAATGAACACCCCCATTTCATCATCATTGTATTCGGTCCCACGTAATAGGGTGAGCCTATTGCCGTTTTCCGGGCACTATTGTTGCCTCGAGCCATGCATCTCTGGCTGAGTGTGGGCTAGGCTATATTATATATATAAACACCTCAACAAAGTCTAGGGAACAAGATGACCCCAATTATTTTTTTCGTGTAAATCTTGTTTTGCAAATAACTGGCAGCAAATAAATAAAAATAGAATAAAGTAGATTACAGAGTTGTTCGAAATTTAAAAATAAATTTAAATAAGTAATGATTTTCGAATATGGAGGGAAAACTTTTAAGTGTTTGATTGTGCAGTTTCTCTGAAGCAAAATAAAAATTATTTTTTTTGATTGTAAATAACGTTTATTATCAATAATACGTCTTTTACGTATGGTTTGTGCATTTTTGTGACTGTGGTCATCATGTCACGTCGTCATTTAAGTCGCGAAGAGATGTTAAGGGCTGTTGGTATGCTGCAAGCTGGACGAACTCAACGCGACGTAGCGGATGCTGTCAACACCCAACCAAGCGTAATTTGCAGATTATGGGCACGCTACAGGTCTACAGGGGATGTTGCCGAACGTCACAGGGGACGAAATAGGGTTACTACCCCGCGACAAGATCGTTTCTTGCAAAATTCCGCAAGGCGGCAACCCACAATTACTGCTCGTCAGTTGGTCGCAGGCCTCCAGTCTCAGCATCAAGTGGTTATTAGCGATCAAACTGTCAGAACAAGACTACACGAAGCCAATCTTTATGCTCGCAGACCGCTTAGGGTTCCAGCTCTTCGACGTGGAAATCGAGGTCGTCGCTTATTGTGGGCTAACGCACATTTACAGTGGACCGACCATCAATGGGCACGGGTTCTGTTTTCCGACGAATCTTGCTTCGGTTTTCATCCTGATTCGAGAAGAGTGCGTATATGGCGAGTTCCTGGACGTCGGAGTCGTCTCCAGAATCCGCAAGAAGTTCATCCTTACCAAGGTGGAACAATCATGGTATGGGCTGGAATTCGCCTTTGTGGAAGGACCGACCTCGTTTGGATACGGGGCAATTTGAATGCAAACCAATACATTCAGGAGGTTATACACCCCATGGTAATCCCTCATCGACAGCAGTTCGGTCAAGATTTTATGTTCATGCAAGATAATGCACGGTCACACACCGCGAGGGTAGTGGTCAATGCGTTAAGCGAGCACAATATGACGACGTTGGAATGGCCTGCTCAGTCTGCCGACCTCAATCCCATAAAGCATGCCTGGGATTTGCTTGGGAGAAGAGCTTTCAGTGATTCTTTGGAAAATCTGAACACTGAAGAACAACTTTTTTTACACCTTCGCAGTGTATGGAGCCATATTCCACAGACGATGATTGACAATCTCATACTAAGTATGCCACGCCGTTGTCGAGCTGTTGCTAATGCTTTAGGAGGTCCTACAGATTATTAAAAACGTTTAAAGTACGGTTAATTACTGTATTTCTTACTACCTCGTTATTTTTGTGCCTAATCATAGAAGGTTGTAATACTCAATATTGGCAATATTCAATTCTTTCTTAAAAAAAAAAAAAATTTGGTAAGAAAATGTTTTTATTAAAATTAAAATTAAAAACGGTATAAAAATACCCTTCTATTGATATAAAACACTCACTATTACAAGAAAGGGTTTTTAAATAAAAACTAGAAATGTCCTTGTTCCCTAGACTTTGTTGATGTGTGTATATATATATATATATATATATATATATATATATATATATATATATATATATATATATATCTGTCTGATGTTAAACAGTCTTATCCCTTCGTCGCCTTGTACGACACCGCATGGGATTTGCCATCCAAAATAGCCATTTTGGAACAGTTAAAAAACTACCGAACGATTAGTACAAATCACTGCATTTCATCACAATATTTTTAATTTATGACAGTATTCGGTAGTAAATTACCTTGCTAGCCCAACATCTCACAGCCTCTCACAGGTACCTCAGTTCTTTTTTATCACACCTTTAAGAAATGTCCGAACGCGACAGGTAACATGGGCTAGACATCAGGGGTCCGTCTTTAATCAATCCCATGAAATATGAAGGTAAACTCTTAACTGTTCACTCGAATATTGTTTGTGTAAAAAGAACCCATTGTTTTGAGTAGATAAGGGCTTTTAGCTTAAGAACTGCTTTGAAAAGTTCCACAAGATTTATTTCCCGATGCGGATTATTTTATAAACATTGAATTGAACAGTTGCAATATTGTAACTAAGCAATTGAAACAAGATTGCCTACCGACACGTGCATAACTTCACAGTCTTGATAACAAACTTCTGATAATTTCATTATCATAATCGACATGGTATTGTTACGTTATTTTATTCAAAGAAGTAAGATCAACATTCAGCATATGGGAGGCGACCTTCACATATGACATCATTAAGTCTCCGTACAACGTTATTACTTGAATTAACAACAGTTTAAAACTCACCAACTTATTTGCGATCCATCACCTTTGATGGTTAGGTGCTCAGCTACAGAAAATCCGAAATACGAGCCTGGCACTCCACTCTTTATCACAGGAATCCTCGGTTCCAAATTAAAACTTGTGACACTACACAAAAACAAAACACTAAAGCACCTATAATAAGCCATGGTGTACACCGTTTGTATTATTTTTTCGTGTAATTAATCGTATTATCGCACCAATTTACTGTCTTTCAGTTATTATTTGGCACATCGCGACTTTCGTAGAACTAAACTAGTGACGTGCTGTGACGAGACCCCCAGCGCGGTTGCCGTCCGCCGGCCGAGTACCGAGTTACCAAGTAAAGTTGATTCCCACTAAACTCGGCGCGTATCTCGTCTCGGCGTGTGCGGCCACACCTGCGTAATTTTATCTATGAGTAAGAAATATTCAGTGGTTCGTTTAGTTTGTTTCCAACCTAAGTGCGAAATATTTGCCAATATGAGGTTCTGAAGTATCGAAAACTCTACAAAAATATTCGATAAGTTCATGAGTCTCAGAAAGATGTAAAATATAAAATCTTTTCATAAGGACTCAACAAGAGATGACACACCTCACGCTCTACAGATTACGGTTTATGCCATTTATGGTTGGTTAACAGATCAGTGTAAAAACAGACTGGGTTCTTAGGTAATTATGTAGAGTTTGGGTTCAAATTAGACTTTGTTTTGGTCTTGTGAAAACTGCTCCGTCGAAGTGATCCATGATTCCGCACCATAAATTATTGTGTTTCATTATATAATTTTGTAGAGAATTCACAGAATTCATTAGTGCCATACAGGAACCTCAGTACCCAATCGTTTAACTTTCCGCTACCACTAACTAGCTGTATTCTGCAACTGGTATTCTTTTCTAAAACAACTTGTATCTAGCACTATATATTATATTTATAAAGAGTTACACATTGGTTAATTTATGCCTGCAGTCTCAAATAATTATGTATAAATATCCAATTTACTTGGCCTTAATTTTTACTATAATGTTTATTTTAATTCAGAAACAAATTACTGTTCCGGTGCGTCGTTAAGAAGAGTAGAGTATGGCTAAAATTTTGTAGAGCGTTCTCTCTATTACAAAATAAAACGTAAACATTTTTCATTTGTTAGGTAAGCGCATATATCATATCTGTATTTTAAAGGAAATATTGTTCTGGTTTAATATGGTTTATTCTCATATATTAATATTCTCGTGAAGTATGCAAGGATAGAAACAGTTTGTCGGAGTTTTGTTCCTGTCTATCCCGTAGGGTAAGAGGCTTGTGTATAATATACCTTATGCTCATATTATGTATGTATTCTTTCGTATACGGTGGCTCTTTGATTAATAGAAATATATCATAAAATAAATTATGCTAATTTTTTATGCATGTCTAATAAATTATGTTATGAGTCTAGTAAATTACGTGCCGAACTAACTTAAAGATATCGTATCTTTAACTTAGTTCGGCACGTAATTTAATTGTTAGGTATGAGGTCGGATAACATCAGCTTGCTTGTTGCTTGCAGTGTTCTCTCAACTGCACAGCGCAGGCATGTCTACAGCTTGATATTTTTCAAGAGTAGATGAAACCGAAGAAATAGCTTTAATAATTGTAAATACAAACAGTATTACAGTACTATATAAATTATTTCTAGAGTCTATATAAGATTTTGTAGAGCGTTCTCTATAAATTGGCTTTTTTATACCTTTTGATGAAATGTATCAAAAACATTAAATAAATACATCATCACTACGTCTATTTCAATTTACAAAACATCCCTAACATGATTTTTCTTCGAAGTCACAGCGTTATACAAGTGCTACCACCTCAATTGCGAGTTATATTTTCAAGGCTTCATTTTTAGGCTTATCAAATCAAACACACAGACAAGACATCAACAAGATAATGATGACCTTTACACGTACTAGGGTAATCTTTAGGTGGAGTCATACGACAGTGATTCAACCGACGCACATGAAAATAAAATCGGCTGCTTTAATAACATTTTTAGTTAAAGTAAAAATATTTGCACGATCATGCATATATTTCATTCAACCCAACACTTTCATGGATCAGAGTTGAGTATCATTCTTAATTGTTTATATGTTGGAAATGTAGTTATTGCAATAAAAATGAAGATGTTAATCATTTACATTTCCAAGGGTTACTAAAAAGTATATATGTAATGGGATTGTCAGGGGAATGGATCCTCTACTTCAATTATCACCTTCACTACCAGTTTCATTAATATTTACAATAATACGTTTTTTTTTTTCATAATTTTTATTTAAATGTAATAAAAAAGAACTACGCATTCTTCTTATTATGTCCCCTTTTAAAAATGAATAGTAAAGGTATGATTCCGCAGATGACCGCAGACAATAACTGCAGACGCGACGTAGAGTGAAGAAAGAAAGAAAAAGGTTTATTGTGATACACAGCATTACAGTACAAAAAAAAAACATATAACGCAAAAAGAGAAAATAAAAAAAAACAATATAATTTTATATACTGTAGCGAGGTGAGGTGCCGTGAAATAGATTTGATATGATAATATTGTTCATGGTTTTAATTAATTGCGGATTCTCAATAGTGCCGTTTATCTGTATCCAAGTTTAACAAGGTAATGTATGTGGAGAACAACACGTCATTCGACCGCACAAAAATATTCCATAGAAATGAAAGAAAATCCCGCAATCCGCTCCATTGTCCATAACTATTTATTTACATATTTTCACATACATTACTTTTTAAAATGTAATACTCACAAACGGCATCATATCGAAGCCGCAATGAATTAAACATAACATAACATAACATAAACTCACGCCTATATCCCCGAAAGGGTAGGCAGAGGTGCTAGCACCCACATTTCGCCAGTTTATGTTTAGGTCCCAATGTAATAGGTGGGCGAGCCTACTGCCATTAACCGGGCACTTATAAACCTGCGATAAATATACACATAACTTCGAAAAGCATCGAAAAGTCATTGGTGTGTGCCATGGTAAAACTTGGGATCAAACCCGAGACCTCGTCTTAGCAGTCCATTACCCATACCACTAGGCTACCGCGGTTATTCGCCGCAATGAATTATGTTATAATATTCAAGTATATTTCACTGTACGCTCCGCGTCTGCAGTTGTCGTATGCGGTCGCCTTCGGAATCATACCTTAAAATGTACCTACACATTTTTTTTTTTTTATCAAAAAATAAAATCTATCCATTACATGTAGCTATAATCAAGTTTTCAATATAAAATTTTCAGTAAAAAAAATTGTTTCTGTGTGTCCACTGTCCACCCCCTACGAGATTCAGGTGGTCGATCAGGACGTTTGGTTGTATTTGAGAGGGTGACGTACCCATTGACCTCTTCCTCGTTTATGTTTCTAACGCAATGAATGACATACCATAGCAGTGAGATTTTCCTCTTGACTCTATCTCACTATAATTTTTAGTTATATTTATTGTTTAGGTTATAAACGGGTAAAACATTAACTAAAGTTGGAATATTGCTCTACCGATGCAATCCTCTTTTCGACCATACATGAGTAGGTGTGTCCGTACATCTAATCATAACTTGTTTTTACAAGCACTGAACCATTCGCGCTCTATGTAGAGGCAATTGAACTCATAAATACACTAGCGCCATCTATTCAAAAGTAAATCGGGTGTATGAACTTTGTAGTTAACTGATTGACTATATCACGAAACTTATTGTTGGTACACTGCCATCTAGTGGATGAATTGGAAATTAATATGAAAATACCTACTAAGATTAATTATAATTTATTGAAACTTTCCAGTAGATGTCATTACATGTGGTATACAGTAATTAACTATTTTACAGCTTCTAGAAAAAAATAGTCAATATCATCAATATATAAGTCATTAACCTTGGGATCCGGCGGGGTCTACTTGTCATCCTTTTCATTTCTTGAGAGAAAAGCGTGCGCCACAACCTCTTTTTACGTGCTGAAATCCTCACGGATACCTCAGCCGGAACTAACGGGTGGCAATGTCGGATTCGAACACGGGACCATTAGCTGCTGAGAGTGAGATAACCTCTGGTCTAATAAGTGCGCCGGCCACAAATAGATATTTATCAGTAGGTACTAATCATATCTACCTATTATAAACTACATTTTGACTTTGTATGTTGCTGAGGTTGGTTTTTGCCCTTGGTTTCGCCACTCCTTACTTTAACTTTTTGAAGTATAAACGAGTCTAAAAAGTTACTTACATTTTTGGTCCACTCTTTACACAAAACATCTGTCTATCTGTCAGCGCAACATGATCCATGCAGTACTGCAGCAGGGTCTCATCATGAACTAATACATTTTCTGCTTAAGCTGGAAGGAAAATTGTACCTCTGACTGGCCACCATTTCATCCAACCTGCGTCAATTCTATGCTTCGTAGCAAATTGCATGCAATGCAATTAATCAATGTCTTCACAAAACAAGAGTCAAATTTCTAACTATACAGGCCCGCGCCCTAACCTCATGCTCTCTATTTTTCATCATTATGTAGGTATCCTATAAACCGTACGCCTCAATGAAAATGAGTAACCCTGGCCGTTTTGTAAGGGTGATATATACACTCCTATAGTCATACAGGCTTATAATCAGAAAATAATTCACAGATTAGTCGTTAATTTTGTGCCAATAGGTTCTTGAGCAAAGGAACGTTCCCAAATACACTCGAGAGCAATGAATCCGGGTCACTTAAAGAATCCTAAAAATCTCGGAAACTAAAAATGCTAGGTTAATGCAATAAATTGTATTTAATAGACAATGTAATACTCCTTAAATGAAGGTATTAAAACTTCTTAGTTATTGTAAAGTTATATCATAAAAAAATCAAATTTGAAAAAGGGCCACTTTCGAAGATGGAACTACGAAATTACAGCATTTGGTGTTGCTTTTGTTTGTAATCTGTCATTTATGTGGGTACATAAACCATGTTGATAGTGCTCTATATTCATTAATCAAGCTGAAATTATGTCGCTTACGCCTGAAGAATGCACCAGAATACTTACAATGCTGGAAACCGGCCGGAGTCAGCGCGATACAGCCAGGACTGTCGGTGTGTCGCTGTCAACAGTACAAAGAGTTCTCCGACGTTACGAAGAAACTGGTTCTAACCTACGCAGACCAGGAACGGGCAGAACCAGGTGTACCACAGCACGAGAAGACCGATACTTGGTGAACACCATGCTTCGAAATCGCTTTCTCACAGGAACTGAACTCACCAATCAGTTTCGACGCCTCGGAGGAAGTAACCCAAGTGCATGGACAGTAAGACGTCGGCTTGCTGAATCTAACTTAAAACCCCTTAGACCTGCAAACGGCCCTAAACTGGAGCGTGGGCATCGTATTTCGAGACTAAGTTATGCCCAGAGCCACGTAAATTGGAGTATTGAAGATTGGTCAAAAGTTATGTTCTCCGACGAATCAAAATTTATGCTCTACAAGCACGATGGAAGACACAGAGTGTATCGAAGACCAGGGGAAAGATTCAAGCAAGCATGCATCGAAGAAAAAGTAGCCTACGGTGGTGGGTCTGTACTTGTGTGGGCCGGAATTTCTTCTGAAAGTCGCACAGAGCTGGTGATCATAGAAAACGGCTCTTTAACTAGCGTAAGATATGTGGAAGAAATCCTCAATGATCACGTTGGTCCATTTATGGTCAATTTAGGTGAGGATGCTATATTTATGCATGACAATGCCAGACCTCATACAGGTAGGATTGTGAATGACTACCTTCAAGAGATGAACATTACTCGTATGGAGTGGCCAGCGCGCAGCCCGGATATCAACCCGATCGAGCATGCTTGGGACGAGCTAGGCAGATGCGTAAAACAACGAAACCCTCCCCCAATCACGCTTCGTGAGCTCAAAATTGCTCTCACAGAGGAATGGGAGAATATTCCCCAAAATCGTATAAGGAACTTGGTGTACAGCATGCCAAACCGCGTAAACGCAGTAATGGAAGCACGAGGAGGCAATACGAAGTATTAAAATTCAAGAAAATCGTAATAAAGTTCAAAAATTTCATGTTTCCTATTTTTGTTTTAAGGAGAGATCAGCAGTTTTTTTCTTTATGTAATTTTGTGTTAATAAAATGTATGGTGACTCATATTTTTTTTACTTTCATTTAAGGAGTATTACATTGTCTATTAAATACAATTTATTGCATTAACCTATCATTTTTAGTTTCCGAGATTTTTAACATTCTTTAAGTGACCCGGATTCATTGCTCTCGAGTGTATACCTATTATGAACTCAAAAATATCGTTAAGTTCAATTAATACTGGTGAACGATCAAAACTCTTTCAGGGCATTCAAATATTGCTCGATAAAAAATGTAATCAAAAATGGTTGAGGATTTCAGTTGCAAGATATTTTCCGAACGAACATACATACAATGTAATTTATTAAAGCTTGTATAAAAATGGAGAGTCTTTGGTTGTTCATTTATCGTGTAGCTAAATAAATAATAGGAGGTAGGACACGCGGCGGTATTACCGCCCAATTGAGCAGTCCTACTGGGGAAGTACCTCCGTCCTACAGAATACCGCGGCTATAATTACTTCGTGTTGTGTTCCCAGCGGTGAGTAGGGTAGCCAGAGCTCACTGAAGAATTTGTGCTGTCAGTGGGAAGACTAAAGGCTTGTCCTGCTTTGTCTTCTAAACTGACGGCACAGAGACTCTACTTACAGGGTTGGCAGCGCGACTGGGACTCCTCTGGTGTTACAAACGTCCATAGGCCACGGTAACCACTTTCCATCAGGTGGGCCGTGGGCTTGTCTACCAACTATGTGGTATAAAAATATATATCAGAATCGTGAGAGTGTGATTATTTTGTTTACACCGATCCAAAACCTTAAAGCATCGAACTTGCTATTATGGTAGTAGGGAAGAACGGAACTCTCTGACAAGATGTACCCAAGTGATATAATTTCTCGTATATCGTTGTTGAATTTCTTGAAAATAGTTGTAATATTTTCATACCTGTATCAAAAAGAAAGAAGAAAAATAGTAAGGTAACTAAATATTTTTATGTTATCGCACTACGTCTAACCCAATTATAGCACGAATAATTCAAAAATGTAAGTACCTTGGTATATCAGTTCAAAATTACCTGTTTTTTAGTTAACCCGTTTTATTTTTATTTATTACCTGTTTTAGTCAACTATTAATCGCATTGATAATAGTTCAAATGGTATTGATAACTTCTCCTCTGTCAATAAGGTAAGGCACTCTATATTGCAGAAGCAGATATAAAGTTCAAAAAAGTATAACCGGCAGTTTCAAGGATCGGAAAAGCTTTTGTAGGTCCAACCTAACTTTTTATGATATAAGCTACAAAAGCAAAAAATTGTTCTTGTTGTCTTGCAGAATTTATTTTTCAATAAAACATAATCATACAAACTTTTAAATTTATAGACACTAACTAATAGTTTCCCCAGGTTCGGTTTAATGCTGACACTGAACACGTGACGTAAGCCCGCTGGAGACACGACTCAATTAGAAAAGAAAGTTTAATTATTGAGTGTACTTTCGGTTACCGTCGCGACCGCATTCACCTAACATTTCCAACAGTAAGATTTGAACAGTAACATCCTAACATTAACATACTTATTTCATTTAGTTTAACATTTATTCTACAATCATACAATGCAATTTCTGAGTTTAACTTAACAATAAACTATTTAACTTCATAACAAAAAATCTATTGATTCCAAACCCACTTCCGATCGTATCCCGAACACCCAATCTGTAATAACCAGCCACTGTCCGGGGCGGTTGGTGCGCATAGATTTCAGTCAACCACGAGCGTTTGCTAGTACTTAAGTAGGTAGTGTAGTCACAAAAAAAATAATTAAGGAACCATTCGTACAGCTTTTTATATTTACCTAGCTTTTTAAGAATATTTATTATTAACTTAAATTAATAACATTCCCTTGAACTTCTCCAACTAAACTAAATTGCTTGTGTTAGGAATGGGTTCACATCGTTAGTGTAATGAACAGGATTCGAACCTAAGCACTCTCGATATTTTCTCTTGTTTCATACGTGATGAAAGTGTGAATACTTATCTAAGAGACATGATATTGACCTAGATTAATTTAATTTAATCATCAACCTTTCACCCCACGATCTATTGTTGAGTGAAAAAGTTTCATTTTTAAGATCACCGAGATCAAGAGATGAGGGTCCTCATTTTAAGAACTGTAATTACTTTCTTATTTCTTACACGTACCAATTGATGGGTGTATTAACCCCGTCTTCGGGGCTCAGCCCAATCTGACTTGCAAGCCTGTTGATTAAGGAAGAGACAAAGGATGATGGCCATCACTCCATAAAACCACATTATGGGAAGAAGACCGGACCCACTGGCTCCAAAGTGCCAGCATTGGATACTATCGAAATTAGCGCTCGGATGGTGGAAAGGCAATTACTAGTCAGTATATTGGTTTTCTGATCGAGAGCAATGGCACACATTGGGAGCGTTTTATGTCCTGCAGAGCAATAGGCTAAATTGATTGATATCTTTTTTAAACTCCAAGAATATTTATTTAAAATTTCTAGCAAATACTTTCGTAACATAAACATTAATGTTACTAGCTATTCTTAGGTCTAACGTGCCAACATGTCCGCATCGCATAAGTCTGTGTAAATCATCTATAATTGTGAGCGTGACAGACCTGGCACATTGCCATTCATAAGAAAGTAGGGTGTGGTTGTATTATAGAGAAAATAGGTAATGGATGAGAACTATCTAAAGGATTTTGCAAGCTAGAAAATAAAATATTGTTTTTATAAAATACTCATCAGATTTATTCAATAATTGTTTACAATATTTGAACAGAAAATAATAATTAATTTGTGTCCCGATATGGTAGAATTAAATAATTTGATAAACTAGTCTTTTACTACTCTCTCCGGTATAATTCATTTAAATCTATAAATTATACAAAGTAAGTATGATTACAATACTGGTTAAACTTTCACTTTTTGAACCCCATGAAGAACATCCTTGTAGACTGTCAAGTCTGTTGGGACTTCTCTATTAGAAGAATTTCAAAAACGTGCAATAATAACTATAGTAGCAACCGTTCTGTTGTAACTATAGCAGTCTTCGTAAGAAGTGTTGGTAGTGAGAGCTAGATGACAAGCAGCTCGCAGGTACCTTAATCTTTTCAGCTGAAACGAGTGCATACATCGAGGAATCGCCGATAGTCAGGCGCCGATAGCCAATGTGACCGCCTCACGTCTGCAACTCGTATCCAATCGATTGGCATATGACGTAACCTCTGTCGCGCCAGGTAGTTTGTTTGGTATTGCAATACAGCATTGTACAGCCACTACTGTTATTGCAATACCATTCCAACCTTGAAAGGTATTTAGGGAATGGGATGGAAGGTCAGCTCGGTCTGTGAGTGGGCGAACATCAGGTTCAACTGCGAGTCCAGGCCGACGTTGTAGACCTTTGTTAGTTTTGCGACGGATTCACCTGGCTCCTTGCGGACCAGCGCCACTCCTGAGACTTTCATAAGGTGCACTTCTAAGTCAACTGATCCACCGCCAGTTGTAGCTAGCTTTACGTGGCATGTGACGTCCACATGGATGTATTTCTCTACAGCCTTGCCGCGCTTTCCCGGGACGTCTACGTATTCAGTCTTCTCTTCTACTTGAGGTAAATCGGCACGGAATACGCTTGCTTCACCCAATATGCCCTGTAAACCATGAAACAAAACAAACATAAGTATAAATAGAAACGAATTCCAAAATAACTGCCAAGGTTATTTGGTTGATCGATACGTGGCGTTCGTTGGTTGGAAGCCAAAGTAAAATGTAATTAGAAATTGTCCTTCTGCCAAAGAGTCTTGAACTATGACACAACAAATGTATGTAAACAATCTTAATCAAATCTATCTATCTCTTTACGTTTTTTATTCGTGTGTGGCTACCTGCCAATATGCATACCGATGGTCATCATTTATCTTCCTTCATTTTATTTTCACATTACTTTCTCCAATGAATACCCATTAACCCAAAAAATGTCGAAATAAATATGTCATAGTTGACAACGGATTTATACTACCACAGGTTTTATAGCGTCTTTATCGATATAGATAGGTACAGGAATATATAAACTGATTATTTGAACTGGTTCTATTTCAACACTCCTGGGTTTTCAATAGATCTACAGATCTGGGATTACATTTTAATATACATTATTGGATCATTTGGTTCTTTGTTACGTTTTGATGACAAAATACGCACCCCATTTCCAGTTATTGTGAACTTCATTCCCGGTTGAATGGCACGGGGCTCCATACCGAGACCTTCAGGGTGGGAGTCGGACCAGAAATAGTTCTCGGGTGCATTGAGAGTATCAGGTTTGAACGTAATACGCTTTCCATAGCCCATGCCGATTGATTGGAGTAACATGCTGCGTCCTTCAAAGAGATGCCGTCTGCAGCCCGCGGGACGCACACGGTAATAGAAACCAGGAACGATGCGGGGGTCCACGTATGTTCCTGAAAATAAAATAACAAAAATTTAGAACAATGGTCCTTGTTATACTATCAAAAGTGACAAACAAGCACACAATTCACTAGATGGTAAAAGGTTATCGGTACCTACAAGTGTTTGTAGCACCAAACGTGACCCTCACGTGTTACGTCCAAGGAGAATTGGCGTGACAAGTATGAGTGTGTTTGAATGATTGACATGATGATGACCATTACATTAAGCGAGTGATTGACAGTTTAAAAATGCGGGCATTTTACGTTACAATAAGACGATAGAATATAATATAGTTACAAATTAGGTAAGTTATAATATGTAGATATTTACCAATAACAGGCAGTTCGTATCTCTCTAAGCCAACGATACAATATTGGCATGGAATGTCTTTCATATCTGCACCATTGACTTTAACCCTTCTGGAGGAAGATTCTACACCAGGTTTGAGTTCATAACCCTTTCTTAGTTGTTTAATACCAATGGCAACGTTCAATACGCGAGATAAAACAGCGTTTCCTCGGCCCTTCTTCACAATGGCCACTCCAGTCATGGGTACCAATTTCGTAGCGCCATCGTCTTCATACCATTCGACTTTGCAAAGGGTGTTAATCTTCACTTTCTTGTCAATGGATCCATTTTCATGTATCTTCTGCTCAATTTCAATTTGATTCTTCTGTTGAGTAAATTAAAAGAATTTAGATACATGTGCAAGGATTTTTTTATTCATTCGTCATATTGATGTTAATTTTTATTATTTACCTGTTGCTGGACCACTTCTAAGACGCCCTGTGGCTCGTGGTTTGCATCGTAGATAGTAAACTTATCTCCAATTGACACTGCCTCAATCTCAAACACAAATCCTTCAGGCCTAGAGTCAGTCCAAAAGTAGTTGTCATTATCATTGAGTTTTGAGTTGAAAGGCTCAAATGTCAATCGTCGGGCAAATCCACGTCCAATAGATTGCAGAGTAAGAGCTTTACCGCCGAACAAGTACTTCGGCTTCACTGACATTAGAGGAGCGTCCAGATCCTGAAAAATTTCAACTTTAATTACATTTTTGTCAAAAAAGTAACTAAAATAAATAAATCCTTCTCCATTCCGATTGAAAATTTTCAGAAATAATATTCAAGTTACAGTTCAAAGTTATTATTTCAAGTTATTAGTTAAAAAGTTGAAAATTATTAACATTTTTCTTAAAAACTTTTATATTTTACTGAATAAAAGTAATTACTTGTGGAAACAATTTACGTAATCAGTTATGATTATGACTATTTTTTCGAATCATTACATAATACTAGTGAGTTAAAATTTTGAATGTGGTAATGAAATTATGAGAGTCGGTTAACTAATTTGAATTTTCCCATTTTAGCATACACAATGAGATGAAAAAATAATCACATCAAAACCACCAAAAGCAAGTTTTCAACATTGATATGATAAACATGGCGAAATGCCCTTATGAATGATACTTATGGTTTACCTATTGCGGACATAACATGCGGCCAGCCAGTATGTCACTGTTCAACCTGTCGAGTTTCTCCGAAGTTCTTGAAGATTGTATGTGAACGCCGCTCTGGGCGAGGGTCTGAAAAACTGGACGATCCACATACCATCGCCTACAACGGCAAGTGCAAACAACCAGTGGCGGATACACACGAGTTAGCGGTGCGGATTGTTGATGAGATTTACACTCTGGAAATATCAGCAACGGACACCGCTACTCATTGAACTAACACCCGGCTAATCTAATCTGTTCGAATCGATCTGGACTGTTCAAACCGACTAGCAAATGTTTCAGAACTTGGGTCAGCCATAAACGATGTCTACGATCGACAGCGGATGATATAACAGCAACTTTAGACGCTTTGTATAAGGTTGTATTTATAATTTTATTACGTAAAAGTTACTTCAAGTAAATTAACAAGACATTAGGTTTTTAATAATATTTAAGAACTTTTTAGGTATTATAAAACTGTTATAAATAAATTAAATTGCGATTGGAAAACAAGTTAAAAATCTGACAACCTCATGTATCGCGTATTTTAGAATTAGAAATAACTCATCAAAGATATGTCTTATAATAAATCTAATAGCTATTATTAGAATAATTATCGATTGTGGTTATGAAACATGGAGCTTAGCGAACATTCCTATTTGTATGTTTTGTTAAAGTTTAGTTAGAATTTAAAGATGTAGAATATCAGTAGCAATACCAATAAGCTGTCAAGAATATTCGCTGATTCCATGAACACTTCTGTAAGACTTTAAATAACTCACCATCCTCTTGGCTCTGTAAAGGATTATTCTTGCAAAAATGTTCTGATCTAACCATAACCGATTTTTATACTTCTTCAATATTAATATTGGAAAAAAAATCTTTACTAATTATATTTTTTCAATAACTTAAAAACCGAAAAGTACAAGGGCAGGAATATCAAACGCGATACTACGTCTAAAGTCTACTGCTAAGACAATCCAGTTTCGATTCTTATTAGTTCATCATCGGCGTAGCCGTTGCTTTCACAGTCCAGCTACAAAACAATTTAGCCCGAATTGATATGGATCTTCGTGTTTTTCCGTTTGCTATGGACAATTACTCCCACATTGATACAAAAGCGATTCCAGATTGATTTACATAATATTTTGCCGATGATTAAGCAACATTCAACGTGGCCATGTAAAGAATAGTCATCAATTTATACATCTATATTTTTCAGAGCTATAATTAGCTGGGAAATGTGGAGGATTGCATGCACATGCTCGTAGTTGACATTGCAATCATCAACACTTCCCGAACGATCCTTGAGACTATTCCCTACAGACCTGCCTTTCTGTATTATCCAGTATTTTGAGATTAAATTATATTACTCGTCTCACCTGCATCGGTCTGACTTTGTATCGGAAGCCGGTTCTGACACGGGGGTCGATGTACACGCCAATAACTGGCATTTGATGAGATGCCGGAGCGGGGACACGGTACACGGCAGGGACATCGCCCAGGGTACTTGCGTCCAATAGCACCTCCTTCGTGTACGCAGTCTGACTCCAATAACCCTTGCTAGTGACATCGGCCTCCTGTAAATTTATAAGATTTTAGCTACACTGTATTTACATTTTTTACTTAATTCGTTAACTAATAATGAAATTATATTGCACACCGCCTCATAGTCTTCAATTTGGATGAAATCGACTAAGTCTTTGATTTCAGGACAAGTTTCCTTGATGGCAATCATATTAAATGTGTTGGTAATTAGTATTGTTCCAATACTAGAAGTACAATGACCGAACTAATGCTCGTTGCGCAAAAGAATAGGTGAAGTAGTTCATTCAAACATGCGCGTATATTTTGGCAGAGCTTAGATGCTCATGTGATATTTAATAATGGTTGCCAATAGTGGGATGTAAAAATGTTGCGTGACATTTGTAATTCGTCATTTCAGACCGTGTCAGTCATTGTTTGTTCCAGTTTCTTACATTATTTATGATGTAAAATAAAGACGTTATAGTCTGTACCTAGGTTTTGAGCTGCGTAGTAGGTAACTATAAAAATAATTATAGATACTTAACATTTACTAGATATTGGACCAAAGCGCATTTAGAGAATGCTTAAATAAAATAATATAGTTGTTTTCATTCTAAACATGATTGACACTTATTAACTTCCATTACTGCTTAATAAATCGAATGAGAGGTCATCTAAATAAAGTAGGAGAAACAAATATGTGCGCACATGTTTAAATAAATTGATGTGTTTACGAGATCTTAAATCTGGAGCAAAGTCCATTGGTGGTAGGTAATTTAAATATTTATAGAACATTTCTACACCGCTTGTCTTACAGGTTTGCTATTTTTGCGAATTTTACAACATTAGCGCATAATTCAAGAGCCACTGTGAAGTTTTTATAGAGTGGCTGTTCTAATTTTTTTACGACGACACTGACCTCCCTGTCGAGACTATACCTTCTCGCCGTCGGAAGCCTAACAACTTTGTGTTATCAACCTAAACGTGAATGAATCTGTGAAGCAGAACAACTGCTAAATTGGAGAGAAGACTCTCGAAAACTCACGATAATGTATTATGTAGATAGGTAACTATTTATGTCACGATGTTTATTTGAGAACTGTTATCAAATTACTCATTTGAACTTGAAGTCTAGACGCAGGGAAGCTAATGAAATGCGATAATGGTATCGCAATAAGCGTAAATCTGGTACGTTAAATGACGTGACGCGACACGACACACCTCAAGAAATTGTAAACAAAAAACAATGGTGGAATCGGCAACCAAAACAATGTTAGTAAACATTTCGTGGATTTAAGTGTTTGTTATAAAAAATATGTCTCTGTAATGTAAACCTCCGGGGCTTGGAGCAATGGTACCTATAGATTGCCAAGATACGTCATTGACGCAATGTACTGGTTATAATAACCCACGCTACAAGGTTGATAGATTTATTGAAATCGAAACTTATAAAATTGAAGAGTTATATCTTCTATTTAAAATTTGTGCTCCAATCAATTATACATACTGTTTCCGACAAGACACGCCTTCATTCCGTTGCCAAGATTCTTTACATGTTTACAAAGAGTATATTTAGAATGTGTTGAAATAAATACTTACAGTTATTTCTACCTCAGGGAAAGCCTCTTCACCGTCACTTTCAATGTCAGCAGCAGTTAAAGCCTTAGGAATACTTTCCAATTCCTGCAATAAAACGAAATAATAATGAAATAATGAGTTTAAGATGAAATATGTATTCCGCGATAAGGAAAACAGGCCAATGTGACAATAGTCCTTGACTTACTCCGAGATTGTTTCTTACATGCATGTAATGTATATCAATATTTACCCAATTTTTCAAATATAACCTAAATCTCCCTAATTTTATTTATGGTATAGTCGTTAATATGTGAGATATTTACTCAATACATTGCTATCTGTGATTCGATTAGCTTTTTATTTATTTAGTAGATATCTTTATTAGTCCCATCAATGACTTATTATAAGTACATACAACTGAATAAGAATAAAAATTATATCGTGGATCGAGGGTGAGGGATGAGAATGGGGGAGTTTTATATAATGCAGAGAGACTAAATAGTGATAAGATGACATTTTGTAATATATGTATCTATATATCTATATTAATAATTTTTTTTTATGTTTGTACAGCCGGTAGAACAGGTTTTACAAGTGCATACAATTAATTGCCCCCAAAACGTATAATTTAATTGGATAAAAAAATTCGAAATTATGTGTGTATTTATCGCAGGTTTGTAAGTGCCCAGTTAATGGCAATAGGCTCGCCACCTATTACATTGGGACCTAAACATAAACTGGCGAAATGTGGGTGCTAGCACCTCTGCCTACCCCTTCGGGGATATGAGCGTGAGTTTACGTTATGTTATGTTATGTAAAAAAATACTAACCTGAGCATGGGGTAAAGTCTCGGCGAGTTCAGGGGCTACATCCAAAGCCGTGGATGCGCCGGTAAGACGGGCACGGGTCAGGTTCCATAAACGCTGCAGTGCCACTGGGGTCTCCTCAACTTGCAGATCCATGGCTGGGTTAGCGGGCATCTTTATCACTTAACTTTCTTCAACTAAAACAAATAACGGAATATTACAAACAAATTATGAGGAAAGTAATGAAAAGTTATCTTATGCTAGATAGCATTGTACCGAATAATCTGTACCCGCAGCTACGGAAGGTAGAAGTTCTATAAATAAAAATCCGACAAAAAGTATGTCCGAACATTCTAGATCCATGCAAACTTTTACATTTATAATTTTAGATAAGTAAAAAACTTCGTTGCGCAATAAAGACTTAATGAGATACAATTGAGGCTGCCATGCAATGCTCAATAGAATAATCACTAATAATTAGTTAGCTTGGACATCGTTGATTGGTAACTATTAGATATTACTGACTCCTATAATGCATCTGCATTCTGTTCTACTTATCCTACGTGTAAGTTTGTATAGACATTTGGATATTTGTTACTCAATCACGTCTCAATCTGGCTAAAACTTGGTATCAGGTATAATATAGGAATTGATTACTTTTCCCGTAAAATAGTTTTCCGTAGTTTGCGGAAACAAGATCAGAATTCCACGCAGGTGGAATCCTGGGCAACAGCTTGTAGGTACTAGATGTATCTAAGTAACAGATGAAAGAAAGCAAAACGATTATCTGCTGTTCTTCAGATTCTTCAAGCAACAAATTTAAAAAAAGGCAAATCTTGAAATTACTTTCAAAAGCTAGTAGTCCAAATTGTTATAATTGTGTATGAAATTATGTGTAACGCACATTATTGAACCTATATTATAAACCAATTATGCATTCTTTGGGTCCACTGTATAGAATATTGTAGAATTTTTGTTGTTCATTTAAGTATTTCTAGAATAAAAGTTATATTCGTTAAATTATTCGTCCAATAATATATCTTCTCATTACTGTACATATGAATAAAAAGCTTAGTGGAAATGCCCAGAACATATTGTTTCCTCGATAATTTATTGCAACAGACTTTACGACAAATTTCATAACACATACAGCTATTGAGTAACTCAACTAACGTCTACAAGAAATATTTTTACGATTACTGTATTTAATTTTAAATTGAAAGCACCTAGATACCAATACTAGAAATTGTGAGAGTATCGAGGAATTTGGCTTTACTAGATACCTTAGGTGCATGATTTTAAGAACATGAGAAGTTTTTTTCGTTGTGAGAAATGTACCTCGGTGAAGTTAAGAAATCAATATAAGTAGGTATATAAAAATCACGCTTACCAGCTGTTTTATTGAAACCTAATAAATTGAATGTTGAACGACCGTTGTAAGGCCAGTCAAGCGTGACGTAGGCTGTGTTATTTGAACAACTGAACGTTACTGAAGGACACCATCGTTATTACAGTTTCTGGTAATTTTCCATACTCAGATGAAAGATACGTGATTCACACAGCTTTACGTAAAGTAAATATTTAAAAGAATTCCCTAATTACTATCACTGTTCTGATTGACAACGTGACCAAACAATACAAACGTGATTAAAAACTAATTATTGAAACAGTTTAATGGTTAAATTTCAAAGTTGCTTCTGTAGAAAGGTAGGAAACGATAAGCAGTCATAGACTAGGTAATGTGGGCTCACACACAATTTCATCTGTATTTCATTACTTATCGCGCGGCTAGCATCCGGTGTAGAATTATGTTCTAGAACCGGTATTTTAAAATTATTTCTGTATGCGGAAGATTGCTTACTGAAATTGTTAATACAATTTCCGGATTAATAATCGTTTATCTCCTAAGTTGGTTGCTCAATAAAATAGATCATCTTTATGACGTTAAAGTTACAACTTTCTCAATAAATACACCAACACTACTAGCATAGTACAGTATCAGGATTTATTATAACCAAAATCTTTTACTTCCCGATACCTCTCTCAAGTGTTGAACCTGTTTGTTAACGGTGGTTAACAATGGTGGAGTTCAAGTCAAGGTAAATGTACCTTGAAGACCCTTTTGGAAAAAAAGAGCAGGTAAAATGTTTTTATTGCACCTTGAGGACACGATACAGCGCATCCTAGTAAACGATTACGAATTCAGTGAAGCAAGACATTTTACATAATGCGCTAAAACGTATAGGTTTTAACAGTTTCACTTAAAATAGACTATAAATATATATATAACTGCTGTTTTCAATTACTTACATATAACTTAAAAAGTAGTGTAAGTAAGTAGTCTTCACTAAATTCGTTAACGGTCTACTGTTTTCAAACAATTCCTTTTTCATCATTAAATAACAATATAATTTATTAATACACGCTCAGTATAATAAGTAATCAAAAATATTTCATAAGTGGAAAGTGATTCTAAGTACCTACGTAGCTAAACTAGTGGCTCCGTCGAGAGAGAAAGCGCTCGGCAATATAACAAGTCGGCCATTAGCTGCTTTATACCGTTAGTTAACCAGATTGTGACAGACCCAAAATGTTCCGTTAATTTTTATTATCATTTCCTTTTACTTGCTCTTTATTTTATGATACTTATTTCCTTATCTTATATTCAATAAAATGTATGCACTCCAAATTTCTCAGTACTTACCAAGCTACAAACAAAATTTCTCAACAGCTTGCAATTCTAAGACTTCAATTTAGCTAACAGCCTCCACAAGTCTATAATACAAAAAAGTAGTCACAACAAATGCAAACGACACAAATTGACAGAGTTGGGTTGAGTTCCGACTGTACTGAAGCGCAGCTTGAACACTACTGAACAGTAACCCTCGACGCGAAGGTATTTTAAACTTACCCGTGCCCCCAGCCATTTCGTTAGCGATGACGAGGATGCAGATATGTGGTCCAAGCGAGATGGCTATAGGACACGCACCGGCCGCGTGCACAGCCAGACTCACTCACACATAGGCAAACGGTTACGCATGCGTCGATGCTATTGATACGTCTGAATACGTCGAGGTCGACGTCACTGTCCTCTTTTCAGATCAAACTACAATAGGGGGTGGGGATGCAGTTCCACCGAAGTTTACCCATTAATATTATCAACAGGTAACAACGTCCCTATTCAAACTTTTGAAGCTGCCACAAACTTCCCTTGTGCAGTGGATGTACGAAATCTGACAAAATATTGGAGCACAATAAATAGTAAATTAAGGAATTGCTTGTTTAGCTCATGAACACGGGGGGAATAAAGTAGAAAGTGCCCGGACAGCCGTTAAGGATATTACACCTAATATAGTTTAGATTCATCCGGGAAAAACCAGTATAACCTTATGATATGCGATACTAAGTTCAAATTATATGACCAAGCTATACCTATTAATAAGTAAATGACATGCTAAATATCTCGATGTGATTTAAGTGATTTGACTAATTATAATAAAACGAAAAACAATTTATAGAAGAAAATGTGTAAACAAAATATTATGCTCAAGTTTGATAACAACAACGTCTGTGCTCATTATTAAGGAAGAAGGAAAATTTAATTCTAGAACATAACATTTTACAAAATATAGTTCAATCATTACTCAATTGAATGTGCAGTTGCTATATTTAAATATAATAATCATGTATTCGTTTATGCAAAACAAACTTTCCTTTTTCCAAATAATGCATGAAATTCCTCTAATTCAATATGCATTGACATTTTTCCTTGGGCTATATCAATAATATTATGATCTCTGATCGCTTAATTCAATGTAGGATTATACCTAAAATATCAAACTGAAGTATATCATCAGGATCATGAACTGTGGCCCCAATTATATTTACAATATACTATAGTATCTCTACCTACCTACTAGAAAGAGCAATATCCCTTCTAGTACATTCGCATTCGCAAACTTATTCTATAATAAGACAAACTATTTAATTTTAGACTAATGTTTACATAGTGCAATGTTTACAGATACAGCTCTCTAAATAAGACCCGTATTCTAGAATGATCTGAATATCTGTTTATTTGCAGACAGCTTGTAGGTATAGACCATCTATCACATCTATCAATCTATCTATACAATGTGTCTTCAATCAGGACTGTGTGTGTCGTGCTAGAAAGGGCCTAAGAATTCAGATATAGCGAAATAAATTATAGACATTCTTAGTTTTCGAGGATGTTTCATGTTTGAAGATGAAGTTAAAAAGAAGATGAAGATTACAGGACTAGTTCCACTAAATTCAATACCGTTTCATGTCCGTCAGGAAGTCCTAGGAAAGGTAACAAACTATCTTGAAACCGGAATTCAAATTAATGATCATGTCTTGGTTTGAAGCTCAAACATCTTTAGTAAATTAAGGCTTAGCTGGGCATTTGATGCTGGATTTTTCCGGCCCCCTAAAATTAAATGAAACTATTCGTGCAAAAAAGTGATAAGATAATGTTTAATTAACTAAGCCTATCATTAAAATCCAGAACCCGGCGGCTTACGATATCTACCAAAACAAATATAAAAGATAAAAGATCTTGCATTGTACAAGCACATGTTACTATTAATTAACCTAGACTAAACTTTGGACCTGAATTAAAAACTTAGATACGTGGCACGAGTTTACTACAACTTTATGACTAACAATAAAACATCATTCTCTTTATGATAAGTTTCTAAGTTAAATATTTAAATATTTTGTTAATACTGGCTGTTAATTTGTCCGCCATTTTATGCTTCTTCCGTAACAGATTGCAGCAATGAAGATGTAAATACAAATATACATACATATAATCACGCCTTTATCCCCTGAGGGTTAGGCAGAGGTGAATTAACACCCACATTTCACTAATAATTGTATTCTGTCCTACGTAATAGAGGGTGAGCCTATTGCCGTTTTCCGGGCATTATTGTTGATTCGAGCCATGCATCTGAGGCGCAGAGTCTGGGCTGTAGATGTCTGTCTGATGGTAAACTCTACAGTTTACCATCAGACAGACATCAACAGAGATCTGTTGTAAATAAATTTTCTAAAATTGCAGTCGTTCCTCCATCTACGTTCTGATTCGTAAATTTCTATCGTCATCCTTGTAGCTTTTATTTCAATTAATAAGATCTCTTAGTTACCTGTCAAGTGACTTATTTTGCATAAAATAGGCCATCTTCTGTAGAAGCATTTGATATACAAAGCAACCGGGTGACAACAAAAACTTTGCTGCTTGAAATATTTGGTTTTATGGGACCAATATCTAAGTGGCCAAGTCACCCTTACCTGCAAGCCACTACACCTATTGACGCCCGGTGGATTTATTGTTTAGGGGTTGGTTGGGTGTATAGGACCAAGATATTCGAGGCCAAGTATACCTTACCTGCAAGCCACTACAACTATTGACGCCCGGCAGATTTATTGTCTAGGGGTTGGTAGGGTGTATGGGACCAAGATATTCGGGGCCAAGTCAACCTTACCTGCAAGCCACTACACCTATTGACGCCCGGTGGATTTATTGTTTAGGGGTTGGTTGGCTGTATATGACCAAGATATTCGATGGTAAGTCAACCTTACCTGCAAACCACTACACCTATTGACGCCCGGTGGATTTATTGTTTAGGGGTTGGTTGGGTGTATAGGACCAAGATATTAGATGGCAAGTCAACCGTACCTGCAAGCCACTACACCTATTGACGCCCGGCGGATTTGTTGTTTAGGGGTTGGTTGGGTGTATAGGACCAAGATATTCGAGGCCAAGTATACCTTACCTGCAAGCCACTACAACTATTGACGCCCGGCAGATTTATTGTCTAGGGGTTGGTAGGGTGTATGGGACCAAGATATTCGGGGTCAAGTCAACCTTACCTTCAAGCCACTACACCCATTGACGCCCGGCAGATTTATTGTCTAGGGATTGGTTGGGTGTATGGGACCAAGATATTCGGTATCAAGCCAACCTTACCTGCAAGCCTCTACACCTATTGACGCCAGGTGGATTGACTGTTGGGTGTATGGGAAGATCTCGGGGCCAAGCCAACCTCACTTGCAAGATGACAGAAATACTGACAAATAGGACGAGGCTCTGGTAAAGCCTTACTTCTCGGGGTCAAGAGGTCGTATGGCAGTCACTACCATAAAGGCTGTAACTTAAGTCAAATCAAAGTATGGAGAAGGAGTAAGAGGACATCGGGTTACGAGGAGAAAACCTCGAATACGAAAAAAACTGAAATTAATGCTGATGATGATGAATCTCGTCCTGTATGAGTCGGATATCTTTCTTCTTAGACTCTTCAAGGTCATGCAGGTACTTCTATACTGTCAGGCATTGTTATCGTAATTCTCAGCCTCCTATTGTGAAAAAGGACGCAGGTAGTCAATTACACTACCTGCAATGAGAAAAGATGTGGAACTGAATTAAAAAGTTAGTAGTAACGCCAACAGTAAAGAGATATCCTTATTTAAAGTCATTTACTATTATTATAATAGTATTAATATATATTTATCAATTGGCCTGTGTTTACCACAGGCCAATTGATAAATATATATTAATTTTTCATGAGGCTGGACAATACCTACTAGTATTAACTATATACAGCACAGGGAAACACAAATTAATCGATTATGCAAGTCAATATTTGTGTTTAAAAAATAAGATATATCAATGAACCAAAAATGATTAAACAAGTATACTTGCGCTTTGTTATTGATTGACATATGGAGTGGGAAAGATATTGCCACTGCCCGTCGAGCGAAATTCAGCTCTTTCTTATTACCCACTGACCTCCTATACAAATCCTACGAAGTACTAACAGTCCGCCAGCTATTTGTACTGAGCATAGTACTAAAACAGCACTCAACACTTCCCTACAGCACCAAAATTACTAACAAAAGGCAGAAATATATTGTTTGCACAGTAAAAAAATCGATAAAACACGAGTATATGCACCTACAGGTGTACCATGGGGAGTGTTCTGATGAGCTCTTCCAATTAGTCCCACCCTCCCCTTTCCTATACAGGACAACGCGTGCAGGTCTTAGATGTCATCCGCACACGGTGCAAAACATCCGATCAAGAACCAAGCGGTTCGGAGACTCTTTCCTCTGTCGCACCATTAAGGCCTGGAATTCATTACCAGCTCACGTGTTTCCTTCTTCCTACAGTCCCGGGTCCTTTAAGCGGGGCGTGAAAAAGCATATGATGAGGCCGTCAAGCTGAGTGTCACCATTGTCACACGGTATGTGTAAGTAATGGTGACCCTCTTTTCTGGGACTTTGCCTTCAGCTTACCATCAGGCAAGGCGAAGTCCAATTGACGTGTCCTATATAAAAAAAAAAAAAAAAAAAAAAACAGGTAAATTTTAGGCAGTAGCAGTTTTTAGGACTACTTCTGTACAAAAGTACAAAACTGATCTAGCTGAAATTTGGCCTATACTTTATATTCACGCCTGTGACACCCCGAACGAGAAGACAGAGGACCATGATTTTTATCTACATTTCGTCAACTACGATTTTCGGTTCCATGTATATATATGTATAGAGTATATTTGCTAGAGGTTTGGATGAGGTAGGAAACGACGGTATTCCCGTCCAAATTGAGCAGTCCGACTGGGAAAGTACCTCCACACTACAGAATACCACGGCTATAATAACCTCGTGTTGTGTTCCCGGCGGTGAGTAGGGTAGCCAGAGCTCACTGGAGAGTTTTTGTGCTGTCAGTGGGTAGACCAAATGCTTGGCCTGATTTTGTGTTCTGCACTAAAGGCACAGAAAATCTCTGTTCTTGCAGGGTCGGCAGCACGGATGTGACTCCACTGGTGCTACACACGTTCATAGGTCACGGTAACCACTTTCCATCAGGTAGGCCGTGTGCTTGTCTGCCACCTAAATCGTATAAAAAAAAGGTATAGTCGTAAAGAAATAGTCTGAAATAACACATAGGCCATTGTTATCCCTGGAATAGATTCCCTTGGGTTGCTAGAACGGGAACAGAATTCCACGCAGGCGGAGCCGCGGGCATTAGCTAGATTATCATAAAATGAATATAATTACTATCTTCAAATCTAATCAACTATAGCAAAATGTTCTTAACCATTGATTGCTAAATAAAATATGTCTCATCATGTTCACAATTTAATTGATGTGTTGTCTGCTAAATACTACACCGTCTGGCACTAGTGCCTTCTGGTTTACTGTAAGTCGACACCCTCAGCTTTCTCGGAAGCCAATGTTTAACAAACACAAGTCGCCAGGCTATAATAAACAATCAGCAATCTGAAACATCACATAACCCCGCGCTATTGTTCAAATGACCACCAGCAATAGAGAACAATCTGTCTTCAATTCTAAGAAATCGCGATGATTTTTTGTTGGGATAGGCTTCATGTATTCGTAAACTGGGGTGACTTTGGATAGCGGGTTAATTTTGGGGTAATTTTTTTTTCGCCGCGTGGTTCCCGGCAGAGTAGAATTTGGACCACCCCATCTTTTCCCAAGCGGTGTCGTACAAGGCGACTAAGGAATAGGGCTGTTTAACATCAGACAGATATATACAGCCCAGACTCAGCCCAGATGCATGGCTCGAGTCAACAATAGTGTCCGGAGGACGGCAATAGGCTCACCCCCTATTACGTGGGACCGAATACAATTATTGGTGAAATGTGGGTGTTAATTCACCTCTGCCTAACCCTCCGGGGATAAAAGCGTGATTATATGTATGTATGTAGATAATTTTTTTTTCAAATGTTCCGTAATGGTACGTAAGAAACGTATATGAATAGTTAAGTAATTGCTTTTCCACTTTTTTTTTTTACGTGCGCAAAATCCCCACGGACTCCTCCCCACCGGAGCCGGTGGAGGAGGTTATGTCGGACTCGAACCGACTAAAACGCACGCCGCCTGTGGGTCGTTTTGGTTGCCGAAGGTGAGGTTGATAGGCATATCCCTCGCACCCCGGCCGACTCAGGGCCATCTCTTCTCGGGTGTGGGGACTACAGAGTCCCCAACTCGTCCCCGGAAACGGGGAGGCACGTCAGGCGCGCCACTGCCGCGGCTTGCTTCTGCCAGGGTGAATTGCTTTTCCACTATGAAGAAAGTGACGATATTTAGGTATTGACGATTTACATTCCTATAGATTTTTTTTTTTTTTAAATCTCAAATTTTCAATTGTCACAGAGTAACCCCGTGGTCCAAAGTAACAACGGTTTACAGTACTTAATTATGTTTTTAAAATATCGAGTTGTGTATATTGTACTTACATACAATATAGCGTGAGCAGCTGTATAAATATATCACAGACTCACGTTTAAGTCCCTTCACGTGTCGCGTCTGGCACGAGTGGTCAAGAAACTAAGATTATAATTAACTTCTTATAATTGTATAAGGCCAGAGGTAGAATGACAATATTGGTCACCATAGGCGAGGGGTCCCTATTATCCGATCCTGCGAGCTTCCCAGTCGTATAGTGTTTGACAAACTAGATCTCAATAAAAAAAATTTGGACTATCCTTTGAAAAATACACCCTTTACAACTCATTTTTTAACGAATTCAATTCATACAAGACGCAACAACGGATATCATCTCAAGACTAAAAATGGCTTCTGAAAAGTCACTGGTATATATGTACCGTACGTGCCTCGGCATCGAATTCAAATCGCACCTATTGAAGGCCAACAGTAATGCGATTGTGCTATCGCTCGTATAACCGTAGAAAATACGAATCCAAACGACACTGAAATTAGTCTCATGGCAGAATCATTTAAGGTTGTAGCTTAAAAAAAAATTTGGTTATCGACATCCTATATCGGGATGTTCATATAGAATAGTGAATCTTTTGTAAATATTTAAGAAGTAGAATTGCACCCAGCCTGATAGTAAATGCAGTGGGCTGCAGTTCAAAGATTACAGATGCTGTCCCTAGTACTGTTACAGATGTTTGTGCCTGCAGGAATCTAAAAGAGAAACCAATTGATATTTTCCTGAAAAATATTTTAATATTTCCGGTATACTAATGCGATATTGTACAAAAGGTCTCCTTTCATACGCTGTGTCGTATACCTGGAAACCAACTGTGGAAATGCTCAAACGTGATTGAGAACAGACCATAAAATAATTGAATGAAAATTTAAAGTATTAAAGTCGCCGTAAAACGGATACATGTATAGAAGAATTTGGATGGTTGCGTGCGAAGGTTCTGTGGCTTAGTGGTCAGAGCGTTCCCCCTGTAAGGTAAAGATCGCGGGTTGTAATCCCGCCTGAACCAATCCAATTTTTTCTACATCTTAATCGACATTAAATAATTGTTTTATGTGGACTTAGGTGAATAACAACAACATCCTGACTGATTTGATCCAGCATTATATTCAAATTTAAAAAAATATCCCAGAACCCAATAGTGATTCTATTTATTAAGACACTGCTGTTAATCCTGTTGTAACTACAGGAGTCACAGCAATACAAAACCAAGCAAAATCCCAGTATTAAGTAAACCTACTAAAATCATGCTTTTGGAAGATATAACTGTGTGAAATATTTTCAGCATCACAAGATTCTAATAAGACAGGAGCTATTAAAAGAATTTACACAGTGAAAATGAATGAGTAGCTACTCATTCATTTTCACTGTGTAAATTCGTTATTATAATTTGTTATGATATACTTACATAATTTCTATGCACGAAAAATCATTTCTATAAGGTTTGATAATTCATTAGTCATGGATGGCAACCATTTCTAGACTAAAGCAGATTTCTTTAAATTGTCTCTTACTTGGTACCTTTTTTTTTTTTACGTCTGCAAAATCCCCACGGATACCTCCCCACCGAAGCAAGTGGAGGAGGTTATGTCGGACTCGAACCGACTAAAACGCACACCGCCTGTGGGTCGCTTTGGTTGCCGAAGGTGAGGTTGACAGACATATCCCTCTCACCCCGGTAACCCAAGGCCATCTCGACGATCTGGCCCTCTTCTCGGGTGTGGGGATTACAGAGTCCCTAACTCGTCCACGGAAACGGGGAGGCGCGCCAGGCGCGCCACCGCCGCGGCCTGCTTCTGCCAGGGTGACAGGCGGCTCCACCAGTCACCCCCAGGCCGGAGTCACCCCCAGGCCTTTACTTGGTACCTTACTAATCATATTTTAGTAACAAATGGCTAATATGGTATCCTCGTGAAGTCAGGAAATTTGTTCAATATCATGCATTTACATTGAACTGATACTAATCAAATTAGCGAGATATTTGTATAACTGTCATGTTTTATAGTATACTCTACTCACTAAAAAGCATTTGGTGAGTATGGAATAATAATAATAATAAATATTCTTTATTGTACACCAAAATACACAAATGAACATGGATTTTATATATATGTAATAAATGTACAATGGGCGGCCTTATTGCAAACAACAATCTCTTCCAGGCAAACTTTGGATGGACAGGAGTGTATAGAAATAAAAGTGGGTTTATGGTGTAAAAATCAATTTACACCTTATAATTACCCTATAATTATAGATAAATAAGGATTATGCATCCATTATTATTATCCTGCTGTAAATAGCCAAATTAAAAGGAAGATTAAGAGATTTCCCGGACTTTGCTGTGACGACCTTGGATGCAACCGAGATTAACGTTGTGCTGATGATGGTAGCCAATAGTGTTGAAAAGTTAAATTTGTCGTTGAAAGCCGAATTCAAGTCATTGATATTTTATTTAGTTATGATAAAACTTCCGATGCTTTTTTATCTTTGTTTAATAACTTCTTTGCTGAAGTAATCTAAAGACACTTCAAATTCAACGTTCACCGTAGTGGATACAGTTCCGTTTAGATATAACAACTATAACCATTCAAATTATAACATAACATAAACTCACGCCTGTATCCCCGAAGGGGTAGGCAGAGGTGCTAGCACCCACATTTCGAAAGTTTATGTTTAGGTCCCAATGTAATAGGTGGCGAGCCTATTGCCATTAACCAGGCACTTATAAACCTGCGATAAATACACACATAACTTCGAAAAGCATCAAAGTCATTGGTGTGTGCCATGGTAAAACCTGGGATCGAACTCGAGACCTCGTCTCAGCAGTCCATTACCAATACCACTAGGCTACCGTGGTTTCCATTCAAATTATTTATAAACATAACGGGGTGTTTAAAAAAACCGACCATTATTTCGTGTTAATGCCCACATTACAAAGGAAGTACAAGTACATGGATACTGTTTAGGCTATAGTTACATAACCGAGTAGCTGTAACTTGAAACTAATGGTATCTTCGTATATCATTTTACGATGACACAGAGACAGCATGTAGCTTCAAGAATCGAGCATAAAAACATGTCTATATTATAGATAATTATAGAATGTGGGGTGCTTGATCCGAAATCTCGACGGTGCACCCTGAGCAACGGAGAAGGCAGCACCAGTCTCCCGCAGAATGGTGCTTGGAGGTTGTACATGTCCACGTGTCCCTCTGCCTAGCAGAAGTTTCGGTGGAGAGCAGGCAAGGGGCGGACTGATTCTCCGAACGAAGGCCTGGGGATGGCAGGTACAATTCAATTTGAAAGTTTTTCATGGTATTTTATTCGCATACGAAAGACCGCTGTTACTTGTTTCTAAAACATAAAACATAAATATATCTGTTCTGTTATATCTAGGTTGGTAGTTCTTTTTAGAGTTAACTGCTGATGACGAGTTATTCCATAGCTATACAGCAGAGGGCTATAAAACAATTCACGCTGTGGGTACACTATGGTAAGTCCGTAATGTAATAAAAAATGATAACATTTTATAAGTAGGTAAGTAAGCAATACAATTATGTGAGATAAAAACCTATAAAAATTACAAGTTCAGGATACAAGCACTAAAATTCGGGTGAAAAAGCTTTAAATAATTTAGTAACCCTAAAAAATATTATTATAAGTTTATGTCATAATTTAAATGATACCACCACCGTCAACAAACAATAAAGCATCGGTAGTTTAATGTTTAAGAAGTCGGCCTTGCGATTCAGATGTCCCATGTTCGAATTATTCTTCCGCCTACTATATTTTAACGAGGTCACCAAAAAATTCGCAACATTGAGTGGATATTTAATGCCGTCGAATTGGCAACGAAGCTACCAATTTATGGGATGTTCCCTAAATGTAGGTCATTACCTTGTCCGGTGATATCATTTGGCAAAATTTATGAGTAAGTAATTTCAGCATTCCTTTTCGCCATTTCGCTTTGCGATCTCATCGATACAGTGAGCATCAGAACAATCTTGACTACAAAATCTCATCAAGATCGAAATCCCTACTAAGGTATTGAGAAAAAATCAAACATTTTCATTGATTTAAATTGTATTACTATCCGAACGTTGTGTCTATCAAATATTAGAACAATCAGTCAATAGAAATGTTCCTGTTGAGATCTTTTTGAGTATTTTGTTCATCAAGATCTATCTAATGCTGACTATACTACGAATTTCCTTTGAATATGCCTTACACCTTTTTACCTTATTCTTAATATACTACATAGAAATTCTGCGTCATTTCGTATGGCACCTAAACAGAGGGACACACTAACCCGCTAAAGTTTCAACCGTTTACCGTAAGGGAGTGTCATAAACCTGTCCTTTCACGATATTTTCGTAAACATCATGAAGCCATACGAAAACTGTCAAATTTAGCATTAATTAAAAATTCATTTATCACTGCTATTCTCTTAGCCTAGCTGTTCACTTTTGTTTTCGGGAAATTTGGGTCTCGATACTACCTGTATGGAAATATACTAGCGTGAGCATACATGTGTGAGTACATATTTTTAACTATTTTTGTTTTCCAAAGTCGAATTACAAGTAGGTATTCCTGTTGACCCTTTCAGCTAAACTTAATTCCTCAGTACTTGTAAAAGCAGCGCAGAAATATCGGAATCTCCAAACAATACAATTAGCAAATATCCCGATATCTCTAGTAGTAAAATAAGCTTTGGGTTAGCTTAGCTCCTTGTTAAGGATTGGCGGACAGCACCTCTCGATCGTAAGACAAACTCCTTTAACCATTAAACTACCGAATATTACCTTTATTGCAATAGTTTTTGTGGTCATGTGTCTTACACGCTGATTGAGTGTGACAATTGTTTGAAATATCAAAACAAAAATGACTGTAAAGACGTAAATTGATAATCCAGTGACGCACTATAATTACAATAACAGTAGAATTAATAACAATACGATATAACAATTATTTGGTTGACTTATATTCAAAATATAATTTTAATCAGTTTTCACTGTTCCTACGGAAACCGAGTCGGGGCGTATACACCTACGTAATCCAAGAAGTATTGTGCAAGATGTAAATGAGATCGGGGGTGACTGGTGGAGGCGTCTGTCACCCTGGTAGAAGCAGGCCGCGGCGGCCACGCGACCCACAGGCGGCGTGCGTTTTAGTCGGTTCGAGTCCGACTTAACCTCTTCCACCGGCTCCGGTGGGGATAATGCGCACGTAAAAAAAAAAGATGTAAATGAGATCAAATAAGACAATATGCTTACCATTATAAAAGCCACGCCTGTAGTTTAAAAATCAGGCGCGGTGGCTTTTCTAGATAGTCAAGTTGAATGCTACAGTGGAAACTACATGGGTGTAGAACCAAGCTATCGGGATCCAGCTCAATCTTCTTCCAAAATCAAGGTAGTCAAATATGTTAGAGACCATTGAGAGACTAATTGTTTGAAGAAGCGCGGCTGGATTCGGTATTCACATGGCGTGCGTGATTATATTCCTAATACTATTTCGAATTAGTTTGGCTGAACCCATCTGCAGCATAGTTTTCAAACTGTTGTTTGAATAAAATCTGGAAACTATACCTACATCAATCAATCAATCCATAAGCTTATCGCAGTCCACTGCTGGAGATAGACCAATGTTGGGAGGCTCTTTTTCCGTTTCCACACTGGCCAGACAACTTGGTACAGGATCTTTTTTTGAGTTTTCCTCCTCTCGCAGTGATATAGTTTGCGTATTTTGCCGTTAGTCCCCTCTTACAACATGGGGTAGTGATTCTTGTATTCTTTCTCCGTTACCACACCGATACCCATAAATATATACCTAATCAAAGGTTTTGTATACCAAATAAATAATTGCTCATTAATTTTCTGTCTCGTGTATTCGCGGTAGCCTAGTGGTATGGGTAATGAACTGCTGAGACGAGGTCTCGAGTTCGATCCCAGGTTTTAGCATGGCACACACCAATGACTTTTCGTGACTTTTCGAAGTTATGTGTGTATTTATCGCAGGTTTATAAATGCCCGGTTAATGGCAATAATCTCGCCACCTATTACATTGGGACCTAAAACATAAACTGGCGAAATGTAGGAGCTAGCACCTCTGCCTACACCTTCAGGGATATAGGCGTGAGTTTATATTATATTATGTGATGTTATGTTATGTGTATTTTTAACACGGTATAACAATATCGTAATTGTTTGTAACATCATATATCCCACCGACGGACTGAATTAAAACTTTGCCGAGTTTTAATAAACATTCGTTTTGCGGTTGCGGATGTGGAAGCAAAAGCGGATATAAAAAAATATACAATACGAAGTTTACACAGATGTTGTAGGAGGTAGGATACGACATTATTTCCGTCCGAATTGACCAGTTCGACTGGGGAAGTACCTCTGCCCAATAACCAACAGTTGTATTCCCGACAGTGAGTAGGGTAGTCAGCGCTCGCTGGAGATATGTGCTTTGTTTTTTGCACTGACGGCACAGAAACTTTCTATTCATACAGGGTCGGCAGCACGAGTGTGACTGCCCTGGTGTTGCACACGTCCATAGGCCACGGTAACCACTTTCCATCAGGTGGGCTGTGTGCTTGTCTCCCACCTGAGTGGTTTAAAATAAGTGGTAGAAGTAGACATAACTAATCTAAAGCCTCTGGTGTAACTACGTTTAGATACATACATACATACATAAAATCACGCCTGTTTCCCATAGGGGTAGGCAGAGATCACGAATCTCCACTTGCTACGATCCTGACATACTACTCTCGCTTCATTCACTCTCATTACATTCTTCATGCATGCTCGTCGGTTTAGAGTACTCCTGACCTGCCCCTTTTCTATGTGCGCCTAGGTCTTCCCCTTCCGACGGTACCATCCACACGTTTAGATACTTCTAATTAAATCTTAATTAATTAAGCCTCTTGGGCACGGTACCAGTAGAGATCGATGGGGAGGAATTTTTCGATGCCTAAAATTACAGTCTCCCTCTTTGTCTCTATTCCATTTTTGTATATATTGTATAATTAGCATAGTTTTATATTAATTTGTAAGTAATTGTATATTTTATTGTGTCAATAAAAAATGTTTAAAATTAAAAGTAAAGTAAGAAATACCTACTTATCTACATATATTTTAATACAGTAGTCAAATAGTAGCTAACGAATAAAAACGAGTAAGATACAATTTACGATGCACGGTTTGATACACTCCACTTTACTGAAGTAGGCGTTTGATTTATTGTTTTCAAATCCCTAAAATATTTCGCATTGAAATACCTATTGTAAAGCTTATTGTTTTCTGTGTGACAAAAGCAGCAGAAACTGACTCGCATCCATTAAATATTTAAACCCTAAGGCCACTAAGTAACACATTAATAATGAATTTCAAGATGCGTGGAATTTCCCGAAACTCACAAAAGTGGGTCAGCTTAAAATATCTTCCCACTTTTATATCTAGGTAATTCGAATTCAAAATATAAATGAAGAATAAATATTGGTACGTGCAATAGGTACGATAAATAATTTACTTGATCTACGTACCTTATTTCATGCGGCTAATCCCCTCACATGATATATAGATACCTAGGCAGGTAAACGGTGACGTCACTAACTTAATATAGACATCTAGAATTCTATAGATATTTCCATTCAAAATATTATCACCATGTAAAATTCAAAATAGGAGAAATGTCCTATTGCATAGAGAAATATGATATCATAAATACCTACATGTGCCTAGGTACTTTTAAATTTATATTTTCTTTTTACCATATACCTAAGTGAAATAGAAATAATGTTCAAATGAAAAGTTTTCCTAGTATACAACATACCAATACTTAATAGATAACAATATGCAGCAGCATTTCGCAAACTACGTCGAGTTTGCTCTTCACCCCTACCGCAATGCCTCAAAACAAAGGTCTTTGAACAGTGCGTCCTACCTGTTATGACTTACGGTGCCGAAACGTGGACACTTACAGTGGGGCTGGTCCATAGCTTAAAAGTCGCGCAGCGGGCTATGGAGCGAGCTATGCTTGGAGTTTCGATGAAGGATAAAATTCGGAACGAGGTTATCCGACAGAGAACCAAAGTTACCGACATAGGCCACAGAATAAGCAAGGCAAAGTGGCAGTGGGCTGGCCACGTTTGCCGAAGGACCGATGGCCGTTGGAGCAAACGAGTCCTAGAGTGGAGACCGCGAGAAGGTAAACGAAAGGTAGGACGCCCCCTAGCCAGATGGACTGACGACCTGAAAAAGGTGGCTGGGACAGACTGGATGCGGAAGGCGGAGGATCGGAGAAAATGGCGCACATTGGGAGAGACCTATGTCCAGCAGTGGACTGCAGTGGGCTGATTGAATGATTGATTGAACAACATTATTCGTATACATATATTTACCCATTTCCATATAGAAAATCTCCCCAATTAATTTTGTTACTTTCCATGACTCGGCTGCGTAAACAACATAGTTAATAACTGACTGAACAAACTACATCGATCATTTTACTTTCGATAACCTTGATAAACCTTATGGAATATTCCTTTTCATTCAATTACATCAATGGTTAGTTAATATACGAAATGTTATCTTAATATATAAAGTACCTAAATAATAAAAAGTGCAAGAAGTCGAGCTTTGTTTTCAACGTAATAGGCAACTAGAAGTTAATTATTTATTTATGTAGTCTGTGTATTATGGCGGAAATGTATAATAAATATTATTGTGTGTAATAGTGTGGCAACACTGGTCATCAATTTCCCTTCTTCTGTTATCGCTTAAACAGTAAACACCGCCATTAGAATTGTTATATGTTTAATTACTAAAACCAGTGCTTTTACTGTGTTTTGCATTGTCTGTTAAGGATAATAAACTGCTAAAACAACGAGTAGATTATTATTTGCAACAATAACATAAACTACTTTTTTTTAGCCCCCACTATTGCTGTCTGCTCCCCCTGCTGTCCAATGTGCCATCTATTAATAACAGGGGACGTGGAAAGCTTCCGAGTTCCAAGCAACACTCGGGACCGCTTCCGCCTCGATCGGTGTTTTTGATATGTTCAATTTTGAATTTGGTTACAGCGGTTTACAGGCGGCTAGGATTTAATAATAACTACTAAAAAGATTTTAGAATTTTTTTAAACATAATTAGGCCTAAGTTAATAGGTGTCAATGATATGAGATCTTATGATATGTATAGCTATGTCTAAGCTACACACATTATAGGATCTATATTTAATTCTCCTAGAAGAAAATACACATTACTAAAGCTGCTTCTACAGAAAAAGTAATACTCCAGAATTTAAATTCTAAGCCATTTCGTGGTTCCCATAAGTTTTCCATATCGTCTTCAGGGTGAAAGGAAACAGTTGTTTGTCAAGATATTCTAGCACAACTTTAATAGACTTTAATTAATACTAATTAGGTACATCATTATATTTGCAAACAAGATCTATTTAAAGACTAATTGTAACATAACATTATTATATAACTGGTATATTGTGTTCTTCAAAAGACGCATTGGAGGTTTATTCAGGCTCGGCAGCGCGAGTGTGACGCTCCTGGTGTTGCACGAGTCCATAGGCCACGGTAACCACTTCCCATCAGGTGGGCCGTGTGCTTGTCTGCCACCTAAGTTGTATAAAAAAAATGTTTACTTACATCACAAAGTTAGTGACCTTCCCTACTAGTAGGTACTTAGGTATGCAGTTGTAAATGAAAAATAATGGTTTCATTTGTATATTTATTTTCATTTTCAGGTATTGATAATAAATATCATACAAAGTTATAACTTGTATAGAATCAGTTGGTTATTCGCTATTGTTCCCAACATACAATTAAACTATATGAAACCCTATTAGGTAGGTACATAGATAGTCTTTTCGTTTGTATAGTGCATGTTTAAACAACATGTAACTAAAAAAAGGTTATGGGTTATTGTAACCTTACAAGTGACATTTCGTTCTGAAATGAGTTATTAACATACATACATACAATCACGCCTCCATCTCCAAAGGGTTAGGCAGAGGTGAATTAACGACCACATTTCACCTATCATTGTATTCGGTCCCACGTAATAGGGGGTGAGCCCATTGTCGTTTTCCGGGCACTATTGTTGACTCGAGCTATGCATTTGAGGCAGAGTCTGGACTGCATACATCTGTTTGATGTTAAACAGCCCTATCCCTTAGTCGCCTTGTACGACACCGCATAAGAAGAGGCACCGCATAAGGTGGTCCAAATTCTACTCTGCTGGAAACCATGCGGTTATTAACATGTCTATCAAGATCATTAGATAGGTACTCACGTATTATTTATTTTGTTTGTTTTGTATTCTCTTAGAATTCAGAGAATTCGTACGTGATGAGGCGGTTGTGGACGCAACTACTGCGCAGGCGGTGCGGGTTCGATTTTAGCCCAGTCTAAATATTTATATGCCTGAATTTGGCATAGCTATTTGCATTACCTGGTCGTGACTTGGAGAACACGTTAAAGATGCTGGTCCCGGTTGTCATACGAACATCTATGACAGCCGCTGTGGGTAGTTGAACTACACTTAAGTCCGACTATTCTAACTGAAGAACTTCGATATGATTTTTTGGTTGTGGAGGTCAAATGGCAGTCGCTTCATTGAAAATATCGAATTAGATCCATCACAGTTAGACTGGAAAGCCGACGAGTTGGAAAAAGGCTCAGAGAATGATGATGTTTCTTTTTTTATACAGGACACGCCAACTTGACTTCACCTCGCCTGATGGTAAGCTAAAGGCAAAGTCTCAGGAAAGAGGCCATTACAGACACTAAGTGTTACAATGGTGGCACTCAGCTTGGCGGCCTCATCAGATGCTTTTTCACGCCCCGCTTACAGGCCCCGGGACTGTAGGAAGAAGGAAACACGTGTGCTGGTGTATCTTTATGTAAGCTTTGGTATAGGTGTTCATATACCTACTAACTTCTTTATCACTCCGAGATGGGCTTGATGGATTTTTGGCCCTGGCTATAGTACAACGACAACACTCCTCAAAGTCACTGATGATATCCGTTGGGCCATAAAAAAAATAGGGACCTTACTCTCTTGGTTTTACTGGACTTTAGTAGTACCTTCAACTCGGTTGACTTCGACGTAGGCATACAGACATACTAAAGTCCGTAAATTTCTCAGATACTATCATTGCTTGGTTTGACTCCTATCTTCGAGGATGCTCGCAATCTATCACGGGAGACGGATCCAGGTCAAAGTAGTGTGATCTCTCATCGGGCGTACGCTAGGGTGTTGTCCTCTCTCCTCTTCTCTTCTCGATCTTTATTAACTCTGTCACGCAGTTTATTTCTTCCCGCTTCCGGTATAAAAGTACCTTTGTCTGACTCGGTAAAGAATCTAGGAATTCATATCGACTCCTATCTTTCATGGTTTACTCATTTTGCTGAAGTCAATAAAAAGGTACGGTTCGCTTTTCACTCGCTGAAATATCTCCAAAGATTTTTACCATTTAAAACAAAAATATACTTAGCACAAACCCTCAAACAGCCCATTATATAAGTAGATTATGCTGACGCCTGCTATCATCTGGATGCCAATGAAGAACTCCTGGAATGGCTTGAGCGACTGCAAAATCTGTGCATTCGTGTCGTCTTCAACCTCTTATCGCAGGGAACTCAAGTGGCAACCTTTCTATCTCCACAGGAACAGCCAGGTACTGTGTTTACTCTTCAACAATCTCCACAATCTTTCAGCTCCCTCCCTACCTGCGGGAACGTTTTACCTTTGTTCGTTCTAACGATGCCCCCTGCAGATCTCACCTACGATCTAGACTTAAATTTCCTTCTCATAAAACTGACTTCTTCTCTTTTCCCTTCTCCGTTCATGCTGTGACGCTGTGGAACTCGCTTCCTGCTGATATTAGAGACTGCATAATGTATATTATGTTTAATGTTCATATTTTTTTTATATCTGTCTCTGGTCTTCCCTATATACTTTTCATTAAGTCCTCTACTTCTCTTTATCGATATCGTGGGGTGTTCAACAGGGATCGGTCCTAGGGCCGGCCCTGAGGATCATCGGATACGACTGAGTGCTTCGCGGTGAGCTCGCAAACAGCGTCGACGTCACGCGTATCCCGAGACTGAAGGAATTCGGGCCGTGAGTTCCCGGCTTCACAAGGACACGGTGGCGGAATTGGAACTACAACTTGAGCGATCAAGCACAGGGTACGCCGTAGTAGCAGCGATAAGACCCATCATGGAGGACTGGCTAGAGAGGCCACACAGTCTCCAGCGTGGAAAACACCGAGACGGAGCTAGTGGCGGCCGTGGGAGTGAGATTTCTCACGCTCGCCACCTTGCTTGCGGTGAAGGTTCGCTGCGCGGATACTTTGGCGGCCGTTGCCTCCTTCTGCGAACGAAGGATGATCGCAAGCGATACTGCCCGGGTACTGAGGCAACTCGAGCGTCGGAGGACCATGAATGACCACTCGATGAGGGCCAGATCGAGATGGCAGGTGGCCCTGGGTCGGCCGGGGTGCCAGGGATATGCCTGTCAACCTCACCTTCGACAACCAATAACGACCCACAGGCGCCGTGGGTTTTAGTAGGTTCAAGTCCGGCATAACCTGTGGGGGCACCGGCTCTGGCGCGGGGGGAGGGGTATCCGTGGGGATTATTCGCATGTTTAAAAAAAAAGACGCCGGCCAACGATTTGCAACTTGTCTAGAAGAGCAGGATTGATATAGATTTCAATGCCAACCTATTGACCTCGTGTTCAACTTGAACTGTTACAATAAACTGTTTTAGATATCGTAGTCTAAATATGACTTGTGTGAAACAAACATCTTATTTAATAGGTACCGATAGCCGTGAATAGATCACACATTTATCACAATATAAGTAGGTATTTAGGCTGTCTACACACAGTACAGTAGATGGACATCGCGATTAAGTAAATAAAGTCTTAAAAAACCGTTATTTTCTAAAGCATTTTCTTCATCTTTAACACCACTTGTTACATAAGTATTCTTACAAGTACCTCAAAGCATTCAATTTTTCGTTAGGTAATATTATTATTATATGTTAAGATATAAAAACTAAATGATTCCATTTGATAGCAGGACCGCCCTTGTGTAAATCTTGACACTAACCTAATCTTGTCCAGTATCTTACCACCAGTGTGGTGAACCATTCATGTACCTAGTTTGCTCTTCCCCAGACCACGTTGGCAATTGTATTCATAAAAATCTTATTTACTGTTGACTGTTCACTGGTAAACGAATAGTGTTTAGACTAACCGAAAACTGTCTCCTAAGAGACAGGATATCCTCGTTTAATAGACTAGGTTCATAAAATTTTGTTAACATAATTACGTTACAATCTAATGAGATATTATCCAATCTATAACAGCAGCGCCAATAACACTGAGGACGCTCATGTCCACACTTCTTTAAAGTATGTTGAACTTAGATTACTTGACAATGTCAGCAAAGTTTTTATTTATTTAATTATCAAACCAAAAGCAGGAGAAAGAGTAAGCTGATAAGGAGAATTAGTAGTCTATATCGTTTAATTTTTTTTTTAATTCCACCGCAAACACTAAATGAATCAGGGTAACACGCAACTCTACGTGGGTTGCATGTATGTATTTAGCCTTATAATAAGCGAGTAGTATAATTGTACCCTTCTGATTTGAGGTTGTAGCACGTGCTAGCATTTACGTCAGTGATCTTTAAAACCTCACTAATTATGTAGTTTGTTATCAGTAGCTTTACAGTTTATACTTTACTCGTTGAGATGGCATTACTATTACAACTAGATTACACCAGATTGTATAGGTAGATGCTAGTCTAAAACTAGCTTTAGATTGTAAGTGTAACATTCAAGCCTGCTATGTTTCTGGAACAGTTTTGGGAGACTTTGCCTTATTGTTTCCACGCTGGCCGGATGAGTTGGTACAGGGTTTTATTTCGAATTTTCCTTCTCTCGTAATGATATCGTCTGAGATTTCCGTTCCGTTAGCCGCCTCTTAGGACACCCTTTGTGTGAAATGGGGTGGTGATACTTGTATGATTTATCCGTCACCTCCAAGTACTTTAGATTTATCCTTTAATAATAGGCACATCATCAACTTAATCTGTTTATATTTTGCTATGTCAACACCGGCCTGCCTGCCCCTTCTTAGCACAAATGTGCTGGCTAGACAAGGAAATTCCGCATTCTCTTGCTCAATATCATTAAATTTGTAAGTAGGTAAGTAGGTCCCTTCCTTTTCTTTTCACATTCTCCCCCTTTTCTTATCCTATCCAAGTAGCAGGGTGCGAGACACCATTGGTGTAGCGCATTTACCGCTAACCATAAAATTAATTAAGTGCAAATTTGCTTTAGTTTACTTTACGGGTTCGATCCCCGCTCAGTGAAAATATTTATATGAATGCATATAGGTATATGCATTGGTCTGATCGTGCCTCAGAGAGCACGTGAAGCCGTCAGGCTCAGTTGTCATACGAACATCTATGGCAGTCGTTACAGTTAGTTAGAGTCTTAAAAAGTTCAGCAACTGGTCTAACTGCAATGCTTCGAAACCACCTTTGGGTTGTGAAGGTCATTTGGCAGTAGCTTCATGGAAAATATCGAAGTTTAGCCAAATCTGCAGTTAGTCTGGTAAAGCGAACCCCAGCCTCCAAGGAGAAAACTTCAGACGCGACTGGGATTAACGCTAAGATGAAGAAGCACTAAGTATTATAATACTTACAGACATAATTTTTTATTTTGCGCGAAAAGTACAATAGACGGTCCAGTAACCGTGTGTATCAGTGTATCTATTTCCCGATGTAATGTGCAATTCTGTGAATGATTCGAGTAATCAGTTTCAGTTCTAAGGTTTCCATACTGAGCAGACACTTAACCTATAATGAATTTATAAAGCGACGCCAAGCGACCGTCTGCTTCTTCTAGAAAGTTATGTAGTAAATATGTAGACCTCAATCATTGAGGTCAGATGATAAAATACCACTTAAAAATAATACTACCACTATATTTACATATATAAAAATGGTGTAATTTTATCTTATAAATTAAAAGGTAGGCAGTTTAGGAAATCACACTGGTGGAACACAGATAGTGGTGGTTTTACACTAGATTAAGATTGCTTGACTAGTCCGCCCTAGTATGTTTATTGTATGACAGTAAGGTAGAATAAAAAAATGTATATATTTAAAACTTAGTTGGCAGAGAAGTTGTCTGCCACTAAAGCGGTATATAAAAAGAGAAGCAACCCCCCAGCCCCCTCCCCCTCCCTTACTTTCCTGATTGGACGGGACAGACCGGATGCGGAAGGCAGAATTCTTTCTTGAGGTAGGTACTCAAGAAAAATCTGTCTTCCACCATCATTCTCTCTACCTTTCACGGATCAGTAGTTCATGGCTGGGGTGGAAGCGTGCCAATTCATGGTTTCCACTGTAGGATTCGCATGCGGCCATCGATCTTACGGCTCGGATCATTGAGTTTTAGTAAATAACATGCATCTAAGACTTTGACTTTTGACTTTGATCACAACTAGTTAGGTATATAAATGTGTGTATAATATTTACAAACATAAGTAATCTTTATTATAACACCATTGCACGCATCACTTATTTTATGGAAGGCTAGCACTATTTATCTCAAAATCACGCCAAGATTGACTGATAGAACATCATCCAACTTTTATTACTATTTTAGATGAATTGGGATTACAGATAAGATTATCTATGTGCAAATCCAAATACCTATTGTGTGTTTAGTAGGGGATAACGACAACAACAGGTGCAGCTCTTAATTAATAATTGCGAACTTGATATTGTACAGTCTTACAAATATCTGGGAATTTGGTTAGACAAAGCACTCCGATGGGGTAAGCACATCAATGCAATTGTTGAAAAGGGTCAGCAGCTCGTTAATATATTTAAAATTCCACTTGGGTCTTCCTGGGGAGTTCGCCAAGTTCATTTGCGTAGATTATATATTGCACTTATTGGAAGTAGATTAGAATATGGAAGCTTTTTATTCGACAACAGTGCGAATACACACATACACAAGCCGGTTAAAGTACATAATCAGGCTTAGAGGGTTGTGGGGGGCTTTATAAGAAGTTCTCCAATTCATATGATGGACTGCGAGCTTTGTGTACCTCCTCTGCATTTAAGAAGACGATAGTTAGCCACTAAAAATACAATCCTTGCTAGCTGATAATCTAACAACCAAGCTATTATCAGAACTTGACTCTCTTAAGGCCTCATACGCATTGTCCGGTTAGCCGGAGTGCGAACAGCCGTCCGGCTAGCCGCAGGATGCGGTTGCAGTTGCGGTTAACCGGGTGGCGGCTAGCCGCAACTGCAACCGGACAGTGCGGATAAACGTTGCGGTTTCATCGGAACATTTCATAGCATGCAGGACCATTTCCAAGATGGACGCTGAAGAAGTTGCAGCTATTTATTATATTTACATGCGATATATAAAGAAAAAAAAGCAAAGAAGAAGGTTCTGGGTACATCCTTATTTGCAAACACGAGATGAGAGCAAGCAATTTGAAATATTTTTCGAAGAACTCAAAAAGTATGACGATAAGTTTTTTGGATACACTAGAATGAGTCTGAAATCATTTGAAGAACTTTTTAGAATTTTGGAAACCAGCATAACAAAGATGGACACACAATTTCGGAATTGTATTAAACCTGAACTAAAGTTAACGTTAGTGCTAAGGTAAGTGAAATAAAATACATACCTATCTAATTTATTTTTATTTATTTATCAAAAGAATGACCATAGCACGGTTAAACATTTTGATTTTCACAATCGTCTGGTATAGAATTAAAAAGATCCATGTAAGACGAGTGTTGACTGTTCTGAGACTGTTGACTGTAAGTTGATAATGGCGATTGTACTTCGATGTTTTGCAACGAACTCGCTGCAGAGCCTTGAGAAGGTGGTCGTCCAATATCCGATGATTGCATAGGCTGGGTGTAGGGATTATATCTAGAATAATGGGCCGTTTGATATCCACGATTGGTATCGTTTCTTCCAATACCCCACGATGTGTTTGGATAGTTGCAAAGCTGCTGTGCATCTTTAATTAGCCTTAAAATATCTAACTTTGTCTGCATTTGCAAGTGTTCTGGTATTTTCTTATATTCTTTAACCAAAGACAAGAAAAAAAGGCGATCCTCGTCATCTTCCAAATTCCTTCTTTCTACATTTTTAGTTAACACTCCGACTAACTGTGCACCAATAGCGTCATCATATTTTTTATTCTTACGTCTCTTTGGCGTCAATGGCGTATTTAATGGAAGATTGTCTTCATTCTGTGTAGTCATGTTTACATCTTCATTTACTGTAACATTACCATCTGTGCTATTTACAGTTACTGTATTTTTTAAAAATAAAAGATTATCGTAGAATACATATGGAACCTTCTTTTTTGCTGCAGACCCGCTTTTGCTCTCCTTTGCTTTATGGGCCTTTACAAAAGCGTCGCGAATGTTTCTCCACTTTTTTTGTAGATCCAAACCTGTAAAAAAAACCATTGTTTCAGATATTTAGCAACTGGTTGCTCATTTGCTGAATTGCATTACATCTTTAGGATTGGAGTTAGCACCATTGCCGAAATTGTTCGCGAAGTATGTGCAGCAATATGGTATTGCTTAAAAGAGATATGCCTACCAGAACCAACAGAACAAATGTGGCTTCAAATTGCAAAGGATTTCTTCAAGAGAGCCCAGTTTCCGTATTGTATAGGTGCTTGTGATGGGAAACATATAAGAACTATAGCACCTAACAATAGTGGATCTATGTGCTATAATTATAAAGGATTTTTTTCCTTGGTCTTGATGGCGATTTGTGACAGCAACTTTAAATTTGTATTAATTGAAGTTGGAGCATTTGGTAGATTCGGGGACTCAGCAATATTTCAGAATTCGAACTTTTATAAAAAAGTGCAGGAGAATCGTTTGAACATTCCTGAACCTGCGCCGATTTTAGAATCCAATAGCACTGCTTTCCCCTACGTCTTTGTAGGAGATGAGGCATTCGCCTTAAGTACAACCATGATGCGCCCATATCCAAGACGTGACTTAAATGTTACGAGAAGAACGTTTAATTATAGGCTCTGCAGAGCTAGACGTTACATTGAATGTACTTTTGGGATACTTGCGAATAAGTGGCGCATTTTCCATAGACCCATTAATGTCAACACCGATTTAGTTAATGATATTACATATTAAGTCGGCGTGCATTTTACACAACTTCGTGAGAGACAGAGATGGGTATTCTTTTGAAGACTCGCTAAATAATCCACTGACTGACACAATTGCTCAAGATAGTGTGCGCAGAAACAATACAACTGGATTGAGATATCGAGAATTATTTGCAGATTATTTCATGAACGAAGGAAGGGTAAGCTGGCAGGATAATCACATCTAATTATACTGTGACAACATATAATTATTAAACTATATAAAGTAATTGTACTTACCGAGTTGTTTTTTTTTATCCTGTGGTAAATCAGCTCCATAGGTATCCACCAACTCCTCCAAAGCTTTTTGACGTAAGTTTCTATCAGAATATTCTGCAGATTTCGTATTCCAGATTGCTGGCCTGTTTTGAATTTCAATTATAAACCGTTCGGCATCGAAATCCATAGCCGAAAATTTTTGTCGCGAGCGTCTCGTCTGTAATGTATACTTAATACGTGCACCTTCAATGGCGAGCAACCGTAAACTAGCAAACCGCAGTGCATCCGCGTAGTGCGTACAGCGACCGTCCGGATAGCCGTCAGTCGGCCGCAGCGCTCCGAGCGACCGGAGCGGTTGGGCGGCAGCCGCATCACAGTGCGAATAAAAAATACTTTTGCGTATATATTTTTGATTGCGGTTAACCGGACGGCTGTCCGCACTCCGGCTAACCGGACAATGCGTATGAGGCCTACACACGCCAGGTACCTACTGAGCTAACAAGCTTTCCTTACTAGTTAGTACTAGGAAAATATAAAACCGACCCCAATTGTCGAAATGTGCGGGGCATTCATGCTGATATGGTGCCCCATTTGGGTGCGCACGATGTACAGTGAGTGTATTCTTGTTGTGTTGCCTTATTGTGTTTATATATTTGTCTGTCTCTCTGTACGTTGTGTGTTCTTAAATAAATGTTTTTTCTTTCTTTCTTTCTTTCAAATGTTTACTTTGGAGATTTGGTAAACTAAGATCCTCATTCAAAGCATAATAATAGATAATTTAGAAGCAATTGAAGAATCAATTACAACAAACAGAAATATGAGGGTTACTATCCTATTTTACTTATGGAAAGAGTGCTAATGGTTGTGATGCGTCTTACTAAGATCCTTTAAAGCCAGTAGATGTGGCAAATAGTTGTTTTAAAGTTATCAACTCTATTTCAATCATGACTTTGGAGCTCCTTGCAATTTCAGAGACACTCATGCGCCGGACTGAATGAGTTAACATATATCATATAATCACGCCTTTATGGCGGGAGGAATTTCTTTAATTTTTGAACACATTTCACCAATTATTGTATTCGATCCCACGTAATTGGGTGTGAGCCTATCGACGTCTTCCGGCCACTATTATCACCATAAGTATGTCATAAAGGTTAAATTTCAAACATTTGTCATTCTAAGGACAAAAAACTATCTCATAGTCAAGCATATCAAGCATTCATAGAAACAAAGATTTTTGCTGCAGTGGCGACATAGAAAATTTTAGGCGGAAAAAATTCCGGTCGCGTGGGTTTGGCGTCACTCATGGCTATAAGAATTACCGTAGCGATTGCGACTTACCACTATGCCACTAGTCACAATGTAATTTGAGATCTGTATCCATCAATCTATTATTATTATTCTATACCAAAGTATCTAGTACTTAGATTTATTACTGCGCATAATTTCTATAGTAGGCCGGTATTTACTATAAGTAGATAATAATAGTCAATATCTTAGTTGGTGCCATTAACTGCACGCAAATTGTTTGATGCACGGTAAAATAGTCTAGTATACTTTATATCCCATGTCGTACGTCTGCATCGACCACGAGTTTTAGATTAAGATGGAACCACAGTCACTTCAATAACTTTTAAAATAACTAAGTAGTAAAAAAAGTGAAACTGGTAGGTTTATTTCAAGTTTCCATCCTGGATTTCCCTTCTTGACTTGAAAGTACACAACTGGGCATTTTAAATATTTCAGTTTATATTTTTCTGCCTCTGTGCCGTGCAAATATTTGTAGATATGCATGATTATGGGTGTTTGCATTGGTGTGGCCATACGGACATCTATGGCAGTCGTAACGGTTAGATGGAGCCCTAAAAATTCTAACAACTGGTCTAACAGCAATGCTTCGATCCTTTGGGTTGTGGAGGTGAGATGGCAGTCCCTTCACGGAAAATATCGAAGTTCAGTCAAATCCGCAGTTAAAACTGGTAAAGTGGATCCTGGACTCCGAGGTGAAAGCTTCGGATGCGACTGGGATTAACCTTAAGATGAAGAAGAGAGTTTGTATTTTTAACTCCAGTAATTGTTTTCTGTTAGAGCTACATAACTTCCGAGGTATATTTTACTGGCACTATTATAGGAGCTACGACTTGGGCGACCAGGCGCAGGGCGCGCCGTAGTAGCTGCGGTAAGACCCATCATGGGGAAGTGGCTAGAGAGGCCACACGGCAGCCTCTCGTACCGTCTGACGCAGATGATCATCGAGCACGGGTGCTTCTGGAAGTATCTGCGTCGGATGGAGAAAGAGCTAACGTCCGAGTGCCATCACTGCGACGCGAGCGAAGACTCAGGGCCACACACGCTCACCGAGTGTCCGGCGTGAGAGACGCCGAGACGGAAGCTTGTGGCGGCTCTGGGAGCGGGAGTTCTCACGCTCTCCACCTTGCTCACGGCGATGGTCCGCTGCACGGATGTGTGGGCGGCCGGCGCCTCCTTCTGCGAGCAAGTAATGCTCGTGAAGGAGGAGGCGGGGCGGGAGCGGCAGCGGGTGCGACGAAGGATCGCAAGTCAAGCTGCCCGCGTACGAAGGAAACTCGGGCGTCAGAGATCGATGAACAACCTCCGCCCCCCATGAGCGCAGGCCTGGGGGTGACAGGTGGAGCCGCCTGTCACCCTGGCAGAAGCAGGCCGCAGCGGTGGCGCGCCTCCCCGTTTCCGGGGACGAGTTGGAGACTCTGTAGTCCCCACACCCGAGAAGAGGGCCTGATCGTGAGAGATGGCCCTGGGTCGGCCGGGGTGCGAGGGATATAAATAAATAAATAAATAATAAATAATATTCCACGACATTCTACACAACGCTATCTAGACCCATGGTAAGCATAGCTTAACTAGCTTGTGTGATGGGATCTAGAATGCGGATAAACATACTTAGATAAATATTTTATTTGTAAATACATACATATTACACATAGAAACACCCAGACCAATGCAAATAAACATATTCATGCATATAAATATTTGCACTGAGCGGGAATCGAACCCGATAATAACCCGAAATCGATATGCCTGTCAACCTCACCTTTGGCAACCAAAACGACCCACAGGCGGCGTGCGTTTTAGTCGGTTCGAGTCCGACATAACCTCCTCCACCGGCTCCGGTGGGGAGGTATCTGTGGTGATTTAGCGCACGTAAAAAAAACCCAATATTATAGTGGTCCACGCACACGTGAACTGTGAACTTCAATGCAGCAATGAACGCGTATCCAGTTCATAGTTGCGGCGTGCTATGATGGATGTTTTGCCACGGCTGGTTTTTTTCTCTTTTTTGGTGCGCTTTATATTGGATAATGAACTGTTAGACGATTACCTAAAAAAATATGGCGAGACAGGCACAGAAGAAATTGAACCTCACACATCAAAAAAGAGAAAACGGTCGTGTCAAAACGGCCATTATAGCGTGCAGCAACAAAAGATCTAATTATTGTTATCAGTATGCCCACGGGCCACGGGTCACGTTAGATAGGTCGTCGATTTGAAATTGCTATTCAATCAGATTTGATCCTTCTTACAGTAAACATGACATGTGCAACTGAAAATTGAAGGAATATTACAGCATTGTATACGACTTCACAATTTTAATTTAAACGAAGACGTTGGTACTACATTTCTTGAGATTCATTAAAAATCAAATGAAGTTTGCCTGGTCACCGCCTCATACTCATTGTGATGCATAGTGCTAGCTGGTTGCTATATGACATTCATAATCATAACACGAGTATCTTAGCTAAACCATTTATATCTAATAAATAAACCCAAATAAATTATGTTTGATAAATTACTATCAAACATTAATTTAACTCTCGGTATAAATTTTTGTTGTTTTGGTTTTGTTTCAATTGAATAGTGAAAACACGTAGTTTGTAAATTCTTGTCTATCTGTTTGTCGCATTGGATGAAAAAACTACTGAACGATTTTGCTGCGATTTTTAAGGTTCCGTGCCTCAAGAGGAAATATCACGGAACCTAGAATCACTTCGTTGTCCGTCTGTCTGTCAAGACCTTTTTCTCAGGAATCCGTAGAAGTATTAAGTTGCAATATTTAAACCAAATACTCAGGTCTGCAACACCCTGAAGTTGTTTGAAAAATCAAACTTCTATGTCAATGCAATCAAAAAATAAAAAACTGACCTTTATGTAGCAAAATGAGACACGATAACCGCGACTCCATCTTCCTTCTTCGACCGTTCCATATTTGAAAATTAATAAGAAAATTTCTTTTTAACTTTCGGCAAGCGCTCTGTACATTAATGTACAATGACACTTTAAAAACTATGTTTGAAATTATTCAAGAGATTATAGTATCTGTGTATCTGTCCAATATTCGAAATTTGAAAATTATAAGGTTTTGACAGAACTTATGACTCCAATATGTAAAAGTTGTGCACCATTCGCATGAATGTCCGGATTCTGTTTGCACGTTTACCGTAATACATAAAATAATAACTTCAAGTTTATACGGAACCCTCGGTGTGCGAGTCGTACTCGCAATTAACCGGCTTTTTTTCGAAAGGTCTGTCTGTCTTAAAATCTGGCGGATATTTGATTGTACTCGTAATTGGTTGAGTAAAAAAGCAAGTGTGCCGGCTTCCAGGGCACTTGAGGTTGGCTTCGCTCCAAGTCTTGATGGCACACTTTCTATCCTAATATTATAAAGCTAAAGATTGTATGTTTGTCTGTTTGAACAAGTGAATCTAAGGAACTACGGGTTCAAATTGAAAAATTCTTTTAGTACTTATTGAAAAGCCCGTTTATCGACGAAGGTTTTAGGCTATATATCATCACGCTACTACTTAAGGGAGCGGAGCAGTGATCATAAATGATATATAGAAATCCGCGTGGTTCCCGGCAGAGTAGAATTTGGACCACCCCATCTCTTCCCATGCGGTGTCGTAAAAGACAACTAAGGGCTATCCCTTAGTTGTCTTTTACGACACCGCATGGGAAGAGAATCTGGGCTGAATATATAAGAATCTGGGCTGAATATATAAGTCTGATGTTAAACAGCCCTATGGCTGTTTAACATCAGACTTATATATTCAGCCCAGATTCAGAGCCTTGGCTTGAGTCAACAATAGTGCCCGGAAGGCGACAATAGACTCAGCCTCTATTACGTGGGACCAAATTCAATCATTGGTGAAATGTGGGTGTTAATTCACCTCTGCCTAACCCACGGGGGATAAAGGCGTGATTATATGTATCCGGCAGATTTCCTTACATTATTTGAAGACTAAAAAAATTACGAGCTTAAAGGGGTGATATTAGGTTTCAATATACGCTACAGTTGAAACAGGGGTAGGTCAGCTAGTACATTATAAGAACAGTAGCATGATATAACAAATAAATCGTACTAACCGTATCAACAGAAACACGATTATCTTGTTACTACAAGCTTGATGCGAACAATGACTTTGTTATTAAAACAATATGCGGGGACCGTTTACTGTTCACAATTTAATACATAACATTGACATACTAAAAGCAGTCAAATTATTTAAACGTAATAATCGGAGAGGAACTCGTGGCTAAGCGCTGACAGAGTAGGTTAATACTGACCAGATGGGTACACCCCAATGCCAACGGCGGAACTTAATATAATATAAAGGCTCGATAAGGTAGTCAAAATACTTATATCTTGATCCAAAATTGAGAACCGGTGCGCAGTTTCAATCTGTATTATAGGGGCACGATGACCATCTAACACATGTATGTATGAAATAAAATAAGGTAAGGTATTTTAACAAATAAGCTTTATTGTAAAATAATGCGCGAAAAATATAAATAATTTCCTTATTTTATCTACAGAATCCTTAAAAAATACCTAGAAATGTGTGACTTAGCAGATCATGATTTAACATCCATTAATATTAAACACTCATATTACTTTCATTATCTCTAACAGATGAGCTTAGAATATAGGAATAAGAATCATATTATTTCAATAGGTCTACTACAAATTTCTCCTAATAACTGTGCTAGAATGTAGTAAAACTATACAATTCAATTAGGTTATAAGGAGTGCTTATAATACCTACCTAACAATAAATAAATTAAAGTAAATATTCTACAACATTCTACACAACGCTATCTAGACCCATGGTAAGCATAGCTTAACTAGCTTGTGTTATGGAATCTAGAATGCGGATAAACATACTTTGTTTGTAAATACATACATGTTATACATAGAAACACCCAGACCAATGCAAATACCCATATTCATGCATACAAATATTTGCATTGAGCGGGGATCGAACCCGCGCCTCCTGCGTAGCGGGTGAGTTCACTACGCCACGCCACAGAGGCTGTCATGTAAATATATTTTTTATGGGTAACATCAAAAATTACAAATTAACATTCGACATTTTAATGTATAATGATTGAATCTATCAGATCCATTATCAAGATGAGGATGCCCCAACCTATGTGATTGTGGAGATGGGGTAATTTCGGATTCCCCGTGCACTGTCCATTGCATTAATTCTCTAACACTTAATCCCCGCTTTATGAATTAAGCAAAGCTTGACTGTATATAAATATCGAGTTATTTCTAGCCACAGTACAGAAGTTGGGGGAACCCCCACTATCCCCAATAGTGTGTGAACTCAGTGAGTTAATGGATCATACACCGATGACGTTTTCGTCTCATAAGAGTCTAGTTGATGTTGACCTAAGACAATTCAAAGAACAGTTATCTATACAGGTAGAGATAAGCATAGCCCGTGTGCACTGTATTAGAGATCTCATAAGACTATTACGTTAATAAAATCAAATCTGTATTAAGTACATTTAATATACGGTATATCATAATGTTTAGTATTTTAAAATAAATAACATGATCTAATAATGTTCTGCGAATGATAAATGGGGAGACGTTTTTGCATTTGTAGTGGTGTAATACATAATGACTTAGAACTAGTTTGTGCTAGCTACTACTTGCTTCACACAATAGTCGCTTATAAGACGTACAACGAATAAAATATTACACACACTGCACACTACTATAAATGTAAAACGTATACAATACGATTTATCTGCAAAGAAGATTATACATCATCCGGTAATAACTTTTAAACTCTCGCGTTATAAAGCAAAGGTGTGTATGTACTATGTACCAATACCATGTTCGTTAATTCCCATTAACATTACAGTATCGGGTATTTCATTTGGGACATTGTATATATTTTAGAGTAATGAAACCAAACATAACATAACATAAACTCACGCCTATATCCCCGAATGGGTAGGCAGAGGTGCTAGCACCCACATTTCGCTAGTTTATGTTAATAAACCAAAGCTTTAATCTATACTAATCTATACTATAAAATAATGTTATAAAGAGGAAAGATTTGTATTTTTGTATGTAACGAATAAACTCAAAAAGTACTGGACCGATTTTAATAATTCTTTTTTCATTAGAAAGCTACATTATTTGTGAGTAACATAGGCTACTTTTTATCCCGATATTCCCATGGGATCAGGATTTACGCGGGTGAAACCGCGGCGCGGTGCTAGTATTTTATAAAGACAAGTGGTATTAACAACTCTATTAAAGTAACCTTCTTTGCAGATAAAACGTTTTGTAGACGTTTTTTACGTACAAACGTATCAAATCAAACACGTACTACCAAGTTGTGTTTGATATCTTTGTCTAACTGTAATTCCAATATACAGAAAACGCTTAACAAAACTGAAGCAAGCTATCTTTGCCATCTCTTCTACTCGACGTGCCAAATCAAAAATAGAGTACTGTAGCTATCATTGCATAGTAGTCACGAAGATTACAGGCTACTGAAAATCTCAATAACTTTATGCCAGGCCTTGGAAACTCACCCAAGACCTCGTAGTTGCGCGATAACCATGGAGTCAACTAGGGTTTCTCTTTCACGAGGGTCCAGGCCCAACGAAGTGTCAAGGGCCATCTTCTGTATCACCCAATTGCGGGTTAAACACGCTCCATGAATGGCCCGAAACTTTGGTCTCTAACTAGATATGTTTCTTGGTAGGCCTACATATCCCATATAAATATATCATGTAGCATACTCAAAGCCTGCATCTGCGCATCGCTAGTCGCTGTCAAATCAACAGTCACGTACTTGGCAGCTTGTAATATCTTCAGGCACGAAGCGTTCTCAGGAGGCAGCTTGTGACATACTTGTCTGAAAAGAGACTTTGCGCAGTCGAAGTGGAAGACCAGTGGATCGAGGATCTCTGATAAGTCTGCTTGAGTGAGTAAGCAGCATAGATGGGCGAGGGTGACGCATAGCTGTAACAATGAGATATGGTTCAGTAATGTTTTGAATTTTGTGAATACCGATCGAGACATATCCGAGACTTGTTTACGAAATTCAACACACGGCGAAGACACCACAGACGTCTTGAGGCAATTAGTCAAAGCAATAGTTTTGATATTTTTATAAACACAAACTGTGTTTAACTACTCTTTTTTTTTACGTGCGCTAAATCCCCATGGGTACCGGAGCCGGTGGAAGAAGTTATGTCGGACCCGAACCGACTAAAACGCACGCCGCCTGTGGGTCGTTTTTGGTTGCCGAAGGTGAGGTGGGCAGGCATATCCCTCGCACCCAGGCCGACTCAGGGCCATCTCTCACGATCTGGCCCTCTCCTCGGGTGTGGGGACTACAGAGTCCCCAAATCGTCCCCAGAAAAGGGGAGGCACAGGAGCGCGCCGCCGCCGCGGCCTGCTTCTGCCAGGGTGACAGGCGGCGCCACCAGTCACCCCCAGGCCTGATATTTAACTATGAAGATGTCAAACTGTAGATGCGTACTGAGCACTTTACAAAACCGTAACAAGCCGATATCAGCCAGACTCCCTAGTCTTCCCAGTATATCAAATTAAAATCCAGGTACTGTATATTTTCGTATTGGTTCCCACTAGAATAGGCAACTCGACCTCTTCCCGTCGGAGTCCTAGAAGGCGACTAAGGGAAAGGGCTGTCCCTCATTCGACAGTCAACCTGCTTGACGACATTATTCTTATCCCCTTTTATGTAGGACCTAAAATTATAGTTGGCGAAATGTGGGTGTTAAAATAATACACCTCTGACTACCACTGTAAATTATTTTAAAATCGATAACGCTCACCTGTTCAATCAGATTATCCTTGTGTTTATATTCATTATAGTCGTCGACATTAGCAGCGTTCTCCATAGCCGAGAGCATCGCCCGCCATATAGACACGTAGCTCGCGCCGTAGTGCGCACGCGCAGTCGGCGCGCGCAGTGCCGTCGCCGCTGTGATGCGAACCTTCAGGTTCTTGCATTCTTGCGCCAGTAGGCACAAGCTTGGGAATACTTGCCCCTGGGGTATTAATTGTAGTTGTTTAGTATTAATTATCCTTAGCTATAGATACGTAAGATACATAATAACTATGGCGGGACGCGGCCGGTTTGGTGCGGGCGCCGCCTACCTATGTAACTTATAATTACTATGTTTATTTTTATTTTTTGCTTCGGTTGCCTTTTATTATTTTTATTTCTTTTATTTTTATTTTATTGTAATCAATGGTATTTCAGTGTGTATTAACGGTTTATTTCTTTCTATTCTAAATAGCTTCTGGCTGGTCTGGCATCAGCCATTAATCATCATCAAAGGAGCCAAAAACAGAGGGTATAATACAGCTGTTATGTAAAAAAATTGTATAGAAATTATGAAATCTGTATTTACCCTGTGTATTTATTTATTAAAGCCTAAGTGGGCCCTAGGAGCAAACGAGTCTTAGAGTGAAATCGCGAGAAGGCAAACGGAACGGACGCGCACTAACCAGATGGACTGGACTAGATGCGGAGGGCGGAGGATTAATTCAATCACTAGAAGAGGTCTATGCCCAGCAGTGGACTGCTGTAAGCTTATGGATTAATTGAGTATAAAAAAATGAAAAAAACGTACCTGCCAACCATTGAAGCAAGTAAACAGCTGTTCATTCTTCATTAAGTTTCCTATTGCATAGCACGCATTCCAACGAACCTTCATATTGTTAGCCTTACAAGCGCAGTCCAAAAGCTTCTCTATTCCAGATTCACATAAGGCCTTAATTTGCGTGTTTCTCAGCAATTTTTCAGTCTTTATCAGACGAAGAAGGTTACCAAGGCCGCGTGTCGCACTCGATTTCACCTGTATTTAAAAATCATGATAGTCACGGATGATTTTTGCATTACATTATGTAATAGTAATCATTTTGTGACGTCTAGTATAACGTAATTTTGTATTGTATTTTTGTTCGAAAGGTAAGTAAACTCAGAAACAGAAACTCGGATTCAGATTTAATTTGGTAATGGCAAGGGGTAATGGGATGTGAAATAACTTCGGTTTATTTGACTTTCTACTGAAGAGTCAACTCTTCAATATCATTATCCAATCAGTTTTCAGTACTTGTAAATGAAGATTTTTCTAAAAAAATATATAGTGGTTATATATTTTTTGTACGGAATCCCTTTAGTGGGTTTCCTCTACACTTCACGGAAGAGTAATACTGTCAGCAAGAGAGACATTTTTTAATAGGATAACAAATAGAAAATATGTATAACACTAATTTATAGGAAGTAGGTAAATCTGGAATACCTAAGAGTCACTCGTTCATTGCGCTATGTCTGACTCACAAAACTATTTTTGTTATACAACTCAAATAAACTTCGTAAAATCATTCATTAGTATAATAATAATAAACACAGTAACTACAGCATCACGGTTTTCTAGCAAAGCGTTGAAATGTTATTATCAACCTCGTTACGGTATTTCATCGTCATTCATCATCATTGAATCTGACATGTTTTCTTTCTTGCATACTGGATGATTTATTGATACAGTAGATAGAGATAAGTATATACAGGGGAGGATCTCGAATTCTTGGGGCCCTGGGCTAATACTGCTTAGGGCCCCTACCTCATTACTCAACCAATTGCTATTAAGTCAGTAGGTATATATGTTAAGTACCTACAGGAAAAAATAGGGATACCAAAATATTTAATTTATAAAACATTATTTATTGCAAAATAAATTGACAAGATATGTTATATAATTTATAAAACAACCTGTCTGCATTTTTATGCTGCAAATTCTTTTATTTGCTCATCGCACTGTAAGTCCTTTGTTAAATCGCAATTTATGGAAAGAACTAATTAATGATTTACTCGATAGTTCGACATTGTTGTCCTGGTTTTTTTTTAAATCTAGATAATTTTTATTATTGACAATATCGTCTACTGTTTTTAGCTCAGGTTGGGGGCCCTCTGTATCCTCTGTATCCCTGGGCTGCAGCCCAAAAAGCCTTTAAGTAGATCCGCCCCTGAATATATACCTTTCTTGATATGAAAAGATATCTGCTTTGCCAACTGTACGCTAAGTTCTAGGACTCACGTATGGCGTTGCCTGTAGCGCACTATGGTCCAGGGTACCAATTTTGCTAATTTTATGTCATAACTGTGATGTCGGTTATCGTGACAAACATAACCTATGTCCTTTCTCAAGTCAATCTACCCCTATACTACATTTCAGCAAAATCGTTTCAGCGGTGTAGGCGTGAAAGCGTAACATACAGACAGAGTTACTTTCGCATTTATAATACTGGTAAGTATGGATTTTTGTAAAAATTTATAATTATCAAATTTTCAACCAAACTTAACCAACCATAGACAAAAATTACGTTTAGCTATCATTTGCGTTTTATTATTCCAAGTCAGATGCGTTTCTGTTATACCTCGACTTATATTCTCTTTGAGGTTTTATGTCATGTCACACGGGAACGCGGTCGAACGGTATGAAAAGTTCTATGTCCGTCTCCACTATTCTACACTACACTATTTATAACTCAAAAACGGTACAACCGTTATAGAATTATAAATAGTGTAACTAACACCTCTAAAAGGCAATCTTGGAGATGTATTACGGAAAATCTCGAAGTTCCACCGTTCCATAGTTATACGGAAAGTCAACCCTAAATCTTGGAAGATGATGGTGCTTTTATAATGCATCATTTTGAGACAATTATCACATGAGTCGTCTCGTATTGCATCACAATTTTATAAGTGAATCGTTCATACATTCAAACGAAGCCAATAAACAATTTTAGGCAAACTCCAGTTTAACATGCAAAACACGAATGATACTCGTATCACAGCATGCGTAAATAAACAGGACAAAAATCTTCCGTGATAAAACGTGACGTGTACGAAAAAGTATTGATATAGTAACGTATTATTTACCTTATCGCTGTCCAGTAGGCACTGCACGCTGACCTCTAGAAGCCGGATCAAGAGGTCGTCGTCAATTTCCTCAGAATTAGGATCCTCCCTGTTACATCATTTCATTCATGTTCATATAATTTATTGATTAGCCATTTGTAATTAGTGTAAAATTATTGTAGGTGTTAGATTTACACTAGACAAGAGATTATTATTATATTTATTATTATATTTTGAGCATTTGAATAGTACTAGTAAGTACTATTCAAATGCTCAAAATTCGAAAATAAAATCATTTATAAAAAAATTAAGATGCAAAAATTTGCAAAGCATGGGCCACGCGCCATCCCAATCTGGGCCACTTCAAGGCAGCGTACAACAGAGCCACAAAGGTCTGTAGAAGGGCCTATGTCAGAGCGGATGCCCTGCGCATAGCGCGGCTTGGTCAAGAGCTAGTGATGCATCCCACGGGAAGCAGTGGCTACTGGCGACTGGCTAAAGCCGTGCAAGCCAACTTCTGTCAGCCTTCGCTGCCTCCGCTGCGTAACCCTGATGGATCCCTGGCCCATGAGTCGCAAGAGAAGGCAAATCTGCTGGCTAATCTCTTTGCGGCCAACTCCCGAATCGATGATTGTGGTACGCAGCCACCAACACTACCCGACAGTGACCACGCGATGCCTGATATCCATATCAGGCAACGCGATGTCCGTGCAGTGCTGCAATCACTCGATGTCCGGAAAGCCAGTGGTCCGGATGGTATTCCAGCGGTAGTTTTGAAAAAATGTGCAGCGGAGTTGTCTCCAATGCTTACGCGCCTGTACCGGCTATCCTACAGTTCGGGTACAGTGCCTTTGCCTTGGAAAGAGGCGAATGTTCAGCCGATTCCCAAGAAGGGGGATCGCTCGGAGCCAGCCAACTATCGACCCATAGCCGTCACCTCAGTGCTGTGCAAAGTGTTTGAGCACATAATTAACAAACAGCTCATGCGGCACCTAGAGGATCACTCCTTAATTAATGACCGGCAATATGGCTTCAGACCGAAACGGTCAACGGGTGATCTTCTAGCATACGTTACCCATCTTTGGGGTGAGGCTATGGACAAGCACGGCGAGTCACTGGCAATTAGTCTTGACATCGCCAAAGCTTTCGATAGAGTCTGGCACAAATCGCTTCTTTCTAAGCTACCTGCCTTTGGTCTGCCTTCTAGGCTGTGCAACTGGGTTGCTAGCTTCCTGCAGGAGCGCCGTATTCGCGTCCTTTGTGACGGACGAGCTTCAGAGTTTCTGCAGGTTAATGCTGGCGTGCCCCAGGGGTCCGTCTTATCACCCACTCTCTTTCTTCTGCATATCAACGACATGCTGTCTACCGGCAATGTTCATTGTTATGCAGACGATAGCACTTTACATGGGAGTTATCATGGACATCCAGCGGCCAAGCAGTCAGATATCGCAGAGAAAAGGCAGCTTATTGTCACTGAGCTTGACGGGGTCCTGAATCACATTTCTCAATGGGGCTCTGAGAACCTGGTTGAGTTCAATGCCAAGAAGACGCAGGCATGTGCGTTTACAGCAAAAGTATCTTCTTTCCTTCCCCTCCCCACTCTTCAGAGCACGCCACTGCCGCTGCAGGACAATCTCAATATCCTAGGTATGGATGTTCGCTGCAACCTGAATAACAAAAACTACATCGAAAGCATCATCAAAACAGCCTCACGAAAACTCGGAGTCCTGAACAGAGTGAGACGATTTTTCACGCCGGAACAGCGGTGTCTTCTATACAAGACACAAATTCGCTCCTGTGTGGAGTACTGCTCGCATCTCTGGGATGGTTCAGCAAAGTACTTACTAGATGCTCTCGACAGGTTGCAGCGACGTGCGATCCGCATCATTGGGAATCCCGAGATCACGAACACCCTAGAACCTTTACAGCTGCGTAGAGATGTTGCGTCCATGGCTGTATTTTACCGTCTGTACCATGGGGAGTGTTCTGATGAGCTCTTCCAATTAGTCCCACCCTCCCCTTTCCTACACAGGACAACGCGTGCAGGTCTTAGATGTCATCCGCACACGGTGCAAAACATCCGATCAAGAACCAAGCGGTTCGGAGACTCTTTCCTCTGTCGCACCATTAAGGCCTGGAATTCATTACCAGCTCACGTGTTTCCTTCTTCCTACAGTCCCGGGTCCTTTAAGCGGGGCGTGAAAAAGCATATGATAAGGCCGTCAAGCTGAGTGTCACCATTGTCACACGGTATGTGTAAGTAATGGTGACCCTCTTTTCTGGGATTTTGCCTTCAGCTTACCATCAGGCAAGGCGAAGTCCAATTGACGTGTCCTATATAAAAAAAAAAAAAAAAAAAAAAAAAGATGGGACAACCTAAATACAGGTGGTGTTTCCGGCGGTGAGTAGGGTGGCCAAGGCTCACTAGAGAGATTTTGTACTGTCAGTGGGAAGATCAAAAGGATGTCCTGCTTTGTCTTTTACACTGAAGGCACAGAAACTCTTGTGTTTACAGGGTTGGCAGCGCGGGTAACCACTTTCCATCAGGTGGGCCGTATCCTTATCTGTCAACCAAGTGGTATAAAAAAAAGTAAAAAACATACTGTTTTGGTTGATTCAGGTCATGGCAGGTAAGGTTGAGAGTTACCAGCACATTTTTTTATAATGTACTAGTGGGAATTATAGTTCTCGGAATATATATTGAACCCAATCTCTTCACAACATGTACACTATAATATGCACAGTTCGCGTTTATTTGGAGGGTAGCATGAGGTGCTAACTATGAGGCGGAGGAGCTCAAATCCACTAACGACATTAAAAAGTGTTTTGATGAGAGGTTTCACAACATGATCCAAGACTGTCTCGTTACTCTTTGGCTGAAGTTTTCAATCCTTCAATTTCTTAAGTTCAGCAACCAAGTAAACTAATATCTAAACAATAAAATAACTAGTAGAACAAAAAGACGATACTGGCAACATTAAATGTTGCGAGTGCTACGCCGCGGCCAAAAGACTTATTTTGTGGCGCACTCAGTGTTTGCGTCATTTTGTAAACCACTATGTTCCTGCATGACGTATTTATTATAATCAGCTCGGCGAACCTTGATCCCTATGACACTGACAGTTATTCCCACGACACAACCTTGTAGTAGCGTCACCGTTATATTATAATCGAATTGGCGGTGTCTAAAAATGATATTTATTAATTTTAGGCAGATATATGCAATTACAATAATATCCCGTTGGAATTATAATAATTATTAACACTTACAAGAAATTATCTCAATCAGACTTTACGTTGACGTCCTGCAAAAGTTACTCCGTTTGGAAGATATCGACTAGTGCGGAAAAGTATCGATAAACAAATATCGAAAATGGAAACGAGTGTACAAAATACATCAATAGAGCACCTACGCTCTTAGTGTCAGATTTATAATCATTTAAGTTGTTTGCGATAATAAAATAAAGGAGATTTAACAAATTTATTGTATATACCTACTCAAATAAAACAAAAGCGGTTTATTTATGATTTTTTAATATACATTAATCTGAATCTGACAATGGTGTCACCGATTGCGTCTCAGACTCGGAATCCGAACTGCAGCTGCTTTCTCCTATGTTTATGATAAACGGCTGGTCTACTATATTGTCGTATCGCACGTCTCGATTCCAATCATCTAAGCATAGCTTTTTCGTCTTTTCAACCACTTTCCTCCAATTGTCCGGAGTCACTTGACTACATGCCTCTTGTAGCAACGTAAGCATTTTATTAGCTGTGAATGGTGGAGTGGTGTTAAGCCTGGCTGCACAACCTGAAACAATAATGGTTTAGATTGAAAATGATGCAAAGTCAAAGAGCGAGATCGGGGTAAGTACATTATAAGTACATAATTTTGTACGTTAAAAGTGTGTAATTGATATAAGCACATGGATAAAAATAAAAATGCAATTTGCTAGTGAAATAAAATAGCTTTAAATAGTACTAGCCGACTAGACAGTCACCAGTGACCTAAATAAAAACATGTTAAAATAAATACAAATCAACCCACCTTTGATCTGCGCCCATATCATTTCGATTGCATTATATTGGCAGTGGTAGGGCGGTAGCCGAATCACGGTGTGCCCTTTTGATTTTGCCATCTCATCCAAGAAATATTTCTTCTTTGTTTGCTGTTTATGAAGGTTCAACAATCTAACTAATTCCTTTTTCAGCATTTGAGTATTAGCTGCCACACCATTGTTTTGCAGCCACTCTATTATTTCGCCTTTATTGTTGTTCGCGGTAGGCGCTTTATTAATTTGCACAGAGTGGTATGGGGCGTTGTCCATTAAAATGTAGTGGGGCTCGTTTAAATTGTCTAATAGTTTTGTGAACCATTTCTTGAAATTCTCAAAATTCATCTCTTCGTGATAATCACTTGTTTTCACGGATTTGAAGGCCCACAAGCAGTTAGGTACAAAACCTTTGGCTGTGCCAGCGTGGCAGATAATCAAACGCTGGCCCTTGCCTTCTGGTGCTTTGGTACAGGATTTCTCTGTGTCGTCTGTCCATGTTTTGGAGACTGAGTGATTGGCGTTGAGCCACGTTTCGTCCAGATAAACCACCTTGTCAAAGTTCTCGATGTTTTTTATTTGTCGTAGAAAATCACACCTCATCAATCCAATGTCCTTCCGCTCCATTATCACTTTTCTTTTGTCACACTTCCCATAACGAAATCCACATTTTTTTATAACTTGTCTGAGAGAAGTGAATCCACCTTTAAATAAATCAGCCGATTTCAGCGACGCTAATAATTTTGTGCAAGTCGGCAGTTCACCTCGAAAATAATAGCCGTAAATATGGTTTCGTATCGCTGCCATGTCGAAATCATCGGGGTTAGTTACGGGTCGTGCCCTATTATGTTTTTTCTTCTTTGGAGTTGATAATTTGTTCTCCTCCATCGACGATTCGCCGAACTTCTCCTTTGTAATTCGGGAAACGGTAGCTTTGCCAATTCCCAAAGCATCAGCAACACGGTCGCGTACGTTGTCAAGTGGCAACAAAGGTCCGCCATTTTGTAGTTCGCGAGCAAAATAGTCACGCAAGCGTACAACAAACTCCCGCGTTTCACTGTTGAGTACAGTTTTTCTCAGTCTTTTCGGCATTTTGAAACACCAACAAACACAAAACAGCAACAATAACAAAAACAGAAAACAACAATAGTAACAAACAAAGGATTCCGTTGACACAAGAAAACACGTGGCGCATACAAGGCGTTAGCACTCGTACTGGCGTAGCGAACTGACAGTACTAGCGTAGTGACAGATCAGATAGTGTTGCTATAACTAAAATTTTAATTCACATTAAAATTATACAGTCCGACCATGTTACCTCTGCATCGGAATATTGGCAACCCCATATACAAATACACGGATACTTGTAAATATAACAAGCATTATAATTATAGTAATGTAGATTATATTTTAAAAACATGTTTATCGATGTGGCTGAATGCAAGTCACGCCTTTGCCTATAAAAAGTTGCGATATATCGACACGACCCGTCACTAGTATGAACTGTCATAGGGATCAAGGTTCGCCGAGCTGATTATAATAATACGTCATTGGTAACTATATGATAAATATGAATAGTTTAGAATTAATTGTAATTTGCAAGTGTGTCAGTGAAGAAACATGTAATTGACCGAGACCCGATACGGGCACGCGGCGATAACGAACAGATTTTTGGCGCGCACGTTTTCCTTGTGGATAGGTAGTTTTTTTTTTTTTTTTTTTTTATGTGCGCAAAATCCCCACGGATACCTCCCCACCGGAGGAGCAGGAGAGAACCACAGGAGGTTATGTCGGACTGGAACCGACTAAAACGCACGCCGACTGTGGGTCGTTTTGGTTGCCGAAGGTGAGGTTGACAGGCATATCCCTCGCACCCCGGCCGACCCAGGGCCATCTCTCACGATCTGGCCCCCGTCTCGGGTGTGGGGACCACAGAGTCCCCAACTCGACCCCGGAAACGGGGAGGCGCGCTAGGCGCGCCACCGCCGCGGCCTGCTTCTGCCAGGGTAACAGGCGGCTCCACCTGTCACCCCCAGGCCGGCGCTCATGGGGGGCGGAGGTCGTTCATCGACCTCCGACGCCCGAGTTGCCTTCGTACGCGGGCAGCTTGGCTTGCGATCCTTCGTCGCTCCCGCTGCCGCTCCCGCCCCGCCTCCTCCTTCACGAGCATTACTTGCTCGCAGAAGGAGGCGCCGGCCGCCCACGCATCCGCGCAGCGGACCATCGCCGCGAGCAAGGTGGAGAGCGTGAGAACCCTCACTCCCAGGGCCGCCACAAGCTCCCGCCTCGGCGTCTCCCACGCCGGACACTCGGTGAGCGTGTGCGGACCTGAGTCCTCGCTCGCGTCGCAGTGATGGCACTCGGACGTTGGCTCTTTCTCCATCCGACGCAGATACTTTCCGAAGCATCCGTGCTCGGTGATCATCTGCGTCAGACGGTACGAGAGGCTGCCGTGTGGCCTCTCTAGCCACTCCCCCATGATGGCCACTCCCCCATGATGTGGATAGGTAGTAGGTACTTATTAGGCACTAGGTATACAGTGCACTAAGCGGATAACACGGCGTGCATATTGTGTCTGTAATCTTCACACCCTTGTATGCTGAGTATGATAGGTTCTTACTCTCGCTATTTTGTACCGGCGCGAAAGCGGTGGAGACGCGGCAAGTCAAAGAGAGAGATAGAGCAGATAAATTTTCTTTGAAAAGCTGTGCTGAACTAGCGGTAAAGTTGGCAACATTACAAACAAAAAAAAACTATCTCTTGTTCCGGTGTGAAAGCGGCGGCGCACAGTATCTCATACAAGAGATCGAACTTAGGGTATCAAAAAAAGTCATGATTTCAAATAACTGATTCGATTTCTTTATAGAAAAATCGAGAGTTGAGCTTAAGTTGACTTAGGCTACTCGGCTTTTACATCAGCAACTGCTGCTGACCTACCTACCCCAAGAAGAAACCCTGCGCCAGAGTCTTATCCGTTAATCAGAGAGTGTGTGAATAGTTCAAAATGACTTAGACTTTTCGGCTTTTACGGGAGTGACTGCCATATTACCTATCTACGGCGCCGTGCAATAAACATGTTTACAACTCCGTGACGTGGACGTGTGGCCAAGGCTATCAGGCCTCAGTCAAAAAGTGAGCGGCGACGGTGTGGCAAGTCAAAGAGTGAGAGGAATGTCATTGGATTCCAAAAATGATATCAAATTCGTACTTAGCATAGTCAAAGAACCCGTTAGGTCATATCTATATAGCAATTTAGTTACTATAGCGCGGTGGCCATATTGGATTTCAAAAATTACATCAAATTCGTACTCAACACATCCAAAAACTCTAAATCATAGCTGGCTAAATGAGGATATTGCCCTTATTTCCAAGGAATATCCGCTGTGTAAATAACCTGATTGCAACTTATGTGATCTATACTCACGCATACCTTTGTTATTTATATTGTTATTAATGATTTACACACCTTGACATTAAAAATATAGTACACCACCATCTAGTAGCTATTACTGTGTAACGTACTCTGAATCTCGGGTTATTACGGTGACCACAGTGGCGAAAAATAATATTTAAATATAGCCCGTAAAATAGCCCGAGTTAAGGTGGTCTCATTTTTTTTGTATGGGATGAGGTATCTGTGTGTGTCTTAAGTATTATGTTATCTGTGCTTTGTGCATATTTGCAATAGGCTAATTGACTAACTGACAGATTACGCCTCGAACTGGAAAAACTTACATATAGTTGGGTCCATATCAACAATTGCGCTAATATATTATCCAATAATATCTTGTGTGTTGTTGCATCTCTACCGGGGGTAGGCAGGGACATCGCTACGTGAGTATATTATAGACATTATAATTGAATTAATTTGATAGACAGTTAAATAGTTCATTGTACACTCACACACATGCATTGTATTCTTTCAAAACTATTAAATTAATCGCACGCTATACTTACATATTCAAAACTAAAGCATCACTAAGATTTCCAAGCGCCCAGGCACCTTTTGCCCGAACCAAGAGTGTTGGTTCTGCTAGCGCTCTAAGAACGTTTTCTCCGCAATCACTCACGAAGCCTATGTCCTGAAAACAAAGAATTTGAGAGATTTCTGCGACCAATATTAGCATTTGAATATTTTAGCAAAAACGAAACCTTGTTTTCAAAGAAAGATCAGCGAACGAATGTTCTATCACTGTTTATACTAAAAGAATTTGACTTAAGGGGGATAGAATGAGCATTCACTCGTTTGGTCTAAATACACCTTTAGTGCACTCCGTGTGTTGTTCTGTATAGGAAATGACGCTTCCTTTCCTATACAGAACAACACAGGGAGTGCTGAATTGCCACTCCCATACGATGCTACCAATTACCTCTAAGACGCCTCTATTCTTTGACGACTTGGAATTCTTTACCAGTAAACGTTTTTCTTTCTTACAATCCCGGGTCCTTTACGCATAACATAACATAAACTCACGCCTATATCCCCGAAGGGGTAGGCAGAGGTGCTAGCACCCACATTTCACCAGTTTATGTTAAGGTCCCAATGTAATAGGTGGCGAGTCTATTGCCATTAACCGGGCACTTATAAACCTGCGATAAATACACATATAACTTCGAAAAGCATCGAAAAGTCATTGTGCCATGGTAAAACCTGGGATCGAACCCGAGACTTCGTCTCAGCAGTCCATTACCCATACCACTAGGCTACCGCGGTCCTTTACGCGGGTCATGAAAAACCATCTGATGAGGCTGTCACAATGAGAGCCATCGTTGTAACATTTTTTTAATTGCAATGAAGGCCATTGTTCCTGAAGCTACTCCTTTAGCTTAGTCAGGAAAGATGTAGGTATTGTAAGTCATAACGTGACCTACATTAAAAATGTATATGATTACGGAGTGTGATCGTTCGTATTTTTTTAGCGTTTAGCTACTTTTCCTACGGCATCCGTACCTTTTTTTTTCTTTACTTGCGCAAAATCCCCACGAATACCCCACACCGGAGTCGGTGGAAGAGGTTATGTCAAAACGCACGCCGCCAATGGGTCGTTTTTGGTTGCCGAAGGTGAGGTTAACAGGCATATCCCCGACCCCGACCCCCGACCTAGGACCATCTCTCTCGATCTGGCTCTCTCCTCGGGTGTGGGGACCTCGGAGTCCCCAACTCGACCCCGGAAATGGGGAGGCGCCGCCGCGGCCTGCTTCTGCCAGGGTGACAAGCGGCTCCACTCATCACCCCCAGGCCGGCGCTCATGGGGGGTGGAGGTCATTCATCGGCCACGGCATCTGTACCTAGGGTATGGTTTAAAACAACATTTACATACTAACTTCTCTCAGTGTTCGGTACATGACCAGCATAGCGAGTCCACGGACGGCGGCCGCTCGTATAATTCCTTCTTCATCACTGCATGAGCCTATTAATAGCGTGCAACACAGCAATTGAAGGTGTCTCTGTGGAACATAAGTACCGCAGTTGAAAACATTTTTTTAAGACTTAAGGCTCATTTTGACCACAAGATTTTCTCGTCTGCAAGATACGATTAACAAAAGGATATAAAGAAGTTGCTTCGTCTAACCATTCGTAAAAATTCGCTCGTCCTGACATAAGTGTTTAATCCAGTCCAAAATTTGTAATGGGTTGGACTAAATTTGTATCTTGAGATTTTTTGATACTTTAGAGAACGATAATTGACAATATAGAAGGCATAGGACATGTACGTTAATTTGTTATATCGCTGCGCCCACGAGGAATATTGGTTCCATTTCTACGTCATTCACACCTCGCTTAATTCACCTGTCTTAACCTTACTGGGATTACAAACATAACTGTAGGTATATATTTATTTACCGGTAGCTCTTTGAAACACCTCTCTCCAATGTTAGCGATACAATCGCATACCACGGCTTTGGCAGGCGTATTCTCGTAGCCTTGCAGCACAGAAGATAGGGGAGTCATCAAATTAGCCCACATTTTCACACACTGAGACAGAGGTGGGGCTTGGTCAAGTTGCTCTGTAAAATAATTGTTATGTAGGCCAAAATTAGAATTGCATCCTTCTCAGCAGCAAACTACATACTATGCTAAGCAGAATTTGGCGTATGCACAAATACAGACACGTACTGTTGCAAGAAAAGCGGATGAATTTTTGAACTAAATTAGCTTAATATTATTGGTAAGAAATTCGCTCAATATTATTTGAAACAGACACCCGTATGAGTAAAATGTCTTTGTAATTAGTAACAGAAAGTTATTAATTATTATTTATTATACTAACATCACACACGTTGTCTAAATGAACTGCATTTGAATTAAAATAATCATATACTTCATGTAAATGACGCTATTCGAAAACGTCACAATGTCTGCATTTTAGAATTCAGTCTAAACTGAAAATGTTCGTATTTTTTACTATTGTTACCACTTAAATGGCAGACAAGTGGTTACAGTGGCCTAATGATGTGTGCAATATCGCAAAAACAAGGATACTTACCCAGTTTATATATGCCATCTCCAATTACGCTGACGACTTTTGCAGACTGTAACACAACATCTTGGTGCTCATTCTGCAGCATCTCACTAAGGATAGCACTCAGCAACGTTATATGAGGATATAAGAGATCTCGAAGATGGTGAAACGCCACTGCAGATATCACTTGAAGAGACTCGAGGATTACTGGTATTGATGATGGTCTGTAGTGCTGTGTTTAAATTTCGAACATTATAACTCTATTGCTATTAAATATGTATATATATATATATATATACCTATCTAACGACATTTTAGTCTGTACATTGGTACATAGTGGAGATATTAAAAAAAAATACTAAGGTTAAATTAATGATTCTGCACCCAAAACTTTTTATTGAAATTCTTATCATTTGTATGTTTGTTCGCGAAGTACGCAAAACGTACTGACCGAATTTGAATGCGGTTTTCGATTCCAGTTGGGTGAGTAGTATTGGAGATATGATCAGCTAGTTAGTTATTAGAGTAACTGAACTTCTAAAGCACCAATAAGTAATTTGTTCCAATTTTATTATGAGAAACTCATATCACACTGCCGCCACGCATTCATCACTTATCAATGACACGCAAGTGTGCCATTTATTAATTATTATCATAAGTCGAGGGGCACGCTTTACAAAACCGCTTCAAAATCCAGTTTCAACAAGTAATATCGAAAACTTAAATACCACGTGTGATACGACACTTAACTTGACATAACGATTATCTTCAATAAAAACAACTACGAGATTGATCCGGATTGAATAGGCACGAACATGACATTGTCACAATTATTCCAATCTTGAACAAGTAGTTCAAGTAGGTAGGTCATCATCATAATCATCTTAGTGTTGTTGCCGGCAGCATCCGGGGTTTTCAACTCGGAGTCCAAGATCCGTTTGCTTTCTCTTCTCCTTTTAATATCGTTTATTCTAAGGGACGTTCTGACCTCCCCACGCTACGAATGAAGGTATGATTACGAACTCCGCAGCGTGCAGCAGTGCTGCACAGCAATGTTACGCTATTTGTTCACGCCTACGAAGCTTCAGTGAGCAATCCGCAAGGAGGTGTTCAGATGATTAATTATATTATTATAAGTACTCACAAGAGCGAAGATGGCATGCGCAATTGATTCACTTTTCACTATTGTAAAAGAGCGAATAAACGTCTCATTACTTTTAACCTACTTATTTTTTATTTGAAATTCACAAAATTTGTACTAAACGGGAAATAGTAATGCCCGCTCTAAACACTGTTCATGGTGATGTTTGTTTCGAAATGTAATGTCATGTAATCTCATACGCACTGCTACGTGCTATGATTATACCTCAAAACCTACGCCAGGTCAGGACGTCAGTCAAAGACAAAAAAACATCAAGAATTTATATTCCTGAGGCAGTAAATATACTCCTTTGAACGATCAAACAACATCAAGACAAAGTTAAAAATACCTTCAAGATGATTTTATCTCTATACAACAAGACAATCTTACCACAATGTCATTCCCTTTGTAAATCCATCCCATATTCTTAAAACAGATATCCAAAATCCAACTTCTAAAATAATGCGCAGTATTATCACTCTCTTCTATACTTTCAGTTTCATTTTCCACGGCGGTAAACATCTCATCATCTGAGTATCCCTCTTCAAAATCGCCGCACTCTTCAGGATCGAACTCGATTTTATTGTGGAGAGGAACTTTAGAACTACTCATACTAGTCGACATTTGAGAAGGCACTGCGTCTTTCCCGATGGCTTTGAGAACCTCATCGACTTTTGGGTCGACTGAGAGAATGCACCCCATGGTTATAAGTGCGCCTACTTGTAATGTTGTATCTGGAAGGTAAGTTGTGTTAGTCATAATAAGATTCAATATTAAATTTCACTTGTTTGCAAAAATAACTAAATGGATTTTCTAACTTTTAAACTTTCGCGTTCCATGATATACTATAATGTTTACGGGAATTAACATAACATAAATTCACGCCTATATCCCCGAAGGGGTAGGCAGAGGTGCTAGCACCCACATTTCGCCAGTTTTAGATCCTAATGTAATAGGTGGCGAGCCTATTGCCATTAACCGGGCACTTATAAGCCTGCGATAAATACACACATAACTTCAAATAGCATCGAAAGTCATTGGTGTGTGCCTTGGTAAAACCTGGGATCGAACCCGAGACCTCATCTCAGCAGTCCATTACGTACATGGTAATAGTATATAATACGACATATACAATCATGGTATAAGTACACACATACCTTTGATTTCCGTGACGTTTCGACCAGGTTACACCGGCTGTAGTCACAGCCTGTGTCAGCCATGATCGCGTTAATTCCCATAAACATTATTGTATAAACGGTTTTAAATGCGGTTTTTTTTATCAAGGTCTCGGTCAATTACAATCGGTTGAGTCGAAGTGGAGATAACGAGATCGCGGATGGAAGGCTAGTTGAGAATATTCATGACTAAGGCCCGTATTCTAGAACGACACTCAGTCCTGATTCTCGATTTATCTGAGGACTGATTGAAAGATTTTGACAGATTGTCTATACAATCTGTCCATTTTTTTATCGTGCTAAAATCCCCACTGATACCCCTCACCAGAGTCGGTAGGGAAAGTTATGTCTAACTTGAACCGACTAAAACGCACGCCGTCTGAGGGTCGTAGATTTGGGAGGTGAAGTTGCCGGAGGCATATCTCTCGCACCCTAGCCGACCCAGAGCCATTTCATCCGTGCTGGCACGCAACTAGCGCCGCCACCGCGCCCTGCTTCTACTAGGGTCCACCCGTCATCCCCAGGCACGCGCTCATTGAAGAAGCAAGGGAACGGAGGACCTTTCGCCGCCTCCTTCCACCATTGTTTGCTCGCAGAAGAATGCGGTGGCAGCCCACGCTTCCGCGCAGCATACAATCTGTCCTCAGATAAATCAGAACTGAGTACCATTCTAGAATACGGAACTAAGACTTTAAGCGGCTTGGGCTAGTGGTACCTATGCTATGGTGAGATACTATGGAGGAATCGAACCGACAAGAAGCCAAGACTCTAAGACTATTCAAAAATAAGTTGTATCTGTACATTAGAGAAATTTAAAAATACTTGTATGATGTAGGTACTATTAACGATTTTATTTTATCTATTCGTTCGCGATGCACACAACAACTACTGAATAGATATTGATGCGGGGTTTTTTAATAGAACGGTCTCAGCCAGACTTAAAATCTAGCGTATATTTGATTACAAGTGTTAAGTAAGTAAATTCTTACCTCTGTATACCAAAAACTTTCGCGTGGCCATAACAAGGTTAGTAATAAGCCCTTCTTTCATTTTGTGGTAAGGAGTTGCTTGGACAAGAGCAGCGCAACATTTCAACGCCGTTATGATGACGGTGTGACTTCGCTCGTTCTCAAGTATACTTTGCAATACCTTGTGCATACAAACGATCATATAACCAAGTGATTCTGAGAATGGGATGAATGATGTGCTTTCCTTTTTGCTGGAAACCAGAACATATTTAAATCTATATGCTTTCCCTATTTACGATACAACCATCTCTACATGTATGTATGTGCATACATAGTTAATTTCCAATGTGGAATGGGAAGCAGAAACTAAATAGATAAATGCGTTCTGGATGACATAGCATGCCTTTTTGAATGTTATTTGTATGCAACAACAAGAAAATATCAAGGATATAGATGGAATGTGTTGTTTTGCTGGACTAAGTGGCAAACATAATTATACAACGATTCGGGACTTTTCGTGATTAAATCATGGAATTCCCGAACGAAAGTCCCGAACCGTTGTATAATTATGAATTCACATACATACATACATACATAAAATCACGCCTGTCTCCCATAGGGGTAGGCAGAGATCACGGATCTCCATTTGCTACAATCCTGACATACTACTCTCGCTTCATTCACTCTCATTACATTCTTCATGCATGCTCGTCGGTTTAGAGTAGTCCTGACCTGCCCCTTTTCTAAAACTTCCCCGATTTGGTCCAGGTATGTGCGCCTAGGTCTTCCCCTTCCGACGGTACCATCCACACTCGCCTCATACACCTGTTTCGTTAGTCTTCTTTCATTCATTCTCTCAACACACACACATGAATTCACGCCGCCGAGAAATTAAAAAAGTGGCATACAATCACGGCTATCCTTGATATTTTCTGGTCTAATACATTTTAGAGCGTGACTTTTCAATAATCCGGTTTTAGTTGTAAACTTATTTTTTTATTTATATTATTTTTGGGCAAGCTATAGTTATGAAATGAGCTACTTAAGTTCTTTCAGTTAATACCAAACCCGACATTTTTATCTCAAATTTATATATTTAATATATATATATATATTACCCAATTACCAGCGGACGACGAAGACGCTTCTAACGATACCTCATTTATTCAGTTCTAAAAAGTGGTTGAGGAGCTATGAGGGAACAGATGAACCTACATACATACATACATAGCCTATCAAATCATAACCCTCCTTTTCCTTCGCCGTAGTCGGGTAAAAAGAGGCACTTTGTTACTGGTTAAGTGATCTTTCTTACCACCAATACGATTTTTTTTGTTTCACAAAGCCAGTTTAGTAGTATACATGAAAATTTAAAATCATTGGTTATAGCAGATAGGTATTTAATCTAGTTTCCTGAACAAAATAGATATTCAGTGCACAATGCGTCTTGAGCGAGTGATAGACGTTTGTGTCAAAGAAATTTGAAAAGGAACAAAATCTTTTACCTTGTCTCTGCTTGGTATAAGTACATTCTTGAGCCAGACAGTAGTGCCAGTATAACGCTAAGAACACTGGCGCGACTGCTCGCGATGGGATCAGTGGTAGCACAGTATGCCAAAGTCTTTTTAGCTGACTCTCCTGCAGACCAGTTACTGGCATTTGGGCAGTCTGGCATTAATGCCCACCAATAACCAAATAATTCCCTTTTGTCCTTTACCTAGTAAAATCACAGTAAATTTAGTAAAGAAATATAGGTAATAAGCTAAAATTATTATTTTTTATACCACTTATGTGGCAGACAAGCACACGGCTCACCTGATGGGAAGTGGTTACCGTGGCCTATGGACTCGTGCAACACCAGGAGCATCACACTCGCGCTGCCGACCCTGAAGAAACCTCCTAATGCCCCTTTTGAAGAACCCCATATTGTAGGCGCATGGGAAGACCGCAGCAGGGAGTTCATTCCACAACTTGAGTGTGCGTGGGATGAAGTTTCTTTCATACCGCACAGTGCGTACCGTCTCAGGTTGCAATGTGTGAGGATGAACTCCCTGCCTACGGCGAGCGGTGCGATGATAGAATGTTCCTGTGGGCATCCTGTCAAACAATTCATCTGAGCACAAACCGTTGTACAGGCGGTAGAACACACACAGCGAAGAAAAGTCCCTCCACATCACCTGCGAGTATGGGATTGTCAACCAGCCTCAACGCCCGTCTTTGCACCGAGTCGAATGGGTCAAGCTCAGCTCTCCAGCAAAAAGGTCACAGCAGTACTCCATGTGGGGCCGGACCTGTGCCTTATAAAGAAGGAGTCTCTGCCCCGCAGTGAAGTACTGCCTCGCCCTGTTGAGCACACCAAGATTCTTTGATGCCAACTTAACCTTGTCCTCCAAATGACTGCGAAAATCGCTGGGGATATCGACACCAAGGATCCCGATACTCGAGGCAATGGTAAGCGGTGAGCCCAGGAATTGTGGCGCCACAATGAATGGGATTTTCTTAGCAGTGAATACACACACTTGTGTCTTAGAGGGGTTGAATTGGACTAGGTTTAGCCGTCCCCAATCGGATACTCCAGAGAGAGTAGTCTCGATTTCGGACACAAGTTGTTCGCGACACTCTAACACCTCGGACCGAGGGATATTTGCACGGCCCGTGTAACACGTGTCCCCGGTACTGTCATCCGCATAACAATGAATGGAGCTATCAGACAGCAAGTCATTAATATGCAGCAGAAACAGGGTCGGAGATAACACGGAGCCTTGTGGGACACCAGCGTTTATGTCCATGCTGTCCGAGCAGCTACCGTCGACGACGGCTTGGATAATTCTATTGGACAAAAAGCTGGCGATCCATTCGCATAGTCCCTCGGGGAGTCCATGGTATGGCAACTTCGTAAGAAGACCTCTGTGCCAGACCCGATCGAAGGCCTTCGCTATATCGAGGCTGACTGCTAGTGCCTCACCCCGAATCTCGATGGCTTGTGCCCAACGGTTTGTGAGATACACAAGAAGGTCGCCGGTAGTGCGGCGGTGGCGAAAGCCCTACTGTCGGTCGCTCAATAGATCGTTTCCTTCAAGGTATCTCAGGAGCTGTGTATTGATAACACGCTCCATCACCTTCGAGAGAAGGGAGGTGATAGCAATAGGCCTGTAATTGGACGGATCTGTCCTGTCACCTTTCTTAGGCACAGGATGCACGAAGGCAGTCTTCCACGAGGCCGGGACTTGCCTCGCGAAGTAAGAGAGTGCGAAAAGGCGTGTAAGTACAGGACACAGCTCGGGGGCACAGTGTTTAAGCACCATCGACGGTATACCGTCCGGACCACTCGACTCCGAACATCTAAGGACTGAAGTTCCCGCCGGACCACCCGTTGCGTGATTTTTACTTCGGTCATGGAAGCACCACAGCTGGGAAGAATAGGTGGTTCAGCATTCCCGTCGTTCATATTGGAGTTTGACGCAAAGAGATTACCCAAGAGATCGGCTTTCTCCTTAGCGCCATGGGCCAGACTACCGTCAGGTTTTTGCAGCGGCGGAAGGCAGGATTGGCAGAAGTTTCCCTCGGCAGCTTTGGCAAGCGACCAAAATGCACGACTGCCAGATGGGTAGCGCGCAAGCCGTTCGCCAATTCTGCCAATGAACTCAAACTTAGCCCTGGCCGTTCCTTTTTTACTGGACCTCGAGGCAGCATTAAACTTCCGCTTCACTTCAGCAACGTTAGGATCCTTGTTGGCAAGAGCCGTGGTCAAAGTCCTGTATGCAGATTGCTTGCGTTCTCTAGCTTCTCTGCAGGGCCTATTAAACCACGGGCGTTTGCTCGCTCCTGTTGCGATCCAGCGGTTGGGAATATAGCATTCCATGCCCGCTAGAATCGCTTCAGTCACTGCTTTTGCACAGGAGCTTGGATCATCTGAAGTGAAGCAAAGCTGCCTCCACGGGTACGACGCAAGTCCGTCGCAGTCCGTCGCAGTCCGTCCCAGTCTGCCGACTTGTAGTGCCAGACATGCCGCTATTGAGATGGCCGCGGAGGTTCAGGCCGCGTGAGAGTCACTTGCGCCCGGACGAGGCTGTGGTCCGAAGTTCCAAGTGGTGCTTCCACAGTTACAGAGTATTCGTCTGGGCGCGTAGTCAGCAGAAGGTCCAGTATAGAGCTTCTGTGGGTCTCAATTTCTGGTGTTCTAGTAATAGAATGCACCAGTTGAGAGAACCCGTAGGTCAGTGCGAAGTCATGAGCAGCCCTTCCCGCAAAATCAGTTCTAGAAGACCCCAGCCACTCTACGTGGTGAGCGTTAAAGTCTCCCAAGAATACTAGGTCTGCGGTGGGGTACTGCTCAATTACCCTGTCCGCTGACCGCTGCAGGTGCTCAAACAGTTGAGCCGTGCCCAAGTCACCGCTATGAGACCTGTAGAGGCACGCATAGACACGGGTGTGGCCTCCGTGATCCATACGTACCCAAAGAGTGGACAGGTCCCTGCTTCCAGGCCATTAAGACGGCGACAGCAAATATCATCCCGGACGTACAAGCACACCCCAGCGCGACTCAAGAAATTGTGCTCGAGTTTGTACCCGGGGTACATTAGGTAGGCTGTATCAGCCGGGCATGATATTTGCGTCTCCGTCAGAAAGAACAACGTAGGCTGCGCGGTTTCTAGATGGCGGTGGACCTCGTTAAGGTTAGAGTGGAGGCCCCTGATATTACACATATCCACTTGCATTGTGGATGATGATGCCGCTGTGGTAACACGTATCCTTTTTTTCCGGGCCATAAATAAGATGGGGGGGGGGAGAAGGTGCAGAGATTTTCGAGAGAGATTGAAGTGAAAAAAACAGAAATCTATAGAGTATATGTTGTCATTGTAAAAAATATTGTTTATAAAATTACTATTGCTTATTCATCATTTGGTGTGATGGGGGTTTAGTCACTCGTCGTGATTTGTCTGATTTGTGTAGCACTAATAAATGAAAAGTGCAATAATTTACATACATACAATCTCACCTCTTCCCATTAGAGTAGGCAAAGAAAATACCAAAATAAATAGTGTAAAATATTTGATAGCTTTTTGCTTTATTGTCACTCACCTTAACTAAAACCAAGAGTAAATTGGTAGCACTCAATCTTACTCTAGATTTCAAAGCAATTAATTTCACTTCTCTGTTGTTTTCTACATCGGACATATCTGAATCACTCATCAAGGTATAATTCGCTTTATGCGGCTCTAAATAATTCTTGCTAGCTGGTTTGTATGCAGAGTTATTTTCAAAATTATCCACATCTTTCATCAAGCTTCGATCTGACACGGGTATTTCTTTTTTTAAGCTTTGAATGGCACTGTTCCTTTGTTTTCTAAGTTTCGGCTTCTGTAATAATAAATCATGGCAGTAATGGTACAATAATGTTGAACGCGCCAATCTCAGGATCTACCAATTCGAATTGAAAAATTCGTTTTGTGTTGAATTGTCCATTTATCGACAAAGGTTTTAGGATATATACCATCACGCTACTATTTTAAGGAGCCGGGTAGTGATCATAAACATTAACAAATCCGGTAGATTTCCATACATTATATGAAGACTAAAAAATTTAAGAGCTCAAAAGGGTGATATTAGGTTTCAAAATGTGCCACGGACGAAGGTGGGGGGGATCAGCTAGTTCAACATAAAGATGGAGCACTATTTACCTTCCCTCCTTTTGGATTAGGATTACGTAGAGCAGGAGGCGTTGCTATGGTTTGCTGCGAAGGCATAATCTTTTCCAGTTTATTCCCTTGCGTTACTATGCCATATAAAATAAAATATCGAGAAATGCCTATTACTTCTGGTAGGGGTATGCTGATGCTTGGATCACTGAAGTATACTTGAGATAAAACTCGTAGTGCAGATATCACTACCTGAAATTATTAATAAAGAAATCAATTCAATCTATTGTAATCTTCATCTGAGCACCAATCCCCATTGCATTTAAAGCTTACACCTCGGTACTTGGGGTACCAGCTTGTACGTATGGCTGCGCTTTTTAGATAAGATAAAATTTTAGTGGGGCTTCATACACCCAATAGAAAATATTAACTACATATTTACTATCAACGATAGTAGTAAGTTCAGGCCAGTGGTTTCAGTAATCTATGTGAGTTTTGCGATATAGAATCAAGTGCAAAGTAAGCTTATAAACAAAACATTGAAACATAATTTCTAACACTACTTTTTTCTGAAACTTCCTTTATTAACTTATATACAATCATCTCATTACAAGGCTTTACCAAAACACAATACTTACTTTACAATACAAGAATTCATCCTGAGGTTTTGAGTATCCTTTCATTAAAAACTTAACAACTATTTGAGATATGTGATCTTTTATTTCTGAAGTGACATTGGACTCATTTTTATTCTCTTCTTTTGACGATAAGAGATATACTATGCTTTTCATTGCTAATAAATGTACTTGAACTGAATTTTGAAATGTCAATAAACTTTTGTTGGGATCTAAATGTTTAATGAGTATTCCTTCACTGCCAATCAAGTCATTTGTAAACTGTCAAAGGATAAAATATAGATTAATATTTAGTTCTTATCATGTGTATTCATTAAATACTAACTCAAGTAAATATTAAATGAAATTTTAAGCATTTAGTATGCTACCTATTCAAAATCGATATAGATAGAAAAACATTACAGGCGGGATCACAGGTTCAAATCCCACCTGACATAACATAACAAACTCAAGCCTATATCCCCAAAGGAGTAGGCAGAGGTGCTAACACCCATATTTCGCCAGATTATGTTTAGGTCCCAATGTAATAGGTGGCGAGCCTATTGCCATTAACCGGGCACTTATAAACCTGCGATAAATACACACATAACTTCGAAATCATCGAAAAGTCATTGGTCTGTGCCATGGTAACACCTGGGATCGAACCCGAGACCTTGTCTCAGCTGTCCATTACCCATAACACTAGGCTATCGCGTTTTTTGTTAGTAAATAAGAATAATGTAAAGATAAAAATATCAACAGAGAAATAGACAAGGATTGTGACATTGTGAAGTTTCATACAAACCTTAGAACCCGCTGCAGGATTATACTGTAATATACGTTGAATACTATGTAGAATATCTGGCAATACAATTTCAGAACATTTCTTGAGACATTCTACATGCCAAGATATCACTTTGCAAAGAAGGTCAGCACTAAATTGTATTTTCTGTACTGTTATTATATTATTAATTAAATGAGAAGTCTTTGCAGCTAGGAACTCATCTACGGGCTTCACATTTGAACAGAGAGCATTAATTAATAATTCAGCTTCCTGAAAATTAAAACTCAGCATATTAGTAGATTGAAGTAGGTTTCATGAATTTAAGTAATTACCTTACATAAAACAAGATATGGCTATTGTGCTTAAGTAGGTTATAAATCCCAGGAAAAGTAGGCAGAGGCAGAGGTGTAATAACACCTACATATTGCCAACTATTCTCATGATTACCACATACGGGTTGAGCCTAATGCCCTTAAATGGACACTTTGTCATGGGCTTTGTCTTTATTGTTGGATGGAGAACAGCCTATTCCTTAGTTGCCTTTTACAACATATTTTTTATAAGAGGTAGGACACTGGTATTTCCACCCAATTGAGCAGTCAGACTGGGGAAGTAGCTCCCCCTCCGTATCACAAGGACCTAAAAGCAAATCGACCTAATAGCAAAACAACACGTTCTTGAAACGACCTATTAGAAAAATTACCTCGCAGTCGCAGAATTCCCTATTAGTAGTAAGTCCTATGAGCAAGTTGGCCTAGTACAGTGAGGGCTGATAGTGAACTTTAATATCCTTAGTACGCCCTACAGAATACCGCAGTCATGTTCCCAGCGGTGAGTAGGGTAGCCAGACCTCACTGAAGAATATGTGCTGTCAGTGGGAAGACTAAAGGCTTGTCCTGCTTTGTCTTCTACACTGATGGCACAGATAGTCTGTGCTTACAGGATCTGCGAGGCAATTGTAGCTCCTCTGTTGTTACACACGTCCATAGGCCACGGTAACCACTTTCCATCAGATGGGCCGTGTGCTTGTCTGCCACCTAAGAGGTATAAAAAAACCTCTAAAGGAAGATATGAGTAGAACAGGGCTACTCAATCAGGCACCAACACTGGCATTTAAATTTGATTACTAGCTGTTTAACATATAATTATGTGATCATAGCCTTGTTTCTGACATAAATTACTTCATAAAAAATGAACACTCGAGGTGAGGGATGGTGAGCATAATTGCCACAAGCTTATTATTTAATGTGAACGAGAACAAAGTATGACTTCTTGCAAACACAAAATTTTTCATATTGTGTTGATGTGATTGTACAGTAATGGTTTCTTAATAACTTATAAGTATTTAAATTCAGCACCTACGGTTCCACACCATTTACCACAAATAGTAATATTATTTTAAGGTAGCCAATAGGGTAACATAGATACTTACGTTTATATGAACAAATAACTCCATTTTAAATGGCATAGCATTTAATTCATCTATAAGAGTATTTAATTTTTCTTTATCGTATTTTTTATGAAGAAGATTTCTAACTTCCTCGCTTAAATACTTGAAACGTTGCATTGTGAATTTGATTAATGTTATGGTATGTTTATTAGCCTCAGACAAATAGCAATTTACATAAATGATTTATTTTCAATATGATACTCAATAGCATAGCAGGTTTGCTTCTATAAACCTGGTTATTTTTGAAAATATCTCCAAAACAGATCTAATGGAAATTGAAAATGAAATGAACTTGTTTATTTTACACTGCTGACAGTCGATCGAATCGAACCAAGATTCAAAGCCAAGATTAAAGTTATGGTTTTTTTTTTTACGGCACGTATTAAGTGTCGTATAGACGATCATGTAAGCGTCATTCGTGCCATCAATCATGAATCATGAATTACGTTTGAATGATGGTTAAATACTGTCGACATTACACGTTCACTCAGAATTTTCATCGGTCACATCATAAACTTCACAGAGAATACAAGTGTTCACGCAAAGTAATATACCTAATTATGGATATTCATGAAAGAAAAGCGTGTGTTGGAATTTTTGGTTGCCATTTTGAGTTAAAAACGAATAAAAAGAAAGCTTAGGGTAAAAGACTGGCTATTAAAAAGGGATTTTTGTACCCATATGAATTTGTTGACTGATATACTGCGATCGAAAGAGGATACAGTATGAAAACTATTTTCGCATGTAATATGTGTGTTTAGGTAACCATTTGGACTTAGTAACACCACTTAGGTGGCAGACAAGCACACGGGCCATCTGATGGAAAGTGGTTACTATCACCTATGGACGTGTGCAAAACCAGAGAGGCACACTCGCGCCGCCGACCCTGTTAAGAACCTCCTAATGGTCTTCTTGAAGAACTCCATATTGTAGTTGCTAGGGAAAACCACGGCAGGGAGTTCATTCCACAGCTTAAGCGCGAACAGTTATAACTACTGAAAAAAAACTCTTTAAGTGACTTGACGATATCACGCTCCCGGTTGGAATATTAAAAGCATTAAGTTTTCAGTAATTGTGTCACCGTCGGCGTCACCACTACCTCGTTTACTTTTCCATTTCCGACTTCACCGCTGTCCGCGCGCTGACTGACGCGTGATTGATGGAATGGTTGAATGAAGCAAAAATCTAAATATCCAAATAATCGTCAATTAACTGCATGCAACAATCAGTCACAGCATTAGACGGTAGGTTATTCGTCAATCACGGCCGAGACTGTGGTGAAACTGACAGCAAAACCTACCGTGTATCGGACGCCTTAGGGATGGACAGTGTTATGTGGTAAATGTGGTAATGCCTTGATCACAAGCACAGAGTGGAGTGGCAAATCAGTACCCTCGATCGAGTGCAATCGAGTGCTTGGTTCGTTTGAACGATTGCCGATTACTCAGCCAGGAAAATGGCGTGACCGTAGCTCGATCCCTTTCTTTCCTACCGACTCGGCAGCAGACACATGCTGTAAGAACGTTTCGAACGATTGAACCTCGCCTAATGGTACAATCGTTATGTGCAGCAAACCATCACTAAGTGGGCGGTTACCGTCCATACAATACAATACTATTTGTTTGAAAATTTAAGTTAAACAATACGAAACTTCATGGGCGTGAGCTGTCAAAAAACTAATAATATAATGGACAGAGTTATAAGTGAACAGTGAACCGACTGTAGAAAATAATAAGACTGTGGTAGAGGAATTGCAGTACCGGAAATGCAGACTTCAAGATTCTAGAGAAAATAAAAAAAATGTGATTTCACCAAATAATACATCAGATTGAAAAAGTATAGTTAGCATAGTTTTTAGTTTTTAATTTGTAAGTAATTGTATATTATAATAGCATAATATTTTATTTAATGTAATCAATGTAATATTACCTAGGTAGGTATTTCACATTGACAAAATTTTGTAAAGCAATGATTGAAAAATAAAATAAAATAGAGATTTTAGGAATACAATTTCAAACTAGTGAATATCATTTCTTTTATATTTTTTTGTTTGTTCCGATATTTTGAAGCTAAATAATTTCTAAAATATTTTAGCAAGTGTTGCTACACTAAAAATAAACTATAATGAAGTTGTTTGTAACAAACACTATTATACCTTCTTTCAATCGACAAAACTGTATATATGCTATTTAATATGGCGTCGATCTATATCTGACTACGCCTTGATCGGTATTAAGTTTATTTTAGAAGCCTTAATAAAGATATTCTGTGTATTTGCTCTCTTTGCATCTTTTCTTGTGATCATTATGCGCTAACGCTATGCTATTTTGACATTTCAAAAACGTCATTTTTTTTTTCTTTTTTTCTGACGTCTTTTCTTTTTTTTAATTAAAAAAAACAAACGCCAATCTATTCTCAATTGAGTGAAAAATCGAAGAAATCGAAGTTTCCCAGTTAAATAAAACAGGTATTTGTTGTATTTTTGTACATTCGCATCATTTTATCAGGCATTCCTTAGTTTATTGATTTATTCATATAGGTTATAATATTTTAGTAGCAATGAATTTCCGTCATCTTCCAACTTTTTTCTGAGTTCCATCGCCATAGTCAAAGGTTTTATTTTTATAAAAAGTTACACATTTTTGACAATTTTGTTCCCGCTTTTTCCTTTATATTTGAATTCATTTTATATTTATTGATCTAATTTTGTAATAGTCTTACCTTATCTCGTGTTATTTATTTTATTCCCATGGGTCCGTAGAATCGGTAGTTAACAATAAAACACTGCAATGTAAGTAATTGTTACTCATATTTTCATTCGTCTTTTCGCGATATTTTGCTGAAATTATTCATCTGTAGATTCTACATAAAATATCAGTTCATTATTCTACTGCGTTTTAAGTTTATATCAGCTCCTTGCTTACGATTACATAATTGGTCATGTTGTATAGCATTTCAATTTTATCATTTTGTAAATGTCTTGCAGAACATGGCTGAAGAGAGGGTTGTGAATGTAGTTCCAATTGCTCGATTAAAGGTAAGCATATTACATTATATATTACCCATTACCTCATTACTTTATTCTGTTCATTACAGTAAACAATCAATATAGTCCCATTATCTACATTAAACTTATTTATTTATTTATCTATTGTTATTTTATTCATAACTTCAGTACTACAGCCCTTAGAATTTATACTTAATGTATTTTAAATCTATGCTATTATTTACATTATAAAAAATAATAATCAAATAAAACAAAAGTTTAGATGCGTCGTGGAATTCCTCCGCATCACATGCCTCTTGTGGTAGCCTTTCCAGAAAACTGGCAGCTTTGCCACATTGTATGGCAATGTTTATTCTATCTCTCTGAAGAGATTACGGGCGCTCTGACCCACGGCACAAACTTATAATCACCAATGAGATTAGAATACTTGCGCCGCTTACGAGTCTCTGCAGAAACTGCAGCAGCACCAGCACAGCCAGCCATGCCCGGTATATCGGTAGGGGCAATGAAGTCGAAAGGATGTTGCATCCCACACCAGAGTCCTACCCATTCTCCATGGCATTAATGACATACCATCTGGTCTCTTGCCATTGTCGCAAGCCAAACCGTTTGGTTCAAGCACAGCCGGCATACCGGCGGTGACCAGAGCACGGCAGAAGCAGTTGTTGGCAACTGCTTCTCCACAACGGCATTAATGCGAAGAAACACACGGCGCACCTAAGCAAAGGATTTATATCTATACTAATATTATAAAGAGGAAAGATTTGTATTTTTGTATGTAACGAATAAACTCAAAAAGTACTGGACCGATTTTAATAATTCTTTTTTCATTAGAAAGCTACATTCTTGGTGAGTAACATAGGCTACTTTTTATCCCGGTATTCCCATGGAATCTGGATTTACGCGGGTGAAACCGCGGCGCGGTGCTAGTATTATATATATTAGTTTTCTGAATGAGGCAGTCCTTGCAGACCTTTCATACATAGTTGAACTTGTTTAGGGAAATACTAGTTGGATATATGTACCTTATTTGTCCTCTGTATAAAATTTACTTCCTAATTGTTGTATCACTATGGTTTAATTTTGTGATGGTGATATCTATAATATCTATCCCTAAGTTAAACAAATATAAGATATTTGTGACAAGCACTGCATCCCACTTGTTCAGAGAATATCATGCACAGCTGTCAATGTATGCATGTATCTAAGCACTGTTTGTATGGGACCCATTTTCCCTAACTGTTTATTTTAACTTTAATGTTTTAATATTTCCCATTCTTCACAAATATTGCTTTACAGAAAGTATGCATTCCGCTTATGGAAAACGATGCAGTTTACTGCCGCTTATGTCCCAAGGGGTTTGCCAGTGAGATAGCTCTGAGAAACCATGCAAGGATGGAGCATATGGATGCATATTTAAGTGGGAACCCATTAACATGGACATTGGTTAAGGAGACACCAGTAAGTTCTGTATTTATATAATTAATTGCCTATGTCTTTGACTCTTGGGGGGGCAGGTTCTTTAAGGGAGCTAATTTTTATTGGCTTTTGCTAATTCTTGTGACAGGCACTGTGGTATGGCTGTAGTGAACATGTCCGCTACACAGGAGGTGCAGGTTCAATCCCTGCTTTGAGTTTCAAATGCAACTGGGATTAACACTTAAATTAGAAGTAAGTGTTGTTTATATAGTTTGGACACAAACAAATTGTAGAGCATAATGGGCATCCAGATCTTCAGAACCAAACACAAGATAAGGTTGTCAGGTGAAGTTGTCCTCAAAGATCTTAATAAGACCTCATACATACTTATATCAACACTCAATTTTTGATGTATAATAAAGAGTTATCTATATACTTATCTGTACAGACATAAATAACTTGGAACTTGGAATTTTTATTGCAGGATGAAACTGAGACAGAAGACGAACACCTAATCCGGTTCAAGACAGAGCAGGTTCTCTCAGAGATGGAGCCTACCAGCGTCATGGCACTAGCGTCCAATGATGTCAGTTATATCATTGTAAAGGCCGAAGGCACTGACAGCAAGAGGAAAAAACTTGAGAGAGCAGTAAAGAAAGAGCGTGATTACAGTGGGGAGCCTAAAGTAGCAAGTGCTAAGAAAGAGAAGGAATCTGAACCTATTACGTAAGTTCTTTAACCAACTTCGCTCAATAAAAGAGTGCTATGTGTTTTACCTACTCTCACAGGCCAGTTTTTAGTTTCTTTGTTTAGCTCCTTTACATTATTGCTTTTTTTTTAAAAGAAAAGAGAATACTATTTTTTTAATGGTTATGTTGAATATAAACATAAACTTAATAAAATTAAAAAATAATATTAGTATGCAAGCCCTAGGTGCCACCACTCACTTTACACTTGTATCAAACAAGCTCACTTTGTTTTATAATTTAAATAAATAGTTTTTATTTTTAATACAGTTTGTGTTAATTTTTTGAAATATGATTATTATGAGTTGAACTTGAAACTGCCTCTGTGGCGTATCTCTAGATCATTAGACTGCTATGCATAGGGTGCGGGTACGACTCCCGCTCAGTGCAAATATTTGTATATATAATAAAAATAAATATGTCTATTTGCATTGGTTTGGGTGTTTTCTATGTATGATATGTATGTATTAACAAAAAAAGTATCTAAACTAATTAAACTATGCTTAGTATGGGTCTAGATAGCGTTGTGTAGAATGTTGTAAAACATTTATTTATAATTGTTCAATTCCGTATTATATGGGAACATAGCTATATTAGAACATAATTAATCTAGAAATGGTTTATCTTCCAGGGGCCCATTCGAGTGTCTCCAGCCGTCCACACTCGTAACCGACGGTACATGTCACCAGATCTTCTTCTCATGCTGCGAGTACTCTGTCCATTACCGCGACGAGCACACGCGCCGCAGAAAGGGACTGCGCTGTCAGGTGTGCGAGAAACCGCTGGCCTGCACAGGGGAAGACCCGCCTGCTCCACACTCTTGTGAGGTGAGGTGTAATAAAGATAAGGTATCTGTAGTAAGGTATCGGCATCTAACTTAGGTGGCAGACAAGCACACAACCCTCCACACGGAACATCAAGTTTCTGCTCTTTGGCCAAATCTTTCGAGCTGTTTCCAAGATAGTGGTGTAAACATGTTTTTTTTACATTGGATTGGGAAAATCCGAAACCAAAAGAGAAATAAGGAAAATGTCTCATAAACCGTTCTGCAGTTCCATTTATTCTTCTGTTTAAGTGAAATGATCCTTACTTAATTTAAGAATCATTTGATTGAGTTGGTTCGCCTTAATTTATTTTGATTAAAAATCATTGTTATGAAGTAGCCATGCTTAACCAAGAAATCTATCTCAGAAACGGCTCAAAAAATTTGGATGAAAATTGCTTGCGGCATAAATACAATATTGTTTTATTTAACCATCCGATACTTATCCCTGTGTATTCACAATATTTTCTGAAATACCAGCCTACCTTTCTGTAATTCTTACAATTTAAACATTTGGTTTACAGGTCTGTGGTCTGGGCTTCCAGACTGACAAGGAACTGTCGGAGCACGCCGCCATCGCGCACGTGAAGCTCAAACCGTTCGAGTGCAGCGTGTGCCACAAGAGATTCACACAACATGTGAGTGGTTTTATTAAAAAGTGTAAATATTATGTATGTAACATCTCATCGCTACACAGGGGTCTCACCTGTAATGTATGGGAGGTTTAGAACCACACGAAAAGTTGCATGCCTTGATTTTGTGATTTCGAGAGTCTTACCAAGCCCTTCATAAGAAAAATATATATTAAGATATTTTCCGAAAGACAAGAATTTACATTAGTTAGTGGTAGTGTCGTTAATAACCTAAGTTTTGTTTTCATTTTGAATGTAGAGAAAGGGACACAACTAATTTACAATTTTATAGCAGTATTGTCACTATTGAACAGGGCGGAGTGGTTCAACACATGCGGATGCACACCGGAGACCGACCATTCCCCTGTACCTTCTGCCCAAAGTCCTTCACTCAAAAATCTGGTCTCGACCAGCATCTTCGCATCCACACAAAGGTAATTATGTTATTTTTTATTTGCTCACAGTCTTTGTGTGTATTTTTTTTTATACAACTTAGGTGGCAGACAAGTACACGGCCCACCTGATGGAAAGTGGTTATCGTGAACCTATGAATGTGTGTAACACCAGTGGAGTCACATCCATGCTGCCGACCCTGTAAGAACAGAGATTTTATGTGCCCTCAGTGCAGAACACAAAATCAGGACAAGCCTTTGGTCTTCCCACTGACAGCACAAAAACTACCGTGGTATTCTGTAGGGTGGAGGAACTTCCCCAGTCGGAGTGCTCAATTCGGACGGGAATACCGTCGTGTCTTACCTCCTCCATAAGTGCAAGCGAAATTGTACTACTTTAGTATTACTTTAAGCATCTTCACTCGCTAGTGCGATATGTTCCATCATGTTATTCTTTTAGTTAGAAAAAAAGAAAAAATATTTCCAATGTGGTCTCATTTAATTATCTTAAGATGTGATGTTCCATCATCATCGTATCTTATGTGACGAATCTGTATAGGCAAGAACTGTAGAAAAGGTGACAGTTTACATAGGAACATATGTTTTGTGAATGAGCAGATCCTGGGCTTCTAAATGCCAACTGTGGATGCAGTGGGGTGAACACTATGAAATTGTTGAACTTTGTTTTCCTTTAGAAGGTTAACAGACATGGTAAATTGCCTGGAACATAGCTGTTGCAAGTTTTCTAAAAGAATAACGTGTATTTACACTCGAACTGCAATTTATTTTCTTTACTTACAGGTAAAACCGTACCGTTGCGTCGTATGCAGCAAGACTTTCTGCCAATCCGTGCATCTCAGACAACATATGCGGACTCACACCAATGTTGCGCCATTCCAATGTGGGATATGTGACAAACGGTTCAAACAAAGTAGCCACTTAAACTATCATCTCAAGAATCATAACCCCGCGACCATGACAGAAGAGCAGAAAGCTAAGTATGCCGAACTCATTGGGATGATGAATATGAACCAAGTGATGGACGTAGAAGCTGTTCAGGTGGAAGCTGAAGTGGATAGTCAATGGTGTGTTACAGAAGGTGTTACTGAAAGCTGAAGTGCCTAGTGAGGACGTGGCAGGTGACCAGTGGGGGTTGAAAGGTAGAAATGTCGAGGGTATTGAAAAAGTGGGGGAAGTGTTTTAGAAAGTAAAGGAAAAAATCTCGGCAATTGATGGCTGAGTGATATCCAATGGGGAAGGATAACAGCTTGGAGGAGGAGTGTGTTAGATTAGAAAGTAGTGAATTGTTGTAATAATTAAGAAGAGTCAAAGCAGAGAGAGTATAGACTTTTTAAGCAAGTAGCAGTATGTGCGCAAGTAGGGGAAGCAGTTGCGGAAATTTGAAAGATAGAGGGAGAACTGTATTATACCTGGTGCACGTTTATTTCAGTAGTAATGCAGTTCCCAAACAGTGGACAACCGAGTCCAGTGCAGGAGTGCATCACTCCTGCACTGGATTCGGTTGCTGACTGTAACCCTGGCTATGGATAAATGTTAAACCAGGCTATGTAGCTAGAGAGGAGAGAGGGTCAACTAAATGACAGCTGTATTGCGTCTATGTCTAATGAACTTCACCACTATGAACTTTTTAAATGATTTATTGTGCAAAGCTTATAATAGTGACACATTTATAACTATGTATTTTACTGTTTTAGATTTAGTAAATAGTATAGTAATTTAATGATTTTTTATGAGATGAATATTACCATGAGGTAAAAAATAAGACGAAATATACTAAAAAGCAGGGGTCGGAATTAAGTAGAGTTATTTATGTACTTGCATCGCATAGTTCATATTAATGTGGATCTATTTGGAGTTTCTGATGGTTTCTCATGTGGCCAACAATATTACAAGTAAATATAGTTGTTCCATTTACAATATTTAGCATTTTACATACCACTACTAACCATGGCTGATAACACCTACTAATTGCTTATGGTCACACCAACAAATTTACGACAGCTCTTTTACATTAACGTTTAAAACATGTATTAGTCAAGTTTCATGACATGTCTTTGTTCCGTGACATGTATGCAACATGTTGCATACATGTCATGTATGATAATTTGTAAACAAGACTTGTAAAATTATATATACTATACAGGTTTAAAACTTGTATGTAATAAAAAGAATTATAAAACTTGTATCAAAACTTCTAGTTGTATAGTACATGTCTCCTCGCCGGATCGCCACCATGGATCCTGGAAGCGAGATCCCTTTCGGCGCTATACCGGTTCCGAAAGGCGGCGCGGGAGCGGGGTCACGATCCCGAGCCCGAAGAAACTCGGGCCGTGAGATCCCGGCTCCACAGGGAAATGGTGGCGGAATGGGAGCTACGACAGGGCGCGCCGTAGTAGCGGCGGTCAGACCCATCATGGGGGAGTGGCTAGAGAGGCCACACGGCAGCCTCTCGTACCGTCTGACGCAGATGATCACCGAGCACGGGTGCTTCGAGAAGTATCTGCGTCGGATGGAGAAAGAGCCAACGTCCGAGTGCCATCACTGCGACGCGAGCGAGGACTCGGGGCCGCACACGCTCACCGAGTGTCCGGCGTGGGAGACGCCGAGACGGGAGCTTGTGGCGGCCCTGGGAGTGAGAGTTCTCACGCTTTCCACCTTCCTCGCGGCGATGGTCCGCTGCGCGGATGCGTGGGCGTCCGGCGCCTCCTTCTGCGAGCTAGTAATGCTCGTGAAGGAGGAGGCGGGACGGGAGCGGCAGCGGGTGCGACGTAAAAAAAAAAAAGTTGTACAGTACATAAATAACGCTACCTAATTCCGAACCCTGCTAATAAGGTAGCAAATGCATGCTGATAGCATGCTGTGTTGGCCGGCGATTGTGGTCCATGAATGCTAACATAATCTGGACATGGATCGTAAATTAAATGGAGTAAGTACCTACTCTTCAAAAAAATGCAGCGGCATCTAGATTCAAATTACACATAGTTATATATAACTAGCTTGTAATATGGGTTATGGCTCATAACCATACCTATATCTAAACATAACTTTTGCAAACATACTCATATGCAAGTATATTCTACAGAAAAGTATATACACAAGTACAAGTGAGAAAGGGAAACTGTAAAGCCAGGTTTCTTATTTGGCCTTGCCTATTATATTATTTCGGGTTCCTCGTACTGATAGAATTGAGAAGGAATATCCGAGGTAGTAATTCGCGGCTGGTAGGACGTAATCGAGATTGAAGGATCAGGGGGGAGCACAACTGGCCTTGGGGTTAGATCTCTATTGGAATGTTTGGCCGAATCGGAGGAGAGTACTCTTACAACCTCCTCTAACTTATTAACTGCTATCTCGAGTCTCGATGTTGGCTCTGAAATCTCAGGGGTCTCCGACATTGTCTCTTTCACTACTCCAACAAGTGCCTCTTTTAGAGCGGAGATATTGTACAAATCGACCGCTGTCTCAGCTGAGTTGATATTTATTCCTTGGGCATGCCAGCGCCTATTTGTAAAAGGAATAATAGTTTGGTTGAGGGAATTCCATGGCTGGAGTGGGTCCTTCCTTTTCATGTCGTCCCAACCTCTTGGAAAAGCGTCAGCATCAGTTGTATAGAGACAGTTGAGGTACCCGGGGCTGAGGGTTGAGACATATAGGTGTCGAGGGCATTTGACTCGGGGAAGATGAGGATAAGGACGGGCATATTGTTCTGCTGTTTCCTTATCAGGGTTGATATAAATATTATCATCAGTGTTCTTGTAGAATTCCATGTATGATGTTTCGTCTCGATATGATCCTCCTTCTTCTTGATGATGGTAACGTGTAGAGGAACTGGATGCTTGAGGTACTTCCCCTGTATGGATTGAGTCTGGATTGTTTGCTGCAATCAGCTCTCTTCGAAAATCTAGTGAGGTGCTTCCTTGTCTTTGTATGGATTCCTTTTTGTGCTTAAGGATTTCCCTAATTAGTTTGAGAATGAGAGAGGGGAGATGAGAGGCATCACATTTTCTCAATGTAATGGTTTTCTCAGTCATGATGTCAGTAATAGTCTCAGTCTCAACGAGATTGCTTTCGAAATCGTCTTCTAATTCCAGGAGCATTCTCTCTTTAACTTTAAGCAAGGTTTCGTGGATTAACAAGACCCGATTATCTATTGGTTTTGATGATGCTTTTTCGCTGGATGTTGATGATTTTTTCGACGACATCTTCTCGGTCCGATTTCTGGGATGGTACTCAATGACGATATTAATGTCTTTAGTTAGTGATGACTCGCTGCTATCAAAATGCTCTATATTCGACTTATTGTTCATGTCCTTTTTTTGTTTGAGTATTTCTATAAATATGTATTTATACGAATGAAAACAATGTTTTTATGTCTGAGAATATATTAAATTATATGTAAATAAATACTTTGTCTCATTCTTATATTCCATTCCTCTTTCAACATATTCTATTTCATCAATTTCTTCTCTATAGTAGGTATACTGTACTTTTTTTCGTAGATTTCTTTTGTAGATTTATTACAAACATTACACCGACGCAGTTTGTCACTTCTTATATGTAAGTATAAACATCTAAACAATTCTTTACACTAGCTCTACCATACCTTATATTACACTATCTGGGTTCTGTGGTTCTTTTGTTTTGTCAATTTCATCACTAAAGTATATTACTCTGTGGTAAACATTTCTGACAAACATTCCTACATGTGTAAATATAAATATGTAAACAACTCTTTACACTATTACAGTTCTACTATACATTATATTACGCTAATGGTTGTTCATCGGTGTGGTTACGAAGATGAACCCGTAAACTAGACTTTCTACTGAAATTGCTGTTGCATACATTACACTGAAATGATTTTTTGTGAACGTGTGTGTGTGTGAATGTGTTTTGTTAAATCCCTTTTCATCAAGAAAGCTTTCACACATAAATTACATGAATATGGTTTGTATCCCGTGTGTATGCGATAATGTTTACTAAGGGCGCTTTTGTCAATGTAACGTTTCTCGCAAATATGACACTGATATGGCTTTTCACCAGAATGTATTCGAATATGTCTATTGAAGGAGCTGGTATAACTAAAACGTTTCTCACATACATTACACTGATATGGTTTTTCCCCAGTGTGAATACGAACATGAACATCTAAACTACACTTTACACTGAAACGTTTCCCACAAATATTACAATGAAATTCTTTCTCACCTGTGTGTGTTCGAACATGTTGCTTTAAATTGAAATTATCATAAAAACATTTCTCACATTGCTCACTCTGATATAATTTATCATCTGTGCGTCTGAGAATATGCTTTGCTAAATTATATTTAAGAGTGTAACTTCGGTCACAAACATCACACTTATATGGTTTGTTACCGGTGTGTGTGCGTAAATGTTTTGTTAAATTATTATTTTGACTGAAAAATTTCTTACATACTTTACACTGATATGGTTTTTCGCCAGTGTGTATGCGAAAATGTATAATGAAACAACTTCGACTGAAACATTTTCCACAAATGTCGCACATATATATCTTACTTTGGGATGGATAAGTTTTATTTCCAAATTTTTGCCTAACATTTTTGTGTTCCAATTTGCTAGACACAACGGGAACTTGAATTTGGTCTTTCACTTCAGTTTTCTTAATTTCGTCCGATGTTATATCTTCACGGTTCGTCTGCGCGGTAGGCATAGGTTTATCCTCAATAGGAGCTCCTGAAGAAAAAAATATGTTAATTTTATTTAATCCAGAAGGTCGGGTAAACACACCTCCACAAGAGTATAACCGCAAACCTCCTTATTGTCAAATACAGTAGAATCTGCTTATAATGACATTGAAAGGAAGTGACAGACAGGTCATAGGGGCCGTTCAAGAATTACGTAAGCACTAAAGGGTAGGGGTCTTTGCATTGCTTATTTTTGATGACATGGGGTGTGTGGGTCTAGATAATGATTACGTAAGCGGTAGTTATTTACTTTTTCACACATAATATAGCCTGCAGCACCCAAAGATTTCTTTAAAAAACAAACATGAAAAGAAATAGGTATGCATGTAGGTACCAATGTTTACTTAAGCATGGGGGGAAGCGGGGGGGAAGGTGGGGTTAAATAATTGTTATAAATCTGCTTACGTACCTAATACTTGAACGGCCCCGTATTAACCGGACACCATAAAAAGCATATTCTTAAAACATTAAGTAAATATTTTATTGTTATTAAACATTTATTTCAGTAAAAAGGTAAGAAGTAAAAAATCAACATGATCATTTTAAAATATATAAGGTGTAGCAAAATTAACTCTCGGAACTTTAGGGGGCTGATCAGTATCAGTGCCAGAAACAAATTAATTTGTTAACTTATTATTCAATATTAAGCTCATGTTTGTATGCTAATACTACAACAGGGTCGCGATTCGAATATCGGGGCCACGCAAACACAGTCTCGAGTGATGATGCGCGCTAGTCGGCTCATGAAACTTAATTACGAAACACCCACCGATCATTAGCCTCCAAAAGTCAGCTATTCACTGCAACCTGCAACCCATGTGCTGGACGGACCGATGTAGTACGGTTAGCAGAGCCATTGATGATAATTTTTGCAATCTTTGCAACTGAATTTTACATTTTTTAACCGTGGTATCGGTAATGGACTGCTGAGACGAGGTCTCGGGTTCGATCCCAGGTTATACCATGTCACACTCCAAAAACTTTTCGATAATTTTCGAAATTATGTGTGTATTCACTGCAGGTTTATAAGTGCCCGGTTAATGGCAATAGGCTCGCCACCTATTACATGGGACCTAAACATAAACTGGCAAAATGTGGGTGCTAGGGTGTTAGCACCTCTGCCTACCCCTTCGGGAATATAGGCGTGAGTTTATGTTATGTCATGTCACCCAATTTCTTTTTCCTACACATTTTCCACAACTTCGATGTGTGATTGATTACATCAGAATATTAGTAACTAGACCACAAAAACCGCGCGCCGCCCCAGGTCTACACATGCCGGGGTATAAAATGGCCTAAAGCTTATCCCGCGCTCCCGGCTGACCTTGGGTCATTTATGATTTTAAGATGACCCCCTCAGGTGTGAAAAACCGTTGGCCGCTTTCCTGATCTCCACTATGCCCTCTGGTAGTCAGGGACATGTAGGAAGCAGCCCTTTACAGGGCCTTTCCCTTCTGTTCAGCTGACCCGTTTTGTTCGTGACATACTTCTAACTGCCGTTGCACCCATGTCGGTATTTTAATCTTTTCAAAAAATGTACTGGACTGTACCGGATTTATGGACATTTATAATTTCGTAATATTCATTCAGTCAACAAAGTATCGGGAATGAATGTTTTGTTTATGGTTCAATACAAATTTTTGTTTTTTTTTTGTTGTTTGATTGGCACAACTGCTTTCCATTTTGGCGCGGAGTTTGTTGATTTATGTTAAAAACAGTGCTGTTTTTAGTTTTATAATATCTAGTGTGTATTGCGAATTTCATAATGGACAAAAACATCGAACAAAGGGTTTGTCTTAAATTTTGCATCGCCAATGGAATTTCATGTTCGGAGACACTGAAAATGTTACGGAAGGCTTACAGTGAATCGACTTTATCAAAAACACGTGCTTATGTGTGGTACAAAGCGTTCAAAAGCGGTCGAGATGTGATGGAAGATTTGCTTCGTTCTGGTAGGCCATCAACGGCTGCGACTGAAGTGAACATCGCAAAAGTGAAGGAAATAGTGACTGAAAATCCTCATTCAAGTTTGAGGGAGATGGCCTCCGAACTTTCTGTATCTCACGAGTCGATCCGTACCATTTTACCTTAAAATTTGGGTATGAAACGTGTTGCTGCCCGGCTAGTCCCAAAAGACCTGAATTTTCTTCAAAAACTAAATCGCATAAGAGTCGCTGAGGACATGCTAGAACGGGTCAATACCGACCCAACATTCATGAAACGCGTTGTTACTGGTGACGAGACGTGGGTTTACGAGTTTGACATGCATACATTCCGAAGCTTGTTGACTACAAGCTTCGGAATGGCGCCTTCCAACTGAACCAAAACCGAAAAAAACACGTCAAAGTCGATCAAAAGTCAAATTCATGTTGACTGTTTTCTTTGACTATCTCGGTGTTGTGCACTCGGAATTTTTGCCGGAAGGTCAAACAGTAAATAAAGAATATTATTTGAGCGTTATGCGACGTTTAAGAGAACAAATTCGACGAAAAAGGACAGATTTGTGGAAAGAAAATTCTTGGATTTTGCACCACGATAATGCGCCTTCGCACTAGGCCATCATTGTGAACGAATTTTTGTCCAAACACTCAACAAATACCATCGAGCAACCACCATATTCACCAGATATGGCTCCAGCCGACTTCTTTCTTTTTCCTACACTCAAATTACCGCTTCGTGGCACCCGTTTTCAATCAGTAGAAGACATAAAGGAGAATTCGCGGCGAGAACTGAACTCAATTCCGGAAACAGCATTTAAAAAATGTTTTGATGATTGGATTATTCGTTGGCGTAAGTGTATCGTTTCTGAAGGAGCATACTTTGAAGGTAATAAAATAAATTTGGATGAATAACAATTTTTTTGTGTATTATTGATTTTTTCCCGGTACTTTCTTGACAGAGTAGTATTTGGAATGGAACGTCCGATTTCTATAATTTAAAAATAATCAATAGTAACTTAAACAGTCTTGAATACTAAATAATATATTTGGATAAGAATCAATAAAAAGGTATAGATAACATGGTCTTGATCGGTATTAGCCACAATTTATTTCCTTTATGCGTTATTTTCATATTGCGATATCTTTAAAACTGGTTATTGTAATTATATAGTTTGAATGGCAAGTATTATCTACATTAAATGCACAACGTATCTAACGTATTTATTGGATAAGGAATAACAGACGTATTGTTAAAAATAGCTTTGAAAATGACAAATAATTTTTATGTAATTTGTAAAAGATAAAAATGGTTGCCGTAGGATATTCTTAAGAGATGGACATATGCTATGGCGGACAATATGTTTTCGGATCTTTTATTATTCTTTTCATACAAATTATGTCCGTGCCTAGTTGGCACGTGTTGTTCGTACTAGGCATACTTACTTGGCCTTACATCGACAAGTTTCTTCTTGATAACGGCGAGTGTTGCAGTGTCATCGTCATCTGAAGATGCGCTATTGCCATCCTGTGTATCTATAAATTTAAAAATCATCAAATAAACTAGAAAATTCAGTCATCGTCATCATCACAGGGTAGTGCCAGTTGCATCCGAAGCTTGAACTTTGGAACTCGGGGTCCGCTCTCCCACTCTTTCTTTTACCCCCAACGCCAAGAGGAGGTATATCGCACATGGCAGCTATAATACAGATATTTAGTGTATCAGACACAACAGCAAAGTGACGGCTTTTCCACGCATCGTTACACAGGGTAGGCAGACTTCGCCAGTCATTCCTTCAGTCGCACGATAAACAGAGCAAGGCTACCGCCACCCATTACCTAAATAGTTGAGTTGGATTCACGTTATGCACGTGCGCTGTCCTCGATTCTAATAAAGCAAAACCACTGTCATACTACAGACACTGCAAAAAATGACAATAAATTTTAGACTATAATCTCATACCGTTAAAGTCCAAAATTAAATGAAAAGAGTTTCTCATTGCAAAAAAGCCTTTTAATTTTGAACTTCGAACACACTAGGTTAGTCTAAAATTAAATGGTTTTTAGCAGTGTCCCGATTCTGCTAATTTTATATCATAGTAAAACCACTGTTAATAAAAAATGACATTAAATATTAAACTTTTTGGCTATAATTATGTCATAATAGTGATTATATTATGACATAAAATTAGTAGAATCGGGTCCCTGTTAGTCGTGTAGATTTTGCATAATATTCAGTTGTTTATTTCATAATTCTTACGCATTACATATTTTTACTCAACTACGGCGAATCCAAAGGAGGGTTATGATTTTGACAGGCTATGTATGTATGTAGGTTCATCTGATCCCTCATAGCTCCTGAACCTCTTATTAGAACTGGGCAATGGCAGGGCAAACATGGCAATGGTTATCCTTCATATTTTCTTTTTTAATACTTTTTAAAGCGTGATTTTCAGTAGTCGGGTTTTAGTTTTTTTTTTGTTACGTTGTCCAATAATATTCACCTAGAAATAATATTGTTCCAAACCAGCTCAGGATCGATGAAAGCTTTCCTAGTACGGACACAACGAAGCTCTAACGAGACGAAATCAAGCTCACACAGTTACACCCAAATTCACCAAATGTTAGCTTTACACCAAATAAATCTATAAAAATGAATTTAAAAGTATACTTACTAGCTGTAACGTCACTTTGCCTTTCATCACCGACACTTATTATGTCTTCTAAATCTAATGATTCGTTGCCATCTCTTTCAAGAAGATATTCTTCAAAAACTGTGGATGGATTTGAAATATTTGAGACAAAAGAAAATATTCAGACTGCACGTTTACACCCTATGAATGGGACAGATTACTCTCGTTCATATTATAATATGTATAAAAATTTCGAAACATTTCTATGGGCATCTAAATAAATGCAAGGGGATAGAATGTTATATGATTGACATACATATAATCACGCTTTTATTGTGTATATATAGGTGAATTAACACCCACATGTCACCCATCATTGTATTCTGTCCCACGTAATAGGGGGTGAGCCTATTGCCGTTTTCCCAGATCGTTGACTCAGGCGGAGTCTGGACTGTGTATATCTATCTGATGTTAAATTGCCCTATCCTTTAGTTGCCTTGGAAAGAGATGTGGTGGTCCAAATTCCACTCTGCCGGAAACCACGCGGCTATTGAATTTATGATTGAATGAAATTTTAAAGCATTTAGTATACTAACTAAAGTAAGTAAAAGTAAAAATTTATTTTGCCATTACAAAACTGCATACAACTACTACTATTCACAAGTTTACCAGGTCTGTACATAGTATTGAATAGGAACAATTTCGATATTGCCAAAAGCTTTCTATAGGCTAAGCCTGTCCTGTAGATTTTTTTTTTTATTTTCTAATCTAATTTATCAAAACTATTCAAATCGATTAAAATAGAAAAAAATGAATCGATCCAGGCAGGACTCAAACCCGCGGTCTTTCCCTTTGAAATTTTAAAGCATTCAGTATGCTAACTATTTAATTTTTTCCATCTTAATCGACTTGAATGTTGTATGATGTCTCGTGCTTTGTAAATGACTTGTTGCGAAAAATTACTAGCTGTAGAATCAATCAATCAAAGAATCAATTTCATTTATTCAGTTTAGGCACATAAAGAGCACATATGAACGTCAAAATTTTACAATTATATATGTCACGAAATAATATAAAAATATTAAATAATGTAAAAATAAACCATTGGAAAATGATTCTTTCGCTGGTTCGGTAGATTAGTTCTACTGAGAAGATACCAGCAAGAAACTCAGCGAACTACATTAGAACTACATTATTTTTCTTTTTTAAATTTGTTTTGGTTTTCAATTTATTTTGTGCGAGCAAGCAAGAGACTTATGTTGACCACGCATTAACATCATTAAGGTACTCATCCACTTTATAGTAACCTTTACTCATTAAAGTTTTTTTCACTTCTATTTTAAATTTATTTATTGGCATATTAATCAAGTCCTGAGGAATTTTATTAAATATTTTTATGCAGCTGCCTACAAATGAATCACCAACCTTGTGAAGCCTAAAACAACTAGTTTATTTTTATTTCTCGTATTAAAATTGTGTACATCAGATAGTTTTTCGAAAATATTTAGGATTTTTCGTACATAGGTATAAGATATTTTCATAAATGTATTGAGAAGGAACTGTTAAAATATTAATTTCTTTGAAAAGTTCTTTCAGCGAATCACGGGGTCTGAGGCTATAGATCGCTCGTATCGCTCGTTTCTGTAGTACAAATATAGTTTCAATATCGGCAGCTGAGCCCCACAGCAGCAGACCGTCTGACATAACGCTATGAAAGTAGCTAAAATAAACTAGTCGTGCAGTTTCCTCATCAGTCAGTGATACTGACCTTATCTATCTAACCGCATAGGCAGCTGAGCTAAGTCTTCCTGCCAAGGCTGTGATATGAGAACCCCATTGCAGTTTACTATCTACAGTTATTCCAAGAAAAACTGTGGTATTGACTATTTGGACAGATTCGTTATTCATTTTAATATTAATATCTGCCTGTCTTACATTTGGCATAGTAAACTTTACATATTTAGTTTTCTTCGCATTGAGCAGCAAGTTGTTACTTGTAAACCAATGTAATATATCAGAAAGGGTATTATTCACTTCGTCAAGTACTACTTTACGTCTATCAGTCTTAGTTGCAAGTTCCTCATCCACGTGACTACGCAGCTATTACGGCCAGCACCCCTACAGCCGTACCAACAAAGAGACGACAGTGTAGTGTCACTCAGTGCAACACTGCATCCGTCAAGGCGCCGGGGAAGGAGCCTTGTAATGTGGAGGACTTCAAAGTTGTTGAGAAGAAGAAGAAGTCCTCCCGCAAGAACCAGTGTGGTACTGCAGCGAGGAGCATTGAGCAGCAGTTCCGCGCAGAGGTCCCTTCGACGATGGTCTACGTATCTCGTGTACATCACAGCGTGAAGATCGTAGACGTCGCGAACTATCTCCAAAAGAAAACCGGGATGGGCTTAAGGGTGGAGAAGCTGGACTCTCGTCACAACGTGAGCTTCAATTCTTTTGTGGTGCGAGTTCCAAACAGCCACACCGCTACCATCCTGCGTCCTGACTTTTGGCCGACGGGGGTGAAGTTTCGGCGCTTCCGAGGACGCCTGCCGACACGCGACACCCCGCCCCGTGACACGTCGACGTCATTACGTGTGCTTTAGGTTAAGATATATTATATGTATTTTTAGTTTTAAGGTATATATTTATGGGCCGTAGAATAAGTTTTTTAACATCCTGTAACTTTTCTATTATTGCCTGAAATAAATGATTTATTATTATTATTATTATTATTAAAAATTAATGATGTGTCATCAGCAAATAATACAATTTCACAAAGATTTGTCGCGAAGTAAGGAAGATCATTAACATATATCAAGAATAGAAGGGGTTCTAATATCGAGCCCTGGGGTACTCCCGTAACTAATGGGGCACCAGAAGAGTCAGTGCCCTTAACGTTAACTTTTTGAATTTTGTCCGTGAGGTAAGACGTAAGTAATCTAAGTGAGCCGCTTGAAACACCTTAATATTCTAATTTTAGTAACAACGTCTCATGATCAACACAATCAAAAGCTTTTGATAGATCACAAAAAATACCAATGGCATCCTGCTTCTTCTCCCATGCATCAAATATATGTTTGACAAGTGCAACTCCTGCATCTGTCGTATTTCTACCTTTAGTGAAACCAAACTGTTTATCATGAAGTAAATTATTTTCTGTAAAATGTGAAAGCAATTGATTAAATATTATTTTTTCAAAAATTTTACTTAGAGCTGGAAGTATGGAGATGGGTCTAAAATTTGAAGGATCACTTTTGTCCCCTGCTTTGAATAACGGTATGATTTTACTGTACTTCATAAGGTTAGGAAATTGGTTTTCATCTATGCATTTATTGAAAATGAATGCCAGGTAAGGCGCGATAGCGGGCATTATTGATTGTATTATATTGATTGAAATGCCCCAAAGATCCTCAGTCTTTTTTACATTTAGTTGCTTAAAAGTTTTAAGTATAGTATAGTTATAAAATCAATATACTGAAAATCAAAGTTAGTACTACATTTATCAACACTAGATTTAAGAAGAGAAGCAGCTATATTTTTTGAAGAATTTAATGAATTTGTAGTGGTAATTGGAATATTTGTGAAAAAAGATTCAAATGCATTAGCCACTGCAGCATCAGTATTAATGTGTTTACCATCTATTTCTAACTCAAAGGAACGATCACGTGACCTTGTCTTACAGGTTTCTTTGTTAATAACATTCCATGTTGCCTTAATTTTATTATCAGATTTTTTTATTTTAGCCCGAATATAATTAGATTTGGCTATTGAACAGACTTTCTTAAACAGTTTCGAGTATTTTTTAACATGTTCGATTACTTGTGGCTCATTTGTACAAATGAGCATGCCTTTGTCTCATATACCTAATTCATACAATTTTTTTGTACTTTTAAAGATTCCAGGTGTAGCCCAATCACTAAATTTAGTATTGAATTGATTAGTGTTTATTGTTTTTTTTAGTGAAAATGTTATTAAATTCGTAATTGATTACTTCGAACAAATCTCTGTAAAGAACATCCGGGTTTTCATTATTATTTAATTCCAAAAGAGATATTTTGTTGTTAATATTTTTTTTAATTTTCTCTAATCGATAAGTTGTGATTGTCTACATACAATATTTTTTGGTAATGAAACATGTTGGTGTTCAAATCTAGCTAACTGACCTGTATGATCTGACTTTATAAAATTAATTAAAGATTTCTCAATTACCTTGTTATCAGAAAAAATATTATCCAAGCAGGACATGGATGTGATGCGAATTGGTTCACAAAACAGATTTTGTAAATTAAAAGATTTGAAAAGATTGAGGAACCTTAACGCGTTCTGGGAGTTCTCGAGAATATCAATATTAAAATCGCCACATACAACTACCGTCTTCTTACATTTACATACTTTTTTTAAGGTTTCTTCCATAATAGACTCAAAAAGGTGATAATCTCCAGAAGGAGGTCTATAGACGCTAATAACAATATGTTGCTCAAGCTCTGCACATGATAGTTCAATATTTCGCTCACTCGAGAGTGCTACTATATCTTTTCTCTCTTTGGATTTTAATTTGTCATTAATTAAAATGAGTGACCCACCTCTTATAGCAGAAACTCTAGTGAACGAACTAATGATTTTATAATTATCAATGTTAACTAATAATTCATGTTTTTTTAGCCAGTGTTCAGTCAAACAAAGTATTATGAATATACATTTCATTTAAAAACAATTCTAGTTCTAACTCTTTGCCAGAAAAACCTTGAACATTTTGATGAATAATTTTCAGGTACATAGACTTTTCCTTTCTCCCTAAGATTAAGTTGCTAGAGATCTCCCCTATTGTCCTAGAATTATATTTAAATGATTGTCACACTTTTTTGGAACAGATTCCAAGGTCGCAAGACAAACATTGTCATTTTTCTGCTCAAAAGGAGCAGCTTGGGTAGCCAAGTTGCTATCTGTCTCTTAAAATAAATATTCAAATAGAATTTATCTTTTTTCAATTATAATTTATTTTCTAAATATACGTTTATGTCAACTAAATGGAATTTATTTTGATTATGAAATGCCATTGTATGTAAAGTTAGATTGAGCTTATGTCTAAGATTGTTTTCTGCCTGTGACAAGCTACGGCTATAAGGAAGTGTGAATAATACTATATTTTTAACATTTAATGACTTTAGTGATTCAAAACAATTTATAAGTGCATTTCTGTCTGCATTTCCCCGGTCTCCCACTAAAATGATAAGCGTATTGTTGCTGTTTAAACTATAATTCTTAATTTTTTTAATGATGTTACAGTAAGTTAATCCCGGCATATAATAATTAGTAATCTTATGTTCTAAATATGAACTTAGTAACTGGCCCATTGATTTCCCCAATTTATCACAATACATCACTATTTCAGGTTTTACATTACTTATTACATTGAAGGAACCACTGGTTTTTTCATTTAAATCAACTAAAGGGCCAATGTGTGAAGTCAGCGAGGACTTACAGACTGGCTCAGGACTGAGTAAATTGATGTTCGATGTTAATGTGGAATTTGGACTCATCAGATCCTTCATAGCCAGAACATACTAACTGGTAGACATACCAGTGTCGTCGTCGACAGATTCCTCCTTTACAATTGCAATGTCTAGAGGTCTGTTGCACTCCGAGTGAACATCGGATGCGTTACGATCCTGTGTAACATCTCTTTCTACCGCTGCATCATCTGCGAAATGATTAATTACATGAGACACCTCATCTAGATACAATATACTATTGATAAAATGTTTAAAATGTATTAAACCATGATAACAATTATCGTTGGCTTAGTTTTCCCCATTGAATTGATAAGGAATTTTTCGACTATTAGTTGATACACGTTCAATACACCGGTTCTCGTCCAATAGTGAGTACCTATGTACTTAGTTTCTTATTTGTGGTATATGGGGATCCCAACGATTCCAACAGTAACTGAGCTATTAAAAATATTTAATGACAAATATCGGTTGTTTGTTTGAAAAATTGATGATTCCCGAACTTGACAACGAGACTTACTACAGTAAAACAAATTGGTTCAGCTGCTTAGGAGATGATAATACGGAATAACACACAAACGTAGGTATAGGTATAATGAAAGATAATACCTTCAGACACTATAGGCTCTGTTTAGACTTTATCGAGCTTAACTCCTGCTTTAACTCCCGTAGTCAGCAGTATGGTTTCATTTCTTCCGAGCCTCTGTGCTAAAGAGCTTACTTCTGGTTTAAGCTGTGATCAAAACAGTATTTAAGTAATAATCACATAGAGCTCGGGGTGCGGGTTGGGTAACCTCCACGTTGGCTTACCTGTTTCTTTTCCCTCTGGACCGCGGTCCTGGGGAACGGAAGCGGGAAGGCTGGTGCACCCTGGACGACGGTTAGTAGACTCTGACTCCAAGGAGAAGGAGCTCTGCTAGCCGTCGACAAATAACCCGACAAGCCCTTTTTAGGGCTAGCGGGCCCAGGCCTTTAAAGTCTGGGTCCTGTCGCTCCCAGTACCCCTCTGCTTTCAGAGGGGACATGGGGGCGACTCAAGGATCCTTGGGATCCCGGGACGGGCCGGCCTACTGCTCGCGCAGAGGCTGGCAGGCATTCGTGCCACCGTCGGTGTTGGGAGAGTTGGCTGCTCTCCCGCGTCGCGTAACCTCCAAGATATCGACAACGACCTGAGTGCTAGCCACACTTGGGAAGCCGGTATCCTGAAGGCCGCGGGGCTTGCCTTAATTGGCCGGCCCGCGACAAGGAAAAGTCTTAAAACCCGACAGCGAAGTCGATTAAAACCTGTGGACACCTGGGGAAATCCACAGTATATACCCCGCTTCCTGGAATGAGCGTCACCCAGGGAGTGTAGTTTATATCGCGTCATACTCGTGGGATTTAAATGGAGAATTCATCATCAACATATAAACCCAAACCTAGCAGAACAGTCTGCGCGGAGGTCGCGCAGCACCACGACGCGGAGGTCGCGTCCCAATCCGGGACGGTGTCGGAAGACTTCGACACCGCCAATGAGAGGAGCAGGGCGAACAGCCCGGTGGGTCTGCAGACCCGGAAATCTGCACCACGGCGGAAGAGGAACCGCAAGAAGAAAATCATCCCCGCACCAAAGACTGATTCGGATCTGGATCTCACCCTGACCGACTCGTCGTCTTCCAGCAGCTCCGGTGGGGACGAGACGATGCGCCCTCCTCCGCCCAAGCAGCTAGCGGTTAGCCGCCGAAAGCTGCAGGACGGAAGCACCAAAGCCTCCTCCCGGGCTCCGGCCCCAGAGGATGTGAGGGCGCCGCCGAGTTCCTCCACCTCGGCGGCGCTCTCGCCTCGTATCGAAGATACGACGTCGACGGACGATATAACGTCCAGGGAGGTGATAGAGGCTCTGGAAGGGTGGGCTGGAACCCGCACCGATTCTCCGACGCCGGAGGAGAACCGAGTAACGCAGGCGGCGTCGCGACTCGTCCAACTGCACGACCAACTCAAGGCGGAGCTGACACAATCGCGGCTCGAGAGGGCTCATATGGGCAGGAGGCACATTGAGCTCCTCGACAGCTACGAGAGGATGGCGGCCAGTCACCGCAAGGAGATAAGCAAGATGGCGGCGGAGCTGGCCGAGCTTAAAAAGGTCGTCGCTGGACTGCCGGAGGAGCGGGTGACGCGTTCGGCGCGGCGGAGGCTGGGGGCGCAGCCGGAACGGCCAATGCCGTCAACGCGGCAGCTGTCGCCGGTGCGGTCGAGGTCGCCGCTGCGGCCGGAACCGCTGGCGCAGCCGGAGTTGCCACAGCTGGAGCCTCGACCGGAGTCGCCGGTGCTGCAGCCGGCTCGGCCTGCGGACCCGTTGGCGCTCTGCATGGCGGCAATAGCCGCCATGGAGAAGCGTCAGGACGCGGCGCAGGCGGAGCAACGGGCGTGGCGGGTGGCGCAGGAGGAGCGCACCCAGAGGTGGCTGGAGGCCATTATGGACTCCAACCGCAGACCGCCCCTGTCGCCTTCGGTCGGGTATGCCGGAGCAGTAAAGAGGGGTCCCACCTGTCCGGCGGTGGCGAGGTCCCCGCAGGAGTCGGCCAGCGGCCCGTCCACTGCGTCTGCCGCTCCTGCCGCTCCGGCCACTCGGGCTGCTCTCGCCGTGGGAGCCGGGAGCCCCCAGGGAGCGCGGGGTGCCCGGGCCGGAGGCAAGGGGAAGGGCAAGGGTAAGGGGAAGACGTCCCCGGCCTTAGCCCCGACCCCAACCCCGGCCCCGGTTCCAGGTTCGGGTCCTTCCTCGGCTCCGACGCGGGCTGTCTCCTCACCAGAAGGGGGCTGGGAGGTTGCTGGAGCCTCCAAAAAGCGGCGCAAGGCGCTCCGGAAGGCAGTCAAAAAGGCCAAGAAGGCCGAGGCTGCTGCGAGGGGTGTGCCGGGGAGGCTGCGCGTTCCCCGCTCAACCGCCGTCGTCCTAACGATGACGGCGGAGGCGGCGGAGAGGGGCGTGCAGTACGCCCAGATTGTTACACAGGTGAGAGCCTGTGTCGACATGAGGGCCCTTGGGATGCCGGGCCCCATCCGGGTGAAACCCACTCGGACGGGTGCTCGGCTACTCGAGATCCCCGGTGCTTCGAGCGGTCCCCAGGCTGATGCCCTAGCGGCTAAGCTTCGGGACACGTTAGACGCAGCCGACGTCCGGGTGTCCAGGCCCAACAAGTGCGCAGAACTGCGCATTTCGGACCTGGACGACTCCATCACGGCGGAGCAAATCCGCCTCACCGTGGCGGAGGCCGGGGGCTGCCCCCTAGAGGCGGTGAAGGTCGGAGCAATCCGCTTCGGCCGCCGCGGACTGGGGGCGGCAGTTGTCGGCTGCCCCATCGCAGCAGCCAAAAAGGCTGCCGACCGAGGGTTCCTCGCCGTGGGAGGCGTGGTGCGGGTGCAGGTCCGGCTCCTGCAGGCTCGACCGACCAGGTGCTTTAGGTGCCTGTCGGTCGGCCACGTGGGGGTGCAGTGCACGGCGGCGGTGACGGTCGGTGACCGCTGCTTCCGCTGTGGCCAACCCGGTCATACGGCCGGTGGTTGCGAAGCTCCGCTGCACTGCTTCAGGTGTGCAGCGGGGGGCAAACCGGCCGACCATAGGGTTGGTAGCAAGGCCTGCACCGGGGGGGAGCCGAAGCCGAAAGGCGGGAGCTCCACCCAGAGTTCGCGGCGGGACGCGGAGATGGTTCCATAATGGATCCCCAGCTCCGCGTCCTGCAGGCGAACGTGGGCCACGGTGTCGATGCTCAGGGTCTTCTGCTCCAGAGCATGGCACAGTGGTCCGTACACGTCGCCGCTGTCGCCGATCCGTACACTCACCGGCCCCTTGGGCCTGCCTGGGTGGTCGACCTGGACGGGTCGGCGGCACTGGTTTACAACGCCGCTATGGGTGCCCCCCCCCCCTGTTGTCGTGGCAAGGGAGCATGGCATCGTAGCGGCGCGTGTGGGGGAGATTGCGGTCGTGGCCGTCTATTTCACGCCGAGCCTACACCGACGCATAGGGGAGTACCGGCAGTCGCTGGAGCGACTGACCGACGTCGTCAACGCCTGCCACCCTCATCCGGTTCTTGTGCTCGGGGACTTCAACGCCTGGTCAGTGACCTGGGGGTCCCGGCACACGAACCCACGAGGTAGGGCTCTGGAGGGCTGGGCCGCTAATCACGGTCTAGTTCTCCAGAATCGCGGGGCCGAAGCCACGTTCGTGGCCGCGGAGCGCAGTTCGATTATCGACCTATCGTTCGCAGGCGCTTCGCTGTCGCACCGTGTGCGGGACTGGCGTGTTGTTGTGGGGGTGGAGACACTGGCGGATCACCGATACGTTCGGTTTGATGTCTCCCCCCCCGCGGGTGATGCGCCGGTCATACCGGTCCCACGCGAGCCACGCTGGGTGCTTGGGAGACTGAATCGGGAGGTCCTCCTGGAGGCCGCCATCGTACAGGCCTGGGCCATTGCGCCGGACAGGCCTGTCGATATCGACGATGAGGCGGTGTGGTTCCGGGAGGCCATGACTCGTGTCTGCGATGCGGGTATGCCTAGGGCACCACCCTATAGTCCGAGGCGTCGGGTCTACTGGTGGTCTGCGGAGATCGCGAGGCTACGGCAAGCCTGCGTGATCGCGCACCGCCGGTGGACCAGACTCCGTAGGAGGCGTAGCCGAACCGCAGATACGGAGCCCCGAGTGGCGGAGCTTCATGTGGGATACAGGGAGGCCAGAGATGCCCTCCGAGCGGAGATTAAGCGGGCGAAAGCCGCGGCTTATAAGGAGCTCATGGAGACGCTGGAGCGGGACCCATGGGGGCGGCCTTACCTTATGGTAAGAGGAAAGCTGCGCCCCCGAGCCCCGCCGTTGACCCGGGTTCTCCAGCCAGCTCTGCTCGGTGGAGTGGTCGAGTCCCTGTTCCCGGCGCGAGCGGAACACGTTCCGCCGCAGATGAATCCGCCACCTCGGTCGCCTGTGGCGCCCAGTGTGGTAGTTGACGACGAAGTCCCCGAGGTCACTTGGGTAGAACTGGAGCTGGCGGTGCGAAGGCTTAGAGCCAAGAAGAGCACCGCCCCGGGACCCGACGGCATTCCAGGCCGCGCGTGGGTCCTAGCTCTGGGAGAAGACGGTCTCGAACCCCGGCTGAGAGGGTTCCTCAGCGCATGCTTGGAGCGGGGCCAGTTTCCGAAGATGTGGAAGACGGGGAAACTGGTCCTCATCCGAAAGGAGGGTCGCCCGGCGGACGAACCGTCCGGCTACCGGCCCATTGTGTTGCTCGACGAGGTGGGCAAGCTCTTTGAAAGAGTTATTGCGAAGCGCCTCGTCGAGCACCTCTCTGGTAGGGGGCCGGACCTGGCGGATGCCCAATATGGCTTCCGCCGGTGGCGGTCCACCGTGGATGCCATCATGCGCGTGAGGACTTTGGCGGAGGAGGCAGTTGCCCGGGGTGAGGTGACGTTGGCGGTGTCCTTGGACATCTCCAACGCGTTCAACACCTTGCCCTGGAGTTGCATCAGGGAGGCACTCGTGTACCACGGTGTGCCTCTCTACCTCCGCCACATAGTCGGGGCGTACCTGACGGAGAGAGCCGTCATCTACCCAAGTTCGACCGGCGTCGGTCGGCGTGAGATGTCGTGCGGTGTTCCACAGGGATCGGTTCTCGGGCCGCTACTGTGGAACATTGGATACAACTGGGTGCTTCGCGGTGAGCTTGCGGACGGCGCCGCCGTCACGTGCTATGCGGACGACACGCTAGTGACGGCGAGCGGAGCTACACACCGCGAAGCGATCCTGAGGGCCACGACCGCGGTTGCTCAAGTCGTGGAACGGATCCGGCGGCTGGGCCTTGAGGTGGCTTTGCATAAATCCGAGGCCATGTTCTTTCATGGACCTCGGCGCACGCCACCACCTGGTTCCAGTCTCACAGTGGGAGGCACTCTCATCGGCATCAAGCCCCAGATGAAATATCTGGGGCTCGTGCTCGACGGCCGGTGGGACTTCGGGAAGCACTTCCGAAGTCTGGGCCCCAAACTGGCGGGCACAGCCAACGCTCTGGCGCGGCTACTGCCCAACCTGAGGGGCCCGGATGACTCCTGCAGGAGACTCTACGCGGGTGTCGTGCGGTCCATGGCCCTGTACGGGTGTCCCGTGTGGGCGGACACCCTGAGTGATCGGCACATGCTTCTGCTGCAGCGTCCGCAGCGGAAGTTGGCGTGCCGCATCATAAGGGGGTACCGCACGATATCATTCAACGCGGCGAGTCTCCTCGCCGGATCGCCACCATGGATCCTGGAAGCGAGATGCCTTTCGGCGCTATACAGGTTCCGAAGGGCGGCGCGGGAGCGGGGTCACGATCCCGAGCCCGAAGAAATTCGGGCCGTGAGATCCCGGCTCCACAGGGAAATGGTGGCAGAATGGGAGAGACGACTTGGGCAACCAAGCGCAGGGCACGCCGTAGTAACGGCGGTAAGACCCATCATGGGGGAGTGGCTAGAGAGGCCACACGGCAGCCTCTCGTACCGTCTGACGCAGATGATCACCGAGCACGGATGCTTCGGAAAGTATCTGCGTCGGATGCAGAAAGAGCCAACGTCCGAGTGCCATCACTGCGACGCGAGCGAGGACTCAGGTCCGCACACGCTCACCGAGTGTCCGGCGTGGGAGACGCCGAGGCGGGAGCTTGTGGCGGCCTTGGGAGTGAGGGTTCTCACGCTCTCCACCTTGCTCGCGGCGATGGTTCGCTGCGCGGATGCGTGGGCGGCCGGCGCCTCCTTCTGCGAGCAAGTAATGCTCGTGAAGGAGGAGGCGGGGCGGGAGCGGCAGCGGGAGCGACGAAGGATCGCTAGACAAGCTGCCCGCGCACGAAGGCAACTCGGGCGTCGGAGGTCGATGAACGACCTCCGCCCCCCATGAGCGCCGGCCTGGGGGTGACAGGTGAAGCCGCCTGTCACCCTGGCAGAAGCAGGCCGCGGTGGCGGCGCGCGTGGCGCGCCTCCCCGTTTCCGGGGACGAGTTGGGGACTCTGTGGTCCCCACACCCGAGAAGAGGGCCAGATCGTGAGAGATGGCCCTGGGTCGGCCGGGGTGCGAGGGATATGCCTGTCAACCTCACCTTCGGCAACCGAAACGACCCACAGGCGGCGTGCGTTTTAGTCGGTTCGAGTCCGACATAACCTCCTCCACCGGCTCCGGTGGGGAGGTATCCGTGGGGATTTTGCGCACGTAAAAAAAAAAAAAAAAAAAATCACATAGTGCTCACCGGCTCGTTGCTCGGTGACGTATTTCTCGAGCAACTTACCGTTACCGATCTGTCCTTTATTATCCGTGCGAACCACCTTTCACTGTGCTGGCAGCTTTCCCGCAGTCGGTAGCTGTTCTGAAGCCTCGCGCAGCATATGTAACAGACTAGTGCGGGTCGGCTGTCTTCTATCACGAACTGTTAACGAAAGTTAAGTTTAATAAAGTTTCTTTAACCCCTGACGCAATAACGAAGAGGTGTTATAAGTTTGACGGGTCTGTCTGAGGTATCGTAGCTCCTAAATGGATAAACTTATTTTGGATTTAGTTTTTTTGTTTGTTTAAAAGGCATATTAGTCGGGAGTGTCCTTAGCTATATTTTTTTTTTTTTTTTTTTTTTTTTTTACGTGCGCAAAATCCCCACGGATACCTCCCCACCGGACCCGGTGGAGGAGGTTATGTCGGACTCGAACCGACTAAAACGCACGCCGCCTGTGGGTCGTTTCGGTTGCCGAAGGTGAGGTTGACAGGCATATCCCTCGCACCCCGGCCGACCCAGGGCCATCTCTCACGATCTGGCCCTCTTCTCGGGTGTGGGGACCACAGAGTCCCCAACTCGTCCCCGGAAACGGGGAGGCGCGCCACGCGCGCCGCCGCCGCGGCCTGCTTCTGCAAGGGTGACAGGCGGCTTCACCTGTCACCCCCAGGCCGGCGCTCATGGGGGGCGGAGGTCGTTGTTCTTAGCTATATTTAAAAAAATCGATCCATGGTTGCCGGCGCCACAAAATGACGGAGCACATATTTTTCACAACTCCCTCAATATGGGTATCAAATGAAAGGGCATGACTAGTAAAATACCATACACTATGACAAATTTCAAATTCAAGATGGCCATCACCACAAAATGGTGAATTATGTTTTTTTTTCACAACTCCCTCAATATGGGTATCAAATCAAAGACTTCACTAGTAGATCAATTTAAAAAGTGTAAAGTAATAATTAAATTAAAAATTTAAAAACTCCCGTTACAAAAACGGGTCGGGGGAACCTGGATCCTGGATCCAGAACCTGGATCGCTCTGATAACATTATGGAGTGCTTTACCAGTTAATCTCGATCTTCCTATACTTATGACAACGCTTGAATCAAAATGTTACTAGATATAGGTATCAAAGTTAAAAGGCTAACCAACACAATTTGTGGATTGTTTTTTGTGACGGGGGTTTTTAAGTTTTTAATTTATGGAGCTGATTATATCTATGAACTTAGTAGCTGAAAAAATCGTAAATATTTCTGAAATTTTCCATTTACCAATTTTCTTATATTTTCCTTTAGAAAACTTCAAAAAGATGAATGAAACCAGTAAGATCGTTCTCAAGTTACGGTGTATTCAAGGAAAATAACGATGCCAATGCGATTTTTAGAATTATTAGTTATAACTACAGGTTCGCCATGTTTTTGACTTTATTGTCACAGATTAGATAGATGTGATTACTCTCTAAAGTCAACGCTAGGATTCCCTGTATCGTGGTATCCAGATCCTAATCCTTATAATTAAATTAAAAAAGGTTGAAAGGTTTCGGGTTCGAACCCACTCCAAAATCAAGCAATTGAACTTAGTACCTACTAGGATATTGAGAATTTATACTGATACTAGCGGAGGCGATTATGTCGGGACCTAAACCGATTAAAACCGCACGTTCGTTGTCTCGGTAGGGTCTTATAAAGTGTGTCGCGATGTAAGGTATCTTAATAAAGAATAATAACTTATTAATACACTTAACTGCGTCATAGCCAAGGCTTCGTATATGTTCTTGAGTTCCGTTGTTGCGATCGAATACATTTGAGCACCTTCCGAAAGGCAAATTCTACACATCGTCATGCTACAAAATAAAAATTATATTGAATCTTCTTCTTCATCCTTGCATTACTTCCAGTTGCATTCGAAGCTTTCACCTCGAAGTCTGGGGTCCGCTCTTTCCATGCTAACAGTGGCCATTGGCGATATCGAAGTCTTGCAGTTAGTCCAGTTCTTGAAGTCTTAACAACCGTAACGACTGTCATAGCTGTTCGTATGACAACTGGGATCGACGGCTTAACGTGTTCTTGGAGGCACGACCAGGGCCAGGACCAGGCTAATCCAAATGGCTATATTTATGCATACAAATATTTGCAATGCGAGAATCGAACTCGGGTCCTCTGCGTAGCAACACTACCACCACGCCAAATAGGCTGTCCATAAATACCATATTATTTATGGACAGCCTATTTGGCTTAATATAACCTCTGTGGCTTATAATAATTCAAAATTATATTTAAGATCTTTGCAAAATGACTCTCACGTCAGGGATGTGATTTAGCAAACTGCCACTATGGTATTATATATCTATTTTACATTTTTTTACTAATTGAAATATTCATGCATAGGTACTATTCATGTATATAATATTTGCACTAAGCGGGATTCGAACCCGTGCCCCCTGTGTAGCAGACAAATGTTCTACCGCTTGCTGATAAATTCTACTCGTATTTTGTTTTTTTTTTAATACCAATTAGGTAGCGGACAAGTACACGACCCATCTGGTAAATGTAAAGTAGTTATAGTGGCCTATGCTATAACCGTGAGCAATAGGTACCAGGGGAGTCATGCAGGTGCTACCGGCCCTGTAAGAAACTTCTAACGCCCTTCTTGAAGAACTCCATTTTGTTTGTATCTACATCTTTTTCTCATTCAATTTTACACAATATTTAGACATTTTTTACACAATTTGTTCGCAATGGAGGCAAAAACTACATACCGAACTAATTTTGATACGGTTTTTAAGTTAAAAAGGTCTTGGCCAGACTTTAACTCTGCCGTATGTTTAATCGCAATTGGTTGGTCGGATCGGAATTTACCTACACGGGCGGAGTCGCGGGTATATAGTATGATTGCTTGATTGATCCATTCCAATCCAGTGAGAAAATATACAACATCTAGCAGTTTAAGTAGGGTACTTACTTTGTTTTGTTAATTAGCAGACATAGAACAGGAGCAGTTACATACAATTTATACTCCGACAGCAAGAAAATACTACAGTCCTCTTCTGTGGTAATGTATATATTATTAATCTATGGTAAGTAGTATTGATCGCAATCATATCTATTGGTGTTGCCAACTTCCATAAAATAAATACTTTACCCTTTACAGATTTCTATGTATTCCTTATTCTAGTGTTAGAGGACCCAAAATCCTACATTGGAGAATGCTCACTAATTTTGAATTTTATCTTATTGTATTCTGTGTTAAAAAAGAAAATATATGTGAAAATATCGATATATTAATTCGTTTCCATGGTATGGAATTTAAGCCTCTAGTAAAGTCAGCACTACTTTACTGAGCAATAATCATCGTTTATCATCATCAACAATCATTCCACCTCGGAGAATGTGTATAAATAAAACTTACTTCACAAAATCCCAAAGAAATCACTGACAAACTGTCAGTACTTAGTTTGTCAGTAATGTCACTTTATGTTTACTGTTTACTGATGATAAGATACAATTGAGTAAGAATTGAGATCAGTGATCATCACAGACTAATAAGAGATACTACGTATCAGACGACTATCTCTATAGAACTTATTTTGTCACTATGAAACCTCAAGAATAGAAAATGACAAATACAGACTAAAACGTAAGATGTGTTTTATACAATCTGTATCGATCTAGTATCTCATAACGATTACTTTTTAAAACCTGATAAAGAGGCTTTTAATTCTGCTACAGTGCTACGTGTAGCGTAGCCGTGTAGCATTTCGTAGTATTTAATGGGTAGTATTTTTTAACTTTATTAGATATTTAGATTCCAAAAATAGTCCATTGAAGTTACTTATGGGGTTGCATTTGTCAGAGGATGCAATCATATAGTTAAGTTATCAATGGGGGGTCAGTCCCTACAACCTCACAATTCACAAAAACAATCTTCATCTCTTTTTAAAATAATAGTATAGGAAAAGGATAAAATTAAAGACCATGTAGAAATTATTTCTTTATATTTTTTAATTTTGCTTTGTATCTATTTAAAGCTCTCAATTGCATTGGTGGCAAATTCGACGGTAATCGCGAGATATCTGTACCTTTCAAAATTTTATTTATAATATTGCACCAATTGAAAATTGTTAATCGCAAGGTACCATCCAGAAAATTTTCTCCTATATTTTTATGTGTCTCACAAGCTAGGAAATCCATAGAATACTTGTATTTTATAATTTTCTTCAACTCTTTCAAAATGTTCTCCTGATGTGGATTGATTTCTTTGTTATATCTCTGAACAACAAAACAATCTGTTCTGAGGGGTAGGTTAATTTTTTTTTCTCCGTTAATGATTTAAATTCACGGAAAGATATCCAGTTGTGAATTGTGCTCAATTGATCCGATATCAAATTTGATTCACAAGTGGAACATTTAATATTTTTCTAATGACTGGGTGGCCAGTTGTATAAGCTTGTGAGTGCACATTCAGCCTTTCTCTTCGTGCTGCTATGAGAAAAATTTCTGGGTTAAGACTCCTTGCCCGAGAGGATTCAGCTGATAACCTTTCAGAAGTAGTATGATCCATATCATCATTATCTATTTCAGAAGAATTTTCGGAAACAAATAAACTTTCTAATTTCAGCAATTGTTTAGCAGAATCCTCTTCACAATTGAAGCTTTCTGAATGAAATTTTATAAACCTTGTGATTAACAATGATCTAAAGGTGAATTTAAAAGTGTGGCAATCAGGGTTATTATTCCTAAAATTATACGCCCGCACTTGACCGAAAAAATTCTCTAGAGGGTCGGAGTTAAAATATCGCGGGCGCATAATCTTAATACCCTTATCTTTAAAAAAATGCCATATTCTGATAAAACTCTTTAAAGTTGTAACCCAATTTTTTTCGAAAGGCACAAATACCTCTTTGCCGTCATTGTCCACATATTTCATTTCGTTCAATTTCTCAACTGCCTCACGCCAAAATATGTAGTGTGGAGAGTTTTCTGTGACAACAGATCTTAATGGCTTGCCTCTTCCTTGTCCATAACTGGCTCCATTCACAGAGTCAAACAAATCGTCAAATAACGACGTTACCTCAGCAGTGTTTTTGAGGGTGGTGCTGACGGGTGTTCCATCTGCGTAGTTAGCTGAAAAAAATAAAATTAGGTATAAAAACACATGGAAAAAAGTAATCATAACCAGATACTGAGGAATCTGAGGGGAATGCTTAACGTGGCTTAAACAAAAATTAAATGTTCCTATATCAAAATATTATTTATCAGATAAATGAAGAAAATTATGATAATTTATTTTATTACATACAACTGATTTATTTCCGTTATAAAATATTTACAACTTTTAATAAAATTATCGATTAAAGGATATGTCTACCTGTACAAAGATTGATAAAAAGGCTATGAAATTTCTAACTCAAAATAGTTAGAATTTTATTAGAACCACTCCGAAGTCACTGCCATGTGGATAAAGATTATTTAATTTTGTGCTTCATTTCAATATCATGACGACAATTTCACTATTAATGGTATTGTAACTCAATGTGTTTGTATGTCTCCACATGCATCTCATAGATGGTACCAATGTCCTAAGGATGTATAATGAAAAGGGGTATATTCTTAAAATTGACACTTACAGAATTGAGCAGTGTAAGACAGAATTGCAGCCACTGTTTTGCTGAATACACGTGCACAATGTTTCACCTGCAAAAAAGATTAAATAAAATTTAGAATAAAATATATAACATTTTCTAGATCCAGTTTAAGCATAGCATTTACCATGGACTTTAGAATCCACAAACACATTTTATTTTCTTAATGCCAAATTACTTATTGTATCACTTGCTCACAGCCACACAATGTCATTCTGATTTCGAAATTATTTTTAAGTTATATTATTAAATTATACACAGAATGTATAGTAGAATATATATTACATATATATTCTACTACATTCTACAAACGCTATCTAGCTCTACCCATGGTAAGCCTAGCTTAAATAGCCATACTTAGATTTTTTTTTTTGTACACACATACTTTACATAGAAACAATTCATTGAAATGTAAAATAATCTTTAGGGTGAATTTTTTAACTGGACATAGATCAAAGGCTTTCGTGCTAGATTTTGATGAAATTAAAAATGCATAGTTGAATTTGTATAAAGAAATCAATATTTTTAGGCAGAGATATTCATCTTGTATGTTTTACAACAAAAACTGTAACCAAACAATATTGTATACCTTCATCTTTTTTATTTTATGAGGAATGACATGTTCATCGTTTAATTTGGGTAATAACCGCATTTGGGCGTGACTGCAATCGGTTTTATATGTTTCGACAATGTCGGTCCATTTCGCTATTCTGCCATTCAATTTTATGTCCTTCGTTAGGAAATTATTCCTCAGTCCTTTGAGCAGGTGAGGTGGGTCAAAAATAATATTGAGGTGATGATCATGTGAATTGAAAGTGTATATATAAGTGTGTATTCATTTCAGTAGCACCCATTCTAATTAATATTTCCAATAGACTATTTGACTCATTCTTTTTTATTCTTGAAAAATTACCACTGTATAAAAAATATGTGTAAATAACTGCTTAAGTGAAAAATTCTTAAGACAAGTAGATTTAAAGATATTTGATTTTGAAAATTCAATTTTTCGCGCCGCTTTAATCTCAATCTCAACATACAAAATCGTACCTGTGAGTGACGTCACACGCCTGTCGCGCGTAGTGCAAGAGAATATCGCGTTTATCTAGGTCTACGTTGCGTTTACACGTATGAAGTTATTAAAGTAATAGAATAGTAATAGTTATTTAATTTTTTTTTCTTTATTCCACTTAGTTGGCAGACAAGCTAGTTGAGTAATCTAAAAAGTTAAATATTGGGACTGCGTTTGATTGTTAAATTTTGTCTTACTGTGGGGATTAGAGTCATAGTTTCAGTTTGGTTAGGCAAAATAAGATTATTTTACGATGCATATTTTTTCAGAACAAACAAACATGTTAAGCAATATTGGGAAGAATCGGAAGACCATGTCAAGTAGTCTATCAGGTGAAATTGCTTGAAGGAGTCCATGCATACCTACATTTAGAACAAGACAGATTCATATTATTATACTAATATACATACCAAGACCTTGAAGGCTTTTGAGGGCAGACTGAAATGATGTGCCTTGATCACACACAAGTGCTACAAGCCAGTATCAACGACTGCACCAGTGACATTTTTTATAATGGACTTTAGTTGGATGGCAGATGTGGCTCCTTTACAGAAGTAAAAAGCAACTGGCTGTTGCCACCTGTAGATAGCACCCCTCAGCATAAAAACCAATGCATGGTCAGCTATTTCATTAGTTTTTTCATTTAGATCTACAAAGCCATCAATTCTATCTTTGCTTTTATCATAGGTCAGAGCAGGTTCCAGTGCAACTTCATCAAATAAAATTGAGCAATATTAGCGGTTTTCGGTCCAAGTTTCCACCTAAAAATTAATTAAATATTATAGGAAGGGATATTATAATAATAATTGAAGGAGGTAGGACACGGCGGTATTTCCGCCCAATTGAGCAGTCCGACTGGGGAAGTACCTCCGCCCTACGGTTATAATAACTTCGTGTTGTGTTCCCGGCGGTGAGTTGGGTAGCCAGAGCTCACTGGAGAGTTTTTGTGCTGTCAGTGGGATGACCAAAGGCTTGTCCTGCTTTGTCCTCTACACTGACGGCACAAAATTTCTGTTCTTACAGGGTCGGCAGCACGGATGTGACTCCACTGGTGTTACACACGTTCATAGGTCATGGTAACCACTTTCCATCAGGTGGGCTGTGTGCTTGTCTGCCACCAAAGTTGTATATTTAAAAAAAAATCAATAGTTTAGTTCATGTAAAATATTTTCTTAAATGTTAATAGAAAACAGAAATGTGTTGAAAATAAACATATTTTAAGTCTCACCTCTTGTTTTATTGCTGCAAATATATGCAAGTTAATTCCTGCATCTACATTTATTTCTGCAACAAATGTATTTAATGTTTCTTTGCTTGGGAGAATAAATATTTTTTTCAAAAAATTGTAGCATTTTGGGCTTTGTTTTAATATACAAAGAGAAATTAACTTTTCCTCTTTGGTAAATCTTCTGCCTTGAATTTTTTTATTCGATTGCATTATGTGCATCCACAATATTTTTTTCGCCAGCGGTGTTACATTTTGTGTAAGTTTTTCAAAAGACTTGGTTTTTGAAAAAGCAAGTGCCCTTTTTGCTCTTTTGCACATATCTAATTGTCGCTTGGACTTACTGTACTCTTTATACAGTTTTCGACAGTTAGGTGTAAGCGATGCCGTACTGTGTATCAAACGCATGCGGCGTCGTGACTTTTTAGGTGCATCTATAGTAACACCATCTGAAACATAGATTGTAATCGTTTACACTTTGAAATACATAAAATATTATACATGTACCTACAGGGTGACTGAGATACCTAAAATACTGAGGGGCAGGGGCATGATATTTGACGATCATATTTACAGATAAAAAAACACTAAATAAAATATTAACCGCCTACTAAGTAAACATACTGAAAGTTGTGTTATTAATGCAACCATTTTCAAAATTCAAACAGTGAAGATTGAAATGTTAATACAGATTTAAGAATTGTATAGAGAAGTAGTGAAATAATTTCTTACATTGTACAAGTAACTTTCAATAGTGTAAAGTTATATTTTTTGTTAAAGTATTAATCTTTGAAAGTGAAATTTCTTTTTTCTTACCATTTGCTACATATGTAACTGTTTCTTGACCTGACTGTGAACCAGATGTCACGGGGTTTGTAACTAAAACAAAAAATATATATAAAGACAACTTATTCCTCTCTCTCTCTCTTCCCCTTAACGTTACGAAGCTTTTTACCTTGGACTCCGGGGTCCGCTTTACCAGTCTTGGCTTTGACTAAATTTCGATATTTTTATTGAAGCGACTGCCCAACCCAGCCCAGTGAAATGGCAGAAGAGCATGGCAATGGCATTTTACTCGGTACTTATCAAAGACCCGAAATTTTCAATAAATTCGACATGTGTCTCGTTTTGGAGTTTTCGGGATTACAATTAAGGAAAAAAGATTGCAGACTTAAAATTTTCAATGAAATCAATGAGAGTATCGTTAAAATTTTCAATAAAATCAATATGGGTGATGATACATAAATTATTAACTTCCATAAAAAATTCAGTAAGTACCCGAAATAAACCTCGAAGGCGATTTCACTAAAAATATTGAATCCACCATCTTTGATAGCTAAATGGATGATAAATTCGTAATCAGCAACCCAGAAAACCCCCAAAACGATATCCATATCGATTTAATTAAAAATGTCGAGTCCGTCATCTTTTATCGTTAAATATATAAAAATGAATAACATAATATTCGTGACCAGAAACCCCAATAGCAAAAAAGGACCAAAAGTCGAGATAACCGACACCCACGCGAGAGATGCCACGGGCGTCAGCTAGTTATTTATAGCGTGAGTTGGTGGGCATCGAGTTAACAGGAATGCAATATGGCGATTTTTTTTTTTATACCTCTTAGTTGGCAGACAAGCACACGGCCCACCTGATGGGAAGCGGTTACCGTGGCCTATGGACGTATGCAACACCAGGGGTGTCACACTCGCCTCCTTCTGCGAGCAAGTAATGCTCGTGAAGGAGGAGGCGGGGCGGGAGCGGCAGTGGGAGCGACGAAGGATCGCAAGCCAAGCTGCCCGCGTACGAAGGCAACTCGGGCGTCGGAGGTCGATGAACGACCTCCGCCCCCCATGAGCGCCGGCCTGGGGGTGACAGGTGGAGCCGCCTGTCACCCTGGCAGAAGCAGGCCGCGGCCGTGGCGCGCGTGGCGCGCCTCCCCGTTTCCGGGGACGAGTTGGGGACTCTGTAGTCCCCACACCCGAGAAGAGGGCCAGATCGTGAGAGATGGCCCAGGGTCGGCCGGGGTGCGAGGGATATGCCTGTCAACCTCACCTTCGGCAACCAAAGTGACCCACAGGTGGCGTGCGTTTTAGTCGGTTCGAGTCCGACATAACCTCCTTCGCCGGCTCCGGTGGGGAGGTATCCGTGGGGATTTTGCGCACGTAAAAAAAAAAAAAAGGGTTGTCACACTCGCGCTGCCGACCATGAAGAAACCTTCTGATGCCCCTCTTGAAGAACCCCATATTGTAGGCGCTTGGGAAAACCGCAGCAGGGAGGTCATTCCACAGCTTGAGTGTGCGTGGGATGAAGTTTCTTTCATACCGCACAGTGCGCACCGTCTCAGGTCGCAATGTGTGGGGATGAATTCCCTGCCTATGGCGAGAGGTGCGATGATAGAATGTAGCTACGGGCATCATGTCAAACAATTCATCTGAGCACAAACCATTGTATAGGCGGTAGAACACACACAGTGAGGCAAAATCCCTCCTAAGGCTAAGAGGTTCCACTCTACCTGTGAGTATGGGATTGTCAACCAGCCTCAATGCCCGTCTTTGCAACGAGAATTTACGAAGACTTCCTAATTAGTCCAATTGAGTAGTCCGACTGGGAAAGTACCTCCACCCTACAGAATACCGCGGCCATAATAACCTCGGTGGCGGTGAGTAGGGTAGACAGAGCTCGCTGGAGAGTTTGTGTGCTGTCAGTGGGAAGTTCGAAAACTTGTCCTGCTTTGTCTTTTACACTGAAGGCAAAACTATCTGTCCTTAAAGGGTTGGGAGCGCGAGTGTAACTCCCTTGGTGTTGCACACATCCATAGGCCACGGTTACCACTTTCCATCAGGTGGGCCATGTGCTTGTCTGCCACCAAAGTAGTATAAAAAACAATTGCCGTATAAAAAAAGAAAATATAAAAAGTAATGTGACAACTCTGCCAAAATCGTAAACGTCTACGTATGTAACGTACTGCTGTGCCATCAGGTGGGGAGCAATAATACGATGTTTTTTGATCATCCAAATTGATGCAACTGAGGATTGCATATAATTCTGTGTTTTTATGACAATCAGAGTATCAAGTATCGACTACCCACCAAATTACTGCTGTACCATCAGGTGGGGAGCAATAATACGGTGTTTTTTGATCAACCGAACTGATGCAACTGAAGAACTTCATATAATTCGGTGCTTTTTGACAACCGGGCTACTGGACCTATCGACTACTCAGCAAATCACTGCTGTACCATCAGGTGGGGAGCAATAATACGATGTTTTTTGGACAACCGAATTGATGCAACTGAAGAATTGCATATAATTCGGTGATTTTTTGACAATCTGACTACTGCAACTATCGACTACCCACCAAATTACTGCTGTACCATCAGATGGGGAGCATAAATATGATGTTTTTTGATCAACTGAACTGATGCAACTGAAGAACTGCATATAATTCGGTGTTTTTTGACAACCGGACTACTGGACCTATCGACTACTCAGTAAATCACTGCTGTACCATTAGGTGGGGAGCAATAATACAATGTTTTTTGGACAACCGAATTGATGCAACTGAAGAACTGCATATATTTCGGTGTTTTTTGACAACTGGACTACTGGACCTATCGACTACTCAGCAAATCACTGCTGTACCATTAGGTGGGGAGCAATACCTAATACAATGTTTTATGGACAACCGAATTGATGCAACTGAAGAATTGCATATAATATATAATACAGGTTTAGAGGGAATTTTTTAGTAATTTCGGTTCTAATGTTTTTTATTAAAAAAGAAAAGAAGAATATAACAATAAAATATTTTTCTGATTTTGATAGAAAATCTATACTATCATGGGATGCATTGCATCTGCACTGTGGTCTACAGTCGACTACCAAATAATAAATATAATAATAATAAATACTGTGAAATTGTGAAGAAGTGTCTTATTTTTTCTTACCATTGGTCACAAATGTAACAGTTTCTTCAACTGACTGGGAAGCAGATGCCACAGGGTTAGCAACTAAAATATAAAAATAAAGGTAAAGACGCAATTCATGACTATATATATGTTATACTATTATAAGGTAGGTTTTCCACCGTTGGCGAATAAAGGACTAAGTATCGGCGATTTTCTCGCTCAAGAAACATGCAAGGGATATAACATTCCATTTTAATAAAAGAGATGCATATATTAATAGTTGATTGCTATTTGTTTACTCAGCGACGAGAGATAATTTACTCACTCAGCGATGCTCCCTTACTTGTTACTCCTTCATCGTTGCTGGTGGAACAACTAACTATTACTGTAGGTTGAAAAGAATCTGTAGTAAAATTAATTCCCCAAGTTTTTAAAAAGTAAAAAATATTAGAATTATTATTTACTAATTTACTAGCTGTGACCCTCAGCTTAATTCGTGGTAAATTTTACCCCTGTATGCATGTGGGTGCAAGATGCCTACAATACAAGTTCTTAGTTCTACAGGTATTCATTCTACAAAATGTTTTTCTTTTTTTAACCTAAGACACGTCAATTTGACTTCACCTCGCCCGATGGTAAGCTAATGTATGGAAACTACTCCACTCCCTTGGCTAGTGGCGTAATGATATTAAGCCAATAGTCTTCCTCATTAAATAGGATATCAAACACAAAAATATTTTTTCAATACGGACCTGTAGGTAATAGTTTTAAAATATTATTTAGATTTAATATCTTGTACGTCAGATTCTAATAAGATTTATAGTAGTGTATGATACTCTTACAAATTAGTTGAATAGTTGATGAGTTGATAAATACATTTGGCTTGGCTCACTGCCACATGTCTAGATTTAGCTTACATATATGAATTATAAATGAGTAAAATGATTCTTACCAGTGACATAACTATCAATCTGTTTACAGTAGTTATGGTCATGTTTAGTTTTGAAATATGTATAGTCAGCTATAGGCTTGATGTTCTCTGAAAGTAGGTACAATTGATAAAATGTTAACCATTAGCCAAATGGACACTAATCCTAACAATATTGCATGCAAGGAGATCTCTCTTTCTAGAAATAACTTCCTATACAGATTGTATGGAACGACAGGAATTTATTTATTCCAATCTTATTAGGGTTCCATACCTCAATAGGAAAAAAACCGGAAACATAATAGGATCACTTGGTTGTCCATCTGTCTGTGTCTGTTAAGACCTTTTTCTCAGGAATGCATGGAGGTATCAAGTTGAAATTCATACTATATACTCAGATCAGTATCGTATTGAAACAGTGCAAAAAGCAAACTTTGATCTATTTAGCGTTCGTCTCTGAATGCAATTTTGTGCGAAATCCTCGGAGTTTAAGTCTAACTTGACCTGTTTTTTTATTTAATATAGTCGCAATATCGTAACACTGAAGGACTGATAGTACATAAATATTGAAAATTTGGATGCAAGTAATGTATTCAACGACGGGTGATACTTAAATTTTAAAGTTTACTTACCAATATCAATAACCGGCGTATGGGGTACTCCGCTAGTAATCTCGTCAGCCGTAAAAAGTGTAGGATAAGCACCATAACGTAGTCTCCGTTTAGGCGTTATTTATCGCTTCTCAAAATGCTTTTCTCAAACATAGAGTTTACGAAGCTCACTGTAACTTCTTTCCCCCGTAGCTACACACTTTAACCATTTTTTGAGTCCTATCTCAGTCTTTGGAAATTGATGCAGTTTGACGATATTACGTCTACTGTTACAATTTACAACACAAGTGCTTGTTGAACATAATGTAATTCACGAAGTTTGTACACAACAATAATGTACGATGCACAATAAACTGTAATTAACTGTATACTATATATATATACTACTGGCTGAAGGTAGTTAGAGTTTTGACAGTTTAAAAAACCAACGGATTTTCGCTTTGATCTATGGTTTTCCGGGGGATTTGAAGAGGGCAGGGACGGAGGTAGCTGTCAAAATCTAAACTTGAACCATAGACATACAGGCAAGTTTTTTTCTTTGGAGATTTATGCCCCATGGTGCGACCCCTAAAATCCAACCACACGTCCTGATCGACTACCTGAATCTCGTGGGGGGTGGGTGGACACATGGAAACAAATTTACTGGCGTGGCTAACGTGGCTCTGGTAAAATATCTTGAAAAACTTTACATTGGCGTCTCGCCATTAATAATTTTATAAACTACTGCGGGACATTGGCGGAATTGATGCTAAAAGCACAGAGTCATTAATCAAGAATTGAATTGAATTGAATAAGAATTGAATTGAATGAGATAAATAATTACAAACACAAGTTTCCATTTCGCTAATATCTTAACCGACGTATATTAAAATCAATAACAATAAACTTTGTACTGTGCAGGTGGGTAACAATAAAAATAAAATTCCATTATCATCAACATGAAGAAGCTGCTGATATGTAGAATTTGTATATCGGACGACATTTCTCCTTGTTCAATTATCAATACGGATCTACAAGAGAAGTACGGGTCATTGACTATGATGCCGGTAAGTAGTCCTGTTCCTCACAAGATAAATAACAATATACGGGTCCATGACTTTGTAAGTGGGCAGCTTAAATTCTGAAGTCTCTTCACCTAAGCTACTGTTGTTGGGAACAAATAGTAATCAGATTTTGTTCATCAATTTGTTACAAAACTTAGGTCTGCGACCTCTGTAGTCCGAGTCTTGTGAATCCTCCAAGCACAAGAAGAAATGTCTCCAGAGTGAGCAGCTGCTCATACAGTTGCTGATAAGTAATGTGGTGAGTGGACCCATTATTCAGTAACAAACACTACTAACAGATCAGAAATCTCTAAATTCAGTTTTGAAGTATATATCACAGAACAATTCATATTATTTATATATTTCATTCGTCTGACATGTGTATGTGATGTGAGTTGTTTCAATAAAAAATATGACATAACATAACATAACTTAAACTCACCCCTATATTCCCGAAGGGGTAGGCAGAGGTACTGGCACCCACATTTTTCCAGTTTATGGTTAAGTCCTAATGTAATAAGTGGCGAGCCTATTGCAATTAACGGGGCACTTATAAACCTGTGGTAAATTCTGTTCTAATGAATCTGTCTAGGACAAAATGATTTTTAGCTGTGACTTTGAGTGTGTTGCTGTTATTTAATCTTGTTGGTACAACATTATTTTTTGTGTTTTATCTGCAGTCAGTCTCTTTACTATAACCAGATTTGTTGTTTACTGGTTATATTTTATAAAGTGTGGAGATATCTCCTCATTAGGTTGTGCAGGCCAGATAGGTATAATAGGCATAAGTATGTCCCTTTGTTAAGCCTTTTGGTGTAGCTCTGATGTGTTAGCCCGGCAGCAGGGCATTGGCATGGTTTTCCAAACATTTCTGGTACTTCAGGGCAGTCTTTTGGATTTCCTCCTTCACAGTGTTCACTTGAAGGTTCTCATGAATCTCTTCACTGGTGACAAGTAAAGGGGCTTGTGATATTGTGCTCAGAATAATTTCACAAGCCCCTTTGCTTGTTGTTTAATGTAAACCCCACAGCCATCCCATACATCCAAACTGGCTTTTATATGGTCTTGTAGATTAACACTTTGTTGTGTATGGACTGTGTGCTATTGCGTTCAACTAACCAGTGAAGGTCCCGGTACGGTCGTTTTTCTACGATGCAAAGTGAACAGAATTGCGAAGCGATTCGATGCGATTTCACGTGAATCCAATGTGATGCGGCGCGACGAGGCGGGCGGCGGTGAATATATCAAGCGCGTCGCGCCGCACCGGAATTACGTGCATTTCGTTACGTAGGCCACTTCAATACGTGTCGAATCACAATCACATCGCCCTGCCTCACGTTTGCTTCAAAATCGCTCACGTAGGACGCCGCTTAACGTAGGATGCCGCAAAAAAGAAACTCAAAAAAGGGCATGCTTAATTTCAACGCGGGTACGATGCAATAATTTGAAAATGTGAATTAGTTAAGAGTACTCAGTGGAGCGAATAGTCCTATTTAGATAAAAGTACTTGAGGACACCCTTATACTCGCCGTTAGAAATGTCTAATTGGCAGAAGAGCTACCAGTGATAACAATAGTACAGGCCGTACAGGATAAATGCAAAATTAATCGAGCCTATAAGTGCAGATATGGTTTAATAGGCATAAGGATATTCCCCTTCCCCTTCCCCGTCCTAGGCACCTTGATCGCCAGATTTACACCCTATAGAAATTCTGAGTGCCGTAATCATTCAACGGTGGCTCAATCCAAATGAGCGAACTTCTGGCGCAATAGAGGATTATTGTTTACAAACATACTTTAGTATAATGATATTTTTTTAATAGATTCAATGCGGTCCAGAATGCAAGTGGTAGTAGATATTAACGGTGGTTAGGCTGTTTATGAATAGATTGTTATGACAGCTGTTGCCCACGGCGCCGCCCACGTGAAAATCTGATGCACTTCCCGATACCCATCGGAACCTATGCCAGGGTAAAAAAGGGATTATTTGTAGTCTGGAAAGACTACATATTATCCCTGTACTAAATTTCAGCAGTTAGAGCGTCATTTAATAACATTCTTCACAAACTTTCAACTTCCATTTGGACTGAGATCTCACTGAAGCACCTGTCCTTTTTTTAGACGGAGCCACCTCATACAACTCCACGGAATTATTGGAACCAAAACAAAACAACCTACTTCTGATTCGACGATTAAATCTGAAGAAGACTGAATTACAAATATGTCGTGAACTTGCACTGTTCTGCAATCTACGTGCAAAGTGAAATATGTACATAGTTACTATTATACGAGGTTTGCTCGCATTAAGAGCGTGAGTCTAACTTCTCTGGATGACAAATACCTTAGGTGACTCAGAACATAGATTTTAGTAGTGGATTAGGCCTATAGGGGAGACCACTGATAAAAAAAACGCACCTAGTTCTCAACCTCCGAGGTGGTGTGGAATAGAGAATAACAGTTTATTGTAGTCTGAGAATGAATGATTTTCATACAAAGAAATAAAAAAAAAATAGCTTAAACCAAAGCGCAGCTAACTGTAGTAGATGATTAAAGGAATATAAATTATTTAAAAACATGGAGTAAATTAGAGGTTATTGATATTTTAAAGACTTAAGTGAATTTCATCAAAAACAATAATATATTTTATCCTAAAGCACAGCAACACCATACGCAAAGCGTAGTAGCTAACTCAATAGACGTCAGAATCCAATCAAATAGCTGAACAAGTAGGTACTTACCAAGTCGTAGAGCGAAACGTTAACCCAATGGCTGAACCACATATATTATAGTCCTTTATATTGAACTGATGCCTTCGTTATTTTTTTATTTCTCTATTTTTTAGTTTAGTTTAGTGACTGAAGTCGATAGAGCCCCTATTTCCGGGGCCCGCTTATCCGTTCTCGTTTTTATTTTGCTTGTCTATTTTATGCATATATAAATATATATAAATAACCTGTATAATCAATCAATCAATCAAACATCTTAGCAACACTGAAGGGACGATGACCTATTTATAATAAATTAGGTGAGAATGAACTACACAATTCTGTGATTTATTCTAAGTCTACGAGTCTACGTCGTAGACAGCAGACGGAGAATAACGTAGACAGAATGTATTCTCTCTCTATGGAGAATAGCCACGCCCCGATAACTACGTTTTAACGGCGGCGCTTGGTTACATTCTCTTTATATCCGCCGTAGACAGAATCCTGAGAATGAACTAGTCTATAGTTTATTCTCAGTCTACGTGGTCTACAAATTTAGTATTGTATTCTCTTTGATTTTTGATCATGACTTTTTGACGTTGATCTAAAAATATTTCAGATCTACCACTTTTTGTTAAGTGTACAATTATGTTTTTGTGTTTTATTTATATTAATCTACATTGATATATTATTTTGTACTATATTTTTTATTTTTTACAACTTTATCGGGAGGACAAATATTGATCAACCTAAAATGCCACTTTTCCCGTCGAATATACCTCCCAAAACTGTGGTAAAATCACGTCATCCCTGGGAAAGTCGGATCAAAGCGAAGTATTCCAATGCACATAAACATGCTCACAACTCTGTGAAAAATCCCATATATCCTGTTCCCAAAACAAGCAACGTACTAGAAACGGTAGATCTTAAAAATAAGCGCACAAAGTTTACAGTGATCGGGAACAGAGTTACAAAAGAATTTATTTATTGTCTCTATTTGGTAAAGGGATTACATAAGACCAAGGAGAAGTGGTTTGAAGCTCCCGTGATAAGAGGTGTGCACATTAACTTGCTGACATTACCTACTAACTACTGTTTATTAAAAAGTTATCGTCTGAAGAATTGCTGTTCAGGAGCCCCCTAAAATCCAACCACAAACAAGGCCTGGTCGACGACCTGAAACTACGATTTTAGTGAATTTGTACCTACAAATATCTACCTTACAGGTGTAACAGGAGTAGAATGGCCGAAAGCATGGAATGATTTAAAACTGAAATATGGCAGCTCAGTATACTGTTTAAAATCACAAGTCGCTGTACTGAAAAATGACGAATTCCTTGGTGGCGAAAATGAACTAAAAGAGTTTGTGGAGGACAGATACGTTTACAACGTATATCTAGATTATTACAAAGAAGGAATTCAACAGTTTGCCAATTTCATAAAATCATCTGGTGTGAGTACAAATTTGTCATCTAACTCCTCCTAAATGGATGGATCGATTTTGTGTCTCTGTGGCACTGTTTTTCTGGGCAGTACAACATCTACTGGGATTGATAGTTAATTTCTGTTTCAAACCTATCTTGTATAATAATATCGCACCTGTATATAGTGTGTGTGACAAAAACAAAAATAAGTAATAATAATAATAAGTATTGTTGGTGCTTCATTACTAGTCTTTCACGATAACAAATCTTTTGCCCATACTACTGTGTGGTGACGGAGAAAGAAAACTAGTATCACCACCCCATCTCCTCCGAAGGGTCTCGTAAGAGGGGACTAACGGCAAAATACGCAGACGATAATATCGTCTGCATAGAAGGAAAACTCGAAAAACAGTTGGCCAAAGCTTTCAGGAGAGGCCTATGTCCAGCAGTGGACTGGCGATAATCTAATTGATTGATTGGCTAATATCTAGTAGCATTCATAGAAGTCATTATCTTTCAATCATATTTTTTTTGCAGAGGCCCTGCGTTTACATGCATATTTCTATTGATAGTAAACCGGCAGGATGTTTGATATTTATGGTGAGCTAAGCCGTTTATTAGCACTATTACCATACTATACACTTTCAATGCTATGCCATGGTTCCGATAGTAAATAGAATATTTTCATGTAAAGTAAAAACATGTAAGGCAATAGGACCGATTTCCAGTTCAAAGTTACCACTGTATACTGTATTGAAATAGATTTTTAATCCACAATGAACATCCGTATTTAGAAATGTTGTACCTACGGATATTTTCAGTTATATGTAGATGTCGCCCCGCTTACATGCCAAAACTTCATGAAGATGTGTCATTCAACTAGAGGTGGCTACTCAGGCTCTCCTGTACACCGCATCGTGCAAGACTGTTGGATACAGTGTGGAGGTTTCGTTCTAAAAAGCTCTGACCCAATACTCTGTGAAAATTACATTGTTCCACATGACAGACGTGGGGTTCTTGGCATGGCTAACGACGGCAGGTAATTTATGACTCCTTAGTCCTGGTGATAGTGTTACTTTAGATATGAACTACCTTTCTTTAAGCAACGCATGAAGTGATCGTTGTCGCTGGCTGCCCGAACTTCGATACTGCTAATTGTGAACCACTGTTTAACTTAACCTGTCTGACTTAACCTGCAATACCCTGCCCCAAGCCACAATCTTATTATTTCTTACAGTCTGAAGAGTCTTTCTAATCTGAAGGGGTGTTGCTGACAAAAACCTTAACTGACTTCAAAAAGGAAGGTTCTCAATTCGTCGGAATCTATTTTACAAGCTTTTTATTAACTTTCAATGTATTTCATGTATGTAGGTATCTATGTTTGTTCTGGTCAAATATTGCAATTCGATTTTTAAGCAGATATCATCAACCGATTTTGATGAAATTTTGCAAATACTTTCCATTTGGATGGCAATGCATTAATATGTGATCATGGAGTGGTTCTGGTGATGAAGTAAGCAGGTGATCATAGGCACTCTAAAATGAAAGTACCTTTTTTTATGTCGACCATGAGTACCATGACCACTGAATGAGTTTATGTGCATAATGAAGTCGAACTATTGTGAGGCTTATATACTATGCCCTGCTGATGCCTGAATGAGTGTGAATGTTGAACCCGGTACAGCTTGACCTAGGCGTACCGTACAATATGTTAATCAGATCAAGCATATTTTATTGAATACCTCGATTCTGCTAATTTTATGTCATATTAAAACCATTGCCAACACTGCAAACAATGCCATGTAATTTAAGACTTTACTGTTATGCTGTTAGTTTTAAATTAAATGGCATCTTGAGGCATCTTTAAATCAATATGAATAAAGTTCAAAATATAATGTCATTCCTTGCAGCAGTATAACAATGATTTTGCTATGAAATAAAATTAGTAGAAGCGGGGCCTGGTCACGGGAATTATGCCCGCAACCGGCGGAAAACAGTTATGACTGGTAAGTGGAACAACGTCTCTCAGAGCGGCGTGACTTTATAATATATATTTGTGGTATCTTGTTGTTCAATTCTAATCGGGAATCGCATTCAATAAAAATATATGTTTGCAGACACGTAGATTGTTCAACACAATTCTTTGTACTACTACAACCTGCTTCTTGGATGAACAACAGATATGTTGCGTTTGGTCAACTGATTGAAGGTGAAGGAACTCTTAGTAAAATAGAGAGTGTTACGACGCAGTACGAATCGCCAATATCTGATATAGTAATTGATAAAGCTGGAATATTAAACTTGGATTGTCAAAGAATGCCGATAAATAGTGGTGTCAATGAATACATTGAACGACATACCGAAGATCTAGTTGTGCTTGGGGATTTGTTTTTTGAGGTAATTATCGATGTACCGGATATGTTCGGTCGTGCTAGGTGGTACACCTCTAAGTTGGGTTACCAAATTTAAATACTTGGGTCATTGGGCCACCAATGACCTGTGGTCTGAAGGACAAAGAAGATATAGAGACAGAGTGTCGTTGGCTGTTCGTTGCAATATGCTGATCCGAAGTTTTGTACGATGTATGAACGCAGTAAAAATTCTACTGTTCAAAACATTTTGTAGTGCTTTTTCTTCGTACAGCCGTTGGTTAAATTTTATACAGCAATCATATAGTAACTGGCGCGTTCAATGTTATAATGCGTTCAGGATACTATTGGGGCTGCTTCGGTGTTGCAGCGCATCTGGCATGTTTGGAGAGGCTTACACAGCTGACTTTACGGCATAATAAGAAAGTGCACCGCTTCCATACTCGTGAGACTTCGCCATAGCACCAATGGCCTTCTGAGCGTTTTTAAAGATAGATGTTTTTTATACCACTTGGTTGGTAGACAAGCACACGGCCCGCCTGATGGAAAGTGGTTACCGTGGTCTATGGTCGTGTGCAACACCAAGGGCGTCACAATCGCGCAGCCAACCCTGTAAGCACAAGAGTATCTGTGCCGTCAGTGTAAAAGATAAAGAAGGACAAGGTTTTGGTCTTCCCACTGACAGTACTAAAACTCTTCAATGAGCTCTGACTACCCTACTCACCGCCGGGAACACAACATGAGATTATTATGGCCGCGGTATTCTGTAGGGGGGAGGTACTTCCCCAGTCGGACTGCTCAATTGGACGGAAATACCGTCGTGTCCTACCTCCTGCTGTAGGTGATAGGTGGGACTCACCCTTGCTGGGTCCGCGTAACATAGGTACATACTGACAGACTTACTTTCGTATTTATAATATTAGTATTGATATGGATTTTCAAATTAAATTACGGTAGGTGTAAATGAATATCTATAGATAAATGGCTTAAGCTTTATACCTAGAATAAATTAATGTCTGCGATATTTTTTTTATGTTTTAGTTAATACTAGATAACGTATTCAACGTAATTAAATTCAAAATCTTAGAAAGGATTGCGAAAATAGAATCTGGTGAAATTGAAGAGGAGGAGAAGCCTGTACGCAAGCGTGATAGGTTAATGCTTATAACTTACATAGCTCGTAGATAAATGTGGTGTAAAGGGCCAGTCAAGACTTCGGAGCCCAAGCCAACCGCACCTGCTAGCTGGTGTACCTGCTGGTTTGTTAACCAGCATCCATCCACCATCTGTTGATGCTAACTGTTAACAGACACTGGTGCAGGATTTCCTCTTAGTAGGTAGTCGCTTTCGTAAAAGTTAAGCCAAATCAAGAGAAGAAGATCAAGAGAAATAGTAAGTTCCATGATTTAATCGCGGAAAGTCCCGAGCCGTTGTATAATTATGAAGATGAAGAAAGCCAAGCGGTCCCAAAACTAAATTTTAGAAGTAACTGGGACTAACGACAAAAGCTTGGCAAAAGAAAAACATTTTTTTTATACCACTTAGGTGGCAGACTAGCTCACGGCCCACCTGATAGATAGTGTTTACTGTGACCTATGGATGTGTGCAACACTAGGGGAGTTGTTTGTTTCTGTGCCGGCCGTGTAGAAGTCAAAGCATTACAAGCCTTTGGTCTTCACACTGACAGCACAAAAACTCTCCAGTGAGCTCTGGCTGCCCTACTCACCGCCGGGAACACAACACGAGGTTATTATTATGGCCACAGTATTCTGTAGGGTCCCCAGTCGGACTGCTCAATTGAACGGAAATACCGTCGTACTTCCATCAAAATCAAGAAATCAGGATTAATTGAATCATACAAGGGCCAAAGTGATATGGGCACGTGGCCAAACCATCTTGGCACTCATTTACTCTCATTCATAGTTCACCTTGATACTCATTCATTCTACGTAGACTGAATGAGTACCTACTAGGGGAATGAAACACCAAGTATGTATGGCTCAGGTGAATGAGCAGGCCAGCCGGGTATCAAGATTTGAAAGGTTTAAAATTAATAAATACAGTACAAGAAGCTAAATGTAGCAGATGGCGGACTCTTCACGCTGCCTAACCCTGAGTGAAATAGGCGTGAGCTTATGTATATAATGTATACAATCAATGTAAAGTTTCATCTATTGAATTATTTAAATTTTGAATTATTTAGAGTGACTCGCAAGAAGCAAAAACAAGATGACCCTCAAAACACTAATAAAGAAAACAATGATTTTGATGTTGACGAATATGAGTACGAAGACGCGATGTATGAATATGAACCTGTTATCCCCGATCCTAGTAGCGTCGCGGTACCTACAAAGCTTTACTATCTACCCTTAACAGATGTACCTTACCCCGGAGAAGTTGACTCTATATACGACCTGAAAAAGTTAGTAATGTTTGTCTTTAGTTCTTACCATTTCCATAAAACAACCGGCTGCCGAAAAAGATTTTTATGACCAATAAACCTCTGCGTTATATAATAAAATCGAAACGACTAATCACATCTGTGACGGATCACAATTCCTTTATAGGAAAAAGGATCTAAGGAACAATAAGATTTTTTTTTTTTTTATATAGGACACGTCAATTAGACTTCGCCTTGCCTGATGGTAAGCTGAAAGCAAAGTCCCAGAAAAGAGGGTCACCATTACTTACACATACCGTGTGACAATGGTGACACTCAGCTTGACGGCCTCATCATATGCTTTTTCACGCCCGCTTAAAGGACCCGGGACTGTAGGAAGAAGGAAACACGTGAGCTGGTAATGAATTCCAGTCCAATGGTGCGACAGAGGAAAGAGTCTCCGAACCGCTTGGTTCTTGATCGGATGTTTTGCACCGTGTGCGGATGACATCTAAGACCTGCACGTGTTGTCCTGTGTAGGAAAGGGGATACATACATATTTCAGTTATTTTCTCTTAACTATGAATTAATATAATAAGTAATGATAATTTTTCATCCCGCAGGTTATTGAGAGGTGATTATTGTCTCGAGAGTGACCTGAAAAGGGATTCAAGTAACCCAAATGATGAACCATTCTACTATAAAATTCCTCAGAATATAATTGACACGCTATTCAACTATCTAACAGTAGACTTGGATATGTCAGGTAATAAGAATTGTATCGTACATACATATAATCATGCCTTTATCCCCGGAGGGTTAGGCAGAGGTAAATTAACCCACATTTCACCAATAATTAAATTCGGACCCACGTAATAGGGGATGAGCCTATTGCTCTCTCCCGGGCACTATTGTTAACTCAAGCCAATCAATCAATCAATTCATCTGAGGCTGAGTCTGGGCTGTATATATCTGTCTAATGTCAAACAGCCCTATCCCTTAGTCGCCTTGTACGACACCGCATGGGAAGAGATGGGGTGGTCCAAATTCTACTCTGCCAGGAACCACGCAGAATTGTATCGTACTACAAGTGTACAATGTACAATTGTACATACCTACGTTAAGTGATACGTTTTCATTTTCTTACTGAAGGTCTACAGTAGGCAAATAGGTACTTAATAAATTCCTAATTTTGGTCTGCAGACTCGAGTCTCAGTGAGGAGGATGAAGATCTGGTCAAGATGTACTTATTGTAAGAACTACCGAATTCTCACCTATTATACTACACTAGCTCCGCTCGTATGTATACAACCTACAACCTATTCTCAAACCTAAGGATTCATTACCAGCACACGTGTTTCCTTCTTCCTACAGTCCTTTAAACGAGGCGTGAAAAAGCATCTAATGAGGCTGCCAAGCTGAGTGCCACCATTTTAACATTAGTGTCTGTAATGGTAACACTCTTTCCTGAGACTTTGCCTTTAGTTTACCATCAAGCGAGGTGAAATCAAGTTGACGTGTCCTAGACCATTTGGTTTAAGCGGGTGGTTTAAATTAAATGAATGTATTTTTGTAATGATTTGAACAAATAAAAATAAAAAAAGATTACAAAAAATATCATGAAAATCAGTAAAGCCGTTTCGGACTTCGAAGACGTTTGATTACAAACACTGGGACACTTATATATTTAATAAATAAATAGGTTACGTATCAAAATATTGATTTTCAAAATCCCGAATTCAAAATACCAAAGCTCTAAATCCCGAATATACGAAATACCGAAGGTACAATATACCAAAGTTCAATATCCCGAAGTTCCGAATCCCGAAAGTTTAAATCCCGAAAATTATATTTAAATACATTGCTGATGGAAGGCGTTCTGGTTTAATTTTTATAGTTTTAACTACGAATTTCTCTATATGTAGGTATGTTTGTAAAATATGTATTTACAAAAAAGGTATCTTAAGAATATTTATCCGCATTGTAGATTCCATAACACAAGCTACATAGTTCCCATGCATATACATACATATACATATACATATACATATACATATACATATACATATACATATACATATACATATACATATACATATACATATACATATACATATACATATACATATACATATACATATACATATACATATACATATACATATACATATACATATACATATACATATACATATACATATACATATACATATACATATACATATACATATACATATACATATACATATACATATACATATACATATACATATACATATACATATACATATACATATACATATACATATACATATACATATACATATACATATACATATACATATACATATACATATACATATACATATACATATACATATACATATACATATACATATACATATACATATACATATACATATACATATACATACATGCTTACCATGGGTCTAGATAGCGTTGTGTAGGATGTTGTAGAATATTTATTTATTTCAAATGACTACTTAGTCTATATTAAGTCATTCGTTACGTCGCCGTCGCGTCGTATGTTAGTGCACCCGATAGGTAATTTATAATATATAACAAGCAGTGCTATATGTACAACCTCCATGTTGGGACGCGCAGTATCCAACCCGCATAATACGATTTGGATAGATTAGCTTATTACTCGTAGCCGTAGCCATTAGCCATCGTAAATAATCACGATGGCTTAAGCATTAGCCATCGTAATTATTTTTTATTATAACCACCTAAACAATACCACCCATTTTGTACTTTGGGATACGTACTTTCGGTATTTTGAAAATTTGGTCAAACGAACATTTGGTATATTGAACTTCGATCTTTCGTACATCGGTATTAAGAAATTCGGGATTTTGATATGTAACCATCGAATATTGTGAACAGACCTGTATCATAGTCTTGGAGCCCACGGGAATCATATTGTCGAGCGAGCGGAAATAAATAATTTTGTTAGCATCCATAAGTTTACACCATAACTTATTGGTTTAGTTAAATGTTTATATACCTACTAAAACTCTGTCATTGTGGTGGGTGGTTTTGATTGACTAAAATGAAACGGAAATGGGCGGAGCAATCAAGAAACAATGTTTAAAAACGACTGTAACGTCGTTATTAATTGTTTCTGAATGTTCGTATGATTATTATCCCAACGTCGTTCCAAGATGGTTGCATAGGAGAATTTTAATATTCAAAACGAGTCTCAGTAGCTCAGTTGTCAGAGCAGAGTCCCGTCTGATCATTCACTTTTCCAGTCGTAATCGATTTGAAAAGTAAGCATAGTAATTGCTTTAAAAATTCATTGAATAGACTAGTAAGTAGATAAAATAAATATGAAAACAATACAGAATATACCTCTACAAACCTGCAGGTACAGACATCAAAGAATTCCTCCCCATCGATGTCAACCAGGAGGGTGGTCAGAAGGCTGGCGGCATTGCCACGTAGAATGACAATACCAATCCTTTCCGCAAGGAATAAACCAGCCTTCTGGTCTGGTCATGGTTAGCGCCTGTTAAACGTTTAGAAATGTGTCTAAACAAAAGACGGGCACTTGGACCCCATGATCCCAGCGTCTCGACCCCAAACGGCTCAAATATGTAAATAACCACATAAATTAGTTTTGTTGTTTGAGGGTCTGTGCCTACGCAGCAGCAGTGCAGATTCAGTCTGCAGTCCCTGGAAGACAGCGCATGGGTGTCAGCACTTCCAAGGCACCAACGTCCAGTCTGGCCTTTTGTCATCGTCACGCGCCAAACCAATAGTTTCTAATACGACTGGAATGCCAGCGGTGACAAGAGTCCGACGGCTTATGTCATTGATATTCACATGCCGCGACAGCCGTCCCGCGTTCCTGCTGCATGAGAGGTCATGGTGTTCAAGGCTACCAACTTCTTCTCCACAGCGACATCGATGCGAAGAAACACAAGGAGCTCCTAAACGGAGGCAAGCAGCGATAAGAAATGTTGGGCGATGGTAGGGCCTCAAGCCAAACACTAGATTCCCGTTACCCCACAGCCAAAAGGCGAACACGCTCCGCAACATTAGTAAAAGTAAAAATTAGATGTTTTCTCACCATGTTGCAGAGCGGCACTTCCCATGTCTCCGAGAAGATGAGTTGACTGGCAAATCAGCGTTTGGACCAACATTTTTCCAGCATTTAAGGCCTCGGCCTTGCTGGCACTGCCGAATTAGTTAGGCTAAGGGTTAAGATTTTTCTAACTATTTTATCCGTGTCATGCCCTAAATACCAAAATGCTGTAGACTTACGTCAGTAATTTTGCGAACGCTGAGCACGGATGCCTGAAGCCAGACTCGGTCGTTCATATCTACATTTACAACTCTGCATAGTGTGTTTTGAATCACACTATCCATTTTACCTAAACGAGCCAAATACTTAAACATTTGAGTTGAATAGAGAACATGTGTAATTTTAGAATATAACACACAAAATCAAAAGACAATATCGAAGTGTAGTGAAAGCAGAATGGATGTTAATTTGTTGCAATCGGTCTAAAATTTTCAATATTATATTATCAATAATTCAGATAATTGTAGTATATAAAGAATTAGGTATCTACAAAAATAAACATGATAATTAATTATAACAGATTACCTACCGAATATTGATTGGATTATCTTTTACAGAGAAAATAATGACACAGTCAGTTTCGCTGGTCGTATTATTACTCAAATGGCAAACTTCTCAGAAAAATTACGGCTATTCGACGGCACAATGGCTGAAAAAAATAAGTTAGTTTATTTACCTTTTTACGGTAGAAAATGTCATTTTTAACCTACTCTGTATACCCAGTAATAGGGAAACGCTTCCGAAAATTTAGACAGACGAAATATAGCCACTAACGATTTCTTTTATTTGCAGCAGGGACGTACTTGCCGATGAAAATCTAAGATTAATTCGGTATAAAGGTTTTTCTAAATATTTTTCCATTACTTATCTGTTTCTTTTTTAATTTTTTACCCTTTTTTTGTAGCGAGGTTCATAAAGAACTAGCGACTGTACGAAAGAAGTAAGTGACCTTTCAGTGTTCATCAAGCACAGGGTACCATTAATATTGTCACTAGTTACCAGTGTTTTACTTCTATCCTTTGAATCAAGAGGAGCGGCTCATGCTATTGCGTATATGCCACATTACTGTGAAAATTATCAAAATGATGTGTAAGGCAAAATTACGTTTACATTTAGGGTCATAACCACCCTATTCAAAATTAACTATGAATAATCACGTCCCTCTTTTTGTGTTATGGTGCGACACTAACGAGAAGAGCATTTAACATTGATCGAAGATCAATCGATTGCAGTACTACATAAATATAAATATTAGGTATCTAATAGTCCCTATCAACATTATCTTAGCGTCGTTAGATCTTAGGCTTAGGCCTAGGAGGGCGCGGTCTGATCAGTATTTCTACTTATTTTTTAATAAATCGCCAAATTTATTGCTCCCAGTCTGATTGTTTAGTCCAAAAATTCTCCTTTTGATATATCCTATCCTATCTTTGTAAATAAGGTGAGATCATTGCCGTCTGGAACCCTGAGGAATGTCTTTGCCAAATCCTCGTCCATGTCCGTTAATTACACTACATTACACTACACTACACGTAAACTCTCTAGAAAAGTGGCAATACGTTTGTGAAATAGAATAAAATCTATACAAGTATTATTAAGTCACTACACAATACTATTTAGAGAATGAAATGAATCAAAAACCCGCCCCTCCCGGCGCGGAAGTGCCCATCACACCGCATTTCCACGCTGAATTGCCATGGCCAACCTTTGCACCAAAAACGCTCTGGAACGGGAGTCACATATTGCCTCTATGAGCCTTTCCGATATCTTATACAAAGTTTTTGGACTCCTTGCTCCAGCACCCCAAGGTGTACATCGCTATCGGCACAAAGTGGTAAAGTGGTTTGAAATCGACATATTTAATGGGTTTTTTTTGAGTCCCCGTCTTCCGCCGCGGCAGACTGAGAGTGAACGGTACGACTGAGGTGACTGGCGGCTACTGTGTGGAATAAAATAGAATAGACTGATCAATGTATGGAATTGACATACATTACGTTGAGGACTGGCAAGTAATTAGATATTTTGAAAATAAATTGATTTCGGGATTCGGTCCTTGCCAACTTGTGACGCCATTAATGGTAGCTTATTTAAAAAAAAATGTATCTACACATAAAAAAAACTGTTGTACCTTGTAATTTTAGAAGTGTATCACTGAGTGTATCAGAAACACAGCTACCTCGCGGTTTGATTCCTCGACGTCTAACCGGATATGTCCATCCAGAGGATGTAGCTTACCTTTTAGGAGAAAAGACAAAAGAAGAAGATGATGAGGATGACGATAATGATGATGATGAAAACCTACCTAGGTGATTACATTACAGATATCTATACTGTTACATAATTATGAAGAGGTCGTGTCTGTTTATTGGTTTTAAAAAACTTGGCCTAGGTTATATTAATGCTACGTAACACAAAAATATTTTTCTTGGACTTCTTATTTGATTGTCCACAATGTAATTTTAATGCGTTTTATTTGTTTAAAAGGTCTTGGCCAGACTTAAAATCTTTCGTTTGTTTGATTGCAATCGGTTAAAGAAAACCGGAGAAATGAGCAAAAACCGCACGGGCAGAGCCGCAGCCATAATCTTGGAACAATTTTAATTTTAAAATCACTCGAATTCCTTTTAGTCGCTTTCAACGGTGCCTGGTTCTATAGATATATATGACCCACATCTGGCTTGTCATACAACGCGTATCGATTCTTTTCTAAGGTGAATGTCAAAGCAGTAAAATTTTGATCATTTTATTTTATTATAAAAGGTCTTGGTCAGACTTTTTTATTTTTATTTGATAGCAATTGGTTGAGTAGAATCAGAGATATGAGCAAACGTGACGATAAGTGACATCCACGCGGGCCGAGTTGTGGGCATCAGCTAGTGTTACAAATGTGAATGTTTGTTTGAAATATCCGATTGGATCTAGCTGAAATTTGCCACAGCGACTTACCTATCACAATCGAGATAACAGGCTACCTTTTATCCCTGGAATGGGTTACCTCCCATCGGCTGCGGGTCTAGTGCGGGAACGGTATCAGCATTCCGAGGAGGCATCAGCTGTATGACACTTATTATCACACAACTACTTACTATGATAAAAAGACATATAACTTCTAATTTAAGCACGCACGAGGCCAGTTCGCGAATCCATCTCTTGCATCCAGATGATACAGGATCTTTCCATTTAAGAAGCTTACAGAAAGAACAAGATGAAAATAGGTGAAGTACTACTTAATCCATGTGTAATTAAGAACGAATGCTTTATCATATAGATATTAAGTTGGATAACCAAGTACAAGTAAAAGCTAATATACCAGTAGGTACCGTGATAATAGGTGTCCTGAAAAAAACAACTACTTAGGTATATTTTCGAGTTTGCGAGCTAATTTGTCCTTTCCCGTCATTAAGTACAGGTCAAATTAAAACCGCAGGCTTCTTTATAATTCAGTGTGGAATGAAACTCATTTTTTTTTGCGGGATTAGTCTCTTTCAAATATCCACTACCATAACTACCCACCATACACACGAGCACACAGAGTGATGACAGTTTGGTCCAAGAAAAGTTCAATATTTCTAAAACTTAGAAACTTCCCTTTTTAACCTAAATTTATTTGAATAGTGAGCATACTAATTGCTTTAGTTATTAAATTCAATATTTCCGTTCTCACTTGTAAATAACAATTTACGCCGCTTCCGGGAGCGAGATTTCACATTGATGCGTGCCTGCAATATAATACGGCCAAGATCGAGTACCTAACGAACAGGCAACTGAAAATGAATTGCTTTTTTATCTTCATAGGAAAGTCAAAATCGCGGCTTCTGCACATTTACTACATATTCCAAATCGAGCCAGTAAATTGCACTCAAATCTAAACCTTGAAAAAGCCGAATATGACACGCGGAGAACATCACTTCTGCAACGTCTTTACGAAGAGTTTGACGCCAATGATGATGACACTGTAGCGCCTACTTTAAAGAATTACAGGTTATTATATATATTTTAGCTAGCGTCATGTATGATATAGCAGAGTCATTGTCAATAAACATATTATTACCTAATTACTATAATAGGTATACACTCAGTAGGTATAATGTGATCAAAATAGGTTAAAAATGCCTAAATTAATTAATTTTCCTTAGGATAAAATATCCTATCATTGGTATCAGTCCTATTAATTATTGGCAATTTTGTTTTTAGTTTTACAGGATTCTTAGTTTTAGTTTAGTTTAAATAATCAATTAATCAATTACCCCACCGCAGTCCACTGCTGGACATAGGCCTCTCCCAATGTGCGCCATTCCTTCCGATCCTCTGCCTTCCGCATCCAGTCGGTCTCAGCCATCGTTTTCAGCTCGTCTGTCCATCTGGCCAGGGGGTGTCATTCCTTCTTTTTGCCTTCTCGTGTTCTCTATTCTAGGACTCGTTAGCTCCAATGGCCATCAGTCCTTCGAAAAACGTGGCCAGCCCACTGCCACTTCACTCCACTGTATTAAATCACCCGACTATACGAACAGCTTTTTTTAAATTGTTTATTTCCTCTTTTAGACCTTTGTCAGAGGCACATACAAAATCATACCTCCTTACGACCTCACATTTTGATGTTAGTCCGGATAACGAGCGAGAAAAGTATTTTCGTCATATTAATGCAGAAGAAAACTACTCCATTGACCAAATTCTCCAATTACAACATGGGAAAAAAGTTTTCCGCAAAATATCTTCAGATTACGTAAGAACTATAGACCAAATTGAACATTTACCGGCAAATTCCATAAGAAGTATTGAATACTCAAAGAAGCGTCCAGCGATCACTGTTGAAGAATATCAAAAAATGAATCGTGACCATGAGAATCAAGTGAAGACCACACAAGATAAAATGACATATACCAACCGACCCTCAAAATAGTAAGTCCAAAAGCTAGTTAATTTTAGTCATTACTTCACACAGCTATGAACTGTATTTTTATTTATAATACAGAAAGAGTTTTATGAATTAATCCTGGCTGATGGCAACCGGTTACCGCTATCCATTAATATTTGAATCAATGAATAATGAACATACATAAATACACATACTTATAATCACGCCTTCATCCCCGGTTTGACAGAGGTGAATTAACACCCACGTTTCATCAATCATTGCATTAGGTCCCACGTAATAGGGAGTGAGCTTATTGGCGTATTCTAGGCACTATTGTTGACTCGAGGCTTGCATCTGAGGCTGATGCTAAACAGCCCTATCCCTTAGTCGCCTTGTACTTCACCGCATGGGAAGAGATGGGGTAGCCCAAGTTCTAATCTGCCGGGAATGACACGGCTTGAATGATATTGCATTAATTCAAATTTGGGATGTAATATAATCTACAGTTTTGCATTTATGTAGGCTGCAGCTGATGCAGCTAAACTAAAATGAGAGTTTAAAAATTGAATTATCTTCAACGACGAGACGCAGTGACATTTACCGATAATATCTTTGATAGGTAATCATTTAATCAATGACACTATATTTATTTAATAATAAAACTTCTATAGCCCGCGGTAGCCTAGTGGTATGGGTAATGGACTGCTGAGACGAGGTCTCGGGTTCGATCCCACGTTTTACCATGGCACACACCAATGACTTTTCGATTCATTTCGAAGTTATGTGTGTATTTATCGCAGGTTTATAAGTGCCCGGTTAATGGCAATAGGCTCGCCACCTATTACATTGGGACCTAAACATAAACTGGCGAAATGTGGGTGCTAGCACCTCTGCCTACCCCTTCGGGGATATGGGTGTGAGTTTATGTTATGAGTTTATGTTAAAACTTCTATTATCAATAGGTCAAAGTAAAAAATACCCACCAGTTGCGGACTAACCTCTACAAGTACAAGGATTCATGTCCACAATTCTGCAAGAAAAAAAAATCGTAAACCATGGTACCCGAATGAATTCCGTCAGCTCTTTGATCCTAACATATCGATAAATGTAAAAAGGTATTTTGAGAAATTAAAAGAACTCGTTTTTTTAGATTTTTTAAAATTTTGTAGTTTAAACTATTTTATATGGTATTTTTTTTTATCTCGAACTAAATTCTAATTATTCTAATTATTATTAAAGGAGGTAGGACACGGCGGTATTTCCGCCCGATTGAGCAGTCCGACTGGGGTAGTACCTCCGCCCTACAGAATACCGCGGTTATAATAACTTCGTGTTGTGTTCCCAGCGGTGAGTAGGGTAGCCAGAGCTCACTGGAGAATTTGTGCTGTCAGTGGGAAGACTAAAGGCTTGTCCTGCTTTGTCTTCTGCTGACGGCACAGAAACTCTGTACTTACAGGGTTGGCAGCGCGACTGTGACTCCTCTGGTGTTACAGACGTCCATAGGTCACGGTAACCACTTTCCATCAGGTGGGCCGTGTGCTTGTCTGCCAACTAAGTGGTATAAAAAAAAATTTTTGAAGATACCTAATAAATTTTCGTTAATACGTTCAAGTAATTTCACTCACAATAGCCTAGTCTCGTATATTCATAGTCTTAGCCTACTAGAAATGTCAAAAAAAGTATAATATTGATTACTAAATATGGGTCAGAGATGTGTAGACAATAACAAGACTGCCAATGCCATATATTCGAACTGCGGATAGTTTTAAAACATCGTAATCACGCCATCCATGACAAAAATGGATCAAAAACAAATTAGACAAACAAAACAGCATGGTCGTAAACTTGTGGAACACTCTGCGCATCGAAATAATCGAATTGCTATTGAAAAGCAGAAAACTTTAGATGACCGTGTGAAGTTTACTGTAATCGGCAACAGAGTTACTAAAGAATTTATATATTGTATGTACGTGGTTGATAAATTGTATAACTACAGGCAAGAGCAATTTAAAGCTCCTTCAATACACGGTAAGTATTTAATCATAATCTAAGTTCTTGTTGTTACTTTTCTGTGTAAGCTAAGTATTTTTGTTGGTGAATGTACAATTTTAATTTTTCTGTTTCCCCTCAGTTAATACGGCACTATTAACCTGTTTTAGGTCTAACAAGTGTAGAATGGCTGAAAGCATTGAACGATTTAAGAAATCGATTCGGTAGTTTGGCATATTGTTTAAAATCAGAAGTTGTTGTATTGATTAACGATAAGTTCCTTGGCGGCGAAAAAGCGTTGAAAGAATATGTAGAATCAAAATATGTTTATAATTTACGTCTAGATTATTATAAAGAGGGGATCCAACAGTTTTACAATTATGTTAAGTCTTATGGTGTAAGTATCAATTGTAACATTTGTGGTGTCTTCAAACTTCAAAAAAGTCTCTTAGACTTTCGTACTTTCGACTTGAGGGTTAAAACACAAGCAAATCTCAAGTAAGTGAATGGTATTAAACGTGATTTTAAGCTTAGTAGCAACCAGGATTTCGATTTTTTTCTTTAGTTACATAATGTGTAGCTAGCTAGTTGAATACTTACTACATAATTGCATTAATTACAGATTAACTATTTTTAGCAATTTTCAGAGACCCTGTGCTTATTTAAATATTTCTATCAATGATAATCCTATAGGAACTTTGATATTTATGGTAAGTTGCCGATTTGTGTCGTAATTTTTAAGGTATGAATTTATGAAAGTTTTAGAAGCAGAGGCAGGCCCAAGAACACGTGGATGTAACGTAAAACAACTAAGGAGAGACTGATACTGCCTAACAGGAAAGTTGAAATAGAATAACGTATAACACCATTAACACATAACTGGGACTAAGCAGGCAAATGATGATGGGATCATGCCACCTTTTTTTATCGTGTGAATTATCCCCGCTGATACAATCTCCCAGAGCCATCTCTTTCGAGCTGGCCCTCTTCGGGTGTGGGGACTACGGAGACCTCATCCAATCCCCTGGCATGGGGAGGCGCGCAACTCGCGCCGTTGAGGGATCATGCCACCTGAGACTAGTTATAAAGAGTTCTTCTTTCAACAGCATGTACAAGTTATTGTTACCCACGCAAGTCACATAAGTAAGTTCTAGAGCTAGTAATGTTTTTAGCTATATATTGACATTGTTCCACAAACATGCCAAAATTTTCTGGAAATGTGTGAAGCAACCAAGAATGGTTATGAGGGAACCCTCATACATCGTATCGTCAGAGACTGCTGGATACAGTGTGGCGGATTCCATCTTGAAAGTAATAATGAACTCAATTGTGAAAACTTCACTGTACCACACGACAGACGCGGAGTCCTCTGCATGGCCAATGATGGAAGGTAATTTATGAATTACTTACTCATATTTTCATATTTGAGTGAACAATAAAGTGAAAGTGAAGAGGTGTCTCTTATTCAATATATGGATTTAGATCTTCGTCTAAGTCAAGCAGAGACATCCCGATAGTTGGTTCTGTTTTAATATACCTCACAAACTTTCTCTAACTTCTTGTTGCTTACTACCCTTTCGTGCAAGTCTGCTGGTTGCTACTGACTGAATTTTTTTTCTAAATACAATGTATCTATTCCTAGATCGACTTTCACTAACCTGTCCACTTATTTGGCTTGGCTCAGTGAAAGTTTTTATAGATTATTATTTTAAGGTAGAATCAAAAAGAGACTGGAGTCCAAGCCAACTTTAACTGCAAACCATTACATATTGATAGACTGTTTACAATGTGCCCCAAAGATTTTGGTGCGGCCTTTGACATAGACAGGTGCTTAAAATATAAAATACAATTACAGACATATCGATTGTTCAACTCAATTTTTTGTACTTCTACAAGCTGCTCCATGGATGAAAGATAAATATGTAGCATTTGGTCAACTTATTGATGGTGAAAAAACTCTTACAACCATAGAAAAAGTTCCAACGTGGCACGAATCACCAGAGGCTGATATAAAAATCGATAAAGCTGGCATTTTCGACATGGATTATCAAAATATACATATAAACAAACATACTAGTGCATACTTAGATAGCCATGTTGAAGATCTTGTTGCAATTGGAGAGTTATTTTACAAGGTAAGAGACTGAGAAGGGGTATTAGCTAACAATAATACACATAAAGTATGTAAGTGACTACTGTCCCATTTTTTCTATTTAATCAAATGTAACGGTACTTCATGACTAACATTATTTTCCACAGCCATCAATATGGTCCCAATATGGCCCTAATTAGCCAAACTTAGACGCTTAGGAGGGATCGCAGGATGCTATTGGGGTATTCTGTGATCTTTCCAAAGCATTTGATTAAGTTGACCACCAAACATTCTTGCTCAAGTTATGTCGATATGGTTTTGATAATAAATTTAGGATCTTACTTAATTGATAGGCTTCCGACTGTAGATGTGAACGACGTGAAGTCAAATGGTTCAAACTTCAGAATAGGTGTACCCCAGGAATCAGGACCTTTTCTCTTGGTCTATGTCAAAGACTTAACTTAGGTATATTGTCGAGGCAGGAGGTCTGATTGGAGGTAGGACATGACGGTATCTCCCGTCGAAAATTTAGCAGTCCGTCTGGGTAAGTACCTCCGCCCTACAAAATGCCACGGCTATAATAACCTTGTGTTGTGTTCCCGGCGGTGAGTAGGGTAACCAGAGCTCACTGGAGAGGTTTTGTGCTGTCAGTGGGAAGACTGAAGGCTTAAATTGACCCCACTGACTGGTGGGGGCGTAAAATGTTGGCGCGGTGGCCAGGGAGATCCGGTGAAACGGTTATCCGTTGGCCGCCCGCAGGTTGTACGGTTCCCGAACCTGGGGATTACTTAATCTCCACCCCAGGTGGCTGAACCAGCAGCCTGTGTAAAGTTCCCGGTGCTATAGCCGGCTAGGAGTGGACTCGGCTTCAGTATCTGGGAGGGGACCGGGGGCCCTTCCGTTTGATCACCTGCAGCGATCGGCGGACAGGGTAATTGAGCAGTACCCCACTGCGGATTTAGTATTCTTGGGGGACTTCAACGCTCACCACGTGGAGCGGTTGGGGTCTCCTAGGACTGATTTTGCGGGAAGGGCTGCTCACGACTTCGCTCTGACCTATGGGCTCTCTCAATTGGTGCAATCTATCACTAGAACACCAGAAATTGTGAACCGAAATTACGAACCAAGTAACACTCGCGCGGCCTGAACCACCGCTGCCACCTCAGTGGCGGCATGTGTGGCACTACAAGTCAGCAGACTGCGACGGACTGCGAGAATTCTTCGCGTCGTACCCGTGGAGGCAGCTTTGCTTCACTTCTGATGATCAAGCTCCTGTGCAATAGCAGTCGCTGATTCGATTCTAGAGGGTATGGAATGCTATATCTTCAACTGCTGGGTCACGACAGGAGTGAGCATACGCCCGTGGTTTAATAGGCCTCGCAGGGAAGCTAGAGACCGCAAGCAATCCGCATACAAGTCTTGGACCATGGCACTTGCCAATAAGGATCCGAACATCGTTGTAGTGAAGCAGAGTTGGACCAAAGTTAAAATCACGCAACAGGTGGTCCGGCGCGAGCTTAAGTCCCTTTTTTTTTTTACGTGCGCGATATCCACACGGATACCTCCCCACCGGAGCCGGTGGAGGAGGTTATGTCGGACTCTAACCGACTAAAACGCACGCCGCCTGTGGGTCGCTTTGGTTGTCGAAGGTGAGGTTGACAGGCATATCCCTCGCACCCCGGCCGACCCAGGGCCATCTCTCACGATCTGGCCCTCTTCTCGGGTGTGGGGACTACAGAGTCCCCAACTCGTCTCCGGAAACGGGGAGGCGCACCACGCTCGCCACCGCCGCGGCCTGCTTCTGCCAGGGTGACAGGCGGCTCCACCTGTCACCCCCAGGCCGGCGGCGCTCATGGGGGGCGGAGGTCGTTCATCGACCTCCGACGCCCGAGTTGCCTTCGTACGCGGGCAGCTTGTCTTGCGATCCTTCGTCGCTCCCGCTGCCGCTCCCGCCCCGCCTCCTCCTTCACGAGCATTACTTGCTCGCAGAAGGAGGCGCCGGCCGCCCACGCATCCGCGCAGCGAACCATCGCCGCGAGCAAGGTGGAGAGCGTGAGAACTCTCACTCCCAGGGCCGCCACAAGCTCCCGCCTCGGCGTCTCCCACGCCGGACACTCGGTGAGCGTGTGCGGACCTGAGTCCTCGCTCGCGTCGCAGTGATGGCACTCGGACGTTGGCTTTTTCTGCATCCGACGCAGATACTTTCCGAAGCATCCGTGCTCGGTGATCATCTGCGTCAGACGGTACGAGAGGCTGCCGTGTGGCCTTTCTAGCCACTCCCCCATGATGGGTCTTACCGCCGCTACTACGGCGTGCCCTAGCTTAAGTCCCTAGATGTTCGTAAGTCGAGTGGGCGGTATACCGGCGATGGTGCTTAAAAACGTACCCCGAGCTGTGCCCTGTACTTACACGTTTTTTCGCACTCTCATACTCCGCGAGGCAGGTCCCGGCCCTCATTCGTGCGCCCTGTGCCTAAGAAAGGTGACAGGACAGATCCGACCAATTACAGGCTTATCGCTATCACCTCCCTTCTCTCGAAGGTAATGGAGCGTGTTATTAATACACAGCTCCTGAGATACCTTGAGGGAAACGATCTACTTAGCGACCGACAGTATGGCTTTCGCCACCGTTGCTCTACCGGTGACCTTCTTGTGTATCTCACAAACCGGTGGGCGCAGGCCAAGTCTGGCACAAAGGTCTTCTTACGAAGTTGCCGTACTATGGACTCCCTGAGGGACTGTGCGAATGGATCTCCAGCTTTTTATCCAACAAAAGCATCCAAGCCGTCGTCGACGGCAGCTGCTCGGACCGCATGAACATAAACGCTGGTGTCCCGTCCCATAAAGCTCCGTGTTGTCTCCGACCCTGTTTCAGCTGCATATCAAAGACATGCTGTCTGTTCACCGGGTCTCCCTGACCACCACGCCGATATTTCGTGCCCGCACAAGTCAACGGTGCAACCTCAACCTTTGATCTTCCCACTGACAGCACAAAACCTCTCCAGTGAGCGCTGGCTTCCCTACTCATCGTCGGGAACACAACACAATGTTATTATAACTGCGGTATTCCATAGAGCGGAGGTACTTCCCCAGTTGGAATGCTCAATTGGGTCGAGATTTACCGTAGTGTCCTACGTCCTATGATGGAAAGCAGTCACCATAAACTATAGAAGATAATTCTCAAATATTTTCAGGTATTATTGGAAAATGTGTTTATGGCAGTTGATAAAAAACGGAACATATCAAAAAAGTACTTGGAAGATATTGATGTTCGTCCAGCTAAAAGGTCTTAAACTAAAAAACTTTGTCATCTTATAAAAAAATCAAAAGTGAAGAGTGACTTGTCTATTCTTATCGTATCATACTCAGTAGTAGGTAGGATTTTCGGTGCGATATACAGAATTCCACCAAGAGCGCACAGTAGGTATACTGAATGTCAGATGTCCCGATTTCAAAGTGCCTTCAGGTTTAAAGTAAAATTAAATAGTATTAGACACCTAAATGTTAAAAAATCATTATGATGACGTAACTACTTTGAAAGAAGTGCAGAGTGATGATTACTCCACCTACCTAACCACCACACAATTCTTTCTTATATAATGCTCATGACCACCTGATACGACCCGAATTGTATCTTTTCCTTGATTGTTCCATATGAGGTCTTTTTGGCCTGCCTCTTTCACCCTTCAATCTTCTCATCAAAAAAAAGCGTGTCGTATCAGGTGGCCATTCATTTTTATTCAACAATTCAAGATTTTCTAAATATCTACAAATATCTATCTATTAGGTTTATGGTGAAGAATGAAGAAAAAGAACATACATCAAATAGTCTTGTCCATGTGGCTTGCAATTCTAACAGGTCATATAGTGACGAAACAATGAACAGTGACCCTGGTGATTTATATGAGTTCGAAGAAAATACTCAGTGCCAGGAGAACACGATTGAAACTATGTGCAGCACAATCGTAAAGCCCGAAAAACCTTTCTATATACCTCTGACAGATGTCCCATATCCTGGAGAAGTCGACTCAAGATTTGATCTGAAAAAGTTGGTAAATTTATTTAAGACTGCATTTGTAATCCTGAATTGTTAAAATGTATTTTTTTTTATTGTTAAATTATTACAATAACATAACATAACATATGTTATGTTATGTTATGTTATGTTATGTTATTGTAATAATTTGATTTAAATTGTATTTATTTCTTATTAATTTCAATTTCTAATCCTGAATTGTTAAAATGTATTTTTTTTTTATTGTTGATAATTTAATCATTGTTTAATCTGTTTAATCTGTTCAATGTTCAAGTTGTGTACGTCAGTAATAGGGATGCATATTAGAAAAATTACCGCAATCCAAATTATGAATCAGAAGTGTACAATATGTATTCTGTAGATGTACCATTTTAAATAAATAAAAATAAAATAAAACCTTCTAGCAACAAATCACGACCAGAAAGCTTCTTTGGTGATCATTTATGACCCTTAAAATATGAGAACTAAATATGTAGGTAGTTACTTATATATATTTGTGCAATCCGTAGGTTACTAAGGGGTGATTATTGTCTAGAAAGTGATCTAGAAAATCATCCAATAAAGAGAAAGCAGGTGCGTCAGATACCTGAAGAAAAACTTTGTGCATTACCTGAGTTTACCACAAAATCGGATGATGATTGGGGTATTGTATATACTTACCTATATAATATTAATTTTTTATAACTAATCAATTGTAAACAGAGAAAAGAAAACATAATTGCGTTAGAAATTAGTTACTTTACCTATTTTAACTACGAGCATGTTTCTTCTGCACAATTGATTTCTGTAAATAATTCCCCTTCTGCCACCATCCCTTCGGCCGTTAAGGAAACTGAAGTTTGGAAACTGGTTTCCTGAAAGGATTTTTTTATCCTCCTACGTAACTGGTTTCCTGAAAGGTTTTTTTTATCCTCCTACGTAACTGGTTTCCTAAAAATACTTTGTTTGTGTTATTTCAGCCACCTACGAAACTAATTGGACTACAGTAGTAATTTTAAGAGTGTTGTATTAGTAAACTCGTAATAAAACCGTTCTTTTAGTTTATTTCAGATATTTGGATTTAATAAAAACAATTCATAAATTTTTTTTTTTTTTTTTTTTTTTTTTTAATATTAGTGGTAATCTTTAATGTATTATTTTATACATATTTGACATGGAATATAAAATAGAAACAATATCTCAATTCTAAGTAATCTATACAGAAATAATATTAAATAATTTATAAATATTAAATACAATAAAAATAAAATAACTGGTTGCGCCGATGTGGAAACTGTATTTTTTGACATGGAAACACACTCCTTTTAGATCCGTCTCCCCCTCCGCACTAACCATAGAGTAGGGCTAGCTGTAGCTTCCGTCCGCCATTGTGTGAGATGTGGACGGCCACTCCCGCTTTGAACTAGCCAGCGTAGGGACGGATCGCGAGCGCGTCTCTCAGAAATGAATAATATTTGTTGTATTTTAACCGCCTCATAGACCTTTACCGATCGGATGGTGCCTCTCGTGTGTTCCTCAAGGGATCTAGTGACGCTGACGGCAGCTCCTGAGCAAGGAAGAGAAGATCCGTGTACCGGCTGCGATGAAAAACACGTGGGTCGTGAAGGTTAGTGCATCCTCTCCTAATTTCTCGGGCTGCATTCACTGCCTGGATAGAATCCGCGGCAGCCCGGCCACCTGTCTTATTTTGTGTGTAAAGTGTCAATAGAACAGTTATCTGCTTCTCCGCAATACAGTCCACTCGCGCACGCTGGCCCATGCGCCACCATTTTTGGTCCGGATCGAGCCGGATTCTTAGCCGTAGTTCGTATTTTGTTATTATTCTAATGGGAATGAGCGCACCGCACCTAAGTGCCTGGTTATTTTAGTAGAAAACCCCGCATCCAGACACTTAGGCTTAGAATTTGTTGTCCGTTCGCCGCTGGCTCGCATTGTACCTACCTAATACATAAATAGGTTAGGTATCATATCAACACTTAATCGTAGTTCGCAATTTCGCATCGCACCTAAGTGCCTGGTTATTTTAGTAGAAAACCCCGCATCCAGACATTTAGGCTTAGATCTTAGGTATACTCAGACACCCTAGTGCATAGGCACAGTGTAATACCTAACGCATTTGGCTTTGTTTTGTTTTTTTCAATTACGTTGTTCTCGGCTCACGTCGTATTTGCCTAGTACCTGCGTGGGTAGACACGTGGCTGTGCCTACCTCGCTCGCATCTCATCCCAATTCATACGAAAGTGTTTTAATTTGAATAGATATTACGCAATACTTGATCTCGGAAATAATAGTTGAATCTAGACAGCGACCATCGCGTAGGTACGACCTTGTTGCTATGCGCGTTTGTTCAAGCGTGCATTCACAGTTGTAAGCACCTACCTACCTACATAGTTAACGCTCGCGCCGCCTCGCTGCTCTGTACCGCTAGGATTAAGTCATTTCATATTTATTGTTTACCGCACTTTAGTTTGAGATTTAATTGTAAACATGTCCCCAAAGGTTGATAAGACCGATAAGGTTCAATTGAAACTTTTATACGCTAAAAAGGAAATGATTTACTCTCGCGTACAATCGATTTATGATAGTGCACTTGGAACCTCTGATTTGGTCATCAGAGATTCGTTCTTGTGTTCTATAGAAAACTTGGATAGTCTACGCGCGGATTTCGAAACCTTAGTGCATGACATCAACGTTTTAGAGTTGAATTTGGATCCCGATTACTCAGTGAGTTATCAAGCCTTGTCGTCGTTTGACGATTTGTATTGTCGTATCAAGCGCGTCGCGAGGAGTTTGGAGAAGCCGTCTGACCGACCCAACCCCACTCGCGACCGACCTAAGTTGCCACCAATTCAAATACCCGAATTTGATGGTAACATTCGCAATTGGTGTCGATTTATAGATAGTTTTGAGAATACAATAGATAAGAACGATTCGTTGACAGATCACGAAAAATTGCATTATCTTGTTGAAAAATTGACTGGTAAAGCTATAACCGTTTGCGCTGGAATTACGTTTAGTGCCGAGAATTATAATTTAATTTTAAATACTTTGAAAGCTAGGTATGAGGATAAAAGATCGGTAGCTAACGCCTATTTAGATCAGATGTTTGATTTGAAATCTATTGCGGCATGTAACGATCAAAACTTAGAGAAATTTCTAGATACTTTCGCGTCAGCTGTTCGCGCCGTAAAGAACCTAAAGATTGATGACCTCTGCGACTTCGTATTTTTGTATATGGGTTTAAGGAAATTAGATTCCGAAACCATTCGTTTGTTTGAGTCGGATCATCGCGGCAATAAGATTCCTAAGTTCGAAGACTTGGAAAGTTTTGTTCGCGAGCATATAAAAGTATTGCAGCGCTCTTCATCGAAACATGAAGGCGCGAAGATAGTTGTTGATTCTGCACGCAAAGTAGATGCGTCATCGAAGTCACTGAGGTCAACTCATACTTATGTTAATACCGCACCAGCACGTGTACAATCATCTGTTTGCTCTTTGTGTAGTACTCATCATTCGCAACTGTACAAGTGTCCTGGTTTCCTAAAATTGTCGCCTAGTGATCGTTATAAATTTGTTCGCGCTAATAATTTTTGTTTTAATTGTCTCGGTACTAAACACCGCGTTGTTTTATGTAATAGTGGAAATGGTTGTCGCAAATGTCAAGCGAGACACCACACTTTGCTTCATTTTGAGAATAGTAATGCCGCATCCAATGTGAGTACAGTTGGCCCGTCGAGCGGTGACACACGGCAGCCTGCGCCGCAGCCGCACCCCGCGCCCGCGCGCGCTCCGGCCCGCCCGGTGACCGCTGCGGATGACGTCACCTTGTGTTCGTTCTCCGCTAGTGCTGCACTCACCACTGTGTGTCTCGCGACCGCTCGCGTTGTTATTGTTGATACATTAGGTAAACCGCACCTTGTTCGAGCGCTATTAGATGGCGCTTCGCAAAGTAATTTTATTACTCAAGATTGTTGTCAACGTCTTGGTTTCAATGTTGATAAGCGTTCAACCCATTCAGTGGTGAAAGGGTTTGGGGGTTTGCAGTCAGCTGTTCATGGCACCATTAAAACAAGGTTTGGATCTCGTTTTAATAATAATATTTGGTTTGACATGGATTCGCTCGTTACAGATAAAATAACTGAACAGTTGCCTACCGTCCCAGTTGACACGTCTTTATTAACGAAATTTAAAGACTTGCCTTTAGCTGATGAGACTTACGCTGTTCCTGGAGTCGTCGATATATTGATCGGCGCTTCGATTCTCCCGCACCTCCAGTTATCACGTAAGGTCAAAGGGGGACCGACGTACCCCGCTCCGCACGCCCTGGAAACAGTTCTGGGTTTTGTTATAATTGGTTCCGCACCCGCTTCTATAGATAGTTTTAGTCACTCGACTGCCTCGTTCTGTTGCACCGTCGAGCCGCCACTGGAGTCTACCATCCGCAAGTTTTGGGAGATTGAAGAGGTCAATGTCCCACCAATCCTAAGCCCCGATGACAAGATGGCTGAGGAGATTTATTGTCGCACGACTACTCGTGATGAGCAGGGTCGTTATGTGGTCGCGCTCCCTTTCAAGGGAGATATTTTTTCGCTCGGGGACTCCCGTGCATCCGCTGAAAGACGCTTTCTTTGTTTAGAACGAAAGATGCAGGCGTCTCCAAAGTTAAAGCAAGCCTATGATGAGGTTGTTAACGAATATTTAGATAAAGGTTACATCTCACCTGCGCCTGCGGACACTGACGAGACCCAGCCTTCGTACGTTATCCCGCACCACGGAGTTATTAGAGAAGATAAGCTTACTACTAAACTCCGCGTAGTTTTAGATGGCAGTGCTAAGACTAGCACTTCCGTGTCGCTTAATGACATTTTGTATTGTGGTCAAAATCTTCAAGGTAATTTATTTGACATAATTGTAAATTTTCGCTTATTCGCTGTTGCACTCTCTGCAGATATTCGACAAATGTTTTTGTGCCTTGAAGTGCGCAAACCCGATCGTAGGTTTCAACGATTTTTGTATAGATTTTCACCGCAAGAACCTTTAATGGTTTACGAGTTTAATCGTGTTTGCTTCGGGCTTAAATCTAGCCCTTTTCACGCACTTCGCACCGTCAAGCAGCTGGCCGCTGACGAGGGCGATGCATTTCCGAAAGCGAGAGCCACCATTGAGACTGGCTTATACATGGATGACTTCGTGTATAGTGTAGATGGCGAGGCAGAGGCTGTCGAGACGGCCGCTCAAGTTATAAGTCTCATGAAGGCTGGTCAATTTGATCTCGTGAAATGGACGAGCAACTCGCAAACTGCGTTAGAGTCGATTCCACCGTCGCACCGATTGTCTTCGGTTAAGGAATTCGATGAAAGTGATACGCACAAGGTGCTTGGTTTAAGCTGGTCGCCCGCATCTGATACGTTTAGTTTGAAAAGTAGTTCGACCCCGCAAACTTGTACTAAACGCATTATCCTGTCGTGTGTGGCACGGATATGGGACGTAATGGGATTCGTAGCTCCTGTCGTTCTGTACGCCAAACTACTTATAAAAGAGCTTTGGCTTTCGAATTGTGATTGGGACGACACCGCGCCCGACAACATTGCTAAGTTGTGGGCTCGCTTTAGAAAAGAACTCTCTGTGCTTGACCAAGTACAAATTCCGCGTCATGTAGGTATATCGCAACATAGTGTTGTTACGGTAGTAGGCTTCGCGGACGCTAGTGAGAGGGCTTATGGAGGAGTAGTCTATTTTCATGTCTCGAATGTAGGTAAGGTTTCAATTAGCCTTATAAGCGCGAAATCGAAGGTCTCTCCCCGTAAGGTCGTCTCTCTGGCACGCCTCGAGCTATGCGCTTTACTATTGTTGGTTAGATTGATCACCTCTATCGCCAATGCTTGTAGTAGTCGCATTAATATTAATAGAATTTTAGCTTTTTCGGACTCAACAGTCGCTTTGTGTTGGGCCCACTCTTCGCCCCATCGTTGGGACACCTTCGTCGCTAATAGAGTGGCAAAAATTCAATCGGAATTAGCGCCAAAAAATCTCTTTCACGTTGCTGGCACCGACAACCCAGCCGATTGTCTCTCTCGTGGACTGCTTCCTTCGCAAATATTAGATCACCCGTTATGGTTTAGTGGACCGTCCTGGATTCATGCCGCGTTAGATAAGTGGCCAGTTAGTCAATTCAATCCCACTACGGTTTCCGAACCACCCGAGGAAAAGAAGCACTCGCTTGTGGTGTCGGTCCCGCGTGAAGAGTCCCTGGTTTTGTTGTTGGCTAATCGCGTCTCGTCTTGGTCGAGACTGTTGCGTTGTGTTGTTTATGTAGGCCGATTTTTGAGAATTTTATCTACACGCGGTCATATAACCGCCGCTGATTTAGATAAGGCTGAATTGATCATACTTCGCGAATTGCAGAAGTGTTATTTTGCTTCTGAATTTAAAAATTTAGAATTTAACAAACCTTGTAGTCGTTCTTTCCGACACTTGAAACCATTTTTGGAAGATGGACTCATTCGAGTAGGTGGTCGTTTGAGAAATTCAGGTTTAGGATTTGAACAAAGGCACCCAGTAATTCTCCCGCGTAAGGACCACGTATTAGATTTGTTAGTAGATTATCATCACAAGGTGAATTGTCACGCTGGTCCCGATTTGTTAATGTCTATTTTGAGACAGAAATACTGGATAATTTCCGCTCGTAATTTGATTCGCGCTAGAGTACACAGATGTGTACCTTGTTTTAAACTCCGCCCGCGTTTTATCGCGCCTGAAATGGCCGATCATCGCTCTTGTCGTGTTGTTCAATCCGCAAAACCTTTCGTACACACCGGCACAGACTTTGCTGGGCCTTTCAAGGTCACCATTGCTCGTGGTCGTGGCATTCGCTCCACGAAAGCTTATGTTTGTTTGTTCATTTGTATGACAACTCGCGCGGTTCATATAGAGTTGACCGGTGATTTAAGTACGCCAAATTTTATGTCCGCTTTTAAACGTTTTTTGTCGCGTCGGGGTCCGGTTAAGCGCATGTATTCGGACAACGGTACAAACTATGTAGGGGCCCGACGTAGTATTTCGGAATTGCACACATTCTTACGGTCTAAGTACTACCAAAGTGAATTCGCTCACATCTTAGCCGAAAATCGCATTGAATGGTACTTTAACACGCCTGCAGCTAGTCATTTTGGTGGTAATTGGGAAGCGAATATTAAAAGCCTTAAGTCGCATCTGTTTCGCGTCATAGGCGAACAGATTCTCTCGTTCGAGGAGTTGAGTACCGTACTCGCGCAAGTAGAGGCGGTGATGAACACGCGTCCGCTGTGTCGGACTCTATCTAGCGATCCGTCAGAGCCGTTAGCGCTGACGCCAGCTCACTTCTTAAATATGACTCCTTTAAAATATTTGCCCGCAATAGATGTTGATGACGATAGAATACACCTCCTAACTCGTCACGCTCTTTTAGATAAGATGGTCCAATCGTTTTGGAATCGTTGGAGAACCGATTATTTGCACACGCTGCAGTCACGTCAAAAATGGAATACTCCATCCAACCCAATTACTGTAGGTACGGTGGTAGTCCTTATGACTGAGAATGCGCCTCCTTTACATTGGCCTCTAGGAGTAGTAGAGGAAATTTTTCCCGATGCCCGCGGGATAACTCGTGTTGTACGGGTTAAAACTGCAACCGGATCGTATCTGCGCCCGGTTGTTCGCCTCTGCCCTCTGCCTAGCCAGCAGTAGGCACGAGTTCCAATCTATGTTTATATTTTAGTTGTTATTTCGCAAACCTAGATTTAGATTAGACATTAGTTTTGTTCCACATTTTTCGTTTCGAAGGTAACCCTTCAAGCCGGGGGGAATGGTTGCGCCGATGTGGAAACTGTATTTTTTGACATGGAAACACACTCCTTTTAGATCCGTCTCCCCCTCCGCACTAACCATAGAGTAGGGCTAGCTGTAGCTTCCGTCCGCCATTGTGTGAGATGTGGACGGCCACTCCCGCTTTGAACTAGCCAGCGTAGGGACGGATCGCGAGCGCGTCTCTCAGAAATGAATAATATTTGTTGTATTTTAACCGCCTCATAGACCTTTACCGATCGGATGGTGCCTCTCGTGTGTTCCTCAAGGGATCTAGTGACGCTGACGGCAGCTCCTGAGCAAGGAAGAGAAGATCCGTGTACCGGCTGCGATGAAAAACACGTGGGTCGTGAAGGTTAGTGCATCCTCTCCTAATTTCTCGGGCTGCATTCACTGCCTGGATAGAATCCGCGGCAGCCCGGCCACCTGTCTTATTTTGTGTGTAAAGTGTCAATAGAACAGTTATCTGCTTCTCCGCAATACAGTCCACTCGCGCACGCTGGCCCATGCGCCACCAATAACTATTATACAACTTATAGCTAAGAACAATTAAAATGCGTCGTAGAATTCCTCCGCATCGCATGCCTCTTGTGGCAGCGTTCCCAGAAGACTGGCAGCATTGCCACGTTGTATGGCAATGCTTATTCTCTGACCTAAAAAGAGGCCAGCCTTCTGGTCACGAGAAGCGTCGACCATACGCTTCGCAATCTCATCTGCCACTCAATTTAATCATTTAAAACATAAAATTTAATTTTTTTCATACAACATAAAACAATTCAATTACCTAAAATAACATTAGAAAAATCAGTTACTTAAAATATAAAAGAACTCTTCAGATGAACTAAAGAAAAATTTCTGGAGTTGTGAAATGAAAATGAAAATGCGTATGGTGAAATAATTTCAATACAGTGGCCCACAGTTATTTGTCCATTTTTCAAATCTGTAATCGCATTATCAATTTCATTATTTATTTCTTGGTAGGGTTTATTTTTGTTAGAGTTAGATCTAAAAATATTCGTTACTTTACTTTCCTTAATCAAAACTTCTAATAAATTGGTTACCGTGACATTTTTCTTGCCAATGTATCTGTTGATACGGCTATGCCATCCTTCCACATTGTTTGTAGTTCTAACCTGCTCCTCACTACAGCAACAAGTTTCTCAATTACTGTATTGTTTTGCCACTCCTTTTTAAAATAGGTATTGAATTTTTTAATGTCCTCACCAGAAGGCGCCTTTTGCATCACGTACTGAATACCACTTTTTATGAATTCTCGTGGCAATCGTGCGATTCCGGCACACCGTGATACATGGCGTTTCTTGACGGGGGTTGATCACATCATCACATTCCAACTTATACACCATTTCATCATATTGTTTTTGAATAGACTCCTAATTTGATCCTGTTGCCTCCTTTAGTTTATCAAGTTCTTTCAAAACTGTATTTTGTGCGTTGTTTGGCGAACACTCAAAATGAAAATTAGACTTTACTATTTCATTTTTTCCATTCATTGTTATACTACCATGACATCCTCGACTGTAATTGCTACAAAGCCAAAACGTGTTACCGTTTGTATATTTCTTTTTTCTGTGATATTTGCGACCCCCGTGTAGGACGGCAACGCTTCCTTTTTTCGTTGATATGAATTCTAGATACCTCAAATCCATTTTATAAGAATATTTATTTTAAATTAATTAACAATAAACATCAAGTCAAACAAAGACATTATCTGTTGACATTTGATGAATGTCAAGTGCATCATAATTATCTGATAAATGACGATTTTCAAATGGATAACTAGACACCGATACAAAAGAGATTATAGTTGTTATTCAGTTACATAGAAGTATAAAAAAAGCCTTATAAGAAACCAGTTACGTATGAGGATAAAAAAAACCTTTCAGGAAACCAGTTACGTAGGAGGATAAAAAAATCCTTTCAGGAAACCAGTTGCCAAACTTCAGTTTCCTTAACGGCCGAAGGGGCCACCATCGGTTGATAGTTATAAAATTATATTTGAATAGTACCGTAGTGAAGTGAAAACATAGTGTGAAGAGAGACCTAATTGATGTTTTATAAAGTAAAATTAAAAGAACAACCTGAACTTGCTAACACATGGCTTATCAAAAGCAACAATATACCCAATGTTCCCCTTTCCTCCGTGATCATGGTGCATGGTGCTTGCAAAAGCGCCGAAATATCGGAAACTCAGAACAATACAACATGGTTAATAATCTTGTATCCCAATAACTTTATACTAGTGTGAGTGACTATGATAGTTTTAAGACCTATAATATAGCCCAATAATCCAGTGAAAATAAATATTTGAGCTTGCATAATGTTTATTTTTCAAATAATTTTTAAAAATAATTTGAAATCTTTTATTTTCCAAATTATTTGGCAGCTCGAGTGCTTGGTGTTACACTCGTCCATAGGCCATGGTAACCACATTCCATTAGCTGGGCCGTGTGCTTGTCTGCCAACCAAGTGGTTTAAAAAAAAATCGCATAGAGCTGAAAATTAGTGGGGTCTTAAATACACTATAATACAAGAAATATCAAAAGTCCACAGTGATTGGAGGGATTTGTCCATTTTTTATTTAAAGTAAAATTATTGTATCCTGGAATTTTTCTCGTAAACAGCAAGTGCTATCGCAAAAGTAGGTTGGACAAAATTGGTTTCATACTTTTTTGTACGAATCATCATTTCGGATATATCGCGATTTTAAAATTGGAAGAAGTCAAATCTGTTTAAAGAAAGTTACTTGTTCCCTTTGTATGATTCATCCACGCTGATCCTGAACCGCTGATCCTATAAACTTAAAATTTTGGCAGTGGGTAGGTAGATACTTTCGTGTTGCTAACAATCAATCAATTAGCCCACCGCAGTCCACAGCTGGCCATAGGCCTCTCCCAATGTGCGCCATTTTCTCCGATCCTCCGCCTTCCACATCCAGTCTGTCCCAGCCACCTTTTTCAGGTTGTCCGTCCATCTGGCTAGGGGGACATCCACCAAGAAAAGATTTTTAAAAATTTTGTTACTAAGGGACGAAAATAAATAAGGGATGAATGGAAATGAACTTCTACACAAACTTACCATTTTTTTTCTTTGATTAATTACAATATAATTAACAGTATGTCCCAGAAACATTACCTACTGAAGTGATTGCCTTGGGAACAAATTCTGTTTGTCTACATCTACAGAAAAGCACAATTTCCTGTACCGGTCTAACCTTAGGTACACGAACTTAAGAATATAATAACTTTATTTTTTTTATTACAGAATATTACTTAAGTCAAGAAGACGAAGAAGCTATCAAGAAATACTTGAGGTTCGGTATAAGAATTCAAAATATACATGAATTATAATCAAAAAATATCATTTGAATGAAATTTTCTCCTTTATAACTATTATCGTATCCGATCATACAAATGTATACGATCTTAACCATTGTCAGATCAATGGCTCGACCTAATAGAAGCGGCGTCGGCCTAGGCACTACATATTTCAAAGGGTACTCGGTCACAATCTCTAACGAATTTTAGATTAATTTGCTTATTGAAAATCTCTAATTGCAGGGGCAATTTGGATATAGTTAGTTTTGCAGGTCCTTATGTAAAGAAAATTGCACGTGATAAATTGAACACTTTGTGCGTGAAAGAATCTATACAGTGAGTTAAATTTATCATTACTTCAGTAGTTTCGTACACAAAATCAAAAATTGATGTAAGGCGATTATCTCCAAAATTGATGAAAAGCGTTTTCATTAGGTTCAATATATGTTCGCTCCCTTTGCGGTCGAGACAATGGGTAGTTGGGGTACCGATGCCAAGAATCTGGTGAGCGAATTAGGGCGCAGGTTAAGGGACAAAACCGGTGACTCCCGCTCCGGCTCGTACCTGGGGCAACGGTTGGCCATAGCTGTTCAACGGGGCAATGCCGCCAGCGTCATGGGCACCTTTGCACCAGGTACGATGAGGGGCGGGTTAATAGATTAGACTGAAAAAAAAAAAAAAAAAAGTTAGTAAATATATGTTTTCTGAAAAATATTATATGTTTATAAATTCGGTAGTTACCTACTTACCTAAATGTTTTAATTAAAACCGTTTCTTTGTTCAATACTTGCTAGAGACTCTTCGAGGTCTTCAAACGCTACGACAGATCGCATGCCCTACGAAATGTCTAGCAAGGTATCTTCAAATTCAATAAATTTCGAAGAAAATAATCACAACACTTCAAGTCTATCATCATCAGGTCGAAATAATTCATCCTTAAAAATACGACCATCCTTGACAGTGGCTGAATACCAACTGAAAAATCAAATGCATGGTATTAAACATGAGCAAAATAAATAATTAGGAACGCCTAATCGATAAACGGTTAGTAAATACAATTATTACTACAAGATAAACCTATACGGGTTTTATGTGTCTTTCTATGAGATGAACTAATGTAATACTATTGAAATAAATTTAAAAAAAAATTACCTATCTAGAAGGGTGTCCCGTGTTCGGAGTCCTACTAAGGTCATAAATTGTCACAGTGGCGGGCTGGTTAAGAACGATAGTCGCTACCATTTCATTATGATTTGTAGACCTTCAGAATCTACTAACGAAGACTTGAAGGAATTGCATCTTTGGAGCTCACCTCGTGTTAGCTAGTAGGTACACTTCCCATACAGCGGATGAGGCTCTGTCGCAAACTTTGACTGTTAGAGGGCAAACGGTAGTCGCTCCTATCAAACATAATAATTATAAATGAAAATGGAACCAGGGCCCTAAGTGGACGCTTTGGAGGCGACCAGTCCGTCCTACCTCCATCGTCAAATCTTGATAGTTTTATTGGCTAACGGGAATATTAAATTCAAGTGTTCTATGTTAACCCTATTTATTGAGCGCCGCAGTTCCTGGGCACACCACTTACCATTTTCTCGAGTATCGGGATCCTTGGTGTCGATTTCTCTAGCGACGCACAGTACCACAGTCATTTGTAGGACAAGATTAAGTTGGCATCAAAAAAAAAAAAAAAAAAATTCATTTATTTCCATAACACACCCTTACCACAAATCCATATACAGTGGCCCCACACTAGGCAAGCCTGTCCTGTGGGTACCTAAATACGATTTACATATAGTTTTTTTTTTTTTTTTTTACAACACTGTATCCAATGGCTGATCACAAAAATTACAAAACAAAATTAAGATGATATTTAGAAGAGTGCCTAACTAAACATGCAAAGAAACAAAAATAAAGAAAAATGAACAAATGTAAATACAATGACTTTGAGTGCTCAACAGGGCGAAGCAGTACTTCACTGCGGGGCAGCGACTCCTTCTTTATAAGGCACGGCCCCAGATGGAGTACTGCTGTCACAAAATATTAACCCAAAGCATACAAAGAACAAAAACAATGCTGCTTTTGTTGGGCTGTGTACTTAAAATTAAGATTTTGGTCTATATTTTTGGGCATTCACGCAATTTACTTTCTTGTTGCAGGCGAACCAATTGTAGAACGACTTTGGAGTAACTACAATATTTTCTCGAAGCACTGTCTTCTCCAATTCTCACACTCTTCAGCATTCCTGATAGTAAAACCATTGCCACGCACATGGAATGCTTGCCAATGATCTCATTATCCCTTACAGGAGTTCCAGATTATTAATTTTTTCATAAAAAATCACCGTGACAATATCTTATTCGTGTTTTATTTTTGAGTTTATATCTATAGTATTTTATGACAACTAACAAAATGTTAATATTATACAAGATCATGTTTTAATAAAAACTTTTCAATTAATAAACAATGTTTTATGTACTCTATGAATGTTTTAATGAACAACATAGCAGCGTTATAATGTCTATGAATGTTTTATTTATTCTTCAGTGATGATTGTTCTAGATAAACTCGTAGGTATTTCTGTTAGAAACTTCTCAATCCAGAACAAAGTTTGAGAATGGTCAATTGTTGACATAAAACATCTCTACGGCCGTTAAGAAGCATCTTAGTCTGACCTTATACATTATAATGCTGATATCATTGCCCTACCGCTAAACGATAACTGAGTAGGTTAACCCATTACAAAATTAAGCATAATTATAAAATAGCCATTCTTAATGAGCTCATTGAGACTCTCCCATGCCTCGGAGAGCATGTTCAACCGTAGGTCCCGTTTGCCATAGGAAGATCTAAGACAGTCGTTACTGGTCGTTGGGGGTACTAAAAAGTTATACAACTGTACTGACTACAAAACTTTGATATTGGCAGTGTGTTGTGGAGGTCCGTCGATTTACTGAGAAACTAAATTCAGCTGCTTCGCAGTTAGACTGGAAAAGGCAAGGTAGATGATGAGCTATTGCCCGCGTGGATGTCGGTTATTGTGACCAAACACAGCCTATGTCCTTTCCCAAGCTCGAGGTCTGCCTAACTATGGAACATTGATATCGCCAGCAGGATTGAAGCAGTCGCTTCACAGAAATTTTTTTATTGGACGCGTTTGTCATAGTAAGAATGAAAAGGGGAGTTGGAAACAGACTCGGAAGTAGAGAGACGGATAATATTATTAAAAAAAAAATATCAGGCCACAAAGAACTGACTGACAGTTTACATTAGAAGAATAATAATTACGACAACGACAAATCTTTGACAATATATTGGATTGTGTTACATGTGTCCGTAAGCGAGGTCACAATTACGTGAAAATGTCGTTTTTTAATCCTGAAATACCTGTCAAAGAAAAACCGCAAACTATACACCCATGGGCACACCGGATCAAAGACAAATATTCTGGCAGATACAAGCACGCCCATAATTCTATTCAGAATCCGGTTTACCCTGTTCCCAAAGCAACGTTATCAGAAGGCAAACCCGTCAAATTTATAATTATCGGCAACAGAGTTACTAAAGAATTTATTTACTGCCAACATTTGGTAAAGGCATTACATAAGTATAGGAAGAAGCAATTTCTGGCTCCTATCATACGAGGTATTTTCACTCAATTACAAATTTATACTACCTATTAAAAAACGTAGGTTAGGTACTATTAAAATGATAATATGAGCTGGTCAATTGATTGTCCTCTGGACAGATCCTATCGACATATCAAGGAGGATTTAGAACGAACGACGAGCAACATAGAGCTAGTGAGCTAGAAGCACAAGAGCATTATTTCTGAATTGACCGAACGAGAGAGAGTCTCAGTTTCGACACGGTGGTCATTTTGCTTTTAGACTCTGGCTAACGAAAGATGAACAAATCATTTTTTGAAAACTTTTATATGGGTTTTATAACAAAGCTTTATTATTAATTTTAGATATCCAATATTATAGGGTAATTGGCCAATCATTATTTTTTAAATATGAGGCAGTGAGTTCTTATAACTTTAAACTAGAACATTAGGCAATAACTTTATCTTATTTATTACTTAAATATCTAAAAATATATATTATAGAGTATAAACACGTACCTATTTATTTTTTTGCAATGTATAAACATAATTATTTTTGATTATTAAACTGGAGTAATAAACTAACAAGTTGAAATTATTTATTTAAATATATTACTTATTATTCGTTAACTTTAAAAAAAAAAATGTCAAAATTGTACAACAAGCAATGCTTAGTCCGTGTACTAATCAAATAACCCACCCCTGATCGCTCCCGGTGCAAAAGTGCCCATAACACTTGCTGCGTTGCCACGTTGGATGGCGATGACCAGCCTTTGACCAGGAACGACCCGGAACGAGTGTCACCGGTCGCCTTGATGAGCCGATTTCTTTAATAAGGCTTTTAGCTTCCTTGCCCCAACTCCCCAGCAGAGTCTCCACCGTTATTGGCACGAATTGGTACAGCGGTTCCAAGTCGGCGTACTTAAGCCTCTTCCTTGAGCTGGCGTCTTCCGCGGCGGTGTTTTGTCTCTTTATTATTTATGTATGTTTCTAAGGACTTTATACGAAAACTACAATAAACACATATCATAAGTATATAGCATGTAGGCTGCTTGTTACGCGTATCTAATAAAAAAGAAAAACATATCATAGTATCAACTCAGTTTTATCGGTGTATAGGCAGTGTTGCAACCTGTTGATTTTTCAAATTTACTGCAGTTCTACCACCATCCTTATATCTCCGTCAGTTTTTCAGTTCCGGTCTAGAGTGCGCATTTCTTAACCGATTTTTACCAAATTCTTTGATTTAGGGCTCAACTTTTGCAGACAGTTTTTTTTTGCTAGGTAGAAAGGGGGAAAGTTTGATGGCCCCTACTATATATAATAATCTATGGATGTCCCATTACTTACAACCGGATTTACCGGCTGAACTATCAACATCATTTATTTTTCCTATCTACTCCTAAAAGGTTGTAGGCAAAAAATCATATTCAGGGCTTTTAAAATAACAAGAAACGTATCTTTTTTAAAATATTCATTTGAAAAGTTGCTATTCTACTGTTCACAGAACTACTAAGTGTAAATTAAACCTTGTTTTCAAAGCAAGAACAACTAACGAATGTTCTGTCACTGTTTACACAAAGAATTTGACTGCCTATCCGACGGATAGAATGAGCATTCCCTCGTCTGATGTAAATCAATCTTCAAATTATTTATTCAATAACTTTATAGTAAACTATTTGTCCACTACTGGACATAAGCCTCTTCCAATATGTGCCGTGCCACCTGATCCCGACCTACCCGTTGCAATTCTCGTAAAAATCTACCCACAATTTTGACAGATCGTATTAAACCTTAATTATTAATTATTTAACTTATGATTTAGAAAATTCTTTCACTAATATTTGGCCACATTATACATCAGTATCAGAATAAACGGGATATTTACCATGTTTCCTTGTTTTGAGTTTCCGATATTTCGGCGCTGTTGCAAGCACCATGATCACGGAGGAACAGTTTCCGATATTTCGGCGCTGTTGCAAGCGCCATGATCACGGAGGAACTTCCTCCGTGATCATGCATGGTGCTTGCAACAGCGCCGAAATATAGGAAACTCAAAACAATGAAACATGGTAAATATCGCGTTTAATCTGATACTGATGTGAGTGACCATGATAGTTTAAATACCCACATTAGACCTGATTGTTATAGGCTAACTTTTATCCCGGCAATATGTTCTTATGATAACTGTGAACTAGAAAACTATATTACACGCCGGCGCGGCGGAACTGTGGTAATAAGCTAGTGAATATTAAAACACTGCATTTTTTTTATTTAGGACGCGCGGGCCTCGCCTGATTGTAAGCTAAAGGTAAAGTCTCAGGAAAGAGGGTCACCATTAGAGATACTAAGTAATGTTACAATGGTGGCACTCAGCTTGGAGGCCTTATCAGAACGCCCTGCTTTTTTAAGGACCCGGGACTATAGCAAGAAGGAAACACGTGTGCTGGTAATGAATTCCAGGTGTCTTGGTGGTGCGACAAAGAAAAGTCTCTGAACCACTTGTTTCTTGCTCGTATATTCTGCACAGTGTGCGGGTGACATATAAGCCCTGCACGTGTTGTCCTGTGTAGGAAAGGAGAGGGTGGGATTAGTTGGAAGAGCTCATCAGTACAACAAACACCAAACACTCACCATGGTAGAGACGGTAAAATATAGCTAATAAACCAACAACTGTACGCATCTGCAAAGGCTCGAGGGTGTTCGTCACCTCAGGATTCTCAATAATGCGGACCGCGCGTCGCTGCAACCTGTCGAGAGGATCTAGTAGGTATTTCGCGTAGCCATCCCAGAGATGCGAGCAGTATTTTTGTTTCATAGAGAAGACACTGCTGCTCCGGCTCTATACACGACGGCACAAATACCATTTTAAAGTCTCACTTTAACCCCCCCCCCCCACCCCCTAACCGTTTTGCCCAAAACCATGTTCTTTTTTTCGAGCATCATAACTTTAAAATTAAATTAAGAAACGACAAAGTTATAGTCTCTTATTATAAAACCTTTACTGTAATATCACATTGTAAAACTAATAAGAACGTAGTGTGTGCTATTTCGAGTATTTTGACCAAAAGTTTAAAAATAAATTAAATATAGCAAAAAAACTGCAATTTCGTCCTACTTTGAATATGCGTGCACTGCAGGCTGTCAGTCAATCGTGTTGCACAAACGCATTCACATTGATGTTCGAAAAACGCATTCTCAGGTACTTACTCACTTTAGGCAAGGTACCTACTCGTTTTAGGCACTCTCCCCTACTAGTTTTCAGTCCAGTTTCATTTAGTTTATAATGAATCATTTGATAAAATATAGCTTTGTTGGTGAAATGATGAACGAAATGAATTCATCCATCATTTTTATCTTACCTAGCCTTCCTGGAAACGGATTGATGAAAGTTTTATTATAATTACTAATTTAAACATTACAATTACTTTTCTGGTCATTTTTTTGCTAATAATCTAAATAACGTTTCAGGTGTAAATAGTGTAGAATGGCCTAAAGTATGGAACGATTTGAAAGTCCAGTTTGGACATGCAGCGTATTGCTTAAAAGCCCAAGTGGCAGTGTTACTAGATAACGAATTCCTCGGTGGAGAAGATGAGTTGAGAAACGTCGTAGAAACTAAATATATTTACCAATATCCTGAATATTTAGATTACTATAAGGAAGGCATCAAGCAATTTTCCAATTACGTTAGGTCTTTTGGTGTAAGTACGCTTTATGACGTCATTAATACGTTAAATACATATACCTATTCACATAGGACTAGGCCGCGTGGTTCTCGGCAGAGTAGAATTTGGACCACCCCATCTCCTCCATGCGGTGTCGTACAAGGCGACAAAGGGATAAGGCTGTTTAACATCAGGCAGATATATACAGCTCAGACTCAGGCACAGATACAAGGCCTGAGTCAACAATAATGCCCGGAAGACGGCAATGGCTCACCCCCTATTACGTGGGACCGAATTCAATAATTGGTGAAATCGGTGAAATTCACTTCTGCCTAACCCTCCTGGGATAAAGGCGTGATTATATGTATGTATGTATTCATATATTATTTTCTAATACGATTCATCATTTTCAGAGACCATGCGCTTATTTACACATTTCTATTAATGATGTACCCATAGGACCTTTAATCTTCATGGTAAGTTTTAGTTTTTGATAAAAAACATCGACGATGTTGTATCATGCTGAGTTAAAAAGACATTTGTATTAAACAATGTAACAGCTAAATCACCGATAAACTTCGTGTCAAGATCTAATATGGCCACTACTATTTGCTTGCAGCTATATGCTGATATAGCACCGCTTACATGTCAAAACTTCATAAACCTGTGTGAACAGGGCAGAGGTGGCTACTCAGGAACTCCTATCCACCGCATTGTTGAAGATGGTTGGATACAGTGCGGAGGCTTCGGTCTTGATGATCAAAACATACTGGACTGCGAGAATTACGTTGTGCCACATGATAGACGCGGAGTTCTTTGCATGACGAATGATGGCCGGTAAAACATTCTTATAACTACGTGTAAATATAATAATTCCTGTGAATGCTTAGCGGGAGATATTTGCATATTCATAAAGACAATCATCATCGTCTTTGCGTTAGTCGGTCGTATACGAGGCTGTCACCTCGGTGTCTAAAGTTTGCTGCGCGGTAATGTGGTTCTTAGCCTTATATGTATAAGGATGAATAAGCTTAAGAGCAAATTCTTTAACATAAATGGCTAGGTATCTGAGGTTTTTCAATTAAACCTAGCCATAGTCTAGTCTTAACTTAACTTAACCGTTAAATGCCCTCAATTAGATTGACGTACTCATCCTCGCCAGGTTTTTTAATACTCGTAGATCCAATTTATAAAATGTTTTGGTGCTGAATTAATTTGTAGTTAGGTTGGTATTATACTACTAACTAGATAAGTATGTTAGCGACCGATTCACGCATAGTGCATTTATCGGAAATGGACTCAAAACCAAGGAGAATGTGAGCTTAACTGTTTGTGTTAGTGAAGAAAGTGGTTAATATGACGATGAAATATGTTTTCAGAAATAAAGATTGTTCAACACAATTCTTTGTGTTACTACAACCTGCAAATTGGATGAAATACAAATACGTAGGTTTCGGTCAACTAATCGAAGGTGAACAAACTCTTCAAAAGATAGAAAATTCACCAACGTGGTACGAATCCCCAATAGATGAAATAATCATATACAGAACAGGTGTTTTCAACATGGAGTGTCAATGGAGACCCATAAACAAAACTGCTAATGATTATATATCAGGGCATATTGAAGATCTTGTTCTACTCGGACAGCTATTTTATGATGTAGGTATCTTTATCACCAAAATAGGTCACAAATTAAAAGTAGTAAACTCTTGATTATGTTAGAACAATTGTTGTATTAATAGCCATTAATATTAAATTTAAAGACACACCTGGGGCTGCCATAGAAAACAGGCCACCATTCGCTCCTGACACCATTCACGGGTTCCCTTTAAATGTACTTGAACTTTAAATAAAAGCCCTTCTGGCTTGTCTTTTTGTCACATGACGCTATTGATGGAGGAAGGACATTTATAGTACCGCCGCAATTCCTGGGAACACCGATTACGATTTCCTCGAGTATCAGGATCCTTGCTGTCGATATCTCTAGCGACGTCCTATACCGTAGTCATTTGGTGGACAAGGTTGTCATCAAAGAAACTTAGAGTGCTCAACAGGGCGAAGCAGTACTTCACTGCTGGGCAGCAACTCCTTCTATAAAAGGCACAATTCCAGCCCCACATGAAGTACTGCTGTCACCTTTTTGCTGGAATTCCCTCATACCAGCTTGACCCTTTCAACTCGTTGCAAAGCCGGGCATTGAGGCTGGTCGACAATCCCATACTCGCAGGTGATGTGGAACCTCTCTACCTTAGGAGGGACTTTGCCTCGCTGTGTGTGTTCTACCGCCTGTACAATGGTTTGTGCTCAGAAGAATTGTTTGACACGATGCTCACAGCTACATTTTATCATCACACCACTCGCCATAGGGATTCATCCTCACACATTGCGTTTTGAGACGATGCGGTCGGCAGCGTGAGTGTAACGCCCCTGGTGTTGCACACGTCCACAGGCCACGGTAACCACTTCCCATCAGGTGGGCCGTGTGCTTATTTGCCACCCTAGTGGTATAAAAAGAAAATGATGATATTTCCGTCCAATAGAGTAGTCCGACTGGGGAATTACTTCCGCCCTACAGAATACCGCGGCCAAAATAATCTCGTGTTGTGTTCTCGGCGGTGAGTATATAGGGTAGCCAGAGCTCCCTGGAGAGTTTTTGTGATGTTAGTGACCAAAGGCTTAGGTCCTCCTGCTTTATCTTCTACACTTACGACACAGAAACTGTGCTTACAGGATTGGCAGCGCGAATTTGACCCCTGGTGTTGCACATGTAGATAGTTAAGCTACATAAACCGTAATATATTTAGAATGCGTTAACTTAGAAGTTTAAGTAACTTAGAAGATTTTTGCACAGTTTCAAGACGTTATAGACTGAGAGTTAGAGACTGAGTATGTGGTAAGAATTTGATACGCCACGCATTCCTTAGAAAAAGGTCTTCACAGACAAATAGACGGACACTGAAGTGATCCTATATGGGTTCCGGTATTTTTTCTTTTTGATGTACGGTACCCTAAAAAAATTGAATATTCTATGACGTGTTCTATATAAAAAAAATATATATGAAGTCGACGTCAGCTTGATACAGTAGATATTTTGGGTATTTTGATGATCGCGTAATGTGATAAAAACTTAAAGTATACATAAGATATACTCTAAGGATAAAAACTTAGAATGTATACTCTAAGGATAAAAATTATAAACGCGGATTGCTCAAAACCAGTATTTTGTTTTCATTAATTTTTTCAACCTATTTTCAACATTAAAGATCATACTGGAAAATCTGTATGCTGCACTTGATGAAAAATTACAAAATGAAGATGATTACGAAACTCCAGTTAAAGAAGTTAAACCACCTAAAAGGTACCAAAATAGAAAGAATTTGAATCATCCACACAACTTAAAATATTATATGATTTGACTATTGAATATTATGACGTCACATTAATTTATTTCATACAAGTTTCCTTATAACTTACCGTTTATACACCACGATGCTTCAACAAATCATTTGATCTCGGTTAGCAAACGCATATTTTAGGAAGACTGATGTCCCCAGCAGTCGATATCAGAAATACCTCGTTTGGAGGGTATTGTTAAATCAATAATCACGAGCAATAATGCATGACTTTACGTCATCTTGACGAGGTATAATATTTGCAAAAGAGGCTCATAGAAATTTTCAGTTTAGTTTGAATTCTTCAAACCTATCGAGTCATTAATTTCGACATTACATATATATCTTATATGATCGTTCTTATTATCCGCAATAGGGGAGGCATGAAGAATATTACTTCGGGTTGGTCAGTTAACAATGAATTTGACGTAGAAGTATACGAGTACGAAGCTGAAGAAGGCTCTGACCTGCAAGATGCCTTAGTTCTCGCCGACGAAACGCCTAAATCGAGTAGGATAGTTGAAAAACCCTATTATTTGCCCCTAACGGATGTTCCTTACCCCGGAGAGGTTGAATCAGCCTTTAATCTGCAAAGGTTAGTTCCTTCTACCCATAAATGTACTGAACCTAAAAACAAACAAATGTACTGTGCTTAAAAATGCATACAAAAATGCGACTTACGACTTCGATAAACATTTTGTATAATGTAAGTCCTCCACACTACCTACATATAAGAAATATATAACCAGTTCATATAAATGAAAAACCGCGGTAGCCTAGTGGTATGGGTCATTACCCATACCACTAGGCTACCGCGGTTTTTCACCTGCTGAGACGAGGTCTTGGGTTCGATCCCAGGTTTTACCATGGCACACACCAATGACCATTCGATGCTTTTCGAAGTTATGTGTGTATTTATCGTAGGTTTATAAGTGCCCGGTTGATGGCAATAGGCTCGCCACCTATTACATTGGGACCTAAACATACACTGGCGAAATGTGGGTGCTACAACCTCTGCCCACCCCTTCGGGGAACATAGGCGTGAGTTTATGTGAGTTTATGTTATGTCATATAAATGAGAAAATAACTGTCTGTTATGATTACACGCCTAAACCACTGAACTAATTTTGATAAAAAATTGTACAGAAATGGACTTGAGTTGGGGAAAGGATTGCGATGTTTTGACGGGATAACTGATATCCGATAACACTGCTAGATATTATTGAACATCAGTTAATGTTACGGCATTTATCTACCTAGCCTTTAATGCTTTAGATTTGGCTAATTACGCTATATTCGAGCACTCAGAGCGCGCTGTCTCCTCTACCCTGTCAATAGAGTAACTACTTAGACATTTTCTGTTTTGTGTTGGTGACCTAACGTGCCTTTGCATTAGGTATACTGAATGTGATTAGAAAATAGTTACTACGCAAACTAGGAATCATATTGTATCATTAATTTACAGACTGTTAAGGGGAGATTATTCCCTTGAGTCAGACTTAATAATGGATCGGAAGGAGAGAATTAAAGAATATACCGCACGTAGAAGATTGACCATTCCTGAAGATTTACTTGACGCTTTATTTGAATACTTCGAACCTGACGATAGATCTGGTATATATTTAACATAGTTATTTATAAGTAGGCTTAATACATGGACATTCAATATACCTACTTATAATGCTTATGTTTACTTACAGAAAGTTCCTTAGAATCAGATGATGAAATAAAAATCAAGAACTACATTAAGTACCTACAACATAATTATACCTAAATATAAAAATATAGTCTAGTCTAATAGATTTTAAAACAATAATGTATATTTGATTGCAGAGAACATGTAGACACAACCAGTTTCGCAGGTCCTATTATAAAAAATATGGCTAATATAAATAGAAAGTATAAGCTGTTTGAAACTGAGGAAATTGAGAAAGGCGGGTGAGTTCATAATATAGTATAGTGAACAGAGAAATTGATGCACAAAGCGCGGTTTTCATTGTTTTTGGTGTTAAACGCGACGGCGGCCGCGGCCGAGGTATACTAATCATAGATTACATTATGTTTATAGGATGGAATTGTTTCATATTGTACTGTTGGAATGTGTAGATAAATAAGAACACTAGAAATGCACACTAGGTTTTTGTCTTCTTGGTTTACAGTAACATATACATGATGACTCACAATTTTAGTAAGTGTACGCTACAATCTACATAGTCCATTGGTTCCACTCACTTTTATATACACTCGTTACTTAATTCTATGATTCACAACAAAGACGAACAAAAGCCACGCCACTTGAAACTGATAGAGAGACGGGAAGTACTTATGTGGACCAGGAGACGTCTAACTAACTACCGTCTCTCGAAGTTTTGTATAGTGTTACCATTCGTATAATATAACATACTGTTCGGAAATGTTGTGTAAATAATAAGTAGTTTATAACTACAAGCTCAATTTGTGCGTACGGTGATTGACTGATCGGTCTCATAATTTTTTAGCTGGCCAGGCACATGAGCGAACTTTTTACCGCGAGTTCATGTTTTTAATACTACCTATTTACTTAGGTGGCAGACAAGCACACTGTTGTTAAGAACTAGGTAGGTATATCAATTATAGCAGATAGAATTTTCTGTATCATTGTTGCGTTTATGAATAATTTCTTTAATGTAATTCACCGTGTTTAAAAAAAAAAAAGAAATATTTCCTTTGAGTAAAATTTGCTGATTCTAGTATTTGGAGTAATTTTGTCAGGTAGAATTGAAAATACCCATAGGTACCTATACACCTACCTTCTTATAATATTGCCGTTATTATGTATTAGGTTAGGTTTTTTGGCTTCTTGTTTAGAGTTTAGAGGCATTAGCCGTCAGCCTCGATATAGCGACAGCCTTCGACCGGGTCTGGCACAGAGGTCTTCTTACGAAATTTCCATACTATGGACTCCCCGAAGGACTTTGCGAATGGATAGCCAGCTTTCTGTCCAACAGAAGTAACCAAGCCATCGTCGATAGCAGCTGCGCGGACTGCATGGATATAAATGCTGGTGTCCCAAAAGGCTCTGTGTTGTATCCGACCCTGTTCTGCATATCAATGAGATGCTGTCTGATAGCTCCGCGGGGATACGTGTTAGACGGGCCGTGCAAATATCCCTCTGTCTAAGGTGGTGGAGAGTCGCAAACAACTTGTCTGAAATCGAGACTATACTCTCTCGGCAGTATCCGATTGGGGACGACTAAATCTAGTCCAATTAAACCCTACGAAGACACAAGTAGGTACCTATGTGTATTTACCGCTAAGAAAACCCCGTTTATTGTAGCGCCCCCTGGGGCCCAGCAATGGTAAGCGGTATGCCCAGGAACTGTCCTGGGCTCTCCGCTTACCATTTCCTCGAGTATCGGGATCCTGGGTGTATCTCCAAGGACGTCCAGTAGCGCAGTCACTTGGAGGACAAGGTTAGGTTGGCATCAGGGCGAAGCAGTACTTCACAGCGGAACAGCGACTCCTTCTTTATTAGGCACAGATCCGGCCCCATATGTTCTACCGCCTATACAATGGTTTGTGCTCAGATGAATTGTTTTACATGATGCCCGTAGCTACATTCTATCATCGCACCTCTCGCCATAGGCAGGGAATTCATCCTCACACTTTGCGACCTGAGACGGTGCGCACTGTGCGGTATGAAAGAAACTTCATCCCACGCACACTCAAGCTGTGGAATGACCTCCCTGCTGCGGTTTTCCCAAGCGCCTACAATATGGGGTTCTTCAACAGGGGCATCAGAAGGTTTCTTCATGGTCGGTAGCGCGAGTGTGACACTCCTGGTGTTGCATACGTCCATAGGCCACGGTAACCACTTCCCATCAGGTGGGCCGTGTGCTTGTCTGCCAATTAAGTGGTATAAAAAAATTTAAAAGTACTGCTGTCACCTTTTGCCGGAGCGCCTGCATACAAATTCGACCTTATCGACTCTATATAAAGAAGGGCGTTGAGGCTCGTCGACAATCTCATCACAGGCGATGTCTAACCGCTCAGCCTTAGGAGGGACTTTGCCTCGCTGTGCGTGTCTTCTACTACCTTTACAATGGTTTGTGCACAGATGAATTGTTTTAAATGATGCACACAGCTACAATCTATCATCGCACCATTCGCCATAGACAAGAATTAATCCTCACACACTATCTCTATAGCGCACAGTGCGACCGGAAAGGGTCAACTGTGTGCTATGAAAGGATGTACAATATCCTTCAAGGAGGGGACTAGAAGGTGTTTTCAGAGTCGGCAGCATGAGTGTGTTGCGCTCTCTCTCAAGTGTTGCGTTCGTCCACAGGTCACGGTTACCACTTCCGTATGCTTTTGTCTGCCACCTATGTAGTGTAATTTTTTTTTAATATCATAGAATGAAAAGTAGGGAGCTTTATTAAAAGCTCCTTAGGGAGATAGCATTTCTTTGAACGTATTCAAGATCGAAGTAAAAGAAGGCGGTGCGCCTATGGAACGCATTGCCATTGAACATCAGACGGGCAAAAACCCTAAACGTGTTTAAATTAATGGTTAAGAACCACTACCTATCATGTTGTGCACAGTAGGTAATAACTCACAATTATGTGCTCACTCACTAGTTTCCCTTCGTATTATGAACTATCTACTTTATATATCTATTTTTGTGTTATAGTATATGTATATCAGTATAATATGTTGATAACACTTAGTGTAAAGCCGTATATTAATTTTATTTTAATCTATCTATTTCCCGCGATGGGACCTTTTTCGTGTTGTTGCCAAAACTCAAATGTATTTTTAATAATTTGATTGTTAAGGTGCGTCTACAGCTCATAATTTTACAATATTTTCACCAAAAAGTAAAACACGCAACAAAACATGTATTCTTTGTTGTTTTTAATTTGTTCTTTAGAGAAAAAAAAATCTAAGGTGCTTATTATTAAATGTTTGACCCCTTAGAGAAAGTATTTCTTCTCTAGTGCCGAAGATCATTTTTGTTTTAAAACCATAGAGATGTAAATCTCTACAGTGTTTCGTTACGTGTTTTTATTGAAAAAACTGTAGCGGTCTATCATAAAACGATATCCTGAAGTTTCGGACGAACGATAAGTACCACGAAATGAAAAGCATGTAATTTATGCGCGAATCGGTCTGACCAAATTGTCGAATGTACCTGTTTCATATGGTGATCCCCACATGTTTTAAAATAATGAATAACTTAGGTACTTATTTTTATTATTTTCAGTAATGATTTCTTAACTGACGAAGATTTAAGGCTACATCGGTATGTTTTTTTCTTATTCTGTAGATATACGTATAGGCCTTTAGCTACTTAATAAATTTTCGTAAAATTTACTAAATATATTTTTCTTTTTTAAAGAGTGACTGCAAAGGAAATGTATAAACATCAAGAAAAGTAAGTACATACCTACTACTTATCTAAATAAATTTATACACCTACCCCGACAGACTGAGCTCCAGAGTTTGAGACGAATAGGTATACCTAAACGAATGTGAAGGCGTGAATACTCACTGTAGCCAGTTCAGTTAAACGGGTTTATACCTACTGGTGGAATAGCCTAAGTGCCACAAGCCGCAATGCACTGGATCTCAATCAAAACCGCAATGCGATTATAGTTGAAATAATTTAATAGGTGCATTAAATCAGATGCCCTAAGACTTAGAAGGTAACATGGTACGATTGCAACGATACAAAACTTATTATAATTTAAGTTCCTTATATAATAGTAGGTACGTTTAAAAATATAATGTGACAATTCAGTTTAAATTATGTATTACAAGTAATTTAAGCTACGACGTGATTTATATTTTGACGTGACGATATTTCTGCGAGAGCTCGTAAGACAGTGTTGTGGGTGTATTATAATTTTTGGTTCTATTTTAATCGTATGGACTCGTTACGTTTATGGTTAGTGTTGCCAGAGTGTAACTTTTGCAATATTTTGCGTTACTTCTGGCCATTATAGATATTATTTCTGTGTCACACATCTCTAAATATTACGTCGATGTTACTTTTTTCGGATCACATCACATCACGTCACATCACCGGACATGAAGATTTTCTTTTTTGATAATGAAAGCGAAAGTAGCACAAAATTGAATATATAATAATTATTAGACATAAATTATTTAGATTATGTTTGATTGATGTGCTTGAATGCTGAACTTGCTACACATATTGAATAAGGCACATGTAAAAGTACATATTTTCTGAACCTGATCGGTTTCACTAGCATTCTCAAAGGTTACTGCTGCAACCAACTGCCTTTTGCGATACTGGTCGTGAGTAGAGTTTAATATAAAATGTCACAGAAGTTACATTCTGGCCACGCTGCGATTAATCTTTTGTAATCTGAATCGATTATTCTCACAATCAAATGAGACAGTCCAACCCTCAATACAACACTGTCAAAATGCACCTACTATAGCGGGATCCGGTTAAGCGTACGTCTATTTTTATTTCGAAAATATGACCGAATGCGGCCAGCCACAAAATGTGTAAGCGTCATGCAGTTTCATTGGCTCCAGTAGATTTTCTGTGATAGTCTGTCCGTATTTTATATAGGTCCATGGGTATCGGTATCAAACTTGTTTCGATCGTTTCAAGCACTTGGGTTTTTTTATTTTTTATTAATCAATTGTAACATTTATTTAAACTTTTTGCACAAATGAAAATAGATGTACAAAGGCGGTGACATTGCATAGATATCGCGTGTCTGATTGCTGCGTATAATCAGGTGCCTTAATTTTTGCCATTTTGTCGTTTTACTATAGGAAGGTGTCTATAAGCTCGTCAACTGCACTGGCATCGCACATATGCCTCCAAAGACGTCCAACTGGATTTGTTCATGAGGATGACATAGGAATGATAAATGACATTATTGCGGAACTCGTGGATAATCTAGAAGAGTATGAAATAAAAGATATAGACAGGGAAGTACAACTACAGTTTGCTTTTTTATCTACTGTTAGACTTAGAATCCTCTCAAAACTCCGAATCCTTACTTCTTACCCCCGAAAGTAAGACCCATAGATTATTAAGATCATCGGTAGCTCAAGTATTTCCAATTTAGATTTACACCATCTTAGTATTGAGGGGATATCCGGGTCGTTCACTCAGATCGATTTCCACTTCGATTTGACCATTTGACTTTTCAGTAGGTACCTACATAGTTAAATTTTTTGAGCCTAGCGTACATTTATTTTTACCCGACTGCAGCGAAGCAAAAGGAGGGTTATGATTATGACAGACTATGTATGTATGTACGTTCATCTGTTCCCTCATAGCTCCTCAACCACTACTTAGAACTGGACAAATGAGGTATCGTTAGAAGCATCTTAGTCGTCCGCTAGTTATAGGCTATATAACGTGTCACTGAATCTAAGGTGGCGCCCTCTAGCAGTTATATAAAATACTGTGTTAAAAATAAATGTGAGATAAATTTGTCGTGTTTGGTATCAACCGAAAGGGCCTAATTAGCACATTTCAAATAAATATAAATTATACCTATTGCTTGCCCCAAAATAATAGAAATAAAAAAATAAGTTTAGAACTAAAACCCTACTGCTGAAAAACCCAACTACTGAAAAATTACGCTCTAAAAAGTTGTAAACAAGAAAATATCAAGGATAGCCGTGGTCGTATGCCACTTTTCCCTTTTTTTTTTTTACGTGCCCAAAATCCCCACGGATACCTCCCCACCGGAGCCGGTGGGAGAGGTTATGTCGGACTCGAACCGACTAAAACGCACGCCGCCTGCGGGTCGCTTTGGTTGCCGAAGGTGAGGTTGACAGGCATATCCCTCGCACCCCGGCCGACCCAGGGCCATCTCTCACGATCTGGCCCTCTTCTCTCGGGTGTGTGGGGACTACAGAGTCCCCAACTCGTTCCCGGTAAACGGGGAGGCGCGCCACGCGCGCCGCCGCCGCGGCCTGCTTCTGCTAGGGTGACAGGCGGCTCCACCTGTCACCTCCAGGCCATGCCAGTTTTCCCTAGAATGTTTCATTTGGTTGGTTAAGTGGCATACGACCACGGCTATCCTTGATGTTTTCTTGTTCAACATTTTTTAGAGCGTGATTTTTCAGTAGTTGGGTTTTAGTTTATAACATATTTTTTTATTTAGGTATATTATTTTGGGACAAGCCATAGGTATAATTAATTTATCTATGTATAATTGAAAAGTTTAATTAAGCCCTTTCAGTTGATGCTAAACACGATATATTTATCTCAAATTTATTTTTTAACATTAGGTACCTACGTTATGATATGTATGGGTAATGCCTAGTGGTATGGGTAATGAACTGCTGAGACGAGGTCTCGGGTTCGATCTCAGGCACTGGCGATGGCACACCAATGACTTTTCGATGCTTTTCGAAGTTATGTGTGTATTTATCGCAGGTTTATAAGTGCCCGGTAAATGGCAAAAGGCTCGCCACCTATTACATTGGGACCTAAACATGAACTGGCGAAATGTGGATGCTAGCACCTCTATCTATCCCTTCGGGGATATAGGCGTGAGTTTATGTTACGTTATGAACGCCAGAGGGCGCCACATTTGATTCACTGACACATCATATAGCCTATAACCAGCGGCCGGCCTAACCTATGCGACTAAGACGCTTTTAACGATATCGCATTTGTCCAGTTCTAATAAGTGGCTTAAGAGTTTTGAGGGAACAGATGAACCTACATACATAGGTACATACATAGCCTGTCAAAATCATAACCCTCCTTTTGCTTCGTCGTAGTCGGGTAAAAAATATAAAACAAAGTGTCTAGGATAACCGCGATCGTATGCCACTTAGTCTAATAAAACAATACATTGTAGGGAAAGGTGGCATATGACCACGGCTATCCCAGATATTTTCTTGTTTAATACTTTTTCAGTAATCGGGTTTTAGGTTTATAGCAAATGTACTTATGCTAAGCCCTTCTAAACAGCCTATAAAATGTAGGATGTTATTTTTTCGGATTATAAACGGTTCGATTACAAAGTAGGTACGGCAAGCGATTTTTCGACAATCTTTAAATGCAGTTTTATTTCTTTAAGGGAATGTTTCCTTTGAGTGAAATTCGCATTCTCCAGTATATAAAGTACCTAGTTACTGCCTAAAATCTCCACACTGTATATACTTTTTTATCTTTGGTTCTCCGATTAAAACTTACTCGACAAAAGTTGTTGTATACATATTCAATAGGAATTCTGCCCTCATTTAAGTACTCAATTTACAATATGTATCTTCTGAATTTAGGCAAATGCGTGTGCAGTTAGCATCGAATAAATCAATTGAAGAAAAAGGGGTAGTCCATCGACGGCAAACAGGTTTTGTACGTGCAAGTGACTATGAATCGAGGGCATCAGCCCTTTTGCGACTTTATGATGAAGTATCGATTTCAGATGAAGAAGAAGTACCTACGTTAAAGGGCTACAAGTAAGTACTCATGGCGCTTCTAAGCGATTCTAATAGGTAAACTTAGAAAGGTTCTCAGTTTATGTATGTAGCTAGAATATACATGTACTTAGGACACGAAGTAACACTTGTTATTAATGTGATAGAATAGTTTATTTCAGCTATTTTCATAGTATTTTGAGCTACTTACGGATTTCTTCTTAGCGGTAATTCTGCAGATTTAAACACAATAATTGTGTTACAGAAGCGGGTTGTGCGAGCTATTTATAATTTGGTCTCCGAGAAAAGTTTAATGAAATAGACATTCTAACTATGTCACAATATATTTTCGAGAACCTAATGTATGTAAGGAAAAATATCTCAAAATTTTGAAGAATTTGTGATAGGCATAATATAAATGCCTACCAGACAAAAACAATCAAGCTTGTAGTCTGTGATAATATACTTCAAAAAAAATTGTAATTCTTTCCAGGGCAACTGTATACGCTTTTTTAACAAGCTCCCTAATGAAATTAGTGATTTATCTATGAATAAATTTTAAAAAGTAATAATGAGTGTAGGTACCTAAATTGTGCCAGAAAGGCTATTATAAAATCCAATACTTACTTAAGCTTCGCTTCCAACTTGAGCAGTTCGCTCAACTATGCTATTCAAGTAAATTATTGTATTTAGAAAACTAGTACACTTAGTAAATATTTGTAAATAGACTGGAATACCCGCTTTGTTTCTTGTCGGAGTCTTCTCAGGACTCTTACTATTTCTCACAAAGGCTGACAGATTAATTTCAAACTGGCATAAATATTCGCGATATTTTTATTATAAGTACCTACTTAGGTATAACCGACCGTTAACAGTTGCGTATGAAAATAACACCATTAACATAGGGCCTGTCCACATCACCACGGCACGACGTCGTTGCCGTGGAACGTCGCGCCGTCGCGGTGCCGTGTCACGGCGCATTGCCGTGACGTGGGAATTTACGTTGCCGTACCGTAAAAATGTACGTCACGACGCTGCAAAGTTACACGTCGCAGTGCCTTGTAAATTTTCGGTACATTCTTCACTAAGTACCAGATAAATAGAAGTCTCGGTGTTGATATGGACCGCACAAAACTTATTCTGCTTCTGTTGTTATTAAAAAGACGGAGAGAGAAGTTGAAAAAAAAAAAATTAATAGTGATGGGAATCATTTCACTAATATTCTAGTAAGGCGTTGAAAACCTGTAACCATTCATTTATATTTTTATTTAACATATCAAGAACAACAGATCTCGGCTACAAACCTGTCTACAACTATATAAATACATAACAATAACCTAATATCTACTTAAAAATCACAGTTTTCAATCGGCTGATTTGCCCGTTTAACCTAACAACTAGTTAAAAATCACAGATTTTGAGGGGTTACTGGTTTGCCCGCAACATTACAGTTAAACCTAAGAAAAACAATAAGGCTTTAATAACATAGATAAAAATCACAGGTTTTTAAGTACCTAATGATAACTACGAGTAGATGTTGTTGAATTTTCACGAAGACAAAGAGAGAGGAATAGATTTAACCCATATAGAACAGCAAGCTACAATCCTACGTAACCCTCACCTGGGATTGGTATGCCGGCTGTAGCCGGCACAGGCCACTGTGCCTGTGATAAAGTGATTACCCTAAAAAGTCTTAGGAAAGGGGAATCAAGAGCGATTCCAACTCTTCGTAGTTACTGTCTAGGAGCCAGGACATTAACGTCTTTTTGCAATCACGGCATAAAGTTATATGTACTACGTAGTACATTATAACTCAATGAATCACGGTCGTTTAGTTCATAGATATTTAGAAGCTTATTTATTAGTTATACTTAGTCTAGCCATAAATATTGTTACGAAGAAAAAACATTTTTTTTATTGCAAATAATATTTATTACTTTTACAGTGTGTTAGTTTAATACATAAATATAAAACAATTTAAAATATAAAAAGCTTATTCGAAGTGGTCTCCATTGGCTGCAACACAGTCCTTTAAACGTTGAGGCCAGTTATCAATAGAAGCACGCACTCTTTCCATGGGAAAATTCTTCACTGCCAATCGTATGGATTGTTTTAGGGACTCCAAATTATCATGGCGTTTAGAGCAAGCCATACTCTCTAAAACTGACCATAAATCATAATCCAGCGGATTAAGATCGGGACTAGACGACGGCCAGTCTTCAGCTCTGATGAAGTCCGAAACGTTCCCTTCCAACCAAGACTACGTGGACCGAGCTTTATGACCCGGCACTGAGTCTTGTTGGAAGGACTATACTTGGTTATTGAACATGGTGTTGTTAAGGGGTTTAACTACCTTCTCAAGAATGGTATCTTGATACACTTGTGCCGATGTTTTGATACTTTTTTCACAAAAATATGGTTCAGTCACTCCTTCATAGCTAACACCCCACCAAACCATCACTGAAGTCGGATAATGCCCACGTTGCACTCTGTCGACTAATTGGGAAGCGTCCTTAGAGCTTTGAGCATAAATACGGTAATTTTGTTTGTTAAAATGTTGCTCAATTGTAAAGATTTTCTCATCCGTAAACAAAATTTTTCTGTGACCACCCGTTGCGTACCGCTTCAGTAGTTGCTTCGATTTTACCACCCTATTCTTTTTTAAATTATCAGTTAAAAAATGACCAGTGCGTCTCTTATAGGCTGCAAGTCCTAAGTCATCTTTTAAAATGCGCGACATGGTTCTGGGTGCTATCTTCATCTCCCGAGATAAAATCTTTTGCTTTCGGATAGGATTTCTTCGAATTTTTTCCCTTACTGCTTTGACCACCTTTTTCGTACGAACACTACGTGGACGCCCAGATCTTTTTCTGTCACAAACAGAGGAGGTCTCATTGTACCTATTAATAGCCCGGTACACAAAAATTTGACTAATACCAAGCGTATGGAGAGTTTTAAAAATTACATTCGGCTCCATACCAACTTTGTGTAATGCAATCACAGCGATTCGGTTTTCTTTATCACCCCACTCCATTTTAATATAGCAAAATATTGTACAATGTATTGTCGCCAAAATTAGAAAACACAATGAACAATCGTATAAAAATGACAGATTTCAAATTCAAATGTAATATCTTTCTTATTTTAATTGTAACAGTATTTATGGCCAGACTAAGTATATGAAAGATGACAGCTAGGTATATTGCCTTTGAGCATATGTAGTCGTGACTCCTTTGACATACGATACTTTATACTTGCGTCTTTTCTTTAAAATTTGAGGGTCTTATGGTAATTTCACATGCACTTTAAGCGTTGCCTTCAGGATAAATAGTTTCCTGATAGTTAAAAGATTACAGATAGCGTATAGGTTTTCGGTAGGATATCTGAAAGGTTTAAAATACATGACCTTGAGCAGGGATCTATGGGCTCTCTCTAGATCAAGAATCAGCGTCTTGCCCGCCCCACCCCATACAGGTATACAATATGTAGGTAATGACTGATTACCCTAAAGATATATATATCTGAGTTAGGAGGGTTTTTGTACTAACATGTCTTAAAGTCTTGAATAGCCAGATCAGCCTGCGTGTCCGATTCATGACCATTTCAGTATGTGCCTGCCAAGTAAGACGCTGGTCAAGCATAACCCCCAGATATTTCGTCTAGGCCCAGGGCGCCAGATTTACAGGGGCACCGCGGCGCTGTCCATACTTGGAGACTTTTATAACATAATTAATTATATTTAAAACAGAAGAAGTTTTATCACTCATAACTAAATGGTGCTCTGCAAGTGACGTCATGATCTACACTTGGGTGTTAAAACCCTCTGCAAGTTAATCCCTGATTTTACTGTGTAAATCCAGTTAGATGCACCATCCCAAAACTTAGTATATGCTCCTGTGAATTGCATTCTGTTTGCTAAGGTCTCTGGAACGCGCATTTAGACTTACTGTTTGTGCATTAGCTTTACTTTGGTCAAAGTAAATGGTTTTTAAAGATGTGAATTTCCCGGGTTTTTTTTATTTAGGTACTGTTTTTTAAGAACTATTGATAAAGTTACACTGTCGGAGTTAAAATGACGTAAACGTGATTTTTTACACGATATTAAAATAATTCCGGATTTTTTTTATCTCGCAGTGTTGTTCAAGTCTCTAGCTAAAAACTCACTGTTCGTTCTAATTTAGATATTGATGGAGATACAAGTATGAAGCATTTTCTTCCAGATGATTTATCCAATAGCGCAATATTCAAGAACTATGTTCAAATGTATCGATAGCATTCTGGATTTTTGCGACTATTACAGTTGCATTTGCTAGTGGAGAACGCAGTGAAAAAAGTATCTCTGATCAACAACAACTCAATCGAACTGTTTTGATTGAAAATGAAATTGCTGGACAGTTAATTCTTTTTTTGGTAACTAAAAGACCCGAAAAGTGAAATTTTCCTAAACAAAGTATTAAAAAAAGTAGGGTATAAAAATCAACAAAATTTTCAGTAAAAATAAAAAGTTATTTATATATTTTATTTATACAAAAGCAATACAAATGTCACATCATTATTTGATACTTAATTCATTCATAGATTTTGTCATGTTATGTCAAATCAAATAACCCGCCCCGTATTGTTCCCGGCGCAAAGGTGCCCATGACACTGGCGGCGTTGCCTCGCTGAATCGCAATGGCCATCCTCTACCCCAGAAACGAGCCCGAGAGGAAGTCACCGCCTTGTTCGTGGATACAGCGACTAATCTTATATAATCATTTTTTTACTACTGGCCGCGTCCTCAGCCGCCGACGCAGGTGCGTAGCTGCAACAGTGCTGACGCAAGTGCCATCCCACAACAGGCACCTGCCGTTTTTCCACGGCACCAAAGTTAGCCCCATCTGGTCGCTTCCCGATTTTTTATCTGTATTTATAATCTGTTGACGATTCGCGTGACGTAACTCTAAATATTTTACTTAGCGTAACGGAAACTTTCGTTGATTGGTCTCTTCGTAGATATTATTTAATGGTGTCACGGGTCACGCGCGGAATGTCATGTAACCGACCGACCGTTATTCGCGCACTTATTATGCTAATAAAGTGAAAATGTGTTTTTTTTTAATAAGATTTTACGAGAAAATTATTTAAATTTATTATATTTAAATAAATTTTTACATCTTTTAAGATAGGTATCTGAAGTTTGTCAAATACTCAATTGATATTTCAGTGAACTAAACTACAAAAAAAATATTCGCGAAGTGAGAGTGAGATGATAACACGTCAGTTTTATGTTATCCACGAGACCGTGATAAAATATAAAAAAATACACTATATATAATCAACTCATAGATAATGTTATTTTGAAAGTATCGCGGTGTGAAGTCATAATTGGTAAAGGTTTGGGAATTTTCGCGATTAAATCATGGAACTTACCATTTTTGCCGACGTTTCGAATGCGTTGCAGCACCAATGATGAATACTAAGATCCAAGTCTACCCTTATAATTATGAAATCGTTTGATAGTTATTTTGGGATTAAATTATTGTTAGCTATTCAGAAATCACAAATTTAATATAGCCCTTTGTTTCTCCAGACCACAGTCTGACGGACAACAGAATAATACCTATAAATACTTAACACAATCTCACTTGTCCTTGCGGGAAGAAAAGAGAGGAAGAATGTTACTACGTCATTACGATCTCGATGATCCCTTGGGAGATAATCTCAATGTACAACATGGAAATAAACTTAACCGCAAGATGTCTTCCGACTATGCGAATACGCTTACTCGTTTGGAGCACCCACTAAACGCTTCGTTAAGAAGTGTTGAATACGCAAAACAGCGCCCTTCACTATCAGTGCTGGAATATAAACAAAAAAATCAAAAGTATCAAGAAGAGATGGGTAAGTTCTAAGCCTTAGCTCGAAGGATAGCTTCATATTGTAGATTAGAAACGATATTTATAAATTTATTTACTCCCTCACCGGAGCCAATGGAAGAGGTTATGTCGGACTCGCACCGACCAAAACGCACGCCGCCTGTGGGTCGTTTTTGGTTGCCGAAAGTAAGGTTAACAGGTATATCCCTGGCACCCCGGCCGACCCAGAGCCATATCTCTCGATCTGGCCCTCTCCTCGGGTGTACTATATTTATGTACTATCATTTTACATCTCTGCAGACTTTTGTTCATCTCATATTAACTACCAATAATACTGTCAACAAAACAATGGTCAAAAATTACAACGTTTCTTCGTTTGGATTTATTGGTAATATCTACTCGGGATTTGGGGGCAAGCTCATACGAGATCAAAACCCAGGAGAGTAGCTAGAACTACCTAATCAACTAATAATTGTATCACACTGTTGCACTATTTGAATTTTGGCTTCAATATAAGAAACGAAAACTAAAGAAGTATTGAAGCATCGAAATTTGTCAAAAAAAATCCTCCTCGAGTATGTAGCAAAACAATAAAACACTATATTATAAAAAAACAGTTTAATAACACTGAAATAGCACGTAAATTTTCCCATCACAAGATTAATACTACTAGGTACAATATAGTTACACCATCACAATGTCAACATATGTACATCACTACATTTGTTCGACGTACTAGCTTGTCCATAATGTACATAGAAAAACCACACTTCAATACAAAAAAAAAAAATCGTTTACAAGCACTCACTCGGAGCGATCTGTCATGTCCCTTACGCTAACATCGAGCCAAACAATTGACACTAGAAATCGATTAATATTCGATATCTGATCCACGAACTAACACCCTGTCTCGTTACGTATGGACTAACTAGTCTCTATTGTATTAGTGGCCGTGGCCAAACCCGGGGTTGTTGACCCCGTCGGCTTGGTTTGCCCCAAGTTCATTGTTATTGTTTGCTTCGTCATTCGTCTCGTTGTTGCCGTTACGACTCTCCAACTGCTGTTGCCACATTGATGCGTAGAAACCGCCTTGTGCGAGAAGAGTTTCATGACTAAAAAAAAATTATAATTTTGATTATTAATAGACGCCTGCCCCACATCTGCTACTTGTAAAAAAAAAATTAAATCGCCACAAATTCAGATGAGTACATCAATGATATTTATCGTCATCTATATAAAGTCTGAATTTTCATTTCACATGGATGTCATACGCAAGTTGAGCAGTGATTCCTGCTGTGGAACTTCGGAATATGTTTTTAATGTATTGGAAAGTGTTGTACTTACTTTCCTCTTTCAATGATTTCGCCCTCCTTCAGCACTAGGATTTCATCTGCATGTATGATTGTGGACAGCCTGTGTGCGATGATTATAGTTGTTCTATTTGCACACACACGTGCTAATGCGGCCTGGAAAAAAAACGAGTGTGTTTTCAGACCACATGACTGAAGTAAAATTTTGATCTGCGCTATGTCTTAGATATACGAAACATAACTGGCCATGAGAGAAAGAAACTGTGTGCTCGCACCTCTCTCTTGCCCCTATAGTACCTAATATCAATGTCTCCCTCTCAACCTCCGTTCGCCAGCTTACTCCCCTAAGTCAAGCATAAGTAAAGAAGTTTTACTTCTAAAAACGTTTGCAAAGACATTCATCCGCTAAAGGGTGGTGTATAATATATTACCTGTATATTTCTTTCTGTGTTAGTATCAAGAGCCGAAGTAGCCTCGTCCAAGAGTACTATGGCCGGATCTTTGAGGATAGTTCGTGCGATGGCTATCCTTTGTTTTTCACCCCCGCTGAGGCGAAGTCCACGTTCTCCAACCTATAACAATTAGGGGAAGAAGTTTAATAAAGCGTTAGCCTATATCCCCTTAGGGGTAGGCTAGGCAGAGGTCCCAATGTAATAAGTGGCGAGCCTATTGCCATTATCCGGGCATTTATAAACGTACGATAAATACACACATAACTTCGAAAAGCCTCGAAAAGTCATTGATGTCTGCCATGGTAAAACCTGGGATCGAACCTGAGACCTCGTCTCAGCAGTCCATTACCCATACCACTAGGCTACCGCGGTTTTATAAGTTTTATTTTTACAGACAATAAAGGCAAACGCGTGTTTAGTAGTTGGTATATAACGTGAAATTGTAGTTAAAGGATACATTGCCTGCATACTGTTTCAGCTCACGATAATGACAAGCAGTCAGGGAAATAACACTGCACGCACATTGCACACTGTTGTACATCAACCAACATATAATAATAGCCTACAATTTTGTATAGCGTTTATTTTATTTACAGCTCAAGCAACAATTACTCAATGAAACAAGAGTACGAATCCTACAATAACAGTTAAATTTATATTCTCAACACTTGAAGTGAAGTGAACCTAAAACTAACAATTATGCTTCGTAGTGGATAAAGGAGCTTTAAATATAAGAGAATAGCAGTTACATTACTAGCTATTAGACTGATTGTTCTAGATATACATATATATGGCCAACCGGCAGCTAAAACTTGCACTTGGCGCGAGTCCTGGGCGCTTTCTCTTACCTCTTGTTTATATTTGTGGGAGTGACAAGCAACAAAACTTAACCCACGAGGGAAAAGTCTACTAAAATCCGTAAGGCAGCATTCTAGATCTGAGGATGTCCGTGCACCATCTTACATATTAGTGTAATTCCAATTCAGTATTTACCTGTGTATCGTAAGCATCAGGGAATGTAAGAATTCTGTCGTGTATGTCTGCGTTTTTCGCCGCGGAAATAATGTCTGCAGCCGTGGCGGTAAGTTTTCCGTACTGAATGTTATACCTGTAACAGAAAGAATTTTCTTGAAGGGTAGTTGGTTTTTTTAAAGTTTATTCTTTTTTTAAAGTTCATATCTTTTTGCTTCCATATACTAGTAAAACTATATTCCTGAAAATGAGTATGCAATAACATATTTAAATGTATTTTTTTAAATTATTTATTCACGTTCTTTTGTTTTAATTGTACTAAATATTTTTTTAAATAAATACTAAATGTACATATGTGCGTCATTATTGCTCTCAATGGACTTGAACAGAACTTAACATAATAAAGATCGTGCCACTGCCCGAGTAAGCCACAGGGGAGACTGGAGTTATCAACGGAACACTAGTTTTCCTTTTAATTCGAGAACAAGGATTGGGAAAGTCAACGACAAAAGTAGCTGCATGGCAAGATGCGCGGGTTTGATCCCCGTTCAGTGCAAATATTTGTATGCACGAATATAGGTATTTGCAGTGGTCTGGCCGTGCCTCGGAGAGCACTAGGCCGTCGGTCCCCGTCGCTATACCAATACCTATGGCAGTCGTTACGGGTAATTAGAGCCCTAAAAAGTTCAACAACTGGTCTAGCTGCAATGCTTCGGTATCGTCTTTGGGTTGTGGAGGTCAGGTGGCAGTCGCTTCACGGAAAATATCGAAGTTTAGCCAAATCCGCAGTTAGACTAGTACAGCGAATTCCAACGCTAAAATTAAGATGGGTTTTAAATTGCAGATTAACATACTAACATGTTTTTTGTTAATAAATAAATTTTATATACTACGCGTGTTTGCTTCTTCTTAATCAATCATAATCAAAACAAACGTATGATTTTAAACCTCGACTAAGGCCTTTAAAACAAGCATATTAAAATCTGTTGAGTAGGTTTTGCATCCAACGCGATAATATTCTATTTTATTGATCACTGTGGCCTCTAAAACTCACACAAATGAACAAAATAAATAAATATTACATATAAATGTGCCCCTGATCTGTTCTCAGACAAGTCCCGGCGTCGTGGAAGACCTCATTTGTACACCCTGTACCTAAGAAAGGCGACGGCAGAGATCCGTTCAATTACAGGCCTATTGATATCACCTTACTTCTTTCGAAGGTGATGAAGCGTATTATTAATACACAGTTCCTGAGATACCTTGAACGAAACGACCTACTGGGCGACCGAAAGTACGGCTTCCGCCACCGTCGAGTCGATCTACCCGTGATCGTCTTGTGTATATCACAAACCAATGGGCGCAAGTCATCGAGAGTAGGCGTGAGGCACTAGCGGTTAGCCTTGATATAGCGAAGGCCTTCGATCAGCTCTGACACAAAGGTCTTCTTACGAAGTTATCATACTATGGACTCCCTGAGGGACTATGCGAATGGATCGCTGGAAGTATTCAAGCCGTCGTCTACGGCAGCTGCTGGGACCGCATGGACATAAACGCTGGTGTCCCACAAGGCTCAGTTGTCTGCGATCCTGTTTCTGCTGCATATCAATGAGATGCTGACTGATAGCCCATCATTGTTATGCTGCCGACAGTACCGGGGACACGTGTTACACGGGCCGTGCAAATATCCCTCTGTCCAAGGTGGTGGAGAGTCGCAAACAACTTGTCTGAAATCGAGACTATACTCTCTCGGGAGTATCCGTAACTCCACGAAGACACAAGTATGTGTGTTCACCGCTAAGAAAACCCCATTTATTGTAGCGCCCCAATTCCTGGGAACACCGCTTACCATTTCTCCTCGTGACCTGATCCAGTCCTGTCCTCAACCTGATCCTGGGTGTCGATATCTTCAGCGACATCCAGTACCGCAGTCATTTGGAGGACAAGGTTAGGTTGACATCACAGAAACAGAACAGGGCGAAGTATGACTTCACTGCGTAGCAGCAACTCCTTCTTAATAAGGCACAGAACCGACCCCATATGGAGTACTACTGTCACCCTTTTGCCGGAGCGCCTCCATATCAGATTGACTATTTCGATTCGGTGCAAAGAAGGGCGTTGAAGCTCGTCAACAATCCCATACTCGCAGGCGATGTGGTGCGTCTTAGACTTAGGAGGGACTTTTCCTCACTGTGTGTGTTCTACCGCTTATACAATGGTTTGTACTCAGTTGAAATGTTTGACACGATGGCCACAGTTACATTCTATCATCGCACCACTCGCCATAGACAGGGAATTCAACCTCACACATTGCGAACGGAAAGGGTACGTGCTGTGCGCTATGAAAGGAACTTCATCCTACGCACGCTCAAGCTGTGGAATGAACTCCCCTGCTGTGGTTTTCCCAAGCGACTACAATACGGGCTCCTTCAAGAAGGGTTTACTTTACAAGGGTTTTTCAAGGTCGGCAGCACGAGTGTAACTCCTCTGGTGTTGCATACGTCCATAGGCCACGGTAACCACTTCTCATGAGGTGGGCCGTGTGCTTGTCAGCAACCTAAGTAGTATAAAAAAAACGAAAAACATACATACATACATATAATCACGTCTTTATCCCCGGTGGGTTAGGCAGAGCTGAATTAACACACACATTTCACCAATAATTGTATTCGGTCCCACGTAATAGGGGGTGAGCCTATTGCCGTATTCCGGGCACTATAATTGACTCGAGCCATGCATCTGAGGCTGAGTCTGGGCTGTATGTATCTATCTGATGTTAAACAGCCCTATCCCTTAGTCGCCTTGTACGACACCGCATGGGAAGAGATGGGGTGGTCCAAATTCTACTCTGCCGGGAACCACGCGGCAAACATGAAACTACTTATGCATAAATTATTAATACTGGTATTCGAGTTTAAAAAAAGGTTTGTAAATATTTTAGTGTTAATCAACATCACAAGGCCTTCCGTTCAAAACCTACTTCTTGCTTACAAGCTCTTAACTTCACACAGTTATGAATATTAACTAGAATTAGAACCCATATTTGTCTAGATGTCTAGGCACTACATGTCGTAGAATAAAAAGTATATGGTAGACACTGCAAATCCTACCTTACGGTGTTATTAAAGAGCACAGTATCCTGTGGCACGACGCCGATGTTGGCCCGCAGCGACGCCTGCGTGACTGTGCGTACGTCTTGCCCGTCCACTAACACCGCGCCCTCGTTCACGTCGTAGAAACGGAACAGGAGGCGCATTATCGTAGACTTGCCAGCTCCGCTTGGACCCACCTATGTAGGTACAGTATTGAAATAAGTGCCAGGGATTAATCAAGATTCCCTTCCTTTCCGGGATAAGATGGGGGCACCGTGGTGGCCACATCCGAGTAGTCCATTTCTAGACCGGAGATGGTCCAAGGTTAGGACGTTGCGAGAAAAATGGGTTTATATCATTTCACCCCGGCAATTGAGACCCCAAGACGGCGCGCCATTTTGGTTAGTTAAATTTTTTATCTTATCGTTAATACCTCGGGAGTCTGGGGTCAGCTTTACCAGTCTACCTGCGTATTTGTCAATCACTCAGTCAAATCTCCGCATGTAAAAAGTGATTAACTAGAATTAATCATTGATAGGATCAAGGAAGGGCTGCGCCAGACCCTCGTCTGTTTACACACACATACACGCAAGCACGCTCGCATGCACACACACACACATACACACACAAACGTGAGCAAAGTTTTTCCATGGCATAAGAAGTGAGCAACCCACACACTCAAGCTGTGGAATGAACTCCCTGCTGCGGTTTTCCCATGCGCTTACAATATGGGGTTCTTCAAAAGGGGCATTAGGAGGTTTCTTCAGGGTCGACAGCGCGAGGGTGACGCCCCTGGTGTTGTACATGCCCATAGGCCAAGGTAACCACTTCCCATCAGGTGGGCCGTGTGCTTGTCTGCCACCTACGTGGTATTAAATAGTGAAGAATTTCTTACCAACGCCACAGTATTGCCAGGAGGTACTTTGAAATTTATGTTGTTCAACACGAGACGCTCCGGTCCGTAGCCGAAGGACACATGCTTGAACTCGACGGCGCCTCGTCTCACCAATAGATCTGGGGCTCCAATAGCATCGCGGACGTCCGAGTCCACACGCATTAGGTCGAACATATTCTCCATATCAATGAAGTTCTTTTGGATTGCCCTTAAAATAATTAATATTGCATCTCAGAACTGTTATAAAAAAGCTTGGATATGCAAGAGACCTTTGATTATGTTTCAATATGATGTGCTGTCTAGTAGGTACTACAGCACTGTAACACAATGTTTAAATAGGTTTAAATAGGTACAGGACAAATATTTACACGCGAAACGAAACCCGTTGCCAGGGTGTTTTTGTGCTGTCAGTGGGAAGACCAAAGGCTGACGGCACTGAAACTCTGTGCGCTTACAGGGGCGGCAGTGCGAGTATGACTCCTCTGGTGTTGCACACGTCCATAGGCCACGGTAGCTACTTTCCATCTGGTGTGCTGTGTGCTTGTCTGCCACGTGGTATCAAAAAGGATACATCGGAGATTCCTCCTCAGTATATTTGATATTTGGGTAGTTGTAAAATTAGCACCAGCACAAAATGTTTTCCCAAAATTAGGATAATTTTGGGAAAAATATTCCTTACTGTCATTTTAAAAGTTTGAGGATGCTGTAAGACGTAACTATTCAAGTCTAATAAAAAATACTGTGGAAAAGGTACAAGTGTGTTCTCAATATGTGGAATACAATATAAATGAGATTAATGATACTCAGGTTACATGGGCGTTAATGGACAGATAGAAAAGGGTATTAATTTTATGATAATTATGTAAAGATAGTTCGCTATCTGACCCTGTTAGATAGTAATAATGCGTGCTGTACTATCTGTATTAGAAGGTAACGGCTGAACGACAAAGATAAGTAATCACCATAGGTCATCAGTGCTGTAGTTATAGGCAAATATCTTGACCCCAAGTCGTGAGAGAAAAGAGGCCCTGGTGCGCGGGGATTGGTTTGATATAATTTATGATTGGTAGACTTGACCTGCTCCACCGCCGTAGCACCCGTGCTATCGGCAAAAGACACCCAAAAAACGGCGCATGTAGAGTACATTAAGTAACATACATATAATCACGCCTCTATTCCCAAAGGATTAGGCAGAGGTGAATTAACACCCACTTTTCACCAATCATTGTTTTCGGTCCCACGTAATACGGGGTGAGCCTATTGCCGTCTTCCGGGCCACATATCTGTATATAAGTAACGGTTGACGATATAACCCGGTAACTATATAACTAATCTGAGTGATTAATGAGTAAAGGTTACTATAAGGTGGATGAGTACCTTAATGATGTTAATGCGTCGTCAACATAAGTCTCTTGCTTGCTCGCACAAAATAAATTGTAAACCAAAACAAATTTAAAAAAGAAAAATAATCCAGTTCTAATGTAGTTCGCTGAGTTTCTTGCTGGTATCTTCTCAGTAGAACTAATCTACCGAACCAGCGAAAGAATCATTTTCCAATGGTTTATTTTTACATTATTTAATATTTTTATATTATTTCTTGACATACATAATTGTAAAATTTTGACGTTCATATGTGCTCTTTATGTGCCTAAACTGAATAAATGAAATTGATTCTTTGATTCTTTATAAAGCGGCACAACATATAAATTTAATTTCTTCTTACTAATTTCATGTCAATGTTGGCGAAGACGAAGAACTTATTTGCCATTTTAGTAGTATGAAAAAAAAATGAGTTAACGTTACCGAAAGTATCAACATGCTAATAGTTTAGTATTTACATACAGCGAAATCTAGTGCGATTGGATTCTGACACTCGCTCTTATCATGAATGCATCGCTAATCTCTCTTCAGTGTCTCCGTAAGCATGATTGGCACATTTCGATCAAAACATTGCGTGTACACAAAAGTAATCTCACAGTTGATTAACTTAATGGCGATATCTTACTACGGTTATTTTTTATACCACTTAGGTGGCAGACAAGCACACAGCCCACCTGATGGAAAGTGGTTACCGTGGCCTATGGACGTTTGTAACACCAGAGGAGTCACAGTCACGCTGCCAACCCTGTAAGTACAGAGTTTCAGTGCCGTCAGTGTAGAAGACAAAGCAGGACAAACCTTTGGTCTTCCCACTGACCGCACAAATTCTCCAGAGAGATCTGGCTACCCTACTCACCGCTGGGAACACAACTCGAAATTATTATAGACGCGGTATTCTGTAGGGCGGGGGTACTTCCCCAGTCGGACTGCTCAATTGGGCGGCAATACCGCCGTGTCCTACCTCCTTACAAAATTATTATTTGGTTAGTTGTCATCACAGCGTAATGCCGACTACATTCAAAGTTTACACTTTGAGGCTCGGATCCCGTTCTCTTATTATTACTCCTGATTGGTTTTACGGGAGCGACTGCCACCTGACCTCCCAACTCCGGGAGGAATGCTTGCACCAGAGCCTCATCCGTCAATGAACAGGTGCACATGCTTGCAAATACATGCGTGATTGGATATTTATTTCTCGTAAATTGAACTGACCGATTGAATGAAATTATAATAAAACTAACATTCCCGTGTTCCGAAGTAGATAGCCACTTTCCCTTCAATAATGTCAAATCGTGCTTAATTGTCTTTGATATGCAATAAAACACCAAAGAAGAAAAGAAACTACAGATGTCACTGTCAGATACTATACGCACAGAGACAGATTATAGGCTGTATTTTGTTTCAGTGGGTCGCAAGAATTAACACCCATAGTTCATCAATCATTGAATTTGCTCCGATGTAACAGGGGTGAGGCTATTGCCATTTTTCAGGCACTATTGGTGACTCAAGCTATGCATCTGAGGCTGTCTGGGCTGTATATATCTGTCTGATGTTAAACAGCACTATCCCTTAGTCGCCTTGTACGACATCGCATGGGAAAAATGTAGTGTTATATACATACCTATAATAAGTTCCGAACCAGTTTAGCGGCACGTACAACTGGACGATGTAAGATGCGAACAAAACGTAGTCGCCCACAGTCAACTCGCTCGTCCTGACCACCATTGACACGCATAATAGAGATCCAGCAAGCAAACCTAAAGACAAACATAGCGACGTTCAATTTTAAATTAATTCCTACGAATAAATTATCATCACTTCTTTTCTATTAAAAAATGAAGATACCTAATAATCATGCACCATTGGTTACTTACACAGCATAGCTCAAAGTATAAGTTAAAAAGGCGTTTCTTTTTAAAATTAATGACACAAAAACCTGACTGCTACTGAATAGACCAAGACAGCAGACGGAACCCATAATTTTCATTCACTTCATAATTTGCATTTTTTTTATACCAATTGATGGAAAGTGGTTTCTGTGGCCTATGGACGTGAGCAACACCAAGGGAGTCCCAATCGTGCTGCCAACACTGTAAGCACGAGTTTCTGTGCCGTGTAAAAGACAAAGCAGGACAAAGCTTTTAGTCTGCCCACTGACAGCAGAAAAACTCTCCAATGAGCTACGGCTACCCAACACAACACGAGGTTATTATGGCCGCGTTATTCTGTAGAGTGGAGGTACTTCCCCTATCGGGCTGTTCAATTAGACGGCAACACCGTCGTGTCCTACCTCTTAGGTATATAATCATTTTGAATTGCACGAAGAAACCCCAAGCATAGCTCGCTCCATATTCACGATCAGTGTCCACGTTTAGGTACCGTACGTCATACACATGCATAACAGAACAGGTAGGAAAGACTGGTCGAAGACATTGTTTTCAAATATTGTTTTGGTCGACTTAGGGACACTATCTTCTAAACTAGATAACAGCCACATGTCATAATACACCTACTTTGTTATTCTCTGCACCACCTATAAGGTTGATTGGCAGAGAATGCCTATGGCATTGAGTTCGCCTATGTAAATATGTGCATGAAGGTTAAATAAATAAATAAATAGCAAAAACTTACCGCTACAAATTACTATATTTTGAATTGTATTCAGCATGTTCAATGTGATCAAAGATTTGAACTCCTCTTTCTGAAAAAGATAAAAACACCATGTCATTGTGTATTATGTTCTTGTAAAAGCTAGATGGTTGGAAAATATTTTTTAATCTATTTATATCAATAAAAATGGATGTTGCCCGAAGGTTATAGGCCTAGTTGGGATCCGATAGGTGGCACTGCAATCGGGTTTTAGCCTTTATTACGATTGCGATTGCGACGTACCAAGCTAGGAGCAATCAACTAGTATTATATAATAAATACTAGCTGACCCTGCAAACGTTATTTTGCCAAAAAAGAAATTTTCAAAAATAAAAATCGCGATGGAAAAATAGGGGTTCATCGTAGAGGGTTGAAAATTCAGGGTTGTGTGTATTTTCTAATGCTGTATCATAAAAAAATAAAAATTATATAAGAATTAAAAAAGAAGGGATGGCCCACCATTAACATTTAGAGATGAAAAATAGATGTTGTCCGATTCTCAGAATTACCCAATATGCACACAATATTTCATGTGAATCGGTCAAGCCGTTTCGGAGGAGTTTAACTACAAACACGAGAATTTTATATTTTAGAAGATTTAAAATGTGAGAACCATTAATTACCTGGTAATTACCAATAGCTTCTCTATAAGCTAAAACTTCGTAAGATTCAGCGCCATAATATTTGACTGTTTCAAAGTTGAGTAGAGAATCAACCGAGCGCGCCTTTTGTGCATTGTCAGCGAGATTCATGCGTCGCTGGAACTTAGTACGCCATTCTGTTACGACTATTGTTGAAACTGCAATGCAAAACAGTATTACAGATTTAAAATTATTTTAAACACAAAGGATAATTAACCTAAAAGACCAACTTATTGGTACTTAACACAGAAAATATTGCTGGAAGGTTTGTGAATGTGGTTAGCTAAATTGCACCTTATTGTGAGTTGGTCTAGGGGTAATGGATCAGGTCACCTGCCACTTTAGTAAGAGCGAGCCGGTGCGGAGAGCTTTCCGGGGCAGGATGGTAACACTGCGTTTGTTATTTTTTATAAAGATTAAACAGCAACTCACTTATATAAAGCACCATCGTCGAGAACACAATGAGGCCGAACCAAGCGTTGAATTGCGAAACAAAAAACACCACGGCGACAATTATATCCACCAACGTCGGTGTAATTGAGAACAGAATGTACGAAAGCAAGTTGTCAATAGAATCTGTCCCACGGTCCATTACGCGTAGAACTTCACCGGTTTTACGACACAGGTGCCAGCGAAGAGGTAGATCGTGAAGATGTTTGAATAGTTCTAGCTGAAACAGAACGAATAATTTTACCAAACCATCTTCGTAATGTTACTATTATTTCTGATTGCATCAGAGGCGTTCGGCTCGGAGACCGGGGTTTGCATATTCCTTCTATTGCGTTTAGGTTGGGCTATATGACCTTTATGGGCGGGATTGCTGCGTGAGCCCTCAGTCTCGAGAGGAGAGCATGTGTCAGTCTCGATCGTCAATTAACAGTCAAGAATCAAAGAACCAATTTCATTTATTCAGCGCACATAAAGAGCACATATGAACATCAAAATTTTACAATTATGTCAAGAAATAATATAAAAATATTAAATAATGTAAAAATAAACCATTGGAAAATGATTCTTTCGCTTTCTTGGTTTGCAGTTTCAGTTAGTGGATTCAGTAGAAGGGTACTTTAAACACATGGAAGTATCTTAGAAAAATAATCGAGTATACTTAGGGGATGTTCTGGATAGAGTTAAGGTGATCCGTGATTTGGGAGTAATATATGATTCTGAGATGTCGTTTAGATCACACTATGACTATATCTGTAGTAGAGCTAACCGTATGTTGTCATTTATTCTCAGAATCTCTCGACCATTCAGACAAGCCGAGTCCCTGATAATATTATATAACTCCCTCGTGAGAACCATACTCGAATACTGCTCGGCCGTATGGGCCCCGATATACAAGACACATACAGATAGATTAGAGTCTATACAAAGACGGTTTGTCAGATCTTTGTGTTCAAAATATGGTCTCAGACGCAAAATATATATGTATGAGCAGCGACTCGATCACTTTAAGATGGTTAGTCTTGAGAGAAGGAGGTGGATGAGTGACCTGTGCATACTGCACAGAATAGCGAATGGTTCACTTGACAAATTAAACATCAAGATACCGATGCGTTCTGTGCGTATACCACAACTATTTACAATACCTGCAAGTAACAATAATGTATCTCAGAATGATCCGCTCGCTCGAATGTGCAGGTATTTTAATTCTGTGTGCTCTCGTGTGGATATTTTCCACAATGGTTTTATAGACTTCAAAAGAATTTTACGTAGTGAGGACTTCCAACCGGAATAGCGTCCTTGCTTTCCCTTTTATTTCCTTTTTTGTTTTTGTTTTTTGTATACATTAAATTTTAGATAAATATGTAGTTACTAAGTAAACTGGCACTGAAGTCAACTAAAATGCTGTGTACGGATGTAAGTGGACTTCAGGTTTAATATGTTCTACCTATATTTTATATAATTACCAACAGTGATCTGATGTCTGTATCTGTACCAACTAAATAAAATAAAAATAAAATACTGTTACAATTAAAATAAGAAAGATATTACATTTGAATTTGGAATCTGTCATTTTTATACGATTGTTCATTGTGTTTTCTAATTTTGGCGCCAATACATTGTACAATATTTTGCTATATTAAAATGGAGTGGGGTGATAAAGAAAACCGAATCGCTGTGATTGCATTACACAAAGTTGGTATGGAGCCGAATGTAATTTTTAAAACTCTCCATACGCTTGGTATTAGTCAAATGTTTGTGTACCGGGCTATTAATAGGTACAATGAGACCTCATCTGTTTGTGACAGAAAAAGATCTGGCCGTCCACGTAGTGTTCGTACGAAAAAGGTGGTCAAAGCAGTAAGGGAAAGAATTCGAAGAAATCCTGTCCGAAAGCAAAAGATTTTATCTCGGGAGATGAAGATAGCACCCAGAACCATGTCGCGCATTTTAAAAGATGACTTAGGACTTGCAGCCTATAAGAGACGCACCGGTAATTTTTTTACTGATAATTTAAAAAAGAATAGGGTGGTAAATTCGAAGCAACTAAGCGGTACGCAAAGGGAGGTCACAGAAAAATTTTGTTTACGGATGAGAAAATCTTTACAATTGAGCAACATTTTAACAAACAAAATGATCGTATTTATGCTCAAAGCTCTAAGGAAGCTTCCCAATTAGTCGACAGAGTGCAACGTGGGCATTATCCGACTTCAGTGATGGTTTGGTGGGGTGTTATCTATGAAGGAGTGACTGAGTCATATTTTTGTGAAAAAGGTATCAAAACATCGGCACAAGTGTATCAAGATACCATTCTTGAGAAGGTAGTTAAACCCCTTAACAACACCATGTTCAATAACCAAGTATGGTCCTTCCAACAAGACTCAGCGCCGGGTCATAAAGCTCGATCCACGCAGTCTTGGTTGGAAGTGAACGTTTCGGACTTCATCAGAGCTGAAGACTGGCCGTCGTCTAGTCCCGATCTTAATCCGCTGGATTATGATTTATGGCCAGTTTTAGAGAGTATGGCTTGCTCTAAACGCCATGATAATTTGGAGTCCCTAAAACAATCCATACGATTGGCAGTGAAGAATTTTCCCATGGAAAGAGTGCGTGCTGCTATTGATAACTGGCCTCAACGTTTAAAGGACTGTGTTGCAGCCAATGGAGACAACTTCGAATAAGCTTTTTATATTTTAAATTGTTTTATATTTATGTATTAAACTAACACACTGTAAAAGTAATAAATATTATTTGCAATAAAAAAAAATGTTTTTTCTTCGTAACAATATTTATGGCTAGACTAGGTATATGAACTTGTGAAGTACATTCTTCTCATTCTTGTTAAACGTTTCGACAAAATCAAAGCCAAAAGGTTCTCTGGCTGAAACTGAACATAGATATTTTTCAGGGCTAGTACTTCATAATATCTACAAACATACCTGTAACTCCCTAGTAGTATACTGTTGCACTTTAATCCAGAGATATGACCTCAAATTGTTGATGAATCCCATTCCGCCTGTACCTCCACCCTGAAGGAACTTCAAGAACACGTACATCACAACTAAGTCCCATCTGAATAGTAGTGGCTGTATTGATATGCTGTCCACTGCAAGTAAATATTTTATATCAATCACAAAAAAATATAAAAGCGGACCCCGGCTCCGATGCAACGGTAAGGCGATGATGAATACAATATAGATATTTTTTTCTTTTCGAAACACCTGCTGATTAAGAAAATAACGCTCTGAAACAGATTTATCTCTTGGGGTTGAAGTGTCAAATGGCAAGCGCTCCCAAATAAGCCAACATAAGCCAAATCAAATGAAGGAAACAGTAGAAGAGCGGGCTCCAACTGAACAATGATACAGGCATAAAGATAACCTTGGAACATCAATATGAACTACGGGTACGTAAAAGTTCACGTGGAACACTTAGATGATCGACTAGATATTCCACAATCATTCATACTTTTCTCCCTCACGCAACTATATAAGACTGTCGTGGTCGGTTTCATTACATTTCTTGTATCGACTAGTTGACCTTACTACATAGTTCATTCCACTTTGAATCGAACAGGTTCCAGGTTTATTTTATTTAATAGTTCCACATTATTCGTAACATACAAGTTTACAAATCGCAAAAGACCTAAAAAAGATACAGTCATAAACGCCTTTTTAAGAGTATGGTAAATGTTCTGAAACAATAACACTCAGTGTACATTTTCCCAATTCTAAATTTTAAAAGTACATAGTTTGTAGCTTTCGGGAGAAGCCTAGTCCAGCAGTGGACTACGATAGGCTAATTGATAATATAGTATGTAGAGTACCGGTCAGTCAATTCAGATTCGACCATTGATTCGCGCATGGCAAGCCAACTTACCTATTAATTTGCTATAGATGGGTACAAAAAGGTTGACAACTCTGCCCGCGATAAGTGCAAGGATACATATAAACACATTTATTTGCAGCAGTGTGCTCTTCCGGGGCCATAGGAACGGCAGTAGGGTTCGCAGCTTAGAGAATACATTGCGGAATGTCGATTGGTTGTCATTCTACAAAGAACAGAAAAAAAACATATCGCATTTAAACAGGAATGAAATTGAGGCATGTCGTTGACCGCACCAATTCAAATCACCAAAATAATTCCAGATTTGCAAGGAATAATGTTGTAATTGATGCGCTAGATGTCATGCGCATATAATTTATACATTTTCATAAAGTTATAAGAATAATAATTCTATACCTAATTTACCTAAAAATTAAATGTATTTGACAAAAAAAATAAAAATACAAAGTCTCACGGGCTTATAGAGGTAAAAATGGTTCGCCAGTTCGTTCATTTTGATTGAGTGAACAAATAAACAGTCTGAAAACAAAGATTCAGTCTTTAAAAATGTATATTATTTGATAACGTGTGACAACTATAAAAAAGCAGAAGTTCTTTTTTCTATGACTCTGGTAATGTTCGTTTTATGACCATTTCTAAATATTTAAATTCACATTTACACTACTAAAATGTTAGTGGGCAGGTTCGACCCCGCTGAATATAAACTGATTCAATTGATGATATACGTGATGTTTTCAAAAACGTGCAGGTCCAAAGCCCATGGAACTGACAGGCTTGTATGAGAGGTTGACAGTAGAAGAAGTCCGCGAGGTTGGTGACTTGAATAAAGACGTGTGTCTCGAAGGGCAGAAGCCTGCATTATAGGAATACAAACGGGTGAATGTATGTATGTATGCATGAAATTAAAATTCATGATGTATTGTATTGCCCTTGATTTCGTTTTCCGTGTAAGTATGTATATAAAACTAGATTAGTATAAACATTAAAGGGCTTGTGTGTTCACGAGAGAGCAGAGCAGTGCCAGAGTGGAAAGCAGTGAATCAGTTTGCAGGTGAGGTTGGCTTAAAAATCTTGATTGAAAATCGTGTTGTGTTCGGTGAGTAGGGTAGCCAGAGCTCACTGGAGAATTTGTGCTGTCAGTGGGAAGGCTAAAGGCTTGTCCTGCTTTGTCTTCGGCTGACGTCACAGAAACTCTGTACATACAGGGTTGGCAGCGCGACTGTGACTCCTCTGGTGTTACAGACGTCCATAGGCCACGGTAACCACTTTCCATCAGGTGGGCCGTGTGCTTGTCTGCCACCTAAGTGGTATAAAAAATAAAAAACATCTTGGTGGGTTATGGGACGTCATATCTAGCATAGGAGAATCATATACCACAGTAACCGTAACATAAAACGCATACGGTTTGTTCGTATATATTTTTAAATACTGCTATAAACAGTGTAGATAGTTATACAACGAACGTAACATTACAATAATGGCATTGAAGTTTCAATCAGGTTGCAGATTCGAATCACACTACTACAGAAAAAGATACTAATTTTATGTTATTTATTTAGTGATTTACATCTACGTGAGAAGTTGTAACCCAGGAATCTAAGTATGTATAAATAATTAGGTGAAAAGAAAACCTTGTGGGTACTCATTTGTAAGAAGATTGTATGCACTATATATGTATTTCGACGGTAAGATTCATAATGGCGGAATAGCTGTAAAGGTGCCAGGGTAAGGCTACCTGCATCAGTCGGTAGGAGAGGCCTCCTACCGGCTGATACAGATGCCCACTGGGCGTAACTATTTCGGAGATATCCATTATAGTATAGGCCGGAAACCAACGACAGACTGCCACTACTATCGAGGCAGCTCCGTAGTTTCACCGTTTCACACACTGGCAGAGAGCCCCAAGTGGCTGAAACGGCACCGTGTGCTTGAAGCAGCCATTTGGGTGGGAAGACTTACGCTACAGACCTTGATGCTGGCCATGGTCGGCAAAGCAAGTGTGTGAAACACCGCTACCTTATTTTGCGAGGCAATGATACGCGCATAAGAGGCTGCAGAAAAGAAAAGGGAGAGGTCTAGTCCACTCTCCTGTGTCCTAGAAGCTGCACAGGACGGCGTCTTGATGAGTGTGACTATGGGGGTAGGAATGGAGGATTTTTATCTCTAACAATAATTTTGGTGATTCGGCTTCGGGGATTTGGCCTGATTCAGCGTCACACAGGCCAAGTCATGGAATTTCGTATCATCTCTCGATAAGTATATTGAAAATTGTGTATTGAATTAGTGGGGTTTGAATTCAATAGTTGTAATAAAACAGTTACATAAAATTTACTAATTTCGCTTTTTTTTTCACATTATAGATTCACAGAAAAACCGTGGTAGCCTAGTGGTATGGGTAACGGACTGCTGAGACGAGGTTTCGGGTTCGATCCCAGGTTTTATCATTGCACACATCAATGACTTTTTGATACTTTTCGAAGTTATGTGTGTATTTATCGAAGTGCCCGGTTAATGGCAATATGCTCGCCACCTATTACATTGGGACCTAATAATAATAAAATATTTATTTGACTCCAATGGTTATTTACAATGTGTTTACAAACAAAGCTGTGCTAATATATTTTTACAATTTATGTCGATACTGATTCTCAAACTAGGCAAAAACCTGTATCTTGAGAAACAGTGCTGTTTTAACTATTTGTGACATTTTAGGACACAGTGATTCTAATTACAGTAGTTCTTCTATAAGGTAAGTTTTCAATCATACAATATACTATAAGTCATTACATTTCCTCCTAAGTAACTTCGTGTTGTGTATGTGGGAGTGTAATGTACGTGTGTAGTGTATATATACGTTATGTGAGTGTTGTGTGATGTATATCTTTATGTAAGTATGTGTTCTCATGTGCGTGCGGTTATGGAAGTTAGTACCTACTTTTTTTTTTTTAAGTTTTCAATCCAGAAATTTTAGCATTGCCTCAGTACCATCATAGTCATATTGAAGTAACCATCTGGTAGCTATGCTCTTTACCTCATGACGATTTAGACCCACAATGTTCTTATTCTTGTGGAGCAAGTTAAACTAAACATAAACTGGCGAAATGTAGGTGCTAACACCTCTGCCTACCCCTTCGGGGATATAGGCGTGAGTTTACGTATGTATGTATGTATTATGGATTCAATTGTACTAATTATATACGTGTATTGCTCTAATCATTATATTATTTAATAACTTTTCAGACTGTTTACTTGTACTCACCCAGTCAAACTTAATCTTATTTTATGGCGATATGCATATATCTGTAGAAGTAACAATACTGTGATATCACAGCATAATAACCTTTTTTTCGTTTCTAAATATATTTTTTTCTTCTAAACTAGTTATTAAATGATTTTGATACGGACATGACATCTTAACCTAAATTATAAATAATACAAAATTGAAAACTACATTGACATGCCTAATGACAAGTGAACCAGAAACTATAAAAAATTAAAATTCATTCATTACTAGACATAGAAAAGAAAGCTTGTTATGGTTGTCAGGTAGTGTCTTTGGTACATGTCACACGAAAAGACACTATCTTGGGCACAGAACAGAAATAATCTTGTGACAGTGGAAGGGACAGGTTTGTAAAAGGGGAGTAATAATAATAAATGTTCTACAACATTCTACACAACGCTATTTAGACCCAGGGTAAGCATAGCTTAAGCTTAACTAGATTGTGTTATGGAATCTAGAATGCGGATAAACATACTTAAATACTTTTTTTTTGTTGTAAATGCATACATATTAGACTTAGAAACACCGAGACCAATGCAAATATCACATATTCATGCATACAAATATTTGCACTAAGCGCGAATCGAACCCGCGCCTCCTGTGTTGCAGTCCTCTATTGATGGAGAAATCAGTAATCAATAGTGAAATTTCCTCTACCTTACCCTCTAGGAAATCAATATAAAAGGGAAGTCATCTTACCCTCGGTGGTACATGCCTGCGAGTCTCTTCCTCCCCTTCGAGATATTCAATACGGTGCATAATTCCTGGCGCTTTCATGCCAAGTACGAACATTATCATGCATGATACGTATCGTCCTACGAAAAGCGCCATTTCCAACCCGTCTTGTAGACTATGAAAGAAAATTTCAAAATGTTAGTAAAATAAAAATAAAAATGTACCTATCTAATAAATTTCATCTTTTAATGTGTAATCTACTCGTAATCTTATAATGATTACTTGATTAAATACTCACTCTTTCAAATGCCACCACCATCCTTCCTTATTAAGATTCAAAAATGAAAGATTTTCTGAGACGAATATCATGGCCCAAAATACAAGCAAGACGAACCCATGGCCTCTTGGCAAGACTGAAGGCAGTAGAAACCGCCTCTCAAGTACTGCTAAATAGGCCGATATTGGAAATACTACTAAAGTTACGGCTAAAGCTACTATCTGAAACAAAAGAATTTATAGTTAAATCTGAAATGTGGTGGACAAATTAATACGTCCTTAGAGGAACCTAACATGATCAATGTCAGTTTTTTTTAAATTTTATATAGAATAAAAGCAATCGATATCGCCAAGGAGATGTGGAGGTTAGATGGCATTTGCTTCACGGAAATGTCGAAGTTTAATCAAACCCACAGTTCGACTAGTAAAAGTGACCCGAACTCCGAGGTGACAGTTTCGGATGCGTTCGGGATTAACGCAAAAGAGATAATATAGTACAAAGACAAAGACTTGAAACGTGCTCAAAATTGCCGACTCTTTTTAATAATCCTTTTTTAGATATTTAGGAGCAGTTGATATAAATCTCATAACAAAAGAAGGAAATAAAAGTTTATTTAATGTAAGTAGATCACATTAATTGATTAGTACGTACATGTGATACTTATTGCATATTTGGTTATTGTTATCACGTTTATAGACCTCCGCATGTTAACAAAAAAGATAACCTTTACTGTAGACATTCTGTACATTGCCCTTAAATTATATTATCATTATCAATCAACGACACCTAATTAGCTAAACTTCATTACTTAAATGTAATAATCACAATCACGTTTAATACAATAATAGGGATACAACCAACAATATTGGTGTCAGATAAACAAACATCTGATTCAATGGTCAGGTGTGGATGTTTTTAAGAAAGAGTTTACCCGTTGCTGATTCTGTAAAAAAGAATGTGGAAACCTACTCTCATTATATCGTATCAGATGGGCAAGAGATAAAGAAGACTAGTTGGAGATTTACTGTACTGTCGAGACATTTTGCGGAGGTTGAAGTGGCCACTTCAAAGAGTTAAAGCGGAGACAACTGGAGAAACAGTGGAGAAGAGAGTAGAGCAGAAATCCAAGTGACACGAGCAACGATTCCAGATGTTGACGATTATTAAATGAAGGTTCTTACTTTGATGGATTCGGTAGATAATTTGTCATGCTCAACTTGAAGACCCCAGGATTGTAAGAGGGAAACATGAGGAAAACATTGTTTTGCAACCTTAATTAAATGTTTATAACCTCAGACTAAAAGAATAACATAAACAGAATGCATAGAACTCGCATGTGAAGCCGCGTGATATAATAACTTCGTGTTGTGTTCTCAGCGGTGAGTAGGGTAGCCAGAGCTCACTGGAGAATTTGTGCTGTCAGTGGGATGACTAAAGGCTTGTCCTGCTTTGTCCTCTACACTTACGGCACAGAAACTGGGCGTGTGTGGCTTCTCTGGTGTTACACATGTCCATAGGTCACGGTAACCACTTTCCATCAGGTGGTCCATGCGCTTGTCTGCCACCTAAGTGGTATAAATTAAAAAAATAATAATAAAGTAGTACTATTTGGCTCGCACTCTTCGTGAAGAATAAGTGAGTTTGTACGAATATAAAGTGCCCGGCAACACATGTACCTATATATCCCCATTACAATGTTTAAAAAAATCTCTAGGTTCATGATAGCTACGTTATACATAATTACGTTATACGATTACGATTCGATACGATATATATACGATTATCGATTACGATATAAATTATCGTTCTCTTAAGTATTAAAAATTAAACCATCCCTGTATTTATTGATATACTTACCATATATCCATATATATGTCCTCCTTTAAACACGAATGCCTGTAAGAAGAATCTCACAACTGCCAGTACAGGTACAAATAGCGTAAAAAACAACTGTACACCGAATAACCGTGAAGATCTCACATCTTCTACTTCCATAGAATACCTGAAACAAAAACCGGAAATAAATATATTAGCATTGGTTTATTAAGTTGAACTACAGACAGAATCAGTATCAAAATAAACGGGATATTAACCATGTTTCATTGTTTTGAGTTTCCGATATTTCGGCGCTGTTACAAGCACCATGATCACGGAGGAACTCCGAACCAGTTCGGAAACTCAAAACAATGAAACATGGTACATATCCCGTTTATTTTGATACTGGTGTGAGTGACCATGATAGTTTAAAGACAGATAGAAATATTTAGGATATAATAGGACACTAATATCTACTATTTCTGGCAGGAGATAAGTCCTTCTTCCTACAGTCCCGGGGCGTTAAAAAGCATATGATGAGGCCGTCAAGCTGAGTGTCACCATTGTAACATGGTATATGTAAGTAATGGTGACCCTCTTTTCTGAGACTGCCTTCAGCTTACCATCCTATCCAATCTAATTGACGAGTCCTATATAATTTTTTTTTATTGAAGACGTTCAACTGGAGGCCTGGCCTTCTACAAACAGAAAATGGCTCAAGATTAGGTTCTGGTAAAGCTATCAAAGGATTTAGGCGTAGGGGACCAAATCGCGTCTGATGTTGCGAATGTTTATGGGCGGATAACCGTTTATTATGGCAAGGTAAACGGTGGTAAATACTAAGGTGTGTTTGTTTGTGCATCTCTCGGCTAAGATATTTCAACGAGGTGATTTTGGACTGACTTCGAGCATCTTATTAGTAATATCATAAATGTGAAGTAACTTTCTGCGTGCCTGTTACATCTTTAAGCCTGGATCGCTGAACGAATTTTGCCAAATCTGGTATGTAGCTAGTTTTTTTTTTAATGTGCGCAAAATCTCCACGGCTGCTCACACCACCGACTAAAACGCACGCCGACTACATGGGCCGCAGGTTGCCAGAGATGAGATTATCTGAGATATATACCTCGCACCCCGGCCGGCCCAGGACAGTCTCTTACGAGACGGCCCTCTTCGGGTGTGGGCACCACGAAGTCCCCATCTCATCCCCGGGTATGGGGAGGCGCGCATCGCGCATCGCCGCCGCGGCCTGCTTCTGCTAGGGTAACAAGCGGCTCCACCCGTCCCCCAGGCCCGCGCTCATGGGGGACTAAGGTCATTTTGCTACCTACGACACCCGAGCCGCCTCCGCTCGCGGGCGGCGCGGTTTGTGAATCTCCTTCGCTCTCGCTCCGCCTTCTGGTATGAAGCTTACAACCTAAGGATAATAAGCTACTTTGATTCGGAAAATAGTCATTTTCCGGGATATAGGGTACATAATATAGGACTCAAACTTAGACGTAAAGTGGACAGCAGATAGTAGGTGGGTATATAATATACACAGGCGTTTACCTGTTTAAATAAACATATGACACATACAAACTACATTACAGTTATAATTAATTTCCTAATAATATTATACGAGTAGGACAGGCAGTTGTTACATCATCGTATTGTTACATATTTATACCTCATACATTAAAAGCCTAAATTTCGATTTCTAATTTGTATTCACGTGTATATTTATTTTGTGTTGGGTTTGCACCTGAATTAATTAAATTGATTATCATCCTGTCTTAGGTATCCTCATTTTTGATAACAAATAATATCGGTCCATTCGGAGTCCCATATGCAGAGGCCCCTAGATATTTATAATTTAATATCAGATGGCACATCTATTAGAGATAGCTCATGTAAGCACTCTGGAAATACGATAAATGAACCTACCCCAGAACAGAACATTCTGCAATAACATAACATAACATAAACTCACGCCTATATATATCCCCGAAGGGGTAGGCAGAGGTGCTAGCACCCACATTTCGCGTTTATGTTTAGGTCCCAATGTAATAGGTGGCGAGCCTATTGCCATTAACCGGGCACTTATAAACCTGCGATAAATACACACATAACTTCGAAAAGCATCGAAAAGTCATTGGTGTGTGCCATGGTACTGGGATCGAACCCAAGACCTCGTCTCAGCAGTCCATTACCCATACCACTAGGCTACCGCGGTTTCAGCATTCTGCAATGAAAAGAATAAATCTAAAGGTATCGTTCTACATGCCGATTTCCGATAATCGTTCGACAAAACTTGTGATGTATTAAATGAGTATGAGTAAATGCATACGCTTTACACATCATTAACCTTTGTCACATAATTTGGCAAATCTAAATAAAATTGGAAGGTTTATACATTTCTCATTCAATCATAAATGCTCTTATGTAAATTGAAAAGTTATGAATATTACATAATACAAAACAATATGTCCTATATTAGGCTATATTATAACTATACAGTTTCCTCAATTAATATCTCACTCACGTTTACATAAACAGTTCTAATATAAAAGAACTCTAGAGAAATTCACATTTTTCACAGCATCTGATTATACGCTAACGGTATTAGCGTATTGTAGCGGAACCGAGTGTCAGTGCTCACACTACAGACAGACAATAAAGATCTACATTAATGCTATTACTGTTGAGTCACATGTAAAAGGAGCAATTTCAACTTCTGTATAGGGGCCCGATTCAGTAAAACCACGGTTTTAAAACGTGTAGATATCAAAACTTACAAAAAACTCATAAAATTTCTTTCATTTGAGAATACATACGCCCGTAACACATTACCCTCGCTGGCGCAGTCGGCTAAAAAGACGACATGAACTTCATGCTCGAGTTGCTGAACAGATAGTATAAATACTAGTGCCTCTGGTAATGGCCGGAGTGCGAGGGATATTATGCCTGTCAACCTCACCTTCAGCAACCAAAAACGACCCAGAGGCGCCATGCGTTTTAGTCGGTTCGAGTACGACATACCCTCTCCCACCGGCTCTGGCGGGAGTATCCGTGGGGATTTTTCGCACGTAAAAAAAGTGCCTCTAGCAATACCTACAGAAGTCCAAACTGCTTTTGGATGCATTAAGAATAGAAAGTTGTCGGGGTCAACAAGGCTCAGAAGATCATAAGGTTTGTTAAGTGCATCCAAATCAAAAGGTAAACAAATCTCTAGGATTCATAATTAGAACTTCTTCACACTTAGCAATATCGAAGTTATAAAGTTATTGTGTAATGCCTATGTTTGTAGACTTCGTAATGTGTTGGAGTTTAACGCAATTGTATGGAATCCCACAGAACAACTGTACATACTGATGGTTGACAGAGTTCAACGTAAATTTGCTTGATACCTGTACAAGCGTGCCTTTGGATATTATCCATTTCCCTACCCGTCCATCTTCGTGTCACGGATGATCGGTCTTGATACGTGGCGGCTCAGGCAGCAGTTTGCGCACGTGACGCATTATTATTTTTTGTTAATTTTTAAAGTAGATAATCCTTCGGTGCGTGAGTGTACATGCGTGGCGCTGGATTACTACTGCATTAGCTATTGATTTGCCCACCAGTAGCCCTACTTAAATAGCTGTTTAATGCTTGAATGACTTTTTGAAAAATAATCCAGATGCGGACTTGTTTCATGATAAGATTGGTTGTTGTGGAATTTATAGTACATACTTGTATGCCTAAAATATATTGTATTCATTCATAATATTAGTGTTTTGAATTATTACCTTTCGATCGTAAGATGTTTTAACGGTTGAAAGGTCCCTGGTTCAAATCCTGACAATTAAACTACCAATATGAACCCACTCCTAACACAACCAATTTAGCTTAGCTGGAGGGGTTAGAAGGAATATTAGTAATTTCGGTTCTAACATTTTTTAAAAAAAAATAATTAATGAACGAACGAGTAAAAGCGTCGGCAGCTTGGTGGTCAAGGAGCCGGTATTACGATCGAGTGGTCCCGGATTCGAAGTTAGGTCCCACCCCTAACACAGGCAATTAAGTTCAGCTGGAGGGGTAAACGGTAATACTAGAATTTATGTTACTAGTACCTACTACTCTATTTCAAAAATCAACAGATGAATAATACAATCGAAAAATAATTCTCAGAATAGATCTGGACCTACGTTTATGATAGCATTTGACATAACGGCGATTAACATCATATAAACAAATAATATTAAATTGACGATAATTGTACTGTACTGTAACTTCAATGCCAAAAACTGGAACTTAAAAAGTTGATTTATAAATAAAGAGAAAATATTTAATTCAACTGCTGACTGTAACAAAACTTTCAGTAATGACTCAACAATTATAATTAGGTACTAACATGACAATCTTTCATAATCTCATTTATTAAACAACGTCCTCATAATATGTGGTGAATTATGTTTTATTTTTTATTATATACTTTATTGTACGCCAATTACAATATTCATGATACAGAAATGAAGAAGACAAGAGCAGTACAAAGGACATCCTAATTGCTTTACGCAATTTATTCCAGGCAACCTTTGCATGGAAATGTATGTTGGTTGGAGTATTTGAGTGATATACTACATTACATGTGACACACTCAACAAATAGTGCTCCTTAACCTTTCTTTTAAATTTTATTAACATCTGCGCTCGTCTTATTTCCATTGGCAGTTACGACAGGGTAATCTCTGCTTTATGAGATCGAAGCAGAGTATTGATTTCAAACTTCACTTCAAACTTGTGCACAAGAAATTGCACCATTATTTTTATCGATCTGTTTGGCATTAGACAATTAATGCCTCGTCGGGCGAAATCCACTCATTGTCGAAAATCTTTTTTTTTTACTACCTGATGGTGGTTACCGTGACCTATGGATGTTTCAATCACACTGCCAACCCTGTAAGCACAAGTTTCTGTGCCGTCAGTGTAAAAGACAAAGCAGGACAAGCTTTTAGTCTTCCCACTGACAGCACAAAAACTCTCCAGTCAACTTCTAGGTGGTGATGTGTCCAGTATCAAAAAATTGTTAGAGTAGTCAGCTCTCTGATGTTACTTCAGCAATCCTACTTATTATTTATTATTTCAGCACCTACAAATAGTCCGAGCATTGTGGACAAATGATTCAATGCAATGGTAGTAACCCATAGGAGCCGTGGATACATCCATTTCCACATGGACGAAGCATTTTAGACCCAGTAGTAACATTGATTTAAGCTGCCTTTACTATGCAGAATATTTTATTTATCCTACCTCCAGAGCCTGTGTGATCATCAATGTGAAATAAATTCAAATAAAACTTATGTTAATACATAAAATCATGATTTTTATTCTTTATTTTTAGACTATAAAATGTATGTTTTAATATGAAACATTTATTCAAACTTAGAATAGTTTTATTACACATTACATATTCCCAACCATACAAGTTAGATAGACTGTGATGTGCCTGGGTGGATAAATTAGAAATGACTTGACCTAGAACATTTTTATGATACCGAACATATGAAAAGATAATCCATAAACATAGGCTATCAATAGCTTTTACTACAATAGATACTGTTAATTAATAAAACAATGAATCATTATTTGAGGTTACTGATAAACTTCAGTCTTATCACCATCTTGTTACTTGTGATATTCATTACAGCATTATAATATATTATGGAAATGTTGTGTCGTAACCGGTTATCGCATCTTATTTAGTATGTATCTTATGTTAAGCAGTTTCTTTATCCACTATTAGAAAATAACAATTATTAAAAACTTTTAGGTAGCTATTGAATAATTTAAAATTTAAAAAATTTATGTACTATAATACAGATTATACCAAAATATAGTTTTTATACATCTTTATATTACTCTATACTCCTATGTTCAAGCAACGTTTCAAAATATATCATACAGTAAAGGACTGACATTATTGAACATTGAAGTTACATAACTATGTACAATCGGAGAACTTTTATATGGTATCAGAAGTAATAAGTAGCCTAACTAAATTAGATATAAAGATGATAATGAGTATAAATAATGTAGAGGTTAAATAATATTGATGAAAACCATTTTAGAACATTATATCATACATACATAGTGTGTTGTGTTTGCAATAACCATTTAGTTAATTTAAAATGTTTCTATGCTTACCTTTTATACATAACAATCTGCATTAATCCAAATATTAATAGAAATCCTCCAATTAAGACAGCTGATACTGTCTCCATGAAACACTGGGATATCCCATGGTCCACCCATACCTCGCCAAGGGTCACATTTGGTGGGCAATACTTTATCATCTTGCTGTAAATATAGATTTTTGTTAAATTGATGAAATTTTTGTTTAATGATCTAAATACATTTTTGTGTAGGTAGTTCTGTATTGGAGACTTACAATATTAAACGTATTGAATATAAGGCTCAGTGAAGTAAGCATTATTTTAATAACAAGAAGATATTCATAGTATAACACTACTGCTAATGAATATGTATATGCGCAATATTACAAATATTTTTGTTTTTCTTGTACAATGCAAAATTAATTATTAAAATTTTAAAAAATGATTGCAATAGTAAAAGCGTAATACTTACATCTTCAGTAATATCGCTACGTGGGTTAAGTTAAAACCTGATCAAAACACCGGCGGTAAACTCATCGTCTCATTTTACCTTATCAAAATGCCAGAATCATTTTCACGATAGAATTGACTGACAGTTCCACAGCAAGACAAAAATGTTAGGCAACTGTGCCCATTAAATTTGAAGTTGACATTGACATTAAGTAAATGTCATACCGTAAAGCAGTCTGTTCCTTGTCCATCTCAAAGAGTATGTCCATCTCAAATGAGTATGGTCTATGGGGCCGTTCAAGTATTACGTAAGCAGATTTATTGAAATTATTTAACCCCCCTCCCCTTGTCAGCAAAAGTAACAGCGTGGTAATAATAATAATAATGTATGGAGAATTTTCCAAACTGGTGGTGATTTTCAACCCGACTGAGGAATTGGGCTTTTAAAAAACAAAATGGATTCGTTTATTAATTTGCAATATAACAAAGTAATCACTCTCTTCCATTCGATTAATTGATAATGGATCTTCCGAAACGGCGGAGGCGCAGCGCAACTGCTACAGAGGCGCAGCGCAACCGTGGCGTCTCCGCTATGGTATTTGGTAGAATCCGCATTATTACAATTTGAAAATGTAATGTACATAATATCTGGAAGAAAATACACACATCAACAAAGTCTAGGGAACAAGGACATTTCTAGTTTTTATTTAAAAACCCTTTCTTGTAATAGTGAGTGTTTTATATCAATAGAAGGGTATTTTTATACCGTTTTTAATTTTAATTTTAATAAAAACATTTTCATACCAAATTTTTTTTTTTTTAAGAAAGAATTGAATAGTGCCATTATTGAGTATTACAACCTTCTATGATTAGGCACAAAAATAACGAGGTAGTAAGAAATACAGTAATTAACCGTACTTTAAACGTTTTTAATAATCTGTAGGACCTCCTAAAGCATTAGCAACAGCTCGACAACGGCGTGGCATACTTAGTATGAGATTGTCAATCATCGTCTGTGGAATATGGCTCCATACACTGCGAAGGTGTAAAAAAAGTTGTTATTCAGTGTTCAGATTTTCCAAAGAATCACTGAAAGCTCTTCTCCCAAGCAAATCCCAGGCATGCTCTATGGGATTGAGGTCGGCAGACTGAGCAGGCCATTCCAACGTCGTCATATTGTGCTCGCTTAACACATTGACCACTACCCTCGCGGTGTGTGACCGTGCATTATCTTGCATGAACATAAAATATTGACCGAACTGCTGTCAATGAGGGATTACCATGGGGTGTATAACCTCCTGAATGTATTGGTTTGCATTCAAATTGCCCCGTATCCAAACGAGGTCGGTCCTTCCACCAAGGCGAATTCCAGCCCATACCATGATTGTTCCACCTTGGTAAGGATGAACTTCTTGCGGATTCTGGAGACGACTCCGACGTCCAGGAACTCGCCATATACGCACTCTTCTCGAATCAGGATGAAAACCGAAGCAAGATTCGTCGGAAAACAGAACCCGTGCCCATTGATGGTCGGTCCACTGTAAATGTGCGTTAGCCCACAATAAGCGACGACCTCGATTTCCACGTCGAAGAGCTGGAACCCTAAGCGGTCTGCGAGCATAAAGATTGGCTTCGTGTAGTCTTCTTCTGACAGTTTGATCGCTAATAACCACTTGATGCTGAGACTGGAGGCCTGCGACCAACTGACGAGCAGTAATCGTGGGTTGCCGCCTTGCGGAATTTTGCAAGAAACGATCTTATCGCGGGGTAGTAACCCTATTTCGTCCCCTGTGGCGTTCGGCAACATCCCCTGTAGACCTGTAGCGTGCCCATAATCTGCAAATTACGCTTGGTTGGGTGTTGACAGCATCCGCTACGTCGCGTTGAGTTCGTCCAGCTTGCAGCATACCAACAGCCCTTAACATCTCTTCGCGACTTAAATGACGACGTGACATGATGACTACAGTCACAAAAATGCACAAACCATACGTAAAAGACGTATTATTGATAATAAACGTTATTTACAATAAAAAAAAATAATTTTTATTTTGTCTCAGAGAAACTGCACAATCAAACACTTAAAAGTTTTCCCTCCATATTCGTAAATCATAACTTATTTAAATTTATTTTTAAATTTCGAACAACTCTGTAATCTACCATATTCTATTTTTATTTATTTGCTGCTAGTTATTTGCAAAACAAGATTTATACGAAAAAAAATAATTGGGGTCATCTTGTTCCCTAGACTTTGTTGAGGTGTTTATATACCTACCTACTCCAATAAATAAAATTTGTGAACTAAATGTAGCCGCGTGGTTCCTGGCAGAGTAGAATTTGGGTCACCCCATCTCTTCCTATGTAATGTCGTACAAGGCGACTAAGGGACAAGGTTGTTTAACATCAGACATATATATATATATAAATATATATACAGCCGAGACTCAGCCTCAGATGCATGTCTTGAATCAACAATAGTGCCCGAAAGACGGCAATAGGCTCACCCCCTATTACGTGGGACCGAATTCAAAGATTGGTGAGATGTGGGTGTTAATTCACCTCTGCCTAACCCTCCGGGGATAAACATGTAATTATATACTGGAATATATGTCTCTGGAAGAAAATATGTACCTACCTACTCCAATAAATGAAATATGTGAACTAAATTTAGCCGCGTGGTTCCTGGCAGAGTAGAATTTGGGTCACCCCATCTCTTCCTATGTAATGTCGTACAAGGCGACTAAGGGACAAGGCTGTTTGACATCAGACATATATATATTTATATACAGCCGAGACTCAGCCTCAGATGCATGTCTTGAACCAACAATAGTGCCCGAAAGACGGCAATAGGCTCACCTCCTATAACGTGGGACCGAATTCAAAGATTGGTGAGATGTGGGTGTTAATTCACCTCTGCCTAACCCTCCGGGGATAAACATGTAATTATATACAAAATGTTGCTAAAAGACGCTAAGTTTTAAGTACTAAAATATAAATTGTAAGATCTATGTAGGTACACGGTACACTTGGTCTACAATAAATGTAAACGATGAATGCCTTCTACATAATGTAAAAAAATGGAGAGGTTTTTACTTCTGATAGTATTATTTTATCTTTGCTTCTGACATGTAAAACGGTTATCTATAATTAATACAAATTACAAAACTGTACTCTGGGAGTGCTGACAGAAGTGAAAACAGTGTGTCTTAATATTAAAAAGTATTCACTTCACAAAAAGTAAACTCGAACTACACTGCATACAGCAGTGCTTTCGCAGCACTACTTGTCCCCAGATAATCTCTTTGAGTTTATATGAGATTCCATTCCAAGCTACCTAGGTAGCAATATCACTGCAGCACTGCTACGTGTACATGAATGAATACACAAGATATCACAAAAGCACACATATCACCATGAACAGCGGGACAGTGCCGCCCTACTCGAAATCACCATGGCAAGCAGCACTATAATTATATGCAGCAAAGAGTATACTATGCTGCGTGCTGCAGAGTTCGGAAACATACCTTTAACCATAATTTAACTAATGACCTCACTCACAACAAGTTGGTGGACATATAGGCTGCTTTATGAATAATAATATCTCGAACCGATTCTGATGACCCAATTTACTGGTTCTGAAAAAAAAGCTCTATAATAAAGTTACTTTTAGATTAAAACTGTATTGCTGCTGTATTGAATTGAATTATTTATTATAAAAAGTACACAATTATATTTCCGAACGATAGAATGAATCTTGAGAAAGTGTGCAAAGAATTTCTGCTGTGCCTGACTGTCTGTACATGTTTACATTAAATTGTACTTGTGTGCGTTGCTAAGTTCTATGTGTGAGTTTATATATCGTGTATTCACAGATAATACACACATAAGTATTAGTCGTAGAGTGACGGGTGTTGGATTAGATTACGTTTTAGCGATTACAATTCATTTTGTTACAGCTTCTTTGAGTGTAATTAATTGCTACTTTCATAACAGTAATTAAAACCTTTATATAGTGTTATTTCGGAGTTAGGTTGTGGTTCTATGTTCATTAAAAAATATGCGAATGTGAATGATCAGCATGTGTCACAGTCACCGCTCATCAACAAATTCCGTGAATCGGTGAACAGTCGCGATGTGAGGAAAGTTATGACTGTCAGCTGAAAATTAACTTGGTTTAGTTAGTGTTTGTGTTGCGAACCAGTGTTATTTATTATTTTTCTGGGGAAGGTGATAAATTCAGACTCAAAATGGCGGACCTCGAGGCTGTACTGGCAGACGTCAGCTACTTGATGGCTATGGAGAAGTCGAAATGCACTCCAGCAGCTCGAGCCAGTAAAAAGATTGTTCTACCAGATCCCAGGTAATATGCCGTTTGGTGGTGCAAGGATACAACGCTGCATGGCTAGTGTTTACAGGAGTTAAAGTCTTACGAACTTGTTTACAAAATTGATTTTATTGCGATTTACTGATAAATTCTTATTATATGGAATTTTCGTGTGGATAATTTTTACAAATCAATAATACCTTAATTTATTAAAAAAAATAACATTACCTAGGCTGTACTAGTAAAGTTAAAATTTAGAAAATAATAGCTGAATACATAAAATGAATGTACCTCCTTTTATCTAGAATGAAATTAAACATTAACAATAAAACATTAATAAAAGTAGGTCATTAACACTTGTAGAGGTCATTGCTCTTGGGTACATCAGTCATGTTTTCCAAAATTTAAGTCAGATGAAATTTATCAAATTATAATAAATACAAAACTTACATACCTACCTAATAAATATCTTTATTTATTTCATATACTAAAAAACATTTTCTAAATGAAATAATTTTGAAATAAAATATATGAAATTGAAAAAGTTTAATTAGTCAGTAGTTTGTATGAGTAAATAGTAGTAGTGATGAATGTGTACAAAAGTGTTTTTATTAATAATAATAAAAAAATTAAACATCTAATCTATGAAACTAATGCCTCCAATTTCATAAACTCTAGAATCCTTACAAGCTAGTTTAGCTATTTGAATACATAATCAATCAATACTACATACACAAATACATAATGCACAAAAAGGCAGAAACCTCCTGTATACAAAATTATTTAGTATTATACAATAGAACAAACACTTAACATGGTGTTGACAAGTATTAGCAAATAGAATATACCTATTCAGTATCTTGGCAAAATTCATTGTGAGCATAACATCATCACTGTCCTGACCTTTTTGGGGGTTTTGCCTTGCCTCTAATACAACCCAAAGTCTGGGCTAGAACCTCATATGTTAATAACCAGCTTGCAGGTGAGGTTGGCTTAGCCCTAGAGATCTTGCTGGGACCCTAGAGACACCCTAAATCTTGATAAAAATTCAGGAATGTAGAAGTAATATTTTAAGAAGTCAGGGTTGTGTCCCTTTCAATTATTGTACTGGCTGTTCTCAGAACAGGTAACATCTGATTAGAGCCCAAGAACTTGTTTTCTTAAATTAATAATTTGCTTGTTGCAGGATACAAATAATTCAATTTGTAATATAGTCTATAAGTTCTTTTCTGATACTCAGTAACTTTTGTAGTTTTTTAAACATATATGTATAAGTTATAAAAATTAAAATATAATTTTGGTACAACAAATTTATTTAGTGATTTAATATCATATAGTTTAGGAGCCCCTATTTTACTTGCCTACAGAATTTAAAAAATAATTATGGTCTCAAAAGAACAAATCAGGTTCACAAATGCTTTTTTAAGACTAAGGCATGTTTTTATTTACAATACAGAAGTAATTTTAGAAGGATCTAAATGGTATACAGAAAGTGATGAAAGTGAGGATGCTTTCATCACTCTCTGTATACCATAGAAAGTATTGAAGTGAAACTTTACTAAATAACATGAATCATAAATAGGGAACATAGTTCCAACTTTTGTTTAGAATGTTCTAATTTCAGTATTTTCTTCTTCATCTTAGTGTTAATACCAGTCAGATCTAAAGCTTTCACCTTGGAGTATGAGGGTCCACTCTACCAGCCTAATTGTTGATTTGTCTGAACTTTTTATCAGGAGGTAGGACACAACGGTATTTCCATCCAATTGAGCAGTTCGACAGGGGAAATACCTTCGCCCTATAGAATACTGCGACTATAATAACTACAAAGTTATTACCCGGGTAACCAGAGCTCACTGGAGTTTTGGTGCTGTCAGTGGGAAGACCAAAAGCTTGTCCTGCTTTGTTTTTTACACTGACAGCACAGAAACTCTATCATCTGTGCTTACAGGGTTGGCAGAGCGAGTGTGACTCCCTTTGTTTTGCACACGGCCATAGGCCACGGTAATCACTTTCCATTAAGTGGGCCGTGTACTTATCTGCCGCCTGACTGGTATAAAAAAAAACTTCGAGATTTCCGTGAAGCGACTCCTATCTGACCTCTACAACCCTATAAAACAATCATATAAAATATATGTTACACCATTCCATCCTTAAAAAAATACATTACCGGCTGACTGGAAGTGACGTTGCCTCATTAGATCATTTGCAATTCAAGATCAGTCAAGTCAAATTACAACACATGTAACATCAAGCACATGGCTACACACGCACAAAGTGATAATAGAGAATGATAGAGACGATGTTTTTTCCGTGCGGGTTTCCGGATCAATTAATCTCTATATCATAATTTTTGATATAGAGATTAAATGACGTATTTAACGACCATTCCGACCATTGCAAATCCCATGCTCAGTTTAAAGTTATAATGTAGTTATGTAGTTACAATCTTCGAATAAAACTTAATTTATTATCAAATCGATGTACAATCATTCACGACAGCCTCTTTGGCGTGGCTATAGTGAACGTGCTACCCAGGAGGTGCGGGTTCGATTCCCGCTCATTGCAAATATTTGTATTCATGAATATGTATATTTGCATTAGTCTAGTCGTTAAGCCGTAGATCCCGGTTGCCATACGAACATCTATGGCAGTCATTACGGATAGTTGGAGTCCTAGAAAGTCCAAAAACTGGTCTAACTGCAATGCTTCGATATCGGCTTTGGGTTGTGGGGCAGATGGTAGTCGCTTCACAAAAAATATCGAAGTTCAGCCAAATCCGCAGTTCGATTAGTAAAACGGACCCCAGACTTCGAGGTGTGAAAGCTACGCATGCGACTGGGATTAACGCTAAAGATGAAGATGAATCACATATAATTTATTGTTCAATAATAAAATACCTACAATAAATGTGACGACCTCCGTGGCGTAGCGGTAGAGCATTCGACTGCTATGCAGGGGGCGCGGGTTCGATTCCCGCTCAGTGCAAATATTTGTATGCATGAATATGTATATTTGCACTGGTCTGGGTGTTTCTATGTATAATATGTATGTATTTACAAAAAAAAAAAAAAAGTATCTAAGTATGTTTATCCGCATTCTAGATCCCATAACACAAGCTAGTTAAGCTATGCTTACCATGGGTCTAGATAGCGTTGTGTAGAATGTTGTGGAATATTGTGGAATTGTGGAAATGTGTAAAACAATATGAGATCATTATAACGATTATTCATCAACAATTTCGCTATTTTGTGAATACTATTATTTGTTTGCGATTAGAGCTAGTCCACAAACAAAAAATCGCTAAACAGCCTCAACTACTACGAACTTTGTAGTTATATACCTCAGGACACGTATTTTAGACCTAAATTACGAGACAAATAAGGCACTGGCGCGCGCGTATTGCTTTTTTTTATATAGGACACGTCAATTAGACTCAAGGCAAAGTCTCAGAAAAGAGAGTCACAATTACATACATATACCATGTTACAATGGTAGCACTCACTTGACGGCTGCGGCCTCATCATATGCTTTTTCACGCCCCGCTCGAAGGACCCGGGACTGTAGGAAGAAAGAAACACGTGAGCTGGTAATGAATTCCAGGCCTTAATGTTTTATAATAATCTATGCTTGATGAATTTAAGCTCGTCCACTGTAGTAGCACCCCGTGCAATCCTCAACGGACACCCAAGAAACGTGTATTGCGCGTATAGCACATTTTAGGTCCAAATTATATCCGAGGGTCATCAGTCGCAGCATAGGTAAAAATACTGTAAATCTAAAATATATATATTTTTAATTGATGTCATTAAGTCCCTATAATCAGGCGCTAAAATGGCTCGCCCATATTTCGTAAGGGTCGGCGTTACATGTGCTTTTACTATTCATTTTACTCTCTTTCCATATCTTTTTTCACACAGTACATCCATTTCCTCTTAGGTCTTCGTCTAACTTCCAAACTTTTCATCCCCATTTTTTTGCTTAAAAGGAGGCTCCAATCACATCCCAATGTTTGTTGTATTTTGGTACCGAATAAAGAATTTTGAAATTTGAATTTGAATCCCTGCACATTATATACGTCTTAAAACCAGTCGTATTTTTCGTAAATTCCATGAATGGCGCTACATTCAAACCACCTCGAACGTAATGTCTTCCCTAACGTTGCATCTATCTTAAAATGCACCTGTCATATCTCGACTGCATGCAACTGATACTTATTTATCCCTCTCATCAACTGGCCAGCTTGCTAATCCTTATAGAGCACGTTGGACAGCAGGTTGGACTATGAGTTTGTAGATTTTCCCCTCTAATGTAAAGGGGATTCGTTAGTAGTTATACGTAGTAGTTAAATGATTTACCCCCTATTACGTGATACCAAAAACAGACGAAAGGTAGTCCCACCTGCATTTTTTTTTTTTTTTTACGTGCGCAAAATCCCCACGGATACCTCCCCACCGGAGCCGGTGGAGGAGGTTATGTCGGGCTCGAACCGACTAAAACGCACGCCGCCTGTGGGTCGTTTTGGTTGCCGAACAGGCATATCATAGTTGGTGCTGACAGGCATATCCCTCGCACCCCGGCCGACCCAGGGCCATCTCTCACGATCTGGCCCTCTTCTCGGGTGTGGGGACTACAGAGTCCCCAACTCGTCCCCGGAAACGGGGAGGCGCGCCACGCGCGCCACCGCCGCGGCCTGCTTCTGCCAGGGTGACAGGCGGCTTCACCTGTCACCCCCAGGCCGGCGCTCATGGGGGGCGGAGGTCGTTCATCGACCTCCGACGCCCGAGTTGCCTTCGTACGCGGGCAGCTTGTCTTGCGATCCTTCGTCGCTCCCGCTGCCGCTCCCGCCCCGCCTCCTCCTTCACGAGCATTACTTGCTCGCAGAAGGAGGCGCCGGCCGCCCACGCATCCGCGCAGCGAACTATCGCCGCGAGCAAGGTGGAGAGCGTGAGAACCCTCACTCCCAGGGCCGCCACAAGCTCCCGCCTCGGCGTCTCCCACGCCGGACACTCGGTGAGCGTGTGCGGACCTGAGTCTTCGCTCGCGTCGCAGTGATGGCACTCGGACGTTGGCTCTTTCTGCATCCGACGCAGATACTTTCCGAAGCATCCGTGCTCGGTGATCATCTGCGTCAGACGGTACGAGAGGCTGCCGTGTGGCCTCTCTAGCCACTCCCCCATGATGGGTCTTACCGCCGTTACTACGGCGTGCCCTGCGCCTGGTCGCCCAAGTCGTATCTCCCATTCCGCCACCATTTCCCTGTGGAGCCGGGATCTCACGGCCCGAATTTCTTCGGGCTCGGGATCGTGACCCCGCTCCCGCGCCGCCTTTCGGAACCGGTATAGCGCCGAAAGGCATCTCGCTTCCAGGATCCATGGTGGCGATCCGGCGAGGATACTCGCCGCGTTGAATGATATCGTGCGGTACCCCCTTATGATGCGGCACGCCAACTTCCGCTGCGGACGCTGCAGCAGGAGCATGTGCCGATCACTCAGGGTGTCCGCCCACACGGGACACCCGTACAGGGCCATGGACCACACGACACCCGCGTAGAGTCTCCTGCAGGAGTCCTCCGGGCCCCTCAGGTTGGGCAGTAGCCGCGCCAGAGCGTTGGCTGTGCCCACCAATTTGGGGCCCAGACTTCGGAAGTGCTTCCCGAAGTCCCATCGGCCGTCGAGCACGAGCCCCAGATATTTCATCTGGGGCTTGATGCCGATGAGAGTGCCTCCCACTGTGAGACTGGAACCAGGTGGTGGCGTGCACCGAGGTCCATGAAAGAACATGGCCTCGGATTTATTTATGCAAAGCCAGGTGGCCCAGCCGCCGGATCCGTTCCACGGCTTGAGCAACCGCGGTCGTGGCCCTCAGGATCGCTTCGCGGTATGTAGCCCCGCTCGCCGTCACTAGCGTGTCGTCCGCATAGCACGTGACGGCGGCGCCGTCCGCAAGCTCACCGCGAAGCACCCAGTCGTACCCAATGTTCCACAGTAGCGGCCCAAGAACCGATCCCTGTGGAACACCGCACGACATCTCACGCCGACCGACGCCGGTCGCACTTGGGTAGATGACGGCTCTCTCCGTCAGGTACGCCCCGACTATGCGGCGGAGGTAGAGAGGCACACCGTGGTACACGAGTGCCTCCCTGATGCAACTCCAGGGCAAGGTGTTGAACGCGTTGGAGATGTCCAAGGACACCGCCAACGTCACCTCACCCCGGGCAACTGCCTCCTCCGCCAAAGTCCTCACGCGCATGATGGCATCCACGGTGGACCGCCACCGGCGGAAGCCATATTGGGCATCCGCCAGGTCCGGCCCCCTACCAGAGAGGTGTTCGACGAGGCGCTTCGCAATAACTCTTTCAAAGAGCTTGCCCACCTCGTCGAGCAACACAATGGGCCGGTAGCCGGACGGTTCGTCCGCCGGGCGACCCTCCTTTCGGATGAGGACCAGTTTCCCCGTCTTCCACATCTTCGGAAACTGGCCCCGCTCCAAGCATGCGCTGAGGAACCCTCTCAGTCGGGGTTCGAGACCGTCTTCTCCCAGAGCTAGGACCCACGCGCGGCCTGGAATGCCGTCGGGTCCCGGGGCGATGCTCTTCTTGGCTCTAAGCCTTCGCACCGCCAGCTCCAGTTCTACCCAAGTGACCTCGGGGACTTCGTCGTCAACTACCACGCTGGGCGCCACAGGCGACCGAGGTGGCGGAGTCATCTGCGGCGGAACGTGTTCCGCTCGCGCCGGGAACAGGGACTCGACCACAGTCCCACCTGCCTGTACTTTCGCGGATATACAGGCAAACAACCACCCATGATGGCCGACGGGGGTGGTATCCGTGGGAAGTAACGCATGACAAAAAGGTATTCTTAATTCAGAAGGTAAAATGCATGTATTTAGTCTATGATTCATAACTTTAGATGCTGGGATTTCCTTTTTTAAGATACAAAAAAAATAATAAGGAAACAAGAACCCAGTATCAAACTTTTAAAATATTACACAATTGAATACTTACTATAATTGGGTATTTGACTGGCCAGTCAAATTAGTGAGTTTTTACAAAACGTAAAAACGGTAAGTTAAAAGGAAACTTGTATGAAATAATTTATTGTGACGTCGCCGCGTCGCCGTCGTAATACTTAATAGTTAAAGCATTTAGGTTGGTTAGATGATTAAAAATAAATATAAAATATTAACCGACGCAACTTTTACCGGTTTACTTTTACCCTTCTTTATTTAATGAACTTAGTTACACCCGGACGGGGTGCGAGGGATATGCCTGTCAACCTCACCTTCGGCAACCAAAATGATCCACAGGCGGCGTGCGTTTTAGTCGGTTCGAGTCCGACATAACCTTCTCCTCCGGCTCCGGTGGGGAGGTATCCGTGGGGATTTTGCGCACGTAAAAAAAAAGAGCTTAGTTAAATAATTTATTTTAACTACAGGAAAATACGTCATTAATCACAGTTGCAATGTATATCGCCATTATACTATTTTGGATTGCCGCTCGTTTAATTATTTAGAAAATATTTGAATTGCAAGCAATTAGGCTAGCATGAACAATACGTATAGTGTATTCGAGGGATGAATGTGAAACGTGACGAGTACAAATAATTTGATAACCTCGAAATGTCGGTTTTTATTATTACGGGCGGACGGTATTTGTCTCCTCTGACAAGAGCCCTAGCTCTGTTAAAGAAATGAGATATAGGGAACTGACTCAAGAACCCTTCTTGGTCTACACCCCGTAGACTTCCCCTCTCCATACAATCATCTCCATATGTGTTGGTAAAGTATTAGTAAATCGACATTAAATTTGTAAAGTAGGTACTACATCGTTATTTGGTACCTACATTTTGGTATGCATATGAATATCAAACAGTTTTTATTTTTACCCAACTATTGCAAGTCTGTTATGAAGTAGTTATGAGTTTTGTATTCTATATATAGATATTAAGAATGTAGAACTCGCCGGGATATTTGCCATGTTTATTGTTTTTCCCGAGTACACAGTGATCATAACGCTTGTGACAGCGCCGAAATATTGGTTACTCGTGAAAAACAATAAACATGGTAAATATCCCAGCGAGTTTTACACCATGTCAATCTCAAATCATATATAATTTATTATTTATTAGATAGGGTCCCATTCACTAGAAATGTAAATATTTCTATTACCCTTAACATCCCAGTATGCTTTTGGAACGAACTGCCCAGTAGTGGCCAACATACTCATTTTAAATGTATTATACGAGGTATAATTTTTGCGTTTATGATGTCACATAAACTTAAGTATTTATTTTTATAAATTGGCATTTTATCTAATTTGCCACCAAAGCTTTATTTATTTATTTGGTTTATCAACAATTATTTACACTAAAACAATTACAAATTACAATAAAAACAAACAACGGACAGTGCAATAATTACTTATAGATAAACACCACATGCAAATTACAAATTAGAGAAAAGTAATGATAAAATGAAAAAGTTAAAAAGAAACACAAAATCAATCAACTAAAAGAAAATGATAAATGCGCCAAAATTAATTTAATTGACGTCGTCGGATAGGCTCATTATCAGCTTGCGAATGGGGTCAAAATTGAAGTCCACCAGGTCGCTGACACTGTTCACAATTTTGCTAAGTCTAGCATAAGGAGAACTAGAACCTAGAACTGTTCTCCTTAACGGTGGGCAAAGAGGAGTAATTGAGCGTCGAGGTAATCTCGTTGGAGCATTAAACCTGAACAATGCCAACAACCCAGGACTATCAATTTGGTGTTGAAGAATCTTATAGGCAAATAATGCATCATTTAGCCTTGCACGGTACTCTAGGGTTTGAATGCGGAACCGCTCCAACCTACCCCTATAAGAGCGTATTTTTTTTGTAACACCGACCGAGAATGCCAGATGCCAAACGAAACGCTTCTGAATACGTTCGAGGCGCAATGCATGTGTCGCAAAATGTGGTCGCCATACAACACTACAGTATTCTACGGTGCTACGAATTAAACTGTTGTATAGCAAAATTTTCGTATAGGTATTGCGAAAACTTTTACAATTTCTGAGCACAAAACCTAACAACTTAGAAGCTCTCGCAATGACCTTGTCTAAATGTGGCGTGAATGTTAATTTCTTATCAAACAGTACTCCAAGGTCCTTGATAGTCTCCACCTCAGTTATTTTGTCACCATCGATATAATAACTGTTATTTTGAATTTTAAGTTTTCTCGTAAAAGTTATATGATAACATTTTTTTGCATTTAAAAGCATCCCATTATTTTTGCACCATGAAACAAGTCTGTCCAAATCACTTTGCAGGTGAGCCACATCTAGATCTGATTTTATTATTTTTACAAACTTGAGATCATCTGCGTACATAAAGACCTCAGAGAAATGGAAGCATTCGGGAACGTCGTTTATAAAATAATTGAACAGGACTGGACCGAGATGCGAGCCTTGAGGAACACCGGAGGAAATATGCTTAACATTTGACTCATATCCATTAACTACAACTGAGAAAACTCTTTCACTTAAATACGATGCTAACCAACCAAGCAAGGATCCCGAGATGCCATAGGCCTGTAACTTTGCAATTAGAATACTGTGAGACACTTTATCGAATGCTTTTGAAAAATCGGTATAAATGGCATCGGCTTGACAGCTCGAATCTACAGCATTGATCAGTAGCTCTGTGAAAGGGACTAGGTTTGAAGTTGTAGATCTGTGTGCTACAAATCCATGCTGATGATCGCTCAAGTAGAGCTTTAAATGGTTTCGCATAATTGGACAGATAATGCTTTCAAAAATTTTTGCGAAGGATGACAAAATGGATATGGGCCGATAGTTGCATATAGCTGTAGCGTCTTCTGATTTGTGTATAGGTATGACTTTAGCTGTTTTCCATTTATCGGGGAATACACCGGTCTCTAAAGACTTATTGAAAATTAACATCAACGGCCTGGTTAACTCAAAAGCTTAATGAATCTTAATGTACAATAGAAATATTTGTAACATATATAATTTATAATTAATAAACGAGCATATTGCTTCATTAACCCAAAAGTGTCCGACAGACACAATAGCATTTTGTATGAGTCGAATGTGAACTTTTTTCGTGCGAAATTACCAAAGTCCAATTCAAATTCTTTATTTCTTAAAATAGTGTAATGATATCACATTTTTTGACGTCAAATTCTGCTTAAAACTAAGCTATCCACCCCCGTCGGCCATCAGGAGTGGTTATGTCGGACTCGGACCGACAAAATCCGCATACCGTCTCGGGTCTTAAGATTTCTGAGATTACTGCGTTCCAACAAACGAGCAAACAAACATATCAGCTTTATAATATATAGCTTTATAGTATAGTAAATAATAAACTATACAATACATGTCACAAATACTTTCATTGCTCATTTAAATTCCTAAAATGTTGGTGATAAAAGACCAATTCCTTAAAATAGAAACAAATTTTTATGTCAACATAAACGCAAAATTGTGTCCGCGAGACACTTTAAATTACCTCAAAATTTTATATATACATATACAATAACTGCTGTGCCCGCTATTTTATTTATTCATTCAGGTTTGAGACATTTAAGTTAATATTAATGACAACCACGTTAATAGCCAGAACAGTGAAAATTACCTTGATTTGTTCTTATTGTAGATGTCTAGATTTAGAGAGACCAAGCTCAACATCTCGTCACAGACAGGATCGTATAAAGTTCAAAGCCACGACTCCACAGAAAAAAAAGTCACAGTGGCCGTCACACGGTAAACAAAACGATAAACTAGAATTTATTTAAGTTCTAACTCCGTAACTTTGTTATACATTTTATTGACGAATCTATAGCAAACTTAGTCACTTTGAAAAGTCTATTAAGACGGTATCTGTATCTACTAAATACAATTTATTTTGTTTCAGTGTACGAAGTGTAATGCACAAATATATGGAAAAGAAGAATGAAGTAAATTTCGACAAAATATTCAATCAAGTTTTAGGTGAGTACAATTTAACTGTGATCCGTAAAGATTTTTCTTTATCAAGATTGTGGCTACTCATTGCCAGTCTGTGATTGACCGCGGCGCTAGCAAGATTTGGTGACGCGATCCAACCACCATTCAAAGACGAAGACAATAATAATTCAGTTACTGTCAAACCTAGTCTTATAAATCTCACATACCTAGTATAAGAACTTCAACGACCACTTAGTAGTCGAAGAATAGTTACGAGAGTTAAGAACTTTAGTTATGAGATTTTCCATTTTTAGGATTCCGTACCTCAAAAGGAAAAACGGAATCCTTAGGGCCTTATTATACTGGTAGTTTCAGGGCAGAGAGGAGACGCCGCGGCTGCGCCACGTCTCCGCCGCGGTTACACAGCGGAAACGTAGCGGATTTGTAGTGACTTTACGATATACATACTTACAACTCAGTAACAAAATGGATTCGTTTATTCGTTTGCAAAATAATACAAAATAATCTATCTCTTCCATTCGATTAATTAATAATGGCTCTTCCCAAATTCGTCGATGCTTTCGTTTCGGACTCCGGCGTCTTCGCATTGACAAAACCAACAACAGTATTTCCTCTTCAGAATCCATTTTGTTACTGAGAGTATTTTAAGTGTATTATTATTGTAAATTCACTACAAATCCGCGACTGCGGCGTTTCCGGTCCGTGATCATTTCGCCCCGAAACAGCTAGTATGGAGTAGGCCCTTATTGGATCATTTCGTTGTTCGTCTGTCTAAAAACCCTTTTTTTAGGAATGCGAGGAGGTGTCAAGTTGATTTATAGTCAATTTACACAACATGCCTACTCAGGTCTGTAACGTCTTGAAGTTCAACTTAATAAAAATATATTGCCGTTTATGTAGCATAAGTTCGTCCCTCAATTCAGTTTTGTACGGAACCTGCAGTGCGAAACATCGATTTGCACTTGCCCGGTTTTTTAGAACTAATATTGTTGTGATATGGATGACAAGGAACAACTCTCTCTCGTTAGATTAGATGAGATGAATCTTTATTGTACACGACTTCTCAAGTTCAAGTCTCGTTTCCACATCCTGAACATAATTGCGCCGAATCTTTTACTTAAACCTTCACATACTTACATTTGAAAAAAAAAAACTGTCAATCCATTGTAAAATATTAAATGAACCAATTATGGAACATTTCAAAACTTTCATGAGTAATTTCATTTTGTAGCTGTTTGTACTACATTATGCTGTTAATAGTTTACAGGCACAAATACTAATCATAGAATCGCCGTCACTACATTAAAACTTTACAGTGAAATTAAATTACTCGTGCAAGATTTGAAAATGTCCCAATACAAAAGAAATTTTGTGAGTTAGATCATAAAATTGTAGTAAGAATACCCATTATCCATCAGAAATAAACGCACCATCGTTTCTAAAACACATTTAGTTCAGTTATACGATCGTATGTAGTAATTAGTTTTGATCAGCTGTATCCGTTGTGTGCGAAGCTCATTTCACGGTTAATTACGCCATGATATCTTGGGTTACTTATCCGTTTAATTTATTATCTGTTGCGTTTTCATTGTGGATAATGTTTGTAAATATAGGACTACGTAGATTTGCAGTCTCAACTATTACGGATGGTTGTGTATTCATTATATCCAACTCCCTCAGTTTACTTCTGATTCATTTCATTGCGGGTTTCAAGACCGTTGAACTTTTCCGGGAACTTCCGGGTGTAATTACTCGGTGTGTTCATAGTCGCTGCTGTTGATCCTGGTGTACAGGACTTACATTAGGTGGCGTGTGGGACAAATAAGTCAAGTAAAATATATACTTAGTTTCTTTTCTATTTTACTGGTTTATATTTTGCAAGCTGAAGAGTATTGAAACGAGAAAAATTACTGAAGAGACTGAAGTCTACTCTTAAAATGTGCTAAATTGTTGGTCTCCAGTTTGACGGCCTTGATAGAAGTTTTGCCGTGGTATTGCTTTGTTCTAAATAGGTATTCTGTTTACCATTCCTACTCAATTTTCGACGTGAGACAGGCTTTTTAGAATCACAAAGAAAAAAGATATTTTTCTCCGATGGAGATGCCAGACAACTTTGACGTAGCGGTAGAGCGCGCGATCGTTATAGTTTACTCTTGCATTTTTTTACCATTGCATGTAAATAGAAGCCACACTAAACGAACCCTTTATGTCATTTGTTTATATTTTATACCAAGCTCAGGTGAATACGGTATACAATTTTAATTATTAGGGCGTTTGTCGTTAAATATAAGTTCACGATAAAGAGTTTACGATGTATATTCATGTGTGCTATAAAGTTGTTTATAACATTGCACAACGTCATCTGTGTATTACAAAAAGACTAAAATAGTTCAACGTGCCAAATGTTTATTAATTCTATATAAAAAGGTATACCTACCACAGGCACTCCCAGTATAGCATAACTTAAGTATTCCAGACAAGTTTAATTCAAATTCACTTTCGTAACAACTTTCTTGTGGGGATTTGTATCGTAAACAAGATTAAACGTAAGCGAAGAGAGTAGGTCGCGTCGTTGGTTCCGTACACAGCTACGCTCGCAGGATTATTGTCACTGCGTACAATTGCTTTGGCTCTAATGAAGTAGTCTCCTGTCGTTAGAATATATTTCTTTCTACTTGGATTCGCTTTCTGAGCACTTTCTTCGCTAGTATTTTTACCCGAATGTTAAGAAGGGTTATTTCTACTCATAAAAAATACTAGCAATAGGCACAATAGAGAAAGAAAAGAGAGGAATCTCTGGTATTCCCACAAATAAACACCTCAACAAAGTCTAGGGAACAAGATGACCCCAATTTTTTTTTTTCGTGTAAATCTTGTTTTGCAAATAACTGACAGCAAATAAATACAAATAGAATAAAGTAGATTACAGAGTTGTTCGAAATTTAAAAATAAATTTAAATAAGTAATGATTTTCGAATATGGAGGGAAAACTTTTAAAAGTGTTTGATTGTGCAGTTTCTCTGAGGCAAAATAAAAATTATTTTTTTTGATTGTAAATAACGTTTATTATCAATAATACGTCTTTTACGTATGGTTTGTGCATTTTTGTGACTGTAGTCATCATGTCACGTCGTCATTTAAGTCGCGAAGAGATGTTAAGGGCTGTTGGTATGCTGCAAGCTGGACGAACTCAACGCGACGTAGCGGATGCTGTCAACACCCAACCAAGCGTAATTTGCAGATTATGGGCACGCTACAGGTCTACAGGGGATGTTGCCGAACGTCACAGGGGACGAAATAGGGTTACTACCCCGCGACAAGATCGTTTCTTGCAAAATTCCGCAAGGCGGCAACCCACGATTACTGCTCGTCAGTTGGTCGCAGGCCTCCAGTCTCAGCATCAAGTGGTTATTAGCGATCAAACTGTCAGAACAAGACTACACGAATCCAATCTTTATGCTCGCAGACCGCTTAGGGTTCTCCAGCTCTTCGACGTGGAAATCGAGGTCGTCGCTTATTGTGGGCTAACGCACATTTACAGTGGACCGACCATCAATGGGCACGGGTTCTGTTTTCCGACGAATCTTGCTTCGGTTTTCATCCTGATTCGAGAAGAGTGCGTATATGGCGAGTTCCTGGACGTCGGAGTCGTCTCCAGAATCCGCAAGAAGTTCATCCTTACCAAGGTGGAACAATCATGGTATGGGCTGGAATTCGCCTTGGTGGAAGGACCGACCTCGTTTGGATACGGGGCAATTTGAATGCAAACCAATACATTCAGGAGGTTATACACCCCATGGTAATCCCTCATCGACAGCAGTTCGGTCAAGATTTTATGTTCATGCAAGATAATGCACGGTCACACACCGCGAGGGTAGTGGTCAATGCGTTAAGCGAGCACAATATGAGGACGTTGGAATGGCCTGCTCTGTCTGCCGACCTCAATCCCATAGAGCATGCCTGGGATTTGCTTGGGAGAAGAGCTTTCAGTGATTTTTTGGAAAATCTGAACACTGAAGAACAACTTTTTTTACACCTTCGCAATGTATGGAGCCATATTCCACAGACGATGATTGACAATCTCATACTAAGTATGCCACGCCGTTGTCGAGCTGTTGCTAATGCTTTAGGAGGTCCTACAGATTATTAAAAACGTTTAAAGTACGGTTAATTACTGTATTTCTTACTACCTCGTTATTTTTGTGCCTAATCATAGAAGGTTGTAATACTCAATATTGGCACTATTCAATTCTTTCTTAAAAAAAAAAAAATTTGGTATTAAAATGTTTTTATTAAAATTAAAATTAAAAACGGTATAAAAATACCCTTCTATTGATATAAAACACTCACTATAACAAGAAAGGGTTTTTAAATAAAAACTAGAAATGTCCTTGTTCCCTAGACTTTGTTGATGTGTGTAGTACGAAATTCAGCTTTTCAACATGCTAAAGTCTTAGTGAGATGTTAGTGATTTGTCGTATCTCTATCAAGCTAGCTTATTCGAACTGGAAAAGCAGAACTCTAACACTTTTTTCTTAATTTATTCTGATGTCTGTTACTTCTCAATGATTACGGTAGTTAAAAGCATAACCCTTCTTCGCAATCGGGTAAAAAGATGGCCACTTTCAGGTCCATTGCATAATATGGTGTCCGAAAACTGATTGTTATCAAAGGATACATAGCTAAGAGCAAATAAAACCGTCCTAGTGAATACAACTGTCATTATTTTTTATTATTTTTACATTAACGTTCGTATGCTAAGGGTGTAATACTTTTGACTCGGTACAAAGAGAGCCTCGAGGATCATCGACATCCCAAACTCACGAGCGTTATTGAACCTCTTAGCCTTTGGAAAGAAGTCCCTTCTTTATAATGTGTCCTATCTACAGAATGTATAACGAAGAATTGTTGAATGTGGTGCCCACGTCTAATTTCTACCATGGCTTCGTCACATCCCTCGCAAGGCAGAGGATTGCATTGCACTATTCCTGTAATAAATAAAAAATCTTGTGCATTTTTCAATTTACTTTTTAATACATTTTTTTTATTGAATAGGGTTTTTATAAAATTGTGTCTTAACTTACTAATACGTGACAAAGACAAAAGCTTTTATTGAATGACAACCTCTGTGGTGTAGCGATAGTGGTGGTAGAGCGTTCGACATCTAAGTCAGACGGCGGTCGAATGTGTGTAAAGACATGATCTGTAAAGCCTAATTCCGGTATCAAACCCTCAAGTCCGCTCGTTGGACTGGATCAAAGAAGCAACAAAGCTATCTACGAATCATATATATACATCTTAATGCTCACGAATGAGATTATTACATAATATGCAATAATCTCATTCGTGAGCATTATTATTATCATAATGTCCTTTAAAGAGTTGTCACTTGAACATTTATATTTTGTCGAATATATATCAAAACCGATCGATAAAAGTAGAACTAGGTGTCACCCTGTCTCTCACTACCTCTATGCAATGTATATGTGCAAAGCACTCCAATATCGTAGATTTCTCTCGAGGAAACACGTGAACAGTTACAGATTTATCCCTTTCCGATATTGCAGACGAATAACTGCAATGATTTACTAGTACACAATTGGAATATTTACCCTACATGAAACGTGCGTAATACTCGATTATCACGCACATTACCTACATAGTTTACATGATACATCACTATATTATGAAATAGATCAATATCTGTAATTAAGTCTCCGTAAAATATAACAAATTAACTCACGGGATACTAAGGTCAAATTAATTTATCATAAGGTCAACAAAACTATATGTGTTGAGTCGTTTAAGAGATGACGAGTCTCTCTGTGTTTATGTATGCCAGCATTTCCATCTGATCTAATCACTTCCATGTACCTATTTCCTATTGCATTTTATTTCTACTCGACGTACCCACAGTATTCAGTTATTTGGATTTAGATTTTCGAATACATGTCGGAACGTAAAGACTTAGCTAGAACAGCGCCGAAATATCGGCAACTCAAAACAATGAAACATGGTAAATATCCCGATTATTTTGATACTGATGTGAGTGACCATGATGATAGTTTGTTTAAATACCTATAATATACACACAATGTTTATTATTAATATTTTTGGTTTGGATTAAACTAAAGTTATAAGTCCAAGTTTACTTTGCAATTACACCCAGATACCTACCTAGTGTTTTAATCACTCCAAATGCACACCATTCGCAGTTATTGTCGGAGTCATTGGTGTAAGTATTGAAATTATTTTTTGAAGTGGTTTGTGAGTTGAAATACGTTTATTATTGCCACTCATATTCACTGACTGACTTTTGTTGTTTCTTTGGTACAGCTACTCTCGACTCTACTGCTTTTTATGTCTCCTATGTTTTGGTAATAGCACGTAATTTGCCTATACTACTTGTAAGTTGTTTAACGACAGACTGCGATATACATGTGAAATATACTGGCTTGAAGAAGTCTTATTACCTACTACTATTATTAATTCCAATTTTATCATACTAAAATGGGTGCAAAGATCTGGAATGGAATTCGAATGAAATTTGGTACAAACTAGATTATAGTCTGGAATAACATATGCTACTTTTATCCAGAAATAGGTACCTTTTTGTGGTTTGCAGGAACGGGATGAAGGAAATACAGTTCCTTCAGGCGGAGCTATGGGTAACATACATATTTTAACAACATTACATATTCGCGAACATACATTGATCGTCACCCAGAAAAACTTTTTGTTCACGAGATACGAGGTGAACCAATTCAGAGCACTACCTACCTCTGATACCCTTGATCTTTCGTGGTAAATAGGCCAAGACACGAGGTATTGAAAAGCTTTTACGTGGAAGCTCGCACATTTCTCTTGGCAGTCAAGTTTAATAACAACAAAAACAGTCGACCGGCTAACAGAGAACCCATTATGATTTCTTGAAAGCATGTTCTTATTCTCTCCGTATTTGACATTTTTAGAGGGTATGATCGTAGGAGACGTTTTCGTGTATTAGGTTGGTGATGATAAGGATTTTGCCTGTTTTTCTATGTGAAGAGTGATGTTTATATCGCACTCGTGATACTACTACGAAATACTAGTCTGGTCTATCAGGATTCTGTTCAAACGACGCACACATTGAACGGTAGCCTCACTTTCTATAGATATGGGGCAATTATTTTCTCAACAAGGAATTACTTTGTAAGCTTGTTAGAACAACCTTACGTAATGGGTCAATTTAATGTTCTTACTATATATTCCTAGTACACCTTGTCATTGTTACTTATTACCTGATGGCGATGGTATACTAACCGGAACTATCCCAATAAATATTGTTACCATTCGAGTTCAGTTAAGTATCGATTTACTGCTTAAGACTATTCGACTAAAACCGTTTATATTTAGACCTGTTACTGAAATCTGTTTAGACGTCTCTGCAACTTCTATCTAGGCCAAACGGAAACGTTTTTATTAAATACTGCTTAAGTGTATTAAGGGTTGCTTTTCTTAAAATAGTGTTTGTTCTTAATAACAAAAGCTATTCAAAAGTACTCTCTTGAAATACGTCAATGTATAAACAAGAAATAGTAGATTAATTCAGATACAACAAAACAAATTGTATTGTTCATCATATTTGCTAATAATTAAGTTGCGCGTTTACAAATCCGTTGTAAGTCAGAAAGCTTTTTAGTCAGTCATGAAAACATTTGAAACAATATCGCTTCAGTAAACCATTTCATGTTGTTTTACGTTTATCTTCCATATTTAAATAACTGTAATTGAATTATGGTTTTGTTTGTCGCTTTGCAACGACCTCCAATGTTTATTACGTGACATTTGACAATTTAAAGTAGTTAGCTGTTGGCTGGTGCGCGCGGAGTTCATTGCCTAATTCCCTGTTTTTTGTCGAGCCTTCAATGAAATCCGCCCTCGTAGATCGGATTGTGATTTATGGTGTAGACTGGCGTATGACCGGAATTAATGTTGTGGCGCTATATCTTTGCGAGCACAGTTTTCGTGTCGCGCCCTACTTACGAAATAAACGGAACCAAGTTTACAAAAATATGTATCAAAAAACTAAATCTTTTTAATTTATTTTCTATTGTTTATATCTACCTAAATTCATGCTTGATTCTGTAAATATTATAAAATTCAAAAGTAAGTTATGCAAGTGCAGAGTTAAATGCTACTCAAACAAATTTATTTTTGCATAATTTGATTCAATGTAAAATCATCAAGATAATATCTAAGGGTCTTTTTCAGAATAACTTAATCGTACCAATATAGATTTTATAACTTTCCGAGAATTAGTCTTTTAGAATTAGTTCTTATGTGAAACCATTAAATGATTACAAGTTATGTTATCATTTAATAGTTATACGATTTCGGTGGCTTTTTATATCGTTACACTGATTTACCAACTAGGTTATATCAGAAGTGATTGCACTATCGGTCGAGAAGGCGATATTGCACTAGAGACTCCCGGGAACTAGTTGCAAACGCAATTTACGGTGGCCCCATTTCCTCTAGCAGTAAATTACTTTATTGGATGCCCTGGACTGGATATTGTAGGGCTGCACGATGTTCATCCACTTACAACTAATCAGTACTTAGTTTGTATAGTAGAATGCGTAATTTTACTTCATCTTAGTTAAAATTAAAGGTAAGTTTTTATTTCTACCTGCAATCAAGTAAAAAAACTGTATATTTTGGTAGTAAGTTGGGGTAAATAAGTACGAAATTTTTTAAACTTCGTCTACGATGGGCTATAGATTTGACTAGATTTGATTAGACCTTTAAAAGTGATTTTTTAATGTATTGAAAATTAACTTTTTTATACGTTCCGTGCTCAAGCTCAAGCTGATACAGCATCCCTTCGCGGCCTCAAAAACGTTTCGTTTGTGACGTGTGGCAGTGATGGAAGGTTTTTTTCAAAATATAAACCTGTATAGTGTTTTATTTGCCACTATTCCCCATAGCTGAGCATAGCAAAGGCCTCTAAATCACTTCATTCGCATTTGTTTTTCTTTTTAATTTTCTTTCGTATCATTTCTCAATTTTCAATAGTAATACATCTGCAAATAGATACCCTTACCTCCCGAGGGGCCATCTCAAAACCGGAGATGGCCCGGTGTCAGCTGAGGTGCGAAGGAAATGCCTCACTACTTAAATACGAAAGTGCCGGATAGGATGACTGTAGCGCTGTAGGTATGCCTATATTGTTAATTGCACTTCTGTGAGCTGTCGTGAAACAACACTATAAAAGAACTTTTAAAGGGGGGATTTTTTCTTTTTAAACTTTACAGACAATAGCACTTAAATAGTCACAACATTATTTTTCAACTACATGTTCATTGTTACATTTTCGAATGTTGAATTCCAGAGTAAAGCTTCTTTTCTGCAACAGGACTAACTTGGCTGCTGGCGCATTCAAATGTTTAGTCATTGAAAAGGTTTTTATATGGTACATTTAGTTGTAACCTAATATTTTCGCGTTATACAGGGTGGGCCATGAATTAGTTAATATTTAAAATATATATATAAAAAAAACTACTAGACGTATTAAAATAATAATTTATTAGTGAGATATCTAATAAACAGGAATTTATTTTTTAAAAATAACATCATTTAAATGACCACCGTCGCGATTTCGGCACTCTTCTAAACTAGAACGAAAGTTTTCGAGTACTCGTCTGCATAAAGACCGAGAAATCGCTGACATCTCTTCCCTGATCCTAGCCTTTAATTCAACCAATGAAGTTGGTTTATGGGTATATACACGATGCTTAAGATTTCCCCATAAGAAGAAATCGGCTGGCGTCAAATCAGGACTCCTGAGTGGCCACGGAATATTGCCCCTCCGAGAAATTAGTTTTTCGGGGAACATCTCTTTGATGACTGGCAAGGCTTGGTTAGAAGTCTGGCAAGTGGCTCCATCTTGCTGAAACCATGTGTTTCGATTATATCCAGCAAATTCCTGAAGTTGTGGTGTCAAAAACTCCCGTAGCATTGTCACATACACAGTAGAATTGAACAGTGCCAGTGACTCGCCGTGCTTGTCTATCCCAAAGATGGGTAACGTATGCTAGAAGATCACCCGTTGACCGTTTCGGTCAGAAACCATATTGCTGGTCATTAATTAGGGAGTGATCTGTTTGTGACGCATGATCTGTTTGTTGATGATGTGCTCTAAGACCTTGCACAGCACTGAGGTGATGGCTATTAGTTGAAAGTTACCTGGGTCTGAGCGATCCCTCTGAGGGATCGGCTGTACATTCGCCTCTTTCCAAGTTGAAGGCACTGTTCTCGAGCAGTCGGTACAGCCGCATTGTAGACAACTCCGCTGCACAATTTTATAGACCACGGCTGGAATACATCAATAGGACCATCGCTAGAATAATATGGGCTTAACACTGGCTTTCCGGACATCGAGTGACTGCACGAATATCGCGTTGTCTAACGTATATCAGGCAACAACCGTTGGGCAGTGTCGGTGGCTGCATACCACAATCATCGATTCGGCAGTTGACCGAAAAAAAGATTAGCCAGCATATTTGCTCACGGGCTCGCTTCATGTGGGACTCCTGGCCTCGGGCAAAAACCACCACGGTGTTCCTACTTCGCCTAATCCGAGCCGCGGAATAGACTGTTCACCGCGACTCGGCTAGGGGCACCCTTGATGGGCCCGCTACTCAAGGCACCACCATCCCGGCAATCAGACCGAGATAGTGGGGGCTACTCACCTCAAAAATGCACCCCAGGAACACACAGGAGTGCATTCCGCCACGTCAGCATGGCATCTCATATGGCAATGAGAGTAGCCACGGGTAGCGGGTCCACCGACCCACCCACGACTACTCTCATTCGGGGACACGGGCGAACTGTGCTCGCCGGGGGCCAGCGGGGCAGGAGAGTGAGCCCGGCTCGCTCCCGCTGCCGTCCCACGCCTCACAAACGGCCAAAGTGTGGTTTGCCGTGTGGGGTCGCCGTCACGGGTCAGGGATCCGTCACGGTAACTCAGCGGTAGCAGCGACGGCTGGCAGAAGTTGGCTTGCACAGCTTTGGTAGTCGCCTGTATCCACGGCTGCCCGTTTTGTAATGCAAGTATTTTACCTTATTTCACATTTGAATATAAAAGTAGTAAGTACAATTAGATGAGACTTTAACGTAAGACTCAATTAACATTCAGAATCAGGAATACTAAGCTATACTTCTTTAAACTTACTTAAGTTACTTAGATCGCCCATCTGCCCTCCAAGCATGTTGATTGAGGCTTAATCTCTCGAGGGAGAGGCCCGGTTCAGCTGTGCTCTGTCACTGGTTTGATTAATTAAAATCTTGTTTCGATTCATTCAAACAACTTTCGAAGTTAACCACTATTTTCAGAATTTTCTATTGTTTTACGACGTGTTCACGGTTCACGTGTAGGTATACAGGGCGGAGGATTTCGATCTTACCTGGAGGGAAATTATTTTAAATACTGGAGATAGCGAGTTTCACTCAAAGATATAATTCCTTTATGTTTAAAAGAAACAAAACAGCATTCTAATATTTTTTAAAATTTGCTTGGCACATTCGGTAATCGAACTGAGTAAATCCCGAAAAAATAACATTGTTTTTTTAGGACATCAATCGATAGTGTCTCTCTAAGAAACATTGTAAATTTAATAAAATCAATTTTACAAAATAAAGCATTTAAATTCACAGGTTCGTCTGATATAATATTAATAATAAAATTTCATATTTTCATTTACTAATCCCCTTTTTCGTCCTAACATCCCCGCTAGTCAGCAGGGGTATTCATGTTGCACTCGAACCGACTAAAAGTGCACGTCATCTCTGGTCTCATTTACTAGATTATAAGGTGACGCAATAAGGTAATAGGCTATTTGACAAGGTCGTCCGATTCTTCCCAATACTGCTTAATATCTTAGTTTTTGCTGGAAAAAATTGCCTTGCAAAATAAGATATTTCCTAACCCAACTGATAGTATGACTTTTCATTATTTTGAATTCCCAAAATTAATCAAAATATAAACAATCAAATTCAGTCCCAATGTTTAACTTTTTAGATTTCTCATTACATCAAAATACGCAAGTACGATTTTGTAAAGACCGTTTACGGCCGGCTTGAGAAATTGACTTTTCAAAATCAAATATCTTTAAAACTATTTGTCGTAATTAAACTTATCTTTAGCAGTTCATTATATTATACTAAAGTGATAATATTTCGACACTAAAAAAATGGTCAAATAGCCTATTCTCTCGCCATCGCTTGCTCAGGGCATATAGCATAGAGTTTCCGATCAAGCACTCCAAATTACTTGTACCTCATGCAGTTACCCAACTAAGAAACATTCTAAACCTCACCCGCATCATCTTAATACATATTTGGCTTTAAAAATAACTAATGCGGATAAAGTATTTGATGGTTCTTTGAGTAAAAGTGCCGTCTGTGGCCATTGTATTTATAAGTTAAGACTTTATGGAATTAATTGTACCTCAAGCAGTTACCCAACTAAGTTACATTCTAAACTTGACAAAAGTAGTTATTTAGTAGGTACTCATCCGAAAACATATTTGGTTTCAAAATAAATTTATTGTTGATAAGGTATCCGTTGGCTTCTTGATTAAAAGTGCTGTGTTTGTGGCCATTCAATTTATAAGTTAAAATTTTATAGACTTCCTTCCATTTCATTTACCATATCTGTTCCTTATGATTGACACTATCGAATGATGCCATAAAATACAGGTGTGACTTTTTAGGATTTTAGTTCGATTCGGTTCGATTACCGGGTGTGGCAAGCAAGTATTCAAAAATCTATGAATGCATTTTTTTCTTTTTAAAAATAAAGTAATGTTTCCATTTAGAGAATATCTCCAGTATTTAGAGTACTTGCTCTCCAGGTAAGATCGAAATCTTCCACTCTTTATAATATTGGTCTACTGATGAAGTCACGTGGTCCATTGATGAAGGCGTCTTAATATCCAGTCATCTTTAATGACTTAAGAGGCATTATATAACAACAAGAAATTATTGCCAAAATCTTTGATTGCTAGTTTTTGTTAGGTTTTTGAATGCTATAAAACTATTTGACAATCTGGATGAATAATGCATTTAGAACATTATTAATATAATAAATCTGCAAATAGATAGGTTTGCCTATAACTATATGCCCACCGAGCAGGCAGACACCTCTGTCTGTTCATGGAGGCAGATTTTAGATACGATTTAGTGGGTTAATATACATCAACCCACTAAATCGTATCTAAAACCTTTTGAGTGTTAGATAACATTGTTAATTGTCATAGATTTAGCATGTTATTCTAGATATCGTCTGTACCTATACAGCAGAGGTTTAATTTAGAGATGAAATGAATTAGTAACTCGGCATGTAGATATAATATTATATACCTACCTGGTTACTCTATCTATAGTAAACTATTACATTTTTGTAGAAGAAAGTTTTCAGTAAAATACATGTGTTAAATAATGCAGTTGGATAAAGCCTTGTGAAGTTTGTTTCTAGATGTGTTAATTTCTTGGTCACTTAAACTTGTGTAGAAATGCAGGTAAGTAGTGGGCTACTCCTAAATACGAGAATTTAAACTCGTAATACAGGCAGTTTACGAAACAAATTTAGTTTGGGAAATGTAGAATTAAGGTTTTGATAGCTGCTATAAAATTTAGTTGCAAAATTTGAATCCGAATGTGATTCAAATTGTCCTCAATATATTTTATTTAGTTTAAAACTAATACTAAGCCCGACATTAATTAGGAGTTGTTGTCATTACGTCGAGTTTATAATATTTATAAATGTTAGGCAATGATCATTATCAGCTAATAATGAAATAAAATACCTCCAGCATTTGACGCAAATGTAAATTGCCTCATCAAGCAAGAGTTTATTTATACAAATAAAGATTTATCTAATGGTTAAAATGTGAAAATTCGTTTTGATTTCATTTATTAATTGACATCAGCACTTCTATATATTCTACACTAACAGTAAAGTTGAAATCTTTGTTGGATATTTACGCGCTCATAGCTAGGATAGCTACTTTTTAAGTAATTCCGGTCGTGTTTGAAACAAAACTGTAGCTCATATATATATATTTTTTGTTTCAGGTTATTTATTATTTAAGGAATTCTGTGAACAGACGTCAGAGGAACCAGTGCCACAATTAAAATTTTATGAAGAGGTAAATATTAGTTATGCCATACATGTTTCCGCCATTATTGAATAAATAAGAATTTTATGTAAAAGTAAACGTTTTCCTTCAACAGATTAAATTATACGAAAAACAAGAATGCGTAGAAGAGAGACGGCGTATTGCGAGGGATATTTATGACAATTTTATTATGAAAGAACTTTTAGCACATTCACATGTAAGTACAAGTAAACTGTGTGTTAAGCTTTGATATAATCTAGCTACGCAGTATTCACTCCGAAGAGTAAGAAGATTAGGTATATTATTAATCTCTGCAGACCCGCAACCTTGTACTGCCATGCGCCATTCTCACTGCTCAGTATTAATTCTTCGGATTATCCATTATTCTACTGGATTATTGAACTTTGCTTGAAACACGTTGTAAATTGATTAAATATTTGCTTTCTTATTATAAAGATTACGTTACTGTTATAACTTTCGCATTGTGTATATTAACTTTAGCTCAAGGAAAAGATTGTATCATAATGTCACAGCCGGATAACATTACATTTATTTCACATAGGTACATAAAATTACTACCCGGTATAAGTGTCTTTGGTTCACAAAATTTACTTTTGTGGGACGTCCAAACACGCGACACGCATTTGTAATTAGTAAGGCATTTAAAAAAATATCAACCGTGATACAAGAGTACTACTAAATAAATCAGAAAGTAATAAAGTTGTTCAAATGTTGAACTTATCATATCCATAATAATTTTGAATATAGACGTATAGGAAATGTACAACTCACATCAAAAACATATCGATCTCATTTGCTCTACCTGCTCTTTGTAAAGTCGCGCCACGATGCCCTCTTTGCGTACGAAATATATTTCAATTATGTAAAAGCTTTAAATCTAATGAAATGTGTGGTTACAAAGTGATACTATCTGCAAGCTACACCGATATACCTATAGCCGTGCTTTTGCTTTTCAAATAGTTTGTTATCTAACATCGCGGTGTTGTTCGCAACTTGGAAGGTTGTATACAGTTGTTGGCTAACAAATCTGTTACTGGCCTTTATTTCTAAATTGTGTAATTGGGTATTTGAGGCATTGATGTTTTCGAGAGAATGTTATGTTTTATATTTTCGTTAGAAAACTTTTTTGTGCAAATTTTGCACACAGGTAGAATCGACTGGGAATAAAACATAGCTTACTTTTATGCTCGGAAATCGGTTTCTGTGGGTCGTGGGGACGGGATTAGGAGTTAATATAAAGATAAGCTAATATAAAGTAAACTTGAAGAATTGAGAGGGATTTTTAATTATGTACTAAATTTTGCTAAAGAGTTAGTAGGTACTCAATAAAGTGTCATGATTACACCAAAATTAGGCATACCATGTAATTGTTGGATAAATCGTCAAGGTTCATTGACTTATTACGAATGAAAGATATGGTGGTTCAATCACTGTTCCCAAAATAGGTACCCAGTGACTTGTTCATTGTTTTCTTCATTCATAAATAGTACCTATCTATTCATGCACAATGTCACTTTAAGTTCCGTTTCGAACTAAAGAATACACATAGACGGCAATCTTTGTGAAATTGTTGTTATTATCGAAGATCGCTTTCTCACTGCGGGTGACAATAAAACAAACGACCACGCCGATGAGCACTGCTGTCTGTATCGATTCCTAATCAAACTTTAAGAGAAATAGACTCAACCGATTCAGGATTTATTAGATTTGGTCAGCTACGTGAAGTGAAAGGGCTTGACTTTCGGTAAAGCTTATGTGATCCACTCTATGGTATTATTATTTAGTCGTTCATGTATTACTGCATAATTTTTTATCACCCTGAACACCAAAATTTTCTACAAAACAATTATCAAGTCAGTCTCTTAGCGGCTCATTCCTACTCTCCTAATTTACTACAAACCACAGGTTTGAAAAAGGGACATTTTGCGATAGAGACAGCTTGAGAAAGAGACATGTTGCATAAGGTACATTGCGCGAAAGACACATTTTGTGACATATAGACATTTTGCCAAATGGACGTTTTGCGTATGAGCCGTTTCATTTTGGTATTGATAAATAAGTATTCAGTGCCAGAAGCTAGGTAACGATGTCGTGAACCTTTATAATAATTTAATCTTGCTTTGTGCTCGTATTCACAGTACTATACTATACTTAGGTTAGTACCTAAGTGTAGTCATCTACCGACATCATTGCAATAGCGTTCTGCGTCATCGCGTGATGATAACAATGCTTATGAGAAAATTCTTTGATATAGACTAGCGATGTTCATTTGCCCGGGCAAATTTCTCGGAGGTAGATCACTCGTTCTGAGTTTCGTAAAAGCTGCCCCTTATCCTTCATTCTAAGTACATCTAAAGGCTGATTTAACCAGTGAAAGTAAATGCGGTTAAGTCAAACTAATCGGGTTTATCATGTTTCATCGCAATTACTTTCTTTGGTGAAATCCGCCCTATAACAGCGCAGCGTAAGCTTCTTGCCAAATAGGTTGCTCTAATGCCTTGATCACACACACCGAGTGGAGTGGCGAGACAGCGCACTCGGGAAGCTCAGTACCTACGTGTGAACATAGCGCCGAATGATTCGCCCGTACATCGCACTCTACCAATTGTTTCGCAACTCCAATCGGGGCGTATGATCAAGGCAAGTTTCCTAAATATAAATCTGTCTGTGTGTATCTTACGCTTTCACGCCTAAACCGCTGAACCGATTTTAATGAAATTTGGCATAGGGGTAGATTAGACCTTGAGAAAGGACATAGGCTATGTTTTGTCGCGATAACCGACATCCAGATGAGCGGTGCCGTGAGCTAGTTAGAAAATATATGTATTTGGTGCTTTTTGAAATCACTTTCTTATTATTTGCTTTTATATTTCAACCAACCAACAAGTTTAACTATACTTGTAGAAGGGAAACTTGCCAGACGGTAATAGTGATGGTTGTGACACTAGCGGCGATAAGAAACTTTCCTTCATACGTGGAATAGATTTTCATCTTTTATGATCCTCCATTCAGTTTACGTTGACTCATAATTTAAACAGAAACTTCAACCTCAAATGCAGTTTCTTCTTAGAGAAATAAATTGGTGTGCGGAAACTTTTGATATTGTATTTTTATCTACGCTGTCCATCTCAAGAACTGACAAATCTTGAAATTCGGGAACTTAATATTACCTACATTTATTTACACTAGCTTTATTCACGATTCACTCGCATTGTATATTTTATCAAACGATGGCCCAAAGGTTGTTTTTTGATTCTTAAAAGATTGTACTTTTTTCGTGAATGAAAAGTACCTTTGTATGTCCCCCTACTTTCACATTTATTATAGGTAATAGTTAGGTTAATGTATAGCAAAAGTTATGATTTACGAAAACTAACAAGATGTGCACTTTACTCCTCTTATTAGTTTTCGTAAATGATAATTTTAATACTCACCACCCGAACATTCAATATCTCGCTGGTGAATATTGCTGAACCGTTAATATAGATCAGCCCAAATTATATTAATGTATTGATCTATTTTTAATCGACCTTCATAACGCTTTACGTTTACTTCATTTTAATTAAACATCGTTTATTTCAGGATTATTCTAAAGAGTGTGTAGCACATGTTCAAAAATATTTAATGAAACATGAAGTGCCACCAAATCTGTTTGAGGTACGTATCTCGAGTTTCAAAATACATCTCTATTCATTACGGGGTTTTCGTTTATTAATAAATTAATTGTTTTTAGCCCTACATTGAGGAAATCTTCCAACATCTTCGAGGAGAACCGTTCAAAAATTTCTTAGAAAGGTAGATACAGTGATATATACTACGTAACAACCATGTTCGTGTGCAAACGTGACATAACTATATATCATATTTTTTTGCAGTGACAAGTACACGAGATTTTGTCAATGGAAGAACTTAGAATTAAACATACAGCTCACAATGAACGACTTCAGCGTGCATCGTATAATCGGGCGAGGTGGCTTCGGTGAGGTGAGCCCGTTAAAATTACTTAAGAAAATGCGCAAAGTACAAAGTTTTGTTGCGCAAGTCTCCGCGTAAGATCCAAACCTAATATCATTAGCATTCTGAGTTTGCACCACGGACGTGTTTACTATATTCATATTCATCTCAGAGAACGGAAAGCCGCTACGTAGGTGTAATAAAGCCGTCCTGTTCCCCCACTGGAATAGTGATGGATTTTAACGCTTGTGTTATAGTTATGCACTACTGCTGTAACGTGGTTACTTCACTTGGTTGTAAATGTTTTACAAAATACGTTTAAACGCTGTTTTCGCGTAGGCATTACTTACTTTGTATTTTGTAAACGCAATGAATACAGATAGGTATCAGGCGAGGCGACCTCTATTCAGCATTTTGTTGAGATGTTTTTGTACATATTTCTATAAATGAAATGAGGGAGTATTTCCTTCATTCTTTTGTGTTATAGTTTGTATATACGAGAAAATAAACATTTTTCATTTTTAATATAAACCATGGAAATTGCTTGGCAACGTTTCTTGTGTATCTAGCGATAAATTTGAGCACTATCATTTTAGATTGACAGAAATTTACTGTGTTCGATAATGTAACGAACGCTTTGAACATAACCTTTCACGAGTATGTAACACAGCTGATAAAATTTGGTAGCGGCACGGTATATTTGGTAGATAAATACTTTATTTACCTGTTGTACATAATATACAGGTATACGGGTGTCGGAAGGCGGATACGGGAAAAATGTACGCGATGAAGTGCCTCGACAAGAAGCGTATAAAAATGAAGCAGGGGGAGACGCTGGCGCTGAACGAGAGGATTATGCTCTCGCTAGTCAGCACCGGGGTGAGTGGTTTATTATATTAGTATTTGTTTTATGGCTTTGTCGCCCTTTCTTCGCATTATTGTGTCGTTGTGTCACATTTAACGGTCGATGATATTTGAATTTAATTTTGTGTTAAGGGATTTCTTCTCTTAGTAGCATAGTAACCATAGGATTTACCACATATGTACAATGAATAATCTCCTTTAATACGTTTCTATAAGTTGTACTTTGAGACAACATTCAAGAGATCTTGTAGCATATGTTTATTATTCACATTCTAGTCATCTTAGGAAGTTTTTCTAGGTCTATGACGATATTCTGATGTCATCTAGCGTATCTGTAGGAATCATATTCGTCACTGCTAGTGGCTCCACTCGCGTGGAGTTCAAATCTCGTTCATGTATACAATGGAAACCTATTGAAGGGGTAAAACATAGTATTTGTGTTATTACAGACTATACAATATAATCTATCCGTGTACAAAATTTCAACCATTCTATCAGAATGTCATGTCATGAATTAGGACGTGTGGTTTCTTGGTCACATTCTAGGAGCTTTTGGCATTTTAACAATACTTAGCCAATTGTTTCGTTTCAAATACTCTTATTGGTTTATATTCGACGGATTCAATGTAAGAAGGAGTGCATTTGTTATTCTAAATTAATACCGACATCAGCGCCCCGTTTAAAATATACCCAGTGGTTTCTCAGAATAAATGGTTAAAAATAGTAAGGCTATGTTTATGAACACAATACAGTTAAGATATATTCTGTGTGCATTGAAACCCGGCTCAATTCATTCAGGCTATTCTGTATAACCACAATGAATTTAGTACTGTTAGTGATCTTAACAGCGTTAGTATTTGTTGAATTTATTTTCTTTCGGCAAGTACTTATCAATCAACTGCTTAGCTTATTGCAGTCTAATGCTCCATAATCACCTTTTAGATCTAAATTGTCCCAGGTACCTTGTTTAACAATAAGTACGACCTGTACTTATCGGGGTATACTTACTATTTTATGACCTTTTATGATGATTCACCTTTTTTATTATTCAAACTTGTTCCTGATGGTAAGTGTCTACCGGGCTTATTCATAATTCACCGCCGTGGGCTGTTAATTATGTATGGTGATGTTTATACTTATATGAAGTTAGTCATATCCGCTTCTTAGTAGGTTATACATCCTGTGCTAATCATGACTAGTAAGACTCGTGATTTAAGTGCGTAAGGCCTGCGGCAGCGGGAGCGACGAGCGGCAGCAGGAGCGACGAAGGATCGCAAGCCAAGCTGCCCGCGTACGAAGGCAACTCGGGCGTCGGAGGTCGATGAACGACCTCCGCCCCCCATGAGCGCCGGCCTGAGGGTGACAGGTGGAGCCGCCTGTCACCCTGGCAGAAGCAGGCCGCGGCGGCGGCGCGCCTGGCGCGCCTCCCCGTTTTCCGGGAACGAGTTGGGGACTCTGTAGTCCCCACACGCCCGAGGAGAGGGCCAGATCGTGAGAGATGGCCCTGGGTCGGCCGGGGTGCGAGGGATGTGCCTGTCAACCTCACCTTCGGCAACCAAAGCGACCCACAGGCGGCGTGCGTTTTAGTCGGTTCGAGTCCGACATAACCTCCTCCACCGGCTCCGGTGGGGAGATATGCGTGGGGATTTAGCGCACGTAAAAAAAAAAAGTGCGTAAGGCCTTCGAACTGGATTAAATGTCCATCCATTTTTGCCTCAAACGAATTAAATTTGTTTGAACCAACTAGAATCACATGGTGTCTCCGATTAGGGATCCTCTATGATAGGTATTTTGAATATTTACCAATCTTCGGCAGGTTCCTAATCCTTACGTCTGGCGACGTCGTCCTGTTGGAGGATAGCCAATTCCGCTCTACATTATAGCTACTTGTTTTTATAGACTAAGGAAACATAATCCTAATTTGTGTTTTATCTGAAACTACGTCTTTTAATACTAATTAATCACTATCTGATGCTATTTAATGACTTATTATGAATCTGCAAAGTGATCATTTCTATTTGAACCTTCGTTCGTAGTATAAACATTGCTTTAAAATTCATTTCGTTATTCAGGTTGAATCTAACCTTGTCAACTGATGTTCAACTTATAGATAGGTACCCCCTTTTTGTATTTGTATGTGCAAAACCCCATTAGGACTATCGTCGTAGTAGGTATGTCGGAATCGAACCGATTAAGACTACATGGTGTTGTCACGAGGATTTATTGCTGGAAACCTAATGATGAAATCTATTGAAAAAGAGAAATCTAAGGTAACCCAGTTTTTCAGCCCGCCTGTGGACTATTCGGAGTCGTAAAGTATGGAAAGTCTTGCCTGACTTCAATGAACAGGCTCACACACCGTAGTCTCTGGCCTGCACTTATAGTGGCTGGGGAACGTTCTCCCTAACGAGCTCTCTGCCACGTGGTGTAAAAAAAACATTATCACCAGCATGACGCTTCTTGAGTCTCCCTGCACCAGACATAAAAAATTATCTAAGCATTCTAGATACGATAACAAGCTATTTAAGCTATGCTTAGTTTGGGTCTAGATAACGTTGTGTAGAATGGTCGTAGCATAATTATTTATTATGGCTACCTACTTTCTGGCTAGTTTTGCACAAAACAGATTCTGGAAACTGCGACCATTAGCAGACGTATAAATATAATTTCATGACTGACGCATCCCGGTCAATGCTTGTCTGTAATCAATAGATTCGAACCAGCGTTTGATTTTTCTAATGCTATTATATCATCGAATATCATGCATAACGATGCTGTTACTATGAAGATGGTAAACTGCGTGAATCGAGGATCGTTGCTTTTAATGAAATCCCTGGAACGCGCCGTATACTCAAATAAACGGAATCATGACCCCTCCCTAAGCCTAATCTTGTACAAATATTCCAAAACATCAAAGTGTGATAGCTTAATATTGTATTATTTAATTAACTTATAATAGTTTTCAGTAGACAAAGACTCCTTGATTGCACTTTTATGAGTAGGTACGCATTGATATACAAAAAAAAACTGTATATCATTCTGTATATTAATCGTCACCCGTGTATTAAGCCGTATATCAATGGTTGTAAGTCTTAATTCCTGATCTCATTGCTGTTTATAGAAAGAAATTGTAAACAAAATCGTAAGTTGGTAAAAAAACATCACACAACATCGGTTCAATCCATAAATACTTACCTTACACATTTCCTCGCAAAGAGAAGTCTTATATATCTATGACAAAGTCCTGGATTACGCGATTACAGATTCATGTATAGTTTGTATAAGAGTTTGTTAATTTTCCTGTTTAAAATGGTCTGCTTGCTTCATTGTAAAAAAGACGCGTAAGAATGTGTAGTTAATGTAAACTAAAAAGTCCCATTTTGAGATGTTTATTCGTAGCCGTTGAAGAGTTCCACTATAACATCCTATTTCCGTCAAAAGTTTAGTTCGATTGTATCACATTAATTGTAACACCTGACAGATCCTCACATACGTACTAAGTTTCAAATAGAGATTTTATTATCCGACTTAAAGATTTATGTACATCATAGTTGTTAGATAGTTACATTACATGTACTAAACTACTAAGTATATTTAAAAGAAAAAAAACTGTTAGTGTGTGGCTACTAGGTAACAAGTAAACCGGAGGTTATCTTTGCTACATGGTGTGTCATGAATCCCTTTGGAGTGTATATCTTTTATCCTATCTGCGAAATGGAAGTGACTATTTGTAACTCATATTTTTATCGATGAAACTCAGTAGGTTTGTTTATTATCACACCACACTGTTGCTGAATAAACAGCACGCACCGTTCAAACGTTTCGTCATTGCTTGATATGTATTTAGATAAATTAATGGCGTCATAAATAGTTGATCTACATGTTGATTTATTATTGGATTTATGTTATCAGTAGTTATCCGCAATTCAGTGTCATGTTCAGGTTAATATATACATAGATATATACAAACATAGATTCACTCACATACACACATTAAGAGATGAACATATGTTATCACGGACTTTTATATAGACCTTTTTATATTATACACTTTCGCAATACATTATTTTGTTCTATCATCAATAGTGTTCACAGCGCATGCAATGTAAGGAATTTTTAGGTTGCATTATTGGAGTAAGAATCCCTAATTTTTTTGAAAATAAAATATAGCCTATCTAAGTCAGTGATAATGCAGCTTTCTATTGGTATTTTTTTTTAAGTCAGCGCAGTAGTTTTTGAGTTTATTCCAATACTCCTCCTTCTTTAATAAATGTACCGGAAATATGCCAGATTTATTAACATTTATGATTACTGCTCCGCTCCCTTTTGTGGTAGCGTGATATTATATAGCCTATAACCTCCGTCGATAAATGTACTATTCGACAGATAGGAACCGGTAGTTCCTGAGATTATCGTGTTCAAACAAACAATATATAAGCATATAATCTTAACAATCGCCTTACGTGATGTGATATCTTCATGTAAGATGATTGTTAAGAATATATAATTGTGGAACCAAGAAACATACAATACAAGACAGTTCGCTTTATACGCTTTCTCCTCCTGATGTAACTGGCTTCTCCGGGAGCGACTGCCATCTCTGACTGCCCCCCTTTCTTCGTTAGGACCTGCAGATTACCAGATGAGGGTCTAAGAACGCAGGCAGGTCTGATAGGTGAGGTTACATTGGGCCTCTCAGATCTTGCGATAGAATGACCACAGTCTATCACATTTTACTCTATTCATCTTTTACATATTTACAAGACAGTGTCAAATGCTCCATCTTTCACACCTAAATAATGTAAATTGAAACACACGTGCTAGCAATTCTGAAAAGCTACCGAACATATTAATGATGATGATATCATCTACAAAAAAACAGTAGCCAATACGTTTAAAAATACACGAAGCAGGTGAAACCGAGCGTCTTGTTTACCTCAATAAATCGGAAACATCTGCTTCTATTTCAACTAGCATTCAAGTATCTAATGATTGCAATTGTCCTCGTTTATTTTATATCGGATTTTATCTTTTACTATCAACCTTAGCTTAGCTTCACTTTTTATTAATCAGATAGACAGTCTTACTTCTGCTGAAGGGGCTTAGTGGTAACCGAGTAGATTAACACATTTCAAGTTTAAGCAACACTTGCCAGGTCTAACACGGACCTGGCTAGTGTTGCTTAATTATGGCCTATGGACGTATGCAACACCAAGGGAGTCACACTCGAGCTGCCAACCCTGTAAGCACAAGAGTTTCTGTGCCGTCAGTGTAAAAGACAAAGCAGGACAAGCTTTCGGTCTTCCCATTGACAGTACAAAAACTCTCCAGTGAGCTCTGGCTACCCTACTCACCGCCGGGAACAGAACACGAGGTTATTATGGCCGCGGTATTCTGTAGGGCGATGGTACTTCCCCAGTCGGACTGCTCAACGGGACGGAAATACCGTCGTGTCCTACCTTAGGATGGTTTAGTTCGACCCAATCTCAATAATTGCTCAAATCCAATCTTAAATTAAATTTCACCATTGAATATCGTTTAACATAACTGAGTTCTTACGTTTGACTCATTAAAATTCTGTAGGTAATTGAAGTTCCTATCATTAGTAAAATTCGCTCTTAGACAGTTATATGAGTACATAACCATCATCAAATCGATACGACCAAAATAGATCGCTTTTATTAGCTTTATTTGTAACAAGTTTGTAAGACGGTGTAATCAAATCTTGGAAATCGATTAAACTTAAACATTCTAATTGCTCTTGTTAACTATGAGAAGTGACTCACGTAAACACAAAACAACAATGCGGAGGAGGTATTGTAAATTATATTTCCCTACTAGCTGTTACCTGCGGCTCCAATAGCGAGGCTTTCTGAGCCTGACCCTCTCCGAGAGCGTCATAATATTTAGCACTCAAGAATTGCGTTGTAATCAATTGTTAAATGAATTTTCAAAATCGGTTCGGTATATCTAGAGATTACAACGTCACAAACTTTACACCTTTTTATAATAATAGTAAACATAGATTAAAGGACACGGAAATTAACGAGAAGATTAAGAATACCAAGAACAATGTAAATATTCATTCATATAAATAGTTGCCCAGAACGAAAACTAAACCAGCTACATCTGACGTCAGACGCTTTACCAGTCATACCAGAAAATCAAGTCGATTTTTTTAGTTTCGTGTCACTCATGGAAAGGAGACTCCAAAATGTAAGCTTGAGATGCATTCAGGATTAGACCTCGGATAAATAGAAGATTTTTGGAGTTAAAACTTCTTGAGAAGCGTAGGATGTTTTTTTGAGATGGGAAAAACAACTGAACTCTCGACATTGTGTCTGTTACCGTCACTTGCGTATAATGATTATTTCCGTATAAGAGGAGGTAGGACACGGCGGTATTTCCGCCCAATTGAGCAGTCCGACCGGGGAAGTACCTCCGCCCTACAGAATACCGCGGCCATAATAACCTCGTGTTGTGTTCCAGGCGGTTAGTAGGGTATCCAGAGTTCACTGGAGGGGTTTTTGTGCTGTAGTGGTAAGATCAAAAGCTTGTCCTGCTTTGTCTTTTTAATTGACGGCACAGAAACTTTTAATGCTTGCAGGGTTGGCAGCGCGAGTGTGACTCTCTTGGTTTTGCACACGTCCATAGGCCACGGTGACCACTTTCCATCAGGTGGGCTTTTCTGCCACCTACGTGGTATAAAAAAAAAAGAAAAGATTTTCTACACACATAATATATTTTTAAGTTTTCACTTCTGTCGGCGCTCCCGGAGTGCTACCGTTTTTTAAAGTAAATATAATATTTTTTAAAGTAAAGATAAACTTAGATTTATACAATCATGTTATACGATACATGCTATGTACAGTTAAATGTGGTCTTACATATCGATATCGTGGATCTGTAATAAATGAAAGGTATTATTGTATTCGTGCTATGTACTAAATCAATCTACCAAAATCATTCCTGTAAATAACGCGGGGTAGTCAAACTGTATAATGGTTTGTATGCAAATTATGTTAATTTTACTTTGCTGGCACGGAATACATTACAAACGAGATCTGCACACAGTTATATTGTACTAGCTGTTGTCCCCGACACCGCCACCGTAAAGTACAGATCCCGTCCCTGCGAATATCCCGGCAGGAACCTATATACCGGGATGAAAGGTAGCCTATGTGTTATTCCAGAATACTGCAATGTATATTTGTGACAAATTTCATCTAGATCCCTTTATCCATTTTTGCATGACGAGGTAACTAACGTCCACACATACATCCAACCTCATTAATTTTCAAATATTATATTGGACTGGTCATCCAAGGGAAGGTTCTAGGCACTAGACCGCGCAGAAGGTCATCCACGTGTTGGACTAACCAGATCAAGTCTGCCATTTGAGGTTCAGTTAACGAGTGCAACAGAATTACCACTTACAGACTGCGATGGCGAAACGTCGTCGTGAACCCGAGAAGAGGGCCAGATCGTGAGAGATGGCCCTGAGTCGGCCGTGGTGCAAGGGATATGCCTGTCAACCTCACCTTCGGCAACCAAAGCGACCCACAGGCGGCGTGCGTTTTAGTCGGTTCGAGTCCGACATAACCTCCTCCACCTGCTCCGGTGGGGAGGTATCCGTGGGGATTTTGCGCACGTAAAAAAAAAAAAAACGTCGTCGTGAAGCGCATCACATCTTCCCATTTATCTCAATATGTATCAGACAACGATCACGAGCATACGAGCTCTCTCAAGAGCGTATCGGATAAGAAGAAAGGATATTAGTAGGATTAGAAGGAAATACTTATATTTAGTACATATATGTATTTTTTGTTTGTTTGATGTAACTGCAAGCATGGTAGCGAAAGCATCAGAGTAGAAATGCGTGCGTTGCGAAGTGTGTGTGGAGTGACCTTGAGAAATGAGAAATAACGTGATAAAGCGATGAACAGAAATGTTAAGATGGTTCGGTCATGTTGAGAGAATGAATGAAAGAAGGATGTATGAGGCGAGTGTGGATGGTAACGTCGGCAGGGGAAGACCTAGGCGCACATACCTGGACCAGATCAGGTCAAGGTATAAGTTTTAGAAAAGGGGCAAGTCAGAAGTAGCCTAAACCGACGAGCATGCATGAAGAATGTAATGAAAGTGAATGAAGCGAGAGTAGTATGTCAGGATCGTAGCAAATGTAGATCCGTGATCTCTGCCTACCCCTATGGGAGACAGTATGAGGTAACCGTCTGTTACTCGCTCTTGTCCTTACCAAAGAAAAGAAAGTGAAGTTACCACGTAGACACAACTTTGTTTTTCCGACTAAGGACAATCGTCAAATAGAGAAGCTATGTTTATAACAAGTACCCATATTATATGTGGACAGGATATATTATGAGTGTTAAAGTATGGTGTGGACTTTGTAACATCTTGAGTAAGTTAGGCTATGTTTCCATCAGAAAAATGCCAGGTATCTATAGGCGACCGAACGAGAAAACATTTAATACCTAGTGTTACCTAATCCATACTAATATTATAAGGCTGAAGAGTTTATTAGTTATTTTGTTTGTTTGTTTGACAATATAACATCACGCTACTACAAAAGGGAGTGGAGCAGCGGTCATAAATGTCAACAATTTCGGCAGATTTTCGTACATCTACACTAATATCACAAAGAGGAAATATTTGTATTTTTATATTCGAATAAACTAAAAAACTACCGAAACGATTTAAAAAATTCTTTCTCATTAGAAAGCTGCATTATCACTTATCACTGACTAACATAACATAACTAACATATTATATTTCCCGAAAATTTAAGGATTATGCACGACTCCCCATACCCGGGGACTAGATGAGGACTCCATGACCCCCAAAGAGGGCCAGCTCGAAAGAGATGACCCTGGGTTGGCCCGGGTGCGAGGGATATGCCTACGGCAACCTATGACCCTCAGATGGCGTGCGTTTTAGTCGGTTTAAGTCCGACATAACCTCCCCCACCGACTCCGGTGAGAGGGGTATCCTTGTGGATATTTCGCACAATAAAAAAAAGCTACACACAGTTCTCAGCTAACGTAGCGGTTCGCAAACTGTCTACTCCCACAGCTTGGTGGATCATTACACCGTTTCACAATGTAGGTACCTGATAGATACATTAAACTAGCTTAGGACTTGTGAGAACGTTTGACCTTTGAGTTCTGTAGATTTTCTCGAGTTAAATATTCGGAGAATGCGTAGAACTTTTATGAAGAGTTTCTAAGAACAATTTTATTGTAGTCCGACAGAACTACAAGACTCAGAAGTACTTAAGAAAATTATTTCCTTATAAATTTTTAACAAAAATAACACGAAAAAATTCGACTTCAAGAAATTAAAAGTAAATATGTAGATGTCATCAAGTTTTATATTATTATTTAAATATTACAAATCTATTTAATACTTGTGTTATTTATCTAGTATCTACATATTTAGTACTTACATAAACTTTAGGCTCTACTTACATAGATCTATATCAAGGCAAATCTTTCTAAGCATAGATAATATCCGATTGCTTTCATTGATTGCAAGCTGCTTTGATTTAGTGCACTATAGATGTGATATATCTACTTTTGAATGTGATATGGTATCGCGTAGGTACATAAACGATAGCCAGCCAATTGGACTGAAACGAATTGGATCGCCCTCAATTTGTCGTCGTAGTACAAACCGCTTCCGCTGCATTTTGTTTCGCTGATTCGATGCGACCAAATGTATTTTCTGTTTTATATTCTCACACTTATAGGTACTATATAGGGATAGATACTGCTAGGAGATCCCACCTAGATCTTCGAAACTCAAGCCAATCTCACTCGTAATTCGGTACACATGATAATTTAGGGATGAAAACTTTCATAACAGCTGTATAATCCAAATCAAAAGCAGCAGAAGGAGTAAGTAAGCAGACCAGAGAGAACCAGGGTTCCGAAGTGAAAGTATCGGATGCAACCGGGAACATCACGAAGATGATGATGATGATTCAACACAAACATTACTATGTTACCTACCTTTATGTAACGCCTATACAAATTAATTCTTAGTAACCTAGAAGGCTTCCCTCAAAGTTTAACAAAGGCCTGAAGCAAACTTTATATACAATGAGAAACTGTCTGTCGTTGTGTTACAACATTTATATGTAGTCAACTTTCGACATGAATTTTCTTTTACTGTGACCTTGTTTTAAAAGTTTATGCTGTGCGGTAATAAAACGTTTTTATATAATGTTTACGAGTAAGCAAACTCGGATTTATAGAGACAGTCCGACTCGGATGACAAGTTTTATCGATATCCGATCATATACGTCCAGGCAGCTTATTGATTATCCTTTGCTTATGCACGGATGCTGGATGGACACGATTTTTAATAGTTCACCGATTATCAGGTTATTATTCAGCAGTTTATACGCAGATGTGTCTAAACTAAACAAATATGGCAGGTTTGTTTAATTTTTCAGGCGTGTGAAATATTGTTCATAGCTCTCGAGATAAATAATTAATAAGGGCATCGTTCTTAAATATGTATTCATTTAATTCATGTACATTACATGTTCGTGAAGCCAATGAATGTTACTGAAAGTAACAGCGTTCACGTGGAAAAGGCGTTACGCCGTGAAAGCTCTCTCATCCGTTCATTTAGATATAATTATTGGAATTTGAGCACGGCTTCTTATACAGTACTTGGTAGTAGTTTATCATTTGTGAGAATTCGTGTATAAGGTTACTAAGCTATGTATAAGTTATATACAATGGTAGCCTAGTGGTATGGGTAATGGACTGCTGAGACGAGGTCTCGGGTTCGATCCCAGGTTTTACCATGGCACACACCAATGACTTTTCGATTTTTTTCGAAGTTATATGTGTATTTATCGCAGATTTATAAGTGCCCGGTTAATGGTAATATGCTCGCCACCTATTACATTGGGACCTAAACATAAACTGGCGAAATGTGGGTGCTAGCACCTCTGCCTACCCCTTCGGGAATATAGGCGTGAGTTTATGTTGTTATTCTTGTTTTTTTTTCGTTCCACTTTCTTTTTTATTTCGTTCATTCACAGCCGTGTCCAGTTCAATCTCCGCAAAAATGTATCAGTAATTATATCTCCTGAATTGAATTGAAACACCATCATCATAGAAAAAAACGCATTGTATATATTACTAGATTGACATAACACCAACACCACTTACAACATAAAATCAATTATTGTGCATCGATCGTACGTCTACAAAACTGAGAAAACAATGAATGCATTCATCGCTGTGAGCACACTAAAATATTTCCGTCTGCAATAATATGGTGGCATTCCCACTGCGGTTTATTGCTTTTAATGCTATTTTACATTTCGTGCCCAGCATTTCCAAGTTATATTTGTCACTCTAGCCTTCATTCGATTTGCCAATTTCCTATTTGAGTTTTACGTGCACCGTTCGGTGAATATAAAAATATAATATACCCACAGTGAGTATGTCATAATTTAGAACTGCATTTTGACACAATTTTCAAGCAATCATATAAATCTTGTGTAAAACTTCACACCTCATTAGATGCCGGACTAGGGTCTTTCTTTGTTTTTTTTCATCCTTGCAATCCCGGGTCGAGACCACCCTAGCACGGCGCGGGAGCCATGTTTGGACTCGCGAGCCATGGAACGCCTCGCGAGCCAGTTTGAGCATTTAGTTTGAGTGTCGTTACAACCGTCCGAAAATTTCGCCATGATCACTTCCATGTCATACCTGAATTGTACACAGAGAAAAATTTACCAATACTTGCAATTAATAATGTAAAATCTTATCGATATGTACCCACTAAGTGCAATAGACTAATGAAAATTCCTATGTGTTTTCCTTGCTGTGTTATGCGACCGTTCCAATATTAATTTTCTGGGATAAGCCTCAAGAATTAGTTTTGAATACGTTACGTAAATACCAGTTTGTAATTCCGTCTGTGTGGTTGTTTAAGTTTGTAGTGCTATTACTGGTTACTGAAACATAAAGCTATATCGAGTAAACGTTTGCTTATTTTTAGATTAGGTTACATAGAAATAACCAAATTAACCACAGAAAATATGTTATGATGAATTCTTGAATTGTGCGCTTTACTTCGCTAATCTTGTACTTGTTTTGTTCTGAGCCAACTTTCTACATAATTCAGCTGCTAAGCTATTTGGACGTGTGTTGACTAGGCAGTAAGTACGGTAACTTCATTACACGACCAATAATGCACTGAAATATGTCACCCAGGTGCTTGTATAGAGCTTTTATACTTTATAAATTATGCATTACATACATATGAATATGTCCTTTATAGCCACGCCGTCTAGCGACTACATTAGCATGAACTTTATGGCAATATGAAAATGAACACTTTTTGAACAATAAGCAAAGCTCGCAGAGCTGCGTTATTTTATGATGAGTATATCAAGGTATAGAACAATTTTAATTCCTTTCGGCTTTGGTCCAACCAATGTAGGGTGACGGCCTGTACTAAATAAGACGAGCTACAGAGAGTGGGCAATACATACTTGTATTTGGACCTTTTCTCGAAGCTTTTCGTCACATTTTCAAAGCTGGCCAGGAAAATATTAGGGAGTTCAATACAGAAATAGATAAAACGTAAGTCGCAGACTGTCCAATGAAACACATAAGATTTAATTTGTTTAGTTTAGTAGTTCAGATTTTATTACCACCTAAAATACGTCATTGATCTACCTACTCATAGTCATAAAATGTCTCTATGATATGTAGGTACTTCCAGTAGTCCCATAAAGTTAGAACAGCACCTTAGATGGTAGATTACTGGGGAAAGTGAGGGGCAAGCGAGCTTCTTTCCTTGGATGTAGTACCAAACGACAATAAACTCGCATTTTATTACTAGTAGTTATGAAAAGATCTTCTCAAAAGCAACCTCACCTGCAATCCGGTACACCCGATGCCGATATATTTTGACATATTTGACGTTATATTTTACCATAATATGATTGCTAACACTTCAACATATCTGATGACAAGGACTTTGACCAGTTTCCTGTCAGCACCGGCCTACGTAGTAGCTACGGACTCCCCTGGTACACTCGATGCTGGACGGACATTGTTTTGGCGAAAATTCCATGGGTGGGTGAACGTCCCCAGGACTCGCGTTGGAACCGAGATGGTCACTCGGATAAAAAAAGTTTAAAAAGCTGTGGAATGAATAATGAAATGCTGCAGTTTTCCCATGCGCCTACAATATGGGATTCTTCAAAAAGGGCATTAGAAGGTTTCTTAAGGATCGGCAGCACGAGTTTGCTTGTCCTGCCAACTAAGTGGTATAAAAAAAAACAAAAAGAATACTTCTAGCTATTTAACCTATTCTATTGTCTGCAGGTGGATTGCCCGTTCATTGTATGCATGACTTACGCGTTCCACACGCCGGATAAACTGTGCTTCATTCTGGATCTAATGAATGGAGGTGATCTGCACTACCATCTGTCCCAACATGGCGTCTTCAACGAGGCCGAAATGAAGTTTTACGCTGCTGAAGTCATATTAGGTAAGTAGATCTCAGTTCCAAAAATCTGACACACAACCGCTTCTCATGTCTCACTATGTATTTTTTTCTGACTCACATTGATGCAAAGAAATAATTCCTATCTGATATGCCACCTTGCTAAAACCACACAATCATTTATATGTGTGGTAAAATAATATTATTATCATAAAACTAGGAAAAATATAGCAAGCAATGAAATATTTGATGGTTTTCCCCATGTTATGCAGAATATGAACTTTTAGTGGGGCGAAATAATAATATCGGTCAACACATAAATATAGTGTATTTATTATTTAGTTTTATAATAAAATATTAGCTGATGCTCGCGACTCCGCCCGCGTGGAATGTACTGGTTTAGTGGTTGTCTATCGTAGCATAAATTATAAACAAGTAAAATGTACTTGTTTTCTCATACACATTACCTTGTTTAAATCTTCACATATTAATACGTCGTATGTAAATTTTATAGAGTAACTTACATTATGCGCATCCCGAAGGCCACCCAAGCGACACGGCCGGCCAAAGCCGCTTGTTAATAGATGATTGCAGTCATATCATATATATCATTGTGAGGCACGCATTACGTAATACATACATATAACCGGCTGCCTATATCTGAGCAGTATTGTAGCAATATTTTAAAGTTTAAACAAAGTGCTATGTAAATACTAGAAATCTAAATCGTACTGATAAGAAAAAACTCGCCCTGTACTTATTTGCTTTTGTCAGCTTGATGTGATTCAAGCTCAGAATAGAGAAAAAAGTAATGTAGGAAAGAAATTCCTGCTAATAGAAAGCCTTACCTGGGTGCTAAAATGCACTTAAAGTATGTCCAGACGCTGAACAACTACGCCGGTCCCCATGATATGAATCCCACCAATAGTTGTTTTTTGTAGAGTTAATAATAATAATAATAATCTACAACCTATCTAGACCCACGATAAGCATAGTTTTACTAGCTTGTGTTATGGAATCTAGAATGCGGATAAACATACTTAAAAACCTTTTTTTTTGTAAATACATACATATTATACATAGAAACACCCAGACCAATGCAAATACCCATATTCATGCATACAAATATTTGCACTGAGCGGGGATCGAACCCGCGCCTCTTGCGTAGCTGCCCTGTTCACTACCGCTACGCCACAGAGGCTGTCAAGAGTTGCCCCTCTGGCGAAATGTGCCAATGACTGGAACACCATATTATGTTTTACTGACTCCTTAATGTCTTTGACTTTGAAATGGAATCACATAGAACAGCGCTAAGCCCATCATGACCCAGAATCTTACCTGTAGAAGATTATACCATCCGATGGATAAATAGGAACTGGAAAAAGTATCTGGTACAATCGGAAGGCGGAGGTCTGGATGATACACATTAGCAGAGGTCAGTGTCCAGCAGTAGATCGCAATAGGCTAATTGATAGATTGATTGAATCAGCTGCTTGCCTATCTCCCCTAGGAGAAATTTCTAGCCAATAATAACAGGATGTGAGACATTACCACAACGCGTTACGTACTGTACAGTCGCCCTCAGAAGTTAGTAAACTATATTTTATAAATAATCATAACATTCTATAAATAGATAGTCGCGTGGTTCCTGGCAGAGTAGAATTTGGCCACCCCATCTCTTCCCATAAAAGGCGACTAAGGGATAGATATTCTATTCTAGCCCCAGATGAATGGCTTGAGTGAACAATAGTGCCCGGCAGACGGCAATAGGATCACCCCCTATTACATAGGACCGAATTCTATAATTGCTGAAATGTGGGTGTTAATTCACCTTTGCCTAACGCGTGATAAAGGCGGTATGTATGTATGTTAACATTCAAATAAATCAATAAATAAAATAGGTAGATGTACTTATTATTATTTTCGTAATCTTCAAAAGTTAATATATTAAAAAAAAAAAAGTTTTAAAGTTATGGGTAACTTACAATGCGTTAAGCTAATACCGAGATGGCGATTGTACGTACATAATTTTTACAAAAGAAAGCACATCGTATTTAATTTGGTACACGGAAGTATGAACAGCTGTTCGACAAACACGTCTACGCACAGTATATTATTTTGCCTAAGTAGCGGTCATCCCCTTCTTTTTATGTTTTATGATGGACAACAACCAAACTAAATATGTAGAAAAACTCCAAAATTTTTATCTCGCATAGTTTCAGAGAAATTGGGAAAATCGAGAAAAGTCCATAGAAACCATAGAATCCATTAATCTCCGTTGTTATTCGTTATTTTTCATAGATTTTTTATTATTTGATACTGTTATAATTTAGGCATTGATTAATAAAAAAAAAGTGAAATAAGCTTTTCTAATTTAGGGAGAATATTTTATTTTTCTATTTTTTAAATTATTTTTTTAAAGAAGTATCCTTGGATTGTCGCATGTTTTTTTAATACCAAATTGTTAACTGCAGTTATTACTACTACCACAAAAAAAATTAGACACTACGAGCTTAGGACAGCTGCGATATTCAGTTTTCAAGTTTTTAGTTAGGGTTGTCTCTTAAGTCTATGGTATAGTACAGTTGTCATTATATTATTTTTTATTTGTTATTATTTTTAATCATAACTGATAGCCTCTGAGACGTGGCGTGGTAGTGAACGCGGCTGCTATGCAGGAGACGCGGGATCGATCCCCGCTTGGTGCAAATATTTATATGCATAAACATTGGGTATTTTCATTGGTCTGGTCCCGGTTTCCAAACGAACATCTACGTTACGGGTAGTTGGAGCCCTAATAAGTCCTCAACTAGTGAATTGGCAGTCGCTTCACGGAAAATATCGAAGTTATCGAGGCATAGTATATTATTTTGCCTCAGTAGCGGCCATCCTCTTCTTTTTATGTTTTAAGATGGATAACAACCAAACTAAATTTGTATTAAAACTCCTAAATTTATATCTCAGTGACTTTGTGTTTCAGAGAAATTGTGGAAATCGAAAAAAACCATAAAAACCATTAATCTCCGTTGTTATTCGTTCTTATTCATGGATTTTTTTTATATGATACTGTTATAATTTAGGTACCGATTTATAAAAAAAATGTGAAATAATCTTGTCTAATTTTGGGAGAATATTTTTTTTTTCAATTATTTCATTTATTTTTTAAAGACGGATCTCTGTTCTGTCGCGTGTTTTTTTAAAACCAAATTGTTAACTGCAGTTATAACTACTACCACAAAAAAAATTAAATGCTACGAGCTTAGGACAGCTGCGATATTCAGTTATTAAGTGTTTAGTAGGGTTGTCTCTCAGTATAGTTCAGCAAAGAAACATCAAAATCACGTAATAATTAGTTGAATTATGACGTAAAAACAAATAAAAGCACAAATTTTAACGAAGAACCTTTTTAAAACCGGTTAGGAAGCTTCTTTTTAGTATTAATTTTTTACAGACTGGATGATGAAAGTATCAAAATATAGTGAAAACCTGCCGCCAACCTTGGTTATCTGGTCCAAGATTTATGAAATTTAAGTTGATCTGAGAATGCAGTTTATGTGCCCTCGTCGTCGGAAATTATTAATAGTTCATTTGTGGTCAACTCCACCTCTTCAAATTGGACATCTTACTCAGAGGGGCAATACTGAACATTATCAGTTGTCACTTCTAATAAAGAAAGAACTTTAAGGGGTAAAGGCATCATTTGTTTGCGACGTTTGTTGTGGGATAATGAATATGGGTCGGATGATTCGAGTCCACGGTGAAATAAATCAGTGATAGTGGTTTTCCGATCTAACTTGCGCGTATGATATGATGCTCACGATCTTAACGCCAAAATTTATTTCTAGATTCCCCGGCTAGCTCTGACAACATACCTATTGGTAAAGAGCTGGAATCAATTATTTGTCTACCGTGAATTAATATTTTGTGTAATGTAACAGACATATAATACCAATTATATGTTTGCACAGAAGTAATACTGCTAATATATATATATATATATATATATATATAATAATAGTACTAAGTACATAAAGTAATATGTACCTACATACTATATAGTTTTAGCCAGTAAAAACTGTTACCGCCTTCAACGCGTGGAGGTACTCCCAGCTTATGTGATTATTAACACGTTGCCATCCGCGACTGACAAACATACATATTATGTCTGAAACGTCTTACAAACTTTAAACGAAAATTAAAGAGTTCCGCAATACCTTAGGTTCAAAATAGGGCTGTATCACTAAATCATGCTAAAAATTTAAGCCAGTCTAACTTTATCTCAAACGTTCCGTCAATTTAAATATTATAAATTTCGGATCTCTATATTTTTTTTGTGACAACCCTATTTCCATAGAAAATTTAAAAAAACTTAGAAACGTCATACCTCAGCTGTCCTACAACAAAAATAAACGAAAGTTTGTATAAAGGAAGCCACATTACTGGAGTATATTTTGCCAGCAAAAAAGCATGCGACAATCTTCTAGAAAATTTATTATTTTTATTTTTCTGAAATTTGAAAAATATTTTTTTTTCTTATTGCAGGATAGTTACAGACTTGTGATTTTTACACTCAATTACTTATATATTCCTCCATTATTTGGTAATTTTAACTAATATAAATTTTCATTATATCGCGCTAAATTTGTAAAAATCTTTTTGTCAAAGTTCAATGACCTTTCAGAAGAAGCTATATATTTAAAAAACCAAGCAATATTTTCATTCTGGTGTATCATATTATGCTGTAATACGATTATGTCTATCGAAATTGGCTATAAAAGGAGGATGTCCGCTACTGAGGCAAAATAATACACTGTGCTACGCCACCGTGCATACTGACCCGAACATGCAAATGGTGGTTGTTAGAACATTTTCGACAAGCTGCTGACAACGTTGTACATACCATTTGTTATCTGATATCATTCTTTTTGATTTTTAATGAAATCATATTGCATTTTTAAATTAAGCAGGTATTGAACGTTACTACACTGCTTCATTTATAATATAATGCAAATTATTGATCGATTGTTGATTCAAATATTTGACAAAAAGCTGTGGATAAGAAGTAGGTACCTAGTTGTAGCGTCACAGTGTTACCTACCGAACACAGTTAATGTACCTATTATAAATCGCATGCTTATTATGATCCATCATATCACTACTTCAGACTTCAATTGGTAGGACCACTTCAAAATAGAGTAATCGACCCTAGGGTATCAACAGTTTCGAGAGATGTGACAGTGGCAATCTCGTCTCCGGCAACTGATGACCCAAAATGGCGTGCGATTTTAGTCAGTTTGAATCTGACAACAGATGCGCACATTCCAGATTTCGAAGCACGCATCTATCTAGCCATCTGTCTAGCTCAGTTTTGTTACTTGTTTAAACGACTATAGACAGGCAGGTCATATATGATCTAAGGTAGAAAATAAGTACCTGATACAACTTTACTAAGCTAAGCTAATATCGTGGCCTCCACACAGTGTCATCCTTCTAGTGTATGGTTGTCACAATTACTTTATATTTTAGGACCATACTTTCTGCAAACACACGTAGTGAACTCTGGTTTCTTCATTTTCCGGGTTGATTTGAGTCTGCCAACTCCATCTCAATCAATTTGGACTTTCTATACAATTAGAATTTCTTGTTTTCAGGTTTAGAACACATGCACAAACGTCACATAGTGTACAGGGATCTGAAGCCGGCGAACATTCTGCTAGACGAACACGGACACGTTAGAATATCAGATCTCGGCCTCGCCTGTGACTTCTCTAAAAAGAAACCACACGCCAGTGTGTAAGTATAATAAAACTAAATGTATAATTATTTCATCTTCGTCTGAATTCAGAAGTGCGTAATTGATGTTCTTAGTATATGTGCATGTGACAGACAAACTCTGAACACACAGTAATAAGCAGAAGTCCCTACTTCGAAACCAGAAATATTTAGTTTATGCTGTATTAATATTTAAAATAGTAGTTTTTTGTGTGCAAATTGGGTGTCGGCACCAGACGTAACGAATCTTGCAAATCGAAGTCCTTTCGACTCAAACCAAACGGTGTCTCCTACATTAGATATATTGTCGCAGAATTAAATGCTCATCAGCCTCATATAGAAAGGCCATCATTGCTGTTGACGGTTGAAGGACAATTCTCCTACCTCACGTGCAAGATACGAGCGTGCCCCATTTCTGACGCATTTCTAAAATATCTGGCTGTCCTGCTCGCCACCAGCAAGCCATTATAGTGATTTATTAAAGACGTTTTCCTTCTTAAGGGTTACCGTTTCCAGCGTCACTGGGTAGAGATCTGTGTCAGATAATACCCACCCCTTCCAAATAATATAAAGGTAACCCCACCCACCACCCAACTTCTAGCTGTCCATCCACTTAGGTCACCAAAGTGGAAGGACAGCCCCAAATGCCCCGAGTATATGCTCTACGTGGACCGCTTCCATCTTATCAGAGCATTGACCCCGGGAATATCTGTCTCCCCAAAAAAATAAATTAGTAGACCCGTTGTCGCCATTGTTATTCAGAGCGCACCTCAATATTTGTGCAAGTATACATATATAGAAATCGTACAGGGAAATCGTAATGCGAGCAGGTAATGACGCTTAAAACTATAATTAACATTTTATCATTGTAAATTGTTGAGATAACAAGTATAAAATTTACTAGCCACACTGAACTCATTGTTTTCATGTCGATTGACGTAATGCAGTGACAATTGTTTTAATTGTTTGTTGTGTAATTGATAGCTGCTTGCATACCTATAGTTTGTACTAGTCGAACGGACGGAACGGAACGCTTGTTCCGTACACATTTCTTGTTTGTTCCTGCTTTGATTGTATAGGCCGATATTATTGGCTTGTCGTCTGATCTATTGACATTTATGCGGGTTGTGTTTAATGAAGTAGCATAGTAACCTACGCATGTTTTACTCTAGTTGTTTGTTATTGTTTTCTAGATCTAGGTAAATGGAACAATGATTATATAAAGGATCTCTTTAGAAGATAATTTACTGTAATAAATATGTTTATATGTGAAAAATGGACAGGTCTGCTATAAAGTGGCATATATTTATACCTCTCTAGTATAATAGGATTATGCTTGATATGCCTCACAATTTAAACTTAGTCTTAGGTCCGTTTTAAGTTCAGACAGTATTCTAATAAACTGTGGAGGTTTAGTGAACGTAAACCACTTGAGCGCTAGAACTAGTCTCAAGTCGAGATTCATAACTGAGTATCGTTCTAGAATCCGTATTCTACAACGATACTCAATCATGAATTTCACTGGATGAAGTCCATGTCTTATATTTTCGATACATTTGTTTTCAGCGGTACACACGGCTACATGGCTCCCGAAGTACTATCCAAGGGCACCGGATATGATTCCTCGGCCGACTGGTTCAGTTTCGGCTGTATGCTGTACAAGCTTCTCAAGGGCCACTCACCGTTTCGCCAACATAAGACTAAGGACAAACACGAGATCGACAGAATGACACTGACCATGGTAATTTTCTTTTCGTAAAATACTATAACTCTTTACAATGCTGCCAAGGACTATTGCGTTATACTTTATGCTGCTAGAGGCAAATATTTTCCTTCAAATAACCTTGTATACTTTGTCTAGACAAATAGCCGTTACCAAACAACGGACTACAAAATACACAGTTATTAAAGGGTTTAAACGTTTTCATGACGTTTCAACATGCGCAATGGCTAACGCGTAAATACTGTTGCACGAAAATAAACATAAATAGGTATAACGTTTTGTATCATCTATTCAGCGGGAAAAGTGGTACGATATTGTAGTTTGACCAGTTCGGAGAATATAGCTAATTGCTAAGGTCCACTTGGCCACAGATAAAAAATTTAGTGGCATGATTTGAATTTGGAAAAATCTGATAATATAATCTCTTCTTCACTTGAGATCGAGTGCCTCCCTCATGCTTCTGCTTTCCATATTTGGTTTATACTGGCGTTACGGAAGGAACTTCCGTCTGACCCTCAACCTGGAGATGGACGCTGTAGAAGCGTTAGCAGGTGACGTTGACTTGGGCTCCGTTATCGAGCTACATCATAAATGAGAGATTATAAACAAATATTCTATTTGTTATCTAACACAATTTCAATAGTAAATAAAATAAACATCGAATAATGCAAAAGTGTTCTATGGTATTCGTAAACACATACATACCTACATGACAGCCGGTTGTCATCCACCCACAAGTGTTCTGCTGTGCTATATTGATAACATTTGGGTTCAGATTACAATGTTCATTTTATAAAATGATAAAAATATATTCTATTTTATGTTATGTTGCTCTACCCAAACTGAAAATTAAAATGAAAAATGTAGATAGGCCTGTAGGCCTGTATGAATAACTACTAATTCTATTTTTCTCCGGGTTTTATTGCTGAGATGAACTATTAAGTTTTCTTTCTAGTAAACTTATAAGACGCATACTAGACGAAACGACCTCTATGCCGCGCAAAACTAGTAAATGCTCAGAAATTTGTAAATAACTTGACATTTAAAATCTAAATGGGTAACATGTTCACTATCAAATTTCCTGCTTTTAGTGTAATTTATGAAGCCTCTGCCTCCGTGGCGTGGCGGTAGTGAACACGACTTCTACGCAGGAGGCGCGATCCCCGCTTAGTGCAAATATTTGTATGCATGAATATGGGTATTTGCATTGGTCTGGGTGTTTCTATGTATGATATGTATATATTTACAAAAAAAAAAGTATTTAAGTATGTTTATCCGTATTCTAGATTCCATAACACAAACTAGTTAAACTATGCTTACCATGGGTCTAGATAGCGTTGTGTAGAATGTTGTAGAATATTTAGTTATTTATATCAAATGAATTTTTATTTACTTCTATTTTGTGATCTTTTCTAACATAGATTCTATGAATTATTTTTGTATTCCGTGAAAATGTTTAGAAAGATACATCTCGATTCGTCAACAGTATGCTGAGTGTTATTTCGATACTTATATGAGTACGACTTACTCTTTACATTTAATTAAACTACGATGAAACTCGATAGCCTTAACATTAGATAAAAATGTTACGTCACGTAATACGAATTCAATTACATTCGAAAATACCTAAAACAATACTTCTATTTAAAAATCTATTGTTCTCTATACTACCCTTGAACCTAATAGCATAGATAAGCAGCAATATTGTAATACCAAACGCAGTATTTCTTTAGCAAGAAGTGCTTTATATATTAGTTTATATGTTTAAAGTAAAAGATGGAATTATGTCTGCAATAGAATTACAATGTATTGCAGAATGTGGAGCTGCCCGAATCGTTCAGTCCTAGCTTGAAGAGTTTACTGGAAGGATTGTTGCAGAGGGACATCAACAAACGATTAGGCTGTAAGGGGCGAGGGTATGTGTCATATTATACCTACTTTTTTTTTTAATAACAGTACCTACATTAATCAGCTAGTCCGGCGTACCTTATATATCAAACTTTTAAACCTAGCTTGATATAATTATAATACGATAGTAAAAAAAATACAAAATATGTATAAAATTATAGACGTTGAAAAAATTAACAGCGACACCATACGAACTCTTTTTGTCATTTGTACATTGTATAGGAGATACGGTTGCACTTTTGCGTGGTAGAATTTGGATCACCTCATCTCTTTCCATGCATGGTGTCGTACAAGGCGACTAAGGGATAGGGCTGTTTAACATCAGACAGAGATTGAGTCAACGATAGTGCCCGGAAAACGGCAAGAGGCTCACCCACTATTACGTGAGACCGAATTCAATGATTGGTGAATGTGGGTGTTAATTCAACTCTGCCTAACACTCCAGGGCGGAAGGGGTAATATGTATGTATGTTTTACATATGAAAAAGTAATAAGCAACCGTATCTCCTTTGTCGACCATACCAAGCCTTGACGAAGAGTAGTAAGTTAAATTGGGTACGTTAAAGGGTAGGGTGAGTTGGTAGAGCCACCGGTGGGGAGCAAATCCGCGAAGGACTTGCAACCTATTTGTTCATAACAAGTATTCTACAATTTTCATAATAGTATACTTCATTGGGTATTTTCCTGCAGTTAAAATAAATTATTTAACTGAGCTCATTAAATTATGAAAAGTTAAAAGGCGATAAAAGTTGCCTCTATTCTTGTTTTATTTATTTTTATAAAATAGTAAACTATTTGACAATAAAATATTATGACTTCACAATAAATTATTTCATACAATTTATAAGTTTCCTTATTACCATTTTGAAATTGAGTAAAATGTAACTAATATGACTAGTCAGTCAAATACCCAATTTTGGTGTAAATAAGCAGCTTAAGATTAGTCACTATGCAGAGAGGCGTGTATGTCGATAGTGTGGGTACATTCAATAACGTCTATTTTGCAATATTTCAGTGCTGACGAAGTGAAAGAGCACGTGTTCTTCGCCGGTATCGACTGGCAGCAAGTGTATCACCAGAAATACACACCGCCATTAATCCCACCTCGTGGCGAGGTTAATGCAGCTGATGCGTTCGATATCGGCAGCTTTGATGAAGAGGACACGAAGGGAATAAAGGTATTACTTGTTTATAACTTTGTTCGGCCTCCATGGTTCTTTGAATAAATCAAGGTTTGAGATAGCTAGACTATTTGGACTGGGTAGTGTGAATACTTCTGTACTACCCGACCTAGCACAAAAGTATTCATACTACGCTTAGGTTGGGTTAGTTATATAAGTTCAATTTCCAGATAATAAATCTATTTTATCACTACCCAGCATAGGGTAGTCATTATTTAAACTGAAAGACTAGTCAAATTAATTACTCAAAAAGAAATATGAAATACTAGTTTAGCAAATGGACCACCGGTTCGAAACACGGCCCCGACCTGAGAATACCTGTGTACTGGCCGCTCCTTATTCATAGTGGGCCGGACTTTATTATTGCCTGTAATATGTTAATAACACAATTGTATTGTAGCTGACGGAAGCGGATCAGATGCAATATAAAGACTTCCCCCTGGTGATATCGGAGCGCTGGCAAAGCGAAGTGGCGGAGACCGTGTTCGAAACCATCAATCAAGAGGCTGATAAGATGGAGATGAAGAAGAAAGCCAAGCAGAAACAGAAGTTTGATGCTGACGAGAAAGGTACAGGCAGCAAATGTTAAAACCATTACAGCTGAGATCTTGGTTTTTGATGCGATGCTTTTGCAACATCCGTGGGATGGGCTGCCGTTTTGTATTTTATTCAATTCAATTCAATTCATTTATTTCAGACTAAATAGTCCATAGCGATTGTAATACATGTCTTAGAGCTATGTTAGGTTAGTCAAAATTTCAAGAGTAAAATTATTCCAGAATTAATAGTAATAACAAAGAGAAACAATGAAACAGAAACAAGATAACGCCCAGCCTGAGTGGATCAATATCTTCTCTCAGGCACAGGTACAGAAACATGTCTTCCGCAGCAATGCTGGAGGAAAGACCAATCCATTCTGGATGCAACCATCATCAGGACCCTGTTGGTGCTGCTCCATACCCTGCGCACCAGTGAAGCCGCACGTGCACGCATAGTCGCGTGGAAAAAAGCGGCCCGCGCTTTCGCAAACATCTCCTATCGCTGTAGTGCTGGGGCAGACCCAACAGCTTTCCGCCCAATTGAGCAGTCCGATTGGGGAAGTACCTCCGCCATACAGAATACCGCGGCTATAATAACTTCGTGTTGTGTTCCCAGCGGTGAGTAGGGTAGCCAGAGCTCACTGGAGAATTAGTGCTGTCACTGGGAAGGAAGGCTTGTCCTGCTTTGTCTTCTACATTGACGGCACAGAAACTCTATATATTTACAGGGTTGGCAGCGCGACTGTGACTCCACTGGTGTTACAAACGTCCATAGGCCACGGTAACCACTTTCCATCAGGTGGGCCGTGTGCTAGTCTGCCACCTAAGTGATATAAAAAAAATGCGGATTTTAGATTCCAGATTAATATTCTCCTCACAAATGAAAAACTATTCATAATACGAAAAATGAGTAAATAATAAGTTACCGACATAAGTGATTACTAGGCATACAAGACATTACATACACCTAAATTATATTATGCTATTGAGTAGCGAACAGCATACCTATAAGGTTATCCTATGTACAATGTTTTTGATTAATGTTAATTTCTTTTCCAGAATCTGACTGCATACTCCATGGGTACATCAAGAAACTTGGCGGTCCATTCGCCAGCGCATGGCAAACCCGTTATGCCAAGCTGTACCCGAACCGACTCGAGTTACATTTGGAAAACAGCGCTAAGCCCGAAATGATATTGCTGGATACAGTCGAAGAAGTGTCCTCCGACTTCGTGTCTGTCAAAGGCGAACAGTGCATCGTGCTGAGGACCAGGAATGATACTAAGATCGTACTCACGAATACTGTAAGTGCTTTTTTTATGTACAATGTATTTTATGTCTTTATTGTATTTTTTGGTTTTAATAATTTTACATAACAAAACATAAACTCACTCCTATATCCCTGAAGGGGTAGGCAGAGGTGCTAGCACCCACATTCCCCAGGGTCCGTTTACTCCTACTCCTTTTCAACTTCAATAGCAAAGCCTATGCCAGAGCCTCGTCCATCAATTGGTCAGATGAACAGACATGTTTTCACACCATGCTAGTTTGGCACCGAAAGTCTTATTGGAGCCTCATATACTTAATGCTACAGGAAATGTTACTCTTAAGCGAGGTGTCCACTAGCAATAAAATTTACGGAAATTGACTTCCGCAAGCGACGTTCCAACGTGTAAAACGCTCTTGACTTTAGTTGCCAACGGACACTTTGCTTTAGCAATATAGGAACATCGGATATTGCAGGACGAGATCGGGCTGAAGGAGTGGGCGCTGTCGCTGCGCTCGGCACACAAGTGCTCGGCGGAGCTGCTGGCGTCCATGGCGCGCAAGGCGGGCAAGATCTACGGCACCGACGGCGCCAAGGAGCCGCCCGCGCGCCCGCTGCCGCCGCCCGCGCCCAACGGGACCAACTAGCACGAGCCGCCCGCGCCCACGCCCCGGGGCGCCAAGATGTTCCGCCGCTCCAAGAGCGCCGCGCAGCTCATCAAGTGAGCGCGGCGGGGGCGGGCGCGGGCGCGGGCGCGGGCTCACGGGCGGCAGCGGGCGCGCTAGCGACGGCGGCGGGCGTACGGGCCGACGGGGCGCGCGACTCGTTGTTGTATGAATTAATGTGATAGGACAGATAAAATTTGACGAGTGCGATGTATAAAATATTTCGTTTACCTCCGAGTGATTTTCGATTGTGGATAAAAAATAGTAAATTTTGTAATCGTTTGCACCGATTGAAATTTTGTAATTATCGACGTAACGTTCTGGATGTTGTATTTAACTCTGTGGTAGGTATTGTAAAAATTTAATAACTTATAATTCGAGTAGATAAGCATAGCGACTACTATATGTGTTTGTGCAATAGATCGAAAGTATATAATGAACTAAGGGACGCGACGGGCGATCGGCGGGTCTGTCGGTATATATTAGTGGGTCTTTGACGATTTTAACCCGATTGGATTGTTCGTTGTGCGTATAATTATAGAAGCTTCAAATTAATCGATTTATATCGTAATTAGAAATTCTAGCACTTTGGTTACGACTCTGGTTATTGCACAAATGTGGAGAAGTTCTACGAGCTACGTTTGCATTGTCTCCGATTGCTCTCTTACGCGATGTATCTTAAGTTAACTGTTACGGATAGTTCCTTTTAATATTACGTAACGCGGAACAATATTTTTATTTATTATACGGTACTTAATATAACACTGTCTGTTGTGTTCCGAACCAACTGTTCATAAGTTTCAACGTTATTTATATAAATAGAAACAAATGTAAGTAGATCTAATAAAAATCTCTTTTCATATAATATTTAGAGGCAATACTTTTCTAACAACATTTAGGTGTGATTAATAACAATAGTTGTAAAGGCAAAACTTAGATGAAAAAAAAAAGTAAAGCATGTTCAGTGTCCACGCATTGTGGCCATTATTTTAGTATTATTCCATAGATGATTTGTAATGGCCTGGCCACGATGACATTTGTATGTTGTGTATGTTTTGTAATAATTGTATAGCAATGCAAATTTTAGTTGTTAAAAAAAAAATTGTTTTGAGTCTGATGCAGATTTAGTTATTTAAACAAATGGTGTTGAGTTCGTTGCCATGATTATTTTCATAGGTTTATTATGTATCGTACGGTTTTCTATATTTGTATTTAGTTCATATATTCTATAGAGAAGCGGAGCAATAGTTAGAGGTAGAATTTAGGGCAAAATGTAAAAAAAATATACATAGGGTTGAAATTTTATAAAAAATCTAATTTTTAGAATCTGTTTTAAACGTTTTTTTATGTAGATTTAACATTTTAAACTCAATTATTATTATTTTTGGCTGTAATCAGTACAGAAAGGTATGCTGCTACGTGATACGTAGGATATAGTAAATAGGGCTCTGAAAAGGTTAGAATAATTTTCTATTATTTCCTTTAAGGATATTATCAAATAATTTTTTACAATCACATCTTGATATTAGTATTTTGTAGAAGAAAATATATGAAAACTCCTACACTATTCGTACTTCAATAAAAACTCCATTTTACTAGTTAATGCCTGATAAATATCGGTTGGTGATGAAAATGAGTAACTAAAGTAGGTGAATAGACATTACCGCGAGCCGTAATATAAATGAAAAAAAAAAATACAGTCATCACTGCTCTAGAGAAATGTTAAACGATTTTTAGAATTGTATATAATAAGATTGTGTATTCATCAATATCTTACAGCAATACGTGATTAGTTTTATCTCTTTTTCTTGTACCATATTAAAGTAGGATACAGAGAGGTGAAAAGCTTAGGTATTAGTACTGTTTGTTCACTGTCTTAAGTTTATCGACCTAGTATGATCAAACATTGTATATATTAAAATAATAATGCGTATAACATAATACTGCCTAGGAATTGATTTGATTATGCTATTCTTTCAACCTACGCGTGTAGACATTAGTTGATAATGGCCTGAGTAATCTGGGTACAGTGCCCGGGATTTTCTTTGCACACCGGGACGACGAGTCATGTAAGTCTGAGTAAGATCGGCTCACTCTGTTTTGTATAGCACTTATCTCACGCACCATGTCTACAGATTTATATTTTAAGAGTAGTTAAAACCGAAGCTCTTGTTTTAATATTTTGTAAGCACAAACGGTTTTAACCACTCTATAAAGGTTAACAAACTGTCAGTTCCATGTGCGAGAGAGATAACACGTAACAAAACGGAAGCTAGCCGATCTTAACCGACCTCTCACTCTACTTTCCGACGTGACAAATCAAATGCCGAGTACTGTACCATTATAGTATTGTGAAGCTGTAGCTAAATATGTAGTTGTCACTATCTTATAGATGGCAAGTTTTACATTAAGAAGAAAGAAAAGAATTTATTTTAATTTATTCTTAAGAAAGAGGGAACTTATCAATACTGGAAGATAAAAGTTATTATCACGCAATTCTCAGTCTGTATTATATTATAATCATTTATCATGCAATCTAGTTAGTTATGGTGCGCATAATTATAAGTATATAAATGGGTAACTTTAATTATTTTCATTTGCTTTGCTTCTTTTTTACCAGTTTTAAGATATCACAAAGCCGGTAGGCTGAATAATTATGAATAATGAATTATATTAGTACCTATATCCTTTTTTATAGACGTTAGATACTAGTCAAATGAATTTTTAATAAAATAAAATGATTGATTTTGATGAAACTAAGTAATTTATATTATGTATAAAGTAATAGCTAATACAGCTAAACAGTATTATAGGTTAGTTGTTTTCTAGATGAAGTCTTTCTATTGTGATATGTTTCAAACGTTTGCATAGAATAGATATACCTGTGACTGTAGTTTTTTTCCTTCTCACATATTTTCTTAAATATATTTCCAGTAATATGCTTAGATGTTTATTTCCGCATTTGCTACACGGAGGACAAACAAAGAGGAATTATTGATATTGGAGTTTTGAATTGATTTTATTTCGGATGTTTTAACTAACAAACTTGATGTAAGACACCAACTACTTTATTACTTAGGGCCTACAATACATAAACTTCACCACAGTTCTACCTGTGTAGGCTAGTTTTAACATAGAACACTGTTCGTGTAGTTGGTAAAAATGATACAGTTACACGCGGTGTTCCGTGTACATACAGGTGTGCACGGGTGAGACTGTGGTGAAACTTGTTCATGTGGTGAGCGTATTACTGAATGTGGCAGAATGACATATGCCGCGTTGAATGCATCAATTTAAATAGCACCCATTCAAATCATACCAAAATGATGCCTGTTAGGAATAATTGTGGCGAGATTAGAAATTGGTATAGTTGCAGGCATATATCTTGACCACAATAAAAATGTACTCTGTTTGCGTGTTATGGATGTCTTTTTGAGTAAAGCGAGCGCATCTAATCATAGATTATATAAAATCAATCCGCGCGCGCCAAAGCCTCGTTTCTATCGCGCACTTGGCGACAAGATATATGTCGGTGACTATACGCTAAATGTGCCCCGGAAGAAAATCTTAATCCATGTCTAATGTACAGATGTTATCAGGAAAACAAAGAGACAAGCTCCTCTGTGTTTATCGATGTATGTTTTTCATAAATGTACTTTTAAAAAAGTTGAAACCAATATCATTAGCAAGAAATATTACTAGTTAGCACTTTCGAAGGGTCAAGGTCAAGGTTGAGTTGCATTCAGTACAATATTCGAACGCCAAAGTAGCTGGGGATATTAAACATTCCGGTTTGCCAAATTAGATTATAGTGATGGATAAAATATGCATTTAAAGGTTTTTATTTCGGCTCTTCATATCACAGTTGTAATCGATAATAGCTTATTTATGCTGAACATAAGGTTATATTGTAATATCGGAAGGCACCGGCTATGTCTGCATCAGACAAACTGTTACATACCTCTGTTAGAAGATATTTTTATTGTAAACCTACATCATGTGTAGTAAATTGTTTATTTAATCAGTTGGTGGTTTTATTAGTACTTACTTACCTAAGAGGTATGTACTCACGGCGGCATTTCCGCCCAATTGAGCAGTCCGACTGGGGAAGTACCTCCGCCCTACAGAATACCGCGGCTATAATAACTTCGTGTTGTGTTCCCAGTGTTGAGTAGGGTAGCCAGAGCTCACTGGAGAATTTGTGCTGTCAGTGGGAAGACTAAAGGCTTATCCTGCTCTGTCTTCTACACTGACGGCATAGAAACTCTGTACTTACAGGGTTGGCGCCGCGACTGTGACTCCTCTGGTGTTACAAACGTCCATAGGCCACGGTAAACACTTTCCATCAGGTGGGCCGTGTGCTTATCTACCACCTAAGTGGTATAAAAAAAAACTTTAATAGACACAGAATATTATGATTTTCACAATAATTTCAAATAATATAAATTGATCATAAAATATCAATGCATATAATTTTCAACAGAACAAGCATAAGAAACTCTTTATACTATTGATTGATGGCACTTGGTGGTATTTGTTGTTACACATATTGATATTGTACTTTTTCCCACAGTATTTTTTTATTATTAGACCTGGCCTACAAAAATCTTTGAGAATGCCGTAAGGCGAAACTTGCCAGGTGTAATAATAAAAAATACTGTGGAAAAAAAAAACAAATCAAACTTAAAATAAATAATGAGAACTAGATTTTTGTACGAACCTGACTTTTGTGGTTCTAAACAACATGCCAAATATACTAATCGATGCTTGCACCGCATAAAATGTTGATCCAAAGGTGATCAGAGATTCAAAAATAAACTCTTCGACTTTATTATAATTGCGGAAATAAGTTATCATTGTATAAGGTACATTTTGAAGAATAAACCAACGTTTTCATATACAGAGTATAGCCACCGATGCATTACGAAGTGTGAAATAAATGTGCGCAGACGGGCACATTTATTGGACACGTAACCTATTACGTAATTATAATAAAGTTGAAGAGTTTATTTTGAATCTCTGACCACCTTTGGATCAACATTTTTTGCGGTGCATGCATCGTTATGAATATTTGATATGTTGTTTAGAACCAAGTTAGGTTCGTCTAAGAAATCTAGTTCTCATTATTTATTTTAAGTTTGAAGTCCTACTACCTCGCCTGATGGTAAACTGAAGGCACAGTCTCAGGAAAGAGGATCACGATATACGTGTATACTCATAAGGACGTATCAAAGCATAAAAATAAAAAGACTACTGGACAAAGAGAAATAATGACCGAAAATACCTTTTTTCGAGCTCCCAAAAGTGTCAACTATTTGACATAATGTCATGGTTATGTCACAACAACAAACATCTACTTACCGTATGGAACATTTTATCACACAAAAATGTAAAAAAACACACTTTACACAGCGTATAATACTTTTATAGTCGTTAAATAGCAGTATATATCCTCACAATCGATGTTAACTGACATATTATATTTCACATCACTTATAATATGCATCTCATTGGGCAGTCACTACAAGCAAATACGAGATTTAGATACGAAGCGGAATTATGGCACTGGTCTTGGTATACTTATCACGTACTTAATATGTGGCTCACATATTTATCATTCCGTTCTCATAACGTGGGGCAACATTTTAATTATAAAATGTTGTGATAAACGGTAAGTTATTTATAAACATTTTTCACGGTACAGCTTTTTGATTAGGTAGGCCGCGGTTTGGCGACAGATATCTGGGATATGTCCGTGGTTGACAGCTACGTCGGCGATTGCTAGTTTGATACCCGCTCGGTACAAATATGTAACAATAAGTAAATATCTATTTGCATTGGTCTAGAAGCTGTGTAACTGGGGAAGTACCTCCGGCCCTACAGAATACCGCGGCCATAATAACCTCGTGTTGTATTCTCGGCGGTGAGTAGGGTAGCCTGAGCTCACTGGAGAGTTTTTGTACTGTCCGTGGGAAGACCAATAGCTTGTCCTGCTTTGTCTTTTACACTGATGGCACAGAAACTTGTGCTTACAAGGTTGGCAGCGCAAATGTGACTCCCTTGGTGTTGCACACGTTCATAGACCACGGTAACCAGTTTCCAACAGGTGGGCCGTGTGCTTGACTGCCAATCAAGTGGTTTATAAAAAAAAGACATCTCACTCCTCATTTACACCACGAAACAAGTTGCAAACTTGTTTATAAAAACTTGTAGAATACTAATCAAAATACAATACTTGTTTTATAGGTACATTTATCTCGGATACTTTTTCGTTCACATAGGATGTATAGCCAGCAAGTTGTAAACAAGTATAAAACACATTTCCGTTCATACCTACTGTAGCTTTGACATATTGCAACTTGTCAAATATATGTTTTATACTTAGGTGTAAATGCGGCGTTTATATTGTTTATTGTTGATATTTTTTATATTTTAAAGAATATTAGCAACTGCAATTACTAATATCCCCTCTAACCTAAATTGCTTGTGCTAGGGGTGGGTTCACGTCACGTCACGTTCACGTAGTGTAATGGCCAAAATTCGATCCTGGGACCTCTCGATCAAATGCCGACTCTTTAACCACTAAGCCACCGATGCTTAGTGGTTAAGGAGTCGGTTAAAAAGAAACATTTGAATCTATGTTTCTTTTTAAGATGTGTAGTTACTTATATCATAATTAGGTCTTTTCCCAACTCGAATTTTGGGGTCGGTTTTTAAAAAAAAAATTATATAGGACACGCCAACTTGACCTCACCTCGCCTGATGGTAAGCTAAAGGCAAAGTCTCAGGAAAGAGGGTCACCATTACAGACACTAAGTGTTACAATGGTGGCACTCAGCTTGGCGGCCTCAACAGATGCTTTTTCACGCCCCGCTTAAAGGCCCCGGGACTGTAGGAAGAAGGAAACACGTGTGCTGGTAATGAATTCCAGGTCTTGGCGGTGCGGCAAAGAAAAGAGTCTCCGAACCGCTTGGTTCTTGCTCGTATATTCTGCACAGTGTGAGGTCCAAGTGACTTGTAACGCGGTGGAACCGCAATATTTTAACGTGCCCTCCGAGGCACGGAACCACTTAGACCAATGCAAATAGATGTCTATTGAATATTTATTCGTGCATACAATTATTTACACTGAGCGGGAATCGAACCCACACCTGCATATCTGTCGAATGCACTACATAGCAGTCGAATGTACTAGCCATACCTCAGGGGCTGTATGTATTTATAAAAAAATGTATTAAAAGATGTTTGTCGCATTCTAGAACCCATATTACAAGTTATGTTTATGTTATTCCAATAATAACAACATTTTTAAATTACAGTTATCTACATCAACTGAGTTTGTCGTACACATGGACCTATCTCATTTATATGCATATTTTTGTGGACTACCAAACTCTGCCTTACGTGCTATGGATACATCAGACGATAGCACTCAGACTGGTCGGTCTGGCTTTCGAAATTCACCTGACGGACAGAATTAAAACTGAATTCGAACAAAAAGGTCAAAATACAAAAAACAGTTTGAACAATCTGGATATGGGCACAATAGAAGAGCCTACAGCTATTGAAATGATCGCATATGCATATTATTTTATTGGATTACATAAAGGTTCATTTTGTTTAGTATTTTTTTAATACTTAGGTAGTAGACAACCATGTGGGCCGATGTGATATCACCCGATGGGAAGCGGTTACCGCAGTCTATGTACTTTAAGGTATTAGGAAGGATATATAAACCTGACACCAAATTTAATGTAGGTATGTACATTCAAAGTTGCATATCGAAATTTCGAGCGCTTGATGAAACCCCAAATCAAAAAAACGGTACGTGTCACGATAATACTTCGTTTGCCTACACCCTACTGAAAGAAATCCGAAGTTACTTCAGGGTACCAAATTCTAGATTTATCGTTCGTGTTTTGTGTGAGCATAAACGTTTCATGGTAGCCCCCTATCGTCAAAATAATGAACTAACATGTTGTATTTTCACAGGCCCCTACTACAGGTGGAAAATGTTTCAAGACCATTTCAAAACTCCATTCGGAGCACTGGGCGACTGTAGGGTAATTACTGAACAGAAACTAAAGAAAGCTGCAGCATACACACTACTTTTCATGGTTTTACGAACTCACTTCCCTCTTGAGGTTAGAATATGAATATCTACCTACCTACTTAATACTATGAAGTAATAAAGTAAAATAAAAATTTGCAATCATATTATTCTGAAAAACACGCACGACTGAATATTCCGCCTTAGGTATTGGGAATCGATCTTTTGTTTTGGCTACATTACTGTCCATCCCAAGGTTGCCTGGAAGAACTCACTTTCAGCGATAAGGCCGCCCATTGTACATTCAACTGTATATACATGCTACCTACTTGTCTCTGCTGTAAAAGTATTGGTGTACAATAAAGTATTATCTATCTATCTATTTAACTCTATCAAGCAACTATTTTTCGTGGGACAAATATTTGAAAAAATAAAAAGAATAAGTACACAATGGTTTACTTTTCTTTTGGACATCACAGTGACTTAGGTGCATCTCTCAGAGGAGTTAAAAGTTTTTTTCCCACTTAAGTGGCAGCCAAGCACACGGCCCACCTGATGGAAAGTGGTCTCCGTGGCCTATGGACGCGTGCAAAACCAAGAGAGTCACACTCGCGCTGCCAACCCTGCAAGCTTAGTCTAATTTCTACTGATAAATTTCCGCATTGCTTTCAGACCTACTTTGAGCAACAATTCTACGCTGAGTATGGTACTGATAGCCGCTACTTGTACAACATACCGCACCTAGTAATGTATTGCCTCCAACATCAAATCGTTATGATGTTGTGTTCTAGTGTTTGCACAGAAACTGGATTTGGAGTATATCCAGCTAAGTGTCTACCCTTATCTGGCCATGGCCCTTCTGCGAGATTGAGCTTGTTAAAATTTGCGTTAGTAGATGATTGCATATAGTTACTATTTTATTACTAAAAGAGAACATTCATGTACTTACCTACTGGGAATTTTGCCGAGGCCTTTTGCAATCACTTTACAAACATGCCTGCCTATTAGCTGCGCTACTGGCGAATATTTGGAAAGTATAAAAAGTACTTCTTACTTCTCTACTGCAGCCTCAGCATAAGCATAGATATTACGTAGTATTGTATTCTCTTGGGTCGGCCGAGGTGCGAGGGATAGATATGCCTGTCAACCTCACCTTCGGCAACCAAAACGACCCACAGGCGGCGTCCGTTTTAGTCGGTTCGAGTCCGACATAACCTCTCCCTCCGGCTCCAGTGGGGAGGTATCCGTGGGGATTTTGCGCACGTAAAAAAAAAAAAGTATTGTATTCTCTTTGATATATATTTTTATCTCTTGTTCAACTAAACAGTGTTGGTCTACACAGAAAAACGTCCCTTGGGGGTACCAACACAACGTTCTCTAAACAGCAAAACTGCATATTGATTTCGTTCAAAAGGTTTTCAGTTGTATTTAGGCTAGCACTTATCTTTATACCTTTACAGAGCCTCTAATAATGAGATAGCTTTGGAACAAGAATACAATTTCGCGGCGCTGCGGTCTTTTGAGGTAGACAAGCTGGTGTTCGGGCCAAAAATGCGAGACACGCTCAGGGGCTGGGACATGACTACTCGGTATTGGTTTTACACACATGCATATAAGAATATCTGCAAATGCAAAAAAGAAATGAGGTTTGTTGCTACTGATCTACCCGCATAATTCGACTTCTTTAATACAGGAATATTTAGCTTCTGTGGCGTGGCGGTTAGTCTGGTAATACGGACCCCAGATTTCGGATGCGACTGGGATAAACGCTAAGATAAATAAGAGAGGCCGCGGTAGCCCAGTGGTATGGGTAATGGACTGCTGAGACAAGGTCTCGGGTTCGATCCCAGGTTTTACCATGGCACACACCAATGACTTTTCGATGTTTTTCGAAGTTATGTGTAGATATTTATCGCAGGTTTATAAGTGCTCGGTTAATGGCAATAGGCTCGCCACCTGTTACATTGGGACCTAAACATAAACTGGCGAAATGTGGGTGCTAGCACCTCTGCCTACCCCTTTGTTTATGTTTATAAATAAAAGAATACAGGAATTTTAGTCGCATCCCAGGTTCAGGTACACTGTGGAAACCGGGATCCGGTATCTTACTCTGCTTTTATTGGTTTGTTTTGTCTTTTATGGGCACGAGTAACGTCTGATTTGTTACCCCGCGAGAAAAGCCTACTCCCGCCCGAGTGTCTTCCGTTTATCAGCAGGTGTCGTGACTTGCAGGGTAGTTGGCTTGGGCCTCAAAGATATTGGAGGGTACTTAGGCGTATCCAGTACAATAACTTCGGGCAGGGCAGAGCAGGGTGGGGCAAGCCCCAATTGCCTCTCGTTTTACTTACTGGAGAATTAATGTTAAGGGACTATAGGTCTTTGAGAAAGTATTTAAGGTGGTCTTATAAGATGTTTATTATTTCACAGAAAGGTTTTGGCGTACCTGGTGTGGATAATTTACTGTGGCCCGTCGTTACAACAGCTTATAATAGCAAGCACACTCTGGGTGCAGGTGCGGTTGGAGAGCGAGTATGCTGCGCTAGCTGAACCAAACGAATCAGTTCGTATTTTGTTTGTTTTGAATTTATATCAATGGGTATTCACACAGTGCCACGTAGTTTCCGGCCGAATGGAATTAGGGCCACCCCATCTCTTCCCATGCGGTGTCGTATAAGGCGACTAGGGATTAGGGCTGTTTAACATCATACAGATATATACAGCGAAGACTCAGCCTCAGATGCATGGCTCGAGTCAACAATGATGCCCGGAATACGGCAATAGGCTCACCCCCTATTACGTGGGACCGAATGCAATTATTGGTGAAATGTGGGTGTTAATTCACCTCTGCCTAACCCTTCAGGGATAAAGGCGTGATTATATGTATGTATGTATTCACTACTACTGCATTGACCTTTGAAAGAGGATCCAATCCGGTAATAAACGAATGAAAAAAACCAATAAAATTAAGATACAGCATATCTCTGCACTGCATGAGTACCTAATGATGTTATAAACGTAGATCCCGATAATGACTTCACATTAATTTGCTTTGAAGGGCTAATGTATACCACAATTTCAATTTTTATGCACCTTCATTCAATCTTGCCACTTCACAATAATAAATATAGTTAGTGTATATATATATATATATATATCTAAGTATTCATAAAGAAATAACAAACAGTCATTATTAGATAAGATATAAAAGAATCCATTTATCACTAGTTTACTGTATATAGGTACCTAATAAACCTAATCAGCCAGATAAGACGTCTTTCATAACCCCAAATAGACACTTACATACAACATTCGAGATAATTTATTTAAACTTATATCTTCAGCACATTTTGTTACCAGTCTTTATTTCTGTAGATGCTTGTTATTCACGGTAGAACGGATATGGATGAAATTTAACATACAGATAGATCATCATCATTATCATCCTTGCGTTAGCCCCGGTCACATCGGAGGCTTCCGAGTCTCCGGGTTTTTTTTTATACCACTTAGGTGGCAGACAAGCACACGGCCCACCTGATGCAAAGTGGTTACCGTGGCCTATGGACGTTCGTTACACCAGAGGAATCACAGTCGTGCTGCTAACCCTGTAAGTACAGAGTTTCTGTGCTGTCTGTGTAGAAGACAAAGCAGGACCAGCCTTTAGTCTTCCCACTGACAGCACAAAAACTCTCCAGTGAGCTCTGGCTACCCTACTCACCACCGGGAACACAACATGAGGCTATTATAGCCGTGGTACTCTGTAGGGTGGAGGTACTTCCCCAGTCGGACTGCTCAATTCGGACGGGAATACCGTCCGTACTAATAAATCTGATTACCTACCTTGGTTATCTCCCCTTCTGTTGAGTGATTGTTCTGATATTTGGTACACTGCTTAAAAAAAAGTTTGATTCTTAATACCGTGGTATCAAGATCATTTTGAGACTTTGTAGTCAAGATCGTTCTGAATTGGGGGACTCGTCAATTGCTTTATTTTTTAAATTAAATTAATATATTTTTTTTTACTTCCAGATGAAGGTGACATGGGACGTCGGATTCTCGATAACACGCTTGCTCTGCCTCACATACCTCACTCCTTGCTTAATCATAAAGAATCCGATGGTTGTCATCCAATACTACAATTCTATTCTATGGGTGTACCATTTGCTTCTGGTAGCCCTCATCGTAGCTGCCCTGGCTATCACTAAAGCCAAGTCTAACAATAGAGTGCAAAATTAAAATCTAAATAAATATCTGACTGTGTTTGTTACATTAATAAAATTATTTTATGGTGATTAAGAATTCAATTATAACAACACAACAACGGTAGTCCAAAAGTTATTTTATCACCCAGATTATGGTATATAAAAAAACTACATTTAATAAAACCGACTTCAAAAACTAAAAGATAACATGAAAAGATAAGAAAAAAGTTAATGAATTTACAGATTTATTGATCTGTTAGAAGCCGGTGCCTAGCCCGAGAGGCCATATTATTTCAAGCATCATAATAGTTCAGGCACAACAGACAAATGGGGCACGGACTTCTAACAGATCAGTAAATTCAGTAATTTTTCTCTTATCTTTATCATGTTATTTTATAGTTTTTAGTCTCTGAAGTCAGCTTTTTTAAACGTAGTTTATATTTTTATTTTTTACTTTTTAGTGACTAGGTTTTTTTTATATCACTTAGGTGGCAGACAAGCACACCCACCTGATGGGAAGTGGTTACCATGGCCTATGAACGAATGCAACACCAGGGGTATTACTCTCACGCTGCCGACCACGAAGAAACCTTCTGATGCCCCTCTTGAAGAACCCCATATTGTAGGTGCTTGGGAAAACCGCAGCAGGGAGGTCATTCCATAGCTTGAATGTGCATTTTATTAATTTTGTTCCCCTTTTTTAGTGGGCAGTCCAGCATGCCGACAATAATTTTAGAGTTAATGCTAAACTTAAACGAGACATTCGTGCTATACTACTTTCTGTTATCTGCCTCCATAGTTGAAAACTTAGTTTTTTTTTATCTAGGACACGCCAAATTGACTTCTAGCACGCCCTTGACCATCGTAATGTCGCCTACCGTGTCATAGGATTATGATAAAACTAACTAAAAGGCAGTCATTTCCCATTCGATTTCGATAAATTCTGTGGTGTATCTTCGGAGTCCAAGATGAACCCATGAAATTTATAGGTACGGGACTACCTGTGATTTATACAAACATACATATAATCACGCCTTTATCCCCTGAAGGTTAGGCAGAGGTGAATTAACATCAACATTTCACCAATTATTGAATTCGGTCCACGTAATAGGGGTGAGCCCATTGCCGTCTTCCGGGCACTATTGTTGTATTGTCAAGCCATGCATCTGAGGCTGAGTTTTACAGAACAAAAAGAATTTAAAATCAGTTCATAAACGACGAAAATATCGATGAACAGACAACACCATCTTCTGTTGACATGTCAAAACACATAAATGTTGATAAAATTAAAATCGAATTGATAACCTCCGCCTTCTTAGAAGTCGGTTAAAAATGCAGAGGAAGTGCAGATTCCTAGCGACTATCATTAATGTTGAACGCCTGGTAGTAACCGTCCGACCCGAACCGAATTAGTCCTTTTAATGAAGGGTCACAGAAGGTGAGCAATCCGTTCCTCAGGACTCCGTTGGACCGCACGTCCAACGCAGTTCAGGTTCAGGTTCCGGACTTACCATATACACCATTCGGTTAGGTAGGTACTTACTTAACTGAACATAAACAATCCTGATGTCTTTTTTTAAATTGTTTTATTTAAAAAATTAGGTGATTAATATTGTTACGTGCACGGGGTACAATTAAATGCCGTTTACTCAACGAAGAGATTTATTAGCTCACCACAAACTAGACAATTTAATCACTAGTACACACAGTACTCTTCAACAGTTCCAGTCGCTCAGTAATTCACAGTAGTCCACAGTCGTTGCTCAGGTCGCAGGTAGAATCTTCTTCGGTCGCTTAAGTTCGCTGTGTTCGTTATCGATCTCAAAGATAGAATGAATCGTGTTGCTATGCGAGCGTCTTTTTATACCTCTCAATTAGGAGGGTCGAATCATCTAGAAAGTTCGCGAGCGCTAAATACCTATTCTTTAAAGTTCGCCGCCGTCGCTAACGTTTCGAGTACATTCTCGATATTTACCTATTGTTTGTTTTTATTCAAAAGAATAGGAGCTCGTAGGTAGGTTGTGACTTTGTGTTGACGATTCTAGATTTTTCTATGACATTTCGTAGAGTACTTCGTCACTAACAATGCGTTTTTATTTCTTGAAGATTCGATTATTAGTTTTCGAGATATCGACGTCGGTCGTAACAATATATTTGTTTCTAAACACATTTTAAAGACTAAATACCGAAATTGAACCACTAGTTAATAAGTTAGCCTAGTTTATTTGTTTAATATGTGTTTTTATAAAAAGTAGCTACAAGATTGTTACCTTTAGATAAGTACCGAACCGAATGGAGTAGGTACACTCAGTACCTATTTACGCGGGTGGCGCGTAGGGTAGCCAGAGCTCACTGGAGAATTTATGCTGTCAGTGGGAAGGCTAAAGGTTTGTAGTGCTTTGTCTTCTACACTGGCGACACAGAAACTCTGTGCTTACATGGCAGCGCGAGTGTGGCTCCTCTGGTATTACACACGTCCATAGGCCACTTTCCATCATGTGGGCTGTGTGCTTGTCTGCCACCTAAGTGGTATAAAAAAAGTGAAATCTAGGAGCGATGCAATTGGTTAATGAAAGTATATAATATTTTCAACAATAACATTATATTCATATACATTTATACTACATACATAATGTACCTAAACTATTGTACACATTGATTTCTAAAAGCACTTTTTGCACGCTGTGCAATTTTTGACTTATAAGCTAAACTATATTCATTAGTCAACGCAAAAATAACTTTCGTTTTGATTGATAACACATCTCTAATCACAGATATGAAATTTCTTATAAATAAAAACTTAATTATATTATGGAAGACATTGAGATATTGGTCAATAACTATATGTATTTTGCAAATTTCATTTAAAACAGTTTTTAAAACATTTATTTCAAATATTATGTATAATTATAAATATCTATTATTGTCTTTTAGCATTTTACAATTAAATATAAAGTTTGTCTATAGATAGTTGTCAAACGTGTAAAACTAGTTCCCAAATGAAACTAAGTATCTATTTTTCCGCTTCGCATTTCCGCCATGGTATATTCAAAATAAGATAAAAAGGGCCGATATACTTTATATCTCGTAAATAAAATGTATTTGTTAGGTTCTTTCCTTATTGTGCTTCGCTTGTATTTTTTTCTATTCTAATAGGAACCCACCTAATGAGTGCCACCCACATGCGTAAACGTCCTCACTGCACTGTAAACACCACCAAATTATATGTAAGCATACTTATATAACAATGATGATGTCCATTAGAATCCATTACTAGTAAAATGTACTTTATGAGATCGTGTTTCGTACATACTAAGTGGATAAGCAGAGGTCAAAAAAATTTCTTTGCCTATAAAATTGTTAAGTATAAGAATCATAATTGAATAGTCAAAACATGATAAATTTAGATTTTCCATAAAGGGACAGGTGCGATAATAAAGGATTTTTCGCACATTTCATACAATTAGTTACATAAAATATACCTTTGTATAGTGAACAAGCACACGGCCCATTTTAAGACACGCAAATATCGTGACTCGCGTGAGCTATGGACGCGTGCGATATCAAAGTTATAAATATAGCTTTTATCACTTGCAGAACAAAACAGGAAAGAACTAGAGCCAAAGATTAAAGGAGCACTTTCACAAATTGCAGTGTACTGCTGCTGAACCTCGGTATACATACTTAAACATACATTGAATAACTTAGTGCAAAACTTAACATACAATGAAAATATATTTTCATTATCAAATTGTTTTTCAACCTATAAGATGTACATAAGTACATTACAAATTACGATGTACATGTAATAGTTTTTATTTCTAATAGGAGAAGTAAGAGTTACATATAGCTGTAATGAATCTTTTGACAAAAAATTGCATGTACAATTTGCAAGATACCATAATGAAGAACATTTATAGGTATTCTGATATTTTTTATCAATTACAAGACAAGCAGCGTCATGCTGGGTACGCGCCTTAACTGAGAAAATAGTAGTGATTACAACAGTCTATTTGTTATGGGAAAAGCATAACTATAAAAAAACCACAAATGTTATCTTTTGTGGTATATTTTATTGACTTTATTTACATTTCCTTTTCAGGAAAAGTAGTATAAAAATTAATCTATATAATAGGTTTTTCACCTACCATTGCTTGTACATGTCAGATATATTTAACATTTTTGGTGGTTTCTGAACTGCAATAGCAATGTTCAGTGTCGTCAAGTTCAGCCTCATCGCAGTTAGACTAGAAAAGCGGGTTAGGCGGTGTCACCAGGGCTAACGCAAGGACGATGATCATGAATTTCGTCAACACCTATATCAGCAGTTTGGTATTATGCACTGAGTGTAAGTAGGGATTGACGAGATTCAACTTCAACTTCTCAATTCGGAAACTGGCAGTCTACATACAACTTCTATATAATATTATTAGGTACATATAACATAGCGAATACGATATACAGACATACATATGATGCAGGTACTCTATCTGTAACTCATACTAACTTTTCGAGGTTACTTCTACAGCTTCAATGTTGATCTTGGGATTTTCGATAGCTTCTTTGTTCTGTATAAGTTTTAACTCTATCAGTACGCGCGGAAACTTACCCGTTGGCTGAATACCTGAAATTGAATTCTTATTTTATCTTTTGTACGACACGGCGGCGGCATCTCCTGTTATATTATATGTAATGCGCAGATGCATGCTCGTTTGTTACTCTCAAGCAAAAATGACTGAACGAATCTGGATGATGATCCACAGAGATGGGTAAGTAGCAAATATAAATATTATATTTTACACGACGTTATTTCGACCCAAAATGGGCATAGCTTAGCTTTTTTCATATAGGACAAGTCAATTAGACTTCGCTTTGTCTGATGGTAAGCTGAAGGCAAAGTCTCAGAAAAGAGGGTCACCATTACTTACACATACCATGTGACAATGGGGACACTCGGCTTGACGGCCTCCTCATATTCTTTTACACGTCCCGTTTAAAGGAGTGTTAGGAGCTTGTGTTAAGAGTTTTAGAATGAGGATGTACTCACTTAGATACATTTTATTTTGTAAATACATAAAATATACATAGACACACATTCCTATTAGCCATATTTAAGTACACAAATGTAAACACTGAGCGGGAATCGAGCCCGTGTTATCCGACCCAGCAGTCGATAACTCTACCGTTACATCACAGAGGGTGTCAAATACGACATAATTATGCTGATAAGCTACTATTTATCCGGGGAATAGCTCTCAGTGGGCTGCAGGCAACGGGATCCGTGTTCAGTATATCACGTCAGTCGAGCCAAATCAAGCGAAAGAGTAGGAGAATGAACCCTGGTCTCCCAAAGTGCTAGCTTTGAATGCAACCGGTATGGTGATGTTGACGAGTTATACTTACTACGAGCTCTCTGGTATGTATCTTGCACTATATGCTGTAAAGTAGAAATTGTTTTCTCCAAAGTCAATTTTAAATCGTTGTTGGTTTTGTGGAACCACGCCAAGAAGAGCGCCGCGAACAAGTCGCCCGTGCCCGTGAAAGTCGCGTCCACTTTCGGTATCTGGATCTTGTAACATGAACCTGGGGAAGAAATTAAAAGTTGAATTGTCTACTTTTGAGGGCTTCATCACCCTTGCATTACTCGCGGTCGCATGTGAGGCTTTCACTTGGTTAGGTTTTTCAGGCATATATTAGGAGGAACTGACGGCGCCTCCCAGTCTGAGTTGTGGTTCAATCAATAGCCCATCGCAGTCCGCTGCTGGATATAGGCTTCTCTCAATGTTGGAAGGCTTTGGCCTGTATTTTTCCGTTAGTCGCCTCTTACCACAACCTTCGGATGAAAAGGGATGATGCAAATGTGGAACTCCCTTCCGGAAAGTGTGATAAAAGCCCCTAATGTGAATGTTTTTAAAAAATAGACTCGATAAACATTGGACAAGCAAAACACAAGTGTAGTGATATACACGCATCAGCTTATGCTACTAGTGAGCTTATTTAATAATAATAATAATACTTGTATTCTTTCCCCATCATCACACGGATGAGTTGTGGTTAATGGCCAATAACTACAAAACTGGGTTGTTCAGACCACGTAATGACTATCGGTAGCCGAAATCTACTTTTAATGTGCCCTCCGAAACACGGAAGCGCTCAGACACCCTATCATCTGAGCGGGTAGGATGGTAAGATACCATCCTACCCGCTGTTCTTTGGGCTTTGAACGAGGTCACCTGAGAATCGGTACGGTGCTGATTGACCGACGAGGTTCAGCCACAGCATTTCCTATTCGGGGTTTGGGAAGCGTAAAAGTCACAATGCAATCTACAAGGAAAGATGGGAAGATGTGTTAGGTACGAGTGTATAATTTATAATATAATTTATACAAACAACACAGTTTACGATAATGGTAGCAAATAGAAGAAAGTAATTGCTTATTATGAAATAGTTCTCAATGATATTTAGGAGGCATAGATAAGTTTAGTCATTAACGACCACAGAAATGAAGTTAATAGTTAACTAATTAACTATATCATAATGACAGCCCCTCCTTGGTTTGAGACATAACCTAATATGGTCCATGATGTTGATCTATAGTTTATCTAAAATGGAACTATAGTAAGATATGTCTAGGTGAAGGTTTATTTTTTTGTGTCGGTGTTGTATTTTATAAACATGATAAAATATTGGTATTATAAAACCTAAATTTTAATTATTGTGATATTAACTGTCTATGTTTGCCATGCTATCCATTTGCACATAATATTATAGGCAAATAAAACTGCTGACTCGACTCGAAGATTAGTTTGAAGTAAATGTTATTGAGATGATTTATTATGCTTCGTTCGGTGTTTATTTTTTAATTATTTGTTTCTATTATTTCTAGTGCTTTGTTTGCTTTCTGTAATCAACCGTAACGACCTTCTTTCAATTTTGTTAACACTTTTATTTAGTCAATGTCTCGTCTTTATTTATTTGTGTTGTGTATACCTACTTAATATTATTTTAAATAAAAATGAATGTTAAGCGCAAAACTAAAGAACAGCTCTTATCTCTTTGTTGGCTGAGTTTCATGAGGTCCATAAAAGGTTTTTATTAAAAAAATAATGGTCCCATGGATCATAGGAACAGGAACAGAATTCCACGCCACCTCCACAGACTCTTTTATTTTGTATAGGTAATGTGTATATGGGATATTAGATAGGATATATAGGGCTTTACCATGAACTGTGGGCCAAGTCAACCTCACAAGCAAGCCAGATAGACTTGACGGTTGAACCTCATGGGTTGGGAGGTCAGCGACAGTCTCTCCCATAAAATCAGTGTAAACCTGAAGTGAAAACAGCCAATGCATCCGGCAATAATACATACGATAATGAGGATCTCATAAAGAACTTCTAAGTGATATTAATAATTGCAAGACCGCAATGTCCCTAATAGTAAGTTAAATAATTATCTGGAGATAATTTATCGTAAATATATAGGTACGATAAATATCTTTACTGCAACTGTTATGCATTTATGCAAATTCTTAATGTGACCTTGTTTGTACCAATCTCCTTATCTAGCAATATAAGCAAATAGTCGTAAATACAATGTAATGTACATACCTACCTAATGTCAAATGTGAAATAAGTATTACTGAGGTGCAAATAAATACTTATTTAATATGTTTAAAATATGAAGACAATAGAATTATTTTTTGTTGATTGATATTTTGGGACCGAAGATCCAAAGGAAATACCTAAAACTGGCCGCGTGGTTCCCGGCAGAGTAGAATTAGGGCCACCCCATCTCTTCCCATGCGGCGTCGTACAAGGCGACTAAGGGATAGCGCTGTTTAACATCAGACAGATATATACAGCCCAGTCTCAGCCTCAAATGCGTGGCTTGAGTCAACAATAGTGGCCGAAATACGGCAATAGGTTTACCCTCTATTACGTGGGACCGAATACAATTATTGGTGAAATGTGGGTGTTAATTCACCTCTGCCTAACCCTCCAGGGATAAAAGCGTGATTATTAGTATGTATGTATGTAATACCTAACATCTATGAAGTCCTCATGACTTCCTCCCGGCTGGCACTTCGTGCAATGGTTAAGGAAATTGAGTTTTAAATTGTCGTGTTTGTCAGATGCGATTTTATTGGTCGGGTAAGCAGCGGAGACCGCTCAAACATATGTAAAAAAAAGATAAAAATCAGTCAGCTGACAATCTCTTTTCTTCAAGGTTTTGGCTTAACTGTATTTCGGTCAATTTTGAGCTAGGAGGAAATGACTGAATACGGTAAAGTTACCAGCTGACGTATTTTCCACCGCGATATGGGTAGCTGACATTTTTTTTCCTTCTAGCTATTGGCTTCACTGTATTTTACTGCTGTCTTAAATCTCTTGTGCTTACAGGGTTGGCAGCGCGAGTATGACTCCCTTAGAGTTGCACACGTCCGTAGGTCACGGTAACCACTTTCCATCAAGTGGGCCGTGTGCTCGTCTGTCAACCAAATGGTATAAAAAAAAATCTAAGTAGTGAATGTAGTGATATATAAAGGTAATTTTACCTGCACTACTCGCCAGTGCAATCATGTTGTTCTCATCTCCTAATTCCGTACTAGACAATACAACGGTTTTCACACCCTTATTGTGAAGAGCTGATATAGCCTTGAGTGCGCTGTCAATATCCTGCACTTGGATGCCCGTGATCAGCTCTGCTTCGAACTGGTTCGGTGTTAGTATATCTGCCAGAGGCACCACGATATCTCGATATACGGGTAAGATGTTTTCAGGTACATACATCTTACCGTTGTCACCCATAACTGGGTCGCACACTGGAAAAAAAAAGCAATTTATAAATATAAAAGACGCAGCAAAGGGGAGATCGGTTCTCCTGTTCAGATATTTTATGGTAGGCACTACCACACAATATAAAAACAAGTGCAAGTAATTCGAAACTATCACTTGTGTACTTCTTGTATTACGTGCGCATATCCCTCGCACCCCGGCCGACCCAGGGTCATCTCTCTCGATCTGGCCCTCCAACCACAGGTTCCCCAACTCGTCTCCGGAAAAGAAGAAACCAGCCAGGAGCGCCGCCGCCGCAGTCTGCTTCTGCTAGGCCAAGGTCATTCATCGACCTCCGACATAACTTGTGTACTTATGTGCGTATATTTTCAGCATATTTTTTCTATTATAAAGTTTGAACAAGATTTCGATTGATGGGTGTTAAAGTACAAAGAAGTTTCGCGGTGACTGCGCGTACGAGGTATTAGTTGCAGAGATTCAAAATAGGACTCGAAATTGCAGTTCTTTGAGAGTAGGTACACATGACAACGACAAGAATAGTTGACTAAAGTAGTATTTCTACCAACATAAACGTGGACACTGGACAGAAACAAAGGTCCTATGCATGCTTTGTTGGAAGTAGAAGCTAATGAAATCGAAAAAGGTATTGTTTAGTACGAGATTTTAACGTGTGGTAGACTCCTTGTTGGGGAACATACATATATTCTTGTCTTGTCTTTATCCCCGGGAGGGAAGAGGAATTAACATCCACATTTCTCCAATCATTGTACTCAGTCCCACGTAATAGGGGTGAGCCTATTGCCATATTCCGGATACTATTGTTGACTCGAGCCATGCATCTGAGGCTGAGTCTGGGCTGTATATATCTGTCTGATGTTAAACAGTCCTATCCCTTGGTCGCCTTGGATGACACCGCATGGGATGAGATGGGGTGGCCCAAATTCTACTCTGTCGCCAACCACGCGGCTTTTTATTTAGTTGTGGAATACTCAAACAATTCTGTAACAAACTTGTAAACTTTCGCGTTTCATTATATTATAATAAATAATGTTCCTATGTAAGCGAATCGTCAGGCAATTCAAAGGTATCCATTTATATACGTATTTCATCATTGCGTTAAAGTACCTACAAATTTAGAACTAAATTCTTGGTTCTCGATAGACTCAAAACAAACACGGGAGACTTATTAAGAGCAATTAACGAGTAGGCACATATAATCAAGAAGTCGTAAACATAGTTACGACTGAAATGAACATGACCTCGTTACAAAAGTTAAGAAACAGTGTATACACAGATATAAGTTATCTAAATAGGGTTTCCATCCGTATTATAATAATATCGTATGTATGTACTGTTTTAGTATCTATTATTCGATTTTAGTTTCAGTCTTCATTCGCGCACAAATTCTGATTGCATTTAATAACTTCGACTTTGAAGTCTAGAGTTCAGGGAAAGGAAAAAAATGCAGTACAATATTTTTACAGGGTGGGCAGCCCTGGGCCACGATTCTGCTAAAGCGAAACCACTGTCATACACACGCCACGCACACTGCTAAAAAAACACTTAATTTTGGACTTTAAAACAATGCCGCGTGGTTTCCGAGTTTTTTTTTTATACCACTTAGTTGGCAGACAAGCACACGGCCCACCCGATGGGAAGTGGTTACCGTGGCCTATGGACGTATGTAACATCAGAGGTGTCACACTCGCGCTGCCGACCATGAAGAAACCTTCTGATGCCCCTCTTGAAGAACCCCATATTGTAGGCACTTGGGAAAACCGCAGTTTGGACCACCCCATCTCTTCCCATGCGGTGTCGTACAAGGCGACTAAAGGATAGGGCTGTTTAACATCAGACAGATATATACAGCCCAGACTCAGCCTCAGATGAATGGCACGAGTCAACAATAGTGCTCGGAATACGGCAATAGCCTCACCCCCTATTACGTGGGACCGAATACAATTATTAGTGAAATGTGGGTGTTAATTCACCTCTGTTTAACCCTCCAGGGATAAAGGCGTGATTATATGTATGTATGTAAAACAATGTTATTAAAGTCCAAAATTAAAAGGCTTTCTGCAGAGTGAATGAAAAAGTGTAATGAAACTATTTTCATGTAATTTTGGACTTTAAAAGTACAGATGAAAAAGTATAAAATTAAATGCCATTTTTTGCTGTCTCTGTGTTATAGTGGTTTTGCTTTAGTAGAATCGAAGGCCAGGTGTTGCACACATCCATAGGCAGTGACAGTTCCCACTTTCTATTACATGGCCCATGTGGTTGTCTGCCACCTAAATGCCATAAAAAAAAAGTAGGTAGTAGACTTACAATCTTTTTATTTATGACTTTGTCGAAAGTAGACAGTAATAGGTAAACTAGGATAATATTATTGTGCCCTTCAAAAAAATGGTCGGAATTCTAAGTCTTATCAGTTACTATTATAACAGTTTATCAATGATATTATTTATACTCCATGCCAATGTACTCAAACATAATTATCTCGATGTGACTTCTCAGTAACCTCATTTTAACAGATAGAACATCTTTTATATTGACAATTCTTATTCTTATTCTTATTTATTTATTCAGTAACAATTTACACTGTGTTTGAACATACATAATATTATTACAATAATTCATTTCAAGTCTATCAAAAATTTACAATAATTAAACAATAAGGAACTATAAAAATGACAAAATCAATTAACTTGGTAAGTAATTATAAAAATAAATTAGTACACAAAGTCAGATTTATACAGTAGGTACATGTCAATTTTTATTCATGTCAAATCATAAATTACTCATGTCAATAATATAATTTCAGAAGCCAAGTCCAAATACCAAATAATATACCAAAATTAAATCAAAATAAAATAAAACAAAATGTCAAATATAATAAAATTGTCAAAAAATTAAAAAATACCTATAATTCCTCGATTGAATAGTAGCACCCTTTCAATAGGAACACTTTTAACTCCCTATGGAACTCTTTTTCATATAGAAGACCTTTCAAATCTAATGGTAGCTTATCTACGAATTATTATATATTGTTTATCTACGAAGGTCAAGGCAGATGTATATTTCCTACACACATTTTTTTTTTATACAACTTAGGTGGCAGACAAACACCCGGCCCACCTGATGGAAAGTGGTTACCGTGACCTATGAACGTGCGTAACACCAGTGGAGTCACATTAGTGCTGCCGACGCTGTAAGAACAGAGATTTTATGTGCCTTCAGTGCAGAACACAAAATCAGGACAAGCCTTTGGTCTTCCCACTGACAGCACAAAATCTCCCCAGTGAGCTCTGGCTACCCTACTCACCACCGGGAACACAACACAAGGTTATTATAGCCGTGGTATTCTGTAGGGTGGAGTTACTTCCCCAGGTGGACTGCTCAATTCGGACGGGAATACCGCCGTGTCCTACCTCCTCATATTTTTTCATCTGTACAGCTATGGTCCCAAGTTAAGAGAAAATGCCTTTCTATTAATTTAGTATGCTTTCATAGTCCACTCGCGCTGCTAAAAGGTATCTATATGATTTCATGGCCCGCGCTCATGGAGGACAGGGATCGTTTTACAATCTCCGCCGCCTGCTGCGCCTTCTCATTGCGCCTCTTTTTTGTATAGATATCTCCATAGATATGTGATTATGTTGGACTCGAGCTGACTTTAAACCGCATGCCATCTCGAGGCTTCACATCCTAGGGTGTTAGGAGGACCATAAGGCATTACTCTCACCCTGCAGTAGAGAAGTATGTACCTGCAGTTCTTTCTGTAAACACGTAACTCCTGCTTTCGATAATTGTATAGGTAAAAAATTATATTTTTTTATAGCAGAATGTAGAGTAACCATTGTACTTGTGCAAAGCGCATCTCATAAAAGTTTAAATGGTGTGTGTCGGCCAACACACACAAGATTCTATATTGCTAGATATAAAGCCACATATATGTTTTAATTCTCACTTTTTATGGAGGAAAACAAAACATAAGAAATGGCTTATAAATAATTATCACTGGGATTTACATGAATCTGTTGCCTCCAGCTGCTGTTTTCCTATGTGTCAGCAAAATAAGATTGAATCAACCAATTGCTGCCTACAAGTCTAAGGATAATAACCATATTATATACTACTTTAAAACTATAAACTAGTTGTTCATTGGAGTTATTAAAAAAAAATCAATTCTAACAATTCTGTACCCAAACATATTCTTTTTAAATTCTGGTCTGTTTGCTATTTTTGTTTTAGATTAGCTTACCATATACCAGTTGAGGATTCTTTTGCCTCAACTTCTTTATGAGTTCTGCAATTTTTTCCATTGACTCTGGGGTTCTTGAATACCCAGTCAAAAAGTGTGTGTAGTAGTCAACTTCATTCAGTGTCAGCCCTTCAATAAGGGCATCCATTTCCTCATTTTGTAGAACACTTCCTTTGAGATATTTGTACCCTGTGTGGGTTGAGAACTGTACCGTGTTTATAAAGTCCACCTCAAATCCTAGAACCTGAAACAATAGACAATATATTCTACATGTAATAGCTGTTAATTTACTACATAATGAATGAGACAATGTTATTTATAAACTTATTTATGAAGAATTAGCTGCTAGGAATATGAGATATTATATAAGTAACAAGAACTGCGGTAGCCTAGTGGTATGGATAATGGACTGTAGAGACGAGGTCTCGGGTTCGATTCCAGGTTTTACCATGGCACACATCAATGACTATTCGATGCTTTTTGAAGTTATGTGTGTATTTATCGCAGGTTTACAAGTGCCCGGTTAGTGGCGATAGGCTTGCTACCTATTACATTGGGACTTAAACATAAACTGGCAAAATGTGGGTGTTAGCATCTCTGCCTACCCCTTCGGGTATATAGGCGTGAGTTTATGTTATGTTATGCTAGAAGTCCTAGTCCTGGTCACACCTAGGAATAAATAACATTTGAAAATAAATATCTAACACATAATTAGACACAATAGTGTATTATTACAGAATGAATATAGGAGTCAGCTTTAACCATTGCACAGTTTCACAATAATCATACTTCACTAATCAAAATAAAATTAACTTTATGTGAACATTATTTATTTGTCCCATTAAATAATAATAATGTATTGCAGTAAATCTTTAATTGTAACAATAGTAATCATGTTTAGACCTATGTGAACCTATGCAGTTTCTATTAATGTATTAAAATATATAGTGTATTCTTGTAATTATTACCTGGAGTGGAAAAACCGCACTTTTGTTACCAACGTAGCCGTGAACTACGTGACTTTGGATGGAAAGAACTCGAGGAGTTGAATCTATCGACATTATTATGTTTTTTTGCACAAAACAACAACAAATAGAAGTGGAATTACTTGCAACGTTTCAAATAGAAGTCAGACTAGAAATAATAAATACTGCTACCAGACAACGTCCCAGAATTGAATAAGAAATAAGAATAATTGGATCGAAAATAGCGCTCAGCGCTCACCTCAGAGCATATTTTATGACTGACTGGCTTGGCTGGTGACAGGGTGACAGTACTGACAGTATATCATTTATCGTGACAGTGGCAGACCACAGATCACAGATAGACTATAGAGACATCAAAACATAGATAAAAGAATAGAGAGGATAGGGCATACCTAGATAATTGGCTTGTGCATATTAGAGTATTATAACAAAAACAAAAGAATATTATGGGGGAGACGTCAGTCTCAGGGGAATGAATAGTTTCACGAGATGTGAGTATATAATATATTTCAAAGATTGATTTACACTGATAATGTTTACGGGGTTACAATGCCTGAAAGTCAGTAACACTACGTCGAATACAGTAAGTATTGCTCCGGCGAGCTTAGGTAGGTACCAGCGAGACGTGTGCGTAAGCGCGGTAGCCGGCGGACTGCCCTTGCGGCCGTGTGTCGAACTAACCGCTTATGTGTCAGAGGGAGACGCATAGCGCGCGGGTAACCGTCCACGCGTGGCGCGTATAGAATGTCTAGGAACCTGGGTTGCTATATACTCCCCCTCCAGTTCTGGAGAACGCCCTCGCTCCTGGACTGGTGATTCAACCTTCTTTGTAGGACGTCCGCGATTCCTTTTTGGAATTACGGGTTTTGGTACAGTGCTGTCCTCCCTACCTTGATAAAGGCTAAGATCCTGAGTATGATATTTACCTATGATTTGATTAGGCCTTTCCTGATTGCTATCGCCCTGTAATAAAACTGCACCTAAGGCGTAGTTACTTGCTTACTTGTACGCAGAACAAAAGGACGACTGAAATCGGCTTGAACCAGTATGGGAGCTGTGGCCAGTAGACGCTTTAGCTCGGTAAATGCTTGGGTCTGTTCTGAGCCCCAAGACCATTCTTGGTTCTTTCTAGTCAAACGGGTTAATGGTTCGGCAATTTTTGAAAAACTCGGTATGAATTTTCTGAACCAAGAACAAGTTTGTAGGAAGGTTCTCAGGTGTTTAAGGTTACCTGGCTCCTTCATATCAGTTACAGCCTTCACCTTTTCCGGATCGGCCGATATACCTTGTTGAGTTATGACATGACCGAGGTATTTAACGCTAGCTCTGGCGAAGACACATTTCTCTCTATTAACATGGAGTTTGAAGTCGGCTAGACGTTTAAATACTATTTCGAGGTCTTGCAGGTGTTTTTGGTACCCCTGGGACATAATCAACAGATCATCTAAGTAGCATAGCATAGTTACCTCTTGAAGTGCAGAGCAGGACCGGAGACGATCAATAAGACGCTGGAACGTGGCCGGACCGTTGCGGACCCCAAAGGGCATCCTTTTGAACCTATAGGTCCCTAAAGAGCACACAAAAGCAGTTTTGTCTTTATCTGATTCCCTTACCTTTACTTGCCAGTAGGAAGATCGAAGATCCAACGTACTCATGTAGCAGTCCTGTTTCGTACTCTGTAGTAACTCGTCGATGCGTGGCATCGGGTATGTGTCAGCCTTAGTTATTGAATTCAAACGCCTATAGTCTACACAAAAACGGATACCACCATTAGATTTTGGCACCATAAGCGCCGGTGAACACCAAGCCGATTCACATTCTTCAATGATGTCGTCTTGTAGCATCTTCGCTATTTCAGCTTTCATCAGCTGTTTTTTTGAAGGGTTAAGGCGATAAGGGGGTACCGCTATTGGCGGATGGTCACCTGTATCAATGCGATGCTCTGCGTACGGTGTTGGACCTCCCCCTGCACTGAAGACGCGAGCGTGCCTATTAATGATGTCAGCGAGCGCTTGACGCTCAGCTGGCGTGAGGTGAGTACCTTCATCATCCCGAAGTATTTCAGTCGAGGCGCAGGACACGTTAGGAGAGCTTGGTTCAAAACACAGCTTGTATTTTATTTGATTATTGTTGCTAAAGTACCAAGTTTCTTTATGAAAATTAATAACAACCCTGGCGGCAGTTATAAAATCTATACCTAATAATGTTTCATTATTAGTTGAGTTGGGAAAAATTAAAAATGGCATGGTGATAACTGAAGTCTTTAAAGTAACCTCTAATGTAGTCGTTAGTACATCCATTAATCGCACTATACCATCGGCGAGCTTTACTTCCCTTGTGGAAGGTAAGAGTGGATGTCCTTGACGTAGAAGGAGAGTATACAGCGAATGACCCGCAATGTAGTGTTTAGCAGCCGTATCTATCAATGCGGTTCCGTTAAAACCCAAAACTTGAATTTCGAAAATCGGGCGTAAATCGCGACCTATACGTCCGACAGGACGGTTACCGCACGATGAAGCATCTCCTCCACTACAACATATAGAACTACCATAACAAACATTCTTAATTTCTAAAATTTGTGGGTTACAATACTTTCCCACTGTGCGTACATTTCTATCAATGTAGAGGTTATTAACCTTTTGGTTCACATCACTACTTTGATCTGATAATCTAGACTTATTACCCTTTTGTTTTAAACGTATTTGTTTACTATCGTATTTTGAACAATTTCGCGAAACGGAACTTGAATCCAATTCGGAGCAACTACTATTATTATTACAAAACAGAAATGACTTGTTAACACATTTATCACAAGAAAAATTTGAATGAATACTTCGATCACATTTAGGTATACATACACACTTATGAATATTAGAATTATACGTACGAGAAGTATTATTAGCGTAAGAATTATTAAAATTATTCTTAGAGTCTGTAGGTATAACACGAGAATGAACACAATAAAATGAGTTATTTTGTTGTTTATCACAGACATCGGGTTTTTCACGCACGCGCACTTCCGTACAGCTATGAGATTGAGACTCACCTGAATGTTTTTGTAACTTACGGCACTGGTCCCTAGTGTGTCCATATTTCTTACAGTAAACACAAACGGGTCGTTGATGCTTCGCAGTACTGGCGGAGTCTCGACTCGGCGGCGGCGGCTGAGCGGGCGGCGGCGGGCGCTGGGTTTCGTAAACGGCGGGAACGTTTCTAGCGGGCAGCGGAGCGCTGCGAGCCGGCGCCTGAGCCCCGCGGGTCGGTAGCGTGTTAGCGACGAGTTGTGTCTGTTGCGTAGATGTAGACAAGGGGCGCATCTTTGTTTGTATCTGGCGCTCACTTGTAGTAGGCATCGTGTGTATATCATCAAATGAATCCTCTATGTTACGTGAAAGCCGAAGTAATTGACTAAAATTTGTGCAGTCTTCTCTTCGAAGCCTTTTTCTTATCCTAGAGTTGAGAAGGCCATACGTCATGTCTATCTGGGCAGATTCGGTTACGTCTCCCGTAGGTAAGCGTGATAAAAGGGCGCGAATGCGTGCCACAAACACGTCTGTATTCTCCTCTTGTTGTGTTGTTGAAAAAATATCTCTATATATACGATGCGGTGGACGGCGGTCGCCGTATGCACTTATTAAGTTTTCTTTAGCTTGCCGCCATGTTGACACGGTATGTTTGATTCCTTGCCACCAAACAGCGGCTTCGTCCTTGAATAAGTATGCAAGGCCGCGTATAATGTTTGAGTCCGAAACTTGTGCACAGTCACTGTATGCTTCTATACCATCGATGAAAGCTTCTACCGATTCTTTCGGTGTGCCGGAGAACGTGACTTTGCAGCGAGCTAGGGTGCTTTGCCCTGAAAAAGCAAATGACTCCGGAGTCGATGCGTTCGCGCGTGGTACCGAGGTAAGTAGCTCCCTGAGCGCTTCAGTCTGTGAACGTTGAAGGGCAGCTATTATGGACGTTACGTGCTGTAAAGAAAACGTAGCGTCGGTACATGGCGGAGGAGAGGACGCGTTGGCGCCATCTTGAAACGCAGACTCGGCGGGCGGCGGCGTGTTCGGTCGCGAGACAATCGTTGATGTGTTTTCGACATCGTCCCTGCGATTCAAACTAGCCGCTCTACTCCTGGTCACTGGCATGATCACTGATATAGTCACTTATTCACTGGTATTCGAGAAAAACGTTGGGCGCCATATATGGGGGAGACGTCAGTCTCAGGGGAATGAATAGTTTCACGAGATGTGAGTATATAATATATTTCAAAGATTGATTTACACTGATAATGTTTACGGGGTTACAATGCCTGAAAGTCAGTAACACTACGTCGAATACAGTAAGTATTGCTCCGGCGAGCTTAGGTAGGTACCAGCGAGACGTGTGCGTAAGCGCGGTAGCCGGCGGACTGCCCTTGCGGCCGTGTGTCGAACTAACCGCTTATGTGTCAGAGGGAGACGCATAGCGCGCGGGTAACCGTCCACGCGTGGCGCGTATAGAATGTCTAGGAACCTGGGTTGCTATAATATTATAATAATTTCAATTCAATTATGTTAGCTTTGTCACATGTATGTATGTATGTATATGTATATACATACATACATGTGACAAATTATATTGAATACCTATATGTGTATGTCTAAGATATGTGTATGTATATATATTATATTCCTACACAACACAGCGACCTACGCAAGACCACATGATAAAGTCACATAGAATACAGATAGAGTTATTTTATCATTTTTTAATATGGTCAGGGATTGTGCACGTCTAATAGTCAGAGGCAACGCATTCCACAACCGCACAGCCTGGACTGTGAAGGACCTGTCAAAAAAGGTTGTGGAATGAGAGGGGGTAGACAATTGCTATGTTACTGACGACCTCAAGGATCTTGAATGTGTGTCATTGAGGAATTCACGAAGACCAAATATGAATCTAATACAGAAATTTTGAATGCGCTCAAGCTTATCAAGTTATTCCTCAGTAAGATCAAGATAGCTGACATCGGCATAGTCAAGTAGTGGAAGAAGAAGTGATTCTGCAAGTGCAAGTTTAGAAGCTGCTGGTAGGAAGTTACGTAGTCTACGCATGGAACCCGCTGACGCAATCAAGTAGGTAATGCTTGAGAAGAAGATTGTAGACCGGATCCGGAGGAGACTAGCGGCCGGACAGCCCGCAAAAAGGTGGAGACATTCAGTGCGTCGGAATTCGCAAGACGGCCTCCATTCCACATGAGCGCGGGCCTGAAGGTCACAGGCGAAGCCACCTATCACCCTAACCGTTGGTCCCAACACCCGAAGAGAGACAGCTTGAAGTAGATGGCTCTGGGTTGGTGGGGCTGTAGGAGATATGTCTCCGAGAATCTCACCTCCGACAGTCTACGACCCACTGCCGACATGCGTTTTATTCGGTTCGAGTTCACCGGCTCTGCTCCCGCTCCGGTGGAGGGGGATATCCGTAGAGATTTCACGCATTTCAAAAAATAAACCTCTTTTTAATTAGTTCTAGATATAACCACTCCGGTGGTAGCCGAGAGGATTTCCGTAGTATAAAAAAACGTTACGTTTTCCACGAAAATGTTACTTTTAACCTAGCTTGTGTTACATTTGACAATCTGGCCCTGGCAACACTGAGCTGGTGGTATTAAAATACATTTTGATTTTGGATTTGACAATTTGACGAACTTCGGAATATTAAAATATAAATATTGAATTGAATCTGTATTGAAGTGTATTGTAGTTGTTTTGTTTGTATATTGTATTGTAAGTATTGCTGATTGCTGCATTCTAATCTAATTTTATTTCTCCAAGCCCCATCCATTTCTAATTTCAATCCCGTTACTGTGTTTCCAGGATCATATCAGATAAAATTATTATTAAATTAAGTTCAGAAATATTTTAATAAGTGTAATAAAATACAAGTCTTATGAATACTCTGCAGTCACCGTAAAAAAAAAAAACGACAAGTGTTGAACAAAACTAGAACATTCCTTTGAAAACATTCCAATATGTTATCATCACTTGTAAAAGAACACCAAGCAAAACAGGCAGCTAAAAGAGTGATACAAGGTGAATATCATTGAGTTGTTTATCTTGTTTATAACACTTCCCAATGTATTGATCATAATCAATTTGATGTTTCAGAACAAAAACGTAAAGAGTGTATAGTCGCAGCTAATGATTTAACACAGGCACTGGTGGACCACCTCAATGTTGGGTTAGTATCTATACAATTGTAAAAGTACATTGGAGATATGTAACAATAATAACACCCATAAGGTGGTGAATTAAGTGATGAACATTTGTATGAAAGACTGTTGTTATCAAAGTAAGAAACATGAAATTCCACAATATACCATACACTGTTCCTGCTACCGGCTAAAAATAAATCAGTAGTTCTATCAGCATTTTAAAAAAATCCCTTAGGTTAGAATATAGGGTATGAACTTTCCTAATGAATATCCCTCATTTTATAGCAAAAAGAAAAAAAAATTATACACTTCTGTTTAGAAATAAATATACAAGTCATCATCATCATAACAGAATTGCATCCAAGGTCCTCACCTCAGAACCTAAGGTCCCCCTAGGACATTAATATACAAGTGTGTTGACATTTTTTAAACATTTAATAATTATAAATAATAAATATTCTTTATTGTACACCAAAATACACAAATGAACATGGAGTTTTATCTATACTTCTATACTAATATTATAAAGAGGAAAGATTTGTATTTTTGTATGTAATGAATAAACTCAAAAAGTAGTGGACAGATTTTAATAATTCTTTTTTCATTAGAAAGCTACATTCTTCGTGAGTAACATAGGCTACTTTTTATCCTGATATTCCCATGGGATCAGGATTTACACGGGTGAAACCGCGGCGCTGTGCTAGTACACATAATAATGTACAATCAGCAGCCTATTGCAAACAACAATCTATTCCTGGCAACCTTTGAATGGACTGGTGTGTATAGAAATTCCCTTACACAGTAAAAAATTGGCAATAGGGACCAACATCTCAAGATGCTCTCAGAGATGATATGATTGTAGAATGTTATTCTTGAAAAAAAAGTTAAATACTGTCATTTATTTTTCAGAGTGGCGCAAGCATACTTAAACCAAAAAAAACTAGATGCTGAAGCTAAACTCCTTCACCAGGGGGCTATAAATTTCGCTAAGCTGACACAGCAGTGGCTAGCTCTAGTTGAGAACTTCAGTAGTGCACTCAAGGAGATTGGAGACGTTGAGAACTGGGCACGAAGTATTGAGAATGATATGAAGGTCATCACAGATACATTAGAAAGGGCTTATGAAACTACACGAGAACAACCTAGCAATAGTGGCAATAGTAATAATTAGTGCTAATTAATTTAGTTGTAATATAGTAATATATGGTATAGAGTTTTATTTAAAAAATATATATTACTTATTTTTCAACATTGTCTTTTACAACCGAGTATGGAGTGTATAACCAATAGAGTACTAATCACTATGTAATAGGAGATCCTATTGATTGATTTTGATTGATTTTTCAAAGTCTTTATTGCATAAAAATAAACATTACATGTAACAACTCCAGTGTAAATTAAATCCTAGAGGTTAACAAATAAATTAGGTTACATTACACAAAGCTATTACACTTTTTTCGAATTTATACACATGTTTGTAGATCATTAAAAATACAGAAAATATAATGGGTAACTTAGAAATTTTGTTTATGCAAGCTTTAGTACAGCATTAAATTTGATGCATACTTAAGTTAAAACTAAACAATAATGGCATAATACCACGAACATAATAAGTACAATGATAATGCATTGTATGTAGGTATTAGAATAAAATATTATCAATTGGCTAAGCAAAACGAACAAAAGATCGCCCCGGCAGTAAGCAAACAAGCTTTTATTTAATTTTTATTCAATAGGAACAGTCACCGTAGTAGGTCCACGCCACCGCGCAAGCGTTGCGCACGGCCATACTGGTCTATATGCCTAAATAATACGGGTGATAACCGTGCGAGTAGGAGGAAGGAGATCCTATTAAGAAATTTATACCTATATATGTTATTAGCGGTACTCAACGCGTTGGCTACGCGCGGTTTCGATCCCCGCTCAGTGCAAATATTTGTATACATGAATATGGATATTTGCATTGGTTTGGTCGTGCCTCACAGAACACGTCAAGCCGTCGGTCACGGGTACCATGCGAACAAGTATGACAGTTGTTATATGTATAGCGGAAATGGGTGTAATGGTCCACAAAGATAAGCTGATCACCCGTCCGGTAAATGTCGTCTCCACTAGCAGTAGTAGTATAAGTATAACATGACGGGTCATGCGATATGAAGCGCCCCCCCCACTTTCCGTGGGAAAGATGGGGACACCATGGTTCCCACACCCAAGAGGACCGTCTCGAAACCGGAGATGGCCATGGGTCAGCTAGAACGTGAGGGAGAGGTCTTAAGCAATCTCACACACCGACGTCTGAAGACCCAGGTTCGAGTCCGATTTAACCGCCTTCGTTGGGTGGGGAGAGAGGTGAGTGGCATTCGAGGGAATGTCTGTACCTACGAAGAAAAGCGCCAATGTTATGTACAACCAAGCCTTCGATTCTACTAAAACAAAGACACTGCAAAAAATGGATTTAGACTTTATTTCTATACCGCTAAAGTCCAAAACTTAATGAAAAGATTTTCATTACACTTTTTATTCGCTTGCCAAATTCCTTTTAATTCTGGACTTTAACACATTGACTTAAAGTCTAAAATTAAATTGCTTTCTTTGGCACTGTCTGTGGTATGATAGCGTTATGGGGCTAATCGTCCGAGCCAAGACTGATCTTCAGACGAGTTACCTCATTCTTAAAACGTATGAGGCTTTTCGTCTGAACAAGAAGTTGTCCTCGGATGAGTAGCCAAATTTTTGAAAAGAACAGTTTTGAGGATATTGGTCGATTCGTCGGGGCTAAGACTGGTCCTTGGACAAGCTGCCTAATCTACAAAATAACTGTTTTTGTCGTGTGGGGCAACCCACCTGAGAACTTTTCTTAAAATATAGAAAAAAAAACAATCAACAACATAAAACATTTTTATAACATTATGTATGCAAAACAAAGTCATATCAAAATATAATAACAGATGTCACTACGAGAATGCATTAGAGTATTTATAATAGACAAAAAATGTTTCCCAGGTATGGTAGGTGATGTTTGAAGTTATACTAATTTTATTTATATTTTTGAGGGTTTTATAATTCCATTCGCATTTCGCTATTACACATATAATCTTGTTTAGTTATCTTCTACGATACCAAGGTAAGTTTTATGTTAAACTTTAAGTATTTGTGCAATTACACTGTATTTATGTTTTATGTAGAATGAATATATTTACTGTAGCTTTGTAATATCCTTTTAGGTCAAAATGAACGAACCTGATTCATCGACAAGTAATTTTAGCACGGGAAACATTATAAAAATACCTTCGCAGCGAGGTGGAACATTGCTCTTACGAAAAGGTTATAGTTTGAAACGTACAAATAGTAATGCGCGCGAAATATGGATCTGCGTTAAAAGGAAACAGTGTTGTGCTAAATTATTGATCTGTGCTATATTCTTGAGGAAGCACACAATTGTGCATCTGATGAAATTGAAAATGATGTGAAACTTAGAATAAGTCAATGTATACATAATGCTAAAACAGACATTACACCAATTACAACAATTTATTCCGAAGTGGTGGAAGAGTTGAAGGATGCAGCACCAAATATGATTGATAAAATACCTAAATTTGATAACATAAAAAAAATATTGTATAAGCACCGTAATAAAACGCTACAAGTAAAAAAAAATACGGTTCCAGAAAGTTATTGATGTTGAAATTCCGAATTTGTTCAAAAAAATTCTTTTGCTGAATATACGGAGAAAAATATTAAAATTTTATTATTTGCAACCAATGAGGGGATCAAAAATTAAAGTCAAGCTAAACATATTTTTTGCGATGGCACTTTTAAAAGTGCTGTCCCACCTTTTAAGCAATTATACAGCATACATGCAGATTTAGGAAGCACTGAAGATCACACTAATATTATTCCCACAGTATACGCTTTGCTACCTAATAAAAAACAAAAGACATACGAAATTTTGCTATACATGATTAAAAGTAGAATTCCTTCATTTGATTCCGAAACATTCACGACAGACTTTCAAGTGTCTGCCATGAAAGCTATTCAAACAGTTTTCCCAGAAGTAACTGTCAGAGGATGTCTTTTCCATTTCAAACAAGCTGTATGGAGGCAAGCTAAACGATTAGTATTACGTAAATCAAATTTATCGAAATCTCATGTAAAACATTGTATGGCTATGGCTCATCTACCACAACAATTCCGATCGGATGGCTGATTGTAGGTATATTAGGGGCGAGTGTGTAAAAAAAGAAGAAAAAACGGCTCAATTCAATAATTATTTTGAAAATACATGGCTTGGGAAAGGATTTTTACAAGATAAATGGTCTTTCATTGGTGTGATGCACAAAATTAACAACGCTATTGAATCTTGGAACGCCAGGTTAAATCGAAAAGTTAAACCTAAACCAAATATTGTAGTGCTACTGAAAAGTTTAAAAAAAGATACTGATTATTATTCAGGGATTTATCGCAAAAATGGCTGTATTACAAAAAAAGGTTTTGAAAAGAAATTGGAACACAAAAAAAATGCGAAAAATGTAACTAAACTACTTAAAAAAGAATTCACGTTCATAGGTCATGGTAACCACTTTCCATCAGGTGGGCTGTGTGCTTGTCTGCCACCTAAGTTGTTTAAAAAAAAAGATATTTGTGTTGGTTACTTTATTGAAAGAATGTGCAATTTATAGGTTAGCATAATTATGCAAAAATATGTTTTTTTTTTGATTATTAGTTACTTATTTGTTACATTTTGGGTCTGTTTACATTCCTTTATTTATCTTGATTTTGTTGACTTTTAGTTACAATCAATTTAAAAATATTTTTACAATTATGTTAATAATAGCTAAAATATATTTTGGTTTCACTTACATTTTGTTACTAATAAAAACTTACTACATACATTTTTAGTTACATTCCTGTTGATTATTTTTTTAGATAAGTATCATAAGAAAAATATTGGTAGATATAATATAATAATTATTTTTTTATTAAAGTTTATGAATGCAGGTGAATTGCCCCATACGACAAAACAGTTATTTTGTAGATTAGGCAGCTTGTTCAAGGACCAGTCTTAGCCCCGACGAATCAACCAATATCCTCAAAACCGTACTTTTCAAAAATTTGGCTACTCATCCGAGGACAACTTCTTGTTCAGACGAAAAGCCTCATACGTTTTACGAATGAGGCAACTCGTCCGAGGATCAGTCTTGGCTCGGACGATTAGCCCCTTAACCCGTATGATAGTGGCTTTGCTTTTGAAGAATCGAGACCCAGACTTATTGAGTATCTTAATTATACTTTGTACTTATTGGTATATGTCCCTCTCTGCTAGACCTGCTGACGAGTCACCCAGACCAGTACAATATATCGGTGTGAGCCGCCTTAGGCAACTCCGACTACTGCACGACCCGTGAAGGGGAAGTGGCGTCTCTGGCACTACTGATCAGCGGACTGGGATGGACTGCGTGACTATTTTGCTTCCATTCCGTGTGTTGAACGCTGTTTTGAAGGTAAAAACTCATCGAATAGTACTACTGCTGTCGCCGGTGAAATCGATCTGGGTATGGAATACTATATCCTATACACTGATGTTACCGGTCCACCCTTGATTCAGACGCGGGTGCGCCGAGGCTGTTGATCAAAAACAGTATGCATATCGCGCTTGAGTAGGGGCGCGCGTGACGCGCAATCCCAATGCAGGCCACAAGGCAGCGTATAACAGAGCTACAATGATCTGTAAGAAGGCCTACGTCACAGTAGATCCTAAGCGCATAGTGCGGCTTGTTCAAGAGCTAGTGGGGCATCCCACGGGCAGCCGTGGCTACTGGTGACTGGTCAAAGTCGTGCAATCCAACTTTTGCCTGTCTTCGATGCGCAACCCTGATGGATCCCTGGCCTATGAGCCGCAAGAGAAAGCAAATCTGCTGGTTAATCTTTTTGCAGCCAACTCCTGAATCGATAGAATCTTTCATAAATCGCTTCTTTCCAAACTTTGGTCTGCTTCCTAGGCTTGTAATTTTCTTTTTGTCAACGAACGTGTGGTTGGACGAATTACATATATTAGAGACATTTATAGGATCTACCATGTACTAGTAAGCTAGTTCCAGTACCAAGTTGGTGAGATTTTTCCCTACTTAATACTAGATGGCGATGTTCGTTCCGCCATAATTTTTTTATGATAGGTATATTAAATCTCCTTGTATTTTTTCTATTATTTGTATTTCACTTTGTCAATAATTGTGTCTCCCATCCTCCCATTCGTTTAACTATATTTAACTCTAGTGGCGGTTTCTGACCAAGATTCTAGCATATCTGTTGCACTTCCGACTTGAGATTTTTCTCTCGACGCATTAGAACACTTTGGTTGTCACTTCACCCTGGGATTATATGTCTACTTGCCATTACCACTAGCTCAGCTGGTGTGCAATTGGGTTGCTAATTTCCTGCAGGGGTGTGATAGACGAGCTTTGGAGTTTCTTCAGGTAAATCCTGGCGTGCCGCAGGGCTCTGTCTTATCACCCACTCTCTTTCTTCTGCAAATCAATGACATGCTGTCCACCGGCAGTGTTCATCGTTATAAAGACGGTAGCACCATACACGGGAGTTATCACGAACATCCTGCGGACAAGCAGTCAGATATCGCAGAAAAAAGGCAGCTTCTTGTCACTGAGCTGAACCGGATCCTGAATCATATTTCTCAATGAAGCTCTGAGTATCTGGTCGAGTTCAATGCCAAGAAGACGCAGGCAGACACTTTCCTTCTCTTCCCATCCTTCAAAGCACGCCACTGCCACTGCAGAACAATCTCAATATCCTACGTGTGGATGTTCGCTGCAACCTGAGTAACAAAAACTACATAGCGAGTATCTTCAACAGTATCGCAAACAACTTGAACTTCGCTCCTGCTTGGAATACTGCTCGCATAGGTCTCTGGGATAGCTAAGCAAAGTACTTACTATAGATGCTCTCGACAGGTTGCACCGAGTCCTAGTAACACTCTAAAGCCTCTGCAGATTGGTGGAGATGTTAGATCATTGGTAGTTTTTTACCGTCTATACCATGGTTAATGTTCTGATGAGCTTTTCCAATTAGTCCCACCCTCTACTTTCCTACACAGGACAACACGTACAGGGCTTAGATGTCACACGCATACGGAGCAGAATATCGGATTGAGAACCAAGCGGTTCGTAGACTTTTTCCTTTGTCTCACCATTAAGGCCTGGAATTCATTACCAGCTCACGTGTTTCCTTCTTCCTACAGTTCTGGGTCCATTAAGTCTTTCCTGCGACTTTTTAGTCTTAAATCTCTTTCATTATTTGTTTCATATTTGTGTAAATTTTTCATTAGGGTCGTTACTTTTATTATTATTATTTCTATTTATATATATTAGTTTCCGTTCACGAACCCACTGATTCTACATTGGAAATGAAGTCCGCCTATCGTTAGTAGTGTACTAACTACATTTTTTTATACACATATATATAAGACATGTCAATTAGACTTTGCCTCGCCTGATAAAGCTGAAGGCAAAGTCACTGAAAAGACAGTCACCATTACATACATATTATACTATGCTAACATAGTATAATATGTATGTAATGGTGACTGTCTTACCTAAGTACATTGGTGACAGTCAGCTTGACGGCCTCATCGTATGCTTTTTCACGTCCCGCTTAAACAGTGTCATTGTGCCAAAGCTCAATGTGGTAAAGCATAGTTCAGGGGTACAGGCTGTGAAGGTCTTTAATAGACTCCCCACTGAACTGAAAACTATTACCAGTGTCAATATTTTTAAGCTAAAGCTAAGAGAATATTTATTAGATAAATGCTATTATGACATTGATGAGTTTTTGAATCATAATGATACATAATTTAAAATTGATTATTGAATTGATAATTGTAGGTCATTTATTTCTCATAAAAACATAAAGTTCACTTAAAATTAGATTTACAATAATTTAGAAATTAGAGTACGCCAATATATATATATATATATATATAATATATATATAATAATAATAATATATAATAATTTTAATTTATTTAGTATTTTATTGATGAATTTTAACGTGACATAACCATTGACATTTTACTTTTTTGTAAACCTACTTCAATTTACTTTTATATCTAATAATACTATTGACATTGTTATCGATTTTGCTAAAATAATTTTTTTTATTGGTTTTTGAATGATAATATCACATGACTTGGAATTGATTATTGTATTGTTATTTTATTATTGTATTGATCAATTTTAATTTGACATAAGTAACGGTTGACATTTTAGATTTTTATTGATTTGCATGTATTTATTATTATCGAAATTTTTGACATGCCATGTATTTATACTGTTATAATTTCTACACGAATTATGTTTGTTGAGAAATAAATGAATTGAATTGAATTGAATTGAATTGAATCATTGCTGTAAGATTTTTCACAAGCGTCTAAAGTCATTATTGTTGATTGGTATATCGACTTTTCTGGGAGCGAATGCCATTTGATTGACATCCTATTCCTGAGAAAAAAACTCACGCTGAAGTCTCGTCCGTTGTTTAACAGGTGCACTGACTTGCAAGTAACTTACGACCCTCAGACGGCGTGCGTTTTAGTCAGTTCAAGTCCGAAATAACCTCCCCCTCTGGCTCCAGCGAGGATAAAAGAAGACAAGGTTGACTTGGATCTCAAGGATATTGCAAGGCAACAAGGTTACAAGGCAATATTACATATGTGTCATTTTTTAATGTACAAGTCACAGCTGTTGCAGCTGGACTGTACTTTTACTGTATGTAGTAAGCACCTGATTCCATTGCATTAATTATACCTTGCTAATGGAAGAGGCCAATATCGATTTTCGCTTATCGCTTACGGCGACGGCGCCAGCTGAGAGCTATTGGAAAAAGATTTCAAGCTTGTTTCATTTTACTCATTTATGTTTAGTGTTGGGGTGAAGTTGGATATTTTTTTTTATTTGTTAGAAGTCCATTTTTTTTATTTATCTTAGAATACTCTTACTCTACGTCTTAGAACTTTCCATACAACCGTTCGTCGCTTATTTTATCCTCTTGGTAGGGAAGTAGCTATATTGGTATACTTACTTTTATTTTGAAACAGAAGCAGCTTGTCCAGAAAAATTAAAATGCTAGAATTTAAAAATGAGCATCAGGTGCCTAATTACCCAATAAAAATCTAAAACTACGAAATTTCATAAAAAAAACAAGTAAATTTATTTAAGTAATTTCAATTTAATTACATAGGTATAATTATATCTTTTTACAAATTGAATTTGATTGAGTAAAAATATATTGTTGTAATTCGCCTTTCTTCCTAGGGTAGTAAGTCTTATTAAAGGAAATATTACGGGCAATATGAATTATGCCTGTTTCCTATCGTCGCTGTAACTGACCGCACCGTATTTCTCCTTCAGTTTGTCTGTGAACTCGGGGTCATCCCATCCCCAGAGGTGATGTGTCCCGTCCCCGGTACGCTGTGAACGCTGCTTTATGATTTCCGGTGATACATATTTCAAATCATACGCTTGGCCAATCTGAAAAGTAAAATGAAAATTTTAATTCAGGGATTTTAATATAATATAAACGTTTATTGCAAAAATATTACACAGCTGACAATAAAAATAACATACATTTTATAAGCAACGAGGGTTTCAGGATACATAGAAAGCCATGTTCAGGACACTGGAAACTCAGCCTCTTAAACTAGGGAGAACCCTGTATCTTAAGAGAATTTTACATACACTGGGCTGCAATGGCGTGTTTAGAAGCGACCGGGGTATGGGCCGCGAATCTGATGGAAGGAGATGGAGCTAAATAGGCCATTGCAGTGCAAATGATATCTCTATCTTTATCCTTCTAGATCTCTTCCGCGCTTACAACTTACTGTCATGGTCTACCACTACTTGCTAGTGTTACTCCCTGAAATCTTCCGTCCAGCTTTCTCAGACTGTTGGTGAATCCGCGAAATATCCGGGGCTACTTTTCTTAAAGTATTTTTAAACTTTCGCGGTAGTAAGTTCCAAGATATAATTCGCGAGAAGTCCCGATATCTTGTATAATTTTCTTAGTAGGTACTTAGGAGATATAGGTACATACTACTACATACCTTTGCCATGAGGTCAATGAACATAATCGTAGGCGTGAGCATATTATACAGGGGGAGTTCCGTCGCCCTGTAGTCCCACGGGAATGTGTGGTGGTAGTTATGGAAACCCTCCACGCAGATCATCCAGACTCCGATATTCTCACGAGGGTTCAATGACCTATACAAAAAAGTACAAAAAAGACATTAAGTTTTGTTTGGGGAAAGTCGTGAACACTTTTTAATTACTTTAGTACCTATTTGAAAAATGTGATTTGTGTAAGGACTCTTAAAGGACGAAGCCTGATTGATTAGTTTTTTACGCTTTTCGAAAATACTAGGGTGACTAGTAAAATTGGAAATAGGTAGATATACCTACATCAGATTCTTTAAGGTTAATAAAATATTCTAGAATAATATATTATATAGCGTCAGCTAGTCCTGAATTAAAGTCAGCTTGTAATATGGGTTCTAAAATGTATCTTGGAGTTATTATAAACGACGATGTGGCGTAACGGTAGAGACTGGTATGAGATGTCGCAGGTTCAATTCCCGCTTAGCTATATTTGAACTGGTCTTAGCATAATATTTGACTACCGAGTACACACCGCTGTGTCACAATGGTGTGATGGTGTGCAATGTAAGTATTCATTTATAAAAAATATCTACTAAACTACTTCATCGCACTTCATAGCCAATATGTAGCCCTGGTACTTCTACCTACCTTTTTTTTTTATCCAACTTAGGTGGCAGACAAGCACACGACCCACCTACCTACTTATATCGTTAATCTAAATTCATATAAGAAAGAAATAAAACAATGAATGATTGCATCAAATATCGATATTGCCTCTTCTAACTATAGTTACGGCACGCTATGATGGCTGTTTTGACACAACTGACTTTGCTTGTTTTCTCTTTTTTAGTGTGTGAAGTTTATTTTCTTCTGTGCCAGTCTCGCCATATTTTTCTTTAGTTATCCGTCTAACAGTTCGATCTCCAATATTAAGCGCACTTAAAGAGAAAACGTACAAAACGAGTCGTGTCAAAACGGCCATCATAGCATGCCGCAACTATAAGTATAAAACACAATTCTTTTTTTAAGTTGACCTACTTCGGGACCAGAGACAATAAGGTTAGTGATATATTGTGTTTACGGTTTCACGGACCACAGGGTATAATCATGTTTTTATTTATTACCTACTCTTATACCTAGTCGATTCTTATGGAAAACGCATCGATATTTTACAGTTTTTACGTAAAATTGAGTTATGAATTTCACTTTTTACAATTGAAGCGTTGCGTCGATCGTGTAGTGGTTAAGAGATTGAGAACTCCCGGATTTGAATCCTGGCCATTACATTACCAACATGAACCCACTCCTAACACAAGCTTATAGGGTTAGCAGAAATATTAAGCAGGGAGGTAGTACTCGTAATTTCGGTGAGGAATGTACCTACTTTTATGAAGCAAAGTAAACCATAATGATATTTTCTTGGCTACATTGATAACTTCGTATGCTCTGCTCATATCGTAATGATAAAATGAACTGTCAGCATTTAAAAGGTCATTTGATACGAGTTGATACATAGGTCTGTATATGTACTTCCTCTCTATTACACTATAAGTATATAACTACACCCCATGAGGATCAAATCAAGGGAGATGGCCCTGAGACGGCCGTGGTGAGGGATATGCCTGTCTACCTCATCTTCAGCAACCAAAAACGACCAACAAACGCCGTGCGTTTTAGTCGGTTCAAGTCCGACATAACCTCTCCCACTGGCTCTGGAGATGGAGCAGGGGCATCCGAGGGGATAATGCGCATGTTAAAAAAATATATGAAACGAGCATGGTAAAGAATGTATTTTGTGTGTTAACGTAAATAATGTGATTGATAAAAGAAAGATTTTACCTGCCACTTATGTAAAAATGTAGTCCCTAATTAATGTATCGCTTGACTTTCTTAACTTATTTGGGTGAAAAGTTAAGTATACTTAAGTATGTACGCCTACAAGTATAGGTGACCTCAGGAAGCACGACTTTTGCGACTTAATTGACGAATTTGTGTCCTTACCATATATAAGCAATCCAAATGTACGATTTTTATGAAACATCAGCTGAGATGATGGTGCGATGTTGTATCTACCTACGCATTACCGCATTAGTGATAGTAGATTGCCTAAAGTAGTGTTTTACTTGGACTTCTTGCAGATAGCGTAAATCATCAATAAATCAATAATTAGCACCGCGGTCCACTGCTGGACATAGGCCTCTCGCAATGTCCGCCATTTTGTCCGAATTGTTACGTTACGTAGCGTAAATATGGTGGTCAATATTCACGTTACAAAGATGTTCTCTAACGACACCTCACAGCTTGTCATACTAATAATCCCATCGGTATCAATCGATAAATGTGCACCTATCGATCGATACCGATGGAACTATTAGAATGGTCAAAAGTACGTCAGCTCTACTACAGTAGCCCCTAGTCATAGTAATGTGTAAAACCTTAATGTTAGAAATACTTTGTAATTATGTATAATTATGTAAGTATAGGTAAGTTTATATTATATAAGTATATATTATACGAATATATATAAGTACCTAATATATTTAAAAGTATGTGTATGAATTTCTTATGTATTATAGTGTGTATGTATAATGTATGTATTATTATTGTGAACATAGTGCACTGCACCTGCCTCAAAGTATCTCTGTATCACCCTAAGGTTGACTGTTAGATAATGCCTTTGGCATTAAGTCCGCCTTTGTACAAAATTACTGTGCATAAAGTTGAATAAATAAATAAATGGTGATACCGATGGGAGCGACTTGTATTGTAGCGCACGGAACGCTCCACCTTTCCGAGTATTACAATCCCTGTTTATACTGTTTATAGAAACGAACCAGCAGTTTAGAAAAAACCTAGATACCAAACGACATATACACAATACTCGACCAAAGCCCCTGATACGTATACCTGTAAACTGGCAGGATAAACATTCGTTCTTAAGAAACATCAGTATAGAATATAGAAGTATTGATATGACCATTTTAGATCTTACTTGTCATAAGGTCTATAGCCGAAGGTGTGTGCGAAGCTGTTGACGCTCCATACAACGTTGATGCCGATAGTGTACCGCAGTATCGTCGGTATGAAGAACGCGTTCAGCCACGTTTCGTTCCAGAAGTAGACTGGCACCACCGTTGGCAATACAAAACATAGTAGTGGCATCATCTTCATGTAATGTCTACGAAAGAAAAAATAATTTATCAAGTTGTCATTACAATTGTACCTTGATTCTGCTAAAGCAAATACAGTCATACCACGGACACTGCTAAAAATATATTATAGGAGGTAGGACACGGCGGTATTTCCGTCCAATTGAGCAGTCCGACTGGGGAAGTGCCTTCGCCCTACAGAATACCGCGGCCATGATAACCTCGTGTTGTGTTTACGGCAGTGAGTAGGGTAGCCAGAGCTCACTGGAGAGATTTTGTTATGTCAGTGGGAAGACCAAAAGCTTGTCCTGCTTTGTGTTTTACAGTGACGGCACAGAAACTCTTGTGTTTACAGGGTTGGCAGCGTGAGTGTGACTCCCTTGGCGTTGCACACGTCCATAGGTCATGGTGACCGCTTTCCATCAGGTGGGTCGTGCGCTTGTCTGCCAACCAAGTGGTATAAAAACCATTTAATATTAGACTTTAATGCAATGCCGTTAGAGCCGAAAATTAATAGGCTTTTTGTAGAGTGAATGAAAAGTTGAACTCTCTTTCATTTAATTTTCGACTTTCGGTGTATAGGGGTAATGTCTAAAATTGAATGCTATATTTTGCAGTGTCTGGTATGACAGTGGTTTTGCTTTACTAGAATCAAGGGCCTGCTTATACCTACCTACTTACTTCTTGTTGTTGTAGTAGAGTAACAAACATTGAAACGACCATAGGTTTTAATTTTAATTGACCTTAAAACAGGGGCATTATTTTGAGTGAGATCGAGTTTTAAACGCTGTGGTAACGTAAGAAGAAGGTGGACTATTAATATAGAAGAGAGAAATGGCACAAAGCTAGACCAACTTAAATATGTCAATCAGATTAAGGATTGCTTGCAATTAGAGATAATTTTTAGTATGACAGTATTTAATAATATTAGTGCGCGGTTCCCGGTAGAGTAGAATTTGGGCCACTCCATCTCTTCCCATGCGGTGTCGTACAAGGCAACTAAGGGATAGGGCTGTTTAACATCAGACAGATATATATACTCAGCCTCAGATGCATTGCTTGAGTCAACAATAGTGCCCGAAAGACCACAATAGGCTCACCTGCTATTATGTCGGACCAAATTCAATGATTGGTGACTTGTGGCTGTAAATTCACCTCTGCCTAACCCTCAAGGGATAAAGGCGTGATTATATGTATGTATGTTTGTAATAACATTAGTAGGGTGCTGTATTAGAAAGCCCGGGCATAATGTACCCCAAGGAGACACATGGAAGCAACTTCATCACCCTTATTTTCTTTAGCATTCCTGCTTTCGGCTTACGTTCTACGGAGTCGGGATATGGTCCACGTTTTCTATGTAAATACTTGGCAGCTTTTTATAAGTTACAGTAAAGGTAGGTACTTACTTCTTCTGAAACATAACAACAGGATCAGCATACAAATCTGATAGATCAAGTCTTTTTCCTCCTTCAATGACTTCAGGGCTCTTCTTGCAGCAGAGCCATCCCATGTGTGAGAAAAAAAGACCTCGTTCAGCATTGTGGGGGTCGGCGTCTGTGTCCGCGTATTTGTGATGTGTACGATGGTCGCGCGCCCATTCGAATATGCAATCCTGGTAAAGTAAAGAATGAAGAATGAAATGTTTACTGTTTAAAAAAAACCGCGGTAGCTTAGTGGTATGGGTAATGGACTGCTGAGACGAGGTCTCGGGTTCGATCCCAAGTTTTACCATGGCACACATCAATGACTTTTCGATGCTTTTCGAAGTTATGTGTGTATTTATCGCAGGTTTATAAGTGCCCGGTTAATGGCAATAGGCTCGCCACCTATTACATTGGGACCTAAACATAAACTGGCGAAATGTTGGTGCTAGCACCTCTGCCTACCCCTTCGGGGATATAGGCGTGAGCTTATGTTATGTTACGTTAAAACGGCGGCCAGGTTTCTTAAGATGTCAAGAGGGATAGTGCTTCTTCAATAATATCAGACCCTCGATTTTACTAAAGCTACACCACTGTCATACCATAGCCACTGCAAAAATGGTATTAAATTTTAGACTTTATTTCTATTCGATTAAAGTCCAAAATTAAATGAAAAGAGTTTCATTACACTTTTTCATTCACTCTGCAAAAGAGTTTTAATTTTGGACTTTAACTACACTGCTTTTATCTTTTTTTTTAAATTAAATGTATTTTTAGCAGTGTCCGTGGGACAGTGGTTTTGCTTTATCAGAATCGATGCCCTACGAGTCTAAAAAGATCACATATAGCGATTCTGCTAAAAATTAGTAACTTTATGAATTTCCAGTAAATCTAACAGATGCCTATAAATCTTTTAAAGTGGTCACTCAAATGAGCCGAATCAAAATAATTCACGTACTAAGTAGATCCTAATTGCGTGTAAATATCGCCGCAAGACAAAATATTATCCTAATAAGATTCCAATAAAGTGGTCTTTTTAGACCTCCTGGTCGTCAAAATCGATCAAAATGTATTATATTGTTTTAGCTGCTACGTTTCTAACACTCAACGCTTCTGCGAAGTAATATTATGAACCAGGTGTGCCGATGAAAAACGTAAAAAATTGCCAAAGTTTAAGGAAGAAAATGTAAATTTTAATATAGGACAGTGGGCCGTGTACCTACTTCATAAAGTTTGGAGATTTCATGTAGGATAAAACTACGTAGGTACAATGAAATGTTATCTGTTACTGATGTTTTTTTATACCACATAGGTGGCAGACAAGCATACAGCCCACGTAATGGAAAATGGTTACCGTGGCCTATGAACGTTTGTAAATTCAAAGGAGTCACACTCGCGATGCCAACCCTATAAGCACAGAGAGTTTCTGTGCCGTCAGTGTAAAAAACGAACCAAGGCAAGCTTTTGGTCTTCGCACTGACACCACAAAAACTCTCCAGTCATAATCATAATCATAATCATTTATTTGCGAAATGGGTACATAAGGTGTTTACCACCAGTTCCAGTGAACTCTATAGTGAGAATTAAAATGACTAGCTATAGCTCTTATTTACTTTAATACCACGGGTTAATTTCAATAAAGTTTTCTTACCCATATATTGATATGGGTATTGTATTGATATATGATATGGTATTGGTATGGGTACCGATATTCGCTAAGTTTGGACAGTAAGATTACCACACGGTGTTTGCTCCTTTTACCCATACCGGCAGCGAATATTGCTGATATTTAATTAGGTCTTAACCTTTTGCTGGAGTTCGTTTGTATTGTGGTCGTTACGATGTGTGTGTATTGCGAAGTGATGTCACACCGCAAGTACCTATGTACTATCTATGTATGAACGGTCCTAAATATGTAGGTACTTTGAAAGAAACAGATATTTAAATAATACTGTTTTGTTTAGATAGCTGTTTAAAAACAGTCCTTGTGGAATTTGTATCCCATTCCCGAAACTCATGGGAACTTATTAACTTATTCCCGAGATAGAATGCTATGTGTTAATCCAGATTGAGTAGCCGTTAAAGTGTGATTGAATAACATACTCGTACATTCAAAAATCTTTAGAAACTTTCTTCTAACTTTCCCATTCTTCACAATTACCAAATGGGAATAGCAGAATTTAATCCATCAATTTTATGGCACCTCGTCTACTGGTATAGGTACCTAGCTGAGTACATTAGCTATAAAGAATAGTGGCCTACACTACAACTATCTATACTTCAAACATAAACTCACTCACGCCTATATCCCCGAAGGGATAGGCAGAGGTGCTAGCCTACCCACATATCGCCAGTTTATGTTTAGGTGCCAATGTAATAGGTGGTGAGCCTATTGCCATTAACCGGGCACTTATAAACCTGCGATAAATAATAATAATAATAATAATAATAATAATAATAATAATAATAATAATAAAAAATTTATTCATACAAAAAGTTTACAGTTACAATCACTTTGACATCAATGAGGTGGTTATAAATTCTTAAATGGTGAGTACTGATACCCAAACTAGGCTAATGCCTGTATTTTGGAAGGCTTGAGTGTTCTACAGACGTTGCGTAATTAACAATTGATTGTTACTGAGCGGCGGTCATACAGTAGCTTCGTAAGTATTAATCAATTATAATTCTATTGTTTATTAATATGTTACTGATGTGTGAGTATATGTGTGGTGTATGGTGTGTGTGTGTGTGTGTGTGTGTGTGTGTGTGTGTGTGTGTGTGTGTGTGTGTGTGTGTGTGTGTGTGTGTGTGTGTGTGTGTGTGTGTGCGTGTGTGTGTGTGTGTGTGTGTATGTGTGTGCATGTGTGTGAGAGTTTTATGCAAGGTATGTGACTAGGTTCTCTGTGTTGACATAGTCGAGTTGTTGTAACCATTTTGTGATTTTGCTTTTAGCTTCAATATGGTTTGTACCTGCAATTCCCATGTTTTTATGAGCTATGTTGTAAATTTTGGCGCTTAAGCAGCTATATTGTGTTTGGGCGAAAGACGTTTTGCAGGCTACCGTGGGACACGCTGGTTTAAGGCTGCGTTTTTTTGGGTCAGGTGGGGGAACTTTTGGGTGCTTTTTTAACAGGGCTCTGAGCACAAAGAGCTGACGCACAGTTAACAGCTCGGTATCGCGGTATAGTTGTTGTGATGGGTATCGGTAGGGTTTTCTTGTCATGACCTTAAGTATTGATCTCTGTGCTCTTTCTAAGCCAACGAGGAGTGTTTTCCCGGCTCCTCCCCACACAGTGATGCAATACTGGATTATAGACTGGCATAAGGCCATGTATACATGTTTTAGTTTGTCGGGGGGTGCGGTGTCTCTCAGTGTTTTGAAAACATACACCAGACGCCGTGTTCTAGTGATCATGAGATTTATGTGCTTATCCCATCTCAATGCACTGTCTATCTGCACGCCTAGGTACTTTGTACTTTTGCTTTGTGTAAGTTCCTGTTCCATACCAATACACACATAACTTCGAAAAGCATCGAAAAGTCATTGGTGTGTGCTATGGTAAAACCTGGGATCGAACCCGAGACCTCGTCTCAGCAGTCCATTACCCATACCACTAGGCTACCGCGGTTCTATACTCCATTTAGAAAAACACATATTAAACAAATGAACCAGCCTAACTAGTGGTTCAATTTCGTTTTTTAGTCCTTAAAATGTGTTTCTACATAAATAGAAAAATATTAATAAACTGACTTTTCAAATAAAACATATTAAAAAGACACGAAGATTGTTAAAGTTTGGTTAAGCACCTAACCGAATGGACTATAGACGCAAACCAAAAGTGATCTGTTTATATGCCTAAACTTAGCAAGAGACTTGATGATTTCAAGAATTTTAAAGTTTGAATTAAACATCTATTGAAAGTTACTTTTATTGATTAGTACGGCCAAGGCAACAATACGTCAAAAATATTTCATGCTAATAGGTGTTCTACTGTGTTCTACTTCTGTTGCACAGTCAAGACCACCTGTTTTATAAAAAAGTTTAATAAAATACAAAGCTGACCGCAGTTAAACTCGTTGTGATGAAAATATATACTGAGTCCTCGGAGAAATGAGAAAATAATTTTTGTGCGCGAACTAACTTTTAAAAATGTATGAAAAATGTTCACCCTGCGGATAGCTTGTTAATTTATACTTAGGGATATGTCTCTCTATAGTGTTACTTACCTGGAAGCCCATGGTTTGCCAGATCATTAATACTGTTCGTAGAGGGGTACGTGCTTTGTAACTTCTATGAGTCCATAGCCGGTGAGATCCTGCGCCTATTCCGATGGCGCACATTAGGTGAACGACGAATGCTGCAAACATGTTTTAGAAATACATCATAGAATAACATTGACTCGGTCCAAAGACGTAGAGATTGGTCAACTATCCCATACTCGTAGGCGATGTGGAACCTCTCAACCTTAGGAGGGACTTTGCCTCGCTGTGTGTGTTCTACCGCCTATACAATGGTTTGTGCTCGGATGAATTGTTTGACATGAAGCCCACTGCTACATTCTATCATCGCACCGCTCGCCATAGGCAAGGAATTCATCCTCATACATAGCAAGCTGAGACGGTGCGCCCTGTGCGGTATGAAAGAAACTTCATCCCACGCGCACTCAAGCTAAGGAATGAGCTCCCTGCTGCGGTTTTTCCAAGCGCCTACAATGTGGGATTCTTCAAGAGGGGCATTAGAAAGTTTCTTCAGAGTCGGTAGCGCGATTATAACGCCCCTGCTGTTGCATACGTTCATAGGCCACGGTCACCACTTCCCATTAGGTGGGCCGTGTGCTTGTCTGCCACCTAAGTGGTATAAAATAAATAATACAGAAAGTAACAAACTGTACGTAACCTGCGTACAGTTTACTAATTACTAATAATGTCGCTCACCCAGGACCTAAATTTGATTTCATCTGGGTGATCACAATAAATAAAGAGGTGTTAATATTACGACAGTATTTCAACATAATCTATTTCTGTAGCACATTTCATTAAAATTTTATTCAACCGTGAAATACTAATAATACTATATACTTAACATTTTACAAACTTTAACAATTATAGAAATGGTACGGGTTACCTTGTTAGGTGATCTGGCTATTACTATAATTGCGTATGTGACTGCCTAGTCAAATTAGTTACTTTTTTCTAAATTTCAAAACGCTAAGTTATAAGGAAACTTGTATGAAATAATTTATTGTGACGTTATAATATTCAATAGTCAAATCATTTACTAATTTAGGTTAGGTGGATAATTAAAAATAAATAAAATAAGTACCTACGCAACTTTTACCAGTATTTATCAATTCTTAATTTAATAAGCTCAGAGGTTGATCGCCAGCATCATGGGCACCTTTGCGCCGGGAACGATGCGGAGTGGGTTGTTTGACGCGACATGATCGCGAGTTTGTTTCGTGTATTTATGTTTTAATTACAGGAAAATATTCAATTGTTCAACTATTGTCAAAAGTATTGGTACAATTTTAATAATCTATTTTTGGTATTCGAGTATAGTTACTTTTCGTCAAATTTCGTTTAAATTAAAGTCACTGAAATGCCGCGGGGTCCCGGCATAGTAGAATTTGGACCACCCCATCTCTTCCCATGCGGTGTCGTACAAGGCGACTAAGGGATAGGGCATTAACATCAGACAGATATATACAGCCCAGACTCAGCCTCAGATGAATGGCTTGAGTCAACAATAGTACCCGGAATACAGCAATACGCTCACCACCTATTACGTGGGACCGAATTTAATTATTGGTGAAATGTGGGTGTTAATTCACTTCTGCCAAATCCTCCGGGGATAAAAGCGTAATTTTATGTATGTATGTAATGAAATAATGAAAACTAAAGCACTTACCAAACACATTAGTTTGCCATTTAGCAGACGTGAATACTAGGTAAAGCCCATACAAGGAGCTGATGTGTAGATATAAAAACCAGAATATGTTGAACCAAACATATTCGTGTTTCTTGGGGCTCGCGTGCTTCAGCACCGACACGTCTTTGGCAAGGCCGAGATCCGAAGTTTGTGTATCTGACTCGAAGAGCACTCCACTTGGAGTAGGGTCCACTTGAGGTGGCATGATCTAAAACAATGAAGTATTATTATTTACAAGCATTTGTCCGTGGTTTTCTCCGTGTGGAATTCTGATAATGTTCTAGCAACCTATAGGAACAAATTCTAGAGTATTCTAATATAATCTATCTCTGTACTTGTACCAAATTTTAGCTTGATCCGTTTAGGCGTTTGAATGTAATTGAGTAACAAAAAGCCAAACATCCAAACATCTGCTACTAATGCTACTAACAATATAAAATTGTGAAAGTTGGTTTCACATTTTTATAGCAGAAAGGATATGAAAATTATGAGAATAAATTCCAGGGTTTATTTTATACGGTACTTATTCGACTTTAATCTATTCATCTACTCGTAAGAAATTTTCAGCTAGACCGGTCCAGCTGATTTAGTGAGCGTGATTGAACGTCCAATCATCCAGAAATCTGACATATTTCGAAACCTCATATCAGCTTTTTTAAACATGTATTTCATGAGTTTTCAAATCAAATCAAAATGTTGTTTTGTAGTAACTGTTGTTTGTATTTTCAAATATTGTACGTATGGGAATCTACTGGCTTTGTTGACATTTATGATCACTGCTCCGCTCTCTTAAGTAATGGCGTGATGGTATATAGCCTAAAATCTTCGTCGATAAATGGACTATTCAATACAAGCTATTTTTTCTATTCGAGCCAGTAGTTTCTGAGATTAGCGCGTTCAAACAAACAAAATCTTCATCTTTATAATATTGGTATAGATAGTAAAGGAAGTATTATAGGTTTTTGAAAATATAGTAGGTACTTGGGATTAAAAGTATAATAACACTGTAGAGACCAATTACTAAATGTCAAGGTTAAATAAAGTTTTGGTTAACGTTTGGGTGGCAAGTGCGTACACGAGCAATTAAAGTTATATTATTAATATTACTTTTGACATTGATATAACTAATATTGACTTGCATTGTTCTCTCATTTTTTTTTGTCGCGTTGTTGTCATGTGTAATCATAATCACTGAGTAACCTACTTAATTACCTACACTAAACCTACAATAAGGAATTAATGACCTAATGTTTGTACGCTCTATGGAGCAGAATATGTTGTACCTACTAATTTTAAGACAAGATTTTTGTAACCATATTTGAAGCAAATAAACGTTTGAATTGAATTGAATATAGGTAGGTACTATACCTACTATCATTCTATTAGTGGTCCCTGGCCGGTAATAAAAACAATTTATCTTATTATAATTTTAGTTCATTTATTCTTATTTAAATTTTATAGAAGCGTTGGTAGCTTAGTGGTTAAAAAGTCGGCATAACGATTGAAAGGTGCCGGGTTCGAACCCTGGCCTTTACACTACCGACGTGAACCCACTCCTAACACAAGCAGTTTAGCTTAGCTGAAGGGGTTGGAGGAAATATTATTAATTTGGGTAATTCTTTAAAGAAAATTGGGATTTTAACAAAATTTTATTCGTTATTTTACGAATTATGTATATGTAGTTACTTACTATTGATGTAAATTTCGTTCTGTAATTTCGCTAGTTTACTTTTTTAATCTACTGAGTATTTTTAATTTATTGCCGTTTACTGGGCACATTGCTAGACTCGTTGCTGCTAATGACACTTTAAAAACAGAAAAAGACAATAACATCGAATTCTGGTCCATTCGAAAATTGACGGTCTCACTTTTTTTAAAGCTATTTTACAATATATGGCGTTTTAAATATAATAACGTATCGTTATTAAACAAATTATGTTAAACCTACCTCTTAGGTACTTAAAAATAACACTATTTGATATATACGTCTCCTTGTAAGTTCTTTTCCACACAAACTGATACTTTAACCTCACGCGTTCACGTTTAAATAGGATACGATGAAAGCTATTTAAAATTCAAATAGTTATTTGAATTTTAAATAGCTTGCATCGTATCCTATTTAAACATAGTGGTTAAAACATATAAACCAGGACAATAGAAAAGATGTTTTGTAACAGAGTTCATTGTACTATAACAATTGTTTAGTGTTAATTAAAATCTTAATTCAAATAGATCTAGGTTATTTTCGATATAGTGTGTTTTGTCATGCCCAGTAACTTATTGACACATTATTTTTATTCGAATATTAGAGTTGTTCCTGTTTGCATCTAAGGCGTCTTTTTTTTTATTCCACTTGGTTGGCAGACAAGCACACGGTCCACCTGATGGAAAGTGGTTACCGTGGCCTATGGACGTGTGCAACACCAAGGCAGTCACACTCGCGCTGTCAACCCTGTAAGCACAAGAGTTTCTGTGCCGTCAGTGTAGAGGACAAAGCAGGACAAGCCTTTAGTCATGGCCTTTAGCTCTGGCTACCCTACTCACCGCCGGGAACACAACACGAGGTTATTATGGCCGCGGTATTCTGTATCGTGGAGGTACTTCCCCAGTCGGACCGCCAAATTGGACGGAAATACCGTCGTGTCCTACCTCCTACAAATCTTTTCTTTTATTTGGTTTATATGGGTTTCATGAAAGTCAGCAGCACGATTATGACTTAGTGTTGTACACGTCTGTCCATAGGCCACGGTTTTTTTTACGTGCGCAAAATCCCCGCGGATACCTCCCCACCGGAGCCGGTGGAAGAGGTTATGTCGGACTCGAACCGACTAAAACGCACGCCACCTGTGGGTCGTTTTGGTTGCCTAAGGCATATCCCTCGCACCCCGGCCGACCCTGGGCCATCTCTCACGATCTGGCCCTCTTCTCGGGTGTGTGGGGACTACAGAGTTCCCAACTCGTCCCCGGAAAACGGGGAGTCACCCCCAGGTCTGCGCTCATGGGGGGTGGAGGTCGTTCATCGACCTCCGACGCCCGAGTTGCCTTCGTACGCGGGCTGCTTGGCTTGCGATCCTTCGTCGCTCCCGCTGCCGCTCCCGCTGCCGCTCCCGCTGCCGCTCCCACCCCGCCTCCTCCTTCATGAGCGTTACTTGCTCGCAGAAGGAGTCGCCGGCCGCCCGCATCCGTGCAGCGGACCATCGCCGCGAGCAAGGTGGAGAGCATGAGAACCCTGTGATGGCACTCGGACGTTGGCTCTTTCTTCATCCGACGCAGATACTTCCCGAAGCACCCGTGCTCGGTGATCATCTGCGTCAGACGGTACGAGAGGCTGCCATGTGGCCTCTCTAGCCACTCCCCCATGATGGGTCTGACCGCCGCTACTACGGCGCGCCCTGCGCCTGGTCGCCCAAGTCGTAACTCCCATTCCGCCACCATTTCCCTGTGGAGCCGGGATCTCACGGCCCGAATTTCTTCGGGCTCGGGATCGTGACACGGCTCCCGCGCCGCCTTTCGGAACCGGTATAGCGCTGAAAGGGATCTTGGTTCCAGGATCCACGGTGGTGATCCGGCGAGGAAACTCGCCGCGTTGAATGATATCGTGCGGTACCCCCTTATGATGCAGCACGCCCACTTCTGCTGCGGACGCTGCAGCAGGGGCATATGCCGATCATTCAGGGTGTCCGCCCACATGGGACACCCGTACAGGGCCATGGACCGCACGACACCCGCGCAGAGTCAGGCCACGGTGATCAGTTCCCATCAGGTGAGTCAGTTCTGTACAAAAAAGTTAAAAATTATGGCCTCAGCCTCAGATGCATGGCTCGAGTCAACAATAGTGCCCAGAATACGGCAATAGGCTCACCCCCTATTACGTGTCTACTGTCCATATCCCGTAGTCGCCTTGTAAAACACCTCATGGGAAGAGATGGGGTGGTCCAAATTCTACTCTGCCTGGAACCACTAACAACAAACAATTAAAAATCCAAAATAATATTATAAATACAATGGTATTTTATTATTAATTGGTCTGTATGTTGTGCTTTCACGCCTAAACCATCTGATGGAAAGTGGTTACCGTGGCCTATGAACGTGTGTAACACTAGAGAAGTCACACTCGCGCTGCCGACCCTGTAAGCACAGAGTTTCGGTGCCGTCAGTGTAGAGGACAAAGCAGGACAAGCCTTTAGTCATCCCACTGACAGCACAAATTCTCCAGTGAGCTCTGGCTATCCTACTCACCGCTGGGAACACAACACAAAGTTATTATAACCGCGGTAGACAGTTATATCAGAGATTTATCGACGTGGGCGGAGTCGCGGGCAACAGCTAGTTTAAAATAAAGCAACAAAATGTGAATTGAACTTCTGTACTTATAATTTTCTTTTTTCAATCGAAAACGTGTCTTTTTTGTTCCATAATGTAGTGGAACGATGCGAGAAACAACAGTATGTTTTTTATATAACTTTTCTTTTGATATTGGGGAAGGCAAAGGGATCTAAGCTCATTCAGCCATGAACGTGATCAAAATGTTTTCATTCAATTGGTTAAAACGTTTTGTATGGGGAAATCATGTTTGTTGTTCACTGTTCACATTATTTTACCTTTCTTGACGCAACATATAAACATGTTTGCTTTTGTTCACATAACGATTGTATTTGTTTAATTTAAATGTACAGTCGTCACTTGATCGATCTTGACTAGCAAAGTACACAAAATGATTTTTTTTTATACAACTTAGGTGGCAGACAAGCGCACGGTTCACCTGATGGAAAGTGGTTACCGTGGCCTATGGACGTTTGGAACACCAGAGGAGCCACACTCGCGCTGCCGACCCTGTAAGCACAGAGTTTCTGTTTCTTGGTATTCCCCTCTTCCTGTTGACTAATTACTTATATTTGGTATACACCTTTAGTTCGGACGATGTTACATAACATAACATAAACTCACGCCTATATCCCCGAAAGGGTAGGCAGAAAGGTGCTAGCACCCACATTTCACCAGTTTATGTTTAGGTCCCAATGTAATAGGTAGCGAGCCTATTACCATTAAACGAGCACTTATAAACCTGCGATAAATACACACAACTTCGAAAAGCATCGAAAAGTCATTAGTGTGTGCCATGGTAAAACCTGGGATCGAACCCGAGACCTCGTCTCAGCAGTACATTTCCCATAACACTAGGCTACCGCGGTACAATCATAATTAAATAAATAAAACAGTTAGGTATTGACATCATTAGTTAAAATATTTTTTTAGTACTTTGCTAATCATCACGTAGCTCCCGGCAGAGTAGAATTTGGACCATCCTATCTCTTTCTATGCGGTGTCGTACAAGGCGACTAAGGAATAGGGCCGTTTAACATCAGACGGATATATACAGCACAGACTCAGCCTCAGATGTATGGCTTGAGTCAATAACAGTGCCCGAAAGACGGCAATAGGCTCACCCCCTATTACGTGAGACGGAATTTAATGATTGGTGAAACGTGGGTGTTAGTTTACCTCTGCCTAACCCTTCGGGGATAAAGGCGTGATAATATGTATGTATGTACTAATCAAGATCGATCTGATGTGGACTGCACCTGCTTACAATTCAATTAAAAGTTTAGGTGTACGCATAATAGGTAGATGTATTTCTTCTTTGTTTATTTGTGCCTATTTTATGAGCAGGGGGCCTACTACAACCGTGTACAAAACAGTCTTATTGCAGGAGTGTTTTGTTTCAAGCTTAAAGCAATCTTGCTTATATCCGTACCACAACCGTATATTATGCATACAATGTATTCCTGCTTAGTGCTTTTGTGACGTCACTTCAATTTTAGTTCATTCAATTCGTACCATGACGTGATTTTGGAGTAGTATTGTTTTTAACAATATTGTTTTTATGTCAAATTGAGCGATTTTAAAGAAGTTGCTAGGTACCCAACGGATATATTATTGTTATGCAAAATACTGGTCAAGAAATCATTTTTATAACCCAAAAAGCAAGTAAACCGCATTTATACACATTAACTTATAGAATTTTCTATAAGTGAAAGTTTTTTTAACATAATTTAAGTACCTTTTTTTCGTGTTCCAAGGGAACCCCACTACGTGGTCAGCGAGGCTATTATATCAAACTCACCAACAACTTATTATCTAAAATCCTTTTCTGAAAAAACAAACTCCATGGTCTTTTAAAAAGAAATTAGTGACATTAGGTATAGGGCTTGACTACAGAGAAGATTTCAGTATCCGGTGATTTTCCCCCGGTTTTAAATTATCTTCGGTAGGCTCCGTGGAAACTCCGGTTATGTCCAACTTATATTTAAAAGTCTAAAAAATATTTTTTTCAAATATTCATCCGTGAACATTAAAACTACAAATAGAGACACAGTGCTACTATTATTATCATAATAATCTTATTAAAATATGTAAAACGTCCAAATATTCAAACAAAACTATATATTAAATGTTTAATTAATTCTTGTTTAATGATTATTACACCAACACAATCAACTTATTACCCACTTAGTGCCCGGAATACTTTAATAGAGTCATCCCTTATTACGTGAAACCGAATATAATGATTGGTGCCATGTGGGTATTGATCCTCCGCTGCCTAACACTCCGAGGATTTAGGCGATTAAAATATATTATTGTACATTTTAATGTACCTACTTATTAATAGTGTATTTATAAACAAAAAAATATAATTTCATTGTTTGAAAGAAAGAAAAATACTTGACTTGAATCGCCGGAAGATTTTGAAAAATAAAAACCGGGTTTTCGCAAAAACCTACGGAGGAGCTCTGACTTTTTCGTCTCCGCAGCACAGCTCTAATGTGAAGCAGGGAATAGACAACTATTATAAATAGTTCATTCATTTCGGTCAATAGGCAGGAATCAAACAAAACTTTGTTATATGCTCATGGTACCAATTTGAGTAAGGTTATTATTGAGCCTGGAAACAAGGAAAAGAGACACCGCTATACGTACTGTATAGCACCATCTCTTTTTCACAGTAAATGGATCGACTTTTGAGTCATTCATTAAACGTTCTAAGGAAATACTTACCTTTTTTAAATAACTGGCAGATTAATTATATAAAAACTAAGGTATTAAAAAAAGTAAAAATAGCTGTCATCTGACAAAATAATTTTAACTCGTGGACCTATAAAAATCTATGTAACATTATATTTTCCAGCGCAAAAATAAAGCCATTAGTTAGTAGGTAATTTACTATGTTTATGTTGTGGGCATTTATGAGCATGTCACACAAATATTATAACAAATGGCAGCAGAGAATGATTATAAGCTGGGAATCCAAGAAGCAAGGAGCAACTGCCATTTCAACTGCTGAAGCAGAATATATAGGTATATCGCCATCAGAAATTGTGAATGAAGCTCTCCATCTAAGGCTACTGCTGAAAAACATAACAGCAGTGAAGCAAGATAAAATAATGATATTCAATGACAACCAAGCAGTATTGAAGCTATGGGAAAATGCTATCATAAAGTATCAAACGAAACATCGCACTTAAATTCAGTTTTTGAAAGAGCATTTACAAAGTGGAAGTATTAGTGTACGTACAAAGACACATCAAATATGTTGGCCGATTGTTAACGAAAGGAGTACCAGGACCTCGACATCTGGAACTAAGTAAACGTTTAGGCTTATCATTGCGAGGAGGAGTGTTGTGTTGAACCTCTGTGACAAAATTCGATTCATGTTCAATATTTTCTCTGACATTAAAACAATTGTGAATTTTAGGTGTATATGTAACATTTTATTTTCCACTGTAATTTTTTTTCTTATACTTACAAACCATACAAAATATAACGCCATTAGTAATTAGATGTTTTTAATTGTCTGGGCATTTATAATCACATCACACCGACACACGTCCGACATAAAACCATCCACAGGATTTCTATATAGGATGTCTATATTTGCACCAGAGTGAAGCCAGGGCGCGCAGCTAGTTTGGTAAATTGTTATTTTAAAAATATTGTTGCTATGGGAACCGAAATCATGTCGATGACGTTAAAATAGACATGCGCACTACGTCTCTGTCACATCACCTCACTTTGAGACCATGCATGCTTGAGACTTCATTGACTTTGTCTCTTGGATTGGCTTAGCCCTACCTCATTAAGACACCATGGTGACGTCACCAGGCGCAGGCCTAGTTACTCCCTGTACAATGCCGAGCCTCCGAAGGCCGTCAATTAGAGTGCTCATGGCGTCTGGACATTTAGTTAGTTTACGTCTTGATCTTAGGCATCGAGAGACTTCTTCGTCTACGTCGTTAAGTAATGGTAGCTGACTGGCGGCTGAGTGAGTGAGGAGCAGTTCACTCGTGTACATTATAGTGGTAACACTGGTAACTTCGCCAGGCCACCAGAGTATCCAGAAGTCACGTAAAGAGCTGTAGTACGTTGCCACGCTTCCAACTTTGCGGCGGCGGCGTTACCGTACCGTCGTCGCCAAGTGCCGGCGCATGAGACGTAGCTGGCGACATCGCCATGGTATGGCATTAATGAGGTAGAGCTCTTATAGATCATCGATATAATAGCTCGAATACTAATTAAATAAGCCTAATAGATATTTGCCATGAGCGGTAATCGTAACCGCGGCCGAACCACAGCGGTCGTTAGATAATGATAATGTCCCCATAGTTTCAAATCATACACAGTTTGTACTTACGTTATTAATTTATAAGAACTTGTTATTTTAAATACAATAAAAAAAAATTATATTTGTAAAATATTTAAATTAGTGTCTGGATCATAATGCAGCCTTTACACCAACCGCTGAACTCTTATTCTTGTTCTTGTTCCGTGGTTATTCCCTCGGTTTTTCCTGTGACTCTGAATGTATCCAACTTCACTAATTATATCCGTATATACGACTTCGCTAATCATATTGTTATCTTCGAATCAAAATGGTAAATAAAATGGTAATACAATCAACACCTAGAAAAAATAACCATGTATAAGTATGAGTAGGTACATTATATATTTACAATAACAATAGTGGTTAATCACACCTTACAATGCTTAAGTGTGTAGGTACTTAATTCAAGATAAATATGGGCTTACCCACAGGGCTTACCTTAGTCTTTACGAAGAACTCTGTAAATTTTCTAGGGCTTTTCAGCAGAGTGGCCTCTATTCATCACTCTGTGGAAGTCTGTTTTGCTTAATGAACCAGCATCGTGAAATGGAAGGAGTCGCATTCCTCTCGTAACTCCATACGATGCCGATTACGTGAATTGGCGTTAAGTATAATATTATTTATTCAATATTATTGTGTATATGTATAACGGGTGACTTTTTAAAGAATGTCATATTTGACGCTGAATGAACAAAATGAACAAAACCTATGGATGACGTCACAAAACTGCTAGGTTTAAACGACATTATTGTAATACTGTTTTAAGACGTCGTGGTACCAAAACACGAAATAAGACTGAAAATAATACTGCTTTAAGAGGTTGTGGTTAGGCCCCTGAAATTGAGCGCGTCAATTTGAATAACACCCATTTAAATTATAACAAAATGATGCCATAGCTCTTTGTAATAATTATGGTATGATTCAAAATTAGAATGCTTCGCTGTTCCTTTCTTTTACCCTACTTCTGATTGCGATAAAACTTTATCTAATTGCTATTGTAAAGATCGGTGATGTTAAATTTCAATCAATTGAGTAGGTAATTAAAACGATAAAGTTTGAATCTCTTTTATATGTTATCCTAACCAAACAGGGATCACGAATGAATGTTTAACTTATAGTAATATTTCAAGACTAAAGCTCAGTAATAAATAATTAATCAATAAGTAAATCTAAATATTAGCATCACAATGTCATTGATAGACTTCGAGATGGAGAAACCCTATACATACACACATGTACGCGTGGGCGGCTGGCGCCTCATTCTGCGAGCAAGTTATGCTTGTGAAGGAGGAGGCGGGGCGGACCCCCATGAGCGAGGCCTGGGGATGACGGGTGGAGCCGCCTGTCGCCCTAGCAGAAGCAGGCCGCGGCGGCGGTGCGCCTTGCGCGCCTCTCGTTTTCCGGGGACGTTTTGGGGTCTCTTTGGTCAGCACACCCGATGACAGAGCCAGATCGAGAGAGATGGCTCCGGGTCGGCCGGGGTGTGAGAGATATGCCTGTCAACCTCCGTGCGTTTTAGTCGGTCCGACATAACCTGCCAGTGCCAGTGGGAGACTGGCTCCGATGGTGGGGAGTATCCGTGGGGATTTTTCGCACGTAAAAAAGAAAACACACATATAATTAGAATCCGTATGTACAAATAGCCTGGCGCTTCTCATCGTGATGATATAAATTTTATCATACATTTAATAATATTTTCCACATGACTAAGTTTGGGACATATGGAGGTCCGTATTTCCTCGGCGCTTATTGCGTAGCAGACGTTGGCGTCGGAATTCATCGCCGCGGGTTATTTCCGCTGTCGTGTCCACTGACCGATACAATGGTTACTAAATGTAGTCCTGTGTTCACATAAGTGAAATTTTATTCGACTTTTAGTTACTAGAAACAATCCACAGTTTATATAAAAAGTCTATATTCCGGAAGAGACTTGACCTGTGAATGTTATCTGTGCCTGTGACCAACGAGAAATGTGATCACGACGTAGGAAGATGGAGCGTAGAAGTTTAAAGAGTGTGCTATGATTTATCTGTTCTATGATGCTACACATTTTGTCACTAGTCAGCTACGCACCGTTTCACAACTTCGATACGGAAAATCGCACCGCGTAGGTCTCATTCAACTTTGGTGGAAAACATTTTTTCATAATTCTGCTATACCCTCATACCGTCTATATCTTTGTAGCTCTCTGGTGCAAACGCAGCCTAAACCCAACCTAGTACAAACGTGACTGAACTAACGCGTTTACATTACGGTAGGCAGCAGGGATACAGGATCTGAATTGCGAATTGCGAACGAGCTAGTTGCAAAAAGTTACTTTCATACATACCAAAAAATCTTTTCTAATATCAAATCACATTTTATTTATTTGCAAGAATTTGATACAAAAGAAGAAAGAACATATAATAATTATTATGTCTATATAATTATTTTTATTTTTTATCTAGGACACGCCAATTTGACATCTGCCAGATGGTAATTTAAAGACAAAGTCTCCGGAAAGGGGGTCACCATTACAGACACTAAGTAATGTTACAATGGTGGTACTCAGCTTGGCGGCCTCATCAGATGTTTTTTTTATACCACTACATATTAATTAATTAGATACTACATATTTTTATTACTAGGTATGCGGCCTGCAAATTATTATTTATATGATGTAGTACCTGTGAGTGTGTGTATACTCGATCACACAAGAACAGCTGTATTGAGCTAAGCTGATTGTGTAATCATTAATACGTATCACAGAAGTGTCAGTCGTGACACACAAAACTCCATTGTCACGACAACCTAGAGTTCATTGCCCACACCCGCTTACATAATCATTACTGACTTTTGCTACTCCTACAGGAAATTATTAATTGATCTATTTTACCTCGGCCAACACCCTTCGAATATTACATGACAGCAATACTTAAATCAATTTTAAATACCGAACCTCTTCTGTTGAAGTGTCAGGTCGGAAAAGCGGTTGGAACGTAATTTTGACGGGAACAGCTAACACCAGATTACCGTTATTGTGGTTTAAATGAGATCCGATCTCGAAAAACGATTCGCTTCTGTGGTTCACGAATTGAAATCCAATTTTTATTGAATTTTATCAGTAGGTCTATTTAGAAATTCTATTTTTATAGCTGGTTAGAGCAAAACTTATGTTACGGTTCAGGATTGAAGCGGGAATGGGGCAGAGGCACTGGATGCAGTGACAGATGAGTTAAAGAAAGTTTTTTTTTATACCAGTTACGTGCCGACAAGCATACGACCCACCTGATGGGAGGTGGTTACCGTGGCCTATGGACGTATGCAACACCAGGGGCTACAGTTTCTGGTTAGCTAATCGTAATTACCAACAATAGACCCTAAGTATTTATATAGGTATACACTTTATTCTACATCATTAAAATCCGTCATGATTAAAAGTCTGTAATTAAGGAACTAGTACAATGGGCGGCAATAATATGTGATATAATATAAGAGCATTTTTTAACTTTACCATAGTTTTAAATTTATTTAAACTCTGAACTATTCTTATGTCTACTGGTAGTTGATTCCACAAACGGATCGCAGTAACTGTGAAGGAATTGTCGTAAAATGTTTTTTTAATTTTATTTATTTATTTCTTACATACATATTGTTTTATGCGACGGCATCCTTAGTCTTAAGTTATCCGATGACCTTAAATATCTTGTATGAATAAGACACTTTGTTCTTTTCCACTATATTTTACTTTTCACCTGACCGGTGTCACCTCAAAGGTTTGTATTGACCAATTCAAACCTTTGTGAATGCCGTGAATCGAAACCGTCAGGTGAAAAACAAAATATAGTGGATAAGTTCAAAGCGTCTTATTCACTATGTGTAGCAGGTTCTACTAAGCGCCGTCAATCAACAGTATTACCAATCTCATATGAGTCTCATGTAAGAAATCAAAACGCGATTTAAGATAAGATAGAGTTGTAGAACTTGTAGGTTAAAATAATTTGTTGTACAGCAAAGAAGTGATGTGAGCATTCCGGCGAAGTCGTATGAGAGCTACTTAATCTATGTTTGAAACTGCGAAACATGATTATACTTGCGTAAGCCCAATAAAGTCTTATACAGAGTACCTACCTAGTAATAGAATCTACAAAATTAATTTCACAAACAAATTTATAATACGAGTATAATGCAAGGAATATCAATTGAAAATTAAATTACGTCTGGAATATTCATTGTGCGCGTTGTGTAAGCCGAGCTCCATTACCTATTGCCGATAACAAAGGGCCAGCAACGAGCACGGAATCAATTTAGAGCACAAGAGGCCAGCCGGCCATCGCGTACCTACCTACAGTTCCCCAACTAACAGAACAGAGAAAACCACTTTTGAATACTTCTGGAACGATGATTAATTTGTGAGGTTCACTGGAACTTCTAAGTACTCAACCGAAGAATGTTTATCAAAATGTTTGAGATGATGTTTGAGGTACAGCAATCATCATTCGGATATATATCGTTATGTAGAAGGTAATTACATTTAGATAGAAAAGAGAGCCTTGGCCACGCGGCCACTACGCACGTGGCGCGTGTTGGATCTCCGCTCAATGCAAATATTTGTATGTGTGAATATTACAACGCATGTGTGTGTGTATTTGCATGGGTCTGGTTGTGCCTCAGAGAGCACATTAAACCGTCGGTCCTGGTTGTCATATGAATATGTATGGTAGTCGTTACGGGTAGCAGGAGCCCTAAAAAGTCCAACTGGTCTAACTGCAATGCTTCGATATCACCTTTGGATTGTGGAGATCAGATGGTAGTCGCTTCAAGGAAAATATCGAAGTTCATCCAAATCTGCAGCAGTTAAACTGATAAAGCTTGATAGAGGGTCTCTACTCCAAGGTGAAAGCTTCGGATGGGAACCCGTGACCAGTTCCTTACAGGGAGTATGCTTTGAGCAACTGAGCTACATGAGCCGGCGGTAAGTAGGGTAGTCAGAGCTCACTGGAGAGTTTTTGTGCTATCAGTGGGAAGACCAAAGGCTTGTCCTGATTTTGTGTTCTGCACTGAAGGCACTTAAAATCTCTGTTCTTACAGGGTCGGCAGCACGGATACTACACAGGTTCATAGGCCACGGTAACCACTTTTCATCAAGTGTGCCGTGTGCTAGTCTGCCACCTAAGTTGTATAAAAAAAATGAGCATTGTCTTGAGCATTCGAAATTCTTCTATAAAACCATCTTGGGGCGATGATGGAGTCATCTAGCGATATTCATACGAACTATCTGAAACAATGAACAATGCTACAATCATTTTAAAACATTTTTTTATTGCTCCGCAAAATAATTCTTCAGTTAGCCGCTGAAGAATAGTCCACATTTGTTCTAGTGATCACAGTTGACGGACGACGACAACAGTGCGAATTTCATCACGAATTTGAATTAAAATTGATCAAAATTCAGCTCACCAATGTTTCACGGTGCTCAAATGAGATGCTTCCTTCCTAAAAGTAATTTTACGATGAGCAGTGCAATCTCGCGGAGAAAGGGACCTTTTAAAATCATAAACATCACCTCTCTGAAATCTTTAGGCGTTATTTCCATTTTGGCTACGGACCCACCAAAAAGGCTTTATATTTTTTTTTTATTTAGCGTTTCAAATTAATTACGTTGCATCCGTCTAGCATATTTTTACTTCGTGTTGGTGGTGCTATTTATTCTTTATACAATACTATTTTCGCGATCCACAGGAATATTCTATAGTGCCAGTATCAAAATAAACGGGCTATTTACCATGTTTCATTGTTTTGAGTTTCCGATATATACCTATATTATTCTATTGTAGTCATAACATATTGGTGTCGTAAGCTGTTGATATTTTAAACTGTTGATCTCGTGGCGTTGACACATTGATTGCTGATCTTATGAACTGTTCATCCCGCGTCCCTTCTCATAGGAATAATAACCTATTTATATCCCAAATTTCAATCAGAACGTTTAACCGTTCTGCTTGAAAAAAAAACTATGTTTAAAAAAACCGACTTCAAAAACAAAAACTATAAAATAAATAACATAATAAAGATAAGAGAAAAATTACTGAATTTACAGATTTATTGATGTCACCCAGACTCAGCCTCAGATGCATGGCTCGAGTCAACAAGTAATACAGCAATAGGCTCACCCCCTATTACGTGGGACCGAATATAATTATTGGTGAAAGGTGGGTGATAATTCACCTCTGCCTAACCCTCCAGGGATAAAGGCGTGATTATTTGTATGTATGTATGTTGATCTGTTAGAAGCCGGTGCCTATTTTTTATTGCATCATAATAATTTAGACACAACAAACAAAGTAGGCACCGACTTCTAACAGGTCAGTCTGTAAATTCAGTAATTTTTCTCTTATCTTTATTTTGTTATTTTATAGTTTTTAGTTTTTGAAGTCGGTTTTTTAAACGTCATTTTTTTTAGTACCTGTAATAAGTTGTTTTTATATTTTATCAATTTTGTTCCCCTTTTTAGTGGGCCTAATCCAGTCCAGCATGTCGACCATATTTTTAGAGTACTAAAACAATACACACTTTTAGAGTGCTAAACTATAACAAGACTTTCGTGCTATACAATCAATCAATCAATCAGCCCACCACAGTCCACTGCTGGACGTAGGCCTCTCCCAATGTGCGCCATTTTCTCCGATCCGATCATGCTATACATCATTAAGAAATTTTCTGTTTTTACCTGCCTCAATAGTTCAAGACTTAGTAATTCTAGCACGCTCTTTTACTTACGCGCTTTTACTGGCGGTAAAAATTTGGTGGCACAAATTTGTCTCAAGTTTTGTCCGGGTGGGTACCACCGTGCAATATCGCTAAAAACCCTCCATAGCAATTCAATCTCGGTTGGATTGTGTTCAGGGGTCAGCAAGTGTCTAGCCGGGCAGAGGTAGTGGTTGTCGCAGCACTAGTGGGACCAGTGGGTCTTGGCGTAGTCTAGTGGGGATGGCGCGGGGCGACGCGCCGAACAGGGAGACCTGTAGAAACGGTGGTGCCGCTGGCCGCCCGCGGTATAGTTCAGGGGCCCAACTGGGGTTAACCACCTTGGGAGGCTGCCTCACCAGGCCGCCCATAATCCTGATATGGTTCGTCGTGCCGGTTGGTGACCGGATTTGGGAGCCCGGCGACCATACTCGGGGGGGGGGTACGGGGGACCTTCCGTTCGGCGCGTCGGCTCTCGCCATGCCTCACATTCCTAGATAAAACCAATATCCCGCGCTTTGTCACACGGTGCTGCGGCAGCAATCACCTCTTTTTTCACGACTTCTCCCACCCAAACTCATGGCAGCCAAAACCTTGCTATTTGAGGTGGAGTCCACTAACATCTGTGGGCTCCATGCAAACCTCAACGCCCTCCACCAACACCTAGAGACGGCGAAACCTGCCATGTTTTTTCTAGCGGAGACTCAAATACACCGCCCTGATGACACGACCTACTTACTCTACCCTGGCTACGTTCTTGAAGAAAGTTTTCGTGCAAAAGCCGGGGTGTGCGTGTTTGTTGGGGCGGATGTTTGCTGTCGCCGTTTGCGCTGCCTAGAGGACCCACCCTTCTCTATCCTAGGCAACTCCGACCACTGCCTGGTCTGTTCCACGGTGCCTCTTATAGCGCCCCCACGACCCGTGCAGGGGAAGCGGCGTCTCTGGCACTACTCGTCAGCGGACTGGGATGGACTTCGTGACTATTTTGCGTCCATCCCGTGGGTTGAGCGCTGCTTTGAGGGTAAGAACCCATCGGATTGTGCTACTGCTGTCACAGGTGAGATCAGTCTAGGTATGGAATACTATATCTCATATACTGATATCACCGGTGACCGCGCGGTGCGCCCTTGGTTCGGGCGCGAGTGCGCGGAAGCTGTTGCACAAAAACAGTCTGCGAACCGCGCTTGGGTAGGGGCGGGCGTCACGCGCCATCCCAATCTGGGTCACTTCAAGGCGGCGTACAACAGAGCCACAAAGGTCTGCAAAAGGGCCTACGTCAGAGCGGATGCCCTGCGCATAGCGCGGCTTGGTCAAGAGCTAGTGATGCATCCCACGGGCAGCCGTGGCTACTGGCGACTGGCTAAAGCCGTGCAAGCCAACTTCTGTCAGTCTTCGCTGCCTCCACTGCGTAACCCTGATGGATCCCTATACCATGAGGCCCTCTGCCGTGCGAATGTCGTGCTGCTGCGGCGACCACAGCGCGCCATCGCGCAGAGGGCCGCACGGGCGTATCACACCGTCTCTTATGAGGCGGCGTGTTTGATTGCTGGCAGTATCCCCTGGGATCTCGAGGCTGGCGTCCTTAAGAGGGTTTACGAGGAGGGCGCCCTGATGCGGCGTGTTGCAGGAGGTCGGCCGCTTCCGGAGGAGATCGATCGCTGGAGACAGGAGGCTCGCGATGTTCTCTTCCGGAAGTGGGCCGATAGGCTGGCTACGAGTAGGAGTAGCTTGCTGCTTGTGGGGGCCGTACGGCCCGTCCTGCGTGAGTGGGTAGAACGGGGTCATGGGGCTCCCACGTATCACCTCACCCAACTTCTCACGGGTCATGGCTGCTTCGCCAAGTACCTGTAGGAGGTGGTGGGGGTGGAAGCGGAGCCCCGGTGCCGAAACTGCACCAGCGGCGACCCCGACACGGCACACCACACTTTGACCGTGTGTGACGCGTGGGGCGGTCAAAGAGCGGCCCTCACAAGCATCATTGGTGTGGACCTCTCGCTGTCGGCCGTAGTTTCAGCTATGGCCGGCAGCGAACAGTGTTGGGCCGCCGTCGCCTCGTTCGCTAGCGAGGTGATGGCGGCCAAGAGAGAGGCACTGCGGGAGCGGGAGCGAGCTGGGCTCACTCTTCCGCCCCGCAGGCCCCCGGCGAGGGGACGCCGGCGAACGCAATTCGCCCGCGTCCCCGAATGAGAGTGGCCACGGCCAGTGGGTCGGGGGACCCGCTGCCCCTATGCTGATGTGGCGGAATGCGCCCCTGTGTGTTCCTGGGGTGCATTCTTGAGGTGAAAAACCCCCACCATTCCGGCCTGATTGCCGGGATGGTGGGGTCTTAAGTAGCGGGCCTACCAAGGGCGCCCCTAGCCGAGTCGCGGTGAGCAGACTATCCCGCGGCTCGGATTAGGCGAAGGAGGAACACCGTGGTGGTTTAGTGGGTAGTCTGGCCTTTGTCCAAGGCCAGGAGTCCCACACGAAGCAAGCCCCCTGCCCCCGCGGGGGGTGAGCGAAGTGCGTAAAGGCATTCCACCACGTAACAAAAAAAAAAAAAAAATCCCTATCCCATGAGCCGCAAGAGAAGGCAAATCTGCTGGTTAATCTCTTTGCGGCCAACTCCCGAATCGATGATTGTGGTACGCAGCTACCGACACTACCCGACAGTGACCACGCAATGCCTGATATCCATATCAGGCAACGCGATGTCCGTGCAGTGCTGCAATCACTCGATGTCCGGAAAGCCAATGGTCCGGATGGTATTCCAGCGGTGGTTTTGCAAAAATGTGCAGCGGAGTTGTCTCCAATGCTTACGCGCCTGTACCAGCTGTCCTACAGTTTGGGTACAGTGATTTTGGCTTGGAAAGAGGCGAATGTTCAGCCGATTCCCAAGAAGGGGGATCGCTCAGAGCCTTCTCAGAGAACCTGGTTGAGTTCAATGCCAAGAAGACGCAGGCATGTGCGTTTACACCCACTCTTCAGAACACGCCACTGCCACAGCAGGACAATCTCAATATCCCAGGTATGGATGTTCGCTGCAACCTGAATAACAAAAAGAAAAAGTATCATCAAAACAGCCTCACGAAAACTCGGAATCCTGAACAGAGTGAGACGGTTTTTCACGCCGGAGCAGCGGTGTCTTCTATACAAGACACAAATTCGCTCCTGTGTGGAATACTGCTCGCATCTCTGGGATGGTTCAGCAAAGTACTTACTAGATGCTCTCGACAGGTTGCAGCGACGTGCGGTCCGCATCATTGGGAATCCCGAGGTCACGAACACCCTAGAACCTTTACAGATGCGTAGAGATGTTGCGTCCATGGCTGTATTTTACCGTCTGTACCATGGTGAGTGTTCTGATGAGCTCTTCCAATTAGTCCCACCCAATCAAATATCCGATTAAGAACCAAGTGGTTCGGAGACTTTCTTTGCCGCACCACCAAGACCTGGAATTCATTACCAGCACACGTGTTTCCTTCTTCCTAGAGTCCCGGGTCTTTTAGCGGGTCGTGAAATTGCATCTGATGATGCCGCCAAGCTGAGTGCCATCGTTGTAACATTACTTAGTGTCTGTAATGATGACCCTCTTTCCTGCAACTTTCCCTTTAGCTTACCATCAGGCGAGGTGAAGTAAAGCTGGCGTGTCCTAGATAAAAAAAATGTTAGGCAGAGGTTTGCGTTGCGAACCAACCTTCGTTGCTAATCCAACACCTTAATTACGCGACTATTGTTATTACTAAGCATCCCTCAATTAGTAGATAAATATATCACATCGCCAAGACACACATTACGAATATATGAGATATCTAATAAAAAATGTAACAGCGAATCAACTAAATTTAGAGCATTACCTACTGGCGAGCAGGGTCTGCGAGCACTTATATTATAGGTTAGCCGGTCTGTCTAATATGCTGCTAACCCATACTTGCACTGGATTGCTGGCTAGTAGCCAACTCTTGCTTACTTAATAAAATCTTTCACAGATATAAGAACTATTCACAGATAGAAATGACAACAGCTGGCACCTATAAACATAGAGATCAAAAGGTCAAATAACGATTGGGTGTTGCTGTGCCGAAATCTGTTTCTGTGAAATTGAATAAATAGGTACCAAGTAGTTTTTTTACGCGAATGTAACTAACTGAAATTTATTTTATGTTCTTTTTTGTGTACTTAGGTACTTACTACTGCTACTAGGTACATTTTTAAAAGAATATTAGCATTGAAATTACTAGTATTCCCTCTAACCCTCTCCAAGTAAGCAAAATTACTTGTGCTAGGAGTGGGTTCACGTCGCTAGTATAATGGCCAGGGTTTTAACCCTGGACCTCTCGATCGTTAGGCCGACTCCCTTATTATCGGAGTCGGTGGGGAGGTTATGTCGGACTTGAACCGACTAAAACGCATGCCGTTTGAGGGACGTTGGTTGCCGGAGGGATCTCCCTGATGGAGGATGGAGAAAGAGCCAACGTCCGAGTGCCATCACTGTGACGCGAGCGAGGACTCAGGTCCGCACACGCTCACCGAGTGTCCGGCGTGGGAGACGCCGAGGCGGGAGCTTGTGGCGGCCCTGGGAGTGAGGGTTCTCACGCTCTCCACCTTGCTCGCGGCGATGGTCCGCTGCGCGGATGCGTGGGCGGCCGGCGCCTCCTTCTGCGAGCAAGTAATGCTCGTGAAGGAGGAGGCGGGGCGGGAGCGGCAGCGGGAGCAACGAAGGATCGCAAGACAAGCTGCCCGCGTACGAAGGCAACTCGTGCGTCGGAGGTCGATGAACGACCTCCGCCCCCCATGAGCGCCGGCCTGGGGGTGACAGGTGGAGCCGCCTGTCACCCTGGCAGAAGCAGGCCGCGGCGGTGGCGCGCCTGGCGCGCCTCCCCGTTTCCGGGGACGGGTTGGGGACTCTGTAGTCCCCACACCCGAGAAGAGGGCCAGATCGTGAGAGATGGCCCTGGGTCGGCCGGGGTGCGAGGGATATGCCTGTCAACCTCACCTTCGGCAACCAAAGCGACCCACAGGCGGCGTGCGTTTTAGTCGGTTCGAGTCCGACATAACCTCCTCAACCGGCTCCGGTGGGGAGGTAAAAAAAAAAAAAGACCGTAGTAGATTTGCCACTTGGATAGCAGACAAGCATATGGTTCACTTGATGGGAAGCAGTTACCGCAGCATATAGAGGTTACCACCTGTCTACAGAAAATAAGTGTTCTATCTAGGTGGCACTGAACAAGTTTAATCCTACTAAACCTTCTGTATTACAAGAGTAGCATTATTTTGTTTTTATTCTTTTAATGTTTTGAATTTCTTATGAATAAATAAAATAAATCTCCAATTCGGTGTCGGTCATTAAAAACGCGCGTAGTTACGTTACGATTGGCCAATCAAGCCGAATAAGGCACTAGTCGTAAGAAAGAACTACGTTGACTAAAGACACTAATTATGATTTGCTTGTCAAAGTAGGTCATGCCTTACAACATAATACCACAGAACACACATATAATACATGAGACAACCCCACAGACAAAATCATCGGTCTAATAACCAGGATTACAAAGGAAATCCTAGAGATAGATCTCTGTTGATTGTAATAGTTAGTTAATTCATAAAGGAGCTTATCATGATTATTGAATATTGTAGATATATGACAGCCTTGGATAATCGGACGTGATTAAAATGTGCGACATAGGCCTCTCTCAAGGTACACCATTGCTCCCGATTCTCCTTCTTCCACATCCAGTATATGATCCTATTATTTAATTTATAGATAAAGAAAATTACAAAGAATAACTTAAGAGATATCGCAATTTGAAAATTTAACGCAAAGTAACAAATTCAAGCAGAAATGCCGATCAAAATCATGCCATTTTATCTATATACATTTGAATTAATTCTTAAACAAATAAATTATTTTGAATTAAAAAAAAATAGATTGTCTGTAAATAAACTCAAAGACTTCTAGTGGTCTATCACTCAATTCGCAATATAGACCGACGATGAACTCTGTGGCATAGCGGTAGAACGTTCATCTCACTGTTACTAAAAATCCAGATCGGTCAACATAGGAGATACGGTTTTACCTTTAAATACAACTTCATAGGACATAGTGCGACCGTATCTCTTTTGTGGACTGTACTGTACCTCAAGTCTCAACGCAAGAGTTGTTATTCCACTATTAGAACTCTAGAATATTAATGTGTGTTAGACTCACCTGCAAGTCAGTGCACCTGTTGAGTGACGGTTGAGGTTCTGACTCAGGCTTTCCTCTAGAGGATTGGGAGGTCAGATGGCAGCCTTATTTCCGAGGTGTCAAGTGAGACGGCTTCTCACTTATGGTACGATACTGATACAAACACACATATAGATAAATGTATATTTAGATACACAATAGTTGGTGCATCGTCATAAATATTTACTGTATGTAAAACTATATTTAAACAATGTTTATTAATGTAACCGAACAGTCAGGACAAAGGGCGTACTACATGAATTATAAGTTAATTTATGTATAGAAAATATACTAGTCTTGTAAACGCCGGTAGCTTAGTGGTTAAGCAGTCGACCCTACAATCGAGAGGTTCCAGGTTCGTAATATCTTCTAGAATATTAATAATTTCATAATCATCATCAATGCGCCAATCCCGGTTGCATAGAAATGCACTTTGGAGCCCGTGCACCACTATACCCCCTTTTCGTCTGAATTGGTTTATCTTGACATTTATAGGAACGACAGCCATCTAACGCCCCGCCCTCGAAGGGACAGCCTGCGTTAGTGATCATAGTTTAGTATATTACTTATGTTGTTGAGCGCGGCTCTGCCCTCGTGGTTATTTTATTCCCTTCTCTCTGCCCATGGGAACCAAGACTAAAGACAAAAAGTAGCTTCTGTCTAATTTATCCCTGTATCAAATTTCAATCATCCATTCAGCCGTTTGAACTAGCTTAAAACAACAATTCCAACATCGGGTCATCCTAACATCTTCACAAACTTTTTTTATAATGTATACAATAGGATTCATATATATTTATCGATTAGTTTTTTAAAAGTCGTTTCTATAATGATGATAAATACGGACAGTTCATTAACCCGCAGATATTTAAAAGGCACCAACCTATTAGGTGAAAAGAGAATTATTCCACAATGAACATTATTTCCAAACAACAAACAAGATGAAGATAAATTAGCGGAGGCTGCTTGTGGGTTCTCGGCCAAGCGATTTAGTTACAAAAGCCTTTTATAAAACCCTCTAGCGCCATCTCTCTCTAATCCACCCACAAAAGGAGACCGTAGATTGGGCGCGTAACTTTTTCAAAACAAATTTACATATTTCGTGGAGCGTTGTGATTGATCATGTCAACGGTAGGCCGCTGGTAACAAACCTGCGGTTTTGCTATTATGGGAAGAGTGATGAGTTTAGTTAGAGCATACCATGTACACACTAGAGATTGAAGGCATACATTTTTGATATCTTGTATATTACCTTAAATCTCCCAGAATTTGATGTCCCAGAGTTTTGTTTCAGCCTAGAGAAGTGCGTCGATGCTGTAGACGAATCTGTTAAGGATTGCTGGTACAAGATTCAGGTAGCTATTTTTTAAGCGGTTAAGATGCTGTTCGGCATGTCTAAGGGTGGACGCAAGTCTGATAAGGACACTTGGTGATGGAACGACACAGTCTTCCTCTAGGATATTAGGTTAAAAAAAGCCCACTGTTAAATATCTAACTCTGCCGAAGACAGCGATGCGTGCAGAGATTAGGGTCAGAGGCGCGAACTTAACGCCCCTGGCGTTGCATACGGCCATAGACCAAGGTACCATGTTGTACCGTGTTATATTATTCATGATATTTCACCGCTGTTGCTGCTGCTGGGGAGATTCTCATCACCTGCTATTTTTAGTAGGTCACTTGTACAATTACCTAGTGAGAAACTGACCCGCACTTTTTCGTATTCTAAGGACTTCGCACCGGGCTTCATACCATCTACTATGGTCATGAGGCACACCAGTGGAGACCCTGGCTCGTCGACACCATCACTAGCTCACATCGGACCGAACATCGCCATGGCAGAATATTTTATGCGAACATCCTTTACAAAAATGTAATGTACCTTATTATAACTATAATTATAATCAATCGACATCAAATATTTTATTTCTCATGTCTCAGTAGCTAGCCAGACAACATTATATCCTATTACTTTTTACAGACTCCAAGTCACTTTGATTTAACTTACATCATACCTACTGTAAAACTTTTAATCATTACCTAATTGACTCCCGGATCCGACAGTAGATGGCCCCATTTTTCAATAAGCGTCTATATGTTAACACAAGCTAAAACTTTTTTCGCGTGTCTCGTTTGCAAACAGCAGTAGTTACGAATTTTATGAATAGATGGAAAGTTGGGAGGTCCATATTTTCTGAGTTAGCAAAACGTAGCAAAACGTTCTGTAACCAAAACACGAATGTGCAAGCCACAAACGAATTAGGTTAGCAGGGCACACTAACGAAGTTAAAGTCAGCGTAATGTGGACGAGTATTATACTTCACATTTACACGTGTCAGAACTGGTGAGGTTTATAACTGGAGGCCTACCATGAAACGTACATCCGAATTTGGGGATTTAATTTTTTGGCAATGGTACCATGAACCGGATTTGTCATGGCACGTGACTTTTTCACGTAATACACGAACATGACCGGATGCTTGGTATTCGCTCGAATTATGGGCTAAATCAAATCAGGTAAGCTGGTCGAGATTTTGGTGTCGGTTTTCTTCTCGGTATTGAGAGGGCAGCAGTCCTGACCCCGGGCTCTTAAGCGCAAACTTGAATGAAGAATAAGATCACAAATTAGTGCCATCGGAATGACGATGATTTACCTTATTATCAGTACAAGAACCTTTAATTATCTTGTGCTAATGCCTTTACCGAATCAAACAGTAAAAATAAAATTTCATTACAATTCGACTGTACGAATTGAGCATAGACGTGTTTAATTTATTTTCATACTTATGAGATGAAGCTTACAAGAGCTCCCAAAAAAGAACGTAATGAAATATTATTGTTACCGTAAACAATCTTAAAATATGCAAATTACGTTCTGAAGCACCGTGAGAGGATAAGTAAAATATAAGCTGCGTACATTACCATAAACGGAATTGTGTAAAGTCTGAATGAAAACTTTGTTTACATATTTAAGTATTACCTTGAACTGTGCTAAATGTCGCCTAAAATAATTGTCATAATTATCCGAGTGCCAATCTTGGGCCCTTCAAAAGCTTACACTTTCGAACACGACTTGCAGATGAGGTTTTGGGGCATGCTGAAGATCTTGTCAAGATAGATAGATAGATAGATAGATAGGTAATTCTTTATTGTACACCAATAGATTACAGTAAAACTTGTAGTTAGCATGCATACAGTTTAATGTACAATACGTGGCTTTATCGCTGGAAGCGATTTCTTCCAGGCAACCTTGGGATGGACAGTAGTGTAATAAAGCAAAAGATTTGGTGTAGTTAGCAAATAAACTAGAAACAAGACCCACACATACCCATTACTGTCTCCCAAAATGATAATTATCCAAAAAATTATAAACACGATCTAACACGCGTAAGTTACATGTTTTATTTGTGTAAATAGTATTGTATGCTAGTCGTAATTCGTAAAATCTTGCCACTAAGTGGAAATAATAACAAGCGGTTTTCTTGAAAACCTAAGTTAGTAAAAGGAATCCAGGTACTTTCATATTTAGATAGAAATTGTATTATAAACAACAACACTGAGATAATGATGATGATAGACAATAACACATACCTAATATGCCACTTTTTCTCCTGAAGTAGGTTCATGTATTCTCAAATAGAACCAACACAAACACGTTACATTCACACATATACCATACACAAATACACACATACAAACACTCACACATGAGCGCACCAAACACGCTAATTTCCAATTTCTATTCTATTCTTGATACATTAAAATAATATTTTGTATAGCAGTTGAAACGGATTAATAATTTAAAGAAAATGTACCTAATTATAGATCAAATACCTAATGAACTACTATTGTATTATGTATTTGGATAAGAGCAGAGTGTGGTCTTCTGACACAGGAATTTTTATACTTAAAAGAAGTCCTCAACAAATATTTTTTAGTAAAAGTTTATTGGTGAAGAAATAAAGATTATTGAATAAAATAAATATAAATGTGGGTCGCGGGGAATCTTTACTAATATTATAAAGCTGAAGACTTTGTTTGAACGCGCTAATCTCAGGAAATGCTGGTTCGAATTGAAAAATTCTTTAATATTGAAAAATTCTTTATACTGTTGATTGATGGCACTTGGTGGAATTTGTTGTTACACATATTGATAACTCACTTGTACTTACCACATAATTAAAAGTAATGTGGCAAAGAACAAGTGAGTTATCAATATGTATTGAATAGTCGTTTTATCAACGAAGGTTTTAGGCATATATATCATCACGCTACTAAAATGACAAAAAATCCGGCTAATTTCTCAAACATCAATAATTCGAATATGTCATAGGTGAAGCTGGGGCGGGTCATTAGTGGTAAATATCCCCACAGGCGGAGACGCGCGTAGTAGTTCTATGAAAATATATTTCAAGATACTACGTGCTTCACGAACAACAATTTCAGTTTTTTGTATCTACATCAGTAGGAACCAACCGCAAATTCGTAATTGGAGTTTTTGAAACGCATTTTATTGTTGAAAAGATTTTATGTTTCGGCACGTTCTTGTTTCAAGGGAATGTGTTTGGGGTAACGGAGAAAAATTAAATTAGCCGGCTCACGAGGGTTGTTTGAGCATGTTCACAGCGGGGGGATACATGCGCAATATTTCTTTTAGTTACACATCCGTTGGGGGGAGACTTTGAAAATTGGCAATTTTCTTTCGTTATCTGAGGGACAGTAATGTCGGTTTTCAAGGAAGAATGGGAGTTAATTTCTTAATGAAAGCTAAATCTCTTTGATATGTAGCAGTGAATTTATCTATAAATCAATGGTTCCTTATCTAATGCAGTTTGTGTTTATTACATTTAAGGTTTAGTTGTACGTGACTCATGTACGAGAATGATTGCTACTTGTCGTTACTACTTTTTTTAAATTATTTATATTTGAATTTTTGGAGAGTAATTTACTTAACAAGTAATAAAACAGCTAAGTTATTCCTGAACTTTTGGATGTAACTGTGAAATAACTTTGAAATTCTTGTTTTTAGTCGGCTTATAAGAGTTTTTACAATTATCGCAGTTTTTATAGCATCGAATTAAAGTAAGTACTATTAGACTAAGTGATAATTCACTAGATGGGAATTCCTCTTTCCAAAGTCAGAATATAAATATATTCTACGATAAATTTTTGATGTTCTGAAGCACCAATATCATATTTATGAAACGTTTACGAGTGCCGTTTAGTTATTGCCGTCCTTCGATTTTGTTCCCCTTTTCCATAGATTCAAGGCATACTCAGCGTATTAGAAAATAAGCTCTTCTCTAATTCCAAATTGCTTTGAGTAATTGCAATAAAATGTCTTGCTCGCAATAAAATTTTGTGTATGTACCTAATATTATAAATCTATATTATACTTTGTATGATTTGAGTTGATATGGTCATTCACATTAATAGCGAAAATAATTAATATGGTAAATATCCCGGCGAGTTTATATATTGTCTCTCAGTACATAGAAAACAGCCGAACGAATGCAAATATACATATTCATGAATACAAATATTTGCAATGAGCGGGAATCAATCCACTGACCTCTGATTTGGCAGTCGAAAACTCTATCACTACTCTGTAGGCCATCGGAAGTGAATGTCTTTTTCCATGTGAATTTGATTACTTTGTAACTGATTTCTCTTCGTTCATTACATTCTTACAATCTATATGAGATGAAAGTTCAGCCACCAATATTGTATTACTTGTAAAGCTGTAGAATTTGAATCGAGTAAATAAACCACCTTCTATAGGACTTTTCAGGTACCTATGTTGCTATGATAGAATTTTGTTGCATAACGTGCGTAAGATTGAGAGAGAAATCATCATTATCTTTACAGTCAATTGCCAGTTGCGCATCAAGCTTGCACTTTGGAGCCTGAGACCCACTTATTATTTTTGATTGGTACCTACGGGCTATTCTAGGATCGACTGCCGCCTGACCTCGCAGTCCCGAGAGGAAAACCAGCACCAGAGCATCATCCGTTGTTTAGCAGGTGCACTAAATGGTTGGTTTGTGTCCTTTACACCTTGAGATTGAGAGAGAACGATAGCCAGTAGGGAGAGAGAAGGAGGAGAGATTAATCAATCAATTAATTTAATGCGGCAATATGTTTAAGTACATAGGTATTATAATAATGTTTGTCCAGCATATTTCGCCGTTTTTAGAAGCAGATAGCGGATAGAATGAGAAACTAAATTACGATTGCAGAAAATGAGAGGAAATATTAGTTATTTGTTATGAATAGCCTCATTTTACTTTTCTTCCCTCACCCCTCTTGTATTATTTATAACACAAACGTTATGTGTTTTTAAAAATAAACCAGTGTACTGCGGTGGAAAGTACCAGGGACACAGAAGGCGGAAGGAGACCTCATTGAGATCGTATCGGCGTCGGAAGAGGGGGACTGATTTATGTTGTTTTTAATGATCACTTTGCACGAGGATTGATGAGCAATTGTACGTTGATGAGGGCTAGAATGGAACGTGATGTGAAAATTGCAACGTCATCAGATGAAATAAATACTTGTGGTATAGGCAATTGGGGTGTTTGTGGGCTGTTAGAGCCACTTCGAGTAGACAGATAGGCTGGTGTCAGACAGGCAGACGGCGGCGTCTTAGTAATATGGTTCCGAATTTTACCCTTTGAATTCGAAACCCTAAAAATGAGTAATACTTTTTACAATTTCTATCTCTATTTTAAGCCTGTAACCTGCTGATTAACGAACCAGGTATATACGCTGACTTTTCTCTAGGGTTGAACGGTCAGACAGTAGTCACTCTCTTAAAAGCCGCATAAACTTTATCTAAAAGAAGAAAAAGTACAAGCTGACTTTGGACTTAAAAACCTCTGACGCGCTCAAGAAACCACGCTAAGATCATTATCTTAGATCGTTATATATATATGATGAGTATTAACCGTGGTAGCCTAGTGGTATGAGTGATGGACTGCTGAGACGAGGTCTCGGGTTCGATCAAAGGTTTTACCATGGCACACACCAATGACTTTTCGATACTTTTCGAAGTTATATGTATATTTATCGTAGGTTTATAAGTGCCCGGTTAATGGCAATAAACTCGCCACCTATTACATTGGGACCTAAACATAAACTGGCGAAATGCGGGTGCTAGCACCTCTGCCTACTCCTTCTGGGATTATACGCGTGATTTTATGTTATGTTATTTTAATAATACAACACTTCCATTGGTTTTATCAATATAAGCAGCAAAACTTAATATGACTACATTGGTTAAGTAACTACGGCACGATATTAAGTCCACAAATCACGTACCGAAACAAATTGTTATCGAACGAGACAGCCGGCCAGTGGGTTCAGCACATTGGGCCCTGATTGTCGGGTTTTCCCCAATTCGTACCCTACATCTATGAAAAGTCCCTTGTTATTGCTATCGATTTCTGTTTCGCCTTGGAAGGCGAAATAGAAACAATTAAATAAAATACGAGTACTAATCTATACTTATTATAATATTATAAAGCTGCAGAGTTTGTTTGTTCGTTTGTTTGTTCGTTTGTTTGTTCGTTTGTTTGTTTGAACGCGCTAATCTCTGGAACTACTGGTCCGATTTCAATGATTCTTTCAGTGTTGGGTAGCCCATTTATCGAGGAAGGTTTTAGGCTATATATCGTCACGCTACTACTTAAGGGAGCGGAGCGTTGATAATAAATGTTAACAAATCCGGCAATTTTTCATACCTATTTTGAAGACTAAAACATACGGGGTCAAAGGGATATGAAGCTTCAAAATATACCCCGAGCGAAGCTGGGGTGGGTCTGCTAGTAAAATATATTTACACAAACATATATAATATAATTTTACACAAACATATTATACACAAACATATTATACACCGCATTATTAGATCCAAGCTAAGCAAAGCTTAAATGGGATCTAGATTGCGGATGAATATACTTGTACATTTTTTTGCAAATACAATAGAATCCGTTTATTATGACTCCGCTAATATTGACCAACCGCTTATTATGACGTAATCACATAGCGAAGTTTGGTTTTCATATAAAATTCTTTATAACTAAGTCGGGTATACATACATACATATAATCACGACTTTATCCCCGGAGGGTTAGGCAGAGATGATATAACACCCACATTTCACCAATCATTGAATTCGGTCCCACGTAATATGGGGTGAGCCTATTGCCGTCTTCTGGGAACTATTGTTGACTCAAGCCATGCTTCTGAGGCTGATTCGGGTATAATGACTTGTCTTAGTCGGATATTATGACATTCCGGTTAATAATGACCCATTTTTAATAAAATTCGTCCGGTTATAACGACGGACATGATTCCTAACACCTTCGGCAGTGTTCGAAAGAGTCACACATTTTCGTAAACTTAATTACCCTAACTCAGTTTATAATTATAATATCAGGAGAATGAAATATTTTTAATATTATTTATGAATCTTGATACAATTGTGGCTATATAAAGGGTGTAAGCAACTACGAATATTCAAAGAAAAAAGGTAACCAACGAAATTATAAATACATGACCAAAAAGTGATTTTCTTGTAAACTGTCAGTATCGTTTACGCTCTTTAGCATTTAAACCAATATGACGAGTAGTGTCCATACAAGGTGAGATGTTCCTCCGACACAAAGGGTAGAAAGGTCCTTTGTATAGACAAGGTGAGTTCTAGCAACCTGCGGTCAAAATGTTGATATTGGGATGTTCTATATCCATTGGTGCGAGAACTCTCATTGTGCGATGCAGAATAGGTTCCATACATGTTCAGTTTATTATCGGTAGATGGCGTTGGATACATAATATGGCGAAATCTTAGACTATATGTACCTATCGCCATGTATCCAATACCAAAAAACGGGAAAGAAACCATCTCTAACAAATTTTAATAGATATATAACAGCAATTTTTATAGGTATATAACAACAATTTTAATAGGTATATACGAATATATAACAGCTTCTGCTACGCATGGGGCGTGGGTTCGATTTCCGCTCAGTGCTTATATTTTTTTGCATGAATATGTCTATTTGCATTAGTCTGGGTCTTTCTATTTATGACACGACAGTATTTATGTCCAATTGAGTAGTCCGACTGGAGGAGTACCTCCACCCTATAGAATACCGCGGTCATAGCTCACTGGAGAGTTTATGTGCTGCCTGTGGGAAAATCAAAGGCTTGTCATGATTGTGTCTTCTTCACTGACGGCAAAGAAACTCTCTGTGCTTACAGGGTCTGCAGCGCCAAAGAGACTCCTCTGCTGTTGCCCACGACCATAGGCCACGGTAATCACTTGCCTGCCACCGAAGTGGTTCAAAAAAGTATGTATTTACAATAACCTAAGTATGTTTATCAGCATTCTAGATTCCATAACACAAGCTAGATAAGCTATGCTTAGTATGGGTCTAGATAGCGTTGTGTAGAATGTTGTAGAATATCTTTTTATTTATTTTATACATACAATTACGCCTGTGAATCCCCGAAGTGCTAGGTAGAGTTGTTTTAACTATTAACACTCGCATTTCGCCAACTATGATTTTCGGTCCCTATTACATAACTATGCGTAATAGGTGGTGAACCTAATGCTGCCATTCGGGCACTTTTTCGTGGGCCTCACTGACGGAAGAAGAACAACCCTATCCCTTAGTCGCTTTCTACGACACGCACGCTATGAGATGGGATGGGATAGCCCCCTATTCAACTCCTCTAATTGTTTGGTAGAATTTTTGCGGTAAGTAAACTTTTCACATAGTTATTTATTACTCTTTAGATAATATTACACAATATACCTATGAAATATTATCATTACAAATTTTATTTTGAATAGAAAAATTGATTAGGAATAAATTGTAGAAATCTTAGTTGTATGTTGTACAATGTAAATGATTTTAAGGTATAAGAATTTATAAAAATTGAAGCTCAGTGATTTTGTGTGTTCATTCACAAACAATCTTACCCGACCCTGTACCCTTTGAAACATCAAAGCGATATTTTTCTGGTAAATAATTTCCGCTCTGTCGACGTAAAGTCGTATTTTTTTCATCTTTATTTATGTTCCGTGAAATCTTAATGTTTTTTTTCTGCCAAAGAATGAACGTAAGTTGTCTATTAAGAGCATTATGACTTGGTTATCTATATATATTCTCAGAGTACCTACGTAGTTTAGTTGTTTGTTTGAGCGTCATATTATCTTTTGCTATTGTGAACGGAAGCGAATAAAACTCTTATCGTATTTCATATTATGTCACGATTGTTATGTACACATGATAGAACTTCTTATAACTTATATTACATGAAACAATATCATTTATTAGATAAATTTTCGGATTATGTGTAGTCTTCTAATGAAATAAGAAAAGTAAAAGTAGGATGATGAAACAGTAGGCATGATTTCACACCGTTTGTCAAATTGTGAGAACAATTCTCTCTTATATACCTTCTCCCCTTCTTTCTGCAAGTTACAAGATACGAGTGTTAGGTACCGATATTGTTGCCAGAACAGTAAAAGTTACGAAAGTTTTGCGAGAAATCACACTAAATACAGCTAGTTTCTCTAGATATAAAGTGGAAAATGAATACATTGAAAATGCTTCAAAATATGTCATTTTTTATCCATCGTTTCATGTTCTAAACATATGTCAAAAAGATTTCTGTATTACTTAACGTATATACCTAACATTTTTATTGTTTTACCTACCTACATTTTTATTGCTTCTTATCACAATAAAATAGGTCCTCTGAAAATAGAGGTAAAGAATGTTTAAAGGCCGCGGTTATACTTATATGTAGTGGGGATGAATATATTATTGACTTTGTTTCTAATCCATTAGCGTGAAACAATTGTGTCATTTCCCAAATGCCTCGTAGTTTAGGAGTGACAGATTGTGTGACTTGCTGTTGTGAAGTTTTAACGGTTCATTTATAATCCGGACACATGGTATTACATTTACGGAAGTGGTATTTTGGTCTTTCATAATGCTGTAGGTGAAGAAGACCATTAATCAAATTCGTGATAAATTAAAGGGTAAATAATATTTTTGAATTTTAAATGCTCTTAAATAAAAAAGATCCAAATATTTTTTAATGTTTAATATCAGAGCAAAGTGGTTCGAGATTTATTTTCCAAGTGAGGTCGTAAATTGTATTATTGGTCTGATAATGTAACATAATAGATTTAATTAAACATAATATATCTAAAGTAGTTAGTTACATAGTGTAGATCAAATCTTAATTTATATAACTGAACTCTACTTAATACGATTTGTACAATATGTAAGATATAAATAAATATTTTTTCTAGTGTCAGTCTAAAGCCGCCTTTCCACGGCCCGCGATTTCACGGACGTGTGTGACGGGATATGACGGACTATGCACCGTGGAGTAGAATGGGTCCCGTCTGTGATAGTGCAGACATGTTTGTCATAGCAACTAATTCCGTGTCCGTGAAATATCTTACCTTAATTGTGTGTTCTATCTCGATATCCTACATTAACCACCTGATATATTGCCTCAAAGGAAAGATTGCTTGGGCGACTCATGGATGTATTTCAATGTTTAAGTTTACAGAATATTGAATCATGCATGTTCTGCGTAAAAACAAATATCAAAAATGATAAACGCTTGCCTCGTACAACGGTTAATTGACTTCGATGCTATTAAACTGGCAGCCGGTATATTTTTCGTCCATTACAGGCGCGTGGCATTCCAACATGTCAGTGGGTAATTTGCGGGGCCGTTCCGAGGTCACCGATAAATCTTCATTACCAGTCGCGGATAGCCGTCATGTTCATGCCTTGTAAAGATTTCGAACGCACTCCGCGATACAACGCTCTTGTTTTCAATTGAGGTGATTGCTCTACTGATTTGGTTGGAGGAAGTACGAGTCTTCCTTTGGTTTCCTCTATGAGTCAGAAGACAGCATGCAAATATGCATTTTATTGTATTAGATTTATGCAATCCCACAACATTTTACACTCGCTATCTAGACCCATGGTAAGTATAGCTTAACTAGCGTATGTTGTGGAATCTAGAATGCGGATAAATATATTTAGATACTTTTTTTGTAAATACATACTTATTATACATAGTAACACCCAGACCAATACAAATATACGTATTCATGCATACAAATATTTGCACTGAGCGGGAATCGAATGTGTGCACATTGCGTAGCAATCGAACGTTCTACCGCTACGCTAATATTATAACAATATATTTTTTTAAAGTATACTTTATCATAGGAAGTTAGTAATATGTAACAAGCCTTTTACTCATAAAATTGCAATAACTTTCAACATCATTTATCATACACATGGGGTGATTACATAATCTACAATTCAGCCTATGCCAATTTAATCATAGAACAATATTTATTGTTTATTTATTTATTCCTTTATTTGCATAATACAGTCATAATAAGTGGGTCGATAAAAATAAAATAAGTACTATGTATTATCACCAGTAATGACATGCCAATATTACATTATTCTATTCGTCGTTTGTGATAGTGTGAATAGAAAGTTTTATAAGACGTGGTTTATACTAGTGACAATTCTGTACAGTCAGCACCAGATCTATGTTGACGAACGAAGTACTCAAAATGATCTTTTGGTTTTCCCCCTTCCTGTCGACTAATTGTTCTGATATTCGGTACACTCCTTTAGTTCGGACAATAATACAATTTAATTCAATAAAACAGTTTGATTTGCTCTTAATACCTTAGTTTTAAGAGACTTTGTTGTCAAATTCGCTTTTTTTACGTGCGCAAAATCCTCACGGATTTCCCACACCGGAGCCGGTGGAAGAGGTTATGTCGGACTCGAACCGACCATAACGCACGCCGCCTGTGGGTTGTTTTTGGTTGCCGAAGGTGAGGTTGACAGGCATATCCCTCGCACCCCGGTCGACCCAAGGCCATCTCTTACGATCTGGCCCTCTTCTAGGGTGTGGGGACTACAGACTCCCCAACTCGTCCCCGGAAACGGGGAGGCGCGCGAGACGCGCCGCCGCCGCGGCCTGCTTCTGCCAGGATAACAAGCGGCTCCACCTGTCACCCCCAGGCCTGCGCTCATGGGGGGCGGAGGTCGTTCATCGATCTCCGACGCTCGAGTTGCATTCGTACGCGGGCAGCTTGGCTTGCGATCCTTCGTCGCTCCCGCTGCCGCTATTAGCTTTGACGCTGACTTTGCTTGATTTTTATTGTAACAGGACTAAGTAGATATTTTCTCAGAAGGAATCTATTTAGGTACCTGTATCTACCATGTTCGTATTAATTCCTGTTAGCATTACAGTACAATATCTGACCTGGATACCAGGAAGCATATTTACTAGTCTATTATCATGAATGTAACTGGAGTATTTAGTCTGGTACGCTATAACGAACGTCCATGTTTGCGGGATTTGCTTCAGACATGCAATACTTAGTCTAAACTTCAATATTTCAGTGCAGCTTGTCTGTTCGTGTCAGATATTGTGGCGAAATTTGAATATTTAGAGCGTTAGGTATTGTGTTTGGGTTTACAAGCTCACGAAACAAGGCTTTTGAGCTCAATGAAGGAAATTACAAGGTACGTAACATTTGGTATTTAAATTATTTAGTATGCAACCTAAAGTAATGTTTAAAGTTTTAAAAGATAACTTTTCTTCTTTTATTTCGGTGGCGTGTAGAATTTTACATACATATCTACATAAATATATTAAATATATTTATATATATGTATATATAGTCACGCCTTTATCCTCGGAGGGTTAGGCAGAGGTGAATTAACGCCCACATTTCACCAATAATTGTATTCGGTCCCACGTAATAGGGGGTGAGCCTATTGCCGTATTCCGGGCACTATAGTTCTTCTTCTTCTCGTGTCAATGATTCATTGTTGGTGCTAAATTGTGTGGAACTATTGTTGACTCGAGTCATGTATCTGAGGCTGAGTCTGGACTGTATATATCTGTCTGATATTAAAAAACCCAATTTCTTAGTCGCCTTGTACGACACCGCATGGAAAGAGATGAGAGAGACGGACGACCTGAAATAGGTGGCTGGGACAGATTGGACGCGGAAAGCAGAGGATCGGAAAAATTGACGCACATTGGGAGAGGCCTATGTCCAGCAGTGGACTGGTGTGGGCTAATTGATTGATTGACCCGTATATTATTTGAAAACGATATATTACCGGCATGGGTGCAACGGGAGTTCGAATGTGTGTCACGACTGAAACCGGCATCTGAAGACCTGAGATTGCTCTTGCGGTTTTACTGAGTCCAAGTACGGCACAACCACCATCGTGGGCCATCGGGGTTGGTCTCCGAGGGAAATTCCGCACGAAAAGAAAGTTTACATGATCAAAAATCAACGCGGTCGGAGCACCTAGTTAATTATAAACATAGATCACAGCATGGACACGAATTAAGCAGGTTTAACTAATGGTATCTCTTTTTTACTTAGGTGACAGTTTACTAATAGAAAACTTTGATTGCTACCTTATAAAGAAAATAATAATCCAAATCATTACAGTACCTATAATCTGACAACCAATTACTATTTTCACGTTAGCAACTTTAACCTAATTCTACTATTAAATCACATTAATTTAAAAAGCAAAAGTAAGTTTTCTAATAGCAGAACCTGTCACCGCTAGGAACGCGAATCGTGATGGGAACTCATTAAAAACTGTCAGTTGGTTGAGGACGAGCAGTTAAAGCCGGGCGAAATATAGATATCTATACATACTTTGGATAATTTTAAATGCAGGATGAGTAATTAGTGAAGCTAATGACTTAATAGAAATATACATCGGAAAATGTGAGCATAGGTGCTGAAAGCAATAGAAATGCCGCAACTGTATCAGTGTAAATAGAATATTGCATCATAGAGGCAGGACACGGCCGTATTGATAGGAGGTAGGACACAGCGGTATATCTGTCAAATTGAGCAGTCCGACTGGGGAAGTACCTCCACCCTACAGAATACCGCGGCCATAATAATCTCGTATTGTGTTCCCGGCGGTGAGTAGGGTAGCCAGAGGACACACTGGAGAGATTTTGTACTGTCAGTGGAAAGACCAAAAGCTTGGCCGGCTTTGTCTTTTACAATGACGGCACAGAAACTCTTGTGTTTACAGGGTTGGCAGCGCGAGTCCATAGACATCCATAGGTGGGCCGTGTGCTTGTCTGCTAACCAAGTGGTTTAAAAAAATCGCAATTTGATCCTTAATGGATAACACATTAAATGACTATATGGTATCTATATACCATAGTTATTATATAGCAGCATAAGCTGCCGATAATATAATGTTAAATTGAAAAAATTCAACATCCACGTTTAGGTACCGTTATAAAAGTCGACTTATCCGTTTGACATTTTTAGGAAATGTTAGCATACTATAGTAGTTTCAACTATTCATTCTATTAATGTTTTATTATCTCGATTGTACGGAATATGATATTCGTTTGGCACAAAGGGAGCATACTCCGGCAGACTAATCTTACCTGGCGGGCAGAACGGCCCAACGTTTGATATTAGAATGTGTCAGTTGCACGTTACTATTTTAGGAGGGGATAGAAAGAAAAGGGAAGACAATGGTATAGAATTGACTCACAAACTATGAAATGCCTTGAATTATTGAATTAGTAACGAGCATGTTAATATCTTTTTTCCATAATAAAAGAAATATCTCTAATAAATGTTAGACCATAGTTGTTTATAAAAAATGAAATTTAAAACTAAAACCCAACTACTGAAGAATCACTCTTTAAAAAGTATTAAACAAAAAAATATCAAGAATAAAAAAAAACACGGTATGTTTATTTCAAATTTATGTTTTAACACAAAACTTTATGACCGTTAGAGGGAGCTACATTAGATTCAGCGATACGTCATATAGCTTATAACCAGCGGACGACCAAGATGCTTCTAATGATTGATTGTCCAGTTTTAATCAGTGTTTTAAGAGCTATGAGCGAACAGATGAACCTTCATACATACACACATACATAGTCTGTCAAAACCATAACCCTCCTTTGGCGTCGCCGTAGTCGCATAAAAATACACAGGTAACATGAAAACAGTGCATACAAAATCGTTCTAATAAAATGTATTGTATTTTAATACCAGTTGATATCGTGTGACAAGAGTTGATGGTAGTTGATGCAATGTGACGGTGACGCCGCGAGTTCGTGCGGGGCGGGGAACGCTATCACGCGATCACTAGCATATTTCTGTTAATAGTCCCCAATATTATTGTTTGGGCTGAGATATAAGCGTAAGCGATTTTTTCAACTATGATTTAAGTAATTGTCTACATAAAGGAATTCTCTGTGGTAGAACGTTCGACTGCTAAGTCAGAGGTTCGATTTCCGCTTGATATGAATATTGTCTTGTGCGTTATAAATATAATATATCAATATGTATCCTACACATTTGCATTGATTGGAGATTTTCTATTCACAAAAAAAGTATATTTTCACTCTAGAACCCTTATTAGAAGCTTGTATAATTATATTTACTTTGGATCTATATGTCAAAATCATGTCATAGGATTATCAACGAATTTTATTTCATTACTAACTCGACCTAGCTATACTTTTATGTTATTCCCGTGGAAACTACTATATAAATTTTATTATCAAAGAATATTAGAACCAAAATTACTATTCAATAATATTCAATAGTTACAGTACTGCAAAGTATGTATAAGTATGTACGATCCCGAAATATAATTTTGCATTACTATCAAATAAGTTTATAGTTTGCACCATCCACCACGAGCAGAGGGTCAGTGTAACAGCGGGGGTGCGATGACAACCCCAAATAGAAAGGGCGCTCAGAGGAAACTTTATCGTCCCTTCCTATATGAGCTTCATAGAATTCCGCTTAGATGCGTCTCGACACCATACATAGCAGGGACATTACACACATAGACACACACTCATATTTTAACTTTTGAACTAATGGTCACTTTCTGAATAGTGAAATAGAAGTTGAGACGCTTAATTACGCACGGTACTCGTACGTAGTGCAATACGAGAGTGTGCATATGCAGACGTTGACAAGATTTAACTTCACTTATACAATTCAGAAACAGGCCTTGATTGCTTTCGTACAGTACTAACTCATGGCAAACTGGCCATTAATATTCCTGCAATAACTGACGACCTCAGATAAATCAATCGCCAAAAGTATGTAACGCATAACTTCCGAAAAACTGTAACAAATTGGATATTTTTTTGTGTTTTTTGAAACAAAAATAACATGATGGGCCGTGTGCTTGTCTGAAACTTAAGTGGTATAACAATATTTTTAGGATAATACACACAAAGACAATATTAATAAAAAAACACGCGATTAGAATTCGACGCGGAACAGTATGTAATAAGGAATTTATTTATTTACCTTTTACGCATTATGCTATATAATGCCGTAAAAGGTAAATAAACAGATTCCTTAGATATAAATATACAATTTTGTAATATTTACGGAGTCGGTAACTTACTACATTATTTATTTATTTGTACCATTAGTTATATAGATTCAGTACGATACGTGAACGCCTGTTTAATGTTCGCATCACATTTGAATGGCAGACAATATATTGCTCATGTTACCTCAGCAATACGTATTCCAATACGTAATTTTGTTTTCTTTTGTTATTGCGGACCATTGGAATACGAATATTATATATAAGTGGAATTATGAGTATGTGAGCGAAATGTATATATCTTATTAGTTATTTTAGTATAATATTTTTTTAAATTGTGGTTTTTAAATTGTATTTTTTATTATAATAAATAGCTTACAGGGCTCTGGCACAGGTTATTCTCTCCGTTAGTGAGGTAAGACGGTATTCGCTTCTGGAAAAGGCGATATACTAATAAAAACTAATATACGGACCCAGGGCTCCAAAGTACAATCTGGGAAATCACTACGAGGAAGAAAAGAGACGACAGCTACCATTGTTCTGTTGAATATTATGTTTCTATGAATAATATGTCGGTATTTACCAAAGGAAATGTATTTAAGTATTTGAAGAAAACATTTTTCTTTAAAGTAATAAAATTCTTTACTGGCAACTGGTTGCGAATTACAGTTGAGATGGTGGCCGGATTCTTATATTTAATTTGGGTATAGCGTTGTGTAGATTATTCTAGAATGTGTATGTATGTTTGTATTTAAAATTGCATTATAAATAAGGCTTATTCGTAACAAGGTATGACGTAAGCATAATGCGCCGTGCGACTATGACAGATGCGGCCGAACGCTATGAGTAACATGTTAAAGTAAAATGCACCTTGCAACTTATGTTGCATGTTAATAACCGCTATAAATGCCTCCTTTTCTTTGTGCGGATACTCCCCCAAATAACCCCATCCGGCGGGGGCGATTATTTAGGACTCAATCCGATTAAAACCACTAGTCGTCTTGGGTCTCCAGATGCCGCTGTGAGATTGCCTAAGGCATATCCTTTGCACCCCGGCTGACCCAGGGTTACAAATGCCACTGACAACATATTTTAGTCGAAGTAACAACTCCTTTGTAATGATAAATATGTGAAATTGTTAATAATGTCGAGGCTTTTGTCATACGTACATTATCAATGCTCATGAGAATATCCTAGCATAAGTTTAAAATCACTTTACCCAACTCGGGAATACAACCCCGGATCTCTCGAATGGTTGACCGATGATGAACACATAAAGAATTAATGTGTTCATGTCATAATTATCTGTTTTTTTAAATTTCAAAATTGATCATCACTTATTGTACCAACATCTTTATTAATACTTTTTCTCTATAGTTCATTGATGGCTTGAGAATATATTTTTATGAAATACGGTGCACTTAGGATATTATACAGTTATTACATAGGTATTTCACCAAAGTTGACGTGCAAATATTTGAATTACCTACAGTCACATTAATACAAAATAAAGGTCAAATATGACTGTTATTATTTGAGACAATTGCATTAAAATCACGGCAAAAAACTAACTACAAAGAGGAATCAATTACATGCACTTTTCACTTTTTTCAACGTGGCAAATGCATGTTCCCCCGTAGGCGTGATGTATGTAGCAGCCGTTGTCGTGCAGTTCGTGGCAGTTGCGATGTGGGCGCCGCGGCACATCGAGGGGTGCGGGGGCACTGACGTCACACGCGCCTGCGCACTACACAACTCCTTGATTCACAGAGTAATCGACGACACAGAGAATGAAAGACGCTAAATTATTCGGCGGTTGGCGAATCTTTGGAATTTATATATGCTTTAGGCATTGTGCGTCTTGTTCAAATATATAAAAAAAATGAATTTTTTTTTTTCATTTTATAACATTTAATAATATATAGAAATACAATTAAGAGAAACCTAAAAAATCTTTTAAGCAAAAAATATGAATTAGGATACAGAAATTCTACGTTATAAGCGTTGCATTAAAACGCATAAGAATTTCAAAGATGTCTACCTTTTTTTATTATGGATTTCTTTATCAACGGTAAGATGGTTAACATTAAGTAGTCATCAACTGGAGGTATATTTGTGCTAGGTTAGTTTTTTTTCACTACTCTTGATATTACATGAATTTGAAAGGATAACTACATTATTACAGGTATCACATACATTGCTCATTATGTATAATATGTATAACCTAATGAACATAAATGGTAATAATTTTATGATTGTCTTGGTCCTCGAACATGTAAAAACATAGGAAACTATTTCATTAACGAGACCTTTGTTATTAGGTGTAGCTTGTTGCTATAAAACTAATCTTACCTAACGACCGCGCGCGAACACCGCAAAAGATGTGAAGTCTCTGCCAAGAAAGTACTCTGTGGATGGCAATCCGTGTCCGCGTTCGTGCAGGGCGGCCAGTCGTGTCGCTCGCGTGCTCTGCTACGTCCGTCCGCTACGCTCAGTGTAGCACGTAGCAGTTCGACAACTGTAGACAGCTACGAAAATATTTACCGGTGACTGTGAGGATATTGAATTAAACGAAATTATTTAGTGCGTGGACTAGTGCTGTGCTACGTTTCTGATACGAATAGCAGTGGTGATTTATTATCTGCGAGTTTCAAGGTGGGTGAATATTGAATAACGAGATATGAATAGGTATTGAGAGCTCGGATGCGTGTGGTTTGCCCTAATGTCAAGGACATGGATATCGATCAAGTACCAGATGAAATGATTTAAACTGTATTCACTTTGTTTACTCTTAAAATTAGTGTCATACTTCTATTATTTACTAAGCGTCACGTTCATCATATATTTGTCGTTGTACTTGTGAACTTATTTCGATGTTCAATTCTATTTATGTTAAGTCATGTTCATATTGAACCTCCGAGGAGTAATACTTTAGAGGGTCTTTGAAATACCCGTTACAAGTAATACGTAACAAAGGGATGGCATCCGGAGTGGGGTTGAGAATAATTTATAAGGATAGGTGCCAACTTACGTTACAAGTTTCATGAATTAGGAATGCTCTGAATGTTATTAGAATGTTAGAATATTTATTTTGTAACTATTTATTTAATTATATCTAAAAAATACGAGTCATGAGCTTCATAAGGCTTTTATTACAAAAGGTTGGACAATAAAGGAGAGATATTTTTTTAATTCTAGTAACAATAACGAGATCTCACTTCATGATTTAGTAAATAAAGATAGAACTTCAGTTGGAAGTCAAACAGTTAGAAAAAATTCATTAAAATTTGTCTGACACAAAAGTATATGACGTAAAAAAATATCAATTATTTTTGATAGTTAAGATATAAGGAATAGAATGATAAAAAAACCTGTATGTCAGTAAAACATTGAGTATTATGGAATAAATATTTATTTCTAATCCATTGCATCTTTGTGCGCGACCAATACCAATACATAAAAAACATACTAGGTGCTTTAGTGAATAGTAATGCTCTGTGAATGAAACTTGTGACCTTCAAGTAATTAATTTACTAAATTCGAATACTTGTCAAGCAACAAAAGCAGTATTTCCGGTATTGTGACCCTGTGGTAAACACTTTTTGAACACAGTACACAAAGAAAGAACAAAATATACAGAGCTGAATAATTATGGCAGTTTATTTTTAATTTATTTAATACCTTTTTTTCAAATAATTTATGAATATCTTTAGAAAAAAATATTACTTAAAAATCTTATAAAAGATCTCTAAAATCATGAGCAGATTATAATTGCTTTTATTACTCTTTATAAAGTTTGGGTGCTTGCCATCTACGCTTCTTTTGAAAATTTGAATAGACTTGTTAAATATTTAACTATATATATTTATTACTTTACTAAATATTCGTACAGCAAAGTGACTACGGGAAGCAGCTATAAAAAAGTAATATCTTTTAAGGTTTTACCCTCCTTTTTTTAGATTTATTACTTTCTTATACTACGGAAAAAAACAGAAACAGGTGAAAAAGTTTCAAATATTTTGTCGTGGTATTTTTACTATTTTATTGACGTTGGCTGCCGCAGTAGTTTGAGAAGAGACGGTAGTAATGTTTTTATAAATCTTCAAAGTTTGGCTCTGTGAGCAGAGGTGGGCTCTACAACAGGGATGGATTGCGTGAAAGAGGACATGCTAAGAAAAAGATCTGTTGGTTTGGTTTGTTTTGGGCCGTGTGACGTTCCAAATCGAAGAGGAATACTTGCACCGAGTCTCGACCAACATTCATCAGTTGCACCAGGCTTGCATGTGAGGTGGACCTGATCATAAAGATGGGGCTCCATGTACTGAACACCCAAGCTTCTATCAATAACCCTATAAAATATAATCCATACCTACAACAAGCGATGCAAGTATTAACTCATTTGGTCGTTGCTGAAATTTATGAAAACTGGGTTTTTTAGTGGTCTGATTAAAATCTAATTTTCAGTTCTGTATTATGATATAAGTCCATGTTTTTATGAGAATCGAGTTAGTTCGAGAGTAAATCGCGGTTTGATATAAATCTCAGAGTAACATCAGCGAATGATTGTCCTTCACTGATTTATCTCAGATTTCCTTTACTTTGGGTTTGAGTAGGGTCGGTTACGATAACATTTTTTTTATTATGATGATTAGTAGTGTCGCATATTAGATTTTTCTTGCTAACATTTCCAGTTAAGGTAAATGAATGTGATTGATGAGGATCCTCCTTCACTGTCCCGAATGGGTGAAGTGAAATCTCAAAAGCAATTGGTTGCAATGCCAACGATATATTATGTTCGTATCTTAGATATGAATTATATAGAAAGTATAAGGTAGATAAACGCAATTAAGATTATGAAGAAGAGACGAGAAGACGGTACGATGCACCAACAACCACTTAACTGACTTTGTGCGACTGGTATAATTCTAATCGTATCCGCACCTGATCTGTGCCGTTTTTTCTCTATTATTCGCGCCTTTAATTAAGATGATGATGTTAGGTGAGAATGCATGTAGTAAAGAAAGTGGCATCGTACCTCACCCCGACCACGACTACGGCGAAGCAAAAGGCGAAGAAAACAAAGATTTTGACAGGCTATGTATGTATGTATGTATGTATGTATGTATGTATGTATGTATGTATGTATGTGTGTGTGTATGTAGGTTCAACTGATCCCTCATAGCTCATCAACCACTTATTAGAACTGGATGAATGAGGTATTGTTAAAAGCATCTTAGTCGTCCGCTGGTTATAGGCTATATAATATGTCACTAAATCTAATGTGGCGCCCTCTAGCGGTCATTAAGTACTGAGTTAAAAAATAAATTTGAGATAAATATATCTTGTTTGGTATCAACTAAAAGGGCTTAATTATCACATTTCAAATATGTATAAATTATAGCTATTGCTTGCCCCAAAATAATATAAATAAAAAAATAAATTTGAAACTAAACCCTAAAAATAGCCGTGGTCGTATACCACTTAATCTAACAGAACAATACATTGTAGCGAAAAGTGGCATACGACCAGGGCTATCCTAGATATTTTCTTGTTTAATACTTTTTCAGTAGTCGGGTTTTAGTTTTAAACTTATTTTTTAATTAACAAGATCGTTACTAAGGTTTATTTACAATAATTATATTCAACTTCAACTAAACGGGGTTTTAAAGTTTTACTTCCCGTTCCCGTCGCGTTGTTCTTACCAACGACAAAAGCCGCTAGGCATTGGGAAAGCCGTATCAGTTTAAAAACAGAGATCTAAAAAGACTTCACCAAGGTCTTTCGCTCCGTCGTCGATAACCCTTGCCCTGTACGGAACCCTAAAAAAAGCATTTACTTTGTTGCTTGCAGATAAATCTGTCCTCGATCGTTAATTCTAATTCGGCAAGCCCATATAAAAAGGTTTAACAATAGTTGAAGAGGTTAGTGAGGTGTGGAAGATTTTTGCAAAATATTTTTAGGGAAAGTGCTCTTTAGAAATATTTGAACTGGGTGACATGGATGAATGTTATATTCAAGATTACCGAGCCGAAAATGTTGAAAAAGATATGAAAGGCAGTGCCTCACTTATAGTTTTGTACCAAACGAATATTCCAAGCTTTCAATTTTCCATGGGAATTTATATCTTTGTGTTCAAAATGGATGTCCTATTGTTTGTCCCTTATGAGTACCGTAACCATTCATGCGATTGCAATGAAACTAATAGTTTGTTACTATTAATACTGTAGATTGATGGCACTTGGTGGAATTTGTTGTTACACATATTGATAACTCACTTGTACTATTCCACATTACTTTAACCTTTGAGGATGACGTAAGGCGAAACCGGTCAGGTGTAATAAGCAATAAAGTAATGTGGAAAAGTACAAGTGAGTTATCAATATGTGTAAAAGTTTGTTACGTTATTATGCGCATACTTGTGAAGGGTCCCTAAAATGTTTACGGGTTTCGGTAGTTATTTGTTATAATTAAACTAGTTTTGTAATCATCCGTCCGTTCGTAATACGTAATCATCCATCCGTTTTGTAATCATCAAGTGTGAGGTCATTGGTGAATATTAATCTTTAAAGAACATAACTTAGTCAGATGTGTTTTTAAATATTTTTAACAGCTAGGACAGTTGGAGTCTGAAAAAGTCCTACAACTAGCCTAACTACATAATATGTCCATATTGTAATGTAAGTAAGTAGAAAATATTGAACTTTAGATACCTCGTTATGAGACTGAAAAGTGAACCTCAACTGAGTTAGGAAAACACTTACAGAATACCGCGGCCATAATAATCTCGTGTGAGTAGAGTAGCCAGAGCTCACTGGCCAGTTTTTGTCAGTGGGGAGACCAAAAGCTTGTCCTGCTTTGTGTTTTACACTGACGGCACAGAAACTCTTGTGAACTCTACGCATAGGTAGTTAACGAAGTGAAACTCTCTATCCTACAGGATCAGCAGCACGAGTGTGACTCCCTTGGTGTTGCACACGTCTATCAGGTGGGCCGAGTACTTTTTTTTTTTTTACGTGCGCAAAATCCCCACGGATACCTCCCCACCGGAGCCGGTGGAGGAGGTTATGTCGGACTCGAACCGACTAAAACGCACGCCGCCTGTGGGTTGGTTGGTGTTTGGTTACCGAAGGTGAGGTTGACAGGCATATCCCTCGCACCCCGGCCGACCCAGGGCCATCACTCACGATCTGGCCCTCTTCTCGGGTGTGTGGGGACTACAGAGTCCCCAACTCGTTCCCGGTAAACGGGGAGGTGCGCCATGCGCACCACCGCCGCGGCCTGCTTCTGCTAGGGTGACAGGCGGCTCCACCTGTAACCCCTAGGCCGACGCTCATGGGGGGCGGAGGTCGTTCATCAACCTAGTGGGCCGAGTACTTGCTGCCACTTAAGTTGTATAAAAAAAAAGCAGTTGCGTTTGACTGTGCAGGATCTATTTGTTGAATATATTTCTATCTTTTGACGACCTGTGAGATGTGGTGGCGTTTGACTACTTTTATAGAGGTCAAGGAATGTACTCCCGCTCGCCACAAAAATCTAATTTTGTCTTTGGATATCAAATTATGATATCGCTAATTCTGTGTACCATATAAATTAATCACCGGGTAATAAATTAATCAGTAGGCAATTTTGTGTTCTATTTACAAAGATGTTTACTTAATCTAATTATAATATTTTGTTTGAGCAGTCTAGTAGACTAAATATTTCCAAGCTTGTGATTATCGTTTAAATTTTCTTGAATTTTATAACAGCTTTGTTGGCAAAAGTTTCATTTTAATTAAACTTTCTGATTTAGTTAGGGGTAGATTTCTAATTTCATGCCTATTATGGTCGGATATCGTTTTGAATTAGTTACTACTAATTATCTGTCTATCCGTATTTTAGATTCCATATTACAAGTTTTACTTCGATTCTAAAATGTGCTCTGTACAAACGTTTATACCTTAGTTTGGTAGATAAACTAATTCATGTGTCCTAGCATAATAATTTGGTTCTATTGCAATCCACTGTTGCACATTGGCCTCTCCTAAACTTCATTACAACCCTCGATCCTCTGCTTTCTGTATTGAATTTATTCTAACAGACTGCTTATATAGATATTTATTTAGTTTAAAAAAATGAAAAATTGACCGGGGTAGCCTAGTGGTATGGGTAATGGACTGCTGAGACGAAGTCTCGGGTTCGATCCTAGGTTTTACCATGGCACACACCAATGACTGTCCGATGCTTTTCGAAGAAATGTATGTATTTATCGCAAGTTTATAAGTGCCGGGATAATGGCAATAGGCTCGCCCCCTATTACATTGGGACTTAAACATAAACTGGCGAAATGTGGGTGTTAGCACCTCTGCCTACCCCTTCGGGGATATAGGCGTGAGTTTATGTTATGTTATATTAAAAAATGAATAACAAACTCGAACGTTAACGATAGTAATAGCCAAGATATATCAGAATATACCCCGTAATTAGGGTTATAGATAGTTGTTGAGCGGATAACGTGACTGTGAAGGAAGCGTCGGGTACCCTCCGGCGGTCTATCAGCTATCTGCGATGGGCCTTGAGTTTGAGTCGCATTTGCATACCGACTGACGTAGTCTTTATAGATCGTTCGACATACTTTTGTGTGTTGGCGTTTTCTTATGGAAATAGAACGACCGAATTACTGATTACGGTAAAATAGTGTTTCATTTAGAATTGTATTTTACAATATGTTTTTATTTGTGTATATTTCGCTGTAGAAATATGTAATCGCTATCTGTGTCCCACCGGTTTTACGGTTTTAGAATAATACCCGTTCCCGTCTAACTCATTTATTTTTCTTATCGATCAGCTCTTAAAGATCTGAATCCTGTATCCTCAAAACCAAATCAATAGGAAAAAAATTGTTTCAAATTGCAAATGTAATTGTAGTAATTAGCACATTAACATTTTATTTCCCTGCATTTTAATCAATAGTAAGTAAGCACTGAAGATTATTTTGTTTCGTCCATTTTCGTAACAAATTTTTCATAACCAGCTACAAACGTAGTATTTTTTGCTTGCTTTCGTTCCCGTCGAATACCTCATCTATCCTCGTGAGTGTCGTCTATCATTCGACAGTAAACAGAGTCCATTTCCACGGGCTCGTAATCGGTGAAAGGCAAATAAAAATAATTATATTAATACAGAACCCTTTGCATGTGACGTCGAGTCATACACGTAGGATATCATACGCCTAGGATTATATAACAAGAACGTAACCAGTCATAGAAATAGGTAGATGTGAGATAAAAACAGGTCAGCGTTATCTACCCGTGGGAACTCGAGATACTATTCAAGCTGATACTACGCCACACTGAGAGTACGATTTACTTTAAAGCTGTAATGTTTTAGTAATTTACTTAGTTTGGGGGTCCATCCTTATTACAGGTTGCATTCAAAATATATTATGAGTTCGGGGATCGCACTTTTACTCCTTCTATGGTTTAAATTTTTTTTATACCACTTAGGTGGCAGACAAGCGCACGGCCCACCTGTTGGAAAGTGGTTACCATGGCCAATGGACGTGTGTAACACCAGAGAACCCACACCCATGCTGCTGACTCTGTAAGCAGAGTCTCTGTGCCGTCAGTGTAGAGGACAAAGCAGAACAAGCCTTTAGTCATCCCACTGACAGCACATATTCTCCAGTGAGCTCTGGCTACCCAATTCTCTGGTTAAATTTGATTTATCTTGATTTTTGAATAACTGCCCATCCGCATGAAGTAAGGCTACCTCGTCCAAAAATTTGTAGATAAAGGTGGTTTGGACACAAAAACTCTTGGTGGGGCTCCATCCAATACATAATACATGCGAATAACCTTATTAGGAATAATTTCCACGTGAAATTTAACCAAAAGTTACTAGATTCTATTTTCTGATAGACTGTACTTAATTTAAATTTTAATCATGATTAAATGCAGTACATTCGGAGTCTACTTTGATGTGGTTGCATGTTGAGAGATACAAAAGGTCCATTAGCGATCAATTTGTGGTCAAATGAAAATGAAAGCCCGATGTAATTAATTTTGGAACTAAAATAATGTACTGTCATTTTAATAACTTCGTGTTGTGTTCCCAGCGGTGAGTAGGGTAGCCAGAGCTCACTGGAGAATTTGTGCTGTCAGTGGGAAGACTAAAGGCTTGTCCTGCTTTGTCTTCTACTGACGGCACAGAAACTCTGTACTTACAGGGTTGGCAGCGCGACTGTGACTCCTCTGGTGTTACAGACGTCCATAGGTCACGGTAACCACTTTCCATCAGGTGGGCCGTGTGCTTGTCTGCCAACTAAGTGGTATAAAAAAAAAAAAAATTAATCCGAAATTATATGAACCCTAACTTCAGTTCAACGTTAGGTATTCATCTGATATCTGTTGAGGCACATAATAAATTGGCTCTACCTGCGTGGAGTTCTGATCCCGGTTAAGGAACAAAAAGTATATGCGCTATACCAGACTTTATTTTTTCACTATAATAGGTTCCCGAGGGTTACAGGAAGTGGACTCCACGCTATAGGAGCTGCGGGCGATTGCTAGTGTAGTCTGAAACAAAACTGATTCCGTGCTAATAGAGTTGTACAACGCCACGACTTATAAATTATCATATTATAGCGTTATGTTAATTGTACACCATGGGGTTACTGTATGCAAATTTGAATATAAAGCCGTGAAAAAAAAAACTTGACAAAAGAACAAATGACGAAGAGATATAAGATGTCATACATGTATAGATTATAATATATTATACTATTGGTTCTGAATTATGCAATGACTGCGATAGGGAAGGAAATGATCAGTGTTGTCGTCACAAAAAAAATAGACTGTAATTAGTATTAGGTTTTGTTGTATATTTTATGTGTGAGTATTGCTAGTAGTAAATGTTATGTGCTGCAGTAAGTTGAAATAACATTTTTCTGTTCTTTTCTTTTCTTTTCTTTTCTTTTCTTTTCTTGTCTTTTCTTTTCTTTTCTTTTCTTTTCTTTTCTTTTCTTTTCTTTTCTTTTCTTTTCTTTTCTTTTCTTTTCTTTTCTTTTCTTTTCTTTTCTTTGAGAGAATAAGAATTGATAAAATGCATTATTTCTTACCAGTAATTGACATACCTATTTACGAGGATCGTCAGGCTACTTAGGTAACAAATAAGTGGTAGTCCCAAAAAGTACTGGCTTGGGATCGAAGAAGATAATATTATGCGTGTCATTGGTCTCACTACTAGGAATGCCTGGACGCAAGACTATGCGAAGTGATTAGGACAAATGTATTTCATAGGACACATCTCGTAGTCAGCGGGGGCGGTTATGTCAGACTCGAAACGAATAAAACCTCACGCACGCCCTCTCTCGGGTCTCATTAGTGTGGGTGAGTTCTTACTCACCCACACAAATGTGACACAAGAGTGTAGTCATTAGGACATACTCTCACACTCTAGGTATCATCCCATTACACCCCGGCATCAGATTAGAACTGTATGTCGTGTCGCAGGAACGTGAATAATGATGATGACTGCCCGATGAACAATTTAATAGATAATATAATACAAAGTTAACCTAAAAATACATAAAATGTATTTTTACCGCTGTCATGAATTATAGGAGACTTACGTAGCGTGTATTCTGAATGGCTGATGGAATGGCGGTCGGGGTGTTGGGTTGTATTTCATTCTGTGAAATATAGTTGCGGCTATTCTAGTTACCTCTCGCTTGGATTTTATTCTTATACTAACTGTGGCACACTGGTTCACCTCCCAGTATAAACTTTGGAAGCTTTTGGGAGCCAAAGACGATATCTGATAATAAAAATTTTATACCACTTAGTTGGCAGACAAGCACACGGCCCACCTGATGGAAAGTGGTTACCGTGGCCTATGGACGTTTGTAACACCAGAGAAGTCACAGTCGCGCTGCCAACCCTGTAAGTACAGAGTTTCTGTGCCGTCAGTAGAAGACAAAGCAGGACAAGCCTATAGTCTTCCACTGACAGCACAAATTCTCCAGTGAGCTCTGACTACTCACCGCTGGGAACACAACACGAAGTTGTTATAGCCGCGGTATTCTGTAGGGCGGAGATACTTTCCCAGTCGGACTGCTCAATTGGGCGGAAATACCACCGTGTTAGGACACGGACCTGTGGGTGTTAATTCATCTCTGCCTAACCCTCCGCGAATGAAGGCGTGATTTCTTTTTATTATTTATTTAACTTCATAATAAATATCAACTTAACAATAATCATTAGTTGCCAAACTGCATAGCAATTTGTCAGCAGTAAGTATGTATGTACGCTTACAGAAAAACTTGAAAGGGAAATCCTTATTGATATACAATTTCATTATTCAAATCATTAGAGTGGTGCCTTAGTGGGCAATGATTTAAAAATAGAACTGCTAATTTGATAGTATTCGATTTGTAACAGATATTTGTAGCTGTATATTACAGAGAAACAGGATAAACAAGAGCTGTGCAAAATAACAAATATATGCTTTTTGTTGCGCACAAAAGAATATTGTGTATCGATGATTGAATACGTTATAAATGAAGACATCAAGGCCCCGCGTAAATTGGTGAGCAATATGACTGATGAGTTTGTACTTAGAGGCGATAATTTATGAAGCTGAAGTCTTAACAAAGGTATATTATTCATTATTTGATAAAATGTTTCGTAAAAGATGTAACTAAGTAGAAACCTAATTTCAGGATTAACTTGGGTACATTTTTGATAAATTAATGTTTAATTTTGTGGTTGGAACCATCTGTTATTATACAAGTTTAACATCTAGTAGCAACAAATAATTTAAATGATTCATGTAATTTTACAGAAACAAAAATGAAATAAAATTGGACGGACAGTGCAGCAGGTTGAAATTTGAATAAGTACAGAAACAAAAAAGTATGCGTGTGATATATCAGATAGTGAGTGTGTGCAGTTGTGTGTACTTATATTCTTTTTAGCGTCTGTGTTTGATATGGTGTGTACAAATTAAAAGTGTTGGCCGTGACTAGTTTAATACTTGTATTCAACACGAAATAAACTTCAGCACTCTGTTATGTAATATTTCATTAATAAATATGCTTAATGATAATGGATTCTAATTAGTTACCTTTTTACTACGTATTTTACGCAGCTAATCTTACAAATTGAAAAGAACACACAAAATGGAGGCTCAAGGAAAACGGAAAAACATGACTTTTCCATTGAGAGAGGTGGGGAAGAATTTGCCGAACATTTTTTTCTGAAATTTACGTGTACACCTGTATAATATAAGAAGGGATTTGTGCGGCTTATTAGCAGTCAGAATTAGGCCGCCTACGAATTTGTCGGCAGGAATTTGGGTCGTATAATTTGTATTGCGGATTTAACATCATATTTAACGTGTGTTGATAAAATAGACGAATGAGGTGCTTAAAAATTTGTTTATTTTTCGTGACAAGTCCTACTTAACAGTCATAAAGGGAAGTGGCGTAATATTAGGTGACATTAACTTAAAAAGATCTACTTCTTCGAGGAAATAGAACCAGTTAGACATAAGACAAATGGCTACCTATACCTTCTACTGGTACAAAAGTACACCTATAGTTGAGTATATAGTTTCAATAACCATAGGACGTTCCTTACGAAGGCACTACTCGCATTCCTTACTAAAATGATCAAATTGGTGCGTGTTCGCGTGTAGATTTTTTTTAATATTTTTTTATATAGAACACGTCAATTAGACTTCGCCTTGCCTGATGGTAAGCTGAAGGCAAAGTCCCAGAAAAGAGGGTCACCATTACTTACACATACCGTGTGACAATGGTGACACTCAGATTGACGGCCTCATCATATGCTTTTTCACGCCCCGCTTAAAGGACCCGGGACTGTAGGAAGAAGGAAACACGTGAGCTGGTAATGAATTCCAGGCCTTAATGGTGCGACAGAGGAAAGAGTCTCCGAACTGCTTGGTTCTTGATCGGATGTTCTGCACCGTGTGTGGATGACATCTAAGACCTGCACGTGTTGTCCCGTGTAGGAAAGGGGAGGGTGGGTGGTACAGACGGTAAAATACAGCCATGGACGCAACATCTCTACGCATCTGTAGATTGTCCTAGCCTAGAATATTTATTTTCTGGTGCCTTGCACTACATGGTGTATCATGCTATATCAATGATATGATACATTATCTCTCATAGACCTTCCATTTCATTATTTTCAATATTTCTTCATTAAACCACTTACAAGATTCTCTTTGAAAGGTGATTAGCTCGAAATCAAAATATCTTTATTTATGTAGTCACAAAGTAACGCTCAATTTCAGAAATTACATTGGTTTTGTTTACAAAACGTATCAAGTAAGATGTTGCAACTTATAAACCATAAAAGAAATAGTCGCCTGTTGCTCTTCTGTGGGACAATGTACCGTGGCGTCTCTTGGGGCCAGTAGGGCGGGGCACCCACTAGACCGACACGGTTACGTGCACTCTACGTAACGACTTGCATTCATCAGACGTACCTTGCACTACATTGTGTATCATGTATAAAGATGTAGGTACGAATTGTTCTGACTACAAGGATTTTGTTAGCATTTTTTTTTGTTATACCACTTAGGTGGCAGACAAGCACACGGCCCACCTGATGGAAAGTAGTTACCGTGGCCTATGAACGTGTGTAACACCAGAGAAGCCACACTCGCGCTGCCGTCCCTGTAAGCACAGAGTCTCTTTGCCGTCAGTGTAAAGGACAAAGCAGGAAAAGCCTTTAGTCATCCCACTGACAGCACAAATTCTCCAATGAGCATCGGGATATTTAACGTGTTGCATTGTTTTGAATTTCCGATATTTAGGCTATGTAGCAAGCACGATGAGCACGGAGGAACTGGAGTATTGGCGGTAACATTGTAAATGTTTTTTAGGAGTAAATATATCGATCTACCCTCTTTCAAGTTTTTTTACTAAGCGTATCTGCACTACTACTGGTTTCTCTCTCACTACATACTTGAACTCGATCACGTTCACAACACACGATGCTTACTGTATCCACTCGCGGTTTTGTTGTTTTAGCTTGTTCCCGGTTGTTTATATTCCGATTACTTCATTATTAATGTGAGTGTCAACTTAAATTTAATATAACGTAATTTAATTTAATGTAAATTAATTATAATAAAACTTAAATTATTACATTAAATTATATTAAATTAACTTAAATACTGCTATGGATTGGAATATTCTAGTGTAAATTATATAACAATACCAGATAGTTAACGTTTGAGTAGCTATCCAGACAAAATCATGGACAATAGGTACCAAAGCAATTGCATGAGATCCTCTAGTTGACATAGACAACGTAATAAGGATACACAGTGTTTATAGAAAAGAGTATAGGATCACCAGCTTAACTCTCAGGTCTGACAGCAGCCGTTCTCGTGAACGTCAAAACAAACCAAATAATGAAATTGAATATGTAAGCTCTGAATGCAACTGGGTGGATAATAAAAGTAAATTTGCTTTGCTAAGCTAAATTATCCCTCATTCTCATCATATTATCTCTTCAGCTAAAAGTAGGTTAGGTGGAATTTTAGTAATTTCGGTTACTTATATTGTTTTAATAAGTAATAAAAGGAAGTAAATACTTCATAAAATTCACATATGTAACAAAGTACCGATTTGACCTAATTATTGCGTTCGATAAGAAAAATAACTTAATATCATTCATACATGTATGAGCGCATAACGGAATGGTGACAGAGAGAAAATTCCATTAACAGGAGCAAGGAAACGGCCGTAAAACGTTGATAACGGTGATAAATTCTAAGGTTTATGTCCTTCCGATATAGTAACTAATGCTGGCTATTTCAGAATCACTTATCGTTATGCGTCAAAGTCTGTTGTTCTGGAAGGTATTTAGGAAACTTCGAGAAATTAAAATACTTAAAAAGAACATTTTCAGAACGCACTTGTACTTTTCCATAGTATTTATTATTACACTTGACTTACAACATCCAATAAATTATATCAAGTGCCATGAATCAGCAGTATAAAAAAAAGACTGAAAAAGAAAATTCTGACAAATTGAGAACCATCACATCACGTATTCGGGTATGTACCTACCCCGTATGACCAAAGTATGGACCTTAAAATATGGTCGTACAGATGTTTTTGTGATAGAAGGAAAGAAAGAAAGTATCATTTAGGGTCCAAAAGGCAAAGGTCTTAGGTTCTTAGCTCCGTTGTCTCCTGGCTGACGGATACATTTTTTTATGTATATTTCTTTTTGGCTACCACTGCAAGGCAAATATAGTATAAGTAGTTTTATTCATCCCACTGTTGGCAGAAATACATACGACTCTTTGAAAACATGGCCATAAAATTCCAATTCCTATACACCTTTGCAGAACAGCGAACGGTACTGCACCTGCTTTTAGTATTGGCAATCAGCCTCAGATACATAGCTTAAGTCAACAGTAGTGCACGGAAGACGGCAATAGGCTCACCCCCTATTACGTGGGATCGAATTCAATTATTTCTGAAATGTGGGTGCTAATTCAATAATAAAGGCGTGATTGTATGCATGTATGTATCTTTTATCTCTTTAAACGGCCATTATGTAGACATCTGTTTTCAGTAACGAACATTTCCAATATTTCCAAACTAATATTTGTTGGAAGGGCAATGGAATATAAAACATGTTAGTTATTTTGGGCAAATTAGTGTTTTTAGTTTTTCTTAGTTGAATTAGTCTTCGTTAAATTAGTGCAAAGTAGTATTATGTGCAGGAGGTAGGACACGGCGGTATTACCGCCCAATTGAGCAGTCCGACTGTGGAAGTACCTCCGCTCTATAGAATACCGCTGCCATAATAACTTCGTGTTGTGTTACCAGCGGTGAGTAGGGTAGCCAGAGCTTACTGGAGAATTTGTGCTATCAGTGGGAAGACTAAAGCCTTGTCCTGCTTTGTCTTCTACACTGACGGCATAGAAACTCTGTACTTACAGGGTTAGCAGCGCGAGTGTGGCTCCTTTGGTGTAATACACGTCCATAGGCCACGGTAACCACTTTCCATCAGGTGGGCCGTGTACTTGTCTGCCACCTAAGTGGTACAAAAAAAAAACCTATGGCCTATGTACAAGAGCCAAAACTAAAACCGGAAACACATTTATATATTCACGCCTGTAAAATTTCGAAGACGTAGGCAGAGGTGTATTAACGACCACTTTCCCACGGAATAGAGAGCGAGTCACTTTGTCATGGGCTGAAATTTTCTTTCTAATGGAGAACATTTCTACTCGTTAGTCACCTTCAACGACATTGTAAATTCTTAGTCTTCAAAGGATATATGTAAGCATATACTTTTTCATACAACTTTATACGAAAAGCTGTCTTGTAAACTTAGTCGAAATATGTTTAACATTCAATTTGAAACCCCACGTTACTGATCGCGTACACATCAGTACAAAAATCCTTCCTTATCATTTTTACATCAAGATAAAGACTCCATTCTTAATGCTATCGCATTTTATAGAAGCTTTGTTTATCAAGGGACCCGACAAAAACGGTTTACTTTATCGATAAAACGCCCTTAGGGGTAAGTTTATCGACGTATTCTTAGCGTGGTACATTTTACGAAATACGTAAAAGGATGGCTTAAATGTACGAAATGATGTCTAGAACTTTGAAACGACCTACAAAGTAAAGTAGAAAGAAAATCAAAACACAAATATATTGAATATTTCTATCAGCATTAATCGAATTTGTACTTTGTTGCGTTACGATACAGTAGAATGTTATTTGTTATAAGTGGAATGCAATAAATTGGAAGTTGAAAAAATGCATTACCATAGCTGATGGATAGAGCCGAGGTGTGTACGGTAAGGATAGGGTGCGTCGTCATGGGTGACGTTCGGCAAATAGGGGTTGTTCCGCCACGGTATTAGCCTTTGTGCACATGGCAAGCTCCCTATACTTTATGAGATACAATTTCGTACATTTCACTGAACTGAGCATCGTGTATATTTAAATCAATGAACCAGATGAAATATTTGGAACAGCTACTTTCATATTCTGTATGTTTATTGGAATTATTTGTAATGATATTTTTTCTTGTTTTCTTGTGTGAATATTATTTGTATCTGACACATTGTTGATGACTTATTAACCAAAACATAAGTAAGTAAACTCTTCTTTCCTTTTTGTGCGATGTAGGCATTCTATTACATAAAACAAAACTTCAAGACTTCAAAAAACTAATAATTAAGGTATTGTCATTCAACGTGGCAATGCCCCCCGCTTTCTGGCCACTCTCCCGGTTGACATCAATGGGGAGGTATTCTTTGGCGCCTGAACCTGCACGATTGTTTAGGTATGTTCTGTATTGTTTTTATATTTTAATTTAGATTACATCCGTGTACATTCCATGTAAATATTAATTATAGGTTTTACCATGGCACACACCATACACACACATACACACACACATAAGTGCCCAGTTAATGGCAATAGGTTCGCCACCTAGTTAGCACCTCTGCCTACCCCTTTGGAGATATAGGCGTGAGTTTATGTTATGTTACATTTTTTATTCAATATAGACGTTAACTCACAATTGTCGTGACAGAAAATGTAGAATTTTGTACAATGGCAGTTACAACTTTACATAATTCTGTTAATCAAAGTTACAAGGCCTACAAATTGTGACCTTTTTGCTCAAATCGTAATATTTACGCTGACAACTTTTTTGGTCTGATTGATTACCTCTTTGGGGTAGCGGTCGAGCGGTTCATTGTTACCTCAAGGTCGGGCCGCGGGTTCGATGCCCACTTATAGAAATACGTTTATACTCGTACAAATATACTTAAATTGGACTGAGGTCTAGGTGTTTTTATGTACCTATATTTACAAAGAGTAGATCAAATATATCCACAACAAAAAATATGAAAGTAAAAGACGTGAAATATATAATATTATAGCTAGTAGAAATTTGTGGTCCCTGCCTACCCCACTGGAAAGAAACTGACATTGACGATGTATGTATTTATAAAAAAAATTTAATATCGACAACTTTGATCTTAAATATCGCTATCGGTGTTTAAGCTCGCTACTGCTATCGGAGTCTAGATCTAACAATAAATTAGTGAATATGCATGAGGAAATTCATACATCGATATTTTTTAGAACGAGAGTGATCACTTAACGGACAAAGATGTATATGATATAACCCCTGGTGTTTTGTTGTGGAAATATTTAATCGAACGCCAATAACTACCAAATTGTACCAACATACATTTCTATTCAAAGGTTGCCTGGAATAAATTGCGTAAAGCGATAAGTTCGCCCTATGTAGTACTCTTGTCTTTTTAATTTCTGTAACATGAATATTGTATATTGGCGTACATCAATCAACAACTAACGCATCGATATCCACTACTGGACGTAGACTTAGACCTACTGTTTCCATGCTAGCCAGGATAGCGTACAATAATGTTATAAATAGATGGAAAAAAAAGATCTAACCTCTACGAACATACATAATATTAGAATGAAATTTCAAAGCATTTTTTTTTATATAGGACACGCCATCTTGACCACACCTCGCCTGATGGTAAGCTAAAGGCAAAGTCTCAGAAAAGAGGGTCACCATTACAGACACTAAGTGCTACAATAGTGGCACTCAGTTTGGCGGCCTCATCAGATGCTTTTTCACGCCCCGCTTAAAGGCCCCGGGACTGTAGGAAGAAGGAATTACTATGCTAACTATTCAAATCGATTAAGAAATAGAAAAAAAAAATCAGTTCAGGTGGGATTCGAACCCGCAATCTCCTGTAAGGAAAAGATCGTGGGTTATAATCCTAACTGAACCGATTAATTTTTTTCTATATCTTAATCAATACATAATATTAATATCATAAATATCATAGAGGCACTAATATCTGCATTACTCATACACGTAGTCATAGTAGCTCTCATTGGAATTGAATTTCTTGAACTGTAGCTTTGCAATGATATAACGTTAGCGTCTAGCCATTTTATAACCCAAGTATTCACGTCTTCCGATTTACAGACATTTACAATGCGAGGCGCGAGTCAAGAGGAAACTAGAGAGACTTTACTTTTCAGTGCACTCAAGGGTACATATACAGAGGACCGTCGCGACGGGATTTGGAATCGTGTCTTTTACATTGACGAGCACATCAAAATGTTGCCGGAGTTTAATGGGGAGCGGATGATTTGATAGGATTACAAATGTGAGGGTTGCAAATATTGTCAATCTCATAGATCTAAGGGCTTAAGCGGAGTCGTTGAATTAGAATTACGTGCTTAGATTGTGTATGTATTTAAACCTTGTCTGTATTTTCGGAATGGTAAGGATGTAAAATCATATCTAATTGTTTGTAATGGACGGACGCTCATATTAAAGTGACTTTAAATTATGTTCTTTTGTTTGATGTTGACTTTGAAGTTGACATTGTTACATTTTGATCTTAACTGGACCTTCAACCTTCTGAAAGTCGCAGTTAAGGACTACTATTTGCATTTTTTTTTATAGCACTCGAACTGCTCAATTGGGCGGAAATACTGCCGTGTTCTACTAAATAATTTATAATTTTAGAGAAAATTATGGTGAAAAGATTTTATCAGGAAGACGATAACCTTGCCGATCCTCAGTTAAAATTAGAATGGAAATAATCCAAAAAAAAAACGGAATAAATCGCGATAAAATTGATTTGTTTTAAATTATAAGTGGCAAATTACTAGCATTTATATTTTTGTTCTCTAAACAAAGTAATAAAAGAAACACAGATGTGTAAGCTATATAATATTAACAAAGTTTGTATAAACTGAACATTACAATCAACGAAATTTTCACTACAGAAGCATAGTTTGAATTTCGAGTTGCTAAACAAAGAAATATTGAATATCATTCTGGAACACCAAACTGTAAAATAAAATTCTACAAAAAATAAGGAAGCACTTAAAATATTTTGCCAAGTATGAAAAGATAGCGAACAATACTTTGGTGGTGGGAATTGTCAAGTCAAGATTTGAATGGAAATTGAAAAACTTTTGTCTCTCGGTGGACATAACAAGCGTATTAAACGGATTTAAAGATTTATCTGTTACGCGTCACGATTGTTTGTAGGGAAATGGCTAGAGTCGGAAATGAAAATGTAACTTTGGGCGTGATAATGATTTGCTCAGCCGACCGTTATGGGGACAGTTTTAGAGGGGCGAAGATTTTTCAAGTGATGGCTATACAATTTTGGTTTTTGTTTCAAGTCCTTTTAATCCAGACAAAATAAAGATTTGAACTTGGATTAATACGCATAGAGATGAAAATTAATGGGGATCTTAAATACACCATAAAACAAGAAATAACAAAAGTTCCTATAGATTGGACTTGTGCATTTTTTTTATTCAAAGTCATAGGTCAAAATTATTGCAGTCTTGCATTTTTCTTGTTAACTATTCAAATTTGTTATTTCTAACAAATTTGAATAGTTTCAATTTTAAAATCGCGATATCTCAAAATACTGATCCGTGCGAAAAAAAAGTATTTTACCAATTTCGTAGTTACGAGTAATTACATGATCTACAACTTTGTCCTACGTATTTTGCAATAGCACTTTATGTTTACGTGAAAAATGCAAGAATACTATAATTTTAACCTTTGACCTCGAATTAAAAAATATGCACAAGTTCTATCGATGAGGACTTTTAATATTTCTTATATTATGGTGTATTTAAGACCCCACCAATTTTCAGCTCTATGCGAATTTATGCAAGCTTGCCATTTTATTTTTCTATTTTGTCTGGATTATTTAGTTAAGAGTATGTTTGACAAAGATATCAACGACTTTATTCAGTTTTAAATATCAAATACCTCCGGAATTGAATATGAAATATCTAGATGAAATTACCTTTTTTCATATTATTCAACACAGAGCACCCGATAATACTTGGCAAATTAGACACAATAACAAAACAGTATTGTACCATTTTTTGTCTTATAGCAGCAATACGCTCATATTTTATTCGTCTCCGTTGTTAAAAGCGAGAAGTTGATACAAACAAAATTATGCTAATTTAACCTTTAGATGTTATCCACCTCGATATAAAATAAGGTTCTTTAACAATATTCCTTTGTACAATTGAACGAAATTAGACTCAGGGTTGCCGGGACTTATTTTATACAAAATGTATTGTAAACTCAATCGCCTTTGATATGAACAAACTCAAAAACTCACAAAGGTGCGTCCATTTCCAATTAAATAATAATTTCCATTATTTGGATACAGACGAACAGGGGTGCGCTCTTCGGTTTGAGAACACAACAGGTACAATCAATATTTCCGGGCTTCGAGGGGAGACCATGCAAACAGACGGACGAATACTTAGAAGCGACAGTCTGCGTACTCAATTATAAGTCTCTAAGTTCATACTTGTTATATATATGTCGTATTGTACGGTGTACGTTCAAGGAAAACTCTTTGTAAAGATACATATAAAGAGATTGTAGGATGTATTTTACTGCATAATCGATATTGGATAACATATACGTGATATACGGTTCAACAGTATTAATTGTCAGAAATAGGTCACCGTGTTACGTACAATTTCGATAATCAATGAATACAGGACTTTACTTGCCGACTCCCTGTTGATAGTTTCAATGGTAAACCTCAATCTAAAAGATAGATTATACTTGTTTGACACAATGGTTTAATCCCATTATTCTAATAGCCTATTAAACTTGGTAACTCTGTCATTCGACAGTTGGAAATAATTCGTCCAAAACGAAGCCCTCGTGTTGAAGAGCCTCAGGAAAAATACGCTTATGTGCCCTTCTGTGGAGGGCTCATAACTCGTAGGGACAAGGGTAACGTTTACTTATCGACGTGGAAAAGGTTCCCATAATACATTTCGTCGCGTTTCGCGTTTCAACATGAAGGGCGAACTTTTTATTTGTACGTCAGACGTGCTGCGAGCACAGTGCACTTGCGCCGTAAATTTCGTAGAAACGGTTTTTTTGACTGTGGCGGAACTCCGTAATAGGTATACTGAATTGGGAGTCTTTTGGGACATAAAAGTAAAACGTTATGTACATTACTGCTCCCTCAGCAGTATTGTTTAACAATGAAATGTTTATGAATGAAACTGAATGAGTAAACTGTCTTCTTCCTAAAAGCTTATGGATATTACTATAATACAATGCTGCGTACCATGTAAATCAATTAAGCAATTATCCATAAACCTGTAATATGTGAAACTTTGAAAATTGTATCATTGTATTTAACTGTTGGTGAATCTAATAAATAAATAAATAAAGCACGGGTAGAATCGCTGGTCTTTTTAACTATACACTATGGTTTTAATCCTTACACATTTCCAAACGAAGGCTCGTAACTAGCTAGAATTATATTAGTATCAGAAGTATATAATGTTTTTTTATACCATGTATGATCTAGCTTAAAGACAAAAATTTCACCTTGGACATGACTTTTGACGTTTCATAAATACAGTTACTTCTAAGAGAGAAAAGTTTCCCAATGTCTTTCAGAATATTCTTGACTGCATTTTAGCACTTTTAAGGAGGTACAACCTCATGTAATTAAATGGTAATAGATCGATTTAAGTCTCCTTCGAAAATTTATTAACAAAGTATTCGATAACATGAAATTCCAACGCCTAATTAGCCAGATAATTTGTCTGGAATTTTATCAAAGAAATAAATGTAAGGAAGTAGAAGCGAAATGCTTAAAATCTCAGGAACGTCGTGATTAATGGTGTACAAAATTGGAAGATTTATTGTTAATGCATTTAAGATGTTTTACGTTAAGTGTACCGGAGGACTAAATATATTGTTAGTTAGAGAGAAAAGAGAACAGTGTTTTATGAGTAATGGTGTTTATTGGCACACCTGTTAATGTACTGACACTATTAAATAATTTTGTAGTATATGGTGAGTGGGAAATTATGCGATATCTATTTGTACATATGGTTGAATTTAAAGAATATAACAACTTTTTTGGGTGTTTTCTTTGTCACATTTATTATTAAGGTATGAAGTACAAATTCATTTAACTCAGTATATTTGTATTCGTCAATCAATCAATCAATTAGCACATCGCAATCCACCGCGATAGGCTGTCTTTTATCCGTAGTATCCATTAACTTAATCTTACTAGCTGTGGTATTTACTTCTACATGTCGGCAATATATATATTTTTTTCTTCATGTATCCTGTTTTATTAAGAAACTTAAATTGATTCCATAAATTTCTAATCCAGCTTGTTTCTAATTAATTTTGATGCGGTTTTCAAAATATATTAATTTGAGATTCAATTAAACATAAAGAATCTTTGCAAGAGACTTAATTGTAATGGAATAGTTTATATCTTTACTTTAAAATTGCTTGCTATTTTTCCCAAAGAAGACACTCATAATATGTGCGTCCTCGTTATGTTCCATCTTTGAACGGATTCAAAAGAATGAAACACAGCTATCTTCATGTTTTAGTTTACTACATTCTTCACAAGTAATATTACATGTTTCAATCCTGATAATAGATGGTCTTACATATTGTGTCATATAGCAGAATCTTTATAAATATTTTCCCATCTGAACTTTGTATGCTCGACTATTTCTTTCTTGGTTGAAAAAGTGTGTATGAAGACAGAGCCATTGCAATAACCTTTGCAACCAGCAATACCATAGTTATAGTGTTACTGGCAGAAAAGATTATTTTTAATAGGTATTTAATTATTTATTTATTAGTTAAGAGCATATTAGGCATGTCAGTGCCGTATTCAACAATGTTGTTGATGTTTTTAACCCACGACGCAAAAACGACGGGGTGTTATAAGTTTTACGTGTCTGTGCATGTCTGTATGTCTGTTTGTGGCATCATAACTCCTGAATGGATGAACCGATTTGGATATAGTTTTTTTGTTTGAAAGGAATATTAGTCAGGCGTTTGAAAAAAATCGGCACAAGATGGCCGCTGCCACAAACTGACGAAGTGCATATTTAAATAAAATATAACTTCCTTAATATGGGTATCAAATGAAAGGGCTTGACTGGAAGATACCATACACTATGATAAATTTCAAATCCTAGATGGCCGCCACCACAAAATGCCGACTTACATTTTTCACAACTTCCTCAATATGGATATCAAATCGAAGTACACTAGTAGATCAATTTAAAAAGAGTAAATTAAAATGCTTTTTCAAGTCATTTCTTAACATAATTCTTATTCTTTATCAAATCATATAAATATTATCTAAAATAAAATTAAAAAACCCCAGTCAAGAAAACAATCTCCAATAAGTTGAAAATAAATTGTGCCCTTTAATAAACCTAATAATATTTTTATTCAAGCGTTGCCATGTCGGGGGACTTTAGATCCGATAATAAGACGGTGTGCTTTACCAGTTCCCCCTTACCAGGTCCCCCGATATGGCAACGCTTGAATAAATATATTATTAGGTTTATCAAAGTTAAAAGGCATAATTTATTTAAAACTTTTTGGAGGTTGTTCTTTATGACGGGGGTTATAGGTATGTTGTCCTGACTCTAAAATGTTGACAGAACAATGATGACGAACGTCACGAGTCGCGACGGTGCAACAAAAAGTACGCCATTAATAATACATTGGTAATAATAATAACATTATTGATGTCAATAATCGTATGTGGTGGAAAGGTTAACTATTGCGATCCAGCGCGGAAATGCGGCCAGTGTTCTGGGCTCCGTTGCACCAGATACGACCCGGGTCGGGTTATTTAGCTAACAAAGGGTTTATTAGCTGCTTGACATTGTATTTGATAATGATAATATATTTAGTCATCCATCAACTCAGGTGAGTAACTATTTCCTCTTTATAACCTCTTTTCTGGGACTTTGCCTTCAGCTTACCATCAGGCAAGGCGAAGTCCAATTGACGTGTCCTATATAAAAAAAAAATCCTTAGTGTTTGCACCACTTTTGAATATAGAATGTAGATGTAAGATCCATTTTGTAGCTCCGTCACTGTTCAGTTTCTCAACCACGATTGACATGACGTGTGCCGGGTCAGGACAGCTCCACCGCAATCAGCATTCATCGTATGCACACCTGGATGGTACATGTATGTTACAATATCTTTAACTATGAGTGTTATTGTGCAATACTGTACCAGTTTTAGCATAACGAGGAGAGTCGTTTACTGCAGCGGTTGTAAACGTTTAAGATATCGAAATACCCTCAAAATTCTTACTGTTTTATGGAACCCCTTAAGAAACGATTAAAGAAGCAAAGTTTAAAACAGTACTGTTATTATAATATTTATATATTCTATACCACAATTTATTTTATGTAACATATTTAATGCGTAACTGAAATTTAACTTGTTTTACATAATTACACATAACCCTGGTAATTTCTATTCTAACAAATTCCTCGGAATCGCAAATGCACTTTAAGGTTGTTGGATTTGCTGTTAGTAAAGCTTATGAAAGTCCGTAGGTACTTAATTTGGAAAAAGTTATTTTGTAATTCTATATTGAACATAATCGTTGTGTGCTGTGGAGGTTTTTAGTTAGTAGTTCGCATTACATATTCAATATATTTCTATCTATCACTGCTAACTGTGATTCATGAAATCCTTTATTAAAACTCACAGCGACAAAAATGTACGAAAAATATTTTTAAGTAATAAATACACATGCACGTTTCGGATTATAGCTACTCTAGCTGCACTATATATTAGGTTCTCAACGGTAGGTACTCAATCAAAAGCGGTAAATGCTGCGTCACATATAAAAACTAGTTCTGAATGTTTTTCCTGACGTCCCGCGTACCACATGCGACGTCAGCCCATATTTTGCAGGCCACAGGCTCTAGGGAGCTCTTGCTAGTGGCTCTCGGTTTCAAAACAGCTGACGTAGGTAATGAAACTTTGTAGTTGGATCTATTACGGACATGTAAGATCTAATAAGTTGTATGTAATACTAATACATGAGGTATCAGATTAGTTTTAATACTAAGGAGGTAGGACACGGCGGTATTTCCTCCCAATTGAGCAGTCCGACTGGGGAAGTACCTCCGCCCTACAGAATACCGCGGTTATAATAACTTCGTGTTGTGTTCCCAGCGGTGAGTAGGGTAGCCAGAGCTCACTGGAGAATTTGTGCTGTCAGTGGGATGACTAAAGGCTTGTCCTGCTTTGTCCTCTACACTGACGGCCCAGAAACTCTGTGCTTACAGGGTCGGCAGTGCGAGTGTGGCTTCTTAGGTGTTACACACGTCCATAGGCCACGGTAATCAGTTTCCATCAGATGGGCCGTGCGCTTGTCTGACACTTAAGTAGTATAAAAAAAAAAGATTGGCTGTACTGTGAACTGCAACGTGGTTAGTATTGCTAGTTAAGTTCTAAGCGGGTTTACGTTAGTAAATTTAGTGACCGGGGTTTAACCAAGTCCGACCCAAGGCTAATATAAATCTAGAGTTTAATATTTAACCAGAAATTAAGGTAGTAAATAAACAGGTAAGCCGTAACAAATCAAGCGCATTAATCAAAGTGGAACGCACTGAGCGCTGAACCGGCGTGATCGGTTCGGAGCAGTTAACGCACAATTGCTTCAGCCATCCGGTGCTTTCTGTACCATGCGGCTACTCTTAATGAATCAAAGGATGACATATTATATTATACTACGGCAGATATACTGGCTATATTTAGTCTCAATTTTACTTTTTACTGTACCTACTCGCCGTCTGTAGAACTTGTAAAACTACGGAACGAAATTTTAAAGTATTTAGTATGAGTTCACCGCTAGAAATGAATTTTTTTTTTCCTATTATAACCGATTGGTTAAACTACGCTTAGTTTTATAAGTTGTACTTACAGGAACAGGTATGAATAAATAATGTTATAAGACGTTGTACTATCTAGATTTCAATAAATATATTTATACGCCCTGTGTTGTTAGTAATTACTTGAAAAAAAAATCCATAGATACGTTCGGTATGGAAAATTAAAAGAAGCTCGGATTACAAAAAACGAGCACTCAAAAATATACATCGGACTTCAAATGATGCTGCTACAAATGGAACAATGTACAGTATTTCGATTTTATTTCAGCGTAGATAGGTATCCCTGTATCAATAAAAAGTTTTGTCAGTATAAATCAGGCGCTTCAAACCTTTCTTATTAAGTTTTCTATTTCTATCCAAGTAAAAGTTACCTAAAAGAGATCATTCGTAACGATAAGGCCGACTATTGAGCGTTTAAGTGAAATGCCTAGCTGTATTTTTTCCAAAAATTGTATTATCTAATCTAATCTTGCATAAGAAAACCTCACTAGCGCGTTCGATGGCGTTACGGTAATATTACAAAACCAGGGGACTCTCCTTTTATTAGGTAAGGAAAGAAAACAATATTTGTCTATAGCAAAAATAGACTCTGCCTTCTTTCAGAATAATTCCATAGGTATATTGAAAGAAGGCAGAGGATCGGGTGCTATGGCGCACGTACTGAGTTTCCGATATTTTGCAAGCTCCGTGATCACGGACTTATCCCCCGAATCCCGAACACGGACACGGACCCCGATAACTTTAATAGGTACTAATGTTAGTGACCATGATAGTTTAAATACCTATATTGTGAAACATACATTTTATAAAGATCTTAAAGTAACAAAACTATGACACTTTAAATACCTATATTGCAATATGTTCACCTCTGTTTCGCACACATACTCGCATTCTGTTTTTAAGTCCACTCTTCACCACAGATGTTGTTAAACCGCTTCGTATTTGATTTGCTGCCGCTATAATTCTTTCTTTTAACACGTCTACAGACTCAATTGGGCGGTTTTCGTCGTATATTATGCTTTTCATGTGCCCCCATACATAAAAATCCATGGGGGTCAGGTCTGGGCTTCTCGCTGGCCACGGTATAGGTCCACCTCTCCCGATCCACCTACACACAACACGAAACAACATATTGAACACGAAAGATAAAATAAAATACATTTGTTGAACCTAATTTAAATTGTTTTATTTTATTTTATAACATAATTGATCAATTTTACTACTACCTTAAGGACGGGGCGGGAGAGGCAGCGGGAGCGACGAAGGATCGCAAGCCAAGCTGCCCGCGTACGAAGGCAACTCGGGCGTCGGAGGTCGATGAACGACCTTCGCCCCCCATGAGCGCCGGCCTGGGGGTGACAGGTGGAGCCGCCTGTCACCCTGGCAGAAGCAGGCCGCGGCGGTGGCGCGCCTGGCGCGTCTTCCCGTTTCCGGGGTCGAGTTGGGGACTCTGTAGTCCCCACACCCGAGAAGAGGGCCAGATCGTGAGAGATGGCCCTGGGTCGGCCGCGGTGCGAGGGATATGCCTGTCAACCTCACCTTCGGCAACCAAAACGACCCACAGGCGGCGTGCGTTTTAGTCGGTTCGAGTCCGACATAACCTCCTCCACCGGCTCCGGTGGGGAGGTATCCGTGGGGATTTTGCGCACGTAAAAAAAAAAAAAAATCTACCTTAAGGACATTTATCAAAGATTATTCCAAGAGATCTAATAGCAGCCTAGCTTGTTATACCTTGTTGAATAGCTAATGAAACGTAGATATTTTTAGAGGTGTCTGCAGCCTAGGTGTCATAGATTTTTTATTATTATTGCTGGTCGAAGTTTGACTTGTACTGATTTTTGTTTGATGCTATAACTATCAATCTTCTATCTACAACCTATTTAGTTGAGGTAACTCTATTTTTATTTTTCATAATGATGAACAAACTAATCTGCTACACAAAAATCGTATAACAATAAATATTTGAACAATAATAAACAAAAAAAAGTAGACCAATAGACAAGAAATCGGACTTTTTTCAAAAAAAATTTTAAATCCTTATAACTTGAAAAGGGTTAAGTTGGGGGGCAGGGGTCCAAGGGGAAATCTGTCAGAAATGGTGGGAACAACGACCCCTTAACGGGGTTCGCACGACTTACGAGGTAACCCTGTATATATATTTTATAAAGATCTTGAAGTAATAAATATAAGTGCACTACTTACTTAATATTTAAAGAATTTTAACAAGCATTTCTAGAGCTAACAGACTAATAACAATTGCATTTAACATTGTAGACATGTGTACAAAATACAAATAACAATATCTACGGCGGTTTTTAAGAGATCAGGCGTCGATGTGCGAACAAATTTATTTTTAAAATAGATTTTCCGATGTAATTTTCATATTTATTGCCATGAATTCAGTTATTATCACGTACTCGTATATGTATTTGAATTTCTATTATAAAAGAAGATAGATAATAGCATACCTGTTTTTCATGATAAAATAATTTTATTGTATATTCCTTTGCATAAGTACTTTTGTAAGATTGTTTTGTATTAAGTGACCGAATATACTACTTCTCAATGGTTGTATATGAGGCCCAATCAAGGTCTTTGGGGCTAAGTCAGAGTTGCTGATTAAAGGATGTGTCTCTAGTGTCGGGGTCGGTAAGTCTCACGACAGTCATACCCATAATAGCTAAAATATTAGTCAAACATGAAATGAAAAGGGGCCTAAGTTTCACTAATGTGCAGATTATCGAACATGAGTTACCTCTAGTATCTCTGTCTGCCCTTCAAACAATAAAAAATAACTTGCATTAACCTGCGGCACCATCAGTCATCATCAGGTTACGCGCTTATTATTTGCTCATGTACGTTATCAAATGTACATGAGCAAATTATAAACGCGTAATTTACCCTGAAAACATAATTTTGAAGAAGGAACACACTTTAAAATACCTAATAGTATTTGTATGCTAAATATGCTTAAAGTCAAACATTTTAAAACAATGATCTCCCACAGCAAGAAAATGTTGCAAATGTAACGAAAGGGTGAGTTTGGGAGTGCAGAGTAATATTGTGTAGTGTCGAGGGCGATGGGTGGGGTTGCCAATCGATACGCACCCCTGTTCTGTGCGGCCTAATGCACCCCTAACATGTTGGTACACAGCTAGCAAGAACGCAATGACATGGAAACGATATAGACTATGCGTTTGCGTTTATATACTAAACCAGGTCATTTGCTTACGGAAAAAGTATGCTGAGTAACACAATTGATAATATTTTCAACGAATGCATCTAATTTTGAATGAACATGTATGTAGTAAGTATGCATAAACTTTTTTGAAATGCTATTGTGTGCGTGCACTAATAATGGTACAAACAAAATACCAACCTTTAGTGCAATTTGTCACGACACAACAAGTTTATGGAAACATAAACAATGGGAATTAAACTTCAAACAAGTGGAACCTTTTTAAGTGTTAGTAAGTATATACAAAGTTAACAAATATGATTTATCATAATAATAGTACTTATACAAGAATGAGCTCAGGCTAATTCTTGTATAAGTCCATATTTTTACATTATACATTTTTTGACTGCATCATAGTAACTCAGGCTACAATGATGCAGCTAAAAAGGTCTGTTGGACTAAGCACCGACTTCATAAACTGATACGGTGGCTAGTATATATACATAAAGTAAGAAAACCTGTCAATTCATTTATTTTTCGCTTTTAGGTGTCCTTTTTTTATTGCTTGAAGTCAGTTTAACTTTAAAAATATATATTCTAGTTTATACTTTCTATCTTGGCACCGTCACAACAGTTACCATGAGTCCAATTTTATGCCTACAATGGATAACATGGAATTCAAATAAACAGCAAAGATGCTCTCGGTAAACCGGCGAAACTTTAGTAGCGGTTGTAAATTAAGTTAAGAGAAGGTTGCAGACAGAGGCAACGCAGCGGATGGGAGACAGGGGTGTTGCAGGAAACAACACTTTGGGAAAGGCAAAATACTGTGGAGCGTGCTGTTAGCGCATTCCGCAAGCTCGGCAATTCAGAGCTCACAGCTGGACGTCTAAATTGCTGATGTGAAGTTTGTATGAGGGTCAGCTCTGCTACACCTAATAGTGTTCGATATATTGGATGGTAATACGGTATGTATGGCAATACTTCGACTATATCTAGATTTAGAATCTAGATATAGTCGAAGTATTGCCAAAATTCCATATGTTCTTTGTGTAGATTAAAGTCAGTACTTTTTATAATCGCAACAAGACTCGTCTATTGTAACTCCAGTACATAAACAAGTATCAACAGCGAACCACGAACATACCGTGTAGTGACAATCGGTAAGTCCCAGAAAAAGTTGAACTGTTTAGGAATCCGCAACGAAATAAATCAGAAACAAATTGGCAATATAAAATATCTACTTATCTCCTTAATAAAGTGAGACGGAAAAACAAAATAAAGCAATTGAGACATAACCTATGAAGCAGGGAAGTACCACGTACATCAAAACATGATGGATCCTTGGCAAGCATGTGTATGTATATTAAAATCGCCCAATAATTATCATTCGTGCGTTGCGAAGTAAATGTGGATTGACCTTGAGAGATAGAGTGAGAAATAGCGTAATAAGCGAGAGATGTAGAGTGATAGAAGATGTAGTGATGAGAATTGAGACAGGAATGTTGAGATGGATTGGTCATGTTGAGAGAATGAATGAAAGAAGACTACGAAACAGGTGTATGAGGCGAGTGTGGATGGTACCGTCGGAAGGGGAAGACCTAGGCGCACATACCTGGACCAAATCGGGTAAGTTTTAGAAAAGGGTCAGGAGTACCCTAAACTGACGAGCATGCATGAAGAATGTAATGAAAGTGAATGAAGCGAGAGTAGTTTGTCAGGATCGTAGCAAATGGAGATCCGTGAGCTCTGCCGACCCCTATGGGAAACATGCATGATTTTATGTATGTATGTAATAAATATCAGGCCCCCCCTTCTGAATGACAAACCGTTTCATTACATCATAACTATGTGCGTTTGTAAAAGACGACACTATTAAGTAGATCTAGTTTTATGCCATTTCTCTCTTTTATGTTAACCAACTGTAATTCACCGTTTTGTCACGTTACGACTGCGTCTGAAACTAGATGTCACTCAGAGTAATAACGTGGCATAAACGATTCTCAAAGTCCATATACACTGGTAGTTATCTAATGACTGTTCTAATCTCACCGTTGTAAGATCCAAACATTACAGATAAACTAAGTTGGTAGTGTTAATGAGAATACTAATGGTTATGTTTCCCTCATATTAATGGTAGGCCTTTTAAAGTATCAACCCTTGTAACATACACACAAATACATGTTATGATGAATAACATAGTTAAATTTCCAAGCATGTGACAGGTATTTATAATCGTATTTCAGGTTAGGTATTACACCACTGATGAAATAAAAAAAATAAGTTCCGTAATTATGTTTAACAAGGTCGTTTTTAGATCTTACTAGCAGACCCGGCAAACGTTGTTTTGCCATATAAATAATTTTTAAGTAAATGTCTAAAAATTAAAGAAAAATGTTAAGGGTGGACAACCCTTATCACTAAGGGGTATGAAAAATAGATGTTGGCCGACTCTCAGACCTACTCAATATGCTCATAAAATTTCATGAGAATCGGTCAAGCCGTTTCGGAGGAGTACGGGAACGAACATTGTGACACGAGAATTTTATATATAAAATTATTACCTGTTGATTACTTCAGCAGCAGGGCAAAGCTCTTGAATATCAAGATATTTATATCAAATATTTTTATCTCGTATCAATGACTATGAAGTTCCTGTTCTATATTTACTTAAGAGGAGGTAGGACACGGCGGTATTTGCGCCCAATTGAGCAGTCCGACTGGGGAACCCTACAGAATACCGTGGTTATAATAACTTCGTGCTGTGTTCCCAGCGGTGAGTAGGGTAGCCAGAGATCACTGGAGAATTTGTGCTGTCAGTGGGATGACTAAAGGCTTGTCCTGCGTTGTCCTCTACACTGTCGGCACAGAAACTCTTTGCTTACAGGGTCGCCAGCGCGAGTGTGGCTTCTCTGGTGTTACACACGTCCATAGGCCACGGTAACCACTTTTCATCAGGCGGGCCGTGCGCTTGTCTGTCACCTAAGTGGTATAAAAAAAAACTTGAAATTGCTCTCTTTTCCGGCTGCTCTTAAATAATTTATTTTGATAAAAGGAAAGTACTTTATTCCATTACTAGATGGGAGTTGTAGCAATATTTCATTATACTGGCATCGTTAAGACTTAACTTCCGAGATATATCTTTATTTCATCGGTGGCGCTACATGTATTGGGCCATTAAGTAAGGATATCAGGCACATAATGTTCTTGTATCTCATCGTTTGAAGCCACGCTATCACCAACAGGTGCCCTTAAGTCGGTATCATCCTTATAGCGATTTTTCAGTTGCCTTCACTTTAGCCAGGAATCCTATTAATGTTTTTGTTTGATATGTTGACTTTGCCGGGACTGACTTTCATCCGACCGCTTGACTCCAAGAAGACAAATTGGTGAGGTGTGCTTGGGCCCCAAAAGTAGGGCCCTATACACTTCCCAGGTGCGTCTAGTGGCAATGGTTTGGGTCCCAGAAGTGTTATTTTAAAGCTTCCATCATTCTAAACTATTCCTAAACTATTTATTTTGTATCTAATATCTTTATGGTACCTACTACAAGGATGCAAATTTTTGTTGCGGGTAAAAAAAATTAAATATTAACCAATCCTTTGAATGCAAAATAAGCCATTGTTGCATTTGAATTGGCTTTGTGCGATGCTCGCTGCACGCAACACTGACCCAAAATGATTTTTATTTCAAATAGGCTTGTTATTAAATTCCTGGTAATTATTCGCATGGCTAAAACATTTTCATTACACAGGAAACTGTAATATAGAAAAAGCAATCGGTTTTTTTAATGATTGATTTAATGAATTTTAATTTTGTAATGCAAGCGCTTTCGCAGTGAATCTAAATTGTTATTAACTAGAGGGGTTAAAAAATATGTTTTGTTTTAATTTATTTATTTTCAAGTTAACATCTATGTAGCTATATATTGATGGATAAATTTATTTAGATTTATTATTTATATAGATGACATTATGTGCGTATGGATCATTTTTATTTTAAATAGTTTAAATCATTATAAGCGATGTTGTGGAACTACTGGGCGGAAAAAGTCCCGTTCAGTCCAGTAGTTCCATAATGGAACTACACAATTGTATCACTGGGCTCTCGCCGATATAAGCCATACATACGCTTTAGTCAGTTCATAATAGTTCATAAGTATCTAATATATTTTTTTTTTTTTTTTACGTGCGCAAAATCCCCACGGATACCTCCCCACCGGAGCCGGTGGAGGAGGTTATGTCGGACTCGAACCGACTAAAACGCACGCCGCCTGTGGGTCGTTTTGGTTGCCGAAGGTGAGGTTGACAGGCATATCCCTCGCACCCCGGCCGACCCAGGGCCATCTCTCACGATCTGGCCCTCTTCTCGGGTGTGGGGACTACAGAGTCCCCAACTCGTCCCCGGAAACGGGGAGGCGCGCCACGCGCGCCACCGCCGCGGCCTGCTTCTGCAAGGTGACAGGCGGCTTCACCTGTCACCCCCAGGCCGGCGCTCATGGGGGGCGGAGGTCGTTCATCGACCTCCGACGCCCGAGTTGCCTTCTTACGCGGGCAGCTTGTCTTGCGATCCTTCGTCGCTCCCGCTGCCGCCCCCGCCCCGCCTCCTCCTTCACGAGCATTACTTGCTCGCAGAAGGAGGCGCCGGCCGCCCACGCATCCGCGCAGCGAAACATCGCCGCGAACAAGGTGGAGAGCGTGAGAACCCTCACTCCCAGGGCCGCCACAAGCTCCCGCCTCGGCGTCTCCCACGCCGGACACTCGGTGAGCGTGTGCGGACCTGAGTCCTCGCTCGCGTCGCAGTGATGACACTCGGACGTTGGCTCTTTCTGCATCCGACGCAGATACTTTCCGAAGCATCCGTGCTCGGTGATCATCTGCGTCAGACGGTACGAAAGGCTGCCGTGTGGCCTCTCTAGCCACTCCCCCATGATGGGTCTTACCGCCGTAACTACGGCGTGCCCTGCGCCTGGTCGCCCAAGTCGTATCTCCCATTCCGCCACCATTTCCCTGTGGAGCCGGGATCTCACGGCCCGAATTTCTTCGGGCTCGGGATCGTGACCCCGCTCCCGCGCCGCCTTTCGGACCCGGTATAGCGCCGAAAGGCATCTCACTTCCAGGATCCATGGTGGCGATCCGGCGAGGAGACTCGCCGCGTTGAATGATATCGTGCGGTACCCCCTTATGATGCGGCACGCCAACTTCCGCTGCGGACGCTGCAGCAGAAGCATGTGCCGATCACTCAGGGTGTCCGCCCACACGGGACACCCGTACAGGGCCATGGACCGCACGACACCCGCGTAGAGTCTCCTGCAGGAGTCCTCCGGGCCCCTCAGGTTGGGCAGTAGCCGCGCCAGAGCGTTGGCTGTGCCCACCAATTTGGGGCCCAGACTTCGGAAGTGCTTCCCGAAGTCCCACCGGCCGTCGAGCACGAGCCCCAGATATTTCATCTGGCGCTTGATGCCGATGAGAGTGTCTCCCACTGTGAGACTGGAACCAGGTGGTGGCGTGCGCCGAGGTCCATGAAAGAACATGGCCTCGGATTTATGCAAAGCCACCTCAAGGCCCAGCCGCCGGATCCGTTCAACGACTTGAGCAACCGCGGTCGTGGCCCTCAGGATCGCTTCGCGGTATGTAGCCCCGCTCGCCGTCACTAGCGTGTCGTCCGCATAGCACGTGACGGCGGCGCCGTCCGCAAGCTCACCGCGAAGCACCCAGTCGTATCCAATGTTCCACAGTAGCGGCCCGAGAACCGATCCCTGTTCTAATATAATATTAGATAAAATTTAATCAAGCTATAAGGGGAAACTATTTCCCGATAATAACGCATAGGGGGGAAACTATTTCCCGATAATAAGGCATTTGGGGAAACTAAAAAAATATCCGTACTCAGAATAAGCATCATACTCGTATATGGGAAGACTTCATATTACGGTTATTTATGGTTTGCCATCCTTTTTTGTCGGAATTCGTTGACAGCTATCCTTGGCCGTGATATTTTAAGGGTTTAGAGGGATTGACAAACTTTTTATTTTTATTTTACCCGACTGACAAGACGGGTTATCATTTTTACTGTTTATTATAGCAGCTTTGCGAGAAATTTATATAATATTATATATAATATTATATAATTTATAAATAGTAAACAGTCCATAACTGGATAATAATATTCTGTAGCATAGAAATATCACCATGAAAAGAAATGCTATATTATATACAGGGTTGTTACGATTGTTATGTCATGGTAAAGAGGACTGTTAACTTTCTTTGTAACTAGGCTTTCCACTTGACATACTTTGCACACTCGCGTACGTTATAAAACACTCTTGAGTTTGACGTATCGTTAAGATGTTTTCTCTCTGCGTTAATAATTTTAATTAATTTCTTGTACAAACATGACATCGAAAAGTTAGATGTACGTGGTATGAGTATAAATTAAGTAGGTATATGAAGTTGTGTATCTGCGTAAGTCTAAAGAATGTAAATGGTATTTTGCTTAAAAACTCATTTTATTAAAATTATAATTATTGTAGTTCTTACGATTTTTAGTAGGTCTTTATATCGTTCGAAGATGTATTTAAATGTCAATTTTCATTCATTTAGCTTAGAGTGTAGACAAAGCGTCACAGTGGAAAGCGCATAAACAGTGGTGGAAGTATGTTTAAGAAGCAGATGGTGAGCAGTTGAAAGAAAGAAAGAAAAGAAAGAAAATACATTTTATTTTTGGTGCAAGACAAACATACTTAAAACTAAACAGCGATATTTATTATATTACCTATTTAGTGCTTGTATTGGGCACATTTAGGTTACACCAAGAATGGGACCAGTTCAGCATAATGCTGGGCACGACGTACCCAGTGCTGGTTTTCAACTGTCCCCGGGGACATCTGGACATCTGAGCCGTTAAAAAAACACACCTTATTACCTACATGAAAATTCAACACAATTTTAAAAGATTCAACTAAATTTAATTAGACTTAAAAATAAAATAGCCTAAAAAGAAAAAAAAAGAAAAAGAACCAGCCCAACCCCAAGCTTTCTCCGTCAACACCCCCGCTATGCAGTCTATGACTCCGTTCTACTTAATCTGTATCAAAGCTTTGACACTAGGTACTCTACTCTACTCTATGCACCGGTTGCGCAATGGCAGACTAAACAAAAACAAAAACAGCATAACAGACCCATCTACGGTGTTCGATCTGTGGCTCTTTGGTTGTTGTTTTTGGTTTTGTTGGTGTCTTTGGTGGTAAGTTGTGTCCGTTTATCCCGGAAGAATAAAGGCGTGAGTATATAAATATATGAATGTAGTTTAACGCAGGTTGGAAGGTTTTCGTCAGGCGAATTCTAGTGCCAAAAATAAGTGGTAATGCACCACCTATATCCAAACGGCTTCCTGCATTTTACAAGCTGTGTACTAGCGCCACCTAGCGGCATGTTTGTGAAACCGTATGTTTACATTTACTCGACGATGCGATAGGAAAACCGTAGGTACTTATTATTTTATAGAACTCGCAAAAAGGTTATCTCATCATAATAGTTGGAGAATCTTTAGCTATACTTTCAAGGCAGAAGTTGTCACTCGAGGATTCCATGTACTAATAAATTTTAATGTTGGTTTTTCGTTATTATATGGCCTGCTTTAAAAAATATTTGAAATTGAGAACAGTAGCAGCTAGATTGGTTAAGTATATTAGTTGGGGTTTACTTTTGTGGAAACTGAACAGCTGAATCTACAAACCAATGCTGCAATGTAATTAAGGTTAACTGAAGGGGATTGAAAAAAGAAAATTTGGAAATGCTGTTTAATTTGCTTAGAAATACATTTTAGAGTGTTAAAAACAAAGAAACTTATTTCGTGGCAATTATTTAGAGAACGGAGAATCTGTTAAATTATGACAAAATGCCGCTGTACTGTAAGTGCCACTAACAAAATGTCATTATGCTGTACGAAGACCTCGGTCCGGGACTAATGGACTTGATGGAAATTTTGTCCACAAACTAGAGTTGTGACTGAACCGAAAACAAATTCATGAATTGTTAACATTTCCTATGTAGCCATTTTGATCGCAGATGGTAACAAGTCGCATTACTTTCGTATCTGTTACGACAACTGTTACGTAATGTTACCAAAAAATATTATATATAGATTTTTAAAACATAAAAGAGGTATTTAAAAAACTGTTGTGCACGTTAATAAATAAACAAATATTCTAAGACATTCTACTCAACGCTGTTTAAAACCAAGGTAAGCATGGCTTAACTAGCTTGTGTAACAAGTTCTAGAATCCGAACATGTATACTTAGAGACATATTTCTTTTGTAAATACATATTACTTTATTTCTTTAGTAAATACGTTTAATGAGGAGGTAGGACACGACGGTATTCCCGTCCGAATTGAGCAGTCCGACTGGGGAAGTACCTCTACCCTACAGAATACCACGGCTATAATAACCTCGTGTTGTGTTCCCGGTGGTGAGTAGGGTAGCCAGAGCTCACTGGAGAGTTTTTGTGCTGTCAGTGGGAAAACCAAAGGCTTGTTCTGATTTTGTGTTCTGCACTGAGGGCACATAAAATCTCTGTTCTTACAGACTCCACTGGTGTTACACACGTTCATAGGTCGAGTAACCACTTTCCATCAGGTGGGCCGTGTGCTTGTCTGGCACTCAATCTGTATAAAAAAATATTGCATATTATATCTAACACTCAGATCAATACACACAGACATTGATATAAAAAAATATTTGAATAGCACGGGAATCGAACCTGCGACTTCCGATGTAGCAGTCGAGCGCTCTGCCGCTACACACAGAGGTACAAATGTTATAATACGAAGAAAGTTTAAAGTTTTTTCTCACGGTGGATATATACTATAAAAACTTACCTACCATTATTGTAAGTTTGATCACAGAATAGACAAAACCAAAATATGGACTAAGTTGAGTAACTTAATCAATTTTGGTTGTGTCAAACTAAAGTTAGTTCAGCTCTACGTTTTCAGAATACAAAACAAAACATTGTTTGACAAAATTAAACTATATTTCAGTGTTATTATTAGGTAGATACTCTAGTAAACACAGCTTCGAAACTAGAAAATCGGTACAATTTCTCACTAAACTTTACATTATTCTAACATTTCATTCAGTAGGTACGTAAGTACTTTGTCAGCAAATTGCAAATTCTTGTTATTATTTCGCAGTAAGCTCAGGTATTATGTAAAATTTGAAGCAATTCAGCAATTTGAAGAAAATCCGATAAATTAGTATTCTGTGGTTACGATCGAGACCTGGCGGTTCCCGTCGCCCTTCCATTATTACCCGAGTACGGAGAAGCCAAAGGAGGGTTATGATTTTTACCCTACTACGGCGAAGCTATATATGTAGGTTCATCTGTTCCCTTATTAGAAACTGCTAATTAGAACTGCAAAAATAAGGTATCGTTAGAAGCGTCTTGATCGTCCACTGATTATAGGCTAAATGCCGAATCGCTGACTCTGTAGTGCCACATTAGATTCAGCCAGTGCCACATGTTCATAAAGTAGTGTTTAAAAATATTTTTTTGATATAGTTTTTGGTATCAACTTAAAACATAACATAACATAAACTCACGCCTATATTCCCGAAGGGGTAGCAGAGACATTTCGCCAGCTTATATTTCGGTCCCAATATAATAGGTGGCGAGCCTATTGCCATTAACCGGGCACTTATAAACCTGCGATAAATACACACATAACTTCGAAAAGCATCGAAAAGTCATTGGTGTGTGCCATGGTAAACCTGGGATCGAACCCGAGACCTCGTCTCAGCAGTCCATTACCCATACCACTAGGCTACCGCGGTTAAATGGCGGTATCAACTTAGCTTGTTAGCATGTTAATTACATAATATATTAAATATGTATAATAGCTGTTGCTTGCCCCAAAACGAAAAAATAAAAAAATAAGCTTGCTATAAGAACTAAAACCTGACTACTGAAAATCACGTTATAAAAAGTGTAAAAAAAAATTACAAAAATAGCCGTGGTCGTATGCTACTTCAAAAAAATATTATATTCTAGAAAAAGTGGCATACGACCACGGCTATCCTTGTTATTTTCTTGTTTTATACTTTTTAGGTCGTGATTTTTGCTATCGTGAGCAAAATCCCCACAGATACCGCCGGAGTCAGTGGGTTATGGTGTGGGTCTCGAACGTCGTCTATGGGTCGTAGGTTCGCACCCTGGCTGACCCAGTGCCATCTCTATCGAGCTGGCCAGTACCTTGATGGCGAAATCATTCAATTCACTGTAACAAAAACAAAAAAGAGATATTGACATTAAATCATTTTTTCATCGCACTAATATGTCTATTCAATGCTACAGTTTAATTATATCCGAAATGCTTTTTTTTTCATTAGAAACATTGGCTTTTAAAACCGCCATCTGTTCCTAAAGCCATTATTTTCATTCCTACAAGATTCTCGTTCCTTCCGTCCGAGATTCAAAGAAAAAACCTTTGTTACACACAATTAACTGCAGCAACGAGAAATTAATTCCTTTCTCGGCCCCAACGACTGTTCATATTTCTTTTGTTAGACTATAAAACTAGATTAAATTGGTATAAGACAAGGTATATCCTTGTTAGTGTGTCTTGGCTCAGCAGCTAATAATATTGCAGCAAAACTCGTATTACTTAGGTTATTCTTCAAACAAGAATTTATTTAAAATGAGATGTTTATTACGTTCCAAGGCATAAAATAAAACGAATTTAGTAGTATTGAACCAATTTAATGAAGTCCGAAGATTGACTAACTATTTTAAAATACCAACATGAAGTCTGTATGTTGTTGATATAAAAGAGGTAGGTATCCATGTTCGAATATGGCGGACGTGAATCCATTCTTAACACAAGAAATTTAGCTAGGCTGAAGAAGTTATGAGAATATTTTATAAATAGGAATATTAGATCCATAATTACTAATATTTCCTCAAACCCCTCCAGCTAAGCTAAACTGCTTGTGTTAGTAGTGGGTTTAGGTCGGTTCTGTAATGGTCAGGAACCCAGGACGTCTCTATCGCGAGGCCAACTCCTTAACCACTAATCTACCGATTTCTACTTTTATCTACGGTTACTAATGGTATTGTTATCTACAGCTTCTTATCAAAGACTGAGGAAATTTGCTAGGTGACTCCTAATGATAATTACAACCAACAAAAAACTTTCATAAAACGAATCAGATTACTAACTTCATTTATATAAAATGTCATCTAAAGAATAGTTTCTCTCAAAGAAATCATTAACAACACCATTCACTCTCTCAATGAATAAGTGACGGAATTTCTGTTCATTTTCACACAGGTTTTCATCGAAATGTTCATATTTCATTTCAGTCATTCTGAGCGCCTCTTCGCTCTCCGCTGTTATTATCATCATGGATACTAAAGCTTCTATTAGCCCGAGAACGGAATATTCCCTTAGATGTTTTCTGAAAATACTCTGTGGATAAATTTCATTTACATCTAAGTTGCATTGGCGTAAGACAGCAGCGAAAGTCCCGTAATATATGTCGAGGACATGATCGTAATATTTTAAAATAAAGTTTCGATCCGTAGACATGTAGAGAAAGTACGCAATGTCTGTAACAGGGGAGGCGATGCGGGCTAGCTGGTAGTCGATAAATATCACCTCAACGGGTCTCTCACCCTGTAACAAATAAATAGGCGCTTAAGTTTTTTAAAGTCATTAGTGATTTTGTAACACACCCAGAAGAAACAGGGAGAGATATTGTTCCGGAGATCAATACTTTAAATTTTAATGGTTAGTCTTCTACAGAAGGGAGTAGCGAATAAAATAGAGACTTGTTATTGATTCTTGCAAGCGTGTTGTTGAATTTCCTTAATATTTATTTTCATTTTGATTTTTGATATAGTAAAAAAATATTAGGTATATTTCTACCTTATTCTTTAAGTCATTTGCGGACTGAACGTTGTACACTACTTTTTTATTCTACGTGGTTTGTGACTGCCACTTTCGTGGAAAGATTTCAGATATGTTAGAATCAAAATAGTCTAACTTAAACTATGCGTATCTGATGGTGAGGCCTTGTATTATTAGAGGAAAGTTTTATTAATAAGAAGACTTCTTGTAAAGATAATCAAAAAACATGCCATAAAACAGCTTTATACAGAACAGTTTCTCTTTGTTGTACAGTCAAAAAAGGTAAACATTTAATAGAAGTTCTCATCTTAAGCAGCTTGTGTTTAACAGATTATGCTAACAAGAGATTGATAAGTGTTGTTGTAATCAACAAGAACCGTTTAAATGACTAAGAATTTCTATGGCAAGAAATTTATACCGATCATTTTTCAGTTTAATTGTTTAGCATTTATTTATTCAAGGTCATGCTTCAATGACAATAAGTCTCTGGACTAACAATCGGAAGGTCACGAGGCTGAATATAAAAACAACATGATGCTACAGGAAACTAAATTAGTTAACAATAAATGTGATAGACATTGCATCGATATAAAAACTATTGTTGACAAAATATCCTGTCTCTAATAATTATGAAAAAATGGTAATAAAGTCTATAATTGTTTAATGTAATAAAACAAAATTGTGTTCAACTAATACCACAGTAAACCGAACCACAGACAACGTAATACTAAACTACCGAACTAATACCACAGTAGAAAGTATTTGTTAGACTGTATTACTACGGTATATGTACTAAAAATATTTCAAAATGTATGGACCCTGGTCCAATATACATACCATACATTTTATTGGAATATTTGAAACCATTTTATTAAAATGTTAGAACCTTGTTGAACTGGTTTTTTTTTAATATACAACAGTATTGAAATATTTTTGACGGCAACTGTGGCTTAGCGGTTCTACCGCTACTCCACAGAGGACTTTCGGCACGGGTTCGATTACCGCTCAGTGCAAATATTTGTATGCCCGAATATGTATATTTGCATTTGTCTCGGTGTTTCTATGTATGAAATGTATGATTTATAAAAAAGAAGTATCTAAGTACGTTTATCCGCAGTCTAGATTCCATAACATAACTTAGTTAAACTGTGCTTACCATGGGTCTAGATAGCGTTGTGTAAAATGTTGTAGAATATTGAATAGTCAATCACAAGAAGATATTTAAACTATTATGGTAGTATGGTAGATGTGAGTGACATCATCACACACATTAAAATAATCGGGATATTCACCATGTTGTACTCACATGGTAAATATCCCGATTATTTTGATATTGAAATCACAAGTAGATTATAAAAGTTACCTTATATTTAAACAGCACATTATTGTTCCAGCAGTCCCCATGGCAGATAGAACTATATTTGTCAGGCTGTGTACATTTGTATAGCGCCATCTGTATATGCGGTCCGAAATCTTTCAACTTCGCTCTGGCAATATCATCTGACACTACATCCACTGAGGCTTCATAGAAAGATTTCATAGACTTAGGTACTGGTCCAGGAACGGAATATTGCACATCCTTAGAACTTAAAGTACAAATCTCATTAAACTTTGTTGGATTAGTTTTCGCTAGCCCAAAAGACAATGCATGTAATTTCGCTAAATTTCTCATCACCAGTGAGACGTGAGACAAATCCAATTTGTAAAATCTATCACGAAATCTCCATCCCTCTTCACATAGTTCTTGCACAGCGATTGCTTCTTTGTCGTATTCGATGCTCGCAAAAACGCAGTTCGGGAACTTCATTTTTAATCCTTCCATATTTTTAAAACTCCTTTGAATATCTAATAATATCGGTACGATATGTCGATAGAAGATAATTTCTCGACGGTATGCCTCTCGGAACTTTGAACGCTTTTTTGGGTCTGGATGCCATTTCATCAATACGTATTTTTTAATTTTATGTCCGTCTTTATGGCCTGTAAATCGTACTTTGTAAATGCCGCTGGCAAAACTGTCGACATCTTCACAACCGTATTCAACTTCGTATTCTATTAGATCTATACAACATTCATCAGCCAATTTATATATGATAGTTTTAAACTCGGGATGAGAATGTGATATTTTTCTCACTGGCATGTTAGACATTGTCAACACAGACACTGATAAGATCCTTCTACTCTATATGATGTTTTCACGATCAACGATGATGGACTTATCAGTAGCAGTTATCACACACTTCAATTTCAGTAATATCAAAACATGGCAAGTATGAAATATTCTTACGCATAAATGATTCCACAGGCGTATTATTTCAAAAATATTATTTAGGAATTACGTTTGATTTTCTCAGTATATTTCATTTGTTTCAATAACAAGCTACGACGTTGTTTGTGAATAAGTAGATATTATATTAAATCTGATTATAATAAGATCATAATGGGCATAATTTAAAATAAGGAAATCTGCATTAGTGAAGTGCACAATCGAAAGTAAAAAATACTAAGCAGTATAATGAATCAGCTATGACTCTATCCAAGTTTAATTGATTGAAAACTTTGAGATCTCAATCTTTTAATACGATAACAATTTGAAAGACATCTAATATCTACTAGTATATAAAAAGTAAGTACTAAGTTAAGATAGGGCTCTAATTACGGGGCGTCTTCAATTTATTCCAACTGAATTACTTGAGCACCATACATACAGAACTCCAAATTTCATTTCCGTATCGGTAAGATAAATAAACAAATAAGATTACAAAAAATCAGATTTGTGAAACTTCGACTTTAAAGATTGATTGCAATATATAGAGTTTTTTTGGTTTTGAAATATATATCTTCTGAAATATAGTTTAGGTAATTATTAAACTTCTTTTATCGGAAATACATATTGGTCCACGAATTTGATGCGACTACATACATATAAGTATTAACCTATTAAAAATGGTTAACATCAAATTGGTGTACATACTTTAATATAGTTTTTTATTTATTGTAATTGTTGTAATGTAATGTAATTATTAATGACTGACTATGTCTGGCTATGTACTTCAATTGATCGTAAATAGAACAAACAAAAAATTATAACCGTCTAAAGTAATAAATTCTTACTTCGAAGCTTCAAAACGAATTTAAAATAAAATCTTAAATAGTTATGGAGTTTACCATAAAACAAAATCTATTACCACCCTGAAGATTATATTAAAACGTATCAATGCATTATGAAGAATATGATTGTAAGAACATGATTCTAGCTACCATTTTATCAGTATCGCGATGCGACGGGACAAAAATGATAGACGTCCGAGCGCCGAGCGTTATCAGTGCGGAACAAGTCTCTACGAATCCCGGCCACGTGATAAACTAGTCGCACACAATACCTTTTGTAATGTCACTCAATGGCCGTCCTGCCTGCACCAGTCGTCATGTAGATGTGTGAGTGCAACAACTGGTTTTATGCATTGAATGTCGCATTGTCCGCAATTGTTGACCGACCGTCGGGTCTTAAGCGTCCAGTAAAATGTTCATAAAATGGCTCGGTCTATTCTCTGTTCGAAAATAGACCGTCATATTTCATTTCCTTCTTTCTCTTATTACAATGGTTATTCGAATCTTTTGATGATATATAGATAGGGTTACTAATACGTTTCTAGTGGTATATTCAGTTCATGCCCGTGAAATTTTTCTGGAAACCCCCCTCCCCCCCATCTCTTCCCAACTCGTCGTACAAGGCGACTAAGGGATAGGACATTAACATCAGACAGATATATACAGCCCAGACTCAGCCTCAGATGCATGGCTCGAGTCAACAATAGTGCCCGGAATACAGCAACAGGCTCACACCCTATTACGTGGGACCGAATACAATTATTGGTGAAATGTGGGTGTTAATTCACCTCTGCCTAACCCGCCAGGGCTAAAGGCGTGATTATATATATATATGTAAAAATTTAAAATGTGAAGCCACAGATAATTTCTCAAATCTTTGCCTTCAACTCAGATCAGGCGAGGCATAGTCTATTTGCAGTATCCTATATAAAAAATCTCGATTTAAAATAAAATAACAGATAACAGACTTATGGAATATGTTTAATTAGGTAGGGTATAAGAGTAAATGCAAATGACAAACTGGTTCTTTATCGAACGCATACAAAGGAAGGCGAGAGAGATGATGTTGGTATTATATTATCTCCATATTTAAATCAACAAAAAAAACCATAACGTCGATCTGATAAAATATGAAAAAAATTAAATTAATATTCCTAAACGCTTGATGTTCATGACTTGCAAGACAAAGCATGCGCATTTTGTCCGTATCATCAATCAATCAATTTAGCCTGTTGCAGTCCACCGCCGGACATTTCTCCCGATCTTGTGCCTTCCGTATCCAGTCTGACCCAGCAGCCATTGTATGTATAGTTGCGGCACGCTATGATGGCCTTTTTAACACACTAGTTTTGCTCGTTTTCTCTTTTTTCTGTGTCAAGTATAAGTACCGCACAGTGCGACCAGAGACGGTGCGCACTGTGCGGTATGATAGAAGCTTCATCCCACACACTCACACTGTAGAATGACCTCCCTGCTGCGGTATTACCAAACACCTACAACATGGAGTTCTTCAAGAGGAGCATCAGAAGGTTTCTTAATGGTCAGCAGCGCGAGTATGATGCCCCTGGTGTTGCATACGTCCATAGGCCACGGTAACCACTTCCCATCAGGTGGGCCATGTGCTTGTCTGCCACCTATGTGGTATAAAAAAAATATATTTATTTGTTTCTGTGCCAGTTTAGCCATATTTTTCCTTAGTTATTCGTCTAACAGTTCGTCGTCCAATATTATGCGCACCAAAATAGAGAAAACGAGCAAAACCAGTCGTGTGAAATCGGCCATCATAGCGTGCCGCAACTATAGTGTAGAATATTTTCTTAAAATATACATGTCAACAAATACGAAACTAAAACGTCGCATTGACGCTATAATGGAGCAAACAATTTTGTATACAATAGATGTCTAAACCCTAATGACCTCTAGCACTGAAATGAGGTGTAGTATAGACACATTACGGACGCCGTCACAATTGTGATTGGACAGTATAAAGGTTGTTTTCACCTTTATGATGTACCCAAGCTATAAAGGGACATAACCTTTTTGTCAGGTAAGCCACAGTCAGAAAGCAAAGGACGGAGACTAGGTGTGTATAGATCTAATTATATGCCCAACTTAGTCCGTGCCAAGGTACTCTTTGACGTCGGGTATACTGCTGTTTTGTTCATTTGAGAAATTTCGTACACGCCGGTGACGGGTCGCTTGCCTGAAGCTCTTTGAATTATTTAACAATAAAGTCAAACTAATAACTACATTTAGGTACTGAAGGCTCTGTTTGCGATGTTCGATGCTAATTAATGTTTCTATCAGTGAAAATTGTTTTCATTTTATACTTGATTTAGAATGTCGCTGTTTTTATCGCAAAGAAGCGCGGTTATCAAGGTACTTCTATATATCCAATCCCGTAAATAGGGTGGTGCCACCGGTGCCCAGGTACAGGGCCTTCGAGGGTCACAATAATGGTCAAAACAGGCAGGACTATTATTTTAGGTATGCTCCTGATGAGTTTGCAAAGCGTCCTAGTGGTTGATTCCAACTTCTCTATTCTCTTCAGCAGCATAGTCTGAAGCATCGCGGTGGGCAATGTATTTGCACTATTGAATTTGCGTTTAAATTTTAGTGTGGGTAACACAGTGAGTGGTATACTTGGTGAAATGTACTTAACCATAGACATCGTGCGCAAAATCGCCACGGATACAGCTGAAGCTGGCGGCAGTAGTTACCATCTGACTAAAACGTACGTTGTCTGTGGGTCGTATCTTGCCATAGTTGAGATTGTCTGAGTGAGACATATCTCTCGCACCCCAGCAAACTAGGGCCATTTCTTTGATGCTGGCCCTCTTAGGGTGTGGCTACCATGGAGTCCCCATCTAGCCTCCAGGTATAGGGAGACACGCGTCGCGTGCCGCCGCCCCCTAATTCTACTAGGGTGACAGGCGACACCACCCGTCCGTCCCCCAGGTCTTGGAGGACGGAGGTCGTTCTGCGACATGGTAATTTTTTGTCGAATATGTCAAATACTATGAATGCCACCATGTGAAGTGTCACCATACATTTATTTGCCATGCAACTTCAGTTGGTTCCACTAGTTGATTGAGCCATTCTTTTCGTAAAAAGAATGGCTCGACTGTAAAATACCTTGAGTACCATTATGCTGCACAGCGCACGGTGTGTGGGAGTGCAGAGGGCTTTATTTTCTATTATTTTCCTCTATTATACCTGTTTTATCTCTGTAGGCAAGTACCACACACGAGTAGGTACGTCAAATATTTCCAGGTGAGAAAAATTCGAAAGCCTTCGATATTCTAACACTATGTTAGGAATATTGAAAGCATCAGATTTTTCTCACAATGTACCTAAAGAGATGAATAGGTTCCATTCACAATAATAAACACATAACTTTGTATTTTGATATCTTCAGTACAGTGAATGCTAAGCTCAGTCAATCGAGCGGTTCAAGCGGAATTCCGCTTTGCCCAATCTCTGTAAACACATTTGCTGTGAGCACAGAGTGCTTTCTCCATTAAAATACACAGAAGATACACAACTTCTTATGTTACGGTTACTGACAAAAGTATTAAACTTCTACGAAGCCGAATGAATATGCACACCCTAAGGTAATAGATATGTGAAAGATGTTATTGCAGAATAGTAGCTATTTGTAAAATCATCTGATATTCCACAGAAAAACACTGCTATAATAACCTCGTGTTGTGTTCCCGACGGTGAGTAGGGTAGCTAGAGCTCATTGGAGAGTTTTTGTGCTGTCAGTGGGCAGATTAAAGGCTTGTCCTGATTGTGTCCTTTGCACTGACGGTAAAAATTCTCCGTTCTTACAGAGTCGGTAGCATGTGTGTGATTTCTCTGGTGTTGTACACGTTCATAGGCCACGTTAACCAATTTCCATTAGGAGGGCCGTGTGCTTGTCTGTCACCTAAGTTGTTAATAAAAAAAGATTCGTTAGTTGTATTTTGGGACTAATATTAGTATAAATTAATATCTAGTATTTGCAATAAATTGTATAGATATTTACACAGATCCTAAAACAATGGGGTTGGCCAAGATTTCGAATGGCTATGGGCTGGTACCCATAGCCAAATCTTGGCCAACCCCTTGTACACTAGATTTTAAGTATGCATGGGTATGTATACTTAAAATCTAGTTTACACACTATACCTATCTACTTACGCATTAATAAGAATATATTTAAGGTTATCACCTTATAATAACGCATCTTTGGTAGCATTTATATACAATATTCAGAAAAGAGTTTATTACCCATGTACCTGATTTACCTACTGAAACAGTTATAAATACATCCTGAATATAATTTAGTGAAGGGGAAACATGTCTAGACGTGCAGGAAATCAGTTTTCCGTAGGATTGGTACGTCGACGCCGGTTGGGGACTCCGATTAACTTACTTTTTATCGGCCATTTTAGATCGGTGAAATGATATTACATTTTTATGTATATGAAATAAAATATTGTTTTTAAATTTTCTCTAACAGAGAAAAATTCTCAAGAATCCTCAACAGGCGCTCGTGTCTCTCGAGGTCTTTCATCGAACAATGAAATAGAAAATCGCAAAAAGTACCCACTGGTAGTAGTTTAGAGATAGATTTTAATTTTCTTCCACTATATTTTGGCTTTCAATATCTTTTTTTATATAAGACACGACAATTAGACTTTGCCTTGCCTGATGGTAAGCTGAAGGCAAAGTCTCAGAATAGAGGGTCACCATTACATACCATGTTACAATGGTGACACTCAGCCTGACGGCCTCACTATATGCTTTTTCACGCCCCGCTTAAAGGACCCGTCACTGTAGGAAGAAGGAAACACGTGAGCTGGTTATGAATTCCAGGCGTTATTGGTGCGACAAGAGTTTCCAAACTGCTTGGTTCTTAATCGGATATTCTGCACCGTATGCGGGTGACATCTAAGCCCTGCACACGTTGTCTTGTGTAGGAAAGGGGAGGGTGGGACTAATTGAAGTAACTAATTGAGAGCATTCACCATGGTATAGACGGTAAAATTCTTCCAAAGATGTAAAATCTCTACGCATCTGCAAAGGCTCTATGGTGTTCGTGACCTCTTTATTCCCAATAATACGGACCGCACGTCGCTGCAACCTGTCGAAAGCATCTAGTAAGTACTTTGCTGAGCCATCCCAGAGATGCGAGCAGTAATCCACGCAGGAGTGATTTGACTGAAAATTGGTGGGGATGAAGCTTAGGACCAGAAGACGAACATAGCATTCATCCCGTAAGACGTGACATAAAACCTCAGCCATTAGCCAGTCGAAAAAAACTTTCTACACAATATGAATATATGAAAATAGGTATAACACATAGGTTCGAGTTGAACTTATCGAACGTAACGTGGACGAAGTCGCGGGCAAAAACTAGTCTCTTATAAATGAATAGTTATTTACAAAACGTGGGAGAGGTTCGCCACGCTTGTTATAAGAAACGCGATCACTATCACCCGCCCTCAATAGAATACAATGCCTTTGAAACTGGTAATCGTCTCTGTGGATCATATTAAAAGGAAAATAATGAAACGCTCCTCACTGAACCGAGGGTTGAGATAAAACGTCTTGCGAAACTATTGATATAATCACCGCACGAATGGTGACCCGATAATTCTATTAACTGAATGTTTTTTTATGAGTTTCTGATCTTGTACGAGTAGGTATACCTATACATTGTATTTGTATGGCATATGTCTATGTATTATCCTCGCCTCTCATAACAGGCAAAGGTGTTTAAACAGGAATATATTTTGTTTTGAGTGGCACACGCACTACGGGAAATTGTTACGATCTCACTGTAATTCAAAAATCAATGCGTGTGTGTTATTAACTGCTCTATCTTTAGATGTGTGAAACACACACATTTAGTTATCGGTGTGGTTATTTCTCATAGCGTGTGTGTTCAATTAAATATGTCCTATTTATGTGCTGTATCAAATAGAGAGTACTGAAATTCATTAGTCGCACAGTCAGGTAGCTGGAAAATCAAATTAGAAACAATAACACTACAATATATAGTCCATCTGTTTGTTCTATCAATTTAAAGAAAATTATATGCCGAGAAATTAAATTGCCTTCAGGAGCTTTTCTTACTATTTCATTACACCCGCTAAATTAAACTACAAGCTTATCATTTTTTACAACGTGGCAATGTTTCAGCGTTCCTTTTTAATTAAAAACTTAAGAAATTGTGCACCTACTTAAATATTACTTGGTAATTTAAAACATACAAAGGGAAAAATGGAAGTATTTTTTTGAAAATGGTGTCTTCCCGTACTGGATTACACAGGTATTTACAGAACAAGGTTGGTACAGTAAGCCTGTATCTTGCACAAGGAGGGAAAGATTGCGTACTTCCGCACAATTGCAGGGGTTTTTGACAGGAAACCGCACTTCACACTCAATTACACTGGTAAGCTTGGACTATCGATAGGTGGAGCCACTTGATAGGTGGCATAATACTATTTGTCATAGAGAATTATATGGTCTTCCTCGCTTGGATTCCGATATAGCCATCTCAGCATTCAATGTTCGAATTTTATTTGCCACCTTTGATATAAGACTCGAAAATCAGTACTAGGGACTAATACTGGCTTCATATAAGAAAATAATACCTATCCTACCTATAAAATCTACCTAATTTACTAATAACGGCCTTTTACTATGAATGTATGTGAAATATACAGTGTAAAAGAAAATTGTACATATCAACAGACATAATTACCAGTTTCTACGTTTTTTATAAATTATATTCTTTTTTTATTTATACTTTATTGTACACTAAAAAGGCATTTAAACAAATAGGTAAATTTTTATGTACAAAAGCGAGCTTAACTCAAGGTTGAGTTTTCGTCCAGCAAACCCGGAGGATGAATAGAGGAATTGCAATTCAATGAGAGGCAAAGTCTTGTGAACATTAATGTCAAGATTTAATAATGTGAGTAGGTATACAAAAGGTATGCCTACAGACACATTACAACTGGTAATGTATCTGTAGGTACTCAGTTCTTTAAACAGTGCTACAATTTTTCTGCGGCTGTTTTAACAGAACTATTAATGCACATTTACACTGTTTCTGTATTTCTCTTTACAATTTTAATATTCAGTAACATTTTCCAGCAACTAAGTGGAACTGTTTACGCAGTCCTCCGGCGATAAACCTCACTTTGCACTCCACCTGTAACATTCAGGAAACTTTATCCCACTAAAGTAAAATTAATTTTCGCAACAAACACTGCATATGCACAATTTTAATTATAACGAATTCATTATGAAGACAAGACCAAAATAATTTTCATTGTCGCAGTTGAAATATTAAGTGTTTTTCGTAGCCAACTGCAAAGTAGTTACTTACTTTGCATAGTAGGTATTTTCAATTTATTTATGGAATTAAAGAGTTTAATAGTATTCCATTTGATAACTTGAAAATAGTTAACGACTGGCATTTTGTTTTAGTTTCTTGGATTAAATTCAGGAGCTGGTGGTTCGAAGGCTTAGAGCCAAGAAGAGCACCGCCCCGGGACCCGATGGCATTACAGGCCGCGCGTGGGTCCTAGCCCTGGGAGAAAAGACGGTCTCGAACCCCGACTGATAGGGTTCCTCAGCGCATGCTTGGAGCGGGGCCAGTTTCCGAAGATGTGCCGCCACGAAAACCATTGTTGCACCATAGCAGGGGGGGGGGGGGGGGGGAGGTCCACGAATGGCCAATGTAAATTTTAAAATTTCTACACTTTTTACTAATATAGACATAAGTAATACTAACCTTTACTGGTGGTAGAGATTTGACGGCACAAATTTGTCACAAATTTCGACCGGGTTGGTACCACCGTGCAATATTGCGAAAAACCCTTCATAGTAATTCAATTTCGGTTGGATTGCGTTCAGGGATCAGCAAATGCATAGCCGGGTAGGGGTGATGGTGGTCGCAGCACTAGTGGGACCAGTGGGTCTTGGCGTAGTCTAGTGAGGATGGTGCGGGGCGACGCGCCGGTCAGGGAGACCCGTAGAAACGGTGGTGCCGCTGGCCGCCCGCGGTATAGTACAGAGGCCCAACTGGGACTAACCACCCTGGAAGGCTGCCTCACCAGACCGCGCATAATCCCGGTATGGCTCGTCGTGCCGGTTGGTGACCGGAAGTGGGGGCCAGGCGACCATATTCGGGGGGGTACGGGGGCCCTTCCGTACGGCGTGTCGGCTCACGCCATGCCTCATAATCATAGACAAAACCAATATCCCGCACTTTGTCACGCGGTGCTGCGACGACAATCACCTCTTTTTTTCACGCCCTTTTCTCCTTTTCATCATGGCAGCGCATTTAAGAGTATTGGGCAACACAGCGGCTCTGCAAACTCCCACAAGCTCGCTATTTGAGGTGGAGTCCACTAACATCTGTGGACTCCATGCGAACCTCAACGCCGTCCACCAACACCTTGAGACGGCGAAACCAGATATGCTCTTTCTCACGGAGACACAAATAGGCCGCCCTGATGACACGACCTACTTGCTTTACCCCGGCTATGTTATCGAGGAAAATTTCCGTGCAAAAGCCGGGGTGTGCGTGTTTGTTAGGGCGGATGTTTGTTGTCGCCGTTTGCGCTGCCTTGAGGACCCATCCTTTTCAACCCTATGGGTACACGTAGACCATGGCTCTACGAGTCAGATCTATGTGTGCCTCTACCGTTCCCATACAGGAGATGCTGAGACAACTCGACTCTTTGAATATCTGAGTCAGGCGGCAGATGATGCGCAGGAACGGTTTCCGAACGCCGAAGTGGTATTTTTGGGGGACTTTAACGCCCACCACGAAACCTGGTTGGGCTCCTCCAAAACAGACCATGCGGGAAGAGCCGCCCATGCATTTGCTCTGGCGCATGGCCTGACCCAATTGGTACACGAGGTCACTAGAATACCAAGAAGGTCGGGCCTAGCACCCTCTCTGCTAGACCTTCTGCTGACGAGTCACCCAGACCTGTACAGTGTTTCGGTACAAGCCGCTTTAGGCAATTCCGACCACTGTCTGGTCTGCTCCAAGGTGCCAATTATAGCGCCTTCACGACCCGTGCAGGGGAAGCGGCGTCTCTGGCACTACTCTTCAGCAGATTGGGATGGGCTGCGCAACTATTTTGCGTCCATCCCGTGGGTTGAACGCTGCTTTGAAGGTAAGAAACCCTCGGATTGTGCTACTGCTGTTGCCGGTGAGATCGGTCTGGGTATGGAATACTATATCCCGTACACTGATGTCACCGGTGCCCGAGGAGTGCGCCCTTGGTTCGGGCGCGAGTGTGCGAGGGCTGTTGATCAAAAGCAGTCCGCGTATCGCGCTTGGGTAAGGGCGCGTGCCACGCACGATCCCAATGTGAGCCACTTCAAGGCGGCGTACAACAGAGCCACAAAGGTCTGCAAGAGGGCTTACGTCAGAGCGGATGCCCTGCGCATTGCGCGGCTTGGTCAAGAGCTAGTGGCACATCCCACGGGCAGCCGTGGATACTGGCGACTGGCCAAAGCCGTGCAGGCCAACTTCTGTCAGCCTTCGCTGCCACCGCTGCGCTACCCTGATGGATCCCTGGCCCATGGACCGCAAGAGAAAGCCAATATGCTAGTAAATCTCTTTGCGGCCAATTCCCGAGTCGATGATTGCGGTATACAGCCGCCGACACTACCCAATGGTGACCACGTAATGCCTGAAATACGTATCAGGCAATGCGATGTTCGTGCGGTGCTTCAATCACTCGATGTCCGGAAAGCCAGTGGCCCGGATGGTATTCCAGCGGTGGTCTTACAAAAATGTGCAGCGGAGCTGTCTCCGATGCTTACGCGGCTGTACCGACTGTCCTACAGCTCGGGTACAGTGCCTTCGGCTTGGAAAGAGGCGAATGTACAGCCGATCCCCAAGAAGGGGGATCGCTCAGAGCCAGCCAACTATCGACCCATAGCCGTCACCTCAGTGCTGTGCAAGGTCTTCGAGCACATCATTAACAAACAGCTCATGCGTCACCTAGAGGATCACTCCTTAATTAATGACCGGCAATATGGCTTCAGGCCGAAACGGTCAACGGGTGATCTTCTAGCATACGTTACCCATCTTTGGGGTGAGGCTATGGACAAGCACGGCGAGTCACTGGCAATTAGTCTTGATATCGCCAAAGCTTTCGATAGAGTCTGGCACAAATCGCTTCTCTCCAAGCTACCAGCCTTTGGTCTGCCTCCTAGACTGTGCAACTGGATTGCTAGTTTCCTGCGGGAGCGCCGTATCCGCGTCCTCTGTGATGGACGGGCTTCGGAGTTCTTGCAAATAAATGCTGGCGTACCGCAGGGGTCTGTATTATCTCCCACTCTCTTTCTTCTGCATATCAACGACATGCTGTCCACCGGCAGCATACATTGCTATGCAGACGATAGCACCTTACACGGGAGTTATCACGGACAACCTGCGGCCAAACAGTCTGATATCGTGGAAAAAAGACAGCTTCTTGTCACTGAACTGGACCGGATCTTGAATCACATTTCTCAATGGGGCTCCGAGAACATGGTCGAGTTCAATGCCAAGAAGACGCAGGCTTGTGCGTTCACAGCAAAGGTATCTTCTTTCCTTCCCCTTCCCACTCTTCAGAGCACGCCACTTCCACTGCAGGACAATCTCTTAAATTCTCTTAAATCCTAGGCATGGCTATTCGCTGCAAACTGAATAACAGAAATTACATCGAGAGCATCATCAAAACAGCCTCGCGGAAACTCGGACTCCTAAACAAAGTGAGACGTTTTTTCACGCCGGAGCAGCGGTGTCTTCTCTATAAGACACAAATTCGCTCCTGCGTGGAATACTGCTCGCATCTCTGGGATGGCTCCGCGAAATACCTACTAGATGCTCTCGACAGGTTGGAGCGACGCGCGGTCCGAATTATTGGGAACCCTGAGGTCACGAACACCCTCGAGCCTTTGCAGATGCGTAGAAATATTGCTTCCTTGGCTGTATTTTACCGTCTCTACCACGGTGAGTGTTCTGACGAGCTCTTCCAACTAATCCCACCATCTCCTTTCCTACATAGGACAACACGTGCAGGCCTTAGATGTCACCCTCACACTGTGCAGAATATACGAGCAAGAACCAAGCGGTTCGGAGACTCTATTCTTTGCCGCACCACCAAGACCTGGAATTCATTACCAGCACACGTGTTTCCTTCTTCCTACAGTCCCGGGGCCTTTAAGCGGGGCGTGAAAAAGCATCTGATGAGGCCGCCAAGCTGAGTGCCACCATTGTAGCACTTAGTGTCTGTAATGGTGACCCTCTTTCCTGAGACTTTGCCTTTAGCTTACCATCAGGCGAGGTGAGGTCAAGTTGGCGTGTCCTATATAAAAAAAATAAAAAAAAATAACAAATATTGAGTCTTTGTTGCTAGCAAATAAAGAATTCATTAATTTATTCATTCATTATTTCGGAAGAGAGGATGACTCGCTCCCCAGAAAGGATGGTCCAACATTTTTGTTTTGTAAACCAACATTATTGTTTTGTAAACCAAAACAAAAATGTTGTGTTTCCAAATAATGTAATATAGTTTCAACGTCATTAGAAATAACTATGTATTCTTTTTAAAGTTGTAGGTAAATAAATGTATAGTACAGACACTACGTGTTGGTACTTCCTAAATTTTGGACGTGTCTGGAAGTACTAATGAAACAGACAGGATCGCTCTCCAGTGTACCTTCATCAAAGTCTGGTTTTCCATTAACAATAAAGTGGTTAGAAGACTATTCTTAATCGAGCCTTAAATAATTCCATTATTTGAATTACGAATTATAAATTGAATTCCACCATTTTAACCATGATAAATATGACTAACTTAAAGAAATAAGCTCTTTATAAATGCGAAAGTTTGACGCGAGGGAGGACTCAGGGCCGCACACGCTCACCGAGTGTCCGGCGTGGGAGACGCCGAGACGGGAGCTTGTGGCGGCCCTGGGAGTGAGAGTTCTCACGCTCTCCACCTTGCTCGCGGCGATGGTCCGCTGCGCGGATGCGTGGGCAGCCGGCGCCTCCTTCTGCGAGCAAGTAATGCTCATGAAGGAGGAGACGGGGCGGGAGCGGCAGCGGGAGCGACGAAGGATCGCAAGCCAAGCTGCCCGCGTACGAAGGCAACTCGGGCGTCGGAGGTCGATGAACGACGTCCGCCCCCCATGAGCGCCGGCCTGGGGGTGACAGGTGGAGCCGCCTGTCACCCTGGCAGAAGCAGGCCGAGGCGGCGGCGCGCCTGGCGCGCCTCCCCTTTTTCCGGGAACGAGTTGGGGACTCTGTAGTCCCCACACACCCGAGAAGAGGGCCGGATCGTGAGAGATGGCTCTGGGTCGGCCGGGGTGCGAGGGGTATGCCTGTCAACCTCACCTTCGGCAACCAAAACGACCCACAGGCGTCGTGCGTTTTAGTCGGTTCGAGTCCGGCATAACCTCCCCCACCGGCTCCGGTGGGGAGGTATCCGTGGGGATATTGCGCACGTAAAAAAAAAATCGAAAGTTTGAATGTATGTTTATTTCAAATGACTGAATAATGAATTAATCTGCCAAAACAACTGAACGAGTCTAGATGCGATTTAGCACATAAGACATAATCATAATCTAGGAAGTCCATAACTTACTTTTCATTGTGGAAAAAGATTTCTGTGACTTGCATGCATGGAATTTGTATTTCACGAGGGTGGAGCCGCAAGCAATAGCTTGGACCCTAGAGAATGATATGTGTGTAGACAGAATACCTATACTTAGGCACAAATTACGGGAAGAAATGAATCGATGGAGATAGAAAGTAACACATGCGGAACCGCTGACTTTTAAAATTCATTAAGCTTACTATTTACTCTCTAGACACATTATAAGCATACAAGGCATTCTCATGAAATATGAAGTACTCTTACGGGTCTTTCCATTACATTCAAACATGCATATAAATAGTTTACTTCCTACCACACCAATGTCAATATTGACGGACTGGTTGGCAGTTACGAACCAGCTACGTCACTCCACCGAATCAGGCAAACAAAAGACTAAGGGCCGGTATCTAAATAAGAGGATATATAATAACGACAATACAGCCATAGTGGGTTGGGTACTACAGATAACAATATTTTTTCCATATAGGACTTGTTAATGAAATATATAATCGCCTCGATGAATGGTTAGAGGCTGTCAGGAATTATCAATGCTATAATGTTGTACTTGGTTTGCTGACTACGATAGAAACTTTTACACGTCCAACTTAAAGGATCCGAGATTATAAAGAGACGGAAACATGTGTGTTAGCATAGAATTTCAAGTCCTTATAGTGCAACAAAGGAAAGAAGTATTGGATTGTTTTGTTCTAGATGAAATTGTTTGTATACTATGAGAGTGATACTTCAACTCTATACATGTTGTTCTAATTAGGAGAGAAAGGAGTGGACTTATAAACATAAGATGACCAGACACGAATAACTGTGTTTGGGGTCCTCTCTTCCACGTACTCTAACAGGGTTGAATTATGGGTCTCGAAGCGTTTTAACTCACTAGAAAACAGTGAGATGAGGATGTAATGATGTTGCTTGGCGCATAAATCACTCGTGTGGCGCTACGTGCTCCATATTTATTACTCACAATAAGCTAATCATAATCTTGTCATTAGAAGTGTGAAAGTGAATTGAGTCCATAGAGAATAGTGGGAAATAATTCAATCGTCTAACCGAGACAGAATTTGCATTTTCATTAAATGTCTCTATTTCCATGTGAACGTTCTGATACTATAGTACACGACGAAACGACTATGTCGGAGTCGAACTGATTAAGGGTGCGTTAGGCTGCTTGTTCACTGAAGCGAGAGGAGAGGAGTGGAGCTGTGCTAAAATTAACTAATCGAATTGTTTAAAATCTCCGCTCTGCTTCAGTGGACAGGGATTTGTACACTAGTTTCAAAATTCATATTCAACTCCGCTCCACATTACTTCCTGGCTGCGCTACGCTATCTAGCTGCGGTCTGCAATGAGTCTGTCCATTGCCTAACACGACTGGAGTCTGATGTAGATTTGATTGTATTCCATTTCTTCTTCAATTTAACCATGTGATTGGTTGATTTCCGCACATCTGCGGGTCTAAAAAGGTCACATTGAGCGATTTCGCCAAAAACGAGTAACTTTATAAATCTCCAGTAGATCTCGACCGATTCCTTTAAAATTCATACGGTCATATGGTCACTCATCTTGAGCAAAATTACAACAATGCGTTTACCAAGCCGATTCTAATTTCGGGTAAAAGTTGCCGTATGATAAAAATAAATTAAAACAATAAAACGATGAAATAATAATACCGTACCGTAATTACCCGCCATAGAATTTTCGGAAATAAAATTATAAGAACGAAATCAAAGTATCAGTGTTACCATTGTCTGTTAGCCTCAGCCGCTTGAGTGCCTAATATATTATCTATGATATAATCTTGTGTTTATGATTAAATTACTCTTTTTTAGCTAGATGGTGCTCCATGATAGTACGCCATCTCATATTAAATAATGTTTAAAGTTAAACAATAATGTCTAAATTATGGATATATTTTATATTTTAGCGTATTTATTAAAATATAAGCAAAAGGAATTGAAGATGTTGCTCCTTTCGATTCTGCTAGCTGAAATCAAAATAATTCACACTTTGTGAAATTAGAATTGAGCGCAGTTTATATCAATGTGTGACCTTTTTTCTATATGCAATATGACTTATATTACTATCCTAATAAGATTCCATGAATGTGTCCTTTTTAGACCTGCATTCTAAGCATCAGCAGAAACACAAGGTATGTGTCATATGTTAATTCTGGCAATCCCACTATTACCCCGATTTTTATTATTATCTATGTATACAACGGAGATGCACCGAGCAAATGATCTATTAGCCAATCCCTCTGGTCCTTTTGGGGAAGGTATGGTATAGGATATCCAATGTTCACGACTTTTGGCGGAACCTACATAATTTTCTTGCAAAATCTCACGATTTGCTCAACATTCAGATATCAGTCAACTTATTATCGGTATACTCAGCTAGAACACATATCGGATTACGCACTATACCAGATAATTTACGCAAGTCAAGGTTGCGTTAGCCTGGCTGTTTTCCCCGGCCTAACATTTCAGGAGATCCATTTTCTACACAGTCCATTTATACACAGTTTTTATGAAGTTTGGGTAGCTCTCTAAGGTATGCTAAACACGGAGGTTTGATTAGGACCACGTAATACTTTTAGCGGCACATCAGGGAGAGCCTGCACACACACAGAATTAATTTGCTCTCCGTACACGCATGATTGCGGCACGCGATGTGTTCGTCTGTAGACGAGCGTGCAAATATTATTGTACTTGGGACACAGTAACTTAGTCCGAAAGCTAATAAGCAACTAAGTTTCCTTTTGATAATTCAGAGTTTGACATTGTACATGTGTGCATTTATATCAAGGATGCCTTTATTTACAGAAGATATTTTATCCAGTGCCTGAGATGGCGCAATCATACTATTTTGAGCCAATGTAACCTATGAAAACTGATAGAAATTGTGGTTATTCCAGAGAGTCCATTGGAAGCATTTTCACACATTCAACCTTTTTTTTTTTTTTTTTTTTTTTTATATAGGACACGTCAATTGGACCTCGCCTTGCCTGATGGTAAGCTGAAGGCAAAATCCCAGAAAAGAGGGTCACCATTACTTACACATACCGTGTGACAATGGTGACACTCAGCTTGACGGCCTTATCATATGCTTTTTCACGCCCCGCTTAAAGGACCCGGGACTGTAGGAAGAAGGAAACACGTGAGCTGGTAATGAATTCCAGGCCTTAATGGTGCGACAGAGGAAAGAGTCTCCGAACCGCTTGGTTCTTGATCGGATGTTTTGCACCGTGTGCGGATGACATCTAAGACCTGCACGCGTTGTCCTGTGTAGGAAAGGGGAGGGTGGGACTAATTGGAAGAGCTCATCAGAACACTCCCCATGGTACAGACGGTAAAATACAGCCATGGACGCAACATCTCTACGCAGCTGTAAAGGTTCTAGGGTGTTCGTGATCTCGGGATTCCCAATGATGCGGATCGCACGTCGCTGCAACCTGTCGAGAGCATCTAGTAAGTACTTTGCTGAACCGTCCCAGAGATGCGAGCAGTACTCCACACAGGAGCGAATTTGTGTCTTGTATAGAAGACACCGCTGCTCCGGCGTGAAAAATCGTCTCACTCTGTTCAGGACTCCGAGTTTTCGTGAGGCTGTTTTGATGATGCTTTCGATGTAGTTTTTGTTATTCAGGTTGCAGCGAACATCCATACCTAGGATATTGAGATTGTCCTGCAGCGGCAGTGGCGTGCTCTGAAGAGTGGGGAGGGGAAGGAAAGAAGATACTTTTGCTGTAAACGCACATGCCTGCGTCTTCTTGGCATTGAACTCAACCAGGTTCTCAGAGCCCCATTGAGAAATGTGATTCAGGACCCCGTCAAGCTCAGTGACAAGAATCTGCCTTTTCTCCGCGATATCTGACTGCTTGGCCGCTGGATGTCCATGATAACTCCCATGTAAAGTGCTATCGTCTGCATAACAATGAACATTGCCGGTAGACAGCATGTCGTTGATATGCAGAAGAAAGAGAGTGGGTGATAAGACGGACCCCTGGGGCACGCCAGCATTAACCTGCAGAAACTCCGAAGCTCGTCCGTCACAAAGGACGCGAATACGGCGCCCCTGCAGGAAGCTAGCAACCCAGTTGCACAGCCTAGAAGGCAGACCAAAGGCAGGTAGCTTAGAAAGAAGCGATTTGTGCCAGACTCTATCGAAAGCTTTGGCGATGTCAAGACTAATTGCCAGTGACTCGCCGTGCTTGTCCATAGCCTCACCCCAAAGATGGGTAACGTATGCTAGAAGATCACCCGTTGACCGTTTCGGTCTGAAGCCATATTGCCGGTCATTAATTAAGGAGTGATCCTCTAGGTGCCGCATGAGCTGTTTGTTAATTATGTGCTCGAACACTTTGCACAGCACTGAGGTGACGGCTATGGGTCGATAGTTGGCTGGCTCCGAGCGATCCCCCTTCTTGGGAATCGGCTGAACATTCGCCTCTTTCCAAGGCAAAGGCACTGTACCCGAACTGTAGGATAGCCGGTACAGGCGCGTAAGCATTGGAGACAACTCCGCTGCACATTTTTTCAAAACTACCGCTGGAATACCATCCGGACCACTGGCTTTCCGGACATCGAGTGATTGCAGCACTGCACGGACATCGCTTTGCCTGATATGGATATCAGGCATCGCATGGTCACTGTCGGGTAGTGTTGGTGGCTGGGTACCACAATCATCGATTCGGGAGTTGGCCGCAAAGAGATTAGCCAGCAGATTTGCCTTCTCTTGCGGCTCATGGGCCAGGGATCCATCAGGGTTACGCAGCGGAGGCAGCGAAGGCTGACAGAAGTTGGCTTGCACGGCTTTAGCCAGTCGCCAGTAGCCACGGCTTCCCGTGGGATGCATCACTAGCTCTTGACCAAGCCGCGCTATGCGCAGGGCATCCGCTCTGACATAGGCCCTTCTACAGACCTTTGTGGCTCTGTTGTACGCCGCCTTGAAGTGGCCCAGATTGGGATGGCGCGTGGCGCGCGCCCTTACCCAAGCGCGGTACGCAGACTGTTTTTGTTCAACAGCTTCCGCGCACTCGCGCCCGAACCAAGGGCGCACCCCGCGGTCACCGGTGACATCGGTGTATGAGATATAGTATTCCATACCCAGACCGATCTCACCGGCGACAGCAGTAGCACAATCCGATGGGTTCTTACCTTCAAAGCAGCGCTCAACCCACGGGATGGACGCAAAATAGTCACGAAGTCCATCCCAGTCCGCTGACGAGTAGTGCCAGAGACGCCGCTTCCCCTGCACGGGTCGTGGGGGCGCTATAATGGGCACCGTGGAACAGACCAGACAGTGGTCGGAGTTGCCTAAAGCGGCTCGCACCGATACACTGTACCGGTCCGGATCACTCGTCAGCAGAAGGTCTAGCAGAGAAGGTGCTAGGCCCGACCTTCTTGGTATCCTTGTGACCTCGTGCACCAATTGGGTCAGGCCGTGCGCCAGAGCAAACGCGTGGGCGGCTCTTCCCGCATGGTCTGTTTTGGAGGAGCCCAACCAGATCTCGTGGTGGGTGTTAAAATCCCCAAAAACACCATTTCGGCATTCGGAAATCGCTCCTGCGCATCATCTGCCGCCTGACTCAGATATTCAAAGAGTCGAGTTGTCTCAGCATCTCCTGTATGGGAACGGTAGAGGCACACATAGATCTGACTCGTAGGGCCATGGTCTACGTGTACCCAAAGGACGGAGAAGGATGGGTCCTCTAGGCAGCGCAAACGGCGACAGCAAACATCCGCCCTAACAAACACGCACACCCCGGCTTTTGCACGAAAACTTTCCTCAAGAACATAGCCAGGGTAGAGCAAGTAGGTCGTGTCGTCAGGGCGGTGTATTTGCGTCTCCGTTAGAAAAAACATGGCAGGTTTCGCCGTCTCTAGGTGTTGGTGGACGGCGTTGAGGTTTGCATGGAGCCCACAGATGTTTGTGGACTCCACCTCAAATAGCAAGCTTTTGGGAGTGTGACGAGCCGCTGTGTTGCCTTTTTCTGTGAATTGCGCTGCCATGAGTTTGGGTGGGAGAAGGCGTGAAAAAAGAAGTGATTGCCGCCGCAGCACCGTGTGACAAAGCGCGGGATATTGGTTTTATCTATGAATGTGAGGCATGGCGAGAGCCGACGCGCCGAACGGAAGGGCCCCCGTACCCCCCCGAGTATGGTCGCCGGGCTCCCAAATCCGGTCACCAACCGGCACGACGAACCATATCGGGATTATGCGCGGCCTGGTGAGGCAGCCTCCCAAGGTGGTTAACCCCAGTTGGGCCCCTGTACTATACCGCGGGCGGCCAGCGGCACCACCGTTTCTACAGGTCTCCCTGTTCGGCGCATCGCCCCGCGCCATCCCCACTAGACTACGCCAAGACCCACTGGTCCCACTAGTGCTGCGACAACCACCACCTCTGCCCGGCTATGCACATGCTGACCCCTGAACACAATCCAACCGAGATTGAATTGCTATGGAGGGTTTTTCGCAATAGTGCACGGTGGTACCTACCCGGTCGAAACTTGAGACAAATTTGTGCCACCAAGTTTCTACCACCAGTAAAAGCGTTGTCTTTTTTTGCCTGCGTAGTACAGTGCGAAGGTAGAAAGTGCCCGTAGGACATAATCGCAAATCAAATCAACTAGCCCATGACAGTATACTGCTGGACTAGGCCTCTCCCAATGTTGGGAGGCTTTGGCCTACTGTTTTCACGCTGGCCAGACGGGTTGGTACAGGGTTTTATTTCGAGTTTTCCTTCCATCGCAATGATATCGTCTGTGTATGTTTCCGTTAGTCGCCTCTTACGACACCCTTCAGATGAGATGAGGTGGTGATACTAGAATTATTTCTCCGTCACCACATAAAATCGTAAATGATTCTTCGTAATACAAACCATGATGCAAACAAATAAATACATTATGCAGCAAACAGTGACTGTTTGTTGCTTTACTAAATTAATTAATACAAGTTAAAAATTCAGGTCCACATTTTTTCCATCTCACAAACTACTATAACTTCTAATGCTTTTAATATTTTGTCAAATGCTCCAAATTTACAGGTTACATCACTTATTAATGCATAAACTGTTTTTAGATATTCACTTGTCACAACTTTTTTTTTAACCGCTGAGGCATTGATTATAAACCGCATAGGTTTTGTTTTGTAAATGCTTATGAATCTTTTTACATAACATAACATAACATAAACTCACGCCTATATCCCCGAAGGGGTAGGCAGAGGTGCTAGCACCCACATTTCGCCAGTTTATGTTTAGGTCCCAATGTAATAGGTGGCGAGCCTATTGCCATTAAAAGGGCACTTATAAACCTGCGATAAATACACACATAACTTCGAAAAGCATCGAAAAGTCATTGGTGTGTGCCATGGTGAAACCTGGGATCGAACCCGAGACCTCGTCTCAGCAGTCCATTACCCAAACCACTAGTATTACTGTATGTATGTATGTATGTATGTAGTGTACTGTATGTAATTGTTTAGATGATAAATAAATTAAAAAAAAAAAGCAGATAAATTATTCATTACCAAAAAGTATTTTTGGAAGTTCTTAGTAATTTAGAAGAACCTTTGATATACTTATATTTTTTATTCCTTTGTTTTAGGTAAAGGCGCGTATTTCTCAACGGAGTGGGGTATTTCACGAAGAGACCACCTACTGCATAACAGGTAGGCAAGGCCCCCGAAGGTCATGGGAACTGAGCGATTGGAGCGTACCCTGAGTCCACCTGACATAAGAAGTTAAAAAAAAAGAATAGTAATAATAAGAAGTAGTAGTTAAAGGTGAGTAACATCGTTGAAGAGTTACCTGTAGGGGCTTCCACACGAAAAAAGTTGCATATTACATATTAGGATGAGCTACTAGCATTTTTATTGTAATTTTACTTCCGCATTATGGTGGCTTATTTAAAATACTTTTAAATATACCAAGTTCTATTGCTATAGTGGCAATTAAACTAAAATATTTCAGACAGACGGTAAATTCTAAATTATCACGTTCCATTATTACAATGGCAAAAATGTAAGGTAGTTTGAATTTTATGATGTCATTAGCGTTTAAATTACAGCCACACTATGTGTAACAATTCCGCTAGGTTCTAGCCCATTTGAGCGTGTAAATCAGACTGTCGAGCAATTTACGACTCGTAGAACTAAGTTCGAATGTAATTTAACCTTTATAAACTAATCGTCCGTATTGTCTCGATCGTGTGCACTGACCCGTGAAATGAAGAGAGCGTCTAATCCCTTCCTTAGTTGTGCAAGGCGATAGGCTGTTTAATTCCGAACAACGAACTTAGAAGCCACGCAATTATTTTGCTAAAGATAGTGCCAAGCCTGTCGTAAATTACATATTTAATTTTGATCACCTTGTATGGTCGCAAGATTTCAAATTAAGTGGTAGGCTATTTGTCTTCAACTAGACATTTTTCATGGACTCTATGTTTATAGAAAAGTCAGACTTCAGGTATCGATTTAATTAATTTTGATGAGATTTTTATGTCAGCATTATGGATTAGAATTTCTTACATATTTTATTCCAATCAAAATGTAAAATAGTTGAAGAGTTCTTCAACTATTTTACATGTGATAGTTCATGTTACATGTTATAAGTATCACTGCATTTACTATACTTTGAAATATCGTAGGTGTAACCGTACCCTGTATTCGTTAAGGATAAACGGTTCAACCGATTCCCGGAAACCTTGTATTTTGGCTTATCGATGTACAGAGTTATGATTTGTGTATAAATAAAGTTCATAAAGATAGGGAAATGTTTTTCTAGAAAGTGTATAGCTTTGTGTGTTTACATTATTAACTCAGATATAAAATATCCTACTGTATTATACGTACAAGATACTCACTAGTCACGCTTGTCTCCCTTTAAGGCAGGCAGAGAAAATAGCCTCTACCTTCTTCTCTTCATACACACATCATGAGTTTACTTCAAGTATGACTAACAGTTTCGAGTACTAAGAGAATAGAATTTCTTTCATTATCACACCAATGACAACCCGATGTCAAACGACCACAACTGTAGTACCATTTATATATGTATATATATATACCGGGTGCTTCAAAAAAATGTATACACACTTTGAACTTCCATAGAAAATTTATTTACCGTTCTACAAAGTTAAATTTCAGGAAAATAGAAAGCTGAAAGTCCAATGTAAATGAAACATAAATAACAAATGTTAATACTGTTCAAATTGGTGACCTGCAGCTTGCAATGCTTGCTGATACTACTATTTCCTGCCATTCGTGCATTATACGGTAATGATGATTTTTATTTTCAACAAGATGTTTTCAACAAGATGGTGCTCCGCCGCACTATCACAGGGACGTACGAGCTTACCTGGATCAAAATTTGTCGGGCCAGTGGATAGGACGCAGGGGGCCAATCGAGTTTCCAGCACGCTCTCCAGACCTTACACCACTGGATTTCTTCTTGTGGGGCACAGTAAAAGATGAGGTGTACAAACGTAAACCACGTAACCTAGACATTCTTTGGAATGAGATTCAAGCAGTGTGTAGAGAAATCTCATTGGACGTCTTGATACGATGTACAGAATCTGTGGTGACTCGTACTCAGAATTGTATTGATGCTGCAGGTCACCAATTTGAACAGTATTAACATTTGTTATTTATGTTTCATTTACATTGGACTTTCAGCTTTCTATTTTCCTGAAATTTAACTTTGTAGAACGGTAAATAAATTTTCTATGGAAGTTCAAAGTGTGTATACATTTTTTTGAAGCACCCTGTATATATACGTAAAAGTATCCAATTTGCACAAAACTGTTACTTTACGTTGAGTGTTAACGTTCAAAAGGATTAAGAAGATCACTGTTTGTAACAAACTCCTTTCGTCGCCGTGTTCGGGGACAATATTGTAATATATTTATGTTTACACGTTCTTTGTAAAAACATGAGCAGGCTAGGGTTAAAAGCTGCTCTGATAATGCTTTTGTTGGAAAACAAAAGGTCGTTAACATCCCCTTTTCAATCAAACATCGTCCTGTTATTGCATAAATGTTAATTTGTGCCACCAAAATTGTTTTCTTTGCACCTACAAATTAAATTACGCAGTCCGCTGAGATTTTTTGTTAAAATAAATTGCGTTGCGCGGTAGTAGAGAGTAACTAAGGAATTATAAATTTTTTCGTGTTTGTGACACTCGTAACTTTTAATAATGAAAATGCATGCACTCATTCCTGGAGTAATGTGGAATGTGTTGTTGATTAAAATATTTTTATTCGACGTTATAAAAAACGGAAATACTTAGAATAAAATATGCTATCAAGTATTTTGATGGGGATAAACAGGAAGCATAAGAAGCTAAAATTACGTCAATTTTACATTTGATGTTTAAAGAGTCTTATTTTTTTAAAGAACTTAGGTGGCAGACATGCAAACGCCCTACCTGATGGAAAGTGGTTACCGTGGCCTATAGACGTATGCAATACCAGGGGAATCACATTTGTGCTGCAGACCCTGTAAGAATAGAGTTTCTGTACTGTCAGTGTAGAAGATAAAGCAGGACAAGCCTTTGGTATTCCCACTAACAGCACAAAAACTCTCCAGTGAGTTCTGGCTAATATACTCACCGCTGGGAACACAACACAGGGTTATTATGGCCGCGGTATTGTATGGGGCGGTACGAAAAAAACAATATTATTGTCTAAGAATTTTAGGTTCTCAATATTAATGCTCATAGAATTAGATTATTTTATTATTTCTACATATTATTACATTTATCAGATCGCTGATATTTCATAACACACCTATATATAATCATATAGCAGGAAAAGGCAATAAATATTAGACAGTGCCATAAAAAAATACCTTAGTTTAAGCAAGCAAGCGATCCGTAAAGGTTTATAACTACTTTAATTAAAATATCTAAAGCTTTCCAAATAGTAGAGCAGCAATATTATCAATTTTACATTATATATCTAATAAAACAGCATCTCCCGTCCAATTTACTGGCACAAAAACAACAAAATGAAAACCAACTAACTTATCACAGCCCGCCTCCTTTGTCTCAAATTAAGAAATATACCATCTTCATTTTTCGCGGGCAAGAGAAAATATAAAATGGATAAACTGTTGGGGAGGAGCCGTGGAGTAGCTAAAAGGGACATAGATGTGTAGGTAAAACCTCTCGGGCGACGGTGTCGGGGTTAAATCTAATTTTTCCCCCGCTAATGCCGCCTGCCCCGCGGCCCACTCGCCCCGTTCAAGGTTGAGTGAGCGCGAAAATTGTAACTTTACCCCGCATCGCCCCGCTCGAGTCGGAATCCGATGCGCGATAGCTCGTATACTTGAAGTACACATGTACACTGTACAGCACGATTAACTTGAGCAATTTGTTATCGAATTTGTTTCCTTGAAAGTTATTTATATGGGAACTTTAAGAGTCATCCGTATCCTCAAATAAGCTTCCTAAAACATAACAGTTTCATCAGAAAGACAGTTGATACAAAGATAGAATATTACAATACTAACAAATCAAATACAATTTTAGATCCTCAAAAAGTGTTGTGCTTCTATACTAGAAAATCACGGTAAGGTAAACAACATACATACCTACATAATAATCACGCCTTTATCCCCGGAGGGTTAGACAGAGGTGACTTAACACCCACATTTCACCAATCATTGATTTCGGCACCACGTAATAGAGAGTGAGCCTTTTGCCGTCTTCCGGGCACTATAGTTGACTCAAGCCAAGCATCGGAGGCTGAGTCTGGGCTGTATATATCTGTTTGCTGTTAAACAGCCTTACCCCTTTGTCGCCTTGTAGGACATCGTATGGGAAGAGATGATGTAGTCCTAATTCTTCTACGCCGGGAACCACGCGACGGAAGGCAAAGAATTTTCCAAATAAAATGGTTTTAAAAAATCGCCTCATTCAATCATGATATTGTAGGAAATAATATTGTGAATATAACATATCAAAACAATTTTATTGTAACGCAATAATGTTTACAGGAATTAACGCGATATGGTATAGGTACATACTATACGCATTTATATCTCATGGAACGCGAATGTTTAAAAGTAAAATTATCAATCAATCAATCAGCCCACTGCACTCCACTGCTGGACATAGGCCTCTCCCAATGTGCACCATTTTCTCCGATCCTCCGCCTTCCGCATCCAGTCTGTCCCGGCCACCTTTTTCAGGTCGTCCGTCCATCTGGCTAGGGGGCGTCCTACCTTTCGTTTACCTTCTCGCGGTCTCCACTTAATTTTAACAGAATAATGTTAATGGGAATTAATGCGATCATGGTATAGGTAGCATTATTGTATATCATGGTTACATAGTTATATTTCCATTATTCAAATTAATGATTAATAGTTTTTAATCAATTACACCATTTATATACCTAGATACTAAACCCAATATTATCCAATGAGGCGTCGGTAGCTAACGATCGAGAGGTGCCGGGTTCGAATCCTGTCCATTACACTACCGACGTGAACCCACTCCTAACACAAGCAATTTAGCTTAGTTGGAGGGCTTAGAGAGAATATTAGTAATTTCAGTTCTAATATTCATTATTAACAAAAAAAATATATGCACGTTAAATTTTGATAGCTATATACATTTTGTCGCTAGTGATAAACAAATGCCTACCCCTTTGGGAAACAGGCGTGATCTTATGTCTGTATGTTTGTATAATAAACAAATATGTATTAAACATCATAGTACTAGAAGTTCAAAAGATATATTTTACAACCCATGCATATACACAATAACATTTTTATTACAGTAAAACTCTTACTGGAAAAGTAATCGTAATTACTTGAAAACTTTAGTACAAATCTGGTCGTAAAAGTGCCATCCGAACTCCCATTTCAGAGTATTCACAACAACATTATGTGTGCAATAAGGCATTACATGGATAAGAAATAAGAACTCTCCGATAACAATTTAATTTTCGTCTGAGTAGATGAAATCCTAAAACGTTTTGTTCGACTTTCTAATAAAATATGCACGCTAAGGCCTGCCCCTGAACCTTTAAATAACTTGTTTCATCCGAAAGCCTATACTAGTATAAAATGCCCTAACATTTGCAGTAAGCGTTTCATCTTACGAAATGTAAGTATATATAATATAAAGTACTGTGATTCTTTAGCTGAATACACTACATTCGTTTGGCAGGAGTTATTGCTACGGCTTTGATGCTATACTAACCTACTTTCGTAAGATTTAGGTGATCATTTGCAAGCATTTATGAAAATAAATTTAGTTCATTCGAACTTTCTTACTATTAAGAAAATTGTACTGAGCACCAGAAAGCAGTAGAGGATAATAGACACACCCCCTATTACGTGAGCTCGAATCATTGTTGGTGAATTGTGAGTATTAGTACAGCTCTACCTACCCCTTTGGAGATTTACGGGCGTAAATATGTGTATAGAATTAGAGAGTTAGGACAGATTAAGATTAGGTACCAAAACACGTACAAGTATCACCACCCATCTCGTCCGAAGGGTGTCATAAGAGGCTACTAACGGAAAAATACGCAGGCGATATCACTGCGAGAGACGGAAATCTCGAAATAAAACTCAGTACCAACTCATCTGGCCAGGGTGGAAACAGCAGGCCAAAGCCTCCCAATATTGAAAGAGACCAAGGTCTAGCAGTGGACTGCGATAGGTTTAATTAACATATTCACGCCCGGAAGGAACAAGTACAGGTGTATTAATACCCACGGTTTGACAACTTTGATTTGTTCGGTCATGACAAATTACATTTTGATATAGGTAATGGATTTATTTGTGAGAACCGTTCATCTCTCTTTATACACAAGTATGTAATTTCAGCTTCTACTGTATTACGTCATTTAGAGACAAAGCCTTTAGTTCCACGATCAGCAATATTGGGTTTGGGATAAATTAAGTATTGGTTCTTGTTATTATATTTCGATCTGGAACTATCCTTAGTATTTTTGCAATATTGATATCTTTTCCGATTACATTGAACGTTTGCACTTTGGAGCCTCCTTCCTGTAATTTGGCAAAGGGTAGCCTCTTGGGTATCATACAAGCCGACTAAGAAGTAGGGCAGCTCGGTATCTAACTAGGTACTCCCTTTATAAACATAGTATCATTTATTAAATGTGTGGGACAATGAGAAAATATAATATAGTTGGTAAAACCTCTGATAGAAGTGGAATTATATTATGTAGATATTACTTCCCTGTTTTTAAAGTAATCGAGTCTGTAAATTGGAGATGTTTAAAAAAAGTATTGCTATCCCACTAAGGACACACTTACGGCGCGTTCCAAGGTGCTTTATCCAGACTACAGACGTCTGTCAACACCCACAACTGCTGCAACTCCTGGTCGCTGAGGAGGAATAGGTTTCGTTCCCCAGTCAAAGTCAAAGTCAAAAATCATTTATTCTGTATAGACCATTATATCGGAACTTACAAAACGTCGACAAAAAGGGAAAGGGAATATCAGTTTAGTAAATGGACCACTGGTTCGAAAAGCGGCCCCAACCTGAGAATACCGAACCGAAGACGAAGCGCAAGCCGGAGGATCGGACTGTAGCTTTTAAAGGAGCACCCGTCGCCGTCTCCATCTTCAGATAAATGGCAAGCCTGTTCTCTGGCGGTAGCAGTCCAAAGCACTCACATCTTCGCATTCTAAATCTCACCCCTGAGACTAATTTTGGGCCAGGAAATGAACAATAGATGACATACCTTCTTTTTTTGATTCTCCTGGTCCCTATGATCCTCCAAAGTTACAAGGTGTTGGTCAGAATTAGAATCTTAGATACGCTTGTTTGATTACAATTAGTTGAGTAGTACCGGAGATGACCACAAGTCGTCAAAACCGAAGTTCCCGTGGGCGAAGACGTGGGTATCAGTTAGTTGATATCATAAAAATGTTTTCATTAATACAGTTTTGGGTAATGGACTGCGTTGTGCCGCTTCAACGCTGTGAATCCCATCGTTAAAACTGTACGAACACAGAAGTTGAAACATTATTTTGTGAAATAAAAGCAACTTTAAATGTACGAATAATCTCGTGATATTCATAAATTTTAAAAAGGGTTGATATAAAATTAAGGGTAACTTAATATGTATACTTAATAGCCAAGCTTTAAATTATATTATAAGGTTTTATTACAAACTAGCTAATGACGCAGAAATAAGTTGAAACGTAGGTACACAAAATTACGTTGTCTGACTTCATCCGTCAATCTGAAGGTGTTTTTTTTATATAAGTCCGTCAATTAACTGCAGATTGAAGGCATTTAAAAAAAATTACATGCCAAGAGTACCCGAAACTGGTAAGCATGTATGAAAATAATTATGAAAGTACAAGAAGCAAAAGATGTATCTCAGGATCATAGCATGTGTTAAACTGTGGTCTCAGCCTATCCCACTAGGACCGTGCAATATAGGCCGCTATTCCAGATGCTGTTGATCCCAAAATGGTTGTCTCGAACTTGACGGCGATGGATCTATTGAGAGATGCTTTTTGACGTTTCGCTAAGGACCCGGGATTGTAAGAACAGGGAAACACGTATCGGCTTGTAGGTAAAGTTGGTTAGTCCCCACATATTTAAATGGGACCCTATGTATTTCATTTTCTTAATAATGTACAGTCAGCATTAGATTGATCTTGATGAACAAAGTACTCAAGATGATCTTAATGTCTTGGTTCGGTGGTGAACAGGAAGTGGGGAAGTTCCTGTTGAGCGATTGCTCTGATATTTGGTACACAACTTTAGCTTGGACAAGGGTACCATTTAAATCTATAATACAGTTTGATTTGCTTTTAATAACTTGTTATAAAGATCATATTGAGACTTTGCAGTCATAATCGTTCTGATGCTGACCTTACAAGTTGTAATCATGTTAAGTTATCATTATTACGCACATGATAAATATGTCAAACACAAATACAAATAAGGATTTCATGTTAGAACGGATTTAGTATTAGTGACTAAAAGCTTTCGGGACTATTCAAACTTCTTCATTGTCGTACTTAAGCCGATTAGCCTCGTTGTCGAGTTTAGGGTGTAACATTTATTACATAGGCGGTACTTTAATACGTGTGAAAATTTTGCTTAATTTTATAACGGATTTTAAGTATATTTAGGTATGGCTCTGGTATCAAACTGATGAATGGCCATCTTGCCAAGGCTTTCTCAGAGGTTTTTAACAGGATTTTAGCGGGACATGTGGTGCTTAGTGATAAATTAAGTAATGTCACATTTAACTTTATCAAAATCTGCTATGGAAAAGGAATTTACTTATTCTAACATTAACTTATACAACCTAATGTTATAGTCGTTTCGCAGTGAAATATTTTGGGAAAAGTTTCGATAGCAAAATGGTCTGGTAGTACTAATTTGGCGAAGAAAATTAGAGAATGAAGTGCGAGGATCGTAAAACAAATATTTTAATTAATACTTCCTGACGATTTTGCTATCAAAATTGTGGCCAAAATTTTTCGCTCCGAAACAAATATATACAAAATTCACCCAGTATATGTGAAAAAAAATGGTGCACTTACTCGTATAATGGTGCTTGAAAGTGTCAGAATTGAGTGACCGATTCAATTCTATGACTAAAATCGAAGAGCAGCTTTCAACAATAAGGACGAAAAAAAATTCTATGCTTTAATAACATACCATGGCTTTTACCAAACCCGACCAAAATATCCCATCAAAGACTGAAGTGGCAATAATGTTTCCATATATCGAGCCTCAGAGCGGGCCTGCCTTAAATAATTACGGTCAGCTTCGATCCTGGCTGAAATATTTCATGCGATTATTTGATGCCAACCCGACTGCGGTTCATTGAGAAAGTGGAACGTTTCGACTCTTTTCACGCAAATTTACTGCTTCGGTTTGCAGAAAGGCGAGCTCGGTCAACTTATCCATCTTAGTCTAGGTAAAAAAGGTACATCCTTTTTTTAAGACTCCAATGTGGTTTAAGGCACATACCAACTACTTTTTTATTTTACTTAGATGGTAGACAAGCACAGGCCTCATCTGCAAGTCGGTATATCTGCTGACCGAACGAGGCTCTAACGTAAATTTTCCTCTCGGAATTGGATTACAGATGGCATCGCTGCTGTAAAAGTCAAAATAAGCCAAATAGTGAATGGGAGAAGTGAGAGGAACGGACTCCGATTTCAATTTCAAGCTTTGGATACTACCGAGATTTGGATACTACTCACCGCCGGGAACACAACACGGCAGAGGTACTTCCCCAGTCGGACTGCTCAATTGGACGGAAACACCGTCGTGTCCTACCTCCTACTTTACGCGTTATCATTTAAGACATTCTGCACTGAGCTATTTAGCCTAAAAGTAAGCGTAGCTTAATTTGGATGTAAGGAGTTCTAGAATATGTTTAAAAATACATAGAATCCCACAGTACAAATTACTTTGAACAATTTTAAGTTCAGTAGGTATCTTTAAAATTGGTATAATAATAAACACCTATATAAACTCTGGTGTTACACACGTCCATAGGTTACGGTAACCACTTTCCATCAGGTGGGCCGTGTGCTTGTCTGCCACACAAGTGGTATTAAAAAAAAACTAAAACTAAACGTAAGAAGAGCTGCTCTTAGTTATACAGGTTGGAAATGTTGAGTGTGTGTTCACATAACTGATGCGTGTTCAATAGCAACTTTTTTCGAATTTTGTAGATTGACATCAACATATAATTAACATATCGATTGACATGCGGTTATTGACATGAATGTTGCGTGGAAAAGGGTTAATTTGATGTTTTGACATGTAAAACCGTGTAGATGAGTATATATAATATATGTACTACCAGAGCATGAAATGTAACCTCTATTGCCTATCACGTCCACAGAGCGACCGCGGTCAGCACGTATTGATTATGTGGGTAACTGGTCAATTAGTCTTCTTTGTTTCTGTGAGTCTATTGTTATTTGAATAACAATGTCACTCTCTTAGTTGAAAGTGTGGTAACTAGGTAAAATATAGCTGTGGAAAATATCAAAATGAGTTTTTTACTTTTTACTGGAGTAAAATCTTAATGTTTCTTATAAAAAATATCACGTTGATCTTGTCCTTATATCCGTATATTATTCCTTGTGAGGTTAAGAGAGTTATCTCCAAACGATAGTAATCACAAATCACAAATTACTTTATTATATAACGATATATTATACGAACACAATCTATCTAACGAAGTGGAGTCAATTCTTTTGCAGGTCACATCGACTTACCGCAATAAATTTTTATGCATGGTGCCCATAAAAACCATTATTTCAACAACCATCTATAACCGCATAGACTCGTAGTAATAATACTTATGTGCGAGAAGTACCCAAATTCGCAAATATTACAAAGGCAAATGTGACTTTTTTTACCACGGATACCTCCCCAACGGAGCCGGTGGAAGAGGTTATGTCGGACTCGAACCGACCAAAACGCACGCCACCTGTGGGTCGTTTTGGTTGCCAAAGGTGAGGTTGACAGGCATATCCCTCGCACCCCGGCCGACTCAGGGCCATCTCTCACGATCTGGCCCTCTCCTCGGGTGTGTGGGGACTAAAGAGTCCCCAACTCTTCCTCGGAAACGGGGAGGCATGCCAGGCGCGCCGCCGCCGCAGCCTGCTTCTGCCAGGGTGACAGGCGGCCCCACCAGTCACCCCCAGGCCTGCACTCATGGGGGACGGAGGTCGTTCATCGACCTCCGACGCCCAAGGCAAATGTGGCTGGTGTATCTTATGAATCAATACTATTTTATTAAATGTTTTGTTTCTATCATCAGATTTATTGAAAAAATATCAGCTATTTATTGTGTCACATTGAATAAAAAATAATAGAATTTAAATAATATATAAGAAGAAGGAAGCTAATTGGTAACCTTTTCTGAAGTAAAACTTCTTTTCCTTTTTCCGCTTGTCGATGTGGCACAATCGAGTTAGTTATTTAAATTTGAAATTTCCTGTTCCATTATTCCATTTTTCCAAGATTCGAAACAAATTGACGATCTTAGTTGAGACCTTCGAGCCATAGAGACCATTTTGTGTTCTCTTAGTTTCATTCGTAGATCATTTTTTTACGAAAGTATTCTTCTTTTGGCGTTTTTCAAGTTATTTGTAAAAATCTTAAATTTGGTACCAATTTTTAGATTTGTATTATTTTTTTAATAGTATTTTGTTAAAGAATATTAGTAACCGAAATTACTCTATATATGTATAGATACAATATTCGCTTGATAATAATAGGTATAATGTTCATAATAATCTATTTATATATTTACACCTTGTCCTTGAATATAAATCACGTAGGTGTGCGAGAAAGTTGAATAATGTAACAGTTCTAAAAATCTAATGTTTGAACAGAATCCCTCACGTAATGAACATTTTACGAATTGCGCTATAAAAGCCGGGAAAGTTACGCAAAAACGGTTAGGTGGCGCGTTTCAAATAAGTTATTACACACTGGAAACTAATATAACTGTTTGTACGTCGTAGTAGTATAATTTTTTTTTTATATGAAAGTACTTGTGTAACGAGTAAATAACCACACACAATAATAAAAAAATAACAGCGGCGTTCTTACGATTTGAGCACTATTAAAAGTCAAAGGCGAAGGGACCTTTTACGGTTACGGACTAATTTTATTTAGTGAATATCATTGAGAAAAAATACTTAATATATATTCAGTTTTATTTTGTTCTATAAACGTCAACCTGTTACGTAGAACAATTGCATATCAATAAATTACATTAATTGTAATTTCATTACGATAGCGTAATAATTATTATAATAATTTCTTTATTTAACGTAACATAGGCTCATTCAGGGTTAGTTACAATCTTTTCTTACTTTTTCTATGTTAGTTAGGTACAATTATATTATTAAACATTATTTAAATTATAGTTAAAATTAAAATTGCAATCAATGTCAGTAATAAAATAAAACAAAATAAAATCAATCAAGTTGCATTATGTCCAAATGAATTATAGCAAAATAAGAAAGAAAATTTTTAATCAATATACCGGTTGGTTAATTATCCACGACCTAAACCAAAAAAATATTTCAGAATAACGGATAATAAATCGATTACTTGAAACCCAACCGAAATTATTTTCCTACTTTTACAGATTTCAAATATATAGTTACCTAAGTAATTTTTTTTCACATTAGAAAACATGCATCTATTAATTGATGTTAAAGTAGTTTCATAGCCCAAAGAGACAAATTATTATTTTCTTATAAAAAGTTTAAGAACCAAGAAAATCAATAAACTCGAATTTGTCAAGTTACTTCTGTTGTTTACTGTACCTGAGTACTTCATTCGCAACCATGTTTACTAGCCACTCGAGCATAAAATAATAATGAGATTGTGAAGAACCACCAGAGCACTTAACACAGGGTATAATTAACGAAATTATTAGGTACGAGTACTTTCAACCCTACCTTTGAGGTTAAAACACGTTGCTATGGTTGCAACATGAATGAAAAAATACATCGTTGATTACCATTTTGGAGTAAACTTTACAATTTATAAGCGTTGGTAACATTTTATTCATGTGTTCATATTTTGCACCTATAATAATGTCATTATTATTATATTTGTTTGTATGAAGTATGTATGTATATTATAATGTATTGAAATAAAAATTGCGTTTAAGGGAATAACGCTTCATCATTCCATCAATCAATCAATTAGCCCGCTGCAATCCACTGCTGGACATTGGCCTCTCCCAATGTCCGTCATTTCGTCCGGTCCATTGCCTTCCGCATCCAGTCCATTGCAGCCACCCTTTTCAGGTAGTCAGTCCATTTTGCTAGGGGGTGTCCTACCTTTCGTTTGCCTTCTCGCGGTCTCCACTCTAGGACTCGTTTGCTCCAACGGCCATCGGTCCTTCGACAGACGTGGCCAGAACCACTGCGCCTTCAGCTTGATTATTTTGCGAATTATATCGGTAACTTAAGTTCTTTGTCGGATACCCTCGTTTTGAACTCTATACTACAGAGAAATTCCAAGCATAGCTCGCTCGCCCGCTACGTGACTTTTAGGTTATGAATTAGCCCCACCGTAAGTCACATTTCGGAACCATAAGTCATAACAGGTAGTTAGGACAGGTAGGAAGAGTCGATGTAGTTTGCGTAATGCAGCCCAACCCAGTTGGATCCTTCTGGTTAGTTCTTTCTCGAAGCTGTGTTTCCGAGCCATACCTAACCATACCTACAACCATACATACAAACCAATCTCAATTGTAGGCTGATACATCGACTGGTTAACGGATTAGGCTCTGGTACAGGCTTTCCACTCAGGATCCCAGTTGAACAGTATAAATTATGTATTTCACAAACCCAAAACCATTAAAGTTAAGTCTATCAGAACAGAACAACCAATAAAACTTATGATCATCTCTTCATCTCAATCATCATATTTACAAAATAAAACAAATACCTTTGTTGTTGCATTATTATAGGCCACTTCTATATAATAATATCGTATAAAATGATATTTTATATGAATTATTCATACTGCCTTTGTGTTATATCTTATAATTGGCTTACAGTCAAAATATTCTGCGTTGAGTTGAGAGTCTGATATTTTGATTTACAGCGTGCCCACCTTAGCTGTTTATTAAACATACTTTTTAAGATAGATATTGTGATACATATTTTCATCAGAGTCGTTAGCTCAAGTATACGTATATAAATTTATGTCCAAACAAACTAATTTTACTGACAGGATCACCGGTATCATTTATTCATACAAGTTTTCTTAATTTACAGTTATGAAATAAATAATAAGTGAAATGATTCCGAAGTAATTTAGAGAACAGAGGAATCAGAGAAATGAGTTAATAAAAAGAAGACTAAGTCATTAATTTTATAGAAGTAGTAAAAGGTTTACACGAACGATAATATTTGGAAATATTATGAAGTTTATAAAGTGAAATTGAAATCAAATAACCCTCAAAATAACCCTCTTTGTTCTACACGCTACGAATCAAAATTCATTAACCTTACCCTTCGAATGGCGAAGAAACGGAAAACTCCGTTCAATCTTAATAATACCCCTAAAGACCTTTATTAATTTCAGTATGCCCGTACTGTAAAAGCCTTTTGCTAATGCCGTCGTATAGAAAAAATCTTGTTTCTTGCTCACTATACAATTTTCTTCTTGCGCAACAAGATTGTTGCACTACGAAGTATTTGAGTAAAACTCTCGAATTTCGTATTTTGGAAGTGACAACTTCTTTCTTCTTTACTTTGGAGCAGTGTTACTGCATTACTAAAGTGAAGGTTACTTCTTGCCGGAATGCTCTAGTAATTCTTCCTGAATTGCATGAGTATTTTGAGATATGAAATACATTATACCTTATAAAAAGACGTCTCTGAGATCATTAGAGAAGCTGCTATTGAAAATGCCTGGTCAATATACCTAAGCCCTTTGGCATTGCTTTTGGTCACTGCAATATGTTTATGGAATGCTCTTTCAGCGAAAATCAGGCGCTCTCAAATTTTACCATCTTTTAAAAGTAAATTCGTTTCTTCCAATTTCATGACGTCAGTATTTTTTTTACTTTCTTTTATAGATCAACAAAATTACTTTTTATTTTTCTTTATGGTTGTTTTAATTTTTGAAAGTATTCTTCCATTAAAGTCTATAGGGTTACGACGATGAGGTTAATACCGCCTTAACGTCTTCAGGTACCACCGTTATATAATTATTCCTTAAATAACTATTTTCATATTTTTAAATTTTCAAATCAATAATTCTTAAATAATAATAGCATCGCGATTCAGAGAGGCAACGCGGCTAGTGTCATGGGCACCTTTGCGCCGGGAACGATACGGGGCGGGCTATTTGATTTGACATAACAATTGACAAAATCGATGAAAAAAACAATAATAATACCATGTAAAATATATAAAATAGTGCCCCACCGGCATCGAGTACAGGGACCAAGCTACCCGTGTTTAGAACTCCAGGGAAAGGAACTTTCTAAAATCTGTATTATTATTGACTTGACACAAGCTTCAACCTTAAAAATACGATATGTCACTATTTTTCCTATATCATACTCGCATCATTGTGCAATGTCGTTGAGCAACCCTACTGTTCCCCAGTGTTATATAAGGTTTTAGGTTAATTACTTTTCTCGATGACTCTTAAAACCCATCGTTTTTTATTGTTCAACAGAATAACTGTGCCCCTAAATGCTTTGACCTCGTTTAACGGCTCAAGAAAATTTTTAATTGCTTTGTGAAGATTTCCCCTTCAGCCTTTAGGTCTCGACATTTAGTATTTGACGCCAGATGATAACGAACTGTGAGAAAATCTCGAATTTCAACTGATAACTAGTTCAGACTCTCCAGACAAGTGGCAATTCGTTGGCCGGCGTATTGTAGATAAGAATGACGAATGTCAGCGCCAATGAACTGCCACTTGTCTAGGGGACTGATCTTAATTATCCTTTTCTATTCTATTAATATTTGAAATGTGAAGGTTTGTGAAAATGTTTGTATGTTTGTTCTCATCATCATCCATGCGCTAGCGCCGGTCACATCCTGGACCCTTCACTTCATGGTTCGGGATCAGTGATCAGTGTGATCATGCACGAACAGATCACATATAGCGCCTTCTAGACACAAACTGTATAGCGCTTGTCGATATGATTTTTGGAAGATACTAGAACAATATATTGTGTAAATACATGAATGTAGGTTAGAGAGAATCGTCTTAAATATATGGTGTCTACTTTTTATTCCTGAAATAAGTTGCAATGGGGTGTGGAAAAGAGATTTAAATTTCACATTTACGGAGCAACAGCTAGCTGTATATTATCTACATATTATCTATTTTAGTATAAAACAAGACCTAGATGATAGGAATACCGAATAATTTATAGATTTAACATTATACCTGAAATTATAATAATATTGAAATTGGAAACATACAACGTGGCAATGCTGCCAGTCTTCTGGGAACGCTACCACAAGATGCATGAGATGCGGAGGAATTCTACGACGCATTTTAACTTTCGTTTTATTTAATTATTATTTTTTATTTATGTCATATAGCATAGCTTTATAATATATTAAGTGTAAATAGATAAATATGTTTAAATAGATTAATTACTTTTTAATAAAATTAATAGATATATCTAGTTCTGACATCATTATTTATTGACATTAAAGTTAAGCAGTTAAGCTCTACGGAGCAAAATATGCTGTACCCGCTAGTTTTTAAGACCTATATATAGGGTCGGCAGCGCGAGTGTGACGCCCCTGGTGTTGCACAAGTCCATAGGCCATATCTGCCACTTAAGTGGTATAAAAAAAAATTATAAATGTATATTCGATGAAATTTTTTTTTTTTTTTTTTTTTTTTTTTTTGTCTTTTTATTCACTACAATCTGTCACATATTGGGGGACATTAAGTAGTAGGTAGGTCGGGACTTGTCATGACATGCTCGGAATGCGACTAGGGTCACATCCTACTTTACTTTATTGTTTAAGTATGTCTTGGGGCATTTTCCGTTTTAGTCGACGAGTTGCGCGAGTTTCCTCCATCAAGACTTTCGCTAGGCGATTTGGGTGGTTTATGATCCTTTCTTTGTAGGTTTTCGTATGACGCAGAATTTCTTGTTTGACTGTATATACTTGAAGGTCGTGATGCAGCTGTTCGTTTGTCACGTACCATGGAGCGTCGGTTACCATTCGTAGCATTTTATTCTGGAATCTCTGCAAGATTTCAATGTTGGAATGAGAGGCGGTCCCCCACAATTGGATACCATAGGTCCAGATTGGTTTAAGCATAACATTGTAAAGAAGAAGTTTGTTGCCCATTGACAGTTGCGAACGGCGACCAATTAACCAATAGTACTTCCGTATTTGCAGTCCCAGCTGTTTGCGTTTGGTAAAGATGTGCTTCTGCCATGTAAGTCGCTTGTCCAGGTGTAAACCTAAGTATCTGACATGATCTGCTCGTGGAATTTCGACGTTATTAAGCGTTACTGGTGGGCATATACCCTTTTTTAAGGTGAAGGTGACATTTATTGACTTCGTTTCATTAGCCTTGATTCGCCACTTCTTGAGCCATGTTGAAATCTCGTTTATTCCTTTTTGTAGGATTTTTGACGCCTCTGTTGGATCCTCGTGAGAGGACAAAATTGCGGTGTCGTCGGCAAAGGTTCCAGTTGTTACACAGTCTGACGTTGGTAGGTCAGACGTGTAAATCAGATAGAGTAGCGGTCCCAGGACGCTACCTTGGGGAACTCCCGCGTTAATATTGCAAAGACCCGAGAAAGCCTCTCCGTGATTCACCAAGAAATATCTATTCTCTAAGAAGGATTTGAGGATCTTATAAATGTTGCTGGGGAAGAACGATTTTATTTTAAATAATAATCCTTCATGCCATACTCTGTCGAAGGCCTGCGATATATCAAGAAAGACACTCGCGCAATACCTTTTAGATTCAAAAGACTTGTCTATTTCGCCTATTAACCTGTGCACTTGGTCAACAGTCGCGTGTTTTTGACGAAATCCAAATTGGTGGTCGGGTCCATGCTGTTCCACTAATGGCATAATACGTTGTAGTATTAATGTTTCGAGTATCTTTGATGGTATAGGTAACAGGCTTATTGGTCGATATGATTTTGGATCTTCAGGCTTTTTATCTGGTTTTAATAACATAATTATTTGTGCAGTTTTCCACTGTGGTGGAATAAATTGGAGTCTAACTATAGCGTTATAAATAGCTGTAATCATTGTTATTCCAGAGTCAGGTAGCTCTTGCAAAGTTTTATTTGTAATGAGGTCATATCCTGGAGATTTCTTTGATTTTGCCTTTTGTATTACCCTTCTGACCTCTTTCGTTGTGAATTTCATTGACGTAATGTCCTCCGTTTCTATTTCTTTCAGGTATTCGGTTACTTTCTTCTCGTGGTCTGCTGGGCCTTCATAGGGATGAGGCTGGAAAACATTTGATAGATGCTCAGCAAACGTGTAAGCTTTCTCTTGGTCACTACGTGCCCAACAATTGTCCGCTTTTCTCAATGGCGGGGAAGTTGTTGTAGGTCGTTTGATGTTTCTTGTTGCTTTCCATAAGGAGTAGTCAGTAGCTGAAGTGGCATCAAGATCCTTGAGATATGTCTGAAAACTAGCGTTTCGATCTTGATCAAGGATTTGCTTAAGTTTTTTTATTTTATGGTTCAATAATTTTTTTGTATCAGGGCACCTGTTTTGCTGCCACAGTTTACGAAGATCTCTTTTTGCACCAATCTCATTCAGGATACTTGGAGGAATACTTTGCCCAGCTGGTCTATGTTGTTGGACTATTGGAGTTGAATCCCAAGCCGCACTCTGGATACTTGTGGTGAAAAATTCAACAGCATTCATAATGTCATTTTCCGTTTCAAGTGCGATTTCTGCGCTAAAAGCCTCGTCTACCAGAATACGAAACATGTCCCATTTGGTTTTATTACTGTGCAGTGTACACTTTTTAGTTGTCTCTCTAACTTTCACCCCAATTTCCACCAGAATAGGAGAGTGATCCGATGATAGCTCCCAGCAACTACAGCAAGACATGTTGTCCCTTGGTACACCTTTGGTGATGCAAAAGTCAACAATGTCTGGTATCTTTGCTGGGTCAGACGGCCAGTATGTAGGTTGTCCTGTTGAAATTACGTTCATTGTTCCTGCCTGTACGCTCTTAAAAAGTTCACGGCCTCTAGGAAGAGTAAGCCTGGAGCCCCAAAATGTATGTTTGGCATTATAATCACCTCCCGCAATGAAACGATTGCCAAGATATTTGAAGTAGTCATCGAACTGTGCCTTCTTTACAGTGTGTCTTGGTGGACAGTAAAGTGACGATATTGTAATCTTGCTTATCCAGTCATACACAACAACACTCGTGGCTTGGATGTAGTCCTTTTGGTATGGTTGTGCCTGATGATGTTTTATGTTAGATCTAATAAGAATGGCTGATCCACCGTATGCTCTACCATCAGGATGCATCGTATGGTATAATGTGTAGTTGGGTATTTTGAAGAAGCTCTTAGTCGTAAAGTGAGTTTCAGAAATCAGCATAATGTCTACTTTGTTTATTTGTAAGAAAATCTTTAACTCATTAGAGTGGTTTGACAGGCCATTGGCATTCCACACGCATAGTTTTATGGATGCGAATTGGACAACTTTGACATGAGTTCAGCTAACATCTGAGTCATTGTTAGCATTTGGTTCATGAGAGCTTGTATCGAACTGTTGAAGGTACGCAAAATTTCCACCATGTGTTGTTCAGTAGTGTTACCTTTAATTGTTTCTAGGTTTTGACCATTTTTTGCAGCTGCTGCATATGACTTGCCTGAATTATTTTCAACGTTGCTTTGGCTTATTTTGGTTACATTTTCTAGGTTTTTAGGCTTTCGGTTATTGGTTATCGATCTCGGATATTTTATTTTTTGCAGCTCTTTATAGACAGTGCAGCCCTTATAATTTGCAGGATGGTTACCTTCACAGAGAATACATTTTACTTTGTCTGAACGTTCTTTTCTCGGGCAGTTTGCCGTATGGTGGGGTCCAGCACATTTCACACAACTGGGTTGTCTGTGGCAGTATTTCTGCGTATGACCATATTGTTGGCAGTTGGAACATTGAGGAATTGAACGTTTTGGTCTTGGAGGTTCAATTTCTATTTGGCAGTTAAGGAGTGTCCTGATGCTATAAATGTCCTTATTGTTCGGACTTGGCTGCAAGTCTATGAAAAACATAGGAAGAGGTTTTTTTGTTCTGCTGTTTTTAACATTCCAAATATTGTTTGGTTTATGGTGTAACTCCTCTAAGGCTTGTTTTATTTCTTCAGTGTCGGTTGAGGAATGCATGCGTTTTAGTACTACTCTAAAGTTTTTCTCCCTTTTAGGTTGGTATGTGTAGAATTCAGTGTTTCTAATTTTGAGTTCTTTATATATAGTCGAATACGACTCGGAGGTCTTAGCCTGAATTTTGACTTTTTCCCCTTGTAAAATTTTGATTTCGTAGTCGTCGGGTGCCACTTCTTCCAGCATTTTTGATAGGGGCTGGATATTACTGACCTTATCAACAAAGAAAGGTGGAGGTTTTACTACTTGACGCGTTACTTGATCTGTAGTTTTTGGCTCTTCTTCATTAGTTTCCAGATCCGCAAACATATTTGATGTTGGTACCGGTGCTGCCAGCCAATAACTTAGTTTGGTTTGTTTCTGGGATCGTGTCGTCATATTAGGGCTACTTCTCAGTCTCTTACGACTGTTTACTTCTTGCCAGTTTTGTGTGTCGTTTTCGTCGTTTTTATGATCATATTCCTTATCGAGAGTTTCTAGGGATTGCGCGTTAGTTATAGATATTTGCGACGGAATACCACTGTAGGAGTTAGATCTAGGTCTATTTGTGAAGAGTCCTTTATGGAAGACCTGCTGCGTGAGATTAGGTTTCGAGTTATTCGTTTTCAGAATTAAATTTTTAGAGCGAAATGTGCCCCCCCCAGAATCCGAGGGGCAGCCTGAACTCGGCTCAGACGGGCCGGGTTCAGGGAGGGATTCTCCACGATTCGTGGTACCCTCCTTGTACACGTATTACTTAATGCATACAAAGACCTGGTTATCATATTAAACATGATAAATAGGATATAGGATGTATATAGGAACGAACTTCAACGAACTGCGTCGACAAAGCTTTGTATACTTATTACTTAATGCATACAAATACTTGATTATTAATAAAAAAATGCTTGCAATGTAAGGCCGGCGGAGATAAAAACAACTAAATAGGTACAAACGTCAACGAATTTCATGGATTCTTATCAAAAGCCCTGAGCTTTTAATTAAATTTCTGTAAATAGGAATGCATGCGAAAATTTCGTTTATTTAGGGAATTCATTTTATAGAAGCTTCGTTACTTGACGAGAAAAATTGTCCTCTATAGTCACGCGCCCTCTTTGTGAAACTTGGGGGAGTGTTTTGATTCGTTTACTTTGGGCTTTGGAGAAAATTCAACTTAGGGTTTATAGTATATACAGTTATGTAGGTACCTTAGCATAAGTAAACTAAATGTACTTACTGAATACAAAATTTTGTTATTACTCATTATGACATCAAACATTAATTTAGTTTTTTGTGTTTAAGTAGACAACGAGTGAATACTTAATTAGTGGTTAAGGCTTTAGTACTCGGAAACTGATGGGTTCGAATTTGAACCTCGGAAATTAAACCACCGATTACAAGAATTATTGAATGTATTGGAATAACAATATTTCTCGGAAGATAAGAAGAAGATGATTAAATGCTCGCTAGACGGCAATAGGCTCGCCCTCCTATTACGTGGGACCGAAAATCATAGTTGGCGAAACGTGGATGTTAATACACCTCTGCCTACCCTTGGGGATTCACAGGCGTGAATTAACAAAGGTTAAAGGTTCTCTAAATTGAAATAATTACATCGGCGACGACACATTTTTTTTAATATAGGACACGTCAATTAGATTTCCCCTTGCCTGATGGTAAGCTGAAGGCAAAGTCTCAGAAAAGAGGGTCACTATTACTTACATATACCATGTGACAATGGTGACACTCAGCTTGGCCTCATCATATGCTTTTTCAAGCCCCGCTTAAAGGATGCGGGACTGTAGGAATTAGAAAACTCATGAGCTGGTAATGAATTCCAAGCCTTAATGATGCGTAACAAACCTAGAACACCTCTTATCGTGGTGTCCAATCCAATATTGCGACATTCTTTTAACCAGGACTTAGCATTGAAAAAAAGCTTTTTACACTAATAAAGTAAGCAAGCAATTTCAAAATCACTATCTTTGAAACCCTTTTAGCAAAAACACTTTAAAATAACCTTGTTATAATTCCTTCCTTTGGTAATGCAAATACTCTCTCAAGCCTCGAGATACCGGCGCCCTCTTGGACGTCACAGCTTGTAACTCGTCACTCTTTGTTACTGTTATTACCATAAACTTAATATATACTAACATAAATAGACCAATGAGGAGCAATTCTGCGTTACTGAATTTAAAATGTCAGTATTGTTAGTATGCAGTCAAGTGACAAACGGTATATTTTGGTACATGAATACTTTTGTAACAAACATGTAATTTTCTAAATTAGTTTATTATTTCGAAAATATATACTATTCAGAACCATTTTGTGTATACATTCTACGAAAACAAACACCACGAAAGTACTGAGTGTGAACTATTAGTATTTTCTTGGATTATTGCTACAATCTGATATACACAACAAGTAACCATTATTCTCCTGTTAACATCCGATAAAATTGTGACGAATTAAATTATCTATAATACAATTAGATTTTTTTATGACAGTAGGTTATTTCTGTCATTCAGTTTATAACTTGATAAAAAAACTTTTCACCATATAATGCACTCTATCTCTTTCTCACACCTATGTTTTTATATAAGCCTATGTATCTCACTCGCGCCCTATGTTCGTCTATACTATTAAATAATAATAAAATATAAAAAAAAAGCATTTCACCACATATTGCACTCTATCTCTTTCTCACACCTAGGTTTTTAAATAAGCTTATATATCTCACTCGCGCCCTATGTTCGTCTAGTATTACTACAGTCCATCAAATCTAAGAGGTACCGTTTGACGTTTCATATTTTTCAAACCGAAACAACTTTGTTCATACGTACATTATTCAGTTTCGATAACCTTTTTCATAAAACCATGAATTTAGAAAGATTTCATTATTGTATCTAAAAATGTACAATTCTTAATATCTAAATGTAATTGAAAACTTTCAAACAAAGCAAAATAACACATATTTACACAGTAAATAATTTCTAATAGTTATATTCTTGACCGCATTACAAAGTTACGTAGTTAGGTCACTGCACGTAGTGTTGCGACTCTTCGGATACACTTGTATGCAAAAAAATCGTTTACATATACGAAAAATCGAATGTATTATTTACAAATTACACTTGACAACCAAACAAATATTTTTTCATGTGAATGGGATTTATCTCACATATTACGATTACATAACTAAATAGTTATGTAATCGTAAAATATGAGATAAAACCCATTCACCAAAAATACGTATTTATAAATCAAATATATTTGCTTCTTTAAAAAGTTGTCGAAAGCGATTTGTCGATTTTTGATTTTCGCGCCCAAATAAGTCGGGGTTTCTCGCGCTAACGCTGTCGAAATAGTAAATGGAGTCAGGGATAGTGTTTTTTACATTTATTTTTGTGTATGATAGTATGGGTTTGCATATTACAGAGAAATAAACAAATTTTTAACAAGCACATCCATTGATTTTACAATTACAATTTTTTCATCTAAGTCTTATTTCTACGTCTAAAACTAATAAAAATAAGGTATGTAGAACCCATTCACAAAAATGTTGTTGCCTGATGTTATAAATTAACGACGTTACTGCGCGACCGCATAATGCACTGAATACACAGATACCCTAAAATAAATTAATTTAATTATTTTTAGGTCAATAGGCAAAATCGCAGGTGTCCAAGTCTCTACAATTTTTTTTTTCTGCCAACACTGCCAACTACAAGCGCACGCGGTCCGCTCGGTCGGTTCGGCGTCAGCAGTCTCTCGCCATCTTGGAAGCTGACTGTGCGCGTACTTGCTTTCTCGTTTGTGTTTTACAATTTGTGACTTGGCTATTACTTTTCTGGACTGATCATTCTTTATCCGTTTACCTTGGCAATATTTATACTGGACTCCGAACTAAGCAAGTGTTTATTAATAATGTCGAAAAGAGGACGTACTTTGAACAGCCAGGCTCGTGAATTGGTGGTGAAATTACACGAGTATTTTGAGCGTGAATCTCAAAATGGTGGACTTCTACTGCCAGTTACACAAGTTCGGGATCGCGTCGGTGAAGCTCTCGGTATTGGTAGCCGCACCGTTGGCAAAATATTAAGTGAAAAATATGGGCCTTCGGGGAGTGACAGTAACGTACTTCACACACCGAAAAAACGAAAAAGAAATAAACCTGTGACAGGCATCGATGAATTCGATAGTCATGCTATTAGAAACCATATATACGGGTATTTTACAAGAGGCGAATTTCCAACATTGGCAAAGTTATGTGCAACTTTAAAAGATGCCGGGCTGTATAAGGGAAGCATAGAGTCGTTGAGAACGGTAATAACAGGAATTGGCTTCAGATACAAAAAAGTTGACAAACGAAAAATTGTTATGGAGCGACATGACATAATTATGCAGCGACTAACATTCCTGCGCGAAGTTAAACAAATTATAAACTAGGATAATGTAATATTTTTGGACGAAACTTGGCTAAATTCCAACCATTCTGTGCCGAAAACATGGACTGATGATTCTGAAGCTTCGTGCTCGAAGGTGCCGATAGGAAAAGGTGGACGCCTCATAATATGCCATGCTGGGTCAGCGTCTACAGGCTTCGTGGAAAACTCTTTATTAGCTTTCCAATCCAAAAGCACTAAAGAGTATCGTGAAGAAATGGACGCAGTAAGGTTCCGAGAGTGGTTCTTAAATTTATTACAGAATATCCCTCCTAACAGCACAATTATAATGGATAATGCCCCATACCACTCTGTGCAAATTGATAAAGCACCTACGTCAGCCAATAAGAAAGCAGATTTGGTGGCATGGCTGCAAAGAAAAGGAGTGGATGCCGACATGTCACTATTAAAAGCTGAATTATTACAGTTAGTGAAATTGCATAAACCACCAAAACCGACATATGTAATTGACCAATTGGCCGAAGAGCACGGGCACAAAGTCATACGACTTCCTCCGTACCATTGCCAATATAATGCCATTGAACTGATTTGGGCCCAAGTTAAAGGTAATATTTTATAATATTATAATAATAACACGAGTACTTCTAACATTTATAATTTAAACAATGGTTTTCGTCTGCTATCAAATAGTTACATTATTGTTTTACAGGTTATGCAGCAAGACACAACACAAAACCACCCTTCAGTGTCAAGAAAATGGAAGGTTTATTAAAGGAAGCATGTGCCCAAGTTACACAGGAAGATTGGAGTAAAGTAGTACAAAAAACAAAGAAAATAATAATGGACGACTTCGAAAGAGACGTACACTTTGATAATGTAATGGACAATCAACTGGTCATTAATTTAAATGACGATGATGACGAAGACGACGATACTAGTACTAGTAGTGAATAAAAAAATATCCTAAACATTTCTTTTATTTAATTATAACAATTGATTTCTTAAAATTCGGATATTATAGTAATCGATCTCTTAAAGTTCGGATATTATAGTAATCGATTTTTTCATCCCATCCCTATCATTCAATTGTCAGAACTGTCAAACGGTACTTCTTAGATTTGACGGACTGTAAGTTTATGGTTAATAATGACCTGAATTTGCAACATAGCGTCATAAGTAAATTGAATTCTAAGTGTAGGTACTCTTTTTTGTGTACTCTTTTTTTTATACCACTACCTAAGTCGTATAAAAAAAGAGTACACAACAGGCAGACAAGCACACGGCCCATCTGATGAAAAGTGGTTACCGTGGCCTATGTACTTGTGTAACACCAGAGAAGCCACACTCGCGCTGCCGACCCTGTAAGCACAGAGTCTCTGTGCCGTCAGTGTAGAGGACAAAGCAGGACAAGCCTTTAGTCATCCCACAAACAGCACAAATTCTCCAGTGAGCTCTGGCTACTCTACTCACAGCTGGGAACACAACACGAAGTTATTATAACCGCGGTATTCTGTAGGGCGGAGGTACTTTCCCAGTCGGACTACTCAATTGGGCGGAAATACCGCCGTGTCCTACCTCTTATAACTCTGCCCTGAGACACATCTGCAATCAATACAAGCGCATTATTCTACTTGACAATGAGTTCCAAAGGCAACCGTAGCGTAAGCAGACGGTGGATTTCGATTAGTTAACATAGAAGGTATAACTGGCGTAAAATTAAACCATCTTAAATGTGCCAGCTGCTACGAACGCGCGTAGTTACGTCACGGTTAGTCAAGCACTCAAGCTTAATAAGGGATTTTTGCTCTCTCAAACAATTCTTACAAAAGATGTGATCATTTTGGGCGGTTCTGGTAAAAGAGGAGTAGTGTCATGGGCTGTGGTTAGCTTAAACACTAAGTACATTAAGTTCGATTGTACTTGGAAAAACAGCAAACCACCTTTTTTTTATACCACTTAGTTGGCAGACAAGCACACGGCCCACCTGATGGGAAGCGGTTACCGTGGCCTATGGACGTATGCAACACCAGGGGTGTCACACTCGCGCTGCCAACCATGAAGAAACCTTCTGATACCCCTCTTGAACAACCCCATATTGTAAGCGCTTGGGAAAACCCCAACAGGGAGGTCATTCCACAGCCTCAGTGTGCGTGGGATGAAGTTTCTTTCATACCGCACAGTGCGCACCATGTTAAAAAAAGACTTAAAGGCTAAAAGGGTCACATTATAACTGTAGGATGACCTCTACCAGCACATTACTTAGTCATATACATGACATACTTAGATGAGGTGATGATATTTAACATCTATCACAAAAACTGATAATTAATGAAAAAATAAATAACTGAACTGAACTGAAGAACAAGAATGTGCTTACAATTACAATTTTACAATTGCCTTCAACCTTAGGAAATATGATCACGTCTCAGCTCATCGCTCGGAGTTGGAATGGTTGCCGATACGTCAGCGTCGCAGCTTGCGGGCGGTGAATTTGGTTCATACAATTTTAAGATCCTCTAATCTTTCCACTTATTTATCATCTCGTGTTCAGATACATGGTTCTCGTCATAACAAAAATCATCAGCTAACAATAGTCTTCTACACTGTCCCATTCATAGTTCCGGTCTAGTTCATTCTTCTTTCCTCGTGCAAGCTATCCTCCTCTGGAATGCGGTTCCTCTCGAAATTAGGATGAACAACAACCGTGCTACGTACAAGTACATAGTACGTCAGCTCTACAGTAGCCCCTAGTGGCAATAATGGGTAAAAATGGAATGTTATATTTTATCATTGTGTACCTATACTTAAATAGTAGTAAGTATATATTATATAGGAATATATCGAATAATAAGTACGTATTTAAGAATGAAACGATTTAAGCATGGAAGCTCATATTTGATTCATATAGGTCACAAAGTGTCGTTTTAACGTCTGAAGCTACATTTAAAATAACGGGCAGGGTCTCACAAAGTAATAGCTAGAGCAACCGAGAAGCGAACTAGGCAATAAAAGTCACTGCTACTCTTTCTTAATGATCTATTGCGTCGTTCTTTATGTAACTCAATTGATCTTTAACTTCTAAATTTTACAATAGTTTTTATAACTCGCGCACTGTGAGTCCCGTAAATTTAGCTACATAAACCGTAATATATTTTTAACACACTAATACACGAGTAATAGTTTTTTTTAAATGTTATTGGTTGAGTTACTTCGTTTTAAAAAAAGTTTCGATACAAAAAATCGTGTTCAAGTAGTACAAATAAATTAATAGCTCATTTCTTGCAACTTAGTATTTAAATATATAATTTTAACTTGTTTGTTTACGAAACCAGTTTAATAAATAAAACTTCTACTTAAATATAACTTATGTTTTCTCTGTAAAAACTTTTATTTCCCTATTTTGAAAGTAGTATAACAATAAATCTCATTCTTTTAATCTATGGTCTATGCGAAGTGCTATATCTATGCGAGATGAGCGCTCATAGGAAAACTAATTAATTTCTCTCGCTATTGTGAAAGTAATTCTCAACTCGCTTTCACTGTTGAAACTATAGTTGTTTATATTATTAATTGAATAGTGTAGAAGTACTAGTTATGAAGAAAATGAGTCATGCTGTTCACCGCTCTATATAAGATGTGAAGATCTTAACGTTATGGAAAGTTTATTACCTGAAAACTACAAGGATAAATTTCTATTTTAGTATTATTTTCTTCGCAAGTGTGTTCAAAAACGTCTTATGATACACGTGTGTATTGATGATCACCGTCTCCGGCTCTCTTAAGACCCTTGCCAGTCGGCTCGGGTTTCAATGGCGCCTTAGCGTTAATCACCAACTTTACGTACTCGTACCATAGTATAATTTTGAATGCATTGACTTAGCAGTTTGATTTTTGTACAGTTTCAAGACGCTATACATCTGAGTTTGTGGTAAGAATTTCAACTTAAAACTTCCACGTATGCCTGAGAAAAAGGCCTTGACAGATAGACAGATGGACTACGAAGTGATCCTTTAAGAAAACTGTAAAAATTAAAAATAAAATTGCAGCAGGTACCAACGTCGCCCTATTGATGGGGAGGTAAATTTTATGATTGCAGTCTCCGCTTATAGAAAAGAAATAAACCATCACGCAGCGTTAATTTAAAAGTGTTCTTAGATAGCTGACGTGAAAAATAAAACCAACACGGCCGCTGTAATACGTTATAGTTTAAAGAGAAAAAAAATATACTGCAATATGGGTATTAAATTAAAAAGCTTATTACTAAGATTTCAAAATAGTATATCACTATCCCATTTTAATTGAATAATTACTGATTTTATAGCACAGTTAACAATAAATGTCAAATTATTAATAATAATTTAAAAAGAATATTAGAAATAAAAAAAACTTGTTTGATGCTGTAAAGATCGCAAGAAGTTTGACTTATGATTGGCATTTTTTTAACATAACATAAACTATTACATAAAGTCACGCCTACATCCCCGAAAGGGTAGGGAGAGGTACTGGCACCCACATCTCTCCAGTTTATGCTTAGGTCCCAATGTAATAAGTGGCGAGCCGATTGCCATAACCGGGCACTTATAAACCTACGATAAATACACACATAACTTCGAAAAGCATCGAATAGTCATTGGTGTGTGTCATGGTAAAACCTGGGATCGAACCCGAGACCTCGTCTCAGAAGTCAATTACCCATGCCACTAGGCTACCGCAGTTTGTGGCATTTTATCGGTGGCATTTTTTTATTTTAATAATATTTTTTAGCAGGAATTTGTTGTTCCAGCGGTAACACAAATACATCATCGGTGAAAATTTCAACTGTCTATCTATCATGGTTCATGTGATAAAGCTTGATGGTAGATAGGCAGACGAACAATGGAGTCTTAGTAGTGGAGGTTCCGTTTTTACACTTTGGGTACGGACCCCTACCAACTACCATAGATACCACTACAAGGAGGAGGTAGGACACGGCGGTATTTCCGCCCAATTGAGCAGTCCGACAGGGGAAGTACCTTCGCCCTACAAAATACCGCGGCCATAATAACTTCGTGTTGTGTTCCCAGCGGTGAGTAGGGTAGCTCACTGGAGAATTTGTGCTGTCAGTGGGATGACTACAGGCTTGTCTTGCTTTGTCCTCTACACTGACGGCACAGAAACACAGCGGCAGCGCGAGTGTGGCTTCTCTGGTGTTACACACGGCCATAGGCCACTGTAACCACTTTTCATCAGGTGGGCCGTATGCTTGTCTGCCACCTAAGTGGTTTTAAAAATAAGTATATATTCTTAGTTCACTGGTTTTAAAATAATATACACCAAGTTGACCAACTTGAGCTACTGATCTACATAATATCAGGTACAGTGGTGTACAGCTCTTACCTTCCCCTAACCACAAGGAGTGTACTTATTTGTGTCTATAGATCGGTAGCCCCTTTCTTTAATGACTGCTCCTGATGCTACATCCCCATTAAATAGCTTCAGGGCTTACCCATTTACGTAGAGATTCAGGTACCGACGAATCAGTGGATACCAATTGCAAAACTAAATTTCATCTAAAATGAAATATGTTTCTGTGTAGAACGTTGAAATTAAATTTCAATCCCGGGTACAGTTTACCCTCCGGTTATAATTTAATGTGCGGACAAGAGAGAAATCCATAAAATCTAATGGGAAAATTCCACGGTGCGATGAGGCTTCCAAGATTTATATTAGTACTTTAAGCGAGTGCGGTACTGCCTGTTTAAGCATTATTACGGTACGGTATTGAATCTTATTAAATCTTCGCATGCATATCTTAAGATAGATATTATATGGAACGTTTGATGTTGATAACGTTCTTATTGAATGTCAGTGTGGCGTTTAAGAGCGTATATTAAGACTTAAGTACGCATAAATGTGTAGTGATATTCTTTACTTAAATATGGTCCCCGGCAGAATGCAGCGGATGTGGTTTATTTCTAACTAATCCTTCGGGGATAAAGGTATGTAAATATACTAAGGTTGTGTAGGTGTGTAGATCTACAAATAATTGGGTATGTCACAGGCTTTACGCATCAATGAGGCCAGCATGAAGCAAATGCTACAGGAACGTTTCTTTGGCCGCCTTAAATAGGTTTGTAACAAAGTGCGCGCTTGTAACAGTTGGGTCATTCCACTCTTGATGTACTCCTTTGGCATACTCAAATGGATTCAGACTAAACTCGATACGATAGGAGAGTCCGAAATCAGTTGCATGAATGATTTTATATTAAATTGCAATGCCTTTTAAAGTAAACATATATAACGAGTAGATACACGACTGAATACAATTAATCAATTCCCGCGATTTAATTATTAAATATGTCCACTTATTATATATTAGAGCGTGATTGAATAATACATATCCAAACTTGTTCACTCCTATTTATAATTTGAGTAGTATTTACAACACTACTTAATAACAACTTACTTACCGGATCATAATCTTTGGTTAAGCAAGTACCCTATATTCGTATACCCGTCCATAACACTGTCTTATGACTATGGTTCTCTCTTGACCTCAATACTGTTAAATACCCCATTAATAATTGTCTAAGTTCTACTTAACGTATTAGGTTATTATGTTGTCTCATTGATTTGATTTGATTTGGCTGTAATAGTCGTATAGCATTGCAGTTTCGAGTTGGCGTTTCTTACATTAGAAATATAAATATATTTCTGAGTTTATTGATTACTAGATTACATGCTATGAAAATGAAAATGAAAAATGAAAAAATATTTATTGATGATGATTACTAAATATGGCATTCTATTTATAGGTACAAAATAAAATACAAATTGAATGAATTTTTAGGGCTCATAATTGTACTAGATATCGAGACTCAAGAAGTCGTGACCACGGGTGCCGCAACGCATCCGAAACGTCGGCAGAAATAGTAAGTTCCAAGATATAATTCGTGAGAAGTCCCGATATCTCGTATAATTATGAATTCACACCGCGAAAGTTTAAAAATATTAGAGCATTTCCAATTTCGATTAAGATAAGAAATATATCGAATCAGTTCAAGCGGGATTCCAACCCGCGATCTTTTCCTTACAGGGGGAATGCTTTGACTATTGAGCCACTGAACCTCGTCTGAAATCATTCAAATATTCCCATATTCACAGATTTTTTTTTTTATCTAATATATAAAATTCTCGTGTCGCGGTGTTTGTGGTTAAACTCCTCCGAAACGGCTTGACCGATTCTCATGAAATTTTGTGTGCATATTGAGAAGGTCTGAGAATCGGACAACATCTATTTTTCATCGCCCTAAACCTTAAGGGTAGTCCACCATGGGAACCGACATCCACGCGGGCGGAGCCGCGGGCAAAAGCTATTTTATATAAAATTTATGTAAAAATATAAATATGAAACATCACTACCACCATACCATCACTATGTACCCATTTTCACAATAAAATGATTTGATTTGATTTGATTTGATTTATATTATTAAAATTACTTGATAGTTTTGGGTTATATAGAAAATATGAAAAATAGTAATATACACTCATGTGTAATTTTATGAACAAGTTACTCTCTAGTTAATGCTTTGCTTTGCTTATTTCCATTTATACCTTTACATATATACATTACATAGGTACATTATGTACTTCAATATATTATTATTATTATAGGATGTTTTTTTATACCACTTAGGTGGCAAACAAGTACACAACCCACCTGAAGGAAAGTGGTTACCGTGGCCTATGGCCGTGTGCAACACCAGAGGAGTCACACTCGCGCTCCCGACCCTGTAAGCACAGAGTATCTGTGCTGTCAGTATGGAAGATAAAGCAGGATAAGTCTTTGGTCTTTCCACAGACAGCACAAAATCGGCTACCCTACTTACCACTGGGAACATAACACGATGTTATTATGGCCACGGTATTCTCGGATACTATTGGACGGAAATACCATCATGTCTTACCTCCATCAACTTATATAGGATGTTTAAAATGTATTTCTATTTAATGACTCATGGAGTAAACTCTATCAAAATCTTTATATAAAGCGCACTGGCGATAAATCCCTTCTGGTATTCGGAACAAATATTTTATATAATCACAAATCTTAACGCTATACTAAGTTCGGTATTCCATCATACTTTTTACAAGTTCCGCTCCAGCGAACGTTGCCTTTTGATGTGCTCGTAAAATCTAACGTGACTTTAGATCTCACTCTTGCTCCATAAGGAACTGTTTGCTGTAAATTTTACACAATAGACAACACTCCTTTTAGGTTGCGCCAATATTTTTAAATGAACACCATTTATATTAGATTGCTTTCTTAACCGTTTTAGCATTATCAGAAAGTGAAGTAAGAAATTATTTTATAGAAAGCTTTTATAGTTCAAATCAAAATTTTAATGTCTTTGATTGTAATAAGAGTGAGTTTATATCAATTTATGATTTCTACAGGGGTGCAACGTGTGGTATGACGGTATGCGGGCCTAGTTAACTTTCTTGAGGACCAAGTCAAGTGCATCTCGGGCTCCAAATTGCAAACTTTGGTTGCAAATGGGAAATACCAGTGAGAATGATGCCAACTACTGCCGCAGTAGGTATAATGTGAAAGTATTACTTTTCCGTCGTCTTTGCCCGTAAGCATTCTAAATAAAGTTTATGCAACATTTTTAAAACTAACTGAATGACCGAGCTAGCGAAGCGAGCGAGATACGTCTGTCTACTATCCATCCCAAGGTTGCCTGAAAGAAATAGCTTCAGCGATAAGACCGTCCATTGTACATTAAACTCTATATGCATGTTACCTGCTTGTCTCAGCTGTAAATGTATTGGTGTACAATAAAGTATTATCTATCTATTTATATATCGATTTACGTTTCGAGAAGGTGGATTCGTAATGGATTTGCTTTTGTCCGTATGTCTGTTTGTTTGTAAGTTCCGGTCTAGAGTGCGCATTTCTTATTCATATTTTTACCAAACTTGACACACGGTTTTTTAAAGTGGATTGTCATTATTTTTGATAAAACGTTCAGAGCTGTTTAAAATAAGAAGATACCTACGTACCGTTTTTTAAAGGATACCAGATTTGATTGAGGGTGCCAAAAAATGTGGCAAAGGGTGCTCGCAAGGTCTACTGTAGTGTACTGTAGTTAATTATATCCAATTTAGTACTTACTAAAAGTTAGTCGATTTAAACTTTGTTAACTAATACTTTCGACTTCAACATCTATAAATCTGTCAAAAATTGATTCAAATTCGAACATATTCCATATTTTTTTTTTTTATATAGGACACGTCAATTGGACTTCGCCTTGCCTGATGGTAAGCTGAAGGCAAAGTCCCAGAAAAGAGGGTCACCATTACTTACACATACCGTGTGACAATGGTGACACTCAGCTTGACGGCCTCATCATATGCTTTTTCACGCCCCGCTTAAAGGACCCGGGACTGTAGGAAGAAGGAAACACGTGAGCTGGTAATGAATTCCAGGCCTTAATGGTGCGACAGAGGAAAGAGTCTCCGAACCGCTTGGTTCTTGATTGGATGTTTTGCACCGTGTGCGGATGACATCCATATTCGAACATAACATCATTTACAAACAAAAGTTGAAATATAAGACCAAGTCACAGATAATAATTGGAAATGTCGAAATGGAAAATGAGTTGCGCGATAGAAATCGTGCTTTGCCTCCGAACACGCTCTTGAGCTTCTCACTGACGTCATAGTCACGTACGAGGTTCAATTCTACACCTGTATGTTAACTAGTCTACCGTGACTTGCTGTTATAAAGTCGTTTGTTAGGATTGGGTCGGGATCATGTCGTGTAACGTAGATACAGTGTGTGTCACGAATCGTGAGCACTGAAAAATCTTCAATTACATAAAATATATCGACTTTCTGTTTAAGTTTGATGATACTTATGTTTATAAATTATCGAAGGGGAGAGGTAGAGGAATATTTTACATTCTCATTTCGACTAGGCCGAGCAGAATTTGGGCTACCTCATCTCTTCTCATGCGGTGTCGTACAAGGCGACTAAGGAATAAGGCTGTTTAACATCAGACAGATATATACAGCTCAGATTCAGACACAGATACAAGGCTTGTGTCAACAATAGTGCCCGGAAGATGGCAATAGGCTCCTATTACGACGTCCTATGGTGCCGGAAACAATGATTGGTGAAATGTGGGTGTTAATTCACCTCTGCCTAACCCTTTGGGTATAAAGGCATGATTAAATATATATATATATATATATATATATATATATATATATGCATGTATGTATGCATTTAAGAGGCGGTTGTATCGATAAAATATTGAACTTATGATCGTTATTTCGATGGTTATTATAATATCAAAATGAACCTACTCCTAACTTGATTTAGTAGTATTTAGTAGATTTAGGAAATACTAGTAATTACAGTTACGAATATTCTTCAAAAATTATTAAGAATTGTCATTTATTTACTGCAAAAGTTTACGCCACAATATTCGCGATAAAATATCAAAGAGCACTATGATTATGGAACGTTGAAAGGGTGTCAACGTCCATCACGATCCTCAGCGAATTTAAACCGATAAATCCGAGGCATTAAAATCGTTAGGTACAGTTCATATTGTGCACTTTAGTGTTTTTATAGAATAATTAAAAATTTTTAGACACTTATTTTTATGTATAAAACCTTTCTATACATATGTGCAGTACCATATTATACTAATGTTGCCACTGTGTCACTCTTACATATAATATACATAGGTACATATTACGTAAGTCACGTTTCTTTTCCATTAGGGTAGACAGACACAATATTTGTCCACTTGCCCACCTACCTACGTTTCACTATTTCGACTTTCATAATTATTTTCATACAAGCACACTGGTTAAAGATACTCTTAAATTGGTCATTTCTTAAATGGTTCTCAATCTGATTGATACACTCTTGATTGATATCTAGTTCGCTAATCATAAACCTAGGTCATAAATCTGTTTCGTCAATATGCTTTCGTCCACCTTCATCTTTCGTAAAATATCATCCTTAAGTTATGAAGTTTATGTGTAAAATATGAAATCCAAAAATAAAAGAAACTAAACAATTACAGCTGTTTCGTATCGGCCTCTCAATTTGACTGACGCAGTCTTCCATGAGATACTTGTATAGATTTAATAATTTCCTTTAGCATCCTTTTGAAAGTGCCTTCTTCTAAGTAAGTACCTACTTACGAAACAATTAACTAAGTAGGCTAAAAGGAATTCTTAATTGAAAATTTTGAATTAATCTAATTTACGCTCCCGTTCCAATTTATAAAGTATCTACTATCTACTTAAAAGTTTTTAATACACCGTTTTCGGCCTTCGGACTTTGAATGCTTTTGTGCTGGACCCTACTGTCTTTCAAACTAATATTCCTAAAAATGAACAGATGTCCGTTTCTGCTTTTTATTAATCTCTCTTCGTCTTCGTGAATGTAAAGCCCTATTAGATTAAATGCTAAGCGTTGATGGGGCATGGATAACTAGTGTGACCATAAAACACATCACTATTTAAAAACGAAGCCTATTTTCAACGATATTTGAAACTTCCGTACCTACTTACTGCAGTAGTATTTGTAAAAAATTTAGAACTTTGAATTTAAGCTATTTGTACTAAAGTTAGAACCAACATAAAACAAAAAATCTTCGAGGTTTCAATGTGTTTATTAAAATACATTGGCAAAAATATACTTCGATACTAACTTTAAGCTGAAGTTGTTAGTTTGTGTGAACTTCTATTAAAAGATTCAGACCTACAAGTTTGTAGCCGACCGCATACAACAATATTCATGTCTATTTCATGGTATGCTGTATCTGTTACTGCGGTCTGCGGTTGGCTACGAATTCGTACTTTAAGATTTACTTGGCTAAAGATATTTGTATGGTCCCAAGAACTCATTTTCAATCGAGCGTATATTTTTCAGTATGCTACATAAAGGGACGTAACTAGCAAAATATGAGATAGATATCAAAATGGGGTTAATTACTATCATGATTTTATTTATCAGTTGGTAGGTTCCATCAACTATTTGAAATTCGAGTGGTGAATTTTATCAAAACCAATATCTACATTGTAGGCTATGCACTTATAACAAAAATAAATATGTAATGTTAACGATGCCCGAGAGAGCTGCAAATTGAATCGCACACGGACAATGCCGGGGAACAAAAGCTTGTTATCATGTTCATAATTGAAAAGTGCATGGAATATTTGTATGGAATTTTTAATTAATATTTCTACAATGTTACGCAGCTAAACGATTGAAATGCTCGTTGTTTGTTTATTTTACGGGCAAACCCCGTGTATGCGCGACAAACTGATGAGGTTGGGAGACAGGTGCCGTGCCGTACCTAGTCTAGACAGCTGTTTGAATAGTAATAATCAATATCGTAAAAGAAAACACAGAATGTTTAGTAGTATTCGCTAGAAGCACTTCAGTACCATGAATACTATGACCGAGCGAAGATTTCTATACTTAAGAGAAGTATTCTACTTACTAGTAATTTTTTTTTTTTTTTATACCACTAAGTTGGCAGACAAGCACACGGCCCACCTGATGGGAAGCGGTTACCGTGGCCTATGGACGTATCCAACACCAGGGGTGTCACACTCGTGCTGCCGACCATGAAGAAACCTTCTGATGCCCCTCTTGAAGAACCCCATATTGTAGGCGCTTGGGAAAACCGCAGCAGGGAGGTCATTCCACAGCTTGAGTGTGCGTGAGATGAAGTTTCTTTCATACCGCACAGTGCGCACCGTCTCAGGTCGCAATGTGTGGGGATGAATGCCTATGGCGAGAAGTGCGATGATAGAATGTAGCTACAGGCATCATGTCAAACAATTCATCTGAGCACAAACCATTGTATAGGCGGTAGAACACACACAGTGAGGCAAAATCCCTCCTAAGGCCAAGAGGTTCCACTCTACCTGTGAGTATGGGATTGTCAACCAGCCTCAATGCCCGTCTTTGCAACGAGTCGAAGGGGTCAAGCTGGTATGCAGGTGCTCCAGCAAAAAGGTGACAGCAGTACTCCATGTGAGGCCGGACCTGTGCTTTATAAAGAAGGAGTTGCTGCCCCGCAGTGAAGTACTGCTTCGCCCTGTTGAGCACTCCGAGTTTTCTTGATGCCAACTTAACCTTGTCCTGCAAATGACTTCGGTATTGGATGTCGCTGGAGATATCGACACCAAGGATCCCGATACTCGAGGAGATGGTAAGCGGTGTGCCCAGGAATTGCGGCGCTACAGGGGTTTTCTTAGTGGTTCTTTAGTTTAAGTATATTTTTAAATATTATCAAAATAGTATTCTAGAACACTTCACAAAGCGCAATCTAGATCCACATTAAATATAGGTTAACTTATAATATACATTCTAGAATGCTTAGATACGTTCCACTCAGATCAATAAACAAATTCATGCATACAAATATTTGTACTGAGCGGGAATTGAACCCCCAACTTCAGATGTAGTAGTTGAACGCTTTACCGCTTTACTACAGAGGCCGCGTTAAATCCATGATTTACGTATACAGCTTGTTGCAGAATTTATACGAATGAATACAATCCTAAAGACTTTTACATAAAACTCTTCTCGATATCTAAAGCCTCATGAGACAGCTATTTGTTAGTTTTATGAGCTCTATTCACAGATCCATATTGTAGTCTCATATAAAGGTGCTGAACTATACTCCTGAGCACAGCACTTCGGCTATGAATACCAAAATTGAGTTTGAATTTCGTAAACGAACGATGTCGACGTTTACTCAACATCAATTTGTTCACGAACTCATGCAACCCTTTGTATCGTAGAGAGAATCTAGAATTGTACTTTGAGGATTATGCTGAAATGGGAATTCGAAAACTAATTACTGCCTCCATTAACTTTATTATAGATTGTGTGGTTGTATGCGAGTGTTAATAATACATTCAAGAATAATGGAATATTAAACCAACTTAGAAATTAACTGTGTGCTTTACTGGAATAAATATTGTAGATTGTAATTTTTATGTAAATAAATTAATAGATGTGTCACAAAAATAGATTACGGAACTTCTGTATTTAGAGTTAATCTTTTTTATGGTTCCGTAATTTCAAGAGGAAAAAAATGGAACCCTTATAGGATCACTTCGTTGTCTGTCTGTCTGTTAGTTTTTCTGCCTGTCTGTCTGTCTGTCAAGACCTTTTGCTCAGGAATGCGTGGAAGTATCAAGTTGGAAATTATTGTAAGTACTCAAATCTGCAACACTTACAAGTTATGAAAAAATTAAACTTCTTCAAATACATAAAATAAAGTTATAACGTCAAGTTTGTAAGTAACCCTCGGTATGCGAGTCCAACTCACACTTGACGGGCTTTTTAGTTAATTTGATATTTTGTATGGTCCATGATAATAAAAAAATAAAAAATTACACGAAGATCAAAAAAACTCCTAGTCATCAAAGAACTGGTCCTCTTACCTGTTATAACCTAAACCTATATATATTATGTAGCGACAACGTTGACGTGCACATAGTACAATTGTAACTTAAGTGACATTACACGACTGAACGCTGCCACCCAAAGCACAAGCAGCAGCTTAGTTTGGGGGACAGAGTCCATACCTATAGACCTACTTACATTTACTTGTGTACTAATTTTAAGCTACATGTGAACTGTAAATTTTTGTGACAATAAACTTATTATTATTATTATTATTATTAATAATATTTTTTTCATTATTATCAAAAAATTGTGGCCGTTAAAAACAATATTATCCATATTTAAGGACATTTAACTCTTTGTGTTACTCATTTTAAGTGACGCTTAACAAAATTTAAATCTATTTGCTGTAATCATTATTCGTTGGTCTAATTTTGTACATTTACATAATTTATGTGACACTATTTTGTTTCAAACGTACGTCTACAGTTACAGTTGTACTCGTAATTTAATTACTTTCGTCAACGTCATTTCGTTTAACCTTTTTAATCAATAAGCGTATATCTTATCTTGCCTGGCACTCTCACTAATTAGCAGTATTAGCGCCATAGAAATTGTTGGTTGTGAACATTTTTTTGTAACCAGTAGCGTGTAAAATAGTACTTTTTCAATGCTTAAACATGAATGGGAATCCAAAAAATACCTCACGTTACAGGGAAATGGAAATACGTATATTATATACTCACATGTCAGCAGTCATTTTGATTATTTACATTTTTATTTCTCTACAGTAATCATCATAAATCGGTTTTATTGAGGTTTTCTTTTTCAAAGTTTTGAAGACAGATTAGTAGAATATACATATATATGTGTTACGAACAGAAAATGAATATACAATTAGTCTATTTTACACAATGTACATGAGAATTATCTATTATTAAAATATAAGAACAATATAATAATATTATTTATCCTGTCGATTGATGGCACTTGGTGGAATTTGTTGTTACACATATTGGGAACTCGCTTGTACTTTTCCACATTATTATTACTGTGAATAAGTGCAAATGAGTTTGATAGAGATAGAGATAGAGATATTGAGAATATGTGTAATACATATACATAATATACGTGCAGGTTCAGGTATCAAAGAATTCCTACCCATTCATTAAGGGGTGCCAGAAGGTTGGTGGCATTGCTATGTTGAATGGTAATACCAATCCTTTGCGTAAGGAATAAACCAGTCTTCTGACATTAGAATATTTATTTATTGATCATTTAATATTATATGCCTTGGGTGATCTCCCTAGATGATCCTCTTGGGTGAGGAATAAGAATTCAGGTAAGATAAAAGTCTAAAGTTATACGGTGAATATGGAGGAACTCGCACAGGAGACAAAATATGCTTATCTTGTCAACGCTGCAATTTAAAGAGGTTATTAGTGTTCAAAATAATACAGTAAAAAAACAAACAAATGTTTTATGACTGCAAAAGTTCCTCCAGCAAGCTTACAGTGAACTCTCGTTTAAGTAAACTTGCTGAAAGCTTGCTAAAAAGAACAGTTTACGTTGTCCAGTCATCAGTCTAATGTAATTAGATTCAGTTGTATTTCACAGAGCTTCAGCAATTTTTACGGGATTTTACTGTCGCGTGAGAACTCCACGTGCGAACACTTTATTACTTAAAAGGCTTGTTGTTTGGAAGTTAATGTGACGCTTTTGGTCATTCGTTATGCTTTTAATCTGTCACTAAACTTAATTGAAGGGTGATAATTTGCGGGTTGGTTAATGTTTATTTGACATTTCTCAGGCAGGTACTTATTATGGGGTTGTTAACTGCTAACATTTTTGTACGTGCGATAAATCGCACGGATACCCCCCGCCGGAACCGATGGGAGAGGTTATGTCGGACTCGAACTGACTAAAACGCACGACGCCTGTAAGTCGTTTTTGGTTGCCGAAGGTGAGGTTGATAGGCATATCACTCGCACTGAGGAACTACTACCGATGTTTTGGTGTATTTTTATTTTCGATTATTCAATAATATTTATTGTTATAATATTGAACAGAATAAAGCTATGAATTGAAGAGCTATGAAAAGTCGGGAATGTAATAGATTCATAAAGTCCCTTATTGCCAATTTTTATTTTATTTTATTTATTTATAAGTAGTACCTACATACGTCTTATGAGCTAATGCGTTTAAATAAATACCTACCTAATTGTACTTTTTTTTGTTCCAGGTTTGTATCATAACAGAGGGATACCTACACATTTTACAAGGTGAATATAAATACAAATTTATTGTAAATTGTACCTTTATTGGATAATGAGAAGATTATTAATATAAATTGCATCAGCTGCAAGTATAGTGTAGTGGTTTAAGTGGTCACAAACTACCACCACGTCTTTTTTATACCACTTTGGTGGTCCACCTGATGAAAAGTGATTACCGTGGCTTATGGACGTATGTAATACCAGAGGAGCCACACTCGTGCTACCGACCCTGCAAGCACAGAGTTTCTGTGCCGTCAGCGTAGAAGTGTGTGAAAAACCAAATATGGATCAAAGAATTAAAAAATCAATTTCATTAGTCAGTTTAGGCACATAAAGGGGACATATGAACGTCAAAATTTTACAATTATGTCAAGAAATAGTATAACATTATTAAATAATTTATAAATAAACCATTGGAAAAAGATTCTTCTTCCAATATACCATGAAACGCCCATCCGACATATTATGGTATAAAGCACATATCATTTGGTTACACATATTGAAGTTCTTCGGATTTTGATTACACAATACGATGCTTCATGAATACGATTGCTCAGTGCTATGTGAGATGTAGGTACTGCATGTACAACCAGTGTCATAAAGATCTTGATTACAAAGCCTCAAAATGATATTAAGAGCAAATCAAACTATTTAACTGTCCATAAAGGTGTGTACTAAATATAAGTACAATTAGTCAACAGGAAGGGGAGAAAACCAAGGCATTAAGATAATTTTAAGTAGGTACTTTGTTTGTCATTATCGATCTGATGCTGGCTGTACTCGTAACTTATGAGTACTTCAACTACATTTTATGCATAAATTCCATGTAAACATGCTACACTAATACAAGAACACAACAAACAAGAGTTTGTAATTTGTGTAGTTTGAGAAAGTAAACTACATACTTGCAACTATTCGAATAATGTAAGTTAGATGGTGTGTCATACTACATACATAATGTAGTTACTGTTAGTTTAGATATTTGTGTGCTTAAAACTACAACTATTTCAACAACAAAATGCACAAAACACAGTACACAAAGGATATAACAAAACAACTAAGATAAAACTAACATTATACATCCGCATTATACATCCGCACTATACAAAACGCAGCTTATTGTTTAACATACAAAATTGACTCGCCAAAATTGAAAGTAATTCGCATTAAATATATAAGAAATATCAAATGTATAATTAGAAGACCAAGCTTTTTTTGCAGGCTTTACAGTTTCCTCTCAGACCTGCGAAGTCAGACGGCAGTAGCTCGTATAAGAACAGTATATTAATATGCATAATCTAAAGATTGGGTACTTCTTAAGCAGACCTCGTATCCAAACGCAAGCTTTGAAGGAAAACGAGATGGTCCGCCTGATGAAAAATGGATACCGTGGATTGGCCACGATTGGAGTGGAACGTGATTAATATCAGGGGAGCCACATGCATGCTGCTGACCCTGTAAGAACAGACAGTTTCTGTGCCGTCAGTGCAGAAGACAAAACAGAACAAGATTTTGGCCTTGCCACTGGCACAAAAACTCTCCAGTGAGATTAGGAAGATTTTACCCACCTACAATTCCTTATTGTAGCGTTCCAATAGCTTATACTTTCCAACGATTTTAAATATAAATATAATATCCTAAAATAACTTTAAGTATATGTAAACGTGCCCTTACATTTTGTAGTTGGTACATTGTACGCACACATAAAATCAGCCCAGTCTCAGTTCAATTGGATATTTATTTACAATAAAGAAGAAAGAGCTTTTAAAGAGTTCAATGAATACTGTAAAGGTTGCGGCACTCGCCCATTTTGTGATGCTATTATTGCATGGATATCAAGGAACGGGTTAACACTCACATATGAGATAATAATATTCACTGTAAGTAGCTAGCCAGTGACATGTTTTCGATAGTTTCATTGGTTTGTGAACGTGGCCAGAATTTCAGTTGCTATTTCTGTATTATATTTTTCACTTCAGATTCGAAGACTTTATTTTAGCAAGTTACTTTTTATTAGATTATCTACTATAAGAGTGTAGTGCTTTCTATGTCGTATGTTCGTAAAATGAGCAGATTCAGTATTTTGGTTTTATCTATGATAGTAGATCCATTTTTTTGACATGTTCAACTAATAACTCTACCTATACCTAAACACCGATTTTATAACCTTCATATTTGAGCACACCTTAATTGGTAAACGTTAGCAATCAGAGAGTTTTATAGGTTGAGCTATTAAGTTATTCCTTCTGTAGGGTTGATACTACGTCGTTATTTTCTATTTTCCGTCATACAGAAATCATTTCTCAAGTTCAGTCTTAGTAACCATAACTATCGTAGGTTCCCTCTTAAGATCTACATTGAAATGGCGTAAAACATTTTTCTAACATTATACAATTTTAACATAACATAACATAAACTCACGCCTATATCCCCGAAGGGGTAGGCAGAGGTGCTAGCACCCACATTTCGCCAGTTTATGTTTTTAGGTCCCAATGTAATAGGTGGCGAGCCTATTGCCATTAATCGGGCACTTATAAACCTGCGATAAATACACACATAACTTCGAAAAGCATCGAAAAGTTATTGGTGTGTGCCATGGTAAAACCTGGGATCGAACCCGAGACATTGTCTCAGCAGTCCCTTACCCATACCACTAGGCTACCGTGGTAATTTATACAATTTTAACTTTCAAATTTCACCCATATTTATTAGCAAGGTAATATACCTAAGTTACAGTAACAAGAACATAGAGAGTTCATCCGAAGGAGAGGAATATTGCCTTGATTGTATTATAAAGCTAGGTAAGCCGGCTTTGTGATCGCAGTAAGTAACCTAACTTGCAAGTTAGTAAACAACTGCATGCGGCTACTCATCCCTCGGACGTTAAGCCTTTAGTAGTACGGTTTTACTAATCTGTGCAGTACAAGATTACTTGAAACCTCGATTAGCCTTTGAATTCACTATTTTATTCCTTTTTAATTGCTAATTTTCATTGCCGTAGTGGCATAAAGGTAGTGTTTGAAGCTGCCGTTTATGAAGTCCCAGAACTAATTTTTGGACAGCAAAATTGATAATATTGGTGTTGTTTATTAGAATATCTCATAGGAGTTAGGATACAGCGGTATTTCCGCCCAATTGAGCAGTCCGACTGGGGAAGTCACTGGAGAATTTGTGCTGTTTATGGGATGACTAAAGGCTTGTCCTGCTTTGTCCTCTACACTGACGGCACAGAGACTCTGTGCTTACAGGGTCGGCAGCGCGAGTGTGGCTTCTCTGGTGTTACACACGTCTATAGGCCGAGCCGCCTGACAGTGGAGCCGCCTGTCACCCTGGCAGAAGCAGGCCGCGGCGGAGGCGCGCCTGGCGCGCCTCCCCGTTTCCGGGGTCGAGTTGGGGACTGTAGTCCCCACAACCCGAGAAGAGGGCCAGATCGTGAGAGATGGCCCTGGGACGGCCGGGGTGCGAGGGATATGCCTGTCAACCTCACCTTCGGCAACCAAAACGACCCACAGGCGGCGTGCGTTTTAGTCGGTTCGAGTCCGACATAACCTCCTCCACCGGCTCCGGTGGGGAGGTATCCGTGGGGATTTTGCGCACGTAAAAAAAAAAAAAAAAAAACGTCTATAGGCCACGGTAACCACTTTCCGTCAGGTGGGCCGTGTGTTTGTCTGCCACCTAAGTAGTATAAAAAAAAAGAATAATCTAAAATATAACTAGCTGAATATTAGGAATCAGTTCATAGCCTGTTACGAATAGAACGTAGGCTATAATGTAGTAGGTATAATCAGAGGTAGTAATATACAGAGTCTACAATGTAATAAGAAAATAGTTTGCTTTTGTCAACTATTATGTAAATGCGGACCAAGCCAAGGCTTTACATACGAAATGCTATTACTTATTCTGCGCTCCAGTAACAAATCGATCGCACTCACAACTCAACCCCGCATATAAAGAACAAACAAAGAATGGTATCAATTAAAAACTTTTCTATTATCACGAAACAAACAAGAAAACAAAAACAGAAGTTCGAAGGTCTTTGATTAAAAACGACATTCAACAACAAGCGAACTTGATCTTTATTCAATAAGATAAAGGAACGAAGAGAAACCAAGTCTTTGTCGTGGATTTTTGAATTAAATCCTTTGTGAGCAAGCATTAGACGTATCGATGGAAACTTGAGTTTGCAAAACAGATGCTGTTCTAACAATGGTTGAATATGAAAATTTCAACACAATTACCTACCGATATGCGAATGCCCGCTAAGTTTCTTGGTCTTCTCAGGTCGGGGCCGCGTTTCAAACCGGTGGTCCATTTACTAAACTTATATTATGTTCCTATTTTTTGACGTTTTGTAAGTGCCGATATAATGGTCTATAGAGAATAAATGATTTTTGACTTTGATACTGAGAAACATTTAAAATCATCAGCATTCTCATAGCATTTTCCCAGTTGCGTCCAAATTGCTTTTCTTTTGTTTTGTCCGGGTACTGATGCAATTGGAAACAATGTTAAGAATATGATGATGAAAAATTCCTTAAATAATCCTAAGAATCACTTTGCTAACCCATAAGCAGGTGATCAGCTCCGGTTACCATGGAGACATGATCTTGAAACGGGCTTATAAACTTCCTCTTACTATAGTTAAAATCGAATTCGCAAGACGATTTAGTGCCTACATGAAACCTCACATAGGATAAACAAAGTCTGCCACATAGGTAAATTGTCAATGTGTGAAGCAAAGGACTACTACTTTACTTTAAACTAAGATAACCAATTCGCATAATCATGTTTGTAAATATGTAATTTGAAACAAAAGTGATAGTAAAACAAAAAAGGAGTCGTCACGTCTATATTTCAATTATAAATTCACTTTGAACGGTATCCATGCAAGTTTTACGAACTCCTTTTGAAGAGTTCGGTAATTTAGTCTACGTGAACATTGAACATATTGCGTTCATTTAAAATTAATGCGTCGCATTACTTTCGTTGAACTCGTACACCGAATTCGTAAAAGACAAGTTGCGAAGAATATGTTTTCGGTGTTTGGAATAAAATATCGCAATTGTATTTATCTCATGAGGTTTTTATGCTTATCGTTGTTGAAACCGAAATGGTCAATAGAGGTTTATTTGTCTTCCTCTTAGCCTTAATCCCTGTAGCATCCAAAGCTTTTACCTCGGAGTCTGATGTCCGCTTTACCAGTCTAACTGCAGATTTGGCTGCAGTTTGATATTTTCCGCGAAGTGACTACCATCTGACCTCCATAACACAAAGACGATATCGAAGCATTGCAGCTAGACTAATTGTTGGACTTTTTACTGATGAACTTACCCCGTAACGACTGCCATGGATGTTGGTATGGCAACCGGGACCAACGCGGCGACGGCTTAACTTGCTCCAGAAGCACGGCCAGACCAATGCAAATACCTATATTCATGCATCTAAATATTTGCACTGAGCGGGGATCGAAACCGCGCCTCCTACGATGCGGCCGCGTTCTCTATCGCTACGCCACGGAGGTTATCTCAATAGAGGTATATTAATGCACATAATTTCACCAACTAGATGTGGTAAACTAATTTTTATTTATTTAATTTTTATTATTTAAGACAATGATGTATGGTATGTGGCCCAACCAAGATTTTCAGAGTATATACGTACTTTCTGCAAACCTATACCTGCTGGTTGGCGCACGAGGCACTCGCATAGACATTGTCTGCCAACCTCACCTCCGGCTACCATCAGCGACCCACAGACGTCGCGTGTTATCGGTTTAAGTCTGACATAACCTCCTCCACCGGCTTCGGCGGTGACTTGGAGTATCCATGGGGAATTTTGCGCACGTAAGAAAAGGTGGGTTGGGTGGTCAAACAGTGGTTGACCCTGTAAAGTTTGACACACCAAATTATATGTACAAAATTGGATGCTACCGGGATAGTAGGCAACCGGGATTGACGCTCGGATATCTATATTTGTCTACTGTTGTCTAATTTCTATAAGAAATAGAGATTTTAGATAACGGTAGACATTTTTGTTTTAACTATCGCTCATGTATTGTATATGTAGGTATGCTTTATTTCAATTTCCTAACAACATCCTCACGTGTGTTTTGAATTTCATAAGTAGCTTACTGACTGAGAAATCTCATTTAGACTTAAGACGAGAGCGAGACAAGACTGTGGGTTATTCATGTTGTTTTGTCATATCAGATTGCACCGATATAATTAAATGAATATATATTTCATCTCTGATTCACTCTGAATGTAAAAAAATGTATTCTTACCTACATACATACATACATATAATAACGCCCTTATCCCTGGAGGGTTAGGCAGAGGTGAATTAACACCCACATTTCACCAATAATTGTATTCGGTCCCACGTAATAGGGGGTGAGCCTATTGCCGTATTCCGGACATAATTATTGACTCGAGTCATGAATCTGAGGCTGAGTCTGGGCTGTATATAGGTATATCTGTCTTATGTTAAACAGCCATATCCCTTAGTCGCCTTGTACAACACCGCATGGGAAGAGATGGCCCTAATTCTACCCTGCCGGAAACCACGTGGCAATTGTATTTTTAAATATGTCTATTTCTATCTTTATACCCATACTTCTTACTCTTACTGAAAAAATAAATTATAGTGAAATTTCATACATCGTTTATTTTATTGATTGCAAGATATTTAGTAGAAATTAGTATAAGTATTAACCTCTTTTGGTCACATTTAAGTCTCGTCGTGAATGTTGACTTAACAATATTATTGCAGTATGCTTTATACAAACGTGGTGTATAAAACAAATAAACAAACCGGTACAAGGCATCTCAGCTTACACTCGGTGACGGGCTACGTTAAGGCGTGGTATTGGTGTGTGCAAATACGGGAGAATGGCGTTTGTCATATTAAGTTAATACGTCATACGCCAAATATTTATCATACGACCCTTTCCCACAAGTTTGATTGAATAATTTGTGTAAGCTGTAAATGTTAAGTAAGCAACACATTAATAAATAGGGGGGCTATTTAAGTTTGCGAATTATTTTATGAACCTCTACTTTCTAAGGCAGAAATTGAGATTAACGGATCTGGTAGCGGGTAAAATTACACTCTCAAAGATGTATGATGTATGATTAAATTTAATTTCAATACAAAGACTCATTTTTAAAACTGAATTTAGTTCTTTGAGATGATATTCTCACAATTTAGACAAAGTGTACTGCGGTGGATGCTGTAGAGGGTGTTGTTACTCCTGCATAACAATCTATACTTATTGCACTCTGTTCGAGAATGTGGCAGAAGCTTGAAGGTTTCGTATTCGAGGAGAAGGTCGAACTCTCATATTTCTGTGTTAGATCCCGTGATCCCGTTTGGGAATATACTCCTATAAATAAGCATTTGAGTGTATAGGAGTATTTTTAATGTGCCTAACTAAACATCACACAGCACATGAATTTGTGTCTTTGTCATACGTTCTTAACGTGCTTAGATTTTCCAAAACTGTTGAAATCCATAGCCTTTGCATAATTTTAAAAATACTGTCATGGATTTGATTAGTAATATAGAGGTTACTTGTGTCTGTCACGGAAAAAATCGCTTATACAATAATTTAGTCAGTATTAAACTTTCCGTATCCGCTATTTCTCCCGCACTACCGAATCACTTCCTTACATTTACTTCACGCTCATCATTACAGCTTTGTCAGTATTATTAAAACTTTATGAACCATTTCCCTCATTACTTAGTGAGTAACTTCTTACGATAATCGTAATATATTTTAAACTATATTATTATGTAGGTAGCAATGTTATTAATTTTATCGCAATACTTACATGAGATAACTATGGTCACGAAACTATGAGTCTGATGAGTCGAATGAGACTTTCATAAAAAACAATGAAACTGTTATTTATAGATATTTTTCAACGAATACCCTCCCCACTCTTCAGAGCACGCCACTGCCACTGCAGGACAATCTCAATATCCTAGGTATGGATGTTCGCTGCAACCTGAATAACAAAAATTACATCGAAAGTATCATCAAAACAGCCTCATGAAAACTTGGAGTCCTGAACAGTTTGAGACGATTTTTCACGCCGGAGCAGCGGTGTCTTCTATACAAGACACAAATTCGCTCCTGTGTGGAGTACTGCTCGCATCTCTGGGATGGTTCAGCAAAGTACTTACTAGATGCTCTCGACAGGTTGCAGCGACGTGCGGTCCTCATCATTGGGAATCCCGAGATCACGAACACCCTAGAACCTTTACAACTGCGTAGAGATGTTGCGTCCATGGCTGTATTTTACCGTCTGTACCATGGGGAGTGTTCTGATAAGCTCTTCCAATTAGTCCCACCCTCCCCTTTCCTACACAGGACAACACGTGCAGGTCTTAGATGTCATCCGCACACAGTGCAAAACATCCGATCAACAACCAAGCGGTTCGGAGACTCTTTCCTCTGTCGCACCATTAAGACCTGGAATTCATTACCAGCTCACGTGTTTCCTTCTTCCTACAGTCCCAGGTCCTTTAAGCGGGGCGTGAAAAAGCATATGATGAGGCCGTCAAGCTGAGTGTCACCATTGTCACACGGTATGTGTAAGTAATGGTGACCCTCTTTTCTGGGACTTTGCCTTCAGCTTACCATCAGGCAAGGCGAAGTCCAATTGACGTGTCCTATATAAAAAAATTATATATATATTTTGCCAATTGTAATAATTAAATAATATGTGTTATTACAAAGTAAAAAAAATTGGTTCGCAAGCGTCAGATGTAATAATAAAAAAATATGTGTCATATGACAATGAAAGAAGTAAGTGTGTAATCTCCTATTTAAAAGAAATATAAATAAAATTGGTTTGTAAGTACATTACCATAAAAGTTCGGGCGCCTTGGAGATACACATGCCTAAGATAATCAGCGGATATTGGAAACTTTTAATCTATATATATATATATATATATATATATATATATATATATATATATATATATATATTGTATTATTTTTCAAATATTATTCGTTCGAATTGAAAAATCTTTTACTGTTCAGTAGTTCATTTATTGTCGCGGTCACAGGCTATTTAACATCACGCTACTACAAAATGTGATCATAAATGTGTCAACAAATCCGGCAGATTTCCATACATCTATGGAAGAATAGAGATTTTAATTTTCTATTCGAAAAACTCTAAAATTACTGCACCGTATCAAGATTTTTTAAACCATTAGAAAGCTATATTATCACTGACTGTAGTCAATATTATATTTTCAAAACAATTAGGGATCCTTACTAAAACTCCAATATGCATTATTGGAGTTTTATCAAGGTGTAAAAAAATACATAAAATTATAAATACAACAAAATGCCACTTTATATTTCTGTTTCCATTTCTAGTAGTTTCCACCAGCATTCCGTAGGTAACCATACAAAGCACACCTATCTTATTAAACTCCTTTGAAAAGAAGGTATCAATTACTGAATGGTGGAAAATACAACCTACATCTAAGGGTTTATATATTTACTGTGCTATTTTTTATGCAAGCATGTTCAAGAACAGCGTTCGTCTTGATTGACACAAGTTCCGGAAAAGCTTTATTGTTCTTTGAAACTTGATATAGGTGTAATATAACTTTTGGGTCACCGAATTTCCTTGTTGATGTCTGGCAAGAAAAGTTGTTTCGTACCATCAAAATACGCGGATTCAAATTTATATTGACGAGTTGTATAAAAGGGTAGAATATTAATAAAAAGTTGACGTTACAAGTTGAGGAAAATATTGGGCACGTATTCGTTAACCTCTGCTTCTCGTTTAATAACGCCTGTAGGTAATACGTGATTTTAGAAAAATATATCAAATGTGTTATATTTTTTAGGCCCAAAATGTTTGCTTGGAAACAGGTAATGTTTGTATAAGAAAGCTTGGGCGTATGAAATATTAAGACTTTCACATAAAATAAATGGTACATTATAATGTTACTTATCTTACCCCTATATAACATGCACATTAGTCATTCTAGGTTTTCAGCCTGCAAGATAATACTTAGATAATGTATTGTTTTCTTTGGGTAATGTCTTCTAACCGTTAAATTGCTATTTGGTACTGTAGTACCCTAAACATAGTCAATTATTTAAATCATATTCTACATGTCCTAAACTGTTAATTTACTGGTCTTCATATGTATTTAGTATTTTTAGAAATTTAATGTCTAGAATGTCCTAAAATTTCATGTTGTTACCATTAGATTCTAGTTATAAATGTAGATTGAGATTGAAAACTAGACATTATTTTATACGATGCAACCTTATCTTCCCGCGCTTACAGTCAAAGTGAGTTGAGTAAATGAATATTTGACAAGTAAGCGAGCTGTCATCTGTCAACTAAATTGACATTTGATATTCCACAGCAGTGCAACCTCTTTTCTTTGATCTACGAGTGATACTATGAATAGTGTAGGTAGTGACTGGTGAGATCTTTTTATTTTTAATCAATTGCCATAGCTATTGTTAAGAAAAATAAATCTAAATAATAAGAGTGATAGTTATAGAACTGTAGATAATAAAAGTGTACAGTATCAAATGGTATGGCACTACAATAAGAATGACTAGTTTATTTAAAGTAGGTATTTCCACGGACACTCTTGTCCTACATTGTATCCTTTTAGGTTGCGAAAGCCACCTAAGAAACCTGACTTTATAAAATAGATCCCAGGAGAGAAATAGAAAAGCACAAAGAATTTATGTTTATCTCACCGACGGGTAACATAACAATCGTTTTAGTAGATAATATATTATTTTTAGAGAGCTGACTGTTTTAGCTTTTAAGATTTCTTAATGATCAATGGGGGCTTTGATATTGAATATGTGTGTACTCCAAGGATATCAGGACTTATAAATCGGCTCAAGACGAGTGAAATATCGGCGATGATAGACATCATAATTTAACCAGTTACTATAGCATATTAATTTTGCCGTACTGGTTCCTGGTGAAGTAGAAAATGACCGCCCCATCATGAAATAGGTTTCGTAGAAGGCGAATAGGGAATAGGAAACTTACGATCCATGACAAAGAGCCCGCTTGACGGATGTTAAAGGCTTGCCACTATTTCACGGGTCTGAAAATCATAGTTGGTGAAATGTTGGTGTTAATAGTTAATACTAACATTACGCACATTATAAACACAATGCGTAAAAGTGCGTGTTGCAGTTAGTCTACTATATTTACGTAAGTGTATTTCCTTAAAGATGGTGGAACTAACTTGGTATCGGATTTGCTCTAACTTTATCAGTTAGTTTATCTTGGCAGTCCTCCCAATAGCAGCCAGATGTTGATAGAACTTCAAAAGAACTTTTGTTAAGTATCTCATTTTTTCGTGTTTAAATTACATTAGAGCCTTAAGAAGGGAGGCGCCAACTTGTAAAAATTATGTGCGTACTTGTTAAAAAGGTTAAATTATAAATTCTCTTTTTTATTTAACACTCCAACATTTTTGGTGACATTTAATATTCTTTAACGAAAGCGTTTGTTATATAGAATTACGAAATTACGAAAGCTCGTTTACTTTTGTATAGATAATTAAAATAATAGAACAACCCATGTAAATTATTTCATAAGAAAAAAAATTAATATACATATTGGTAATGGTACCTATATGCAAAACTTTCCACCTTACTACTCGTTTGCTTCCACGGCCATCGGTTCAGGAAAGGATAAGCAGAGGTATGTAACCACTGTTTTGTGTTCGAAATATTACTTTATTATTTTTTATTGTTTACAAAGCGTACACCCGACAGTCTCAAGGCAGATATTTAGTCCTTAAAAATAACAGGTAACGTTTCTCTCATATTGCCGTTAATCAGGTAATATTAGTACCGTGGGGGAGTGGCTAGAGAGGCAGCCTTTCGTACCGGCTGACGCAGGTTGTCACCTGGCAGGGTGCTTCGGAGACTATCTGCGTCGGATCAGGAAGGAGTCTTTGTCCGAGTGGCATAATTATAACGTAAGCGAGGACTTGGGGCTGCACACGCTCACTGAGGGGCCAGCGTGGGAGACTTTGAGACGGGAGCTAGTGGTGGCCCTCGGAGTGAGTTCTTTCGCTCGTTGCCTTGCTCACGGCAATGGTGTGCTGCGCGGATGCGTGGCAAGTAATACTAGTAAAGGAGGCGAAGCGGGAACCGAGGAGACTCGCTAACCGCACTGCCTTAGACGTGCGGAGGCTACTTGGGCGTCACGTAGGAGGTCGCAGAATGACCTCCGTCCCCCATGAGCGCGCGTCTGGTGGTGATGGGTGAATCCGCCTATCACCCTAGCAGAAGCAGGCCGTGCCGGCGGCGCGCTACTCGCGCCTGACTATAACCAGGCATTAGTAGATAGGGACACCGTGGACCTCAAGACCTAAAGAGGGTCAACTCGACAGAGATGATCCTTTTTTTTTGTTTTTACGTGCGCAAAATCCCCACGGATACATCCCCACCGGAACCGGTGGAGAAGGTTATGTCGGACTCGAACCGACTAAAACGCACGCCGCCTGTGGGTCGTTTTGGTTGCCGAAGGTGAGGTTGACAGGCATATCCCTCGCACCCCGGCCGACTCAGGGCCATCTCTCACGATCTGGCCCTCGTCTCGGGTGTGGGGACTAAAGAGTCCCCAACTCGTCCCCGGAAACGGAGAGGGGCGCCACCGCCGCCGCGGCCTGCTTCTGCCAGGGTGACAGGCGGCTCCACCTGTCACCCCCGACAGAGATGGCCCTGGGTCAGCCGGGGTGTGTGCCTAATAGAAAAATCCTAAAACATTTTTTCTATTTTTCTATTCGGATATTACTGTAGGTAGATATAGTAGGTATTATTATAATACCTTTTTTATTCTTCAAAAAGTTCTCCAAGTATCAAGCTGACTCAGGATTCTAAGCTCATGCGTAGCACTTGGTACAGCTAAGAATTGTATTTTTTATTGAATTGAATAAATAAATTAATAAAAACAATATAACTACCACTATATTTATCAAATAGATCCACTTACATGTGAATAGGGTAGGCAAACAAAACACTGAGTACATAATGTTGTAGCGGTTTTCTGTACTTTCTTAGAGACATGCACTTGCGGCTATCCGTAAGTGGGATTTATATTGTGATACATACTTTTACTAAATATAAACGACTAGTGTAGTATTGAGGTTTTCAATTCAATTATTGTTATCATAGCAGTTTCTAATAAAAAAAACACAAAGCGGGAATTGAACCAGAGACTTTACAGTGAAGACTCTAACGCACCACACTGGTCGTCTAGATAATATTATATAAAAGGTATACAATCATATTTTTCTTCAATCCACTGATATATTAAATTCAGTGGATAAAGTAAATACCGGAACAACTAATTAACCTCTCAAATCCGTTTACTACCTCCGAATAAATATGTCAAGAGCTATTGTTTATGGTTTATTCGAATATTTGCTGCGAGTATTTACAATGCATGCAAATGGATTCGGTTGAGAATTAATAATAGTGATTCATATGGGAAAATGGAGTAAATTTTAAAACAGGGAAAATATATGAAGTTCAATTTTTCCTTTACTTTTTGTTTATATTAATTGATGCGGATATTTTTCACCAACTAAGTACGTTTTCCATCATATGGAAATGCTCATGAGCTAGTTTTTTTTTTCGCGTAAAATCCCCACGGATACCCCCACCACCGGATCCGGTGGGAAAAGTTATGTCGGACTCGAGCCGACTAAAACGCACGACGCCTGTGGGTCATTTTTGGTTGCCGAAGTTGAGGTTAACAGGCATATCCCTCGCACCATTTTTTTATACCATTTAGTTGGCAGACAAGCACATGGCCCACCTGATGGGAAGCGGTTACCGTGGCCTATGGACGTATGCAACACCAGAGGTGTCACACTCGCGCTGCCGACCATGAAGAAACCTTCTGATGCCCCTCTTGAAGAACCCCATATTGTAGGCGCTTGGGAAAACCGCAGCAGGGAGGTTATTCCACATCTTGAGTGTGCGTGGGATGAAGTTTCTTTCATACCGCACAGTGCGCACCGTCTCAGGTCGCAATGTGTGAGGATGAATTCCCTGCCTATGGCGAGAGGTGCGATGATAGAATGTAGCTACGGGCATCATGTAAAACAATTCATCTGAGCACAAACCATTGTATAGGCGGTAGAACACACACAGTGAGGCAAAATCCCTCCTAAGGCTAAGAGGTTCCACACTACCTGTGAGTATGGGATTGTCAACCAGCCTCAATGCCCGTCTTTGCACTGAATCGAAGGGGTCAAGCTGGTATGCAGGTGCTCCAGCAAAAAGGTGACAGCAGTACTCCATGTGAGACCGGACCTGTGCTTTATAAAGAAGGAGTTGCTGCCCCGCAGTGAAGTACTGCTTCGCCCTGTTGAGCACTTCGAGCTTTCTTGATGCCAACTTAACCATCTCTCTTGATCGAGCCCTCTCCTTGAGTGTGGGGACCGCAGAGTTTCCAACTCTTCCCCGGAAACAGGGAGGCGCGCAAGGCGCACCGCCACCGCGACCTGCTTCTGCCAGGGTGGCAGAGGGCTCCACTCGGCCCCCCCAGGCCTGCACTCATGGGAGGCAGAGGTCATTCATCAACCTCCGACGTTCGAGTTCCGTCAGTGCGCGGGCAGCTTGACTTGTGATACTCTTTTGCTCCCGCTGCCGCTCCCGCCCCGCCTCCTCCTTCACGACCATAACTTTCTCGCAGAAGCAGGCGCCAACCGCTCACGCATCTGCACAGCGAACCATCACCGCGAGCTAGGTGGCGAGCGTGAGAACTCTCACTCCCACTTAGGGCCACTACCAGCTCCGATTTCGGCGGAAAGCCACGCCGGAAGCACATGAGCTAGTGGGTGTAACATGGGTTCGACAATATGCCGTATCGTTGATGAATCAGACTTAGATTCTGTCACAGTGACATCTTTAATTCACGTTCATTGAGCAGCCAAGTTTGTTGTGGTGGTTAACTTTCGTTCGTTTGGTCTGTACCCGACACTAAATGAACTCTTTGCTATACCGTTCAATAGGTGTTTACAAATAGGTGCAATGGTTATACTGGCATTTAATACATATATAAAAATACGAATGAAAAATATTGTAATAGTGACATTACGAGTAAAAAATGTTGTATGTATAAGGTAAATACATACCAATATTCAAAACGAACTCTTTCAAAAATGCCGTAAAAGTAATACACGTAAATTGTACGCTGTGTATTGAAGCGTATAAAAGCGATACATACTATTGAACCAATCCATTTAAAAGCGTTCAATCCACAAAATAAATTAAAACGCCGAAATTTCGAACGTAGTACTCGAGGAGGAAACAAAATAGTAGGAATGGAGTGGAATTGCTTGGCAATCCACAGATTCATTAGCTGATAATCCGAATGTATATAAACCTGTCGGCTGGTAAGACAACGTTGAGGTAAAAGCTGTTGAGAGGAAAATCCTTACAATTGGATTAACTACTGTTTTATTTTGTAGAATGTTGTTCAACATTATCGTAAAACTAGACTGTTGTATAGTCATTGACGAAAGTTGATGCAGACTAACAAATGTTTTTACACTACTTTTTTATTAAGAATCATTAAAATTACTTTATTTATTTTTACATAGATGTATAACCCGATTTTTCAGTTTGATTTCAGCTGGCAGGGTTAAAACCTAATAAACCGCGATAAAATCTGTCAAAAAGTCGTTTTAATTCAATGAGTGATATAATATTCGCCTACTCTTCCAATAGTAATACATAGCATAGTTGAAAAAAAAGTGTACTCTGAACTAATCTGAAAACTAGGAATATTTCTTTAATTCTTTATTGTACATAAGAAAATAATACATCAAAAGGTAACCATAAATACATTTTGGTGTACAAAGGCGAGCTTAACTCAATATTGAGTTTTCTCCCAGCAAACCTTTGGGGATTAAAAGTGCAAAAAAAAGATGAAAAAAGAATTGTTTTTAAATTACTTAAAAATTAGTTAAGGTATGGTATACAAAAGAATCTATACTTATATATTGAAAAATATTAAGGCCCTTAACAAGATAAAGCAAATAGAGTATCAAAATTTTAACATAACAAGCGTGTCAAGTATTCCTCCGGCGGCGCGGCGACTGGTTACATGCCCAAAAGGCATTTATGTCTAACTTAGAGTCCAACTTTCTGTTTATATATTTACTGTTTGTACGTAGCTAAGAGACAGCCTGCATGTGAGATAAAATTGAATTTCTTTGAAAGATAAATGGATGTTGCCTGGTGCAGTTACAAATATAAATAACTAAGTAGGCAGTTTCTAAAAGTTCTTCATTTTAATCTTGTTGTAAAAATATACATAGTCGGTTTACAGTTTGCATTTGCCTTTTTTAAAAGCTTAATTTAACTCGCAGTGTTTGTACCAAGGGTTTGTACAGTTCTTTGGCATGTTGTGCATCGGTCGTCAAGAGTATCTAAGGTCTTAGCAATCATTTTTGGTGACCAAGACTTCTTGGATGAGAAGAAGTCCTATACTCCTCTCTACTTGAGATACATGAAAAGCGAAACATGAAAGAGTTCTTTCTCTGATCGTGCCCCTACAATTTTTGTATGCATGAGCTTCATTTCAATATCTAACGAGGAAACCTTCACATTCTCTGAGCCTTTTCCCTTCTCAGTTGGATATTGGTGTTGGCTTTCTAGTCTAACTCACATACAGCCTAACATCGATATTTTCCATGAAACGACTGCCATCTAATTTTTGAGGGCTGCAACAACCTGTAACGACTACCATAGATGTTCATATGGCAAGCCGGACCGACGACGGATACCATGCTCTCCGAAGCACGATTTGACCAATGCAAATACTCATATTCATGCATAAAAATGTTTGCACTGAGCGGGAATCGAACCCTCGCCTCTTGCGTAGCGGTCCACGCCACAGGTCTGTCAGGAGTGGGCAAACCCACAATCCTTTTCATCAAAATTTCAAAAATAATTTAACTGTAGAGAAACATGTTAAATTCTCGTATTTTGTAAACATAAACAGAATATATTATGGCAAGCACCCTAGTTAACCGTATAACTTCTCTCGTATATAGTTAGTGACTATTAGAATATTCATTTATAATCGAGTTTCACCATTAGTGTACTTGAGCGCCTACTACAAGTACCAACAAGCTTGTTTGACATAATTTTGCAACAAAATTATCATAGTAATGATATTCGCAGTCTTTGTAGGTCTGATTTAATATTTTTACATATTTATCTCTTGACTTTGAAACTTTTTGACGGAGAACCTTAAGTAGAAGTATGCTGTATACGCACTGTAAGCGCAAGCATATAATATAGGCCATGGTAAACACTCACCGTCAGATAAACGGTTTCCTTGTATGCTGCTAAAGCTGAATAATCTTATGAAACTTCAGAATTAGGTATATTAAATTAAAAATTTCTCTTTGTCGCACAATGGACTGACAGTTTGAAAACTTCATAAAGCAGTTAAAACCGTTTGTGTTTATAAAATATTAAAACGGATGTCTGCAGTGTTAACTGCTCTTAAAAGCTACTTTCAAATCACAGTATGCCACTCTTAGCTATACTCTCGCTACGAAAAAAAAATCCTGAGTACCATAAATCTATAAATTATTCATACACAATATATTTTTCGTTACGAACGGAGGTGTTGTCAATTTTCGACAGCTGCAAGCGTACCACGCTATACGAAAAATAACAGACGAACAATAGGGCCTTTTAAATCAATATGGCTTCGAAAAATAACATAAGGGAAATTCATCATACGAAAAAATATAATATATTTTTGCATATCTTTCCCTCAGGCACCTACCGCGCCTAAAAGTCTCGCTTTGATTGCAAAATAAATACAATTAATCAGTGGTACCCACTCGGGTCTGCTTTGAAGTTAATCGAGAATGTTAATCTCGTTATTTTTTATGAGTACGATCCCTGTCTTTATTAATTTATATTGTTTAAACAAGATGAATTAGTTACACATTATTAATTTGGGTTCTGTTTTCGTTTCACGGTGTTTTAATTTAGATGCTCCCTCGTAAGCGAGATTTTCTGAAATTTCTTGCCAACAAAGTACTTCTTCTTCTTCTTCGTGTCAATGGCAACAATTGAAAAAAAATAGAAGATAAATGCGCTCAGCCCAAAATTCGGTGACATTGACCGCACCTTCCGTCGCTTCATTCAGGTCAGCAATTGTGTAGGTGTAGGGGCACAGTTTACGCGGTTGGCCCTACATCAGCCGACCTGAGTCCTCAACCTATCTAGGGACTTCTAGGTGGACCATTTAAGATCATGCCCGGGTGGTTGGCTCTCAGCAGGCTGAATGTTGTCCAAAGGAGGTGTATTATCTGTGCGCCACTTCTGGTACCGAACGCTCTCAGGGTGACCCTCTACAGAAATAGTGATAGAAAGGAAATGCAGAGTCTCGTATAAGGTTACCCTTATATCCAAATATTGTAAGTAACGTATAAATAGCGTTATACTACAAAAGTCAGTTCCAACTTTAAAATGTAATGGGAAGTTAAGTGATTAATAGAGGCCTCAGGTGAGTGCAACTGCACCCTTGAGACGTTTCTATCTTAATTCATCTCCTTGGTCGCTCGATTCAACCCCATCGTCCCGTTGTGTCGTCGTGAATAGATCAAGTGTTTGCGCCTCTGGCCGCTGTGGGTTAAGTGAATGAAGATAAGTGATATTCAAACTGTATGTACTGAGCGTTTAGTTAGGCAGTGATATAAGGAATGTGTCACCAGTATCACTTAGAGAAATGTACCGTGGTTACGAGTTTATCTCTGCACAAGCGTGGCAAGTATCAAAATAATCGGGATATTTACCATGTTGCATTGTTTTAAGTTTCCGATATTTCAGCGCTGTTGCAAGCACCATGATCATGGAGGAACTGGAGTAGTGGCGGTGAACATAGATAAAAAAAAATTCTAGGAATAATTATATTAATCCCTCTTTCGAATTCTTCTACTACGCGTATCTGCACCACCACTAGTTTAAATACCTATAAAGCGTGACGAGATTAGTACCTATAGTAAGAAATTGTTATAAATTTGAATTAGAAAAGGAGGTTTGTAGGGCATTAGTCTGCTAACTGTGTTATGTTGTAATAAAAAATGACTAAGTATTATTATTATTAAAATTTAATGTAACAATTATTTATTTACAATTTTAGATATTATTATTATTACTATTAAAGGGGGTAGATGTTGCTCGCGTCCGTAGGATTTACCACCTTCTCCTAGGCCCACCCTACACGTGCCCCCCGGGTGGTGCTAAATGAGCAACAACGCCGAGCAACAGGCGGCGGTCAATTAACCTGAATATTGGCCAATCACAAGCCAAGAAGGACTAAATCCCTTCTAAAAGAGTGACCATATTGCCTTGGGAAAGTAATATGTGTATGTCCCACACCTTTAAATATGGATACTATGAGTGAAACGAATATTGATTTGTCATGCGATCCGGCTAACGCCCGGCGCTTGCAGATACCCGGGTCTGCAAGTGGGAAGTATGTTACCGAAGACTGCGTGGAGGTAGGCGACCAGGCCCCCATGACGGTGAATGTTACTGGCAGCACAAACAAAAAATTAACCCAGCAGGCTCTCCATCCAGGTCTCTTCATCACAAGACCTAGGTCGTTTTCATTGAGCAACATCAAGACTACTGAGTCAAAGAACCCACCTGCTACTCCCTTAATGATGGATGATGATGATTCAGCTAACAATGATTGCCCTCCTCCCTCCTGGCAAAGAATACCTACAAGCCGCTACCCCAAAAGGAAGAGACTAACAAATAGTCCACCAGAATTTCAAAAACTCGACCAAAAAACACAAACAGGAATCGCTACTTCTAACAAATACAGTGGACTACCTATTGATCTTACTGATGAAGATTCATCCACTCACACTAAAAAAGTCTACAAACCACCTCCTATAATATTACATGGCATAGAGGACCTTTCCAAATTAACTGAATTATTAAATAGTAATATACCTAGTGACGCCTACTCATATAAAATTATAAACAGAGATCAACTAAGAATCACGACACAATCTACTGATGTATATAAAGAATTAATAGAACTCATTCGGAACAAAGGTCTAATTGGTCATACATTTACTCAAAAGCAAAATAAATGTTATAGAATCGTGGTAAAAAACTTGCATTACACCACACCAAAAATATCTATTATAGAAGAAATTGAAAAAACAGGGAACAAGGTACGTGGTGAAATTGTGTGCGCAAGATCCAGAATTAACAAAAAGCCCTTGAACATGTTCTTCGTAAACATAGAACCCAGCCCCAATAACCCAGAAATAAAGAACATAGAGTATATATACCACACAAGAGTCAAGATTGAAGATCCAAGAAAATCAACTGAAATTCCCCAGTGCACAAGGTGTCAACAATATGGGCATACCAAAAACAACTGTATGCGCCCATACAGGTGCGTTAAATGTGGAAAAGGACACAAAACTACAGACTGCCCAAAGAAAGACAACAACACACCCGCTACCTGTGCTCTCTGCAATGGTGACCATCCGGCTAATTACAAAGGCTGCCAAGTGTACAAGGAAATAAAAGCACGAAAAACTAAACCTCCGGCAGAGAAGCAAAAATACTGGAAACCTGCTCTCCAATCAGCTGATTTCCCTCCTCTGAAAGCCCCCAGCTATATTAGACAACGTTCAGCAAACAACCAGATGAGAAGCACGGAACACACGCTTGAAAATATGCCTAGTACCTCAAATACTAGCTATTGGAATAGAAACACAGAGATTAACCAGTCTCAGTCAACAAGCTCATTAGAGCAAATCATAATCAAACAATCTGAAAAGATAGATATCCTAATCCAACAAATAGGAACCCTAATGGGCCTCCTAACGTCACTCATAGCCCAACAAAAGAAATGAGATTCCTGCGAATTGCTACATGGAACATAAATGGCTTACCTCCAAATAAGCACGAAGCCGAAGTATTCCTACATCTCAACAAAATAGATGTTCTCATGATTACTGAAACCCACATGACAGACCAAAAAGTCATCAAAATTAAAGGATACAATGTATACTATGCCAACCATCCTGACGGGACATCTCACGCTGGTGCTGCCATAATAATCCGGGAAAATATAAGGCACCACATTCTGGCACATTATAAAGAACCACATATACAGGCCGCTGTTATCTCAATAGACGACTGGCTGGGAACATTGAATATGGCTTCCGTATATTGCCCCCCACGTCATAGAATAGACACAGAAATGTACACTGACTTTTTCCGCACTCTTGGGTGCAGATATATATCAGGTGGTGACTGGAACGCCAAAAATACCTTTTGGGGCTCTCGACTGACAACCACAAAAGGCCGAGAACTAAAAAAAGCCATCGACATTAATAATCTCAATGTACTTTCGACAGGGGAGCCTACTTCTTGGCCTAAAGATCCTTCAAGAAAACCGGATCTGATAGACTTTTTCATTACTAAGGGAGTGTCAGGACTCTACACAAAAGTGGAATCATGCTTGGATGGCTCCTCAGACCATACACCTGTAATATGTACAGTCAGCACTGAAGTTATCTTGATAGAACCACACGAGACCCTATACAACCACAAAACAGACTGGCAAGCTTTCCAAGACTACATTGCAAAAAATACTGTATTGTCTATACCACTTAAAACGGAAGAGGATATAGAAAATACTGCATGGTACACGACCAACCTCATCCAAAAAGCAGCCTGGCTATCAACACCCTTTAAAGAACTGAAATCACAGAACCAAGACATAACCTTGGAAATACGTGAGATGATAGCACAGAAGAGAAGGCTCAGGCGTCGGTGGCACACAAGTAGGAATCATGAAGACAAACAGGCACTCAACAAAATACAGAAGGATCTAAAAAATATACTCAAAGAAAACGCAAATATCACCTTACAAGACAAGCTGAAGACACTATCACCGTACAAGGCAGATGACTATTCACTTTGGAAGCTAACCAAATCCCTGAAAAGGCCGAAAGAACATATACCTCCACTGAGACAAGCTGATGGTACATGGTCAAGAAAACCGTCAGATAAGGCAGAATTATTTGCTAAATTTCTAAAAGATGTTTTCAAACCTAATGACGCTGATATAGCAGACAGAGAGGAAGAGATTGATGAATACTTGCACAGTGACCAGCAAATGTCCTTACCATTAAGGCTAGTTACACCAACAGAGGTCAGGAAAACCATAGCACATTTAAAGCAAAGAAAGGCACCAGGCTTCGACCTGATAACAGCAGAAGTCCTTAAACAACTACCGAAAAAAGGAATAGTATTGCTAACAATCCTCTTTAACGCCATACTGAGACTACAATACTTCCCTATGCTATGGAAAGTGTCTACAATAAATATGGTGGCTAAACCAGGGAAGCCCCCAACAGAGGTCTCATCATATAGACCTATAAGCCTTCTGCCACTAATATCGAAAGTCCTCGAAAAACTGATACTCCGGCGCCTTATCCCAGTCCTCCAGGAAAAATCAATTATACCAGACCACCAATTTGGTTTCCGTGCACGCCATGGAACGACTGAGCAAATACACCGAGTAGGTCACACGATACGACAGACACTAGAGAAAAAGGAATACTGTTCTGCTGTCTTTCTTGATGTCCAGCAAGCCTTTGACCGTGTGTGGCATAAAGGACTTCTGTATAAGCTGAAACTCTACCTTACAAACACTGCGTACATGCTCCTGAGATCCTACCTGCAACATAGAATGTTCCAAGTAAAATGTGTAGATTCACTTTCATCTATTTATCAAATAGAAGCTGGAGTACCCCAGGGTTCTGTGCTTGGACCTGTGCTATATACGGTCTTTACTGCTGACCTACCCGTCACGGAAGAGGTTGTAACTGCAACTTATGCAGATGACACTGCAGTCCTCTCTCACAGTAAGAATGCTGATATGGCATCAGCTAAGCTACAGGAGCATCTAAATAAGATTGGATCATGGCTGAAGGAGTGGAGAATAAGAGCCAGCCCTGCAAAATCGGTCCATATTACCTTTACATTAAAAAGAGGAGACTGCCCACCTGTTATATTGTGTGGAGCTGTTCTGCCACAACGCACTTCAGTTAAATATCTGGGTATGAGTCTGGACAGACGGCTTACATTGAAAGATCACATTAAGATGAAAAGGGAACAAGCAGATAAAAAGTTCAGAGATATGTCCTGGTTGCTGGGAAGATCATCATCACTAAGCTTGGAAAACAAACTCATCATATACAAATGCATCATAAAACCAGTATGGATGTATGGCATACAGCTCTGGGGATCAGCAAGTCACTCAAACATAGAGATCCTCCAGCGCTTCCAGAACAAGGCTCTAAAAACTATAAGCAATGCCCCATGGTATATACGTAACACGGAAGTACATGATTATCTGCAAATTCCCACGGTCAAGGAAGAAATAAAAAGGTCTTCCGAAACCTATAAACTAAGACTTAAATCGCACACAAATAATCTAGCCAAGTCACTACTGGACACCAGCGATTGTACCTATCGACTGAAGAGATCCCGATTGGCCACAATTTAGTGGCTGACGAATGCAATCTTGGATGACATATCACAGGATATGCAAATCTTAAAGCCATTAACCACACGTTAATCAAATCTGATTATGGCTGTTAGGCTGATTGCAGATAGGCAAAAAAAAAAAAAAAAAAAAAAAAAAAAAATTACTATTAAACTTTATTAATGAAATTGTAAATTTGCATACCTTTTGGGTGGAATACGGAATGAGGAAAGTTTAAACAAATGTAATACCATAATATATACATGTACTTGCAAATAAGGATGGTTATGATTATGATTATAGTTTGGGGATTAACTTGGACATATCCATGATTTATATTTACAAACTAACTGACACTTACTGTTTACACTTACGTAAACTTTACATAAAAAATAGGAATTTAAAACGTGTTCTTTGAAGATTACATAAATATATTTAAATGTACATAAAAGTCAAGATTCAGGAGATATTTCATCAACTTCTGAGGGCGACTGTACTTTGTTCAGGTAGCGGTCCAACGTGATTGTTCCCGTAGAGATAGTTTATGTTTATGGTGTGGAGATTGACATGGGTTTTTATCTCGGGAATTTACTCGCTTTTATCCAGGAAAGGGCACGGTTCCTGTGGGATAGCTATTTAGCATAAAAGGATTGAACAGATTTTGATGAAATTTGGTATAAAGATGTTTTAGGTACTTACCTGCCTACATAAAATAGTTTTGTTTCATTTGATAAATAAAGAATATGGTTTTTCTTTTTTTTTATACCACTTAGGTGTCGGACAGGCACACGGCCCACCTGATGGAAAGTGGTTACCGTGGCCATGGACGTGTGTAACACCAGAGAAGCCACATTTGCGCTGCCTGTAAGCACAGAGTCTCTGTGCCGTCAGTGTAGAGGACAAAGCAGGACAAGCCTTTAGTCATTTTAGGAGGAGGTAGGACACGACGGTATCTCCCGTCTCAAATTGAGCAGTCCGTCTGGGGAAGTACCTCCGCCCTACAGAATACCGCGGTTATAATAACCTTGTGTTGTGTTCCCTGTGGTGAGTAGGGTAGCCAGAGCTCACTGGAGAGGTTTTGTGCTGTCAGTGGAAAGACCGTAGGCTAAAATTGACACCACTGACTTGTAGGGGCGTGAAATGTTGGCGCGGCGGTCAGGGAGACCCGGTGAAACGGTTATCCGCTGGCCGCCCGCAGGTTGTACGGTTCCCTAACCTGGGGATTACTTAATCTCCGCCCCAGGAGGCTGAACCAGCAGCCTGTGTAAAGTGCCCGATGCTGTAGTCGTGCCGGAGGAGGAAACCGGAGTGGACTCGGCTACAGTATTTGGGAGGGGACCGGGGGCCCTTCCGCCCGCCGCGCCAGCCAGTCACACAACCCCAGCTTGTCTATGGTGGTACGAAGCCTAGCTTTGTCTTCTGCACTGGGAGCACAGAAACTCTCTTTACCTTCCTCCCCCCCACCCCCCACAAAGGTCATGAAGAGAAATAACAAGGAAAAAGTTACCACAGCGGCATCATCGTCCACAGTACATGTGGACTTCTGTAACATCAGGGGCCTACACACCAACCTCAACGCGGTCCATCTCCATTTAAAGACCGCGCAGCCCACCTTGTTTTTTCTGACGGAGACGCAAATATCATGCCCAGCCGATACAGCCTACTTAATGTACCCCGGGTACAAACTCGAGCATAACTTCCTGAGTCGTGCCGGGGTATGCTTGTACGTCCGGGATGATATTTGCTGCCGCCGTCTTCAAGGCCTTGAAGACAAGGACCTGTCAACTCTTTGGGTACGTACGGATCACGGTGGCCACACCCGTATCTTTGCGTGCCTCTACAGGTCTCATAGCGGTGACTTGGGTACAGCTCAATTGTTTGAGCCTCTGCAGCGGTCTGCGGACAAGGTAATTGAGCAAAACCCTACCGCGGATTTAGTATTCTTAGGGGACTTCAACGCTCACCACGTAGAGTGGCTGGGGTCTCCTAGAACTGATTTTGCGGGAAGGGCTGCTCATGACTTTGCTCTGACCTACGGATTCTCTCAACTGGTGCATTCTATTACTAGAACACCAGAAATAGAGACCCACAGAAGCTCTATACTGGACCTTCTGCTGACTTCGCGCCCGGACGAATACTCAGTAACTGTGGAAGCACCACTTGGTACTTCGGACCACAGCCTCGTTCGGGCGCAAGTGACTCTCACGTGGCCTGAACCACCGCGGCCACCTCAATGGCGGCATGTCTGGCACTACAAGTCGGCAGACTGGGATGGACTGCGAGAATTCTTCGCGTCGTACCCGTGGAGGCGGCTTTGCTTCACTTCAAATGATCCCAACTCCTGTGCAACAGCAGTAGCTGATGCGATCCTAGCGGGTATGGAATGCTATATTCCAAACCGCTGGATCGCAACAGGAGAGAGCAAACGCCCGTGGTTTAATAGGCCCTGCAGAGAAGCAAGAGACCACAAGCAATCTGCATACAGGGCTTGGACCACGGCTCTTGCCAATAAAGATCCGAATATCGCTGAAGTGAAGCGAAAGTTGAATGCCGCCTCGAGGTCTAGTAAAAAAGCTACGGCCAGGGCTAAGTTTGAGTTCATCGGCAGAATTGGCGAGCGGCTTGCGCGCTACCCATCTGGCAGTCGTGCATTTTGGTCGCTCGCTAAAGCTGCCGAGGGAAACTTCTGCCAGTCTAGCCTTCCACCGCTGCAAAAATCCGATGGTAGTCTGGCTCATGGCGCTAAGGAGAAAGCCGATCTGTTGGGTAATCTCTTTGCGTCAAACTCGACTATGAACGACGGGAACGCCGAACCACCGATAATTCCCAGCTGTGGTGCTTCCATGACTGAAGTTCAAATCACGCAACGGGTGGTCCGGCGCGAGCTTAAGTCCCTAGATGTTCGGAAGTCGAGTGGGCCAGACGGTATACCGGCGATGGTGCTTAAACACTGTGCCCCCGAGCTGTGCCTTGTACTTACACGTCTTTTCGCACTCTCATACTCCGCAAGGCGGGTCCCAACCTCATGGAAGACTGCATTCGTGCACCCTGTACCTAAGAAAGGTGACAGGACCGATCCGAACAATTACAGGCCTATCGCTATCACCTCCCTACTCTCGAAGGTAATGGAGCGTGTTATTAATACACAGCTCCTGAGATACCTTGAGGGAAACGATCTACTGAGCGATCGACAGTACGGCTTTCGCCACCGTCGCTCTACCGGTGACCTTCTTGTGTATCTCACAAACCTGTGGGCGCAGGCCATCGAGAGTCGGGGTGAGGCACTAGCGGTCAGCCTCGATATAGCGAAGGCCTTCGATCGGGTCTGGCACAAAGGTCTTCTTGCGAAGTTGCCATATTATGGACTCCCCGAGGGACTGTGCGAATGGATCTCCAGCTTTTTGTCCAACAGAAGCATCCAAGCCGTCGTCGACGGCAGCTGCTCGGACCGCATGAACATAAACGCTGGTGTCCCACAAGGCTCCGTGTCGTCTCCGACGCTGTTTCTGCTGCATATCAATGGCATGCTGTCTGATGACTCCATTCATTGTTATGCGGACGACAGTACCGGAGACACGTGTTACACGGGCCGTGCAAATATCACTCAGTCCGAGGTGGAGAAGAGTCGCGAACAACTTGTGTCTGAAATTGAGACTACTATCTCTGGAGTATCCGATTGGGGACGACTAAACCTAGTCCAATTCAACCCCACTAAGACACAAGTATGTGTATTCACCGCTAAGAAAACCCCATTCATTGTGGCGCCGCAATTCCTGGGCACACCGCTTACCATCTCCTCGAGTATAGGAATCCTTGGTGTCGATATCTCCTGCGACGTCCAATACCGAAGTCATTTGCGGGACAAGGTTAAGTTGGCATCAAGAAAGCTCGGAGTGCTCAACAGGGTGAAGCAGTACTTCACTGCGGGGCAGCAACTCCTTCTTTATAAAGCACAGGTCCGGCCTCACATGGAGTACTGCTGTCACCTTTTTGCTGGAGCACCTGCATACCAGCTTGACCCCTTCGACTCAGTGCAAAGACGGGCATTGAGGCTGGTTGACAATCCCATACTCACAGGTAGTGTGGAACCTCTTAGCCTTAGGAGGGATTTTGCCTCACTGTGTGTGTTCTACCGCCTATACAACGGTTTGTGCTCAGATGAATTGTTTGACATGATGCCCTTAGCTACATTCTATCATCGCACCTCTCGACATAGGCAGGGAATTCATCCTCACACATTGCGACCTGAGACGGTGCGTACTGTGCGGTATGAAAGAAACTTCATCCCACGCACACTCAAGCTGTGGAATGACCTCCCTGCTGCGGTTTTCCCAAGCGCCTACAATATGGGGTTCTTCAAGAGGGGCATCAGAAGGTTTCTTCATGGTCGGCAGCGCGAGTGTGACACCCCTGGTGTTGCATACGTCCATAGGCCACGGTAACCGCTTCCCATCAGGTGGGCCGTGTGCTTGTCTGCCAACTAAGTGGTATAAAAAATAAAAAATAAAAAAAAGTCATCCCACTGACAGCACAAATTCTCCAGTGAGCTCTGGCTACTCTACTCACCGTTGGGAACACAACACAAAGTTATTATAACCGCGGTATTCTGTAGGGAGGAGGTACTTCCCCAGTCGGACTGCTCAATTGAGCGGAAAAACTGCCGTGTCTTACCTGTGTTAAAGGTCAAAACGCACTAGCGCGACACTGTATCGGTGCGGCGCGAGTCAGCTATGACTTATCGCCGCATCGCTACGCTGCAGTGGCGCTACGAGTACGAGTATGGTGCATTTTACTTCATAAGAAACAGGGGCAAGAATAATTTGCTTGACGCGCCGCTCCGTTGACCAAAGAAATAACTCATCATAGTAAAATAAATCACAAGAACTAATAATGAACCATTATAAAATTTGAGGGCATCATCATCCTTATCATTCTTATCAACTTGAAAGAAAGAATGCACAAAGCTTGCAATTGGGAGCCCAGTGTCCGCTTATTGTTTTTCAAAACCAGTTTTTCTGGAAGAGAATGTCGTATGACCTCCTAACTCCAAGAGCTTGCACCAGAGTCTCATCTACCTATTGTTTAACAGGGGCACCGACTTTAATAAATGAGGCTGATTTGGATCCCGAGGGTATTTGTAGGGCCGTGGGCCTCATTGTGTATTCGGTGTTTAATAATTGTTGTTCAATAATTAATAATTATTATATTATAAACCTATTTAGATTTAGAGAAGCAATAAAAGTAATATACATTTTTGTCTCTTTCCTGTATCAGATATCTTTACAAGGAGTCCCAGAAGACCCAGTCGAAAGCTTGCCTATAGTATACAAAGGACGTTATGCCTGGCGTGTTGTATACGTAATATTTATCAACAATCTGTCTATTATCGAGTGCTGCTTCTCAGTGTCCTATATCTTTATGAATATTAACTTATATTTAAAGAACAGAAAACAAAAATGTAAGAGTTAATACAGAAAATTGTACTGTCGGTTGGTATTGTTGCCAGATGCTTATTACAAGTATGCTAAGCATTTCAAGTTAATTGATACAAACAGATTTGTAATTTCCCCGGGCACAATTATTACCAATGTAAAATGTTTAGGAGCCTTAATTAAATCCTGGGAGGCGAAGGACCCTCTGATTAAAAAGGAAATGTTCCCGGTGCCTTTGCGAGGTATTACAGAAATTACATCACGCCTCTGTTTTTGTGACCAATTAACGTCTAGCTAATTAAAGTATCGCTTTCTTTTTTATTCCTTTCCGCAAGATAGTTCAAGGAGAAGTTGGATAATGTTCTAATAGCCATTACTTTATTTACGTGAGTAATTTAATTGGGTTAACTGACCTAAGCGAATTTAGCCTTGGGTAAAGCCGATAAATGGATACTATTTCATGACACGTATGTTCAACTAACACGTCACAGTGATATTGTTTTGACGTAATATGGTATTGAGAGTAGTCAGTGCTAAGATTTGAACTGAAATGCAACAAGCGTTTCTCTTAAGAAAATCGCAGCCATATTGTTCCTCGGATGTTCCCCGGAGAGAGTTTATTTTCCTGTTCCTCTAGAAAACATCAGTTTTGACGAAATTCATATAAAAATCGTGTAAGTAGATGCAACGATTCATACGAGAATTGAAGAAAGAAATCACGCTCTAAAAATCTACAATAACCGTGGTCGTATGCAACTTTTAGCTACAATGTATTGTTTTGTAAGACAAAGTGGCATACGACCACGGCTATCCTAGATTTTTAGAGCGTGATTTCTCAGTAGTCGGGTTTTAGTTTTAAACTTATTTTTGAAATGTGCTAATTAAGCCCTTTCAGTTGATACTAAATACGACATGTTTACCTCAAATTTATTTTTTAACACAGTAAGTACTTCATGACCACTAGAGGGCGCCACATTTGATTTAGTTACACATTATATAGCCTATAACCAGCAGGCGACTAAGACGCTTCTAACGTTACCTCATTTGTCCAGTTCTAATAAGTGGTTGAGGAGCTATGAGGGAATAGATGAACCTACACACATTCATACATTCATACATACATACATACATACATACATACATACATATATACATACATACACACATAGATAGGTACATACTTACATATATAGACTGTCAAAATCATAACCCTCCTTTTGCTTCGACGTAACGGTAGCTTCAAAGTTCGAATGCTCGAATTAAGACTACATACACACATTAAATACATACATAATTATAATCACGCCTTTATCCCTGGTGGGTTACGCAGAGATGAATTAACAACCACATTTCGCCAATAATCGGTCCCACGTAATAGGGGGTGAGCTTTTAACCGACTATTATTGTCGATACCCATAGTAGAGGCAACTGTGACCCTGGGCTTCAATAAAATATAACACCTAGTAGTAACAAAAAGTATTTTATATCATGCCAAACCGTTTTATGTTTTTGGGTACGCCTCTGTGTAAGTAATCATATCGTAAACAAAACACTTTCCGTCTTCATAGCTTAGTAACCCAAACTGTTCGTCTCCTTGATCGATTCGCAATATAAAATCCGAAGCATATAATTTTATTTCAGCATATATTCCTCAATATCTGAAACATTCACACGGTACCTTTTTATGGTAACAAAGAATCTTCGTACACAATTTTACTGTTGCGGCGCGTTAAAAGCGTTTTTGTGAGGGAAATTCTCTCCGTCGCATCGTACCTTCATCCAATTGAAAAAATAAATGGAATTTACGATCACTTTAAAAAAAATACTGTGCCCGTTTGGCTTAGTAATTGTATCTTCTGTTGATTTTGGTAAATTAATTTCCCGTTTTATTTAAATGAATGGTAAAGGTGTTAGGAATGGTGATGGAATCAGGTCAAATAAAACCCTAAATAAATAATATTTGTTTAGGTTAGGTTAACAGTAAAAGGATTTTAAAAATTAATTGGGCTATGATCCTAAAACACGTTCTCGCTACCGGTAGAAACTGGTAGTATTAAACTTACTGGTTGGATGAAGAATGAAAACTGGTTGAAAGCAGAAAGAATATTCACCAGTAAAAAGTTAAGCGGTTGAAAGTGGAAGCACCAACATAAACTTCACAAAGTCAGATTTAATTTTTGTAAACATGTCATACATAATCTTCTGTATTATGGTGATTGACAAAATGCGTCCATGAGGAAAGCATTTTATTTGTATCAAAATATAATTTTGACAGAGAGTGAGAATGTGTGTGTATCTATAAGATACTCCCAAACTTCCGTAAGGCCTCAGGCGTGAGCATGTATGGAAGCGCCTACACTATACAGTTTTCTTTGCAAATACATAGGGCACCGTAAATGTGCATTATTTTCAAAATATTATTCACATTAAGCAAGCGCCAGCATGTGTGCACACGTATGAGACAGCGGATGGACTAAATATTTTCACAATTTGAAGGTATGAGATAAATAATAAAAGGCTTTCTGAATATTGCTACTAAATAAACGTATCATCATCTGCCTGCCTTTGTCCCAAGTATTTGGGGTTGCTTCTGGTGGTCGGCGTAAAATGTCACTCTCCTCCATACTTTCCTATCAGTGGTTATCTCCCAAAGTACTTCTTTCCATGCCATGTAATAAATAATAAATAAAAAATCACGTTTATTTATATAGACAAATACCAACGTCTCTGTTATTTAAACTCAAGCATCATTAAAATGGAGGTGCATCGGTTTATTTTCACTTTTGCATTGACTGTTATAATGCCCCTACCTTTAAGATTCCCCTCTAACAAAACAATACCTTACCTACCGTTAGCAAGTACTTCTTTCAAGTACCCGCAGGCACAGTGTATGGAACGGGGGAGCAATGTTGTGATGCTCTATTACCGACCACTTGCGGGCTGAGCTTTTTAATTAAAGCTGTGGTAAATGCGCCGCAATTGTTTGAGCAGCCACGTTTTGCAGTTATTTTTCTTGTCTGTGATGTTCTTGTGTATACCACTTGTTATATCCGAGATATAAAAGTTTTTAACTATTATCATTCTACGAGTATAAGGTTTGGATATTAATTGTTCATGTTAAATTAATGTAAACGAGAACTTAATAAATAAGTGTGATATTATTATTTTATGTAAGAAATATTTCTATTGAATAGTACTATAGTACCTATATATTAATAGAGAACTTAAATTAAAGTACATAATATATTCAAGTATAACCCCTCGTTTACACCAAAATGAAGTAAAATGTAAGTTCATTCCAAACTTGTAAAACAATAAGTGTATTTACAAGATTTTCCCAAACTTTTCATGCTTACCTACATTTATATTACATTATTTTATCTACATTTTATTTAGGTCAGAGTTGTATGATAAGTTTTATGGCATATGATATTATGTTATATAGACCAATATTAGCTGAAGAGTTTGTTGAATTGTTTGAACGTGCTAATCTCAGGAACTACTGGTTCGAATTGAACATTTTTTGGTGTTGAATAGTCCGTTTGTTGACGAAGGTTTTAAGCTATATATCATCACGTTACTTCTTAAGGGAGTGGAGCAGTGATCATAAATGGCAATGAATCCAGCAGATTCCCATACATTATTTGAAAACTAATGAAATATGGGCTCAAATACTCGTTGTTGATGTGAGGTTTCAAAATATACCACAGACGAAACTGGGGCTGGGGAAACAAGAATTACACCTTGATGTACCTACCGTAAATTGAGACACACGCAAAATTCCATTCATGTCCATATTAAAGTGTAATAAACGTTAACGATATCAATAATGCCACCAATGTCAGACGTGTCATTTGTGATATTTTAAGGAAAACTCGCCTGTGTTCCGTCATCATTTAGTTATTTTCTTTTATTGTTTTGCCAACCCTTCCAGTTCACTGGTCTACCCAAAAAGAGAAACCTCGGCGGTGCGCCTTGCACGCCTACCCGTTTCCGGACTCGGTGGTCCACACAACCGAGGAGAGGGCCAGATCGAGAGGGATTGGCCGGGGTGCGAAGGATATGCCTGTTAACCTCACCTTCGGCAGCCAAAACCGACCTACAGGCGTCGTGCGTTTTAGTCGGTTCGAGTCTGACTTAACCTCTCTCTCCGGCTCCGGTGGGGATTTTCCGCACGTAAAAAAATCTCAAAAAGAGAGAAAAGGATTCAGTTACCTATTAATAAATAAGCCGTACCTACCACCTGAGGACTCAAACTGAGAGGGGCAGACTTTAATTTACTTATTCAGATAATTATCAGCTGCGATTGGGCTTTCAGACTGCTTACTAAAAAGTTTATCGTGTCTGAATGAATCTTTAAAGCCGAAGCTTTTGGACTTATTACCGGTAAAACCTTAGAAATTTATTTATAATACTACTATCATAAAAGTCAACGGGATATTTACAATATTTATTTGAGTTAATCCGAAATTACCGATAGAAAAAGAAATCATCGATTAGAAGAAATATAACATAAACGAAAATACCGATAAAATTAATGTCATTAAAAGAGTAACTGATATTGTACGCCATACTACCACAGTATAACGAGTAATGAGAGTCAGTCATACTACCACAGTATAACGAGAAATGACTATGAAGTATGAGTCGTTAGACTGTGATTAGTATCACATCATATATTTGGTCTGGTGGTGTTAACCTAAATTTGGTCGCTGTGTAGTCACAGCATAGATTTACATGTGGATTTTACAATGTGAATAAAATATTTAGGAGTAAATTTTATATTTTAATTAAGATAATTGTGATATTGTTAGAGAGATGTAATAAATATAAAGTACCTATATACCTAGTTAGAATCATAATAATAATATGGAATTGATTAGTTAATAAATGAATTACAAATAATGATAATTATGATTGCTATTTTTTTTTATATAGTACACGTTAATTAGACTTCGCCTTGCCTGATGGTAAGCTGAAGGCAAAGTCCCAAAAAAGAGGATCACCATTACTTACACATACCGTGTGACAATGGTGACACTCAGCTTGACGGCCTCATCATATGCTTTTTCACGCCCCGCTTAAAGGACCCGGGACTGTAGGAAGAAGGAAACGTTTCGGCATTCCTCTGTCGCACCATTAAGGCCTGGGCCTTAATGGTGCGACAGAGGAAAGAGTCTCCGAACCGCTTGGTTCTTGATCGGATGTTTTGCACCGTGTGCGTGTTTGTTGTCCTGTGTAGGAAAGGGGAGGGTGGGACTAATTGGAACATTTTAATACAAGATTTTAACATTATTGATTATTAATAAGGATTCCAAGAATAAGGAATAAGGATTATGAAAATATGCTAAAACCAATAAAGTTTTTTATTGTAGATTATCGTAAAAAATATTTAAAAAAAATTGAGGGTACGAGTATATTCAATTTTCATTACTACATAGACACACCCAATCTAATGTATATATTTTCACTGAGCAAATAATTAATCTGCGACTATGCCGTAGGCCGTAGCAGTCGAATGGTCTACTGCTGCGTCATAGGTACATAGTTTTTGTGGGTTTTAATAATCGCTCACTGATGATGAGATGGAGACAGATAAAATTAACTATTTTCAGCCATTAAATGCTTGGTAAGATTGCTTCAGTTTGTTTACTTAATAAACTTTCTGCAAATCAGGAAAGTTATTGTATCGTGTTTAAGTTAGATGTTACAGCTGGCTGAGTGCTGCAAGATTTTCTTCTTACTTTGATCCTTACTTTGTAAGTTTAAATCGCTTCATTCTATAACTTTTTATTGATATCCGGGCGATTAAAGTTCCATGCACGAACAACTAAGTTATTAATGTTACGAGTATAAATGTGAAAATTTGTGATAATGGATGGGTGTTTGCTATCAGGCTAAAAGTGTGAGAAATGCTGAACGGATTTAATGAAATATAACAACTGAAGACAGATTTAACACAATCATCACAATACTGCAGCGTTGTATTTCGATTGCCCTTTTTTTTTTACGTGCGCAAAATCCCCGCAGATACCTCCCCACCGGAGACGGTGGAAGAAGTTATGTCGGACTCGAACCGACTAAAACGCACTCCGCCTGTGGGTCGTTTTGGTTGCCGAAGGTGAGGTTGACAGGCATATCCCTCGCACCCCGGCCGACTCAGGGCCATCTCTCAAGATCTGGCCCTCTCCTCGGGTGTGTGGGGACTACTGAGTCCCCAACTCGTCCCCGGAAAACGGGGAGGCGCGCCATGCGCGCCGCCGCTGCGGCCTGCTTCTGCCAGGGTGACAGGCGGCTCCACCATTCACCCCCAGGCCTGCGCTCATGGGGGGCGGAGGTCGTTCATCGACCTCTGACGCCCGAGCTGCCTTCGTACGCGGGCAGCTTGGCTTGCGATCCTTCATCGCTCCCGCTGCTGCTCCCGCCCCGCCTCCTCCCTCTCGAGCATTATTTCGATTGCCCTGAGTTCACGTTCCTCTTTCACTTCTCACGATATCTACAGTATTTATAAATGTAAATAAAGCTTCAATGAATACCTCTTGTAATAATAATGTTTATTAAAATCGCAAAAAGTAATCATTGGGGTACTGTGCGCATAAAAGGAATATCTGTTCAATCAATAATTTCGATATATCAACAACATTCATTTTTACTAGTGTTTTTAACCAATAATTTTCCCGTGAGATACCAGAACGACTCATCTAGTATCTCTTAAAAATCTACCGCCATAAAATTCGGCGATAAACCGAATATGTATACCTTACGCTTGACTGATTTTTCTTTCTTTTCGAATGACGTTGAGTTTCACATTCTTGCGGCCGCTCGCTCCATAACTGAACATAATATCGTGTGACATTTGACATTTACCTTTATACGTGTTCAATTTCTGTACCTAAATGATATTTTCGACATCATAATAACATCCATTTTGTACTTTTACATGTTTATCGGTATTCAACATGTTGAACTTTGACCTAAATTGTGTTATGATTCTATTTTAATCCAATAAAGAAAGAAGAAGTAAAATGGTAAGCTAGCATAAATTAGCATAGAGCTGAAAATTTAGGTATATTAAATATATCATATTTAAGATACACAAATAAATATCATTACTGATCATAAATATAATTATGTCACTGCTCCCTTATTCCGTTTAGTTAATAATTTTATGTTTGCCAACACGATTCAATGGCTATATTGAGTAATCCCTAAATGATTAAGTTATCGATTACTGAACACGCTGGCATCAGGTTACATTGCCATTACACACTGGCAAAGTTACACAGATGAACTTTTACGTTACGTTTATTTACTTCACTTCGAGCCTGATACTACTTGTCTTAGTTTCTGCTGCAGTAATTTTTTTTTTATACAATTTAGTTGGCAGACAAGCACACGGCCCACCTGATGGAAAGTAGTTACCGTGGCCTATGGACGTCTGTAACACCAGAGGAGTCACAGTCGCGCTGCCAACCCCGTAAGTACAGAGTTTCTGTGCTGTCAGTAGAAGACAAATCAGGACAAGCCTTTAGTCTTCCCACTGACGGCACAAATTCTCCAGTGAGCTCTGGCTACCCTACTCACCGCTGGGAACACAACACGAAGTTATTATAACCGAGGTATTCTGTAGGGCGGAGGTACTTCCCCAGTCGGACTGCTCAATCGGGCGGATATACCGCCGTGTCCTACCTCCTTTAAAACAATAGAGTCGAGTTTTAGGGTCAAAACACACACGCTGCTCTCATTCAGAAGCGAAATTTCGCATCAAACTTGGCGTTGGGTACACAACATACCTGCATACCCCATTCGCAGCGCTCAAATTGCTTTTGAATGCTTGGCATAGCGACTGAATCTACACTGCACATAATTTTTGGAAGTGAAACTGTCACTAAAACGCTCTGCAGTATTGATACGGTAATTAAATCTTGGCTTTTCAAAGCAGTTATAAGTCGCAAAAAGTCGTTAAAACGCGATTGATGATACTAGAACTAATTAAAAGTAGCTTGTGTGTTTTGACTGTTAAAATTGTATTGTTCTGCTAAGATCTCTCTCGTGCGGGTTCAATTGCCGCTTAGTACAAATATTTGTATGCATAAATACAAAAGTGTTTCTATGTAACATATGTGTGTATATACAAAAGACATGCATCTATGCAAATATGCTACTTAAACTGTGCTTATCTACTTTGGTTCTAGATAGCGTTCTGTATAAATCGTAGAGTATTTAAAAAAAAAATATTCTGACAAGAACACTCTCTGATCTGACATAATAAAATGTCAGTATTTATTTACTATAGACCTTTGATTTGTTTATATCGTTTGTATTGAAAGTCGATTTCCTCTTTACAGTAAGAGCATTAGTTACATATGAGTGAATACTGTTAGATTTTCCAATGTAATGTAATAACTTCCATCATAACAAACTACAGCCTACTAAGTCCCTATAATAAAGCTCATTGAATCTTGGGTACAAGCGGAATAAAAGGTTTTCATATAAAGCATTCATTTTTCTTAGTTGATGTCCCTTGTATAATAAAGGTTAATGGAAGGGCTTTGTGGGTCGTTGAATACTGACAACATCGGAAATGTAGTTTCGGGTCTGGTCGCACTGATGCGATCTATTTTACCGTGTTTGCGTTAGTTAAATTAAGGTGTTATTATATCAACTCCTCCGACTCACCTGTATATAACTCATAATGGACTCAGATCGAGAGAGTTGTCCCTAGGGGTGAGATGGATATGAATATCAACCTCACCTTCGGCAACCAAGTGCGGTGTGGGTCGTTTTAACGTACGCGTTTTAGTGGGTTCGAGTCTGACATAACCCGTGGCAATTTTTCGCACGTAAAAAAACTTCACAATGGTTAGTGTATTTACAGTCAATAGGATTTATTTTAATGCACAATGCGGAGGAATTCTCTCTCAAAACAATGGCAAAAAATATAACTATTTATACAAAATAGTTATCCGACAAAGAACTAAAGTTACCGACATAGGTCAAAGAATAAGCAAGCTGAAGCGGCGGTGGGCTGGCCTCGTTTGTCGAAGGACTGATGGCTGTTGGAGCAAACGAGTCCTAGAGTGGAGACCGCGAGAAGGTAAACGGAAGGCACGCCCCTTAGTCAGATGGACGGACGACCTAAAAAAGGTGGCTGGGACAAACTGGATGCGGAAGGCAGAGGCAGAGATAAAATGGCGCGCATTGAGAGAGACCTATATCCAGCAGTAGACTGCAGTGAGCTAATTGATTGATTGATTCATACAAAATAGTACATATTTGAGTAACAGTAACAAATTGTAATGAAATTTTGTCCATTTTTGGATATATCGCATTTATTTATAGATATCTTTTACTCCACCCACACATCATCAATATACGACTGTTTGATTGATCGGTAACCATACATCATCAAACAAATTTACGTTCGAACATTTTTTATTTATAGGCACACTAAGTTTAACTCCATGTATTTTGATTGTTTTCCGATCGAGCTTGTTAGGAGGATCATTTGCCGCACTATGCAGTGCTACTATAGTGGCATTGTGTGTTTATTCCGACCCTCAACAGTTAACGAGCTTGGAACACGGCAGACACACACCGAACTACTAATATTTGGTGTTTATTGGCACTGCTATCTTGTTTATATTCTCGTACTGCCTTTAACGATAACGAGTGCATGTTTAATAAATAATGTACAGTCAACAGCTTAAATTCATCGAGTTAAACATGTAAACTCTATTTAGTTAAACGTATTTTCACGAGTAAAATCCAGCGCAAGAGCTGTATATTCGACAGTAAACATAGTCATTCCATAGTGTAGTCCATGAGAAAGAGACCGGTTGATGGTATTTGGGTTGTTCCCAAATAACAAAGGACCGAAAACAAGTATGGCGAAACACTTTTTTTTTTTTTTTTTTTTTTTTACGTGCGCAAAATCCCCACGGATACCTCCCCACCGGAGCCGGTGAAGGAGGTTATGTCGGACTCGAACCGACCAAAACGCACGCCGTCTGTGGGTCGTTTCGGTTGCCGAAGGTGAGGTTGACAGGCATATCCCTCGCACCCCGGCCGACCCAGGGCCATCTCTCACGATCTGGCCCTCCTCTCGGGTGTGGGGACTACAGAGTCCCCAACTCGTCCCCGGAAACGGGGAGGCGCGCCACGCGCGTCACCGCCGCGGCCTGCTTCTGCCAGGGTGACAGGCGGCTTCACCTGTCACCCCCAGGCCGGCGCTCATGGGGGGCGGAGGTCGTTCATCGACCTCCGACGCCCGAGTTGCCTTCGTGCGCGGGCAGCTTGTCTTGCGATCCTTCGTCGCTCCCGCTGCCGCTCCCGCCCCGCCTCCTCCTTCACGAGCATTACTTGCTCGCAGAAGGAGGCGCCGGCCGCCCACGCATCCGCGCAGCGAACCATCGCCGCGAGCAAGGTGGAGAGCGTGAGAACCCTCACTCCCAGGGCCGCCACAAGCTCCCGCCTCGGCGTCTCCCACGCCGGACACTCGGTGAGCGTGTGCGGACCTGAGTCCTCGCTCGCGTCGCAGTGATGGCACTCGGACGTTGGCTCTTTCTGCATCCGACGCAGATACTTTCCGAAACATCCGTGCTCGGTGATCATCTGCGTCAGACGGTACGAGAGGCTGCCGTGTGGCCTCTCTAGCCACTCCCCCATGATGGGTCTTACCGCCGTTACTACGGCGTGCCCTGCGCTTGGTTGCCCAAGTCGTCTCTCCCATTCCGCCACCATTTCCCTGTGGAGCCGGGATCTCACGGCCCGAATTTCTTCGGGCTCGGGATCGTGACCCCGCTCCCGCGCCGCCCTTCGGAACCGGTATAGCGCCGAAAGGCATCTCGCTTCCAGGATCCATGGTGGGGATCCGGCGAGGAGACTCGCCGCGTTGAAGGATATCGTGCGGTACCCCCTTATGATGCGGCACGCCAACTTCCGCTGCGGACGCTGCAGCAGGAGCATGTGCCGATCACTCAGGGTGTCCGCCCACACGGGACACCCGTACAGGGCCATGGACCGCACGACACCCGCGTAGAGTCTCCTGCAGGAGTCATCCGGGCCCCTCAGGTTGGGCAGTAGCCGCGCCAGAGCGTTGGCTGTGCCCGCCAATTTGGGGCCCAGACTTCGGAAGTGCTTCCCGAAGTCCCACCGGCCGTCGAGCACGAGCCCCAGATATTTCATCTGGGGCTTGATGCCGATGAGAGTGCCTCCCACTGTGAGACTGGAACCTGGTGGTGGCGTGCGCCGAGGTCCATGAAAGAACATGGCCTCGGATTTATGCAAAGCCACCTCAAGGCCCAGCCGCCGGATCCGTTCCACGACTTGAGCAACCGCGGTCGTGGCCCTCAGGATCGCTTCGCGGTGTGTAGCCCCGCTCGCCGTCACTAGCGTGTCGTCCGCATAGCACGTGACGGCGGCGCCGTCCGCAAGCTCACCGCGAAGCACCCAGTCGTATCCAATGTTCCACAGTAGCGGCCCGAGAACCGATCCCTGTGGAACACCGCACGACATCTCACGCCGACCGACGCCGGTCGCACTTGGGTAGATGACGGCTCTCTCCGTCAGGTACGCCCCGACTATGCGGCGGAGGTAGAGAGGCACACCGTGGTACACGAGTGCCTCCCTGATGCAACTCCAGGGCAAAGTATGGCGAAACACTCTGCCTTCTGCTTTGAGTTGTCAATACTATACCTACATAGATACGTAACAATTGATCAATTAGCTTATTGCAATCCAATGTCAGACAAGGGCTCTCCCAATGTTCGGTAAGGTGGACATTGGGAGAGGCCTATGTGAGGCCTATGCGATGTGTAAGGGCAAGATCCTGCTTCAGTCTAACCCAGCTACCTATTCAGGTTTAATATATGGTAAATATACGAGTATATAACTGCCGTAAAGTGAATAAGTTCGTAACGAGTTCATGATATATTTCAGATTGCTACGTGGCTGTTAGAGCTCTGAATGCTTCATCCCAGTAAGCTTCATTTGATATTGATACAAGCATCTGCAAGAATACATAGCAGGTTTGTAAATGACACACCTGCCTCGGTGTCCTCCCTGAGGAAATTAACGTTTTGAATCACAATAAAAATTTATTCAGCGCATGACAAGGTTTTAAATATATATTAGCAACCATCATTTTTCTACATGGTCCCTTGTAGCATTGATGTTTTAGCTATTATTTTTGGTTTTTTTCATACGTGAGGATGAGCGATGTAATTGATTAAGGGGATAGAATGTTTATTGATCACATGGTCGTTAGTGTTTTTCAATAAATTGTGTAAAAATGGATATCTCATAAAATATTACACATAGCACACAAATATTTTATTCATAATTTCATCTGTATAAGTATACTCCAATACACTTATACAGATGAAATTATGAATAAAATATTTGAGTGCTTACCTATTTTTAACCGAGTTCTAGAAAGATGGAAGTTCGCACAAAAGTCTTACGCGCATTTTTATTTTTTGAGGTATATCTGCAAATATTTTAATTTTTCGGTGTAATTTTTTTCTAAATTTTTTTTTGTCGAAACCTAAACTTGTCACTAATAAGGCATAATTAATAACCTAGACCATTTCTTACGCGTCCTTTACACTTGTGGGTGTCGCCTAAGACGTTCTCTATCTGAAATAGGCCATAAACCATTCTGTATAAAGACCATGGAAAAGTGCCTGTTAGCCACATGGGATAGAAGGATACGGTTGTCGACGTGGATTGTTGTAATAAGTGTTGCATATGCTTCTGTTTTACACATATTGAAAAATCATTAGTACTTTTTCACAGTATTTAAAGAAATTGATATATTAATAATATGCTTTTTTTTAAAGATCTTGATAGGATCTAGCTATCGTCATTATATAGTGGTTTGATATGCAAATGAATTGTATTTCAACATGAGCCAAATGATATGGTTTGTTGAATCGCACGAGACATTTTCTTAGTAGCACCTATTGTAGGCACCCTCTAGAAAAGATAGCTTATTCGTTCTTTTTGCGGTCTGTGACAAAGAGCAGGAAAGTTCTTAAAGACGTATACAATAGTAAGGCCTTTGTCACTCCTTTGAGGAATAAAAATGTGTAGGTTGTTTACGGAAACTCATTTCTAAGTATAAGTAAAATGTATTCTTAAGGTGTCGTTCAGCAACCAGGGCGCTATTTTCTATTACGTACGGTTTTTTTTTAATTATTTATTAGTCACGAAGAATACTGTTATTATAGGTGTTATATCTACATGGTGGCCGTATGGTGACCCACTTGACTTCTTTCTGGAGAGGTGAAGTATAATTGACGTGTCCTATATAGACAATTATAGTATCAAATCTCCCCATACTGTCCCAACCAAAAAATACTGTCTAGATACACCTTAATAGTAAGCCTTGCTAAATATAAAATTTCATGTGATTATGGCATGCATCATCAAGCAAAATCTTTTTAAATTTTTTTTTATACCACTTAGGTGGCAGTCAAGCACACGGCCCACCTGATGGGAAGTGGTTACCGTGGCCTATGGACTTGTACAACAGCAGGGGCATCGCACTCGCGACCGCAGCAGGGAGTTCATTCCACAGCTTGTGTGTGTGTGGGATGAAGTTTCTTTGATGAAGTCTCAGGTTGCAATGTGTGGGGATCATTCCCTGCCTACGGCGAGCGGTGCGATTATAGAATGTAGCTACGGGCATCATGTCAAACAATTCATCTGAGCACAAACCGTTGTATAGGCGGTTGAACACACACGGCGAAGAAAAGTCCCTCCTAAAGCGGAGAGGAAATCTATTGAATTTACATACCAAGCACTTGTCATTAGACTCCATTCATGTGTGTTAAAGAAGCAGTTATACAAAAGTGAGTAGGCAGGTATATAATAGTCATAATAGGATTAATCCAAACGACCTATTTAGTGTTGTATAGGTTTTGATCTATAGCTAAATATAGACGCACGTATCTGAAAACTAAATGCTTAGTTGTAATAAGTACGTTTGTAATGAACGACGAAGCCGCACTAACGATCTTCTAAGGTGGCAAGGACTCCATTACCGAGAGATTATTTACTTTGTTGAATCACAGCAGTGTTTATATCCTCTTTATTTCACAAGTACTTCGCCAATCCGCTAAACTGTTTAATGGATTAACGGCAATTCGCGTTTAAAGTTTTCTTAAATTGAAGTTTTCTTCATTGACTCGTTTAAAGACTACTATCGACTTGATATTGTTTAGTACTAGGTATCACTCGTTACACATTGCTCCATCCTTGTAAAATACATTTCCTATACCTGGTCGATATTTATTATGTTATGTTATTATAATATGGTATAAGGTGTAACAAAATTAACTCTCGGCATGTTGGGAGGTTGATCAGTATCGGTAATTATATCGGATAAGAATAAAAATATGATTATTTATTTTATTTCTTCACTTATTATTTAATATACACCCACCGGTCATTGACTTCCGAAAGTCAGCTAATTACTGGAACCCGTGCGCTAGACATATCGACGTGATATGGTTAGCATAGGCATTGATGTCAAGTTCTGAAATCTTTGCCACTAAATGATAGAGAATTGGCTCACCGAATATTTTTGAATTTTTCTGATACCATGTAATTGATTATTGATTATAATATAATAAATTTAAAAAAAATAAAAGACATGACTGCTATCTGAAAGATCGTAACCATTTAACAATCATAAACCGAAAGAAAATTTATGGGTACGACTGCTATCAAATTTGTTTCGATCTTTTAGAAAGCGGTCGGGTTTCTACCCGACTGCGCTGGTGAGGGTAATATGTTGTTATGTGCGCGTATGTTTGTAGTACGTGTAGTAGGACACGTCAATTAGACTTTGTCTCACCCGATGGTAAGCTGAAGGACAAGTCTCAGAAAAGAGTCACCGAACCGCTTGGTTTTTGGTAAGATATTCTGCACCGTATGCGGGTGACATCTAAGCTCTGCACGTGTTGTCCTGTGTAGTGTAGGGTGAGACTAATTGGAAGAGCTCATCTGAACATTAACTATGGTACAGACGTAAAATACTACCAAAGACGCAACATCTCTGCGCATCTGTATGAACACGTGACCTTAAGATTCTCAATAATGCAGACCGCATTCAATGATTAGAATCTCCCGAGTACCATAGGGTAAAATGTTAACAAAAACCATGCGATGGATTTTTGAAGCTAAAATTTATCGAGTAGGGTATCAAAATGAAAGGATTTAAAAAAAAAGAACTGGACATGAACCTGCAACCATACCCTTTCTAGTAAGAATACTTTGATCCACTGTACTTCTTTTTTTTTTTTTTACGTGCGCAAAATCCCCACGGATACCTCCCCACCGGAGCCGGTGGAGGAGGTTATGTCGGACTCGAACCGACTAAAACGCACGCCGCCTGTGGGTCGTTTTGGTTGCCGAAGGTAAGGTTGACAGGCATATCCCTCGCACCCCGGCCGACCCAGGGCCATCTCTCACGATCTGGCCCTCTTCTCGGGTGTGGGGACTACAGAGTCCCCAACTCGTCCCCGGAAACGGGGAGGCGCGCCACGCGCGCCACCACCGCGGCCTGCTTCTGCCAGGGTGACAGGCGGCTCCACCTGTCACCCCCAGGCCGGCGCTCATGGGGGGCGGAGGTCGTTCATCGACCTCCGACGCCCGAGTGGCCTTCGTACGCGGGCAGCTTGTCTTGCGATCCTAATCCACTGTACTACTTGCACACATCATGGATATAATAAGGTAATCTCCTATACATAAATCTTAAACAATGACATTACAATTACTTTAATTACTTGAAATAATACAATATGATAAATATACCGACGGCTCTAATATAAATAAATAATAAAAAAACATTTCATTAAAGAACACATAACAGAAAGCAATCAAGCTTTGCATATATTTCTGTGTCTTATCTATGCAACATCTCTCAATATGGCGGTGCGGTGACAGGTCAATCACTTTAGGTCGAGAGCCCAGCTGCACAGATTTACATATGCAATTAGATAACATTTTGATTTCAATAGTTTAGGGGTTATTGCACTAGGTTGAGGGTTGACTGGTATAAGTTAATTTATACTAAGTATATGAATTGAAATTTTGCGAGTCTCGGGCTGTCGGGTTGGGGGTCAGAAGACAATCACTCTCGTGAAAGCCGAAACAAATTACGGAAAGGAAAATAAAAGACCGCGACCCGGGCTGCAAAGTACAAGCTTTATATGCAACTAGGATTAGTACTCGTTTAAACAAGAAACAGTTTTGTAATCCAGAAATAGATTTCTGTGTCTATCAAAACTGCAAAAATATGTCACAACATATTTATTATAGCCTCTAGGTTTATAACTGTCGGCACACGTAAAAATATTATCGTTATGCAAATCGACAGCAGCAAAATTTGTACATTTAGTGCATATATAAATTCGAATCGATTTAGATAGAAAAGCTGAAACGGTTCAGGTGGGATTCGAACCCGCGATCTTTCCCTTACAGGGGGAATGCTCTGGCCACTGAGACACCGAAAGTCGCTTGAACCCTGGGTGAGATCCATCTACCGAAACTCTTACGAACTATTGGCACCAATAAATGATGTTACAATCATTTTTAAACATAGATTTTTCATGACTTCATCCAAACTAGCTTTTAATCTTAATTGATTTGAATAGTTAGCATACTAAATACTTTAAAATTTCATTCAATTCATATAAATTGTGGTATGGGTAATGGACTGTTGAGACGAGGTCTCGGGTTCGATCCCAGGTTTTACCATGGCACACACCAATGACTTTTCGATGCTTTTCGAAGTTATGTGTGTATTTATCGCAGGTTTATAAGTGCCCGGTTAATGGCAATAGACTCGCCACCTATTACATTGGGTCCTAAACATAAACTGGCGAAATGTGGGTGCTAGCACCTCTGCCTACCCCTTCTGGGATATAGGCGTGAGTTTATGTTATGTTATGTTATTTAGACAGTAGAGTACCAGAACGAGATCTTATCTAATTGGTAATTGTGAAAAATCAATTATGTAGATAACCTTACTATGTAAAAGGAGATGTTTTAAAACTGTAAGAGGCATGGGTATAGCAATGAAGGTATTTTACTCTCACTATTATACTGGGTAATGTCAGTTTATCAGTGGATATGTATGTCTGGAAGTGTGTATGTGTATTTATGTAATGTATTATTTCCGTTCAGTCAGCCTATTCAACAGTCGAAAGATTGAACAGTTGAATGTACGAAAACGTTCATAATTTCTTTCTTCACATTCTTACATCTTCCGTTCACTGACATTTAAACTCGTCACTCATCTTCACACGATTTTCATCATTTCTCACAACACAGTAATATACATTTATATCTGTCACCTTAAATCCTCCTGCAACTACATTCATTATATCGTGCCCATTCTAGTAACTTCACACATCCACATTAACATCCTCATCTGCCCTACGAGATGTTCATCTGTCTTCTTAACAACCCAGCATTCCGATTCATAAATTAAGGCAAGACTTTAGCGACTTTGTAAATTTATTCCTTCAATCTTAAAAGGGCATGACATGACGTGACTACTCTGACGTGACTACTCTGTAACTTTTCACAGTGACTATTCGACATTCACTTAAGAACCTCGGGAAAAGCATAAAGTATTGACGAAATTTTGACTTCGCGGTGTTCGGTGTGTGTATCGGGTTCGATTCCCGCTTTGTGCAAACGTATGAAAATGTATAATATTTGCATTGCTCTGAGTGTTTCATATTTACAAAATAGTATCTCAGTATATTTATCCGCATACTACACTACGCATACTACATTCCATATCAGAAATATACCATTTATACCATGAGTGTAGATAGCGTTATGTAAAATGTTGTAGAATATTTATTTATTCATTTCGTGACCACACACACACACACAACCTTAATTTAGTTTGTATTTTTTTAATATTAATTATTTGTATATTTTTAATTATTTAATATTTTTATATTATTTCTTGACATACATATTTGTAAAATTTTGACGTTCATAATTATGTGCTCTTTATGTGCCTAAACTGAATAAATGAAATTGATTCTTTGATTCTTTGATTGTCTTTATTCCGTTTATTGCCTGTTTCTCTGTTGAATTGTTTAATTTATTGTAATTATGGAGAAGCGAGGTCTCCTGGCACAAGTATCCTTTGCTACTTAAAAGGAGACCTCAGAAATTGTATTAATTTGTAAATTTATGAAGAATAAAGTTTTTTTTTTTTTTTTTTTCCTTCTTCTTTTCCTCTCTATACTGATACTGTAACTTTTCATAAGCGTCGGTTTTACCATAAGGCAGGCTATATGTTCCTAATTATCTAAATAACATATCTCTACTGTGGTGTATCTCCTAACGAGGCAAGAGGATAATTACGCGTAGGTTGATATTAAAGTACCCTCGCGGTCGGAACAATTACATTTCTCTATCGCTTTTAATTAAAACTTAATAATGTAGTAAGATATAAACGAAATTATAAAACTAATAACATTAGGCACCGTATTATGAAATAATTCCTCATTAATATCCTGATATCACCGCTTAGCATGCAATGTTTTAATTACGTTGGCAGAACTGCTCGTGTGGACTCACCGTAATAAAACAAATGAAAGTTACGACCCGCGAGTGAGAGCATTTAATTTTTAACGGTATGATAATACAGTATATACATCACTTTATAAAAAATACATGTTAAATTTTAAACCATCGCGATAATATTATCTATGTAACATGGTGAGTTTGTGGAACACCTCTATTTCGTTGAGAGTGTTACAATTTGTGGAAGAATTCATTTGTATGTATACTCATTGTTTTTTTTATTTTTCAGAGTTTATTAAATGAGCTATATTATTCATATCTATACCTACTACTCCGTTGTATAATCACAAGTATAATTGTACTTCAATTTTAAAGTACTATCTATGGTTTTTGAAAGCACACACAGCCGCTTTTTTTCATACAGTCTATGTTATTATTTTTATCTGTATTAATTTTAGGTTTCTATTATGACATTAATTTTATTAAAAATTAACCATATAGGATCATTACAGATAAAAGCAATAATGACAATTTCGTTGTTATTTATTACGCTACGTAGTTTCCGGTCAAGTAAAATATGAGGGCCACCCTATCTCCTCCCGTGGGTGTCGTACAAGGTGAGGGATTCGATAAATTACTCTTGCAATAATATCATTCCAATAATTGTCGAGTCATTGTTTGTACTTATTATTATTATTATTATGGCTTGAGTCAACAATAGTGCCTGGAAGACTGCAATTTTTCCCCATTACGTGGGACCGAATTCAATGATTGGTGAAATGTGGGTGTTAGTTCGCCTCTGTCTAATCCTCCGGGGATAAATGGGTGATTATATGTATGTATGTATGATAATGCCTGTATCCAGCTTCCAATTTCTTTCTTTCTATTTCTCATATTTGAGGTAAAATGTATCAAGTCTGTTTTTGAACTGGTTGATACTGTCAGCTCCTCATACTCTGGGACCTTGTTCCATGGTCTGACCACTCTGTTACTGGTAAAATGTCTGTAAGGATTGTTGTTAGAGACTACTTCAGATGTTGTCCTCTTAGATGTGCATTCTCCTTACGAATAAATTGAAGGTTATGAGTTTACAATCTGGTACCTAGACACGACAGGTGACGCTGCAATGTGGTTATAGCATTTTTGCAAAATTTTCTCTATATTTAGTTATGTTTTCTCTAGTAAGGCGAGGCTCAAGAGTAGGAATTTCTCTCGGGTATTGTACTGAAGTCAGTTGCTTTCATGAAAGCTACATAAGTACCTAAGTGGATTAAACGCTCGGACACAGAACAAATGATAGTACTAGGCTCGGGCTACAAGGTAAATGCCTCGAATACTTACAACCGACAAGAACGTTAAAATAATGATGATGATGATTAATGGTAAGAAATTTTACTTTATTTGTACTTCTCTACGTATCTTTCTTTCTTCTTGTTTTTAACCTTCGACGCAAAAACGACGGGGTGTTATAAGTTTGACGTGTTTGTGTGTGTGTGTGTGTGTGTGTCTGTCAGGAGCGTTGTCATTGTCGGGGGATCTTGGATCGTTCCGATAATATGACGTACTGCTCTACCAGTTAGGGTCCCCCGACATAACAAGGCTTTAATCAAAATATGTATTACTAGGTATATCAAAGTTGGGGTTTATCAAGGGGTTTTTGTGTGGGGGTTGTTTTTTAAATTATTAATTTTTAATAGACCTTATTTCTAGTTTAAATGCCAACTGCACCAAATCTTTTGTTTTTATCACATTACTGTCCATCCCAAAGTTGCCTAGAAGAAGCCCGCTCATTGTACATTAAACTGCATACATGTAACCTACTAGTTCTACTCTAAATCTAATGGTGTACAATAAAGAATTATCTATCTATCTATCTATCTATCTATCTATCTATGTAACATAGCTCAGTTCTTTTTTATTTGTAAATGAGAAATATATATTTGTGTTATAATATTTGATCTCAGTGTGTTTCGAATCTAATGTTTTTCGTTTCATTTTTCGAATCTAATAGTGGTGAAAAGATTAAAAAGATCGCAGTAAAGCAAATTTGTTTAACTGGCGTACTTTTAAATCCCTCGCTACACTCAGTAGTCTGTACTAAAAACACTACCTACGCTTGGGATTCAATTTTGTATTGCTTTGCTAGCTCGGGATTTGCTGTTGGCACTCACAGCGGAAAGCAGCTTTGCTCACATTGTTAAACAAATAACTATTAAAACAAAAATACTGTAAGAAAAGAGTAGTTTCGATATGAAAAATTGATGCCGGTCTTTGGAGATTTATCTAAAAGTAATGCAGGAAGAACTCAGCTAGTCAAAGCCATTGTTTGTGCTTATGTACCTTAAAATCTGTCTTCATTTTGTCTTTTTATATTACTTAAGTGACTTAAGTAGCCAGGGCGCATAAGGGAAATCACACATTATACGCTCCCATCCCCTGACAACTTATTTTATGGTTTTCTTAAAGAACTCCCTACTATAGTCACTTGGGTAAGCTATGGCACGGCAAAATTGACAAATTATGCCGTATCTTTTTATTCTATATAATTTCACATACTTTTATTTCATATTTTCCTCATAACCCTAATTCTGGAATATAATCTTTATGTCTATACTAATAATATAAAGAGGAAAGATCTGTACTTTTTTTATATATTTTAGAGGAGGTAGAACACGGCGGTATTTCCGTCCAATTGAGCAGTCCGACTGAGGAAGTACCTCCATCCTACAGAATACCACGGCCATAATAACCTCGTGTTGTGTTTCCGGTGGTAAGTAGGGTAGCCAGATCTCACTGGAGAATCAAAGAAACAAAGAATCTGCCTAGGCTGTGATATGAAAATCCCATTGCAGTTTACTATCTAGAATTATTCCAAGAAAAACTGTGGTATTGACTATTTGGACAGATTCATTATTCATTTTAATATTAAGAGAGATTTTGTACTGTCAGTGGGTGGACCAAAAGTTTGTCCTGTTTTATCTTTTACACTGACAGCACAGAAACTCTTATGTTTACTGGGTTGGCAGCGCGAGTGTGACTCCCTTTACGTTGCACACGTTCATAGGCCACGGTAACCACTTTCCATCAGGTGGGCCGTGTGCTCGTCTGCCAACCAAGTGGTATAAAAATTTTTTTATTGAATGTACTCAAAAATACTGGACCCATTTCAAAAATTCTTTTGTTATTAGAAAGCTACATTTTCACTGACTGACATAACTGACATAGGGTATATTATATTTTCTAAAAAAATACGGATCCCATCTAAAACTCCAATAACCCAAGGTGTAAAAAATATCTTAAAAAAGCCTTATATTGAAAACTATTTAGAAATTTGTGGCTTATAAAGGTCTACAATAAAATTTGCAACAGCATATTTCTATATCTTACATACAACCCACAGTAACCGTTTTTATCTTTTACAAATTACTAAAAAATAACGAGTCGCGGGCAACAGCTAGTTAAGTAATGTAAGTATAGAAAATCTCTTTTGAATTACGGAACCCCAAAATTATAATAAGCACCTATGAGATGTTCTCAGAGGTAATGACAGAATGGAGGTCTGATAGTCTATTTAGACAGTCCAAATATCAGATTACTACATTTCACAACGGAGTTTGAATTCAATGTAAGTCATGTGACCAGACGGTGCCGTGTAGAACTGATCGCTCTATATTATATAGCTACTATTGTTCAATTTAGCTGTAAGCTACCCAAGTACTCAAAGCTATACTAATTTTATCATAGTACTATATTACTAAATTAACTATTGCTGTGTTGGTTCTCTGTGAAATAGAAGAGCCAGGAATATAATTCTCTTGGGTGTCATAGAAGGAGACTGAGAGAATGAGATTTATACTAAAGCTCTATGGCTGTAATCCACCTGGCTCTACCCGACAGTAAGTATACAGCTCATGACAAAGTGGCCGCTTGTCGATAATAGGCTTACAACATATTGCGGGGTGTAGTATGCAGGCAGGAGCATGAATCAGTAAAATTAGTTTTTTTTATAAAGAGTGATTACGAAACTCACGAAAACTTATAAAATCAATATCTCAAAATGGAAAATAATCAAAGTTTGAACGACTCTGAAGGTTTAAATAACCTCATGAAAAAGTAGGTAAGTTTTGTTTTCAGATACTGAATAGCGAAAGGTGTTTTACATTTTTCGTCTTAACCTAATTGAAATCATGCGTTTTGAAAATAAGGCATTAATGAATTGGGCATTACTGAATTGAAAGAAAGAAAGAAACAACCATTTATTATATACACACACTTACACTACACATAAAAACTAATCCATTATATTTACCTGGTCCATTTTCAATATTCTAATTTTACTGGAAATAATTTACTTCTACTTTATTCTAATATACTGAAAATAATATTCAACAGTCAAACACAAATATAGCTTCATTGTAGTACGTATTGTATAGGTTTGACGACAGACGATGCAATATCTACGACGAGCACCTGCTCTGAAAGCGCTTTCACCCAGGTTTACGTAGGAAATTAACATCTTCATCTATTTCAATTGTCCAACTTTATACAGCTAAAGTCGGTAGCCCACTCTGTGCTACATATAGTGTAGCTTAAGATAAGATAATCTTTATATAGATTAGTTAGTATTTATATAGAATTATAACTTCAAATATATTATTTTATATAGTTTAATAACTTTATTAAGAACTAGCTGTTGCCCGCGGCTCCGCCCGCGTAGATGTCGGTCATCGCTTAGTGTTGAGTCAACACTATTGAGCATAAAAAAAATCTAAAATAAAAGTATCCTACCTTACTCTTTATTACATCAGCTACCTGCCAATAAAGACTGTCTGTCTGTCTGTTTGCTCCGGCTAATCTCTGAAATGGCGGGACCAATTTTGACGGGACTTTTATTGGCAGGTAGCTGATGTAATAAAGAGTAAGGTAGGATACTTTTATTTTAGAAAAAAATTATAACCAACGATAACCAACATCCACGCGGGCCGAGTCGCGGGCAACAGCTAGTCTTATATAACTTGCATCTCAAAATCCTTTCTTAGGGATGCCTACGTCATAGTAGCTTTATGTGTGCAAGGTCTCAGCCCGATCGGTTTAAAATTGACTAAGTTTCACACAAACTTTCATCACCTATTTTATCCCCTTGGGGGTAGAATTAATCAAAATCCTTTCTTAGCGGATTCCTACGTCATAACATCTACCTGCATGCCAAATTTCAGTCCGATCCGTCCAGTGGTTTGGGCTGTGCGTTGATAGATCACTATGTCAGTCAGTCAGTCCAACCTTTGAGTTATATTTAGTTATATTTAGATGTAACCAAGTCCATAGGCCTCTGTCACAATTTCCCATCAGACGGGCCACGTGTTTGTCTGCTACTTAAGTGGTATAAAAAGCTCTTATTTCGCAGTTCTACTGAAAGAGATTTCTTAAAGAAATAATGAGAGATTTAGACTACAGGAATAATTAATAAAATAAATTGAAAAAAATACTAAGTTATTACTTTCTCACTTCCAAATCCTAGTTAAGTATCTACTGTAAAATAAATGTTACACGCCTGTATTACTTGTGAATTGCGAAATGTAGTTGTTTAATATTTAGGTATTCTTGACAAATCTAGCCTGGCTGAAGCGACCCCTTTATGAAGTAATAAGTCTTCACGATTCGCCCGAAATTGAAAAGTTAAGCACGCAACCCAACTTGAGCTGTTGGATCCAAAACTAATCTAACTGCCAAAAAAGCATTGTGATAGATATTATTGCATAGTCATATTCGTTGGTTGACTCATAATTTATATGAGTACATTCTGAAGAGCTCCCAAACACGCTCCTCACTATGTTTTGTAACTGAATGCCTAAGCATTGGTATTGGGTTAATAATTAATTGTATCAAAGTTTGGTTATTCCCACGGGTAAGCTGTCAGATAGGTTAATTAAATTCTATATTGAGGCAAATACAGTTGTATTAACCCGAATGTCTCATAATATTTAGGTTTACATAAGTAAATAATTTAGGGACATGGAGGTTCCTCGGGGCTCTACAGAGACTTCATTAGTACCAATCAAAGGAAGATAACGCAAGTATTAAGTGACTTATCATATATCTGTCCAACTAATAATGAAACTGAAGGGCTTGTTTTAACTCGCTAATCTCTGTAACTCTGTAACTACAAGTGGGATTTGTAAAATTTGCGCAGTTCCTAGTACCCAGACCGTTATAAGCCGTCTAATACCTTATGTGTACGTTATATGTGTTACCGACGACCTCCGCGGCGTAGCGGTAGAGCATTCGACTGCTATGCAGGGGGTGCGGGTTAGATTATCGCTCAGTGTAAATATTTGTACGCATGAATATGTATGTATATTTGCATTTTTCTGGGTGTTTCTATGTATTATATGTGTGTACAAAAAAAAGTATCTAAGTATGTTTATCCGCATTCTAGATCCCATAACACAAGCTAGTTAAGCTATGCTTACCATGGGTCTAGATAACGTTGTGTAGAATGTCGTGGAATATTTATTAATAATCATTACTTATATACCTATGCAGATTGTTTCGAGCAAAAAATAAATACGTCTTGTACGATACATGACACATTAGATATACCAATTTTGCTAGGTAGTATTAAAACAATAAAATTGAATAATAAGCGGTCAGAGAATGGCTGGAGTATATTCACAATGCATATTCATATTGTACGGTTTGTCTTTTTTCTCGCTACGACGTCACTCCGCTATAATTATTCACATCGACCAGTCAAGTATGTCTGGTAAAATACTGTATGGACTGGTCGGGTGCTTTCACGTCTACCAACTCAACTGATTATTATGAAATTTCCTATACACATAATAAATGGTACCTACAGGAAAGGACATAGAGTGTATTTTATCCAGTAAAAGTATAATTTTTGAAAGAAATCATGGCAAGTTATTAGGTAATAATGATCTTGGGTCTAATGAAAAAATGGTACATGTTGTGACTGTACAAAATGAGTGCATGAGTGCAACTGTACAGGACATGCACTACTTAATCAGTGAGTGCATTTGCTCTTCAAATACTACCGTAATACTAATTCTACCGTACAACGCGGGCCTTTGACATCGCGTAGATACTATAATTACTAATAATATGAGGTAAATCTTTTAACTCTACTAATAGCAATTAAATATCTACCTCACTTTTATAATAACTTAGTATAAGTAAGTAAGTACTTAAGTAAAGATAAGCAAAAAAAAGGCACTCTGAATATTTTTATTAACTGGCTAAATTAAATTGGGCAGTATATTTTTACCGTCAAATTTACTAATAAAAATTAGGGAAAAAGGTATGGCTGTGTGTTTGAACGTTAATTAATAGCTGTGTCACTAGATGGCGCTCATCTTATTTGTTGTGAATCGCGCTAACAAGATCCGCCGCAAAGAATATAAAATGTCTTAGTTTTAGTTCACGTATGTGCCACTAGATGGCGCTTAGTGCATATTGACATTATTGTGAATGGCGGTGTTAAGATCGGCAGCAAGCTATTTATAATGTAACCTTAGAAAATAAATTTTGAACTCGCTTGTAATGGTTGTTTCACTTCAACAATTCATTATAAAGGTGATTTTGGAGGATACGTCCTTACATAATTTTGGTCCTTCGAGCCGGATGAGTTGAGTTGATTGGCAACTTGCTCATTTGGAATAGCCATATATTGTTATTGGTTAAAGTACCCATGTGTGGTCAAGATACCTGGTTAATGAAATTGTTTGAAGACTAGTGGTATGGTGATCAATTCCGACGGCAGAGGGCACCACCAGTAACTTGCAATTGGACGGTGTTGCCAGAGTCATTTCGAGGATACATTGAAACCTGGACCTGCATATTTTGGATTTGCATAACGAACAACGGAGAAGTGATATCGATGACAGTGACAAGTGACAAAAGGGTTTGACAGATGCAAAACTGTGAGTAAAGTGAACTTTAATTAATAAACAGTAGTGACATTTGGACTTAGAAAAATTTATCGTAGCGAAGTAGAAATATTTGAGACTTGTAGTAAATTTGCTTTAATCTTGAACTTAGAATATTTAACGTAGTGCAGTAGAAATATTTAGATACTTGTAAAAATTTAGTTCTAGTTTTAGACTTAGAATAGTTAAGCTAATTTTGTTCATACGGGGAACCTATGCCGGATTTTGGTCCGATGTGTATTGATTCCTAAACACTTGTAAAAATTTTCGGTTTAGTGTTTCAACTTGTATTATTTTTGTGATCTAACTTCTGTTTTCAGTGCTTGCTTTTGTAGTATAGTGATAGCTTACGTAATTGCTTTGAACTGTGATTTATTTACAATGGAAAAATTAGTTAAAATACAAGTAAATTGTAAAAGAAACATTGAAAAAGCAAGAAGTAATTTTAAAAAGTCACCAAAGGATCGCTTAACTCAAACATACATAACAACTAGACTTGAAGCTTTAGATAAACAATGGAATGAATTTACTGATACGCATAGAAGTATAATTGCGGAGGCTTCTGATTCTGACTTGGAGAAAAGTGTTTATTTTTCAACCGACGTATACAGTGAAACAGAGGATATATACATAACATATAAGTCAGAGTTAAAAGCACTTCTTGCACCGACTGTGCCTACCAGTAGTGTTCAAGAGTCGGCAGGGTCTACTAATGTATATTTACCAAAGATAAGTATTCCGAAATTCTCAGGATTGTACACTGAATGGATTTCGTTTAGGGATTTATTTTTGTCACTCATTCATAATAACAAACAGTTAGATGATGTCCAGAGACTTCATTACTTGAAGAGTCATTTGTCGGGTGAGGCGGAACTATTGTTGCGAAGCACTCCAGTAGCCGCTAGCAATTACTTAAAGTGTTGGTCGATATTAACCAAAAGGTACAGTAACAAACAATTTTTGTCACAAAGCATAATAAAACGATTTTCAAAGCAACCAGTCATTACAAAGGAATCATCAGTTGCCATCAAAAACCTTTTGGATACTACGACCGAATGCTTGCATGGTCTGGAGGCCATAGGTATTGACATAAGTACTTGGGACTCGATTGTCATATATTATGTGAGTGAAAAATTAGATACCGAATCCCGTAAATTATGGGAAGCAAAGATTAGCACAAATGACAAATTAGCTGCGTGGTTTGAACTTCAGGAGTTTTTAGAATCAAGATTTCGATCCCTGGAATTTTTGGACCCTGCCGTTTATACCCAATCTACTACTAATAATCGCAAACCAAATGTAAAATCCTTTCACGTCGCTTCTCAAACTTGTGTGTTATGTTCGGGAGATCACAAGTTAGGTAATTGCAAACAGTTTGAACAACAAGATTGCGACACTCGTCGCGAGTTTGCTCGAGCCAGTAAGTTATGTTACAATTGTCTAGGTAAGAACCATGCCGTATTTACATGCCGTTTGAACACGAAATGTAAACATTGTAAAAAGAGGCACCATACACTACTTCATCCCAAAACAACCAATACTGCTGCTGAAGCATCTGATAGTTCAGCAGGTAGGAACGTGGTGGCCGTTGCGACAGCCGCTTCTTCCCAAACAAGCAAAAGTTCCAATTCTGTTTGTTGTTTCGCAGATGTTAACAATCAAGGTTTGTTAGCGACTGCCTTGGTCAATGTCAATTCGAGCACTGGTACTGCAATGGTTTTAAGAGCCTTAATGGATCAGGGTTCTCAGGTCTCCTTTATTACGGAGTCCACAGTACAGTTGCTCGGATTGAAGAAAACACCTGCTCACACTGACATATTTAGACTGGGCGATGATGAAGGTGGTTCGATGCCATCCAGGTGGACAGTGAAGTTTGATTTACGTTCACGCTTAGATCCTAGTTTTATTTTGTCAGTTGATGCTTATGTTTTGAACAGGCTCACATCCCGACTTCCTGAGAGGAAGATTGTTCAGGTACTGCCATCACTCTCTTCATTAGAACTAGCTGACCCCACTTTCGATACTCCTGGTAAAATCGATTTATTGTTGGGCACACGAGTAGTCAGTGAAGTTTTATTAGAAGGTTTGGTCAAGGATTCTCCTGGAACACCAATAGCTCAAAAAACGAAACTTGGATGGATTTTATCCGGTGAGATTCGTACTCCGTTGAACTTAAGGCCAGTGTGCTATAACGCAATCGAGTGCGCTGATAGTAACGGACTCTTGAAAAGATTTTGGGAGCTTGAGGCGGAACCTGCATCTAATGAAGTCATTTTCACTAAAGAAGAGCAGGAATGTGAGGATTACTACTCCAAAACGACCAAGAGAGATGCAGAAGGACGATATGTAGTCAAGTTACCTTTCAAAACAAAACGGCAGAGTCGTGTTTATGGTAACTCTGAGTTAATGGCTCGAAAACGGTTTCATCTGCTGGAAAGGAGACTTGCATCTAATCCTGAACTAAAACTGCAATATAGCGCAGTAATTGGGGAGTATGTCAAAATGGGACATGCGGAAGTGGTTCCTCAAGCATGTCTACGGAACAATGCATTTTATTTACCGCATCACGCTGTATTACGTGATGACAAGTGTACTACTAAGGTTAGGGTGGTTTTTGACGCTTCCTGTTCGGGATACAATGGAGTGTCATTGAATAATGATTTATTAGTAGGCCCAACTTTACAACCTGATTTGCGTCATACCATTATGAGATGGCGATGCCATCCCATAGCTTTAGTAGCAGACATCGTTAAGATGTATCGTCAAATCAAGGTGGCTGAAGAAGACGTTGATTATCAACGTATTTTGTGGCGTGACGATTCAAGTGCTGAACTGCAGCATCTGAGATTGTTACGTGTAACTTTTGGTGTATCTTCAGCTCCTTATTTGGCTATTCGATCCTTACAACAGCTTGCTCGCGATGAAGGAAAAGATTACCCTTTCGTTGCAGATCGTATCTTCAGCGATTTTTATGTAGACGATTTTCTATCCGGTTGCGAAACAGTGGCTGAAGGTGAACTGATTTATTACCAGATGAACGAGTTACTCGGGCGCGGTGGTTTTCAATTACAGAAATGGTCAAGCAATAATGATGAGTTGTTAATTAGGATGCAAAAGGGAAAAGAAATGACAAATGAAGGTATAGAGTTTAAGGTAGACAAAGTTATGAAAATTTTGGGCCTAACTTGGGATAGAAATACGGACGAATTCTGCTATACTGTTAACCTTCCGCCGTTGCAAACTCCAGTGACTAAGCGAAAGGTTATATCTGACATCGCCCGTCTGTTCGATCCTCTTGGCTGGTTAGCTCCAGTGGTAATAACGGCCAAGGTGTTTGTACAACGCTTGTGGCTTTCGGGAATCGAATGGGACGATGAGCTTCCTGATCCTCTGTTGAAGGACTGGTTGGAATACAGAAGTAACCTTCATATTCTGTCAAATTTCCGTCTACCGAGATGGATACACACTAGTCGGTGCGAGGTGCACCTTGAATTACAAGGTTTTTGTGACGCCTCTAACACTGCTTATGCAGCCGTGGTATATACTCGGTCCATAGATTCCAACGACCATGTACATGTCAGTCTAGTGGCATCCAAGACCAAGGTGGCTCCCGTCAAACAGGTTACCATACCTCGTTTGGAATTATGTGGAGCGGTGTTGCTTTCAAAACTTCTGCGTGAAGTTTCTGCGACCTTGGGAATTTCAAAAGAAAATATTCATGCCTGGACAGACTCGTCAGTGGTGCTCGCTTGGTTGAGCAGCCACCCCAGCCGTTGGAAGACATTTGTTGGGAATCGAGTTTCTGAAATTCTCACCGTGACAGATCGAGATCAATGGTCTCATGTTAGATCTAGGGATAATCCCGCTGATTGCGCATCGCGAGGGGTAAAGCCTAGTGAGTGTGTTGAACACGACTTGTGGAAGCAAGGACCTAGTTTAGTTTAGACCTATGTAAGGACGTATCCTCCAAAATCACCTTTATAATGAATTGTTGAAGTGAAACAACCATTACAAGCGAGTTCAAAATTTATTTTCTAAGGTTACATTATAAATAGCTTGCTGCCGATCTTAACACCGCCATTCACAATAATGTCAATATGCACTAAGCGCCATCTAGTGGCACATACGTGAACTAAAACTAAGACATTTTATATTCTTTGCGGCGGATCTTGTTAGCGCGATTCACAACAAATAAGATGAGCGCCATCTAGTGACACAGCTATTAATTAACGTTCAAACATATAATATATGATCACGAGCGACTTTATTGGATTACGTGGAGTTCCACCTGACATTTCAATTATACGCACACCGCCACTGGAATTTATAGGAACGATTATATTCCATAAGTACTCGGTCGTTTTATGATATTCTCTAAAATAACAGCGGTGCGTAGCGGTGAGTAGGGTGGCCAGAGCTCACTGAAGAGATTTTGTGCTGTCATTGGGAAGACTAAAGGCTTGTCTTGATTGTGTTTCAGGAACAACCTCTGTGATCTAGTGTTAAGACCGCCTGTCCCAAAACCAGAGTTCCTAAATTGATTCCTAATGAGAGTATAATTTTATGTTCAACTAAGCACTAATAATATTATGACAAATACAAGCTCTATCTGTCTTATTCTCTTCAACCAAAATATCAGGGGTCAGGAACGATCAACAACAAATCGATAAATATAATCTGGCTAGCTAACTAGAAGTAGACATGGACGTAGACTTATGAAAAATAAGTCGATGACTCCTATGAGTAATGGACTTAACCTTCCAACCTTACCATACGAGTCGGAATGTGTGGAGTTTAGTGTTAAATAAATAAAAAATACGTTTTATCCGTTAATTATGTCCCTACAAATTATACAAAAGCCCAAATAATAATTATGCCTACTTATTAAAGTAGAGTCGACGTCTATTTTGTATATTATATTGTTTTTTAGTTTCTGTACTTGTTGTGTAGAATATAAATACTTTTGTTTCTTTCTTTTTATTTCTAAAGTTCTATGTCAAAATATTACTATGCTTTTTAAAAGTTATGTCAAACTCGTTTAGCAGCACATTTAGAACATAAAAACATAATAATGGAAACACCACCGGTGTTGCAAGAGTTTATAAGGATCGGTTAATCCAACAAACGGTATGTTTTGTTTCTCCCTTAAAACCAACAAAAATAGTAAACATGGTTTTTTTTTTACGTGCGCAAAATCCCCACGGGGGTATCCGTGGGGATTTCGTCCCCACCGGAGCCGGTGTAAGAGGTTATGTCGGACTCGAACCGACCAAAACGCACGCCGCCTGTGGGTAGTTTTTGGTGGCCGAAGGTGAGGTTGACAGGCATATCCATCGCACCCCGGCCGACACAGGGCCATCTCTCACGATCTGGCCCTCTTCTCGATAGTAAACATGGTAAATATCCCGGTGAGTTTTACACTATTTTCATGTAAGTTGTAAGTAGTGTGAACCTGCAGTAATATCCAATTAACTATACAGATAGATAATAGGGGAACAAAGGGCATCAGTTCCGTTTAAGTATTAATCTACATTGGGGCCTAATATCCGGATGAGTCTTAACTTAAGCCGTCTATTCCGTATAATACCGTTGCTCTAAATTACAATCCGGCAAAGCAATCTGTTATAATTTGGGCAATACGGTGTTCGCTAATAGGCATATTTATAGCAAAGGATTATATCGTATGCCGTAACAACTTGTGGAAACTCATTGACCTGTAACTAGTAGCCTAATTTAGTTCCAATTTCAATTGTATTGTAACTTTATTATTATATACAAATTGGCACTAATATTTGTTTCTAGTATTACCAATCAGCACAAAGATATATTTCGGTTCAATCATCTGTTAATCTTGGGGATTAGGGATTCTTAGGGATGGTACTATTATTTATTCTGTGATAATAACCGACTAACTACTTAGACAATATTTATTGTTAATACACAATGACTATAATGATTGCGTATTATATTAATCAGGCAACACTCATTCAAAAAGGATAATATTTTGTCACTGTTCAAATTATATTAACTAGCCGTTGTCCATGGCTCCGCCTGTATAGATATCGATTTTAGCGACTAACATAGTATTTTAAATCGTGATAGACAGACAGGCAGTCTCTTTTGCATTGGCAATGACGGTACCTTGTTGTAACCATAAGACAGGAAGGTTAGCGGTTGCGGTTATAACCGCAAATTTGTAATCACAAGTATTGTTGCGTCATCAGCATTCTAAAAATTTAAGATCATTGTTTTATAATATCTAACCACTTCATCAGCATACAGTGTGTACGCGGAAGCCAAGATATACATCATATTTATTTATAATTAATTATAAAGGACTTTGCGAGACAAGCCCCTATCTAGTTAGAGAGTTTATGCGCGCAGGAACTTGTGTAGGTAGCTGTCGACGTCGGCTCCTCTGGGAACTTGCACTAACTTTTACCGCTGACGTGTCTGTTAATAGTGCATTATTTCAGGCACAACCGAGCCGCGCTTGACGCCATGCTAAGTTCGTAAAATTTATAAATTCCTGCGTCAAACTGTCAAGAAAGTTGTTTTAAACTCTCTCTACGTATAAGTTTTATAATTTTACGAGTAAATTTCTTTAATATTTCGAGTTTTAGGCATTTATATTAGTGAAATTTTTTTACTTTGGAAGTTTAAAATCTGTGCGGATCTTATTTCTTGCAAAAAATTGGTGGAATTCCTTTAACAATCAAATTCTAAAATACAGTCTGACATGTTTACAGCACCATGTCTTTAGATTTGGCATATCTTCGGAAGGAAAGGGAGAATCCGAATTGTTTTAGTTTCGCAAAACGTTCTCTCACAACGTTCTTTACAGCTTGATATCCTATACGCCAGTTCTATAATAAATGACGATTAATAATTACTTTGTAAGTTAGCAAATTGTTAATTATTGTAAATTTCAATGTAAAGCTTGTTTGTCATTGTGTTATTTTTTTTTGTGTTAATATCGACTTCAACCCTCAGACAGTACTTTTTTGATTCTCTGCAATTGAACGTAAAAGAGAAAATATTATGCAAACCTTTAACACCTTCAAAGAGCACAGTGACGAGACGACGCGAGTTCGTATATGAATTGAGTATGCGACATGAATCTAACTTTTATTGGTTCTGTTCTGCTAACCGCCCACGTTTTTACGTTGCCGTGTAGGTACGCTCTGTGAAATATGAATTTCATGGAGCGTCGAATTTACGGCTTCAAAGGAAATGTTTTTGAATATTATAACGCAGTTATTATGTTGTTGCTATCAGTTAGTAGTCCACGCGTTGGTATGGAGTTGTCGAGACCGATTGTATATTAAATTTATTCAAAATGTGTTGAATGTATTATAGGATTAAAAAGCAACAAATTTATAGTGTATCTAGTGCCCGTGAATAGCTACAAGTGCAGCTAACATCAGATCGATCTTGACGAACAAAATACTCAACTCCTGTTGACTGATTCTTTAGTTCGAACAATAATGCAATTTAAATCAATAAAAAAATGATTTTCTCTTAACACCTAGGTATTGAGATCATTTTGAGACTTTGTAGTCAAGATTGTTCTGACTCTGACTGTACACAACGTATGCATGAACCCAACAATAACTTTAACGAAACTATGAATTAAATGTTGCAGTTGGAGCATAGTTATTCCAAGGCACATAAAGTATCTAATAGCAGTTACACGTTGAAGTAGAGGCGGGGGTTGGAGATGGGGTAGCACTGCGAGACTTTAGCAGAGTTCGGGTAACTTTATCACATGTGTGTCTTGACGACTATATGTAACTAATAGTATAGTCTAATTAAACTATCCATACTAATATTATAAATGCGTAAGTAACTCTGTCTAACTGTCTGTATACGACGCATAAACCACTTAACCGATTTTGATGAAATTTGGTATAGGATTTGTCACGATAACCGACATCCATGCGGGTGGAGCCACGGGCAACAGCTAGTTACAAATATAAATATGATTTTGTTTGTAAGTCTGTCATACAAAAATGTTTAGAAGGATTTCAGTGGTCTTGGGTCATTCGATATGTCTTTCGAATGACCATACGGATTTTCACAGCACTATCTGGAGTTACCAACGTCAGGACAGTTCAGATACGCTTAGTTGACGTTCGTAGCTTAGCAATCCTAACTTGTACCTATGTGTCAAGCGTTTTGTCAAAACTTTAAAGTGATTGGTTTTGTGCGATAGCTGACTTTTCGATTTGGCACATTTGATAGAAGAGTGAGAAAAAGAAAATGTGCTGAACATTGTCTGATTCTCACTCTACATCGGTGTTGTAAATCGTTCTCTCTATCACATAGCGTATTAGCGTATAGAAACAACTTGATATCTTTTGGAGAAAAACTACTCTATTAGAAAAAGTTTTTATTTTTCATAATTGACCTAACTGCGTGGTTTCCCGCAGAGTAGAATTTGGGCCACCCCATCTCTTCCCATGCGGGATCGTACAAGGCAACTAAAGAATAGGGGTGTTTAACATGAGACAGATGTATACAGCTCAGACTCATCCTCAGATGCATGGCTCGAGTCAACAATAGTGCCCGGAATATGGCATTATGCTCACCCCCTATTACGTGGAACCGAATACAATGATTGGTGAAATGTGGCTGTTAATTCACCTCTGCCTAACCCTCCGGGGATAAAGGCGTGATTATGTAAGTAGTTCTAATTTGTACAGGAATGACTGTCCTAAGCCGGAAATGACGAAGGGAAAAGTAATATAATTAAACACTGTCATCTCGTAGTGACGACCTTGTCCTACATATGACATTCTGATTTATTATTATTTTCTTTATTGTTTATGTGACCAGGCTGTTTATTCTACCTAATTTGCTAAGATATTAGTATTCTGCTCTTGAAGATAATATGGACATATTTTCGTTAAAGAAAATCATTTAGGAGGTCACTCGCTGAGTACTTGGAAGGAGAATTTCGGTTACTAATATTTTGTTATGACAAACTAGATAGTGTATTCGTACCACCTGTAAATTTGGTGTCTTAACATTTTCGAGTGGTCGTCGATATTTACGTGCTCGACTACGTAAAGTCACCAAATTTACAGCATAATATGTAATTGAAATCTCACCGCGGATTCAGGTGTCGAGTTTGTTCGATTGTTCGAAAAGTTCTTACAGCATGTGCCTGCTGCTAGTTAACGAATGAGGTTCTGGCGCAGGTGTTCCTCTTTGGATTGGGAGGTTAAATGGTATACAAAATCAACCAAATAAAACATCCTCATTCATGCTTAGTAAGTGTGAAGACCTAAAAGAATGTAATTATGAAATCTTTATCTACACAGTCACGATATACGTCTAGTTATCACGATCAAACATTTCACAAATTTAATCAATGTTTCAGACAAGATATTTTGATATCCAAATTTTCCTGACTCCGAAAAGTTGTTTGTTACCAGAAGTTTGAGATTCCATTTCCTGCGAGAAATATGTAAAACATGACTTCAAAACTGGTTCAGACCTCGCGGCTAAAGACTCAGCGAGAATGTATTCAAACGAGAATTATTTTCAATTAGAAATTATTACATACACTTATTTTGCGGCTTGCATTCACTTAAATATTAATTCATTGATTTACATCGTACAATATATAAAATGATTTTGCTTTAGTTTCTGTACTATGGGAAGTTAAACTTGAAATAAAACTATACTTAAATTTTATATATCTTCCTATAGTAACACCTATGTAGGTATTTCAGATAGATATATGGAAAGTTACATACTTAAACATAAGATGGCCACCATTTTAGACTACCCATGACTATAACTGCTGAAAAGCAACTAAAACATCGGGAGTAGTGTACCGCTCTACAGAATACTGCGGCCATAACAACCGCGTTTTGTGTTCCCGGCGGTGAGTAGGATAGCCAGAGCTCACTGGAGAGTTTTTGTGCTGTCAGTGGGAAGGTCAAAAACTCGTTCTACTTTGTCTTTTACACTGATGGCACAGAAACTCCATATGCTTATAGGGTTGGCAGCGCGAGTCTGACTCCCTAAGTCTTGCACACGTCCATAGGCCATGGTAACCACTTTCCATCAGGTGGGTCGTGTGCTTGTCTCCCACCTAAGTGGCATAAAAAAAAAGAAATAACATCAAATAGAATCATCAAAGACAATTTTATTTCATTACCTAAAATTATATTGTCAATAAACCTTTTCGAACTTAATTGTTTCTGAAAAGGTATAGTATGAGCTATGTTTATATTTAATATTCAGTTATTAAAACGATAAATTCGATCCACTTTAATAAAGATATGATAAGCGACTACGTCGTTTGCTTGTTCATAATAGTTGAGATTTAAACCTAACCTATTTATGATGCTATTATAACGGAACAGTTGGGCGCTGCACCGTACAATTTTAGCCATAAATATGGACTCCGTTACCGGCCGCTTTAGACGAATCCTGTCTCCTGTGCCAAGCCTCCGTCTGCAACAAAAAATAAGCTTTTATATCAAATAAAAAGTAACGCTCTTAAAAAGTAATCAAACATTTTGGTCCAATAAGAATATAATTTACACAGCTCCTGATAAAATAACACCCTTATGAATAAATTACTTTTATGATTAGATTTGATATATATAATGTTCTGATATGTTACACACGTCCGCCCTATAATAATATAACAAAGTTATAAGGCGATTGGCCTTAGATTATAATGTTTTGACTGGGACTTTATTGGCCACTTAAGTCATAATATAATTTACTTTAGCTATTGCCGCAGAAATACTGATTTTGTTTCCATGATCTACAGGAAACTATTCCCATAATAAAAAGATGCCTAAGTCATATCTGGATTAACTTTATCTCTATCTCTAATTGCATCCCGCTCCATTCAACAAACTTCGTGCGAAAGAGCAACAAACATTTGTCAGTTTATTATCCATACATAAATTTTAATATTATAATATTGGTAGAATAGTTAATTCATTGGATCACTTATTGGTACCAATTTTTAAAGGACTCTCTTTTTATGATTACACTGGCAGTACAAGTAAAGGGACAGAAGCAAAAACTTTGTACAGTTTGTACCATACAAACAGAACAATCTTCTCGAGAACTCTGTAGACAATCCAATTTTGATTACAAGCAATCATGTTCCAACAATTCCCGTGGGTCCATAGACATATAAACCGTACACCTACTTATAAATCTCCTACAACGTTTTAATTAAAGTATGAAGTATTCAAAGCCTGTAATAACGAGGCTCAGTGCTCCACTCACTTGAATTATAGCTAGACCTGAAGTTTGGCTTGAATAACGGTTATGTGAATATGCCCCACCGGCCTCTGTACCTCCGCGGTTGCACTTTCCCCAAGTTTCGTAGCCTCTTTTCAAAAGCTAAGCATTTTATATGAGTTTACGTAATGTGTTAGAGAATTTGTAAGTAGTACCTACACCATGTTTCATTGACATAGACAGCATTTTTTTTACGTGCGTGAAATCCCCACGGATACCCCCCCACCGGAGCCCGTGGGAGAGGTTTTGTCGGACTCGAATCGACCAAAACGCTTGTGAGTCGTTTTTGGTTGCCGAAGGTGAGGTTAATAGGCATATCCCTCGCACCCTGGCCGACCGACATAGATAGCATCTTGCAATCTTTATAAAACAGCTAATAGCGTGGACCAGCCCTGACCTTTTGGTATTCAATTATACAATGTAGTATATTGTTTGTAGTTGTTTGTCATTCATTTACATTTTGAAATGTCATTATTATTCGGGAGAGGGCGTTGATATCTGTGTCACAGTTCATACAATTGCATTGATATCATTGTTGCATTGTACTATGTAAAAACTGTTAATTGTTCGAAATAAATTAATGAAAATTCTTTTTTTAAGTTAAGGTGTATTGTAATAATGACAGATTCCTTTTAAATGTGCAGAAAATTAAAATATACCATTTTATAAAGAATCAGAAGCGCTAACATTATTTGATCGTGTTTCAATTATTAATTCCATAAACTATGTTTTCATGCAAATTCTCTAAGATACAATTATTAGTGCCGATATTTTACAGCTGCCAGTTGTCCCACGACGCTTAATTTTTGTAAGACTCTCAGACATTCTTAAAGTCCTTCATCCTTTAGTCCGTTCATAAAGTTTAAAATTAGTAGCAATAATTTAATAATATGGGAGCACAGCAGATTATTGTGTTACGATTGAATACCTACACTGTAATGAAATAAATGTTTCCACTTATCGTCGTTTTATATTTAACTTTTTAATTATATATTATTAACTTAACAGTACAAATAGGACCTCAAAAACTCATCATAATAAAGCGTATGTTTGAGTGTTGAAGACAAATGAAACTGTATGGAGTAAACTTTGAAGTAATTTATATATTACGTGTAAACACAACAACGAAAAACGCGCCGCAAAACAATGTTGAAAGCGTAGGATTACCTTTCCGTACAACTTTTGTATTACCGAAGCTTTTTGTGAGGCCCATATCCACTCGGTAAATTGTTTACGTTTGTAGGTGCTGTATACCAAATTACATATAATGTATAACGCTGATGGCTAAAAGAAAGTGAGTGTAAGGTTTTATTACGTTTTTTGTATCTATTTAGGAACATCACTATTGACAATATACGACTTAGAGCAAATTCAATCAAGCCACTATTAGACATAGGACTCTCCCAATATTGGATGTCTTTGGCCTACTGTTTCCACGCTGGTCAGGTGGGTTGACAGTGTTTTATTTCGAATTTTCCTTCTCTCGCAGTGACATCATCTGCATATATTTCCGTTAGTCGCCTTTTACGACACTCTTTGGATGAGATGGGGTAGTGATGCTTGTATTCTTTCTCCGTCACCACACTGCACTTAGAACAAATTAGGCTCGAATAATTCTCAAGACATGAATTAAAACATTAAAAAGTAATGTAAAAGTACTTTACTACAAAATATACTTTTAAGTTAGTATTTTCACAAACTATTGTATGTAAAACCACGTTTCTTTCGGGAATGTAAGTAGGTAATTATCGTAAAATGCGAAACCTAATCTAGTTAGATTAGGTTTCGCATTTAACTATAATTAATTAAGTAGTTACTTATAATGTAATATTCAAATTATTAGACATTTTCAGAGATAATAATGTAGCTATGAAATGTAATACATAAATACAAGAATAATTGTTCGTTTAATAGCATTGTGTAACTTAACAAGTCATCCCCAAACCAAAGCACACCGTTGCTCATACTAAAAAGGTGAATACAAATTCTTTTCCCAACTCTTCGTTTACCAACTTTGTTCTTCAAACGTGACATTTTTAAGGAATAAGTGACATTTAAAAATTGGTTTAATGTTAACGTGAGGGGAGGCTTTCTGGAGACCTTTTTATGCAAATCTTGAAGGATGTGCCGGGAGTTTTAATGAAACAGCGCAATTACTTTGATGAATACTGCACTCGTGACGAGCGCGCCCTTGCGAAAATGGGGGAAAGCTAAATCTAAATTAAATGCCAGGTATCTATATTGATTTAAATTAGAGAAACATCAAACCGTTTAAAGTGAGTGTGTGTGACTTGAATTACGATGCCTTTAATTAAGTTTTTTTGAAAAAGACACTAAGATTTATATTTAAGTTTTTTTTGGTTGGGGTAGTCGCGCCCGTGAAAGTTAGGCGAGCTTATTCCGAATTAGGCCAGCTAGGACCTATGTTAGAAGCAACTGAATGCTTTGTGATATCACTACTATTTATATAACTAAATTTCTTCACACGGTGTTCTAATTTTTTTTAATACAAAACCGATACGCATAATTTATACGCATATTACATTAAACAGAACATGTTAAAGTAGATTCATTTTAAAGGCAAGTAAAGATAAGACACATTATATTTCAATATTGAATTCTATAACAACCAGCTGCAATCTTGCTCACTTAACATTCACTTTGTAGCTACCCGATCTGATTACTTGCCGAAATCAAACGATCGGACACGACTAGAAACTCACTAAAACAGTCTTCAGTAAACGCAATGTAATAAGAAAAGTAGATGAGACGCCCTTACGCAGCTGGAATTTTAATCAATTTTGCGGCTAATAACTGGAGCAGGCGGGCTCAACGAGCCACACTTCACAAATTACCGCCTAGAAGCGTTTGGACAGACTATATTCATCACGATAAACTTTCAAAATTAAAAAAAGCAGCATTGGTTTTATATAACAACCTTCTCTGATGAAAATGAGCGGTGCGTTTATTTTTCGTTTGCATTTTATATTGCAAATGCTACGTAAAGTACTCTTATTTTTTACGTGCGCAATATCCCCACGGATACCCCCCCACCGGAGCCAGTGGAAGAGGTTATGTCGGACTCGAACCGACCAATTCGCACGCCGCCTGTTGGTCGTTTTTGGTTGCCGAAGGTGAGGTTAACAGGCATACCGGCCAACCCAGGGCAGTCCCTCTCGATCTGGCCCTCTCCTCGGTTGTGGGGAACACAGAGTCCCCGACACGTCCTCGGAAACAAGGTAGCGCGAGAGGCGCGCCGCCGCCGCGGCCTGCTTCTGCCAGGGTGACAGGCGGCTCCACCAGTCACCCCCAGGCCTGCGCTCATGGGGGGGCGGAGGTCACTCATTGACCTCCTTAAAGTTTTCTTGTACCTTGCGTAGATGCTAAAATACTATGTAGATACGTATGATATTTATCGAACGAAGAGGATTCCACATTTTTTTTTACTAAACAACTACTTCATATTGTAACATCGAAGATTTATCTCGCCCCAGACAATCTTTCAATGAACAGAAACCTCTTTATATGCCAACGTGATGAAGCTTTGACAAAAAGAATCAGACAGTAATGTCAAAGACGAGAGGCATTTGAGCTGCAGGAGGCGCCCGCGGCAACCTGAATAATGAGTTTCACAAGTATTTTGACTGAACTTAGCACGGTTCGTACTTAGCAGATAATAAGAGCCCTTTAGTGTTTTTCTTCGTAGCCACGGTAATTAGTTCTCGAGATGATCAAAAGACTTTCATAATAAAAAAATGTTTTGTTTTAAATTATAACAGTGACAAACTTTTTAGACTGTTATACTTCAATAAAAAAAAATGGGCTGCTGCAATAATGTTTATAAAATAGAGGAGCAGACATTAAAATTTTATTACCTGACAAACGAAAAGATCACTCTATTATCAACCACAAAGAATTACCTTTGGCATTAAGTCTGCCTATGAACATAATCTCTTGCACCGACTCCACCCGAAGGAAGCCCTCCAGTTTATCACTCAAAAAGTCAAGTCTGACTCTATATAAATAATATAGAGAATATTTTACACAAGTCAAGAACGTGCTTTAGCGAAATAATATTATCTCAAACCCAAAACAAATACAAGGAACCCCTTCTTCCAACGTCAACCTGCAATAATTTACGTACACAATTGTTTTGTTTCTAATTGTTGTCTTCACAACAAACATAAGTACTTGATGTATGAACAGACCGAAGTTAATTCAAACCGAGGAGGAACATATTCTATATCATGAAGTTAACAATGCAATATGTTTGTTTCAGATAATTTCGTCGCTGCGGTTCCGACAGCAACGTCCTCATTCCGGGCTGTCATCAAAGTGCTAAGACAAAGGGTGGCGCGCAAAGTGGAATAGTTCATTTTGTATTGAAAGTTTAGTGGTGAAAAGGTGGTGTGAAGGTCGTGTGGCAGGTGTCAGGGAACGGAGACAATGAAGTGCAGGGGAGGCGGAGGATAGCATGACAGCGCACGCGACGGCGGCCTGATGGCGCTAGTGCGCCGGATACTAGGCGACGCCCAGGTAAGCACTCGGGATAACCACGAATAAATTGACTATTAATAATGTTACCAATGAATATATGTATTTTAGTTAGATTTAAAGTGATTATTTCCAGTGCTGATGTGCTTAGTTCACGCCACGTTCCGACTAGACAATGTTAAATCGTTGAACGCTTAGCGAGTAATTCTTGACAACATCCTGTTACATGGCATGCGGGTAGCGTGCACATGTATTGTATCGGGAAAACACGCAACTCCTATCTATTTAAATACCTAATACATTATGCTCTGTATTTATTTGCACTCAAATTTGTATAACACTTAAAACATCACATAGTAGTTGAACACTTAAAGTGCTCTTCAAATGCTTATTCAAGTATAAAATGAATCATTTTTGGAAGCAAATAACGAGAAACGTTTAGAGAGTTTATATAGTAGTTGCTTGAAATGATTTATTGCTTGATATAAACGTACCTTGAGATGCATCAGCATAATGAAAGCCTTAATCATTATTAATTGAAGCTGTTTTGATAACGTGCCGTACCACCGTGAAGCGTTTAAACGAACAGACTTAAACGACTGCTACATCACGCGGCAGCAGATGAATTAAGGGTAGAGGGTGCGCTTAGATTAATAGTAACAGATATGACATCTTTGGGTGGCCGAAATTATGTTGATGTTACTCTACTACGTTGTGTAGATTGAAGACATTTAATATTAAACTTAGAAATAATACCAGAAGATATACCTGAATTTATTAACGTTTTGATAGTTTTACTAAGTTTCAAGTCTTAAAATAAGATTATTTATGTAAAAAAAGAATGATTAAAACCTTAACATACAGGCGAAACTCCGCAAAATGGTCGACGAGCAAGTCTCAGTGGGGGCCAGAGTAGATGCGGACGCGGAGCCAGAACCAGCAGATCCCCTCATCACTCCGGCAAGTTCAGCACTCGAACGGCCCGAATTAGACCGGCCTATTCCACCAGAAAGACGGCTCCTCATCGGAACCCTTGATAAACCGAGAAATGGAGGTCTCGGAAGCCTTAGCGTGGATAAGGAGGGTACTTTAAATAGAACCACTAGACTGTCCATTCGAAATGGGAAAGACAATCCTTTTATAGGTAAGTTCTGTAGTGTCAATAAAACATCAAACGACTTCGATACCTTTTAGTTACAATCACCCCACTTTATATTACTCAACGTATTTAATTTAGAAAAGCGTGCAAATCGAACGCGTTTTTTCTGGTGATATTCAGCCTATAGTGTTATGCTTGCAATTAAGAAGGTTAAATCCCTCCCAGTATACAATTGACGGACTCCTAACACCAGAAATTTAGGTTATGCATTCAGATCAGATTCTTTGATGAGGAGGTTTTTCTCAACAATAGATATACATTGGTTGATTTAGGGTCGTAAATGATGTTTATATTGTATTCAGAAACAAAACTCAGCTTTCATGAATACCGAAAGCAATTTAATATGAGCAAGAACCTAGGTTTTTATGAATGCTACCCTAATCAGCTGTCATGTCAGACCCAAATGTCACAATCATACAGTTTCTTTTATACGTTTATGGCATTTTGAATAAAAGGCTTTTATAAATAACCGCAGGTAAATATTGTACACCTTTTCCTCGTAGTACAACAGTGGATGCTTTACAGTCCATTTATCAGGTAAACCTTTCAAGTCATTTTTGTCATATCGTTTAAGAATTTCACCAACCACTATCGACTTTTACCGCAAATGCCCATATTTGCACTCGCATTTCGTTTGAAATACGATCTGTCAATAAATCCTCGATAGTTCGCATATAATATTATCCTTGCGGTATTTCACGGGTCTATTTAACGCCATGCCATTTGTCTTTTTATTTTGAGATTTTGTACGCTATGTATTACGTGGCAAGTAAGCGAAGGCTTTGAAAAGTACAATATCTAAATTTAATTCATAAAACAATAGTCATCAAATGAACTAGATGGATTGAAAATGGATGTCTATACAATAGCTCCATTGTTAATCTCACTTTTTAGACAGACAAGTAACGCAAACTTTGCCCAAGCACATCTACATAATTAAATCGGTTAGTAAAAATATTAGCAGTAGGTACAAGCAGAAAGATAGTTTGCGCGTCATACATTTATTAATAACTATTATATATTATTTTAATTACTAATTTGAATAGAATTTTGTAAATTAAATGTACTTCTCTCTTGATAGATGATGACAATAAAGAAAACCAAGCAAACGGTAAAGTGGAATCACCAGTGAAATGGTCATTACAAAATGGTAGCGACAGTGGAACATATGCCGAGATTGGTAATGGAGGGAATAGTAATGCTAGTGAACGACATATTTTGGATCCGGCTGACAGCTCTGAAGAGGAAGTACCGTTACCTGATGCGACTTCACCTGGAAGAAGCAGTGATGGACCTGAGCCAAGAGCTGATATCACAGCTACACTTGACGGAGGTAAAATATATTGTGTTTCTAAATAAAGGAAAGATAAAATAATATGAAATTTTTTAAAGTTATTTTTATGTGAAATGAATGAGTAATATGATATGATACCTACCTTTCACCTTTAACGAATATTATTTATGGTGAAAGAGACTAAATATAGAAAATTGTGAATGTTTTGCAACATAAAATAACAAATACTTCAAACGTCCGCAAGTTTTTTTGAATATTGGTTTAATATTTCAAACATTTTATATTTAGTATCTACTTCGTGAATATAATGTTCATTCATTTCGTCACTGCCGTTAATTTCCGCAATTTGACGAGTAACATTTATCATTCTAGTCGAGTTGTTTATGAACAATATTGGGCGACGCCACAATTTATTTCATTTCACTAGAATGTACTGTATTTGCTTTCTAAAGAAAAACTAGAGTGTATAACAAACGACACATATTTGTAGCAATTGTTTATGACATAACAAAAGCGAGCCCGGAAAAGGTAAACTTGCCAAGCAGAGTTTATCTTGAGAGTCTGTAATCCGGGAGATAATAGTTCGTAACTAGTCGAGACGGCATGTTTGTTTTGCTGATGAAGTAAACGTAGTTAGTTTGAAATTCTTCATAGGTGCTCTTACAAGCTGAGAATGCTAGAAGTGTCGCTCAACTACGTGTTAGACTTTTGCGCTACCGTAACTTCACGTTATAACATTCGAAAACTCATGCTATATATTCGATAATATTAACGACAAATAGGTAAAATAAGTACGTACATACATACCTTTGATTTGCCTGACGTTTAGACCAGGTTATACTGGCCGTGGTCATAGGCAGACTGGCTCAGTGGTGCACGCCCGCCGTCTTCGAGTTCGTGATGTAGAAGGTTCTTCACCTACCCGCACATTTTCGATATTTTTTATATTTTCTTTTCGCCGTGTACCAAACCACACTTACAGTGTCCCTATTCTGTAAGCAAACTGTTCAATGTCTATCTACCTATACCGTGATCGCGTTAATTGCCCATTAATATTATTGTATAATCTGGAACGCGATAGTTTAATAGTCAGCATGGACGTTATATAAGATGTAGTAAAATTAATTCTAGAAACCTTGGGGGGGTTGATCAACATCGGTAACCATACCCGAAAAAAAAACTATAATTTATCTTTCACTTATAATTCAATATCACTCATGTTTGCATGCTAACACTACCACAGGTCATGATACGCGCGCGTCCGCTCATGAAACTTACCCACGTAACACCCAGCAGTCATTGACTTCCAAAATCAGCTGCTTACTGCAATCCATGTGCTGGACATATTGATGTGGTACGGTTAGCAAAGGTATTGATGTCAATTTTTGAAATCTTTGCAACTGAATTATAAAGAATTGGCACACCCAACAATTGAGAAATTTTTAATTTAATCATTTAATCATATATACACTCGAGAGCAATGAATCCGGGTCACTTAAAGAATGTTAAAAATCTCGGAAACTAAAAATGATAGGTTAATGCAATAAATTGTATTTAATAGACAATGTAATACTCCTTAAATGAAAGTAAAAATAATATGAGTCACCATACATTTTATTAACACAAAATTACATAAAGAAAAAAACTGCTGATCTCTCCTTAAAACAAAAATAGGAAACATGAAATTTTTGAACTTTATTACGATTTTCTTGAATTTTAATACTTCGTATTGCCTCCTCGTGCTTCCATTACTGCGTTTACGCGGTTTGGCATGCTGTACACCAAGTTCCTTATACGATTTTGGGGAATATTCTCCCATTCCTCTGTGAGAGCAATTTTGAGCTCACGAAGCGTGATTGGGGGAGGGTTTCGTTGTTTTACGCATCTGCCTAGCTCGTCCCAAGCATGCTCGATCGGGTTGATATCCGGGCTGCGCGCTGGCCACTCCATACGAGTAATGTTCATCTCTTGAAGGTAGTCATTCACAATCCTACCTGTATGAGGTCTGGCATTGTCATGCATAAATATAGCATCCTCACCTAAATTGACCATAAATGGACCAACGTGATCATTGAGGATTTCTTCCACATATCTTACGCTAGTTAAAGAGCCGTTTTCTATGATCACCAGCTCTGTGCGACTTTCAGAAGAAATTCCGGCCCACACAAGTACAGACCCACCACCGTAGGCTACTTTTTCTTCGATGCATGCTTGCTTGAATCTTTCCCCTGGTCTTCGATACACTCTGTGTCTTCCATCGTGCTTGTAGAGCATAAATTTTGATTCGTCGGAGAACATAACTTTTGACCAATCTTCAATACTCCAATTTACGTGGCTCTGGGCATAACTTAGTCTCGAAATACGATGCCCACGCTCCAGTTTAGGGCCGTTTGCAGGTCTAAGGGGTTTTAAGTTAGATTCAGCAAGCCGACGTCTTACTGTCCATGCACTTGGGTTACTTCCTCCGAGGCGTCGAAACTGATTGGTGAGTTCAGTTCCTGTGAGAAAGCGATTTCGAAGCATGGTGTTCACCAAGTATCGGTCTTCTCGTGCTGTGGTACACCTGGTTCTGCCCGTTCCTGGTCTGCGTAGGTTAGAACCAGTTTCTTCGTAACGTCGGAGAACTCTTTGTACTGTTGACAGCGACACACCGACAGTCCTGGCTGTATCGCGCTGACTCCGGCCGGTTTCCAGCATTGTAAGTATTCTGGTGCATTCTTCAGGCGTAAGCGACATAATTTCAGCTTGATTAATGAATATAGAGCACTATCAACATGATTTATGTACCCACATAAATGACAGATTACAAACAAAAGCAACACCAAATGCTGTAATTTCGTAGTTCCATCTTCGAAAGTGGCCCTTTTTCAAATTTGATTTTTTTATGATATAACTTTACAATAACTAAGAAGTTTTAATACCTTCATTTAAGGAGTATTACATTGTCTATTAAATACAATTTATTGCATTAACCTAGCATTTTTAGTTTCCGAGATTTTTAGGATTCTTTAAGTGACCCGGATTCATTGCTCTCGAGTGTATAAACAGTGAACATTGCAAGCTTACAGTGAGCACCAAGACGCTTGCAATGTTATTCTAATTACAAAAAAAAACCATTAAATTCCATATCTTACTTATTATACAATACATTAAAATACCAACTATTATATATATATGTATATTCATCAATCGTCAATCATTTGATTAATTTACATCAATATTAGTTCATGCTACAAAAATTGATATAAATATAAAAATTAATAATTCAGAATGTCAATAATATCACTGGCGAAATGTGGGTGCTAGCACCTCTGCCTACCCCTTCGGGGATATAGGCGTGAGTTTATGTTATGTTATGTTATGTTATGTCAATAATATCAATGTCGTCACAATCAACGTCATCAATGTTTATCCTATTTTTAACTTATTTTCCGATCCCAAGGAAAAAAGGAAAAATAAATTGTATCTTACCATTATTATTAGGTACATTTATTGTGGGTATCAAATGAAAGGGCTTATCACGAGAAAATTTTTATTTAAAAAAATATTAATAATAATTTTTTTAACTGGGGTACCCATTAATTTTCTTTCGGTTTATGATTGGTAAATGGGTACCGCCTGCTATCAAAGTTGTTTTGATCTTATAATAATAATATTTAGTATCAAGCTTTCAAATCGAATAAAGTCACTAATGATTCTAGTTTCAACTATATTTAACATATTCTATAGCGATGCATTTGGTATTAATTTATGATTTACACTGAGCCCGGCGTTTCGGTTGGGTTTTCAGCAGCCATGACGGGGATAATTAGTAGGTTACTTATGACAGATTACAAACCACTAGGTACCTACCGCTCGTCAATGTTTTCTCACAATTATCAAAACATGATGAAGTGTTGTGATAATATCCATTATGCTGTAGTCGTTCTGTATAATATCTACGCAGCTAATGAGCGTGCAGCCTTGGGGAATAAGCTCATTTGCCGACTAACTGCACACTGCACAGCCCGGCAACTCATAGCGAAAGAAACTTTCCGCCTGATGACGCAATTTGTCGTTTAATTCTTTCCTCAATTTCTTAAATAGATTTCTTCCTAAACGAGATTGAATATTAGTTCATTTATTAAACGACCAATAGAATGTATTGGTCTTCTTTCTTAGTACAGAAGATCTTTTTATCAATGCCTAAGCTATACTGACTTAATTTCTAATACTATGAAGCCCAATAATATAATAATGATAAGTGTGCATTCATCCGGAACTATTGTTCTGGGAGACAATTGTGCAATGGTTCACCATATTGACTTATCAGAGTAAGCAGGATAATAGAATCATTGGGCCATTATGCAGTGAGGCATAATTTATCGGCAATCTGTCTGTATTTGTTCACAATGCGATAAAGCGAGCCGGCTCTCGACGACCAATTTGCTATTGCTACATTTGCTACTAATCCTTACAATTATTTTTTTCTCCGCATTCGAATCAGTTTCGTACGTTTATTAATGTGCGGTAGTAGATTCTGAACGTTTTCTCGGTCTATTTGTTTCGTGGGTCTATTTGACGAGATAGCTGTCTGGAAGAGAATAATTACATGGTGTTAAGGAGTGTTATTTTCTCGAAGTCAATATGTCACTTTGGTACTAATAGATAGTACAATAAAGTACACGTCGCGCACACCTGTCGCGGCTGGTAGATGACGTGCCGTGACGCGTGAACACGCGAGTAATCGATTTGTCTGGACCGGTCAGAGCAGCGGTTTTCGTGACTAGGAAAACTTTTACGTTATTACAACGTTTATGTCGCTATAACCAATTCCATGTATATGAATGCGGTAACATCATACTTTACTAAACTTTCAGATAGTATGGTAAGTTTTAATGAGGGTTACTGCGGCGGGGAGCAAAAGATCCAACTTTGTGAAAGTAGTGGTATAGGCAAGTTAATGATGAAAACTAAACGAGTGCTCAATTAGGAAGTAGAACGTAACGAAACTAACTCTTTTACAAGATAAATCTTCCTAAGTTTTCATAATTGGATAGATAAGTATATTTCATTGGATATCAATTTTTATACCAGTAATACTAACAGGAGTTTGATAAAATGCCTTATTACTGGATTAGGCCATAGATGATTACGCTGGTCGCTTGACGGTGCGACTGCAACATGGAAGATGAATTCGATTCCCACTCAGTGTAAATATTTCTATGAATACATAATGACATCAATATACATAAGTCTTGGTTGTTTTATGTGCTATGTACAACAAGAAAAAATGCATCTATCAAGCATGTTTATCCACATTTTAGACAATCACAAGCTAGGTAAACTATGCTTATTTATAAATATATTGGAATATTGTATGTTTATATTAGATGCGGCTTCCCCTGGCGGACGGTCGGACCGATCTCGACAAGATGAAGTGCCGGCGTCCCCCGGGATGCTCACCGCAGCTCAAGTGGCCAGGAGGCTTCGAATGGAAAACGAACGTTTACAGGTACCACACGAATGAATTTAGATGACAAGCTTCAGCGAATTTCTTATAGGCTTTGGGAACGTTCAATAAATATTTAGTAGTTTCTTGTGAATTGAATAAAATATAAAATAGGGTTAGATCTTTTACAGTAGGCTCATACTAACTAAAATATAAATATAATCGATTTAAGATGGAGTGGGGTCGGGTTTTGAACTTGGGCCCCGATTCTGCAAATTTTATGTCATATTAAAACCATTGTCATACCACTGACACTGCAAACAATGCCATTTGATTTTAGATTTTACTGTTATACTGTTAGAGTCTAAAATTAAATGGCATCTTGTAGAGCGAATGAAAAATAGTTATGAAGTCTTTTTCATTTCATTTTGGACTTTAAGTCTGTTTTTTTTTATACCACTTAGTTGGCAGACAAGCGCACGACCCACCTGATGGAAAGTGGTTACCGTGACCTATGGACGTCTGTAACACCAGAGGAGTCACAGTCGCGCTGCCAACCCTGTAAGTACAGAGTTTCTGTGCCGTCAGTAGAAGACAAAGCAGGACAAGCCTTTAGTCTTCCCACTGACAGCACAAATTCTCCAGTGAGCTCTGGCTACCCTACTCACCGCTGGGAACACAACACGAAGTTATTATAGCCGCGGTATTCTGTAGGGCGGAGGTACTTCCCCAGTCGGACTGCTCAATCGGGCGGAAATACCGCCGTGTCCTACCTCCTTATCTGGTCATTTTTTGAAGTGTCTGTGGCATAACAGTCATTTTGCTATGACATAAAATTAGCAGAATCAGGAGCATGACCGGTACACTATCAACGTGAACCTACTCCAAGGAGTATATAGCGGTTTCACTAACTAATATTCTTAAAATGGTAGACTGAAAAAAAATTTGGCAGTTTGAAATCTATTCCAATTTGTAGTTTTAGTTAAATTGTAAATTTAAAAAGAAAGACAAGCATCACACTTTTCATCTGCTAATTCAATGAAAATTTAATTTCAGTCGCGAAAATTTAAAACTCATTTCCATTTCATCAGTATTTTAAATGAGTAATAATGATTATTCCTCGAAAACTTAAAGATTTTTTATTTTTCAATGACACGTAAATTCATTACTTTGAATTCCGGGTATAAAAGTATTAGGTATCAATAAAACGTCATTAGCGATTCTTTGAACGTTTCCAGATAAAAATTTTACTTAACCTTTTTCCAGTCGGCCCATCTCAGACCGATGTTAAAGATATCTTCAGTTTATTACTTTCGCGATGGACTTTTTCACGATAATTTTATTTTATACTAGCACCGCGCCGCGGTTTCACCCGCGTAAATCCTGATCCCATTGAAAAAATAATTATTAAAATCGGTTCAGTACTTTTTGAGTTTATTCGTTACATACAAAAATACAAATCTTTCCTCTTTATAATATTAGTATAGATGTTGCACTGAAAAATTACTTACCTATCCGTAATAGTGCCAAACATGTTTTCGATTACTCAACGTAACTATCTACGATATAAGAGCTCGTAAAACTGCCGTGAAGGAAATATCTTAACGACCTGTCAAACTATTGCAATAAAAAGGATACGTTATCAATTTTCGAAATAACGATCTAAGAATGGCCACGTCACTGCCTTGTCAGCAAAATCGCTTTGAAAAAGTTTGCTTCAACTGCGCTTTCATGAAAGTGAGACAGGTGAAATTTGAAATCAGAATATCCGATAACGATCCTGATACCTGTTTTTTTTTATTTTATAGCTGTCTAAAATATTTAGAAAATGCTCAGCTACTCTAACGGCGTCCACTGATAAATCATTCATTAATGAATTCGAATGACCCAAATCAATTATTTCAATCTGATCATTATTCATGATAATATCAAAAAAACAATAGAAGTATTTGGAATATTTTGAGAATATAATACATTGTTTACTAATTGTTTAGTTTCGTGTATTCAAACGTAGTAACATGAAATTTCTGTTTATGATTAGAAGGACGAAAGAACTCTATTATGTAGTTAAGCTAAGTTTATTTAGATATTGTATCTATAGTAGACTTTTTGCAGATTTTTGAGTAAGTAAACAAGTCAAGATCATAAAAATTTAAGTAAAAAAGTGTATTCAATATCAATTTCTTTTTGGTATTCTCGGACGTTTAGTTGAAAATGTTTCCTGAGACTATCCCTTTCATACGTCGTTTGAACTTTCCTGTAAGGGTAGGTGCGTAAAATATTGAAATAAAACTACTTTTAACGATTTACATTTTTTTTAACAGGCCGAACTTACAAGAGTACGTCGTCTATTGGTGGCGGCTGCCGAAAGAGGTGAAGCAGGCACGGTATTATTAGAACGTTCTAAGACGGAAGGTGGTTCGGAAACTGCACCTCTTGACCCGCAGCAATTAGAAAAAGAATTACTACTGGCCAGAGAAGCCGTCAACTGTAAGTATAGATTCTATATATTTTTTTATTTTTATCTGTAGTGATGTGTAGTTTTATTGTTGTATTATACCTATTTAAATCACGAATCGATTTTTGTGGGCAAATTTACCACCATCCTTATTGTTGGCAGCTGAAAATTTAATGATTTGATAATGTCACGATAGTATTGGTGGTGACATGTGTACATAATTTCAAATAAATATTTTACCGAAACCTACAATATAAAGTAATTGAAGTGCAATGTTGAAAGTGGTCATTGACGGAAATTATCAATTACAAGGATAATTGGAGACGAGTAGATTACAACCGTAGATACCTAATATGCTCTCGGGTTGCGTTATAGACCACACTAATTTAGAACCGCAAACAATAATTACCTAGATTCTTTACCAGCACATGTCCATCTATGTTCCTACAATACCGGTCCATTAAGCGTCTGATACTATAATGAGTTCACATCGGTAGTATAAAGGTTAGAGTTCAAACCCGGGAGTTCTCGGGATCGTAGGCCTTAACCACTAAGGTATCGATATAGCATTATAAGTGTCTATCATTGGTGACATTTTTTCCTGGAACTACACCTTAAGCCTTCCTAACTTATATAATTCTGCTAATTTTATGCCATGTCCAAGCCACTGTCACGCCGCAGGCACTGCAAATATGACATTTAATTTTAGACCTTACCGTCATGTTGTTAAAGTCTAAAATAAAATGACATTTTGTAGAGCGAATGAAAAATGTTATGAACTTTTTTCAATTCATTTGGAACTTTAAGAATAAGTATATAAATAAAGTCTAAATCTTTATGACATTTTTAGTGTCAGTGGTTTTGTTATGACATAAACTTAGTAGAATCGGTACCCTGCGCGTATTCTTTTAGCGCCTTACACTAGACAAATATTAATAACTCGTAAGTTAGACTCGCTAAGCCTCATCACAGTAATCCGATTCGATCCCACAAAAGTGGGCAATTTGTTGAGTGCCGCCATGATACCGGATGCCCGTAGCGAACCGACAGTTTGATAAACTATACTAATAATATACCACAAGGCACAGTTCCTTAGAATCAAATCTGTAAACCGATCACGTCCCTTCGAGGGTGTACTCCCAACAGCGTCAGACATTTTCACTAACGTCATTATACTGACGAAACTTGTCAGTTAAGCTCACTGTAATATATTATGGTAGTTGACACGTGCCACATGCTTACTTCGAAATTGGTTTACTAATTTGAGGATTAATCTAATTTAATATTTAGGTTATTGATTGATTGACAGTCTCGATGGCGTACAGATTTTGGAATTAAGTGCTATGTGGGGTAAAGTGTTATTGGGTTTTCACTCTCTCTCTAGGATTCTAAGTAGTGAGCGTTAAACGACAATAGGCTAGAATATGCTTGAAAAATATATAGACATTTATTTCGGCAAAGAATCGCAATTTTTTAAAAAGCGTGACAACTAATGAACAGAAGGAAAGAATGGCGGATTTCAATACACAGTTAAATAACATGATTATATCAATAGTGAAATTCACTATTATTCTACAATCTACACAACGCTATCTAGACCCATGGTAAGCGTAGTTTAACTAGCTTGTATTATGAAATCTAGAACTTTAGAATTAGTCTCCAAAATGCTGACTTATGCTAATCAATTTTAAAAGCAGATGACAATGAAATGCATAGGCATTATTAGAATTTTTCAAAAATATATGGACTACTTATACAGAGAGGTATTGAATACTTTAATGATGATAATTTCTGAGTATTTCCACCGTCCCATTCCATCCGAAAGAATTTCAAAGTAGGTATGTCCTATTTTCAATAAATGTTCAACAAATTATGCTCTTCGCAAATAATTTTAATTATAAAATTGCTCAAGTTTTTCTCACTGTCATTCGATGTAATTATTTTTCTCCAATATTTTATGTATCTAATTATAGCTTCTGTTTTTTTCCCGCGGCTCCACTGACGTGAAATTCTGATCTCATTTCCGTAACCCATGGGAATCTATTCCAGAAATAAAAGTAGCCTGTGTATTACGCTTCTATTAAAGCAAAACCACTGTCATACCACTGACACTCGAAAAAATGGTATTAAATTATAGACTTTACATCTACATCCCTAAAGTTCATCACACGCCTAAAGGCTTAAAATTTTGGATTTCGTGGCCCCGTTTGAACGTGGCTGCTAAACAATCATCCAAACTTCAAAACATCTAAACTTACGCCTATATCCCCGAAGGGGTAGGCAGAGGTGCTAGTACCCACATTTTGCCAGTTTATGTTTAGGTCCCAATATAATAGGTGGCGAGCCTATTGCCATTCACACCAGGCAAGTGCCGTTCGGAGTTATGTGTGTATTTATCGCAGGTTAATAAGTATAAACCTGCGATAAATACACACATAACTCCGAAAAGCATCGAAAAGTCATTGGTGTGTGCCATGGTAAAACCTGGGATCGAACTAAATATACGAATATTGGAATTGACAGAATTGTTACAAAGAGCAATTGTTAGAAACAGAACCTGTTAACGCCAACACTTTATTCATCTACGCTCTTATCTAGATTGTAATTAATCTATGTGTCAAACTTCATCAAGATTCTTTCAGCTATTTTGCGTGAAAAAATAATAAACATCTATGTATACAGACATCACAGACTTTCACATTCAAGTATAGTAAATATATTAGCAGGATACGATACCTTACGCGAAAATAAAGCGGAATTCTATCGAAACTGCTCTGACTACAAGCAATTTGTCTAAGTCAATGCAGACGCTGAATTTCTATTCAGGTTGAGGATTTTTACATGAGCCATATCGGATTTCCATTATTCTTGTTTACGGTCGCCATAACGTTAGAAGTAGGTCGTACTCCCATTATGCTTTACTTAACAGATATTAAACTCTTATTGAGCACTTATTCTTAGGACGATGACGTTAGTTTAAGTATCATAGTAAAATAACTTAATTGAAATACTGTGTTTTCTTGATTTTGGTAATATAGATTTTAAAGTTGCTATAGAGAGCAAATTTTAAAATAAGGATTCCTGTGTAGAAGCTGTTCAATGGTTATTGAAATAATTTTGAATACAATTAATGTATCACAACTAGTTGTGCCACGGGGACATGTTTTAGATGGTGTAGAATAGAATAGTATTTAAAAAATTTTTTTTTTTTTCATATCAAATAGCCCATCACAGCCCACTGCGGGACTAGATCTCTCCCAATGTTATGAGGCATTGGCCTACTGTTGCCATGCTGGCCAGACGGGATGGTAGGTACAGGGTTTTATCTCAAGTTTTCTTTGACTCGCAATGATATCGTCTGCGTATTTTTCCGTTAGTTCGAATAGAATAGAAATAATCTTTATTGCACACCAATTAAAATCACATAGATATACGGAATGTTGTACCTATCAACAAACAAAGCATTCCATAACAAAATATACCAAATTTTAAGCACAGTGATGTTCTGTCACCTGCTATTGTCACTTAGGTAAACTTTTTGCCTCAATCCATTATCAATTTCATCAGTGTATATACTGCGATGTAGATCCCGAATTGCCTGACTTTTTCATGATGAATTCTGCGGCAAGAATGCCTAATTTGTAAGCTGTTACATTAAACGTCGGACAAAGCACAATTTTATAAATATCTGCTCCACTTTTTTATTTTATTTTGAATATATGGTTTACAAAATTAGCATAGTTTTATATAAATCGTACGAGTAGCATATATTTTAGTTGTATATTTTTATAGGGGAATTGACTCATATCAAATTATACTAATCAAAAAATAAAAGAATAACTGCACAATGAATGTTTCAAATATTAGTAATTTCAGTTTTAATTTCCTTTTTTTAAATATTGGGAATGTTTCAATTGAGCTTCAATTGAGAATTGGGAAATTTGAAAAAAAAAAACCACCTCAAAGAACCATTAATCTGTAGTTTTTGTATCACACATTTATACATATGTCGCTATTATCATTTTCATAACCTATAGAATTCGTTATATAAAGCATCATACTTCAATGCTTCAATGATTCTTAATACGGCCGAAAAATACTGAAGTTTGTGATTGCCAATAAAATCTGAGAGCCTGGAACCGATATCCAATTTCCAAACTGCCAAAGTGACGGCAATCGTAAACCAATTGACAAATCTAATAGGGAGTGGGAAAATGTAGATCAATCCTTGGTGCGTTTTATTCTCATACGTTGGAAACGCATAGGCGACCTAGAAGGGCACAGAGTAAGTGACAAGGCCACTAACAAAAGTTTATGTAAAGACAGCCTATATATTTGGGCGTGTGTACAAATATGATACTTGTATAGGTAGACGTATAGATTCGTGTGGTGACGGAGAAATAATACAAGTATAACCACCTTATCTCGACGAGAAGAGGCGACCATCGGAAAAATATGCGATATCACTGCAAGAGAAGGAAAACTTGAAATAAAATACTGTACCAACCCGTCTGGTCAGCGTGGAAACAGTAGGCAAAACTCTCCCAACATTGGGAGAGGCCTAGTCCTGCAATGGCCTAGTTATTTTGTTTAGGTATACATGGCAGCAACGAATGATAGGCTTCCCAAATTTAGTTCGTTTTAGGCAGTTCTAAAGTTTATCAAATAACTGTAGGTGAAAACCTGGATTACCTGGAGAACCTTATACAACCATTGAAATTATATTAAGAAATTTTGGTTGGTGAATGTAAGAAGAGAGGTCATGGAATGTATAAGGTAGCACTCTATTGTCTTTTCTACCTATCCCTGCTGCATATCAGGACAAGCATTTGATCTCTCACTGATAGCACAGAAACTCTCCAGTGAACTCTGGCTACCCTACTCACCGCCGGGAACACAATACGAAGATATTATAGCCGTGGTATTCTGTAAGGCGGAGGTACTTCCCGAGTCAGATATTGAAAGACTAAGGTAGCCTAATGGTATGGGTAATGAACTGCTGAGACGAAGTCTCGGGTTCGATCCCAGGTTTTACCATGACACACACCAATGACTTTTCGCTGCTTTTCGAAGTTATGTGTGTATTTATCGCAGGTTTATAAGTGCTCGCCACCTATTACATTGGGACCTAAACATAAACTGGCGACCGACCTTTGCCTACCCCTTCGGGGATATAGGCGTGAGTTTATGTTATGTTATCATAATAAATATTGATATATAAGTAAGTTGTAATCCTCCAAGAAGTGAAACTGGAACTAATATATATTTCATATTTTTTATCATGAATTTTGTCGCTGACTGTACATTTATATTGCATTTCAGAAATTATCGCAACATCACAACGACTGCAATAAATAGATTCCTTCTACTTTTTATGATTGTGATTTATTTAAACTTAAATTTGTTTTAGCTTTGAAAGCAGACAAAAAGAGGTTAAAGGCGGAGAAATTTGATTTACTAAATCAAATGAAACAACTTTATGCTACGCTTGAAGATAAAGAAAAAGAGCTGCGGGACTTTATCAGAAACTACGAACAGGTAAATTTTTATTTTCTAACTTTTAAGGGTAGGTTGTAGTTGTTGATGTATGTTTGCCTTCATACTCGAGTCTTAAGAATTAAATTAATTTATAATTAACATTCTTCGAACAATTATCTCTCTATATTCCACATTCCATCCTGCTAGTCCTAGCCTCCTAACCTTACCTTTCCAATTCGACTTGAAACCGTTTCGGAGTTACACCATCGATATTGGAGCCTTGCATTGCCTTAATAATACAACTCCCAAAAATTCTTACTTTTATGTCATAGTAAATCGTTTGGCCCAAACTTTTATTGTCTAAAGATTGTTTGACGTAATAAATCATTCGATTAAAGACCGAATGTCAAATAAATATTATCCTTGGTAATATTCTACCAAATAAAAATTTTACGAAATGAAAAAGTGTGTACTAAAATTATTATAACCATTGCATTGGTATAAAAAAGGTGTCCAAACTTTGTTTGGGTAGTGAAATTTTAGCAACATCTTTTCGACAAAATGTCAGGTTCCCAGTAAAAAAACCTTCTGAAACTGAAGTAATTTTCATATCTCAAAGGCTGAAAAAACGAAAGGTGAAAAATTGTAATCGGTTTATTGGCAAAAAAAGTCTGTATTTTCAATTATTTTACTTATATAGGTATACCATTACTTCGTTAACAACAATTATTAAATTAAATAAATATACATTTACTAACTGAATAATTTCATTTCCATTAATTTAGATGTCAAATAACCTTAGGTTTATTTAAAGCTAGATAATATATCGATTGTTATTCATGAACAACATTACGCAATCAAAACTTTACAATTTGTTTTTAAACGTACTTAAACCATTTCAGCAACCTCTTCATATTATAAATTAATTTTGGAACATTAGATGGCTTCAGAAGATTATGCCTTTTTAGTAATGTCATTATATTAACATTCGTTCTTGTATTTCTGGAAGGTAATTGACCTTTACATGTTTAAGAGCTAACAAATTTGACAATGATGATAAAAATATTTTACTGCGTTGAAAGCTAGCGTAGGTAGTGACTATATTAACGAATGGCAGGCGCTCTATAACGGTGTACTTTACCTTATAAAATAATATATATTTTTTAATAGAAATGGAAAACTGATGGTTAGCACAAGTGGCATAATCAGAACCTATTATAGGTATACCCGTTCAAACAATTTCAATATCTTTCTTATTAATATTTGTATCATGCAGATGCGATCCCGAGGCGGTGCATCATCAGCTTTGGGCGCTGAACGTGCTGAGCGGGAGCGCGAGCGAGCGGCGTTATTACGTCATGCACGCGATGAAGCCGAGCGATCGCTTCAGCTAGCTGCTGCTTTGAGCGCGAGGGATACTCAATTGAGACATGCCAGGGAACAATTGTTTGAGGTAAATATTACTTAGTTAAATTGAAGGTCCACAGAATTATGCTCGCCAAAAACAAAAGCGATCAATAAAGGAAGCTAAGTTCTTACGTTCAGATTTATATACGTGATTTAAGCTGTCACCAAAATAATAGTTTGACATAATTATTTTGTCATAGTTGGAGCAGAATACTGAATATATATAGCTACAAAACTACCCTATTTAGAGGTAGATTTACCATTTTGACTAACATGTGTCGGTATATTATTTACCATTTCGATTACCAAATATATATATCCCTTTTTTATTCTTACATTTGAATTTGCTTTAAGGCGATTGATTGATGGTGATTTAGTTTTGTAAATAATAATATGAAAAATCGTATATCGAAAAGCTGTATTTTAACAAATAGATGGCGTGATGGGCAGTCGCCAGCGATTCATCACCGCCGTTCCGCGTTAATTACCATTTCAAATTGCTCCCTCTGATCTAAATTGCTTGGAAAATTAAACGCAGCCGTTTCTTCACTTACTACAGTTTATAACTGACTTGCTTATTCTTTCTCTTGAAAGTATTTTGAAGAAACTATGGAGATTATCTTATTCATGATATGAATAAGATAATCTTGAAATTAATAAATTAATCAGTTATATCAGAAGTAACTACTTACTATAACTAGAGATAACTTGTTTCAGGTTTTGATACTGCAGATATGCAAAAACTTTTTTTTAATTTTCGGTACATTCAAATAATAAAGTTAGTCAAAGTAACTTTTGCAAAGTAACTTATCATTTTAATTTTAAGAGAGATTTGAAATTTTATAATCCCAATACCAGTGGTGAATAGTTATGACTAGTTTGAGAGAAAGGATGCGCTATAGTGCTGATACACATAGGGCTGACACAGTTCTTCATAAAGGTTCTTTGTACATCGGTAATGAAAAATATGTGACTGTAATTCGTGAATTCAAATAGTTACAGTCACAGTCTGGCTATAGTTAACTTACAGAATGGTTAATGTTCTAGACATTACACTAATCATAATAATATAAAATTACTTTTACTAAGGTTCGTAGAACTTTTGATAAAGTTGAAATGTTTAACATAAACTGTTTTAGCATGATTATTTTTAAAATTTCCAACTTCATTAAAAGTATCAAGAATGTTTATAGGCCATTTACTAGCCTAATTATTAATCGTGTTTAGGCATCATGTTGATATTTGATGATAATCTTAACAAATTTAAAGCACTTTTAAAAGTAGTGTTATACAATTATGTTAATAGGTATTAACGCGATCATAGTATTACCTGACATTTGACTAAATTGTACCAGTAGTGGTCACAGCATATATAAATAGTTTTCTCTATCTCGTCTCATAGAACGTAAAAACTTGTAGGTACACATTCACAGTTTCTTAGTTTCTATAATCTATAAAGTTCATCACATAACTCTCAACCATATTTTATCTAAAATTAGATGCCTTTCAAAATCAAATAGCATGTTTGCTATTCCATAATTTTCCAGCTACCAAACTCATCATATACGTATATAATCCGGATATTAACCTGTGACCGCAGAATGTTCGATGCCATTACATTGAAATGGGCTCGGAACGGGATGTCCCATTCGAGTGGCCAAATCCTGTTCAAATTAAACCCCCAATCGAAATTAATTCGAGCATTAAACCGGAGCGGAAATTTATACAAGAATAAAATTATCGAGTTGCCTGAAATCGTTGGAATTAGCCTATCGTGCGTTGTGACTACAATGATATTACCATATAATTATGTTGAAATTTAGTTATTTAGTCCATTATTATATTTACACAAGAGTGGGCTCATAGCTAAGTGGTAATCGTGTAGGTTAATTTGCCAAGTTAAACAATATTAGCCAGTCCGGAAACCTGATATATCCACGGCAATTCGGAGGAGGAGGATATTGCTGTAGTAAAAATCTAAGTGGCAGGGGCCGCGAGGTTTGAAGTCTTGTTACCATTGTGTCTTTGGTAGTTGCATTCATCTGAAGACATTACCTGACTAAGATACTGGATCACTAAAACCCTGTTAAAAATCCTACGTAAGTAATATACTGACTACGTGTAGTAATGTATCCTGGGGGAATACTTTAGTTTTTCTTATTCCAATTTCCATTTACTAGATTATTTTTACAATATAGGCAAGAAGACAGCTGCAAGCAGCAGGGTGTTTGTCTGAAGGTGAGAGTGTAGCATCGCTTGGTATGGGACCACCAATGATGCTTGGAGGACCGTCAGGGTTAATTGGAGACAGAGGAAGCTGTAGTGCAGATTCTGGAGTCAGAGGTATGTATACAATTGTAGTAGGTACTTCAATAACATTTTCATATATAAATATCTATGGCATTCGTTATTGGTAGCTGAAGCCCTAAAAAGTCGTTCTAACTACAGAACTTTGATATAATAAGCAAGAATTAACTTTCGTTTCTTATTCATCTACATATATCATACACGAAGCAAGTCTGTTCTTTTGACCTAGATCCATTATTGATAAGGCTGGCTAAAACAAAACCTTACGTGACATGCTTCATACTTTATATTAATAATTCTAGATATAATTTATTCTTGGTAACTGAGAATTTAGCTTTTGTTGTGCATTTTATTGCATTCGTCTGGAGCACTTTTAAATGTGTTTTATGTTTGTCAACGGTTAAGTTACAATATTCTCGGGTAAAATACACGTGAATTACAAGTTGCGTGTTTGAGTTCATTGACAAATTACTGTATTTGCAAACGTCTGAATAACAGATTTATGAAATTTCTGCAAATTTTTATTAGCATATATGTTTGTTTATGTACAATAACATATAGAAATAATAGCGTAGGTTTATTTTGTTAATAGTTTCATTAAAATGTCTATACTCGTACCTTTAAACACATTTTTTAAAGTTACTTTTTACATTGATTAGTAGAAGAAAATTTTTTTTAAATAAAATATCATATTGGCAACAGGCAGCAGTGATGGTGGAGCCACGTCTGTTTGCGGGGGCAACTTATCCGACTCCACGGCTGAAGGAGTACCGCCGACCATCGATGCTTACGACACAGATGCCGTTTCATTAGTCTCATCTGCTCATCATATTTATCAATGTGAGTACATACTTAAGTATAATTTTGCTAATTACCTGAAAATATTTCGTTACTTCCATTGCAGTCGGTCCCAGTAGTCATATAAATGTCTATGGTAGTCGTTGGAGCCCTAAAAAGTCAGATTAGTCTAACTCCAGAACTTAGATATGGGCAGTTGGTTGTGGAGGTCACAATCGCTTCATGGAAAATATCAAAGTTCACACATCCGCATCGCAGTTAAACTGGGGAACCGACTCCAACTGAGTTTGGAAGATTCAGATAATGATGATCACGTTACTTATACGGTATTTGATATTTTACTTACAGAAGACCAAAAATAAATACAAATTATTGGTGAGGTATTTGTTTTTGATCTAGCATCAATTTTTGTAACATCTAATTTTAACTTTTGTAAGATCTGACTTAAACAACCTTTTTGTGATATTTTCACTAGGATAGGACTAAAACATAGTCGTGAAACTAGGTTCATATATAATCTAAAAAAGTAGTTAAACTCATTGTAATGTATAATTTCGGGTAAACATAAAACAGCCCGGCGCGGTGTCGAGAGAACGTGGATGTATGTACTCTTATATAAAGATTTCCTATTGGGTTTATGTTTAGTACGAAAATAACATCACACAAGGGACACACACGCAAAGAAATTATGTATCCACTCTGGTGATCTTTCTAATCTAATCGGCTATCCTATAAAGACACTGGCATCATGAGGGGTGTGTATTTTATTTACTCAGCAGAATATGAAAAAAATTATCGTTGTATGCGCTATTTTTTTTTTTATTTGCGATATAAAATATATAACAATTGGCTGTCGTAGGTATAACAGTCGGTACCTATTGATAAAAACGTTCGTAGGCTCTTTGGATTAGTCAAATTTGATGTAGGTGATGGTCGGATCCTATCTGAATGGGTGCATGTGTCACTACTGCCTGTCGTATCTCGTAATTCGTCGTTTGTCGTATCGTATTTCTCGTGAAATTCAATTTGCGTTCCGTCAACTTCCGTTAAGAATTTGTAATAGCAGTATCCACGAGAACTGGCGTGAAATGTTTTAATTTAATAAAATAACGGGAGCATAAAAAAAAGACCTATTAAAAGAATATTAAGTTTTTACGGTTGGCAAAAACAATCCAATTAAACATAATTCCGAGTAGTTAAATATGAGTAGCATAATTTAAGTAACATAGTTGGAGAGTATCACATAAATTATATTCAACAGGGCAAAAATATGTTCCTATAAAATATCCTTTCACAGAATTTATAGCTTTACTGCCTATGTAATATCTAAGCAGAATTCATTAGTAACATTTGTAAGTAAACTAAATATTTGATTTGGCATTAAAATTTTGTACAAAATTTACAGAATACGTATACAACGAAATTAACGAACGAACGTAACGGACTACAACGAAAATTCGTATTTTCTCAGACGCTACACTAACTTATACCTACATAATATATTGTACTTAATGCACACGAAATTCAAGTGTTTTCATTGTGAAGTTAAACGTCGCATCTACTTGAACACCAGGTGCTTCAAAATTGCTCTGAACCGAACAAATGTCACTCATTAAGAAATGTTCACATATTCTAGAATTTGTTTTTGCTGTGAATGTATTTAGTCTGGTTTATTTAAAACTTAGATAATTTATCAAATATATCATACTCGCTGGTAATGTATAAATCACTAAAGGATAAAAATTACAATTGAATTGAACATACATTGGCTCACATTTAGCGGAACACGTAAAAAATTCGAAATTCGAAATAGGTAATACAATAGTTACTTTTTTAATACTGGCGGGCTTTGTGCAATTTCTAATATCCTTCCTCATTTAATAAAATAAAATGAATCAATTTATTTTCTTTTCTATTTTTCATGATTTGATAAATTTTATAAGTTTAGCGGAATATTTTTTTTAGTGCTTTATCTTTATTTGCGTAATTTTGTGTGTAACAATGTAATGTAATGTAATGTACATAATGTGCAATGTACAAAATACTCGAAAGTACTACTTATCTAACACTGAGTACACTTACATTTGTAGGTATATTTTAATAATGTGTTTTTTGTTTCATTCCAATAAAGATTTTTTGTTTAATTTCAAACTCACTTTTGGTGTATTATTCGCATTCAATATTTATTTAGATATTACCCAGAAAGAAACAACCAGACTAATGTATTCTTCTATTTCTCTTAGTGAGCACGCCACGGGATTGCAGCCCAACTCTATCTCCACATAACAGTGCATCACCTTTCACACGTTCCATTGATGCTGGATCACTGTCAAGGTATGTATATTATATAAATCTTTAATTTATTACAATTACATAAGTGACGTCAGTGAACACACCAGAACCCACTTTATTCTAATTTTGAAAACGAAGATGGGAATTCAAGTCTGGAAAGTGTTACGGGTTGGGTCTAGCAAACACGAATTAACTATTGAATAAGACATTTCGTACTTTTCCATTGTATTTTATTTTTCACTTGACTGGTTTCACCTCATGACATTCTATTTGACATAACTAACTAATATGACGTGTATTGATTTCTCTAATTTCAGTATAAAAGGTTTTTATTTTTCATAATTGACCTAGCCGCGTGGTTTTCGGCCGCGTGGTTTTTGCAGAGTAGAATTTGAGCCACCCTATCTCTTTCTATGCGGTGTCATACAAGGCGACTAAGGGATAGGGCTGTTTAACATCAGACAGATATATACAGCCCAGACTTAGCCTCAGATGCATGACTCGAGTCAACAATAGTGCCCGGAATACGGCAATAGGCTCACCCCCTATTACGTGGGATCGAATACAATAATTGGTGAAATGTGGGTGTTAATTCACCTCTGCCTAGCCCTCCGGGGATAAAGGCGTGATTATATGTTATGTTATGTGTTATGTAATTGACCTATTAATAAGCTAATGACTTTATAATTCCGATACTTACTAATTTTTAAACAAAGTGTGGGTCCGCCCTTCGTGATAATCACTTCACATAATATTCCGACGAGACGTTGTTATTCCCTTCATAATACTAATCTCGGTAAAAAGGGACTGTTACTTAATGATCGCTGAAACTTTTTTAATTAAAATATTTTCTTGTAGAAAATTTCATAAAAGGCCGTGTTATTTTATAAAATTCAATTTGAACCCTAAAAGTTATTTTTTACTAAAATCTAAATTGTTTTATCTTCGTAATAAGTACATTTAGAAATGTTTTAAGGAATGGCTAGAAAGTTCCTTGGCTGTGATAATGATTTTAAAACCAGTAAGACTGAAGGTATTCCATTACTTTTACGGGGGCTACTTTATTACCACTCGCGATAATATCGAATTCTGACAGTAAAATTTATCGTGTAAATTGCGATCCAGCCCGCGATTCAGCAATAGAAAATGCCAAATTTCATTTTTCCAGCTTAATTTTTTCATACTCCATTACTGTTCGCTCGCTACCTGTAATATCTTTCATCTCGCAATATTTTAGGAGCGATAAGGCGATTTCAGGGGCTGCTCACGATTATGTTGATTAAGCTATCAATCTCGATGTATTGAACGATTAGAGTTTAAGTGTTTACTTAAACTTTAATCATTCCGTTGAGTTTTCAACAGACTCTATGAAGATATTTATAATTTTTATGTTGAAGACAGAAAATACTATATAGGAAAATAGGCATAGGAATATAGGCATTTAATAAAAAATACCTATGATTAAAAACCTATAATATAACTCGTAGTATTTAATATATATATATATATAATAGTTTTTCATAATCAGCTAAAAATAATTCGGAGGAAATAAAATATACACATTTTATATTTAACAAACACATCCCTATCATACATAGAAAGAATTATTAATTTTCTCGATTGCATATGTGCCTAAAGTGAAAAAGAAACCGTATTACCAGGTCAGTGGAACAACTATCAAGTCCAGGTGAGTGCGAAGCCGCTCTTCTTGGAGGAGTGCGTGGTCGTGCCGGGGGCCCAGGAGGTAAAGGCTCGCGGGGTCGGGGCTCCGCCTGGGGCTCCATCTCACGAGTGTTTGCACGCTCCAGACATCGCACCAAGTCTGGAAGTGCTGCTGCTAGTGGACATGAGAGCGGTAAGTTTGAACTCGTTTTATAAACATCTTAAATTTTTTGTATTTCGTAATTGGAAAGCCGACGTACAATTTGTAAGGAAATATACAAAATACTAAAAATATTGAAAGGTTTATTATTATAACACTAAAATACAAATAAAATAATAAATGTGGAAGGATAATATATACATTTTTATGCTATGTTTCATTATGCTTTTTTAAAATCAATATAATTAGGTAATCTAGGTAGCAATTAACTCAAAATAGCCTGAAACTACCTAGCTACTAATATATTTCTGTTAAGTAATAACTATATAACGTCCTCTTTTAAGTCATTATGATTATTTCTTTCTTTCATAACCCGTTATAATGTTTACGAAACTGACATCCTCAAACATCTAATAGAATACTACTGTCCAGAACCGATCTACTCAGGCAGTGGAACCCGTGCGTGGTCACCGCTCGGCAGTGAGGCAGCCCTGCGCGAAGCGGCCTCTCTACCCCTCGCGCGGTGGCGAGCCCCTGCCATAATCGCCTGGCTCGAACTAGCACTAGGGATGCCACAGTACGCTGCTGCAGTCGCTGATAATGTCAAGAGTGGCAAGGTACGTACTTAATCGTGGTTCTGTTCTATGCAGTAAGCCAGTTTTTTGGGGAGCTGGGCACAATTCCTCAACGTCTATGTATCTCTCAACACTCTCGTCTTTCTATATGTGTTCGAAATACATGAATGTAGATTTAAGAAGGTACATAGATTTGGTTCTTACAAAGCAGCCAGAGACTGTACACAATGAAGTAAAGGTAACTGAAACACGACAGTATTTATTATTGTTAAAGTTCCTACACTGGACAACGATATTATGTTTTTAATATCATTAAACCTATTACTGTTCTTTGACGTGTGACTATGATGCTTTGTAATTGTGATTGGGACAGGATAAATAATAAACAATAAGTCTTAAAAAGTACCTACCAAATGTCGTAAACTGCAACACAGTTTCAACTAGCGCAGGAGTCAGCGAATCCTTAATAACTTGTTCAACAGTTTAAATGTCAATAATAGTACTTTATGAAGCTACTGCACGATTAGAGTTCTTAAAATACGAATGTAAGTTAAAAAAGAGGGACGAGTTTTTTATAGTATCACACAGGTGTTTTAACTTTTAAGACTAAATTATGTTTCACACACTACTTTATCTAATCTCACGAATTTCTCATAATTAATATACTTCACTTAAAATGACAGAAAAGTTGAGCGCCATAATCCATCTGCGCGTTACGCCGCGTTCACAAATAATAACTAATGCATTGATATTTCCTCGTGTTCAGCTGAAGTTGTATCGTAATGGAAAAAAGTTACATTATGATTCAGTCGCTCATAGAGGACCTGTATCATAATGATTATTTAATTTATTTTGATACTTGCATACTCGTAAATACTGTCATTAAAGTTTTTTTTTTATGTTTATATTTTGGTATGAGAGTAGATAAAGATTATTATTAAGAGTGCCAGAGAGTGTTTGGGGCCCATCAAGATTATCTGGATCCAAGTCTACCTCTACTACAAGCTGTTATACACCTGCTGATTGACGAATGAGGCTCTAGCGCAGGCTTTCCTCTCAGAGTTGGGGGGTCAGATGGCAATTACTCTCGTAAAAGTCAATCACATTAATTTTATAAGAGCATGGGAGCAGTCCTCAGACTCCCAAGCAGCAAGCTATGAATAACAATGGACTTAGATGATTATGATATTTTATGAATTCGTAAATATGTTTAGTATAACATAATAATTTCAGCTTTTTTACTTTAGTTCTTTGTCCTAATTTTATTGTTCTATTTTCTATAACAGCGAGTTTTCTTTAAAGCAGATTTATCGGAGCAACGAAGGATGTTTCATTGCAATAAACATCCACAATAAATATTCTAAAAGCAGACCTACTCAATTTATATAAAAACTAAGAGGAAATTTAATTCATTCGACTTCAAAAACATATATCTTGTCAAAACTATCACAGCTACGTAGGTACCTGCCTAACACAATATTTGAATTACACTATTCATTCCACTGTTAAAGTAGATACGTATAAAATAAGTTTAAATGTTATACCTTCATTAAACACAATTTTAAACATGAGTTTTCACAGTAAAAATGATATTTGAAGCGTGTGAATTTTGAACATGCGCCCTAAAATCAATATTTATATTTCTGCCGCTCGTAACTCTCGGCCAGAACGACATGGATTATTTTTTCGTATGTAACAAATGGTACAAAAAAAATCATTTTCATTACCCCCAAATCCATTCATTATACGGAATGCGCTCATTTTATTAGATTTATATGGAAATCAGTCTTTTATAGAACACCCAGATAAAGTCGTCGCAGAATTTATTTATTTTGTGTTTACATTCCATATCAGATGTTTGAGAACATTAATGTTCAGAATAACCTAAAAACGTATTTAAATTTTTGTATATCGTGACCACGTATATCGTTTCACAATAAGAACTAATATATAGGGCATACGAGATTATAGTAGAACGAGAGACGCGCATTAAGCGTCAAATATTGTGTTCTGGTTGGTTCTAGATCCGTGCTTTGAATGGGCAGGTTCTGCTCGAGTTGTCAGACGCGGATCTGGAGGTGGGACTCGGCATCTCGCAGCCGATGCACCGCAAGAAGCTGCGGCTGGCGATTGAGGAGCGTAGGAGACCGGACCTCGTGAGGAACCCCACAATAGGACAACTGACGCATGCTTGGGTCGCGGCGGAATGGCTGCCAGATTTGGGATTATCTCAGGTATAAGTTAATTATTTTGCATGATCGTAGTTATAATGCTGTTCACTTTATTTTTTATAATGATTGTTTTACGTGGGGCGCACTATAAGTTTCCGGAATGAATATGAAAAAATACTATTAAAGGTACAAAATTAATTTATTGTTTTTCAAAATAATCTCCCTTGGCGTCTATGCACTTTTTCATTCGATCAAACCAGTTTTGAAAACTTTTGTGCCACTCCTCTGTGGTGACCTCTGAAACGTGTTTTTCATACTCCTCGACAGCCTCTTCTGGTGATGAAAATCGTTGACCGCGTAATTGGTTCTTAATTTTTGGGAACAGATAAAAGTCACAAGGTGCCAGGTCCGGACTGTATGCAGGATGACTCATGAGTTCTACATTTTTCGCCTTCAAAAAGTCGTTTGTCTGTCTGGCCGTGTGAGAACTAACATTGTCGTGGTGCAGGATGATACGGCGTTTACGGTTATTTTTACGGAGTTCGTCAATAATTTCCGGCAAACAAATGGTCGTGTACCAGTCACTATTCACAGTACGACGATTTTCTAAAGCAACAGTAGTTCATTCATTCAATCATCCGCTTAGATGCACTTTTCACGCGCGCCACTTTGGTTGGTTTCGGCTCATCTTGAAAGACCCATACGCTCGATTGCTGCTTTGTTTTGGGATCGTAGCAATAAATCCATGTTTCGTCACCTGTTACTATGTCCCACACCAAATTTGACGCACCTTCGTTGAATCTGGTAAGCATGGCACTGCACCAAGTGACGCGGTCCGTTTTTTGATCCTCGGTCAAGTTACGTGGGATCCACCGCGAGCACAGCTTTCTCACACCCAAATGTTTGTGTAGGATTGATTGTATTTGACTCATGCCTATTTCTAAGGATGCGCGAATTTCATGGTAGGTCACATGCCTGTCTGTTTCAATCATACGGCGCACAGCATCGATGTTTTTGTTGGTCACAGCGGTGGACGGCCGACCATCGCGAGATTCGTCACTGAGATTGATACGACCACGCTTGAATTCTGCAAACCAGCTATAAACAGTCGTCTTGCATGGAGCTTCATCGCCAAAAGCTGTTTCAAGCCGAGCGATGCTCTGTTGAGCCGTCAAATTACACTTAAAATCGTAGAAAATCATACTACGAAAATTTTCCCGAGTTAAATCCATGTTGATGCAGACACACAATTTTTTAAATGGCGCCACAAGGTAAAAACAAAAGACAGTCAGATGAAACAAACTGTATTCTACAGCCAAAGAGTTCTATTTTCAAATGTTGTAATAAATTTTTTAATATTGTTTATGTAAGTGGCCAGTTCCGGAAACTTTTAGTGTAACCTATGTATATCCAGAAGCAAAACACAAGTCAGACAACTATGGAATTATATTTTGAATAATAAGCTTGAAAATAACATGGTCTTATTCTATCATCTAGGAGAAAAAAAGAATAGTGAATAATTATCAGGATAACAACAAGAATTATAAATATAATTATTCATTCAAAATACTTCTTTCTTGTTTTATGAAATGCGATAGTTTCTTATTACGTTTCCGTAGCTACAATAATTCTTGTTCAACAGTATGCTGAATCATTTCTGGCAAATTTGGTGGACGCGCGGATGCTTGATACAATTAGCAAGAAGGAATTAGAGAAGTACCTCGGTGTAACAAGGAAGTTCCATCAAGCATCTATCGTGCATGGCATTCATCTACTCAGAATCATGAAGTATGATAGACAGGTCAGTAGCTAAATATTTATTTTCTTAGCATCAGTATACATTTGGATGCCTGGGAGTGAACTTTCCTCTCTGTGCTGCTTTCTTAAATATTTTTTCTAATATAATTTAGGTGAACGTTTGGATTTAAAATTCAGTCTTTTAAATGCATACACGGGTAAGCACGAAATGTCGTAAAGTCGACATTTGTGTGCACGATAGCAATCCAGGAATTCTTTTCAAACATAGCTGCAGTGCTGAACAATAAAATGATCTATTTACAAACAACTCTAAACTCGAAGTGGAAAACCTTTCTGCGTCCCCTTCGATAAGTGGCGTGAGATAACGACCAAGCAAATGAGCGATTATCCAATGAGCTGGAACAAAATGTTCCGTCTCGTGCCCGTAATGTAAACTCATTAATCATTGTGTACGAATTTTTCTTCGTTCACAGTCGTCTAAAACCGTTACGTCACTATTATTATTTACTTTTTATTTTTAATGTTATAAATCACTGGAAGCATCAATATGTTCAAGTTTTCTTCTTTTTTGCAACTTAAAAAAGTTAATAATCAAAAAGTTTATGATGACGGTTACTTTTAAATTTTATTTATTGAAAGGTGAAGACCAATTGTCATACAAATAATATGAAGTTGATGGTGATACAGAAATAAAAATTAAGTAATAATTAGAGCACTTAGTAACGTTTTCTAGATACCCATATTCAAATAAATTTTCATTTCTACACTGTTACAGGTAGTGGAAATCGTTTAAACTTGATGCTTTATATTTGTACCTTTTCTGAAATTAAATGTACATTGTAATGAACCATTTGAAAAAAATAGATAGATAATGATCTAATTTCAAGTTTAATAACTTAGAAATAGATTTGATGATTTTAGCAAAGAGATCTTAACTCCTTTCCAAAAGTCATCATCTCATACAATTGTTTTTCTTTTTCAGTCGGTTTTGCCCTTTAAATACTTATCCTTGGAATCATCTGATAACTCATTTGTGATATTTACTTTTACTTCTTTTATTGTGTAATGACTCTTAGTTCTTTTGATACGTGGTTTCATTGTGTTGTAAGCAATTTTTTTATACTAATAACGTAATAAAATCTTTTCCGCTCCATAAACTCTCAAAATACTAGATAATATATCTCTCATGCTCTGCCAACTCTGTATCCCATCATAAGGCAGCTTTGTGACTACCAACCCTGCTGGCCATTATATTGTGATAATATTTTTTAAACCTACGTTTTTTCTGTAGGTTTCTTCCGTAATTCATTTTTGAAAGCATGCTGCGTGAATGGCTTGATTGAATATTGACGTGTTTGTTATAGGCTCTGGCTGTTAGGCGACATCAATGCGAGAACGTGGACGCTGATCCCCTAGTGTGGACCAATCAAAGATTTATGCGATGGTCGCACAATATTGACTTAGGTGAATTTGCAGAGAATCTCAAAGGTATGTACTCAATTAATTAGTGTGAGTATACGGTTAGCAAATGTAGATAGTTATATGGCTACCTACCTACATCAGAATAGGGGTACCTTGTTTCAAAATTCTAATGTAGGACGTACACAAACAAAAATTATAAATATTGATAAATAAAAAGAAAAGAAGGAAGGAAGCAAATGAAAGAAGCACGAGTTTTTATATCATTGTTTCTGCTTTTTATTAAAACAGACAGTGGAGTGCACGGTGGACTAGTTGTCTTAGAACCGTCATTCACCGGCGAAACTATGGCGACAGCACTCGGGATTCCTCCATCAAAAAGCATTATTAGGCGGCATTTGGTCGCAGAATTTGATGCACTCGTTTTGCCCGCCAGGTAAGTCAATACAAACATTAATTTGCATACCAATCACTGAAAATATAATATTTACCACAGACACCGCAATTCCGCAAATATTCTTTGATTTATACCAAAACCACCGCATCAATCAATTTCAAAGTCAATTTATTTCAATTGTTTGTATATGCATCTATGTAAATGTTATATTTTCTTATCCTATGAGTTATTTATACCAATGTCCTCGAATATTTTAGCAGTATATTTGGTGACAATAAGCACATTAAATCACTTACAAGGTTTATAGCTGTCCTATAAGTGCATAATTATTCCCCAGTAAGAATGTATGAAACTGGCGGCACATACGCTGCAAAGTTGTCAAGACAATGGTCAGACGCACAATGCATGTACCCAGCTGTATGAGTTCTTGTAGTTGTCACCAGTGCTAGTGAGTGGGTCACAACCCCGTAGGTGAGCAAGCTGTAGTTGATTATAATGTGAGGTGCAATCCTGCAGGTATACGATATTTTGCCAGGTGGAAGAACTGCAAGTGGAGGCTGCCAGAGCATCCATGTTGTCCACAAAACAAAGATAAACCCACGAAAATTAAAAAACTCTCGTTTAAAAAATAAAGTTATCGCTTCGGTGCCCAAACCTGTGTATCTATGTAAAATTTCCTGTATCAAATGTTTGTAAATTTGCTATTTTTACACAAAATAATTTCTTTGCAAAAGAAAATTTTGTACCTATCTACCGTCAAAACTAGCTCACGTGTGAAACTTTTTGATGGAAACCTTTTCGAGCGGTGAAGACTGATAAGTTATCGTAGGGATCGCGGTTTGAAAACAAAAGAATATCGACAAGTTGGAGCAATCGGACACATTCACAATAATATATTTTGTACCCTCGCCTTCGTCAATGTTAGATTCAATGTTGGACATTGTGACCCCCTAGAGTCCCGATCTTGCTGTAGATTAGATTCGTCACGTTAATATTTATTCGAGATTGATCAATTTGGTAAATCTAGTAAATGTATACAACTTAGTTGATATTATAAAGATAAGCATGAAATGCTTCTTTTTAATCAATGGAGATGACTTTCATGTCTATACCAGCATTCACCAATTAATAGGCATCCGTTTCAATTTACTGACAATTTTAAAAATAATTGTAATAATCGAAGATTTTAAAACAATTAAATATTCATAGGTATAAAACGGAACCATTCACTATAGCTTTAGGATTATAACAATAATAGCGTTTACTAATACTGTAAGATAACTATGTTTTTGACTTGTATACATTCATACTGTAAAGTTGACAACATTGTATATTAGACTCACCTGTAATGTTATCTATTAAAATATAAATGTGAATAAATCCTAATGAAAAAGATGAACCTAAGGGACATCGAGTCAGTTTCTTTTACTATCCATCATCCCTAAACTTGGCGATCCTTGCATCGAGACAGAACGGTAACGATCATTTTATCGATACATCATGAATGCCTCTCTGTCATCATCATTATTAGATCGCACTACATGTTATCAGACTCTAACCACTTTTTCTCCTTCCATGTAAAGTTCCATTTTGTTATCAATCATTTTCAACACGTTGATCTCGTGCTTAATTAATTTTTTTGACATAATTTTAATTATATTATTGTATTATTTTAATTCGTGTGTACAGAGAAGACTACTGGTGATTTAAAATGCATCATTTGTATATCTGCGTATACATTTTGTATCTATGTAGCGCCCAGTACTTTTGTCTGTGGTTAAACCCATAAATATTTAAACGTATATTCCTTTCATCTGTAACCATATTTGTACACAACAGCATGGTTCGTATGATTTTCAGCAACGTGCATCATGCTTTTGATGTCTATGCAAAATATAGAATTACCATTCACTTTTTAAATGTCTTTTGTAGTTTACAGTGAAAATCGTCAGCGAATATGTGTAAATTTATAAAATATTTTTCTGCTAGGTATAAAATAAAAACCATCAATAATAAACCGACATAAAGGGAATTTGCATGAGAGCTTTTTGTGTTAGCAGATAACGAACAATATCGAGTGCAAATTTGAGAGTATAAAGCGTCCATGACTAAAGCAAATAACGCTCTGCCTGGCTTTTAAGTGATCTCAAATTTGTACGAATAACTTTGTGTATAGAAATCAAATTATAATTGGTTTTCAGAAACTTATTCGGTCACCAAATCAGGATGTTGGGTAGACCGTTCTCAAGGTCCGTGGCAACTGGATTACCGGGGATCGATCTTAGCGGGGATTCCCGACGGCATAGTTTGAGGGTAAGCTACTTATTACTTGTTAATCTCTATTGACTTTACGAGCGCTACGTATTAGACTATATATTGTTACGAAGTTGTGGAGTGTGGACATGTGTTCAATCGTCAGATAACTAGATATATTCTATAGTTGCGGCACACTGATGGCTATTTTGACTTTTTTGCTCGTTTTATCTTTTGTGGTGTGTGAAGTTCGCCACATTTTTCTTTAGTTATTCATATAACAGTTCATTGTCCAATATTAAGCGCACTAAAAAAGAGAAAACGCAAAACCAGTTGTGTCAAAACGGCTATCATAGCGTGTAGCAACTATAGATGCTTAAAATTGTGCTATTTAGTGAATCATTTAAATTTATCTATTACATTCGGTTAGGTATTTAATTAAAGGTAAAAAATCTTGTGGCAACTTGTTATAAAAACATATATGAAACAAATTATCTTTAAAATGAGTTTCTAAACAGAAAACAAAATTATTAACTGGGTTTAAAAAAAAACACATATTTAAAAGACACGTCAACATTGTTTACGTTTAGTTAAGTACCTAACCGAGGAGTGGCTAGAGAGGCCACAAGGCAGCCTCTGGTACCGTCTGACACAGATGATCACCGAGCTCGGATGCTTCGGAAAGTATCTGCGTCGGATACAGAAAGAGCCAACGTCCGAGTGCCATCACTGCGACGCGAGCGAGGACTCAGGTCCGCACACGCTCACCGAGTGTCCGGCGTGGGAGACGCCGAGGCGGGAGCTTGTGGCGGCCCTGGGAGTGAGGGTTCTCACGCTCTCCACCTTGCTCGCGGCGATGGTTCGCTGCGCGGATGCGTGGGCGGCCGGCCCCTCCTTCTGCGAGCAAGTAATGCTCGTGAAGGAGGAGGCGGGTCGGGAGCGGCAGCGGGAGCGACGAAGGATCGCAAGACAAGCTGCCCGCGTACGAAGGCAACTCGGGCGTCGGAGGTCGATGAACGACCTCCGCCGTCCTCCATGAGCGCCGGCGTTGCGCGCCTTCCCATTTCCGGGGACGAGTTGGGGACTCTGTAGTCCCCACACCCGAGAAGAGCGCCAGATCGTGAGAGATGGCCCTGGGTCGGCCGGGGTGCGAGGGATATGCCTGTCAACCTCACCTTCGGCAACCAAAGCTACCCACAGGCGGTGTGCGTTTTAGTCGGTTCGAGTCCGACATAACCTCCTTCTCCGGCTCCGGTGGGGAGGTATACGTGGAGATATTGCGCACGTAAAAAAAAAAAAGTACCTAACCGAATTGAGCATAGGTTTTTATCACCCTTTACGTAATTCATATTCTGGTTGTATTAATGACTATAATTTAGAATGTATCCTTCAGAATGTAATTGGGTAATCCTTTTTAAATCACTACAAAATCGTTCTTTTAATAGTATTTACATTGTTCTATCATTGTTTTCTTGTATTTCAAAGTTGCCTCTTCTCGTACATTTCTCAATACATAGGTCTCATAACTTAAATATGTTACTCTTAAAATTCAAAATTGACCTATTTCATTAGGGTTCAATAACACGAGCTCTGGGCGTTCTCAAGCCAAAACATGATCGGACATCTCCATCAAGTTCGAGTGAAAGTTCAAGCGTGTTGAGCCTGACGCAGCCGTACGCGTCATACTCGCCGCCGATAGCAGTGCGCACGCTGTCGCAGCTGAGCATGACTTACGCACCACCGCCCACACTGCAGGAGTATGAACCGATATACACGCCGTTGAGCCTCTACTCACAGTCCAGTGTGTCGACCAGAGACAGCCTGCAACGACTCAATGATATTAACGAGAACTCTAGTATTACTCATAGGTAAGTGAGAATGTTTTCAATCCCCTAGACAAGTCGACAGTCGTCATAGTATGGCATAAGCGTCAAATTACGAGTCAATCCCATACATTCATCATTCTATACTACAATACCACAAATCGATGAAGTTTAGGTACGAAATTAATTCGTAATAAATATTATGATCCTTTAATGCCAAATATAAGCCTCTCCCAAAGATTTGCGTAACAAAATGATTTTGCGCTTTCTCCAGACAATAGCAGAGGTGATATGTAGGATAGTGGATATTAATTAATTTTGAGGAGCGAAACACTACTAACACAAACAAAAAGGACCACCGCTTTGTGTTTGTGTTACAAGTAAAAACACAAATTATTATTCAGACATTTTATGTGGATAGAGAAGAGGTTCGTACACCTAAAAAATTTCAATTATGGGATATTTTAACATAGGGTAGTACAAATATAGTAACTTGGTCATACACTGTTCAGTCGGCAAAAGATAAAAATGTGTACTTACCTATCTATACTAATATTATATAGGTGAAGAGTTTATTTGTTTTTTGAACGCGCTAATAACAAGAACCACTGCGGATCGAATTGTAAAATTATTTGTATGTTGAATTGTCCGTTTCTCGACGAAGTTTTAGGCTATATATAATCACGCTACTACTTAAAGAAGCAGAGCAGTGACCATAAAGGTCTAAAATCCGGCATATTTCCAAACATTATTTGACAACTAAAGGGATATGGGTTCAAATAGGTGATATGAGGCTTCAAAATATACCACAGGTGAAGTTAGGGCGGGTCAGCTAGTACTTATTAAGTAAACACTTTTTTATATAAAATTCTATGTGTAGGTATCTTATTCTGCTTAAAACTAAGTTTACCACCGCTTTCTAGGCGCTAGTGGAGAAGAAACGGCGCAGCAAACTCCACTGCATGACGAATAGTAGTAGTTTTCGAGACGAATAGTAGTTTTCGAGACGAATAGTATTTTGGGTTCCAAAATGACAAGTAATGAATTATTTATTCATCATACTAACTCACCAACGCCATAATGAAATTCAACCTCACCAACAAAAATCTAATAAAGTGCAAGAGTCACAATAAGACTGATCACTAATTTCTCCACAGATACGGAACTAAAGCGGACCATGCTCACCGTGTGAGCTCACCTCTACCAGCTAAAACCACTGACGAGATCGTGAAACAGAGACGTCACCGTCGCGTTAAAAGCATCGGCGATATCAACGCTTGTACCAAAGCGCCTGTCTAGCAACAATAGATATTGTTAAGCTCAAACCTTTGTGTTGAACGTTGCTTGTACTATTCCTAAACCTACATAGTGTATCCTGTCTTTGTACTAACTTATTTTGGTCGAAATGTATCGATTTTTTATCTACATATCAACATCACATTATAGCAATCTGTTTTACATAGTGTTGAATTAGGTGCGAAACAAGAAGATATGGACCGGTAGGTTTCTTGTAATTATCATGAATGTGGTACTTATGCGTACACCTTTATATATGCCAGGAGTTTTACCTATAATAGACAACGGTATTTGCACACTGAATTCCCTAAGGGCTCTTACACATAAGCAGGATACGACATCGCGTCTATGAGTGCTACGAGCCTACGACGCACGGTCGTTATTCATAAATAAAAGAAAGAAATGTATTCAGTTTTTTCTGTTTCTTCTTTATAAGTATTTTTAATATCAAGTACTTAGAAAGAAAATACGAAGTCTAATGCGGTCCCTTTTGTTATTAACTGTTACGCTTTATCGCCGGCTGTATGTGTTTTTACTTTGCTCGTCGTATATTTACATGATTTGTGATACGACATGTGTAGCACGGTGTGGTTTAGCATCGTGCTTATGAGTATAAGCCCTAATATACAGAAAGATAATAGACGGATAAAGATAACACTCTGTTCTATGTCTCATTGACTAAAACACAATAAAAATGCGTACTACACATTATTTTATTAGCATACCATATTCAAATAGAAAAAAAAATTAAAAATTATAATGTTAAAGTGTGTTAAATGATAATATCTTAATACGAAACAGAGCTGCTAATATACATTGATAGGGACATGTAAAGACTATTTGATTATAAGATAGTTCATTTACTATGCGACCAATAATATCTTAATAATATGGTGGGTCTAACTATGAAAAATAAATAAATATGTATGCTAGGTAAAATATACTGTGAATTTCATTGGATCTATAATATCAGGTTAATGGTAGATACAAAAAAATACATTATAGTTTAGTAGTGGTCAATGAAAAAAAGTGGTAAAGTGTGAGAAAAACATTTTTAACACTTTTTAGGTAAAATTTATATAATCTGTGAAAAGGTATACATACAATCATGTTAATGTAGCTAATATTGTCGTTAGAATACATTACAATTAATTTTCAAAATTGCTGTACTTTCCTTCAATCAGTTTTAAAAATAATTTTAGTAGGTACAGCACGATTTTAACAGTGAAAAATTATTAGACTACGTACCCCCTGAGGTCACCTTGGCTTCGGATACAATCAGGAAAATAGAAGTATTTTCCTAATGTTTTTTTTATTAAACTTTTTTTATAAAAATTGCAAATAGATATGATTATTCGCATGTAATTATTAAAGTAACACTAAAAGAACTATTAAACAACTTATAGCTAAAAATAATTTAAATTAAAATGCGTCGTGGAATTCCTCCACATCGCATGCCTCTTGTGGTAGCGTTACCAGAAGATTGGTAGCATTATCACGTTGTATGGCAATGCTTATTCTCTGACCTAAAAAGAGGCCAGCCTTCTTTTCCTAATTGTGTTCGAATCTGTGAGAATGACAAAATAGAATTCAATTTAAACATGTGTTATACTCGAATGACATCAATTGGTAGTTAATAATTGTCACATCTAGTCATAACATATCAGAATCATGAACGTAAACTGATCTCCTATTTTATTAATATTTAAAATGATAAATTCAGCAACAAAAGTGTCAAATTCAAATCATATTATTTTAGTTTAAGAAATGTAGGTATATTTGTCGTATGATATACATGTTTTATTTGTTTGATTCTTTATTACTTAGGTTAAACATCAATGTTCGCTGGCAAAGCTGTTGAAATCTGACAACAAATACTTGACAAGTTCTCACTTCACTACCTGTGTCTTGCATAACTTGGTAGTTATTAATATATGTAAGGAATCGCTGAGGTTCGTAGAAAAAAAAGCCGGTTTGTGTTATCCAAAAACACATCACTTCTACGACTATCGTTTCAAAAATCTCATCTTGACTTCAACCATTATTATAGGTATAAAATGCGTAGATAATTTAGAGAAAATAATTTCCTAAATAAATTTCAAAATGTATATTTAATACTTTTGTTAATTTTGTGTTTTTAATTAGTATTATATTTTGTTTTGTTAATTTGTTTTTTCTAATATGTTTTTGTTGTTGATTGTACCTACATAAAAGTTTAACACGAATTCCACGTTTACAATGAATATCGTCGTTTTTCTTCATACTTCTACATAGTTTGACCAGGTAAGCTAATGTATGAGAAAAAAAAAATATATATAAACTATGTTATATTAACATTCCAGACTTATCCGTAAACAATTAACACAGGATCTCAAGCAAATGTGTATTTGGGTATAGGCACAATCGCCTACAGAAGTAGCTTAGCACATTGAAAGTAACGATCACCTTTACTAGCATTAAATAAACAATATATAAGATATTATTCATTTGAAAATTATAAAAAATTATGTCTTTTGTAATCGTTTGTATCGTTTGTAAATTTAGCGCTCAGAAACTTCTTAGGGCTATTTGTAGTCAGATACTTTAAATAGTCAACATTGAATAAAAATAATTACTAATTACTCGAAAGCGTGTCTAATGGTCGGATTACGTCAATACTTTTACGAAATAAGTATAATGAACCCAAAGCGTATGCAAATATCACTTTGTACAAAGTTCCATCGCATATCATAACTTTCAAATGAATTTGTGAACGCAGAATAGACTGAGTTTTGAAATAGTTAATGTTAAAACTATCTTATGATATTCAGTACATATTACGATATACGGTATTTTAGTAGGTATTCATTATAAAATTATGTAACTTTGAATGTTTTTTGATACATTTTCACTCAGGCTGTTTCACTTATAAACGTTCTTGAAGTTTAAACTAACCAAAATTTCCATTCAAACGTTTGGCTTTGCACGGGCAAATGTGAAGTAATATTGTCTGTAAAATTGACTGCACCGTTCTAACAAACAAAAAATATTGACTTTTATAATATTAGATGTAATACTTAATAATAATAATAAACGTCTTTATTGTACCAGTCAACGACAAAAGTAGCTTGACAAATTCTATTTTATTGATTATTGTGGCCCCTAAATATCACACAAAATAAAGAACAAAATATTAAATATGTTAAATTTAACCTCTGCGATTCATGAAACTACTTATACATTTTATTATTGATACCGGTATTCCAGTTCAAAAAGGTTTATAAAGATTTTAATGTTAATCAACTTATGTCGTTGATTGTACATCGATAACATTACAATATGAGATACAAGTTTTGTGGTACGTACAGATGGCGGTTATCGCTCTGCGGCAATTTCTTTAAATAGCAAAGGTGTTGAATTACGTTTATATGTGAAATGGCGGCAATATTAGCATAAACTAACCCACGCTGTATTTACTTGCCGAACACTGTGATAAGCAAATACTCTCACGCATCAGAATAACTAGGAGCTTCTCAATTCCATATTTTATAAGCAAAATATTAGACAATCTAGACAAGTACATAGGAAATACATTGCAATCGAGCTTGAATCCTATACTTTTGATATTAATGTGAATTTTCATGTTTTAATGTTATTTTATATTTCATGTGATTTACTTTTTGTGATATTTCAGTTACCAATTAGTTAGCATTCTTAAAACTTATAAATAAAGAATATGTGAATTTGAATTTTGTTTTTTATTTATATCGTCCCAAAGGGCCCTTAGCTATGATCAATCTAATAGATGTATTTATAGAACACAAAGGTGAGGGTTCCAGTCAAAATATTTGTACAAATATATTCTAAGGGAACCCGTTTATTTTTCAATTGGGAACATTGTTCGCGATAGAGGGAAGGTCGTGTTCTTTTATTCGGTGCGGTAAGGGCCATTAGCTATTTATTTAATAGCTCATTTCGAAGGATCTACAAAAGAGGCTGATAAAAGGAACTGCTCAAGTTTTCGAGAATACCAATGCGGAAACACGCGGGTTTTCCTTTTGATGATCTCTGAGCGTAAATATTTTAGTAGTTGAGGCCCAACGCGAATAAATATGTTTAGTCTGGTGTTTGAAAACAGCGAAATGTACCTTTATCTACAGGTAAAAATAAGCTAAACATAGTGGAAATATCTGTTAAGGCGTGTTATTTAATAACGTTATGTTTCGGAAAATACCTCTCGGATTTCCTAAAAACCACGTAGGAAATAATCGAAGCCGGGTCATTAGTCTACTACAGTCCCTTGCTGGTTGCACTCAGCTACTGCTCAACTTTTCAAGGGTCACATCTGTTTCGCCAAGTACCTGTGGGAGGTGGTGGGGTTGGGCCTTGAGTAGCGGGCCCATCAAGGGCGCCCCTAGCCGAGTCGCAGTGAGTAGACTATCACGCGGCTCGGATTAGGCGAAGGAGGAACACCGTGGTGGTTTAGTGGGTAGTCTGGCCTTTATCCGAGGCCAGGAGTCCCACATAAAGCAAGCCCCTTGTCCCCTCTGGGAGTGAGCGAAGTGCGTAAATGCATTCCACCAGGTAAAAAAAAACCCGGCTACTGCTACCCAGAAGTACCCGATCTTTCCGCATCCAGTTTATACCACCTGAGTTTGTAAGCGTGAGTAGCTAAGTGATTAAGAAAAATCCTGGTCATTACACTCCTCACATAGACCCACTCCTAACACAAACGATTTAGCTTAGCTACAGCATTTAAGGGAAATGCTAATAATTTAGGTACCTATTATATTCATAAAGAAAACAGGGGCAATTAACCACCAGAACTATAGCTAGCTCTAAAATCTAAATGAAAGATGAGATAAATCACACTCCAATTCTCGAAATAAGTATAAGCATACGACCTGATAAATGACCAGAAACTTATCGTTATCTGAAAAGACGATCATTACAGATGCAACCTGTATAATTTATGCGCTCGTAAAATGTAGAAATGTAAATTATAGATGAAAGTTGGGGAATGGCGGGAAATATTCAGGAACACTCAAACGATTCCTCCGATAATACAGTGCAAGTGCTATCATTTAAGGTACTAGCGGAGAGGGCTGTTCAATTATTTATAAACCTAGTCGATTTTCACCCAAAGAAAGTTCATAATAGATATTCTGACGTAACGAGACATATACCTATGTATTTCTTATGAAGGTCCTGGTGGAGTCCCTAACACACAAATGTATCATAATAAATTAAACGTTTGATTCGCTTTCACTGATTTTGTTCAAATCCAAGGAAACTAATCAACTAAAGAAATGTCTGTCAAAAATCGTAGCAGGTGGAAACGTACCTATGGTTTTTGCTTACCCCATTGGAAAGAGGCATGACTAAATGTATGTAATAACTTTACAAACAATACTTTCAAAAAGTTAATTTGGATTGACGTAACTTCCTATTGACTGTTCGATATTAGCTGGCAAGTTGTGGCAGGTAAGTACAAAGGAATTCATTATAGCAGTAGGACAGAGCACCCGGCACGCAATTAATACGAATGTAATTCAACTACCTACTGAATTAAGCTCGCCTTTGTGTTGTATTACTGCAGATGTGCCTATGAAGTGTGACAATGTGCTTATTGTGGTCTCAATTGCCATACTGAATGTGTTATATTGAAAGACTATTTCTTTTTTCTCAGGTTTCAGCACCCGAAGGACAACCAACAGGGCCTTGATCAGTCAATGGCGTCCCAATGGTTTCCCTTCGGAAGTTCCGTTATATTTCCCGTCAGTCTGTCAGCGAGCTGTATTCCACATCATAATTTCAACAATAACACAAAAATACTAATGATATAAAATTAATTAACGTAATTATGTATAATTATTGTATCATGATTATTTTTGTTTCACAACTAAAATCTTGACAGTGTGCAATTAGTAAAGAATAATAATAAATATTCTAGAACATTCTACACTTTTTTCAAAATCACTTGGTGGCAGAGAAGCACTTGATGGAAAGCGGTTACCGTGGTCTATGGACATATGCAACAACAGAGGCGAAACACTCTGTCTAGACCCAAAGAACGCAAGTTTCGCTGTTATGGGTTCTAGAATGCGATTATACATTCTAAAATACTTTATTAATTACTTTTTTGAGTACTCTAAATATACATATCAGACATAGAAATAACCAGACCAAAGCAATTATAAATTTTCATTCATAAAAATATTTGAAATTTGCCATTGAAATCGTCAAATTTTAGTGTGATGAATATATATTGTCTTTCTTATTTTTACCACAAAAGTACATATGTCTAAAATCATGTCTAAAATCGAAACTACTCTCTCTGGAGTATCCGATTAGGGACGTCTAAACCTAGTCCAATTCAACCCCACTGAGACACAAGTATGTGTATTCACCGCTAAGAAAACCCCATTCATTGTAGCGCCGCAATTCCTGGGCACACCGCTTACCATCTCCTCGAGTATCGGGATCCTTGGTGTCGATATCTCCAGCGACGTCCAATACCGAAGTCATTTGCAGGACAAAGTTAAGTTGGCATCAAGAAAACTCGGAGTGCTCAACAGGGCGAAGCAGTACTTCACTGCGGAGCAGCAACTCCTTCTTTATAAGGCACAGGCCCGGCCTCACATGGAGTACTGCTGTCACCTTTTTGCTGGAGCACCTGCATACCAGCTTGACCCCTTCGACTCGTTGCAAAGACGGGCATTGAGGCTGGTTGACAATCCCATACTCACAGGTAGAGTGGAACCTCTTAGCCTTAGGAGGGATTTTGCCTCACTGTGTGTGTTCTACCGCCTATACAATGGTTTGTGCTCAGATGAATTGTTTGACATGATGCCCGTAGCTACATTCTATCATCGCACCTCTCGCCATAGGCAGGGAATTCATCCCCACACATTGCGACCTGAGACGGTGCGCACTCTGCGGTATGAAAGAAACTTCATCCCACGCACACTCAAGCTGTGGAATGACCTCCCTGCTGCGGTTTTCCCAAGCGCCTACAATATGGGGTTCTTCAAGAGGGGCATCAGAAGGTTTCTTCATGGTCGGCAGCACGAGTGTGACACCCCTGGTGTTGCATACGTCCATAGGCCACGGTAACCGCTTCCCATCAGGTGAGCCGTGTGCTTGTCCTGCCAACTTAGTGGTATAAAAAAATAAAAAATAAAGATCTCTTCCTTACTACTTCAATAATTATCATCATCATCATCATCATCATCATGTCAGCCACACATAGTCCACTGCTGAACATAGGCCTCTCCCACAGACTTCCAGAATGACGGATCTAAAGCAGCCCGCATCCAGCGCTTCCCGGCGACCTTCATGAGGTCGTCCTTCCACCTGGCCGTTGGGCGTCCTACGCTTCAATAATTATATCTTTACGATAATATGAAATCCTTTGTCTAGTCCTTAGTCTGAGTAACAATTGACCAATATTTCAATTTAAAGTTCAATGGATACTAGCAATATCCGAAAGATGATTTTAACTTTTTTTTACGTGCCAAAAATCCCCGCGGATACCCCTACCACCGGAGCCGGTAGGAGAGGTTATGTCGGACTCGAACCGATTAAAACGCACGACGCCTGTGGGTCGTTTTTGGTTATCGAAGATGAGGTTGACAGGCATATTCCTCCCAAGATGATTTTACTTAGCTATAACAAGACTCAAAGTAATGTTAACGTGCTCAGGCACGATAGGCACAGGTTGCTTAAAAGGTACAAAGCCCGGAGAGCGTCGAGATAGTTGTTTGCAAAACATCCGGGAGTGGACAGGCATTGTTTTACTGTTGGTTATTGACAGAAAAAAATATAATTAGTAATTCCAAGAAACTGTGAGGCACTTAAGGAAAGAGAGAAATAGATACCTCGTGTTGTGTTCCCGGTGGTTAGTAGTGTAGCCAAAGCTTACTGGAGAGTTTTTGTACTGCTTTACTTAGTCTGCTGCACTGACGGCACAGAAACAGTCTATTCTTACAGGGTCGGCAGCACCAGTGTAAGTCGCTTGATGATGCACACGCCCTTAGGCTACGGTAGGGTCGGGAACTAACGCGTGAGTGACACCAATGATAATGCAAATTTTATTTTCGTTCGGCTTGATCTATTTTGTCTTTTACAGTAACGGCACAGAAACTCTCAATGCCTGCAGGGTTGGCAGCGCGAGTGTGACTCTCTTGGTTTTGCACGCGTCCATAGACCACGGTAACCACTTTCTATCAGGTGAGCCGTGTGCTTATCTGCCACCTAAGTGGTATAAAAAAAATTGATGCCTTAATAGTATGAAAAATAAATACAAGAAGATTATGAAAAGAGTAATAATAAATGGAAATATCGCTATGAAAATGTCATTGTAGTTCGTATTCAGTGAAGAAGGTGATATGAAGCAGAGATGGCGGTAAAATGGGCGACTATGTGTTCTTACGAGTCGGCTCACGTGCGAGCGTAGCTACGCGTCATTCTATCATTAGAGCATAGTATTGTGATAGCCTCCTATCGTATGGGTAGGAATGTACGGTGGACAAACAAAGTCTATTATTCTGCTAGAAATACAATCTGAAGTATTTCAGAACTCTCTGCGTTGCGTTCTTTCAGATTTAACGTAACAGATTGAGGTCGTTCAAAGAATCAATCAAAGAATCAAAGAATCAATTTCATTTATTCAGTTTAGGCACATAAAGAGCACATATGAACGTCAAAATTCAACAATTATATATGTCAAGAAATAATATAAAAATATTAAATAATGTAAAAATAAACCATTGGAAAATGATTCTTTCGCAGATTTTCGTTTTTCGATTTTCGTTTTGCGATTTTCGGTTCGGTAGATTAGTTCTACTGAGAAGATACCAGCAAGAAACTCAGCGAACTACATTAGAACTAGATTATTTTTCTTTTTTGTTAATTAAGTATGTCAGTTTGTGGAGAATAAATTAAATTTTCGTAGGTTAGGTAAAGAGTCAAGGACTCGAGGAGTCCTTTGGGCGTTATATAAGCTTCCACGAACTGCAAAACTTGTGTAACTGACTGTAACTTCGTGCGGTTAAAAGTGATAATATTCAAGCTAGTAAAGGAGATGGAGATTACCATTTCGAAATATCAATGATAATTGATGAGGGGTCTGTAATAAATAGTTTTATTATGCCTAGCAGTAGCGAGGGGTCCTTACAACCCGATTCCCTTCGGCTTGTCTTTTTCCCGCCTTTATCTCACATGTAAGACATTGAGCTATACTATATCTACGCTTCTAAGTATTACGCGTATAATGAATGTAGGTACAAACAAATAGATTAACAGACTAGATCGATGTATATATATTGGTGGCGCGATTCTCATGCCACCTGAGCTAGTGGACTGTATTTCGCGGGGGGTGAAGATAACTGTTTCATATGACACTTTACACAACAAACAAGATAGGTGATCGGGTTGCCGCGGAGGTGGTTTAGGCATTGAATGCAACCCGAGAAATTAGGAGAGGATGCACTAACCTTTACTACGCCACGTGCTGGCTGGGCCGATGCACCGGTCTTCTCTTCCTGGCTCAGGAGCTGCTGCCCACATCACTAAATCACTTGAGGGACACACGAGAGGCACAATCCGATCGGTAAAGGTCTATGAAAGCGGTTAAAATCCAACAAACATTATTAATTTCTGAGAGACGCGCGCGCCGCCAGCCATTGTTTATTAGTTCAAAAGCGGAAGTCAATATGCGTCTATTTTGACAATTGAGCGGTGCGGAAACTATTGCTATCTCACTTTAAAAGGTAGCGCGGGAGGGAGATGGGTACAGGAAGCGTGTGTTTCAGTGCCAATGACTTGAATTACTACTATTGAGCAAAAAAAATACAAATTCTACCATCGGCGCAACCATTCCCCCGGCTTGAAGGGTTACCTTCAAACGAAAAATGCGGAACAAATCTAAAGTCTAATCTAAATCTAGGTTTGGGAAATAACAACTAAAATATAAACCTAGGTTTGAACTCGTGCCTACTGCTGGTTAGGCAGAGGGCAGAGGCGAACAACCGGGCGCAGACACGATTGCCGGTTGCGGTTTTAACCCGTACAACACGAGTTATCCCGCGGGAATCGGGAAAAACTTCCTCTACTACTCCTAGAGGCCAATGTAAAGGAGGCGCATTCTCAGTCATAAGGACTACCACCGTACCTACAGTAATTGGGTTGGATGGAGTATTCCATTTTTGACGTGACTGCAGCGTGTGCAAATAATCGGTTCTCCAACGATTCCAAAACGATTGGACTAATTTATCTAAAAGAGCGTGACGAGTTAGAAGGTGCATTCCATCGTCATCAACATCTATTGCGGGCAAATATTTTTGCGTACTTAAATCACCGGTCAACTCTATATGACCGCGCGTAGATAAAATTCTCAAAAATCGGCCTACATAAACAACACAACGCAACAGTCTGGACCAAGACGAGACGCGATTAGCCAACAACAAATAAGGGACTCTTCACGCGGGACCGATACAACAAGCGAGTGCTTCTTCTCCTCGGGTGGTTCGGAAACCGTAGTGGGATTGTATTGACTAACTGGCCACTTATCTAACGCGGCATGAATCCAGGACGGTCCACTAAACCATAACGGGTGATCTAAAATTTGCGAAGGAAGCAATCCACGAGAGAGACAATCGGCTGGGTTGTCGGTGCCAGCAACGTGAAAGAGATTTTGTGGCGCTAATTCAGATTGAATTTTTGCCACTCTATTAGCGACGAATGTGTCCCAACGATGGGGCGAAGAGTGGGCCCAACACAAAGCGACTGTTGAGTCCGAAAAAGCTAAAATTCTACTAATATTAATGCGAAAATTTACAATTATGTCAAATAAATTACCTTAAAGATTTTGACCACAATACAAAATGTCATTAAGCGACACGGAAGTGCTAGTCTTAGCACTGCCATCCAAAACTACGCGGAGTTTAGTAGTAAGCTTATCTTCTCTAATAACTCCGTGGTGCGGGATAATGTACGAAGGCTGGGTCCCGCCAGTGTCCGCAGGCGCAGGTGAGATGCAACCTTTATCTAAATATTCGTTAACAACCTCATCACAGGCCCGCTTCAACTTTGGAGACGCCTGCATCTTTCGTTCTAAACAAAGAAAGCGTTTTTCAGCGGATACACGGGAGTCACCGAGCGAAAAAATATCTCCCTTGAAAGGGAGCGCGACAACATAACGACCCTGCTCATCACGAGTAGTCGTGCGACAATAAATCTCCTCAGCCATCTTGTTATCAGGGCTTAGGATAGGTGGGACATTGACCTCTTCAATTTCCCAAAACTTGCGGATGGTAGACTCCAGTGGCGGCTCGACGGTGCAACAGAACGAAGCAGTCGAGTGACTAAAACTATCTATAGAAGCGGGTGCGGAACCAATTATAACAAAACCAAGCACTGTTTCCAGTGCGTGCGGAGCGGGGTACGTCGGTCCCCCTTGAACCTTACGTGATAACTGGAGGTGCGGGAGAATCGAAGCGCCGATCAATATATCGATGACTCCAGGAACAGCGTAAGTCTCATCAGCTAAAGGCAAGTCTTTAAATTTCGTTAATAAAGACGTGTCAACCGGGACGGTAGGCAACTGTTCAGTTATTTTTATCTATAACGAGCGAATCCATGTCAAACCAAATATTATTATTAAAACGAGATCCAAACCTTGTTTTAACGGTGCCCTGAACAGCTGACTGTAAGCCTCCAAAACCCTTCACCACTGAGCGGGTTGAACGCTTATTAACATTGAAACCAAGACGTTGACAACAATCTTGAGTAATAAAATTACTTTGCGAAGCGCCATCTAATAGCGCTCGAACAATGTGCGGTTTACCTAATGCATCGACAACAATAACGCGAGCAGTCGCGAGGACAACAGTAGTGAGCGCAGTACTAGCGGACAACGAACACAAGGTGACGTCATTCGCAGCGGTCACCGGGCGGGCCGGAGCGCGCGCGAGCGCGGGCTGCGGCTGTGGCGCAGGCCGCCGTGTGTCACCGCTCGACGAACCAACTGTGCTCACATTGGATGCGGCATTACTATTTTCAAAATGAAGTAAAGTATGGTGTCTCGCTTGACATTTGCGACAACTATTGCTACTATTACATAAAACAACGCGGTGTTTAGTACCGAGACAATTAAAACAAAAATTATTAGCGCGAACAAATTTATAACGATCATTAGGCGATAATTTTAGGAAACCCGGACACTTGTACAATTGCGAATGATGAGTATTACACAAAGAGCAAACAGGTGATTGTACATGTGCTGGTGCGGTATTAACATAAGTATGAGTTGACCTCAGTGACTTCGATGACGCATCTATTTTGCGTTCAGAACTAACAACTTTCTTCGCGCCTTCATGTTTCGATGAAGAGCGTTGCAATATTTTTATATGCTCGCGAACAAAACTTTCTAAGTCTTCGAACTTGGGAATTTTATTGCCGCGATGATCCGACTCAAATAAACGAATGGTTTCGGAATCTAATTTCTTTAAACCCATATACAAAAATAAGAAGTCGCAGAGGTCATCGATCTTTAGGTTCTTTACGGCACGAACAGATGATGCGAAAGTATCTAGAAACTTCTCTAAGTTTTGATCGTTACATGCCGTAATGGATTTCAAATCAAACATCTGATCCAAATATGCGTTAGCTACCGATCTTTTATCCTCATACTTAGCTTTCAAAGTATTTAAAATTAAATTATAATTTTCGGCACTAAACGTAATTCCAGCGCAAACGGTTACAGCTTTACCAGTTAATTTTTCAACGAGATAATGCAATTTTTCGTGATCTGTCAACGAATCGTTCTTATCTATTGTATTCTCAAAACTATCTATAAATAAACACCAATTGCAAATGTTACCATCAAATTCGGGTATTTGAATTGGTGGCAACTTAGGTCGGTCGCGAGTGGGATTGGGTCGGTCAGACGGTTTCTCCAAACTCCTAGCGACGCGTTTGATACGACAATACAAATCGTCAAACGACGACAAGGCCTGATAACTCACTGAGTAATCGGGATTTAAATTTAACTCTAAAACGTTGATGTCATGTACTAAAGACTCGAAATCCGCGCGCAAACTATCCAAGTTTTCTATAGAACACAAGAACGAATCTCTAATAGCCAAATCAGAGGTTTTAAGTGCATTATCACAAATTGATTGTACACGAGAGTAAATCATTTCTCTTTTAGCGTATAAAAGTTTCAGTTGAACTTTACTATCGGTACTACCAACCTTTGGGGGCATTTTTACAACTAATATCAAACTAAAGTGCGGTAAACAACAAATGAAATGACTTAATCTTAGCGGTACCTACAGTACGGCGACGCGGCGCGAACGATATCCGTAGGTAGGTAACTGCGAGTGCCAGCTTGAACAAAACGCGCATAGCAACAAGATCGTACCTACGCGAGCTAGATCGCTGTCTAGGTTCAACTATTATTTCAGGGATTAAGTATTGCGTAATATCTATTCAAATTAAAATACTTTCGTATGAATTTGAATGAAATGCGAGCGAGGTATAACCACGTATCTACCCACGTAGGTATTAGGTAAATACGATGCGAGCTAGCGGCGAACGGACAACTTAATTGAAACAAATAAAACAAAGCCAAATGCGTTAGGTATTACACTGTGCCTATGCACTAGGGTGTCAGGATACCTAAGATCTAAACCTAAACGCCTAGATGCGGGGTTTTCTACTAAAATAACTAGGTATTTAGGTGCGGTGCGTTTATTCCCTGTGGAATAAATAACAAAGCGAGCTACGACTAAGGATCGATACGATAAGAGAAATGCGAGCGAGGTATAACCACGTACCTAACCTATGTAGGTATCAGGTAAACACGATGCGAGCCAGCGGCGAACGGACAACCCAGAAATTGAAATAGCCAAATGCGTTAGGTATTACGCTGTGCCTATGCACTAGGGTGTCTAGTATACCTAAGATCTAAACCTAAATGCCTAGATGCGGGGTTTTCTACTAAAATAACTAGGTATTTAGGTGCGGTGCGTTTATTCCCAATAGAATAATAACATAACAAAATGCGAAACTACGACTAAGTATCCGGCTCGACCAGGACCAAAAAGAATGGTGGCGCGATTCTCATGCCACCTGAGCTAGTGGACTGTATTATGCGGGGGGTGAAGTTAACATGTTTCATATGACACTTTACACAACAAACAAGATAGGTGATCGGGTTGCCGCGGAGGTGGTTTAGGCATTGAATGCAACCCGAGAGATTAGGAGAGGATGCACTAACCTTTACTACGCCACGTGCTGTTTTGTCATTTGCTGGCTGGGCCGTTGCACCGATCTTCTCTTCCTGGCTCAGGAGCTGCTGCCCACATCACTAAATCACTTGAGGGACACACGAGAGGCACAATCCGATCGGTAAAGGTCTATGAAAGCGGTTAAAATCCAACAAACATTATTAATTTCTGAGAGACGCGCGCGCCGCCGGCCATTGTTTATTAGTTCAAAAGCGGAAGTCAATATGCGTCTATTTTGACAATTGAGCGGTGCGGAAACTATTGCTATCTCACTTTAAAGGTAGTGCGGGAGGGAGATGGGTATAGGGAGCGTGTGTTCAGTGTCATCAATTTAAATTACTACTATTGAGCGAAAAAAAATACAAATTCTACTATCGGCGCAACCATATATTTTCACGTTGGATTTCCCTTTTGAAAATTTTCAAAAGGGAAATCTAGACGACAAAGTTAACATTTTAAATGAAATTTTAAAGCATTTAGTATGCTAACTATTCAAATCGATTAAGATATGGAAAAAAATTAATCGGGCCAGGCGGGATTCGAACCTGGGATCTTTCCTTTACAGGGGGATCGCTCTGACCACAGCCACAGAACCTTCGCCCTAAACCATACAAATTCTTCTATACATATATCCGTCTTAACATATAAAGTTGACATACTTCGTTTATTTTTAACTTTTGTCCTTTGAAGCCCTTGAGAATGCCGCGAGGCAAAGCCGGTCAGGTTCTAAATAAATAAATTGTGGAAAAGTGCAACTTAGTGCTTATTCAATATATTTCATGTTTTGTTTATAATTTTATGACAGGGTTAAGAACCAAAGTGATTAATAAATCTGAATTAGCTTAGCTCACTTTATCGTTGACAATACATGATTATCGTAACTGCTATTCATTTTCGGCAAAAATGCGAAATATTTACTTCGGTGACACTATTGGGGAACGGATCATTAAGTTTCAATAACGCTGAGCACGCTCGGTTGTCGCACTCAAGTGGGCTAGACATGGAATTCACGCATTTTATACTGTCAGCGAAAATTCAATCTAGAAACTGGAGTAAATCGACGCTTCGTGAAAGCAGAAAATATGCAAAAATATTCCTGTGAGATCGACAATGAACCGGTGATATTATGTTTATTCAACAAATAAAAAATTTTCAAAATTATGTGTAGGTCTATACGATTGATCTATTACATAATGAATTTTTAATACTGTAACAATCGGTGAATGCAAACCTACTTAAAATTGTATTTCTGAATAGATGGCAGTCAGTTTCAAATAACAGTTTAAATAATTGTATCTTTTGTGGGTTGATTTTTGGAAAGTGAAATAAAAAAATACTTATTATCATTGTGGCGTGAATATGATACATATTACGGTCAATGATAACCTATTTAAATTTAAGTAATATGTTTATCATAATGGATAGTTATTTTTACCCGACTACGACGAAACAAAAGGAGGGTATTGATTTTGACAGGCTATGTATGTATGTAGGTTCATCTGTACCCTCATGGCTCCTAAACCACTTTATAAAATTAGACAAATGAGGTATCGTTAGAAGCGTCTTAGTCATCCGCTGGTTAATAGGCTATATAATATGTTACCAAATCAATTATGGCGCTCTCTAGCGGTCTCAAAGTATAGTGTTAAAAAATATAATTGCGATAAATATGTCGTGTTTGGTATCAACTGAAATGGCTAAATTATCACATTTCAAATATGCATAAATTATACCTAATGCTTGACCCAAAATAATATTTAAAAAAAAAATTAAAACTAAAACACGACTACTGAAAAATAAAGCTCTATTAATATTAAACAAGAAAATATCAAGAAGAGCTAGTCGTATGCCACTTAGTTTAACAAAATAGGTATTCTAGGGGTACGTTTACCTGATGAACAAACTACTACTAACTTCAGAGGATATCATAAAACAAAGTATAGTTCAAAATATCAATATCAATTTGTATTCCAAAGTTCGTAATACAATAACAGTACAAGTTAGTCTAAAATTCTAATCAACAAGGAACCAAAAGTTCTAAAGTAGTTAGGTTCACATATATATCCATGTAATTCTAACTAGGTACCTAGTCGATTAAGTTAGAAAAAAATTAATCGGTGAACGACAACCCGCGATCTTTCCCGTGTAGGAGGAACGCTCTGACCGCTGAGTTACCGAACCTTCGTCTGAAAATAAACTCCTTTACATATCCGTCTTGCGGTGACTGTGGAAGACATCTTATATATAGGAGGTAGGACACGACGGTATTTCCGTCCCAATTGAGCCAGTCCGACTGGGGAAGTACCTCCACCCTACAGAATACTACGGCTATAATAACCTCGTGTTGTGTTCCCGGCGGTGAGTAGGGTAGCCAGAGCTCTCTGGAGAGTTTTTGTGCTGTCAGTGGGAAGACCAAAGGCTTGTCTTGATTTTGTGAACTGCACTGAATGCACAGAAAATCTCTGTTCTCAAGGGTCGGCAGCACGGGTGTGACTTCTCTGGTGCTGGTCACGGTAACCACTTTCCATCAGGAGGGCCGTGTGCTTCTCTGCCACCTTGTATAAAAAAAGACATCTAGCTTTAAAATTTCATTCAATAGGGTACATACCTAATGTAACAAAACTTATGAAGAAATCGTTAACTGGCAAAGTACCGCATCAATTGCAAAACGAAACCTATAAATTAGGTACTGTCAATATACAACCAACTGTGAATCACCTTTTTCCTAGTCTAACCCATCACCCTTATTCGATTACAATTGGTTCCAGTGCAAACTACCTATCAAGTAATAAATTAAATGAAAGGGGGGACTTCACACATTTTCCTTTACCAAAGTTCTAAATTCAGTTACTTTGTGGACAATTTGAATAAATTTTCAAGCTTTAGTATGAACCCTGCTTTTTTAATATCCTTAGGAGCTAAGCATTGTATTGGTAGCTAGGTATACTTACTACTAAACATACATGACACGCATGAACGGATGTATAAATAATTTACGCCCTATAGTAGTAAGAGTACCTAGTTAATAGAAGTATCCTGAACAGAGTATTGTTTGAAGATACCAAATTAGTTTGCGCAGATTTTTGTATGCTTGGGCACCTACATTTCAGTTGTGACGAGCTTTTTCTTTGAGGAATAAAGTTACCTGATGATCGTGACTCAGGTTTACTTAGCTAAGAGCAATAACTATAGCGTTAATAAAAATAATTGACAAGGTCACTTACAACGTTTTTCTTTTCAGAAATCTCACGTCATTCTCGTCGTCTTACTGCATAGTATTTAATTATAATAACAATGACAACTTAAGTCCCACAGGTAATATATGCTGAGAACCGAGCGGCGTCCTCACGAAAGTTTACGCCTCCCCAGTCACGAGGATGCACCTTGTATGTGTATTTTGTATATCTAAATTCTGCAGCAATATGCCGTCCTATATTTCCGCTGTAGTATATGGATCCAATATCAAAACTCTGCATGAAATCCACCCGCTATGAAGGAATTACGTGTTTTACGTTTCAGCCTGTAAGCTGAATTTAGATACAAAAGTGAATTTTCAACACGAGAAATCTTTAAATCGATTCAAGTTTAATACCAAATTAAAAATATATTATCTACTCGTTTTATTCCATGTTTTCAATTCGTTTGTTAATTACTGAGTTCATGTTTTACAGAACTTACTTCCATTAGTTTGCCTGATGCATAAATTGCCATACTGTTTCATGAATAACGGACAGGTTAGTAGAAGTTTAGAATACACACCCAGATTACATCAGTTCTACTTTAGTTTGTTTGTTGTTGCCCAACGTCATAGAAGCGATTTTATTGTCGTCTACAGGGCATTGATGATGATCAATGTAAATAATAAAATATAATTTTTGCCTTCTCCTGTCATCGCGTCATCGGGCTTTCATGCATGCTAACTACAAATTTTACTGTAATCTATTGGTGTACAATAAAGATTTATCTATCTATCTATTACCGTCTGAAATTAGGAGTACTTATATTGAAAACCTTTAAACCGATGTTCCCGTGTCATACAAAAAGTACTACGAGTATAGGGTTATTCAGTTAAAAGTTTCCATTAACACTTCATCATGCCCCCTAGCCAAATGGACGGACAACCTGAAAAAGGTGGCTGGGACAGACTGGATGCAGAAGGCGGAGGATCGGAGAAAATGGCGCACATTGGGAGAGGCCTATGTCCAGCGTGGACTGCGGTGGGCTAATTGGTTGATTGATTGAATACTTCATCAGGAAAAATAATCGGGTTAGGTTATTACCAGCTACATTCTTCTCTTCTTCTTTTCATTTTAGCTTTAATCCAAGTCGTATCTGAAGGTTTCACCTCAGAGTCTGGGGTCCGCTTTACCAGTCTAACTGCAGATTTGGCTGAACTTCAATATTTTCTATATTCTATATGCCGCGTGGTTTCCGGCAGAATAGAATTTGGGCCACCCGATCTCTTCCCATGCGGTGTCGTACAAGGCGACTAAGAGATATGGCTGTTTAACATCAGACAGATATATACAGCCCAGATATATACAATAATAGTGCCCGGAATACGACAATAGGCTCACCCCCTATTACGTGGAACCGAGTACAATTATTGGTGAAATGTGGGTGTTAATTCACCTAACCGTCCTCGGATAAAGGCGTGATTTTATGTATGTACTAGCTTTTGCTCGCGGCTCCGCCCGCGTGGATGTCGATTCCCAGGGCGGACAACCCTTATCACTAAGGGGTATGAAAAACAGATGTTGGCCGACAGACCTACTCAATATACTCACAAAATTTCATGAGAATCTGTCAAGCCGTTTCGGAGGAGTACGGGAACGAACGTTGTGACACAAGAATTTTATAAATAAGATGTCAATATTTACTGTTTAGCGACTGCCATTTGACCTCTACAATCCAATGGCTATATCGAAGCATTACAACTAGACCAGTTGTTGGACATTTTTATGGCACCATCTACCTGTAAAGACTGCTACAGATGACAACTGGAACCGATGGTTTAACGTACTCTCAGAGACACGACCAAATACTCATACTCATATTCATGCATACAAATATTTGCACTAAGCGGGGATCGAACCCTCGCCTCCTTTGTATCAGCCGCGTTCACTACCACAACGCCACAGAGGCTGTTATATATTTCTATGTGACCCTCTTTCCTGAGACTTTGCCTTTAGCGTCAAGTCAGGTCAAGTTGGCGTGTCCTATGAAAAAAAAAAAAAAATTTATAAATTGTTACCGGCAGAGTAGACTTTGGACCACTCCATCTCTTCCCGTGCGGTGTCGTACAAGGCGACTAAGGGATAGGGCTACTCAACATCGGACAGATATGTACAGCCCAAATTCAGCTTCAGATGCATGGCTTTAGTCAACAATAGCGTCCGGAAGACGGCAATAGTCTCACCCCCTATTGCGTGAAATGTAGGTGTTAATTCACCTGTTCCTAACCCTCCGGGGATAAACGCGTGATTATATGTTGATATGTATGTATGTATTATTTATTTATCTTAGGATATACGCCCAGGCAACCGTATAATTTCAACCAACCAGATGTAAATCAAACACGGTCGCGTGTATTCACTTCAATATTATATCATATATATGTAAAATATAATATAATACATGGCTACGTAATTTGCTAACCCCTAACAATATTTTAAATAATATATTCATAAGATGGCAGTAAAAGCACAGTTTCGTCGTGGTCACCGTGAGGCACAAAGACCCTCGCAGATTCTTCCTATTATAATATTCATGACCTATGGGATGGTATTATTGCTAGATTATCATTTATTACATGCATATTTATTATGTTGATTTGTACCATATTTCATAACACAGTCGGTATATTTTACTACTTTTGTATAACACAGAATGCCTCTGAGAAATCTCAGTGTTATTTTATGTTAAATCGACTATGAGTCTGAAACTTCCTCGCTCAAAAGAGATTCGAATACCTAATAGCAAATGAGCACATCAAAAATTGACCTGGGCCTCCCAATATTGGGAGAGGCCTAGGTCACGCATTGGACTGTTGTTTTTTTTTTATACCACTTAGGTAGCAGACAAGCGCACGGCCCACCTGATGGAAAGTGGTTACCGTGGCTTATGGACGTGTGTAACACCAGAGAAGCCACATTCGCGCTGCCGACCCTGTAAGCACAGAGTTTCTGTGCCGTCAGTGTAGAGGACAAAGCAAGACAAGCCTGTAGTCATACCACTGACAGCACAAATTCTCCAGTGAGCTCTGGCTACCCTACTCACCGCTGGGAACACAACACGAAGTTATTATAACCGCGGTATTCTGTAGGGCGGAGGTACTTCCCCAGTCGGACTGCTCAATTGGGCAGCAATACCGCCGTGTCCTACCTCCTAGTTGATTGATTGATATCAAAAATTCATTAGCAGATCTGATTGATTCTTCGGGTGATCGTGATATATATATCCTGAAAATATTCAGGTTCTAGCGGGGTAATACCAATTGCGTAGAGTAGTTTCCTCCATTTAATCTGTCCTCCTTGGCTTCAAGACTGTAAGAGATTCCTTACTTGATATTCATCCTATAATAAACCCATCAGGGACGGGCAAAATTTCTTACACCTACTTGAGGAATAATAAATAAATAAAATAACAAGCAAAACAAGATACACATAGAAGTTCATACAGTCTCAACCGGATCAATTCTATCGGTATACATAAGTTATATCTTCTGAGAAAACAACTTTGTAGTAAAAATGGTGCAATTTGCCTCTCACAGAAAACCATTCCCAACAGTATTTTGTTCCTTTGGAGATTCATAAAAGACCTCTTTAGTATACATAGATCAGTAGCAACATGGATATTCGCTTCACAGAGCGCTCTTTTACTGCAAAAAGTCTTAAAAGCTTTACCTTTACTTATCTTTTAGGAAGTTTAAGTAAGGATTCGATCAATAAAAACTTGTGTAACACTCACAAAACTTCTTCTGAGTTCCTCAACACTAAAGTATAGTAAGCATTACTTAACTTGAATACAAATACCAATTTATTTTATAAATTCAACGATAAAATTCTTGCGCGCTTAGGGTTATCGTCTTTACTAACTTTAACTTCTGCACTGATGGCATAGAAACTTTGTTTACGCGGTCGGCAGCACGTGTATGACCCTCCTGGTGTTGCACACGTCCATAGGCCACGGTATGTAAGACCAGGGGAGTCACACCCATGCTGCTGACCCTGTAAGAACAGAGAGTTTCTGTACCATCAGTGCAGAATACAAAATCAGGAAAAGCCTTTGGTTTTTCCACTGACAGCACAAAAACTCTCCAGTGAGCTTTGGATACCCTACTCACCACCGAGAACACAACTCAAGGTTATTATAGCCGTGGTATTATGTAGAGTGGAAGTATTTCCCCAGTCGGACTGCTCAACTGGGAAGGAAATAATAACGTATGGTATAGGTATTTATTATACATATGTTATAGGTACGTCTTTACCTATGCAGTATAAAAACAGGTGACTACTTTATTTTTACGTGCGCAAAATCCCCACAGATACCCCCCACCGGTGCCGGTGGGAGAGATTATGTCGGACTCGAAACGACGACGATTTATAGTCTATTTACAAACATACACACTTAGTCTACTTAATCTAAATACAAAAATTTACCTGAGTAGCATAGTTGAGCGAACAGCTCATTTCCAAGCTTGCTTATGATCCAAGTATCCTTGTATTTTATTATAGTCTTTCTGGCACAATTTACTTTTAAGTACATTTTTACATTTATCCATAAGTAAATCCCTAATTTCATTAGGGAGCTTGTTAAAAAAGCGTATACCGTGTTTGAATTTATTTTAATTGCCGTGGAATGAATTAAGTACTAATCTTTTGAAGTTGACTACCACACCTGTGGTTGTCAAAATTGTTTTTGTGTCTGGTATTATGTTATGCCGGTAACAAACTCTTGAGAATTTTGAAACATTTTTCCTTACATACATTAGGTTCTCGAAAATATATTGTGACACTTGGATTAGAATGTCTATCTCTTTGAACTTTTCTCGGAGAGAGACTCCCGTTTTTTTAAGTCAAGGGCCTAAATTATAAATAGCTCACACAGCCCACTTTTGTAACACAAATATTGTGCTTAAATCTGCAGATTTACTCCAAAGGAGTAGGTAGGCAATAGTCATAAAAATGTACCTAATAGCTTTTATTGCGCCTTACGTTAATGGCTGCTTTTTAAGGTTAGAATTTCATTACAAATAATAATACACAGTCTTGTAGACATGAAAATTTTATATCTTCTGCAAAATTTGGTAGTAAATGTCTTAGCGATATTTCAGCGCAGTTTGCTATTTAAATTGGAAAAGGTAATCTAAGGAACGGGATTTGAACTCGTGGCCTTGAGAAAAAAGCCTGTGCAAAAACCTTATCCATCAATCAGTAGATATACCAGCTCCCAGGTGAGATGAACCCCATACACCCGTAAAAATCTGAAGTCGATTAAAATAGTTTAATACTTACTAAATTAATTAACCTAAATTAATTAACCAGTCATATTATAACTGACATTTATACTATACTAAAAGTAGTACATACTTCAAAAGCCATGAAATTGGACTGTTTTAATATGACTAAATTGAGTCTTAAAAATGGTAGACTAATCGTCCACAAAAACAGAAGCATTTAACCCTCAAATAACAGAATAATTTCATTACCCTAATCATTCCCTTGTCCAGGTTTGTTCGACGTAAGTTCCCAGTTCCCACATCAAAAGTCAGCGACTGCAGTGTCCGCTGTCATTGGACGGATTTATGGGTTCCCAATCCGATTAAATGCTCCCATTTCTACGATACCGAAGGATGTCTATTTCGACACGTAGGATCGTAATTTTGGACAGAAATTCGACGAGGTTACTTCATTACCTGATTAGTTTCTTGGTCAACAGTCTAAATGTAATATACCACCAAAACTCATCAACTAATGAAAATTCATTTTGTGCGTTAAAACGTGCACTACTTCCTTCAACTTTTCCTATTCGCACCTTGGAAAAGGAACCTCACTATTACCTACCTTACTGTTTATAGGAGCTTCATTGTTTCAGTTAAGATATTTTACATATTTAACCTGGATAAATAATCATTAACATTTATTTGTCTAATCTATACTTAATATTATAAAGCTGCAGAGTTTGTTTGTTTGTTTGTTTGAACGCGCTAATTTCTGGAACTACTGGTCCGATTTGAATGATTCTTTCAGTGTTGGGTAGCCCATTTATCGAGGTAGGTTTTAGGCTTATATCATCACGCTACTACTTAAGGGAGCCGAGCGTTGATAATAAATGTTAACAAATCCGGCAATTTTTCATACATATTTTGAAGACTAAAACATACGGGCTCAAAGGGATATGAAGCTTCAAAATATACCCCAGGCGAAGCTGGGGTGGGTCAGCTAGTTATCTATATTCACTAATTAAATACATACATACATATAATCAAGCCTTTATCCCCGGAGGGTTAGGCAGAGGTGAATTAACACCCACATTTCACCAATAATTGTATTCGGTCCCACGTGATAGGGGGTGAACCTATTACCGTTTTCCGGGTCCTATTATAGACTTAAGCCATGCATCTGAGGCTGAGTCTGGGCTGTATATATCACTAATTAAATTTATTATAATAATAAATCAAAAAATGTTAATAAAAACAAAAGTTAAAATTTGTGGTGTAATTCCTGCGCATCGCATGTCTCTTGTGTAGCGTTGCCAGTAGACTAACAGCACTGCCACGTTATATGGTAATGCTTATTCTTTGACCTATTCGCAATCTCTCTGAAGAGATTGCGGGCGCTCGAACACCACGGCCCAAACGTTTCGACTCCAAACGGCACAAATTCATAATCACCTGGATAAATTAGGTACCGATTTAAACAAACAAAAATAGGTACCTATAGCTACACCTCTTGGTTGGTAGTTACAATCAAGTGCTCGCCTGAGACCATCGGTATAATCAGACTGATGCAATGACATATTAATATCCATACTTATTTCAAGCAGTAGCTTAGCGGTGGCGAAATTCAGTACAGATTTAACGTAGGTATCTTTTATAAATTTTGGCATATTTCACGTTATATATCTACGTATAATTTCTTTTTTTTTTTTCATTTTATTTACAATATTTTAAAGTTCTTATTTATTTTATATTACAATGATCGATTTTGTTATTGTAGAAAGATATAAACTAATATTTAAGCATCAATAAATTCCTCCTCATCTTTGTCGACTGGTAATGTGCCCTAAAGGCTTGCAAGAATTTAGATTGTACAGATCTACAGTCTTCGTTAATTTTTTTTCTTTCGTGTGGACGTCTGTCTAAGTGGCAAAAAAGTAAAAGTGAGAGCCGAACGCTACCAAAGCGGTAATATTTAAGTAAACATGAATTCATTCATTAAAAACTCATTGCAATTGACACGTAAATACTCTTAAATAGTAAAGATCGCAAAAGCCTCATAACTGACTCATGAATTTATTAGTCAAACATTAATGACTGACTACCATTTACTAAATATCTATAAAATGTGTGATTTCAAGTCGATGTGAAAGAAAACTAGATATGTTATATGGGCTGTCAAAAGAAAACTTACCTGTTTTAGTGAGGTTACTGTCTTTTTTGTTTATTACGAATAGATATTTCATTAAAGTTTGTTCGTTTATAATTAGATTTCTAATTTCAAAAGTTAGCATAAGTTGTTAAGTCCCACAATATAGGAAGGTAATATTGTTAAATCGGTTTTTAGGTACCTATGCATACATCATCGCCCCTGCTTCATCGGTACAGTAAATACTCGTATGTGCATCCAATCTTAACCAAGGGGGGACACAACATGCTTAATTAAGTTAGGTAGCCGGCTCGCCGCTCCTAAAATAGCTTTAACGCAAAGTGCGTTCACCGCATACGTAATGTAGGTATTAACGAATAAACATAGATTTTCTTGGTTCATACTTTTTAGAATTAACCACACGATTATTCAGTGTGTCGACTCCAATGTAAGATATTTATTTGGGGTACCGCTCGGCCTCTCTATACAAGCGACAATACGTTTATAGAATAGAATATATTGATAATAGTACCCGGAAGACGGCATTAGGCTCACCCCCTATTACGTGGGACTGAATTCGTTGATTGGTGAAATGTGGGTGTTAATTCACCTCTGCCTAACCCTCCGGGAACAAAGGCGTGATTATATGTATGTCATAAACGTCAAAATAAATCCCACACATTAATCATTCTATTCTACAATATGTAGACCAACGAATTGCCACTTATATGGGGACATGTCTCTTTTTTTTTTTTTTTTTTTTACGTGCGCAAAATCCCCACGGATACCTCCCCACCGGAGCCGGTGGAGGAGGTTATGTTGGACTCGAACCGACTAAAACGCACGCCGCCTGTGGGTCGTTTCGGTTGCCGAAGGTGAGGTTGACAGGCATATCCCTCGCACCCCGGCCGACCCAGGGCCATCTCTCACGATCTGGCCCTCTTCTCGGGTGTGGGGACCACAGAGTCCCCAACTCGTCCCCGGAAACGGGGAGGCGCGCCACGCGCGCCGCCGCCGCGGCCTGCTTCTGCAAGGGTGACAGGCGGCTTCACCTGTCACCCCCAGGCCGGCGCTCATGGGGGGCGGAGGTCGTTCATCGACCTAGGGGACATGTCTCTTGGGGTCTTCGTGGTCTCTTGGGGAGATTGAGAGAGATGGCCCTGAGTCGGGCGGGGTGCGAGGGACACGCCTGCTAACCTCACGGAGGCAACCAACAATGAACCCGAATGATGAAGACGCCGTGCGTTTTAGTCGGTTCGATTCCGGCATAACCTCTCCCACCCGCTCCGGCGAGGAAGGGTATCCGTGGGAATTTTTCGCACGTTAAAAAATGGGGGTCTCTACTTTTCCCACATTTATTTATTATAGTCAGCTCTTATTAAACGTAATGACTGAAAGAATGGAGAAAATAGGTAATAAATAAATCATCATCTACTAAGTATATACAATGCATAACAGCACATATGTTTTTAACTCCATTGTACCGGTAACTCAGTTGAACTGTATTACTAAAAGGCACTCTGACCTTTCATTTTCTTTTCCACGTACTAACGCAAAGTTTTTCACTCAGTCACGTGCACTAACAGTTTCACAACATAAAAGCTTGCTCCGAGTTTCAATCCGGCTATTGCAATCTTGCAACTATTGCACCACTCTTTATTCCGCCCAGCTGAAACTAATCCGTCGTTTAATAGCCCGTGAAGCCCACAGCTCGTTTAGGGTCCCTTTTCACTGACTAGGTTACAAGCCTGACGAACAATTTATAAAAGTTTACGAGATTTACCGTTTCTACTAAGTGGAAACAAAAAGTATATAAGTTTCGTAACAGTCTAAGGTGTAATTATAGACTTAACAGTGCGCCTTTGAACTAAGAAGTTTACAACTCCATTTGACGTTAAATACAAAGTTCGGTATTATATCACGTTTTAACTTTTACTTTTAAAGACTTACATTTTGTTCGTATAATAGAAATCCTTAGCTGAGCGTTTTATTATGCTTGTTCGTTTTGCTCCATATGTCAATTTTAAAGAAACTTCTAGTGTCCATCATGTCACTTAGTTACTTCAGTGAAGTACTCTTTCGATTGATTTAACTTTTAGGGGAGCAACTGCCGTTTGATACCCCAACATCGAGAAGACATTACAACTTGGTTTAGGGCTCAAAATTTTTTTTATACCATTTGTGGCCAACAAGCACACGGCCCTCCTAATGGATTGCGGTTACCGTGGCCTATGAACATGTGCTACACCAGGAGCATTATACTCCTCCATATCTTGGTGGAACCTACATTAACATTTTTATAACTAAATCATAAGATTTTTTTATTCCACTTAGGTGGCAGACAAGCACGTGGCCCACCTGATGGGAAGTAGTCACCGTGGCCTACGTACCTGGACGCGTGCAACACCAGGGGTGTTACACTCGCGCTGCCGACCATAAATAAGTTATTTAATGTAATGCCATTCATTTACTTACCCGTATATACAAATATTGTACAAAAGTCTCATTTTCTAAATAATTATTACTGTCATATCTACAAATTATTCGCAGCAAAATAATAACCGTTTGATTGCACAATATCAAATATCGCAATTAGTAAATTGAGTATTCATTCGTGCCACACTGCAAATATTATTATTGGGAGAGAGAACATATTGGTTAACCACGTTTGAGTTTACTGATAAAGAGGATATATTGGTTCCCAATTGTTTAACAAAAACGTATGAGAAAACATCATTTTACAAACAACGTTTGAAAAGCTAAGTAATCATGTGACAAACTTTCATTTCACAAATATGTTACTTTATGTAAAAAGAATCATTTGACATAATACAAGTTTTGTAAATGTGTTACTAAGTAAATGTTTAAATTGTTAAAATTTTATTTTACAAATTTTAATTTTACCAAATCAAATCAGTAGATAAACTTATTTGTAAGTAATTTTTTTTTCTATTAATACTAATTACATAGATACTTTTTCAATTAAAACAATATACAAACGGCCTTAACCAAGCGAAATAAGTAGAATTCAATTCTGGTAGCAGTTCTAACATAACCTAACCTAGTCATTTCGTTACCATAATTTCGTATTGAAAATGAAATAAATAAAGAAAGAAAATATATTTACTTACAAACACAACGCACATTACACCTTATTTATACATATACACAAATTAAAAATATCCTATATCGAACAGATATTTGATTCGATATTTACTAAGTAAAAAATACCAATCGAATGGAGAACCTACAAATCGGTTAAAAAGTATTATTTTTTCAACTAACATGTTTATAACAAAATGTGTTTTAAATATTTTGTATAATGAGTAGTTTATCAAGTATAATTTTGTCAAAACGTTGTTTGTTAAATGAACATTTGTTATTTGTTTTTTTGCCCTATGATTGGATGGCATAAAATATTTTATGTTCAACTAGATTTTGATCACTCACGGGCATCAAAGCAACTAACCTAACCTCGAGAAGAAAGCCTGCACTAGTCTCGTCAGCAGGTGTATTGGTTCGCTGGTGAGATTATTTGGCCCAAAAGATCGTAGCAGAGCCTTTCGCCGTTGCTGCGGCTATCTATCAATAGGTTTTTTTTTTTTTTTTTACGTGCGCAAAATCCCCACGGATACCTCCCCACCGAAGCCGGTGGAGGAGGTTATGTCGGACTCGAACCGACTAAAACGCACGCCGCCTGTGGGTCGTTTTGGTTGCCGAAGGTGAGGTTGACAGGCATATCCCTCGCACCCCGGCCGACCCAGGGCCATCTCTCACGATCTGGCCCTCGTCTCGGGTGTGGGGACTACAGAGTCCCCAACTCGACCCCGAAAACGGGGAGGCGCGCTAGGCGCGCCACCGCCGCGGCCTGCTTCTGCCAGGGTAACCGGCGGCTCCACCTGTCACCCCCAGGCCGGCGCTCATGGGGGGCGGAGGTCGTTCATCGACCTCCGACGCCCGAGTTGCCTTCGTACGCGGGCAGCTTGGCTTGCGATCCTTCGTCGCTCCCGCTGCCGCTCCCGCCCCGCCTCCTCCTTCACGAGCATTACTTGCTCGCAGAAGGAGGCGCCGGCCGCCCACGCATCCGCGCAGCGGACCATTGCCGCGAGCAAGGTGGAGAGCGTGAGAACTCTCACTCCCAGGGCCGCCACAAGCTCCCGCCTCGGCGTCTCCCACGCCGGACACTCGGTGAGCGTGTGCGGACCTGAGTCCTCGCTCGCGTCGCAGTGATGGCACTCGGACGTTGGCTCTTTCTCCATCCGACGCAGATACTTTCCGAAGCATCCGTGCTCGGTGATCATCTGCGTCAGACGGTACGAGAGGCTGCCGTGTGGCCTCTCTAGCCACTCCCCCATGATGGGTCTTACCGCCGCTACTACGGCGCGCCCTGCGCCTGGTCGCCCAAGTCGTAGCTCCCATTCCGCCACCATTTCCCTGTGGAGCCGGGATCTCACGGCCCGAATTTCTTCGGGCTCGGGATCGTGACCTCGCTCCCGCGCCGCCTTTCGGAACCGGTATAGCGCCGAAAGGGATCTCGCTTCCAGGATCCATGGTGGCGATCCGGCGAGGAGACTCGTCGCGTTGAAGGATATCGTGCGGTACCCCCTTATGATGCGGCACGCCAACTTCTGCTGCGGACGCTGCAGCAGGGGCATGTGCCGATCATTCAGGGTGTCCGCCCACACGGGACACCCGTACAGGGCCATGGACCGCACGACACCCGCGTAGAGTCTCCTGCAGGAGTCCTCCGGGCCCCTCAGGTTAGGCAGTAGCCGCGCCAGAGCGTTGGCTGTGCCCACCAATTTGGGGCCTAGACTTCGGAAGTGCTTCCCGAAGTCCCACCGGCCGTCGAGCACGAGCCCCAGATATTTCATCTGGGGCTTGATGCCGATGAGAGTGCCTCCCACTGTGAGACTGGAACCAGGTGGTGGCGTGCGCCGAGGTCCATGAAAGAACATGGCCTCGGATTTATGCAGAGCCACCTCAAGGCCCAGCCGCCGGATCCGTTCCACGACTTGAGCAACCGCGGTCGTGGCCCTCAGGGTCGCTTCGCGGTATGTAGCCCCGCTCGCCGTCACTAGCGTGTCGTCCGCATAGCACGTGACGGCGGCGCCGTCCGCGAGCTCACCGCGAAGCAAACAACAAAAAAATAGGTAAGTTTGTTGTGAAGTCAATCAAAGTAATTTTGTAGCTAATGTTAAATCACCAATATCTAAGAAGTTGTTAGTTAAATCAATGATTTTATATTGTACAATTCCCGATGGATAAATTAAGAAAACTACCACGGGCAATAGCTAGTTTCCAACAAACTACCACAATATAACTCTATTAAAGACCTAAATAACAGTTTCGCGGAGAACGTTAGGATTACAAAATTCCATCATGTAACGGCGGAGAGCGCTTGTGGGTAGAGTTCGATAAGCTTCAAAATCAATTTCGACCTGTTTACAGAGGAATCTCCCTCAAATAGACTGTAGCCCAATTCTGCAATACCACGTTTTCGAAACACGAACTATAAAGCACTTGGCGGGCAGCGTACGGCTACCCGCCAAGTGCTTATATGTTTACTTTTGTATGAAAACGAACCGCATGCTGGTGCCGCACCACGGGCAGGCGTATATCTATTTGATAGCCAGATTGCGGATGCAAGGCCAGTAGGATTACCATGAAGTCTTAAAACAGGTCAATAATAGAGCGGCTGTCATTTACTAAATGCATAAATAACTTTGTAATACCATATAAATATATAAGATTACAAAGTTGCGTTTGCAGTTGGTAATATGACAGCAATTCAAATATTGATCTGCTTCGGGCATTCATAGTACAGGCCTAATACGTTGTTCCTGTAAAGTAAAAGTGTCCTTCTGTCAAAACAAAACCTAGTAACGTGTTTTCGTGATGTTATTAAACCTTCAGAATCACCCGAAATTTGATTCATTTTCAATTAGATTTGGAAATTTAAATTCTATAAATATCAAAGGTTTAAAACCACACGTTTTAATAACGTAATGTTACTGGATTGGACCCTAAGATAGGTATATAACGAGCACGGCCGGGGTTGTAAGGGATATGCCTCCGGCAACGACAACTTCATCTCCGGTAACCTACACTCAAACGGCGGGCGTTTTAGTCGGTTCAAGTCCGACATAACCTCCTCCACAGGCTCCGGCGGAGAGTTATCCTTGGGGATTTTTGCACGACAAAAAAAATAACTATTTTCGAGATCATTTTGTGTGAAATTGGTTGGCTGCTCAATATTACTTTAAAAGTATCGTTCATCTTTTGAGATGAACGTATAATGACATTAAAATATTTGGTCATTGATAAAATAATCGCTTCTCCGTTCCTAGAATCATTACGAAATTAGATTGCATACTACGCGATATATTTGAAGTCAACTTCACTAACAAGCTCCAAGTACCTAGTAAACTTCCTCACAATTGCTATAACGTTAAATATTCATACGGAAATGGTTGGAAAAGTTGTTAAAGGCCGTAAACATTGATTAAGTATTATAGTGAGTAGGAGTGGTTACCTTCAGCCGCAAGACGTGCTGTATCGTATCATCTCTCCTTACACTATGTAACAAACAACAGCCGAGCTAAAGCCAACTCCACACATGAGCTGCGGAAGTCAAGAAATAGGGAGGGAATCGATTCGCGGGTTTGCGTACGCGGGTCGGTGTCGATTTTTTATCACATACATATGGTTGATGAGTATTAGAAGTAACTGTAAATGCTGTAGAGAGCATTTTTTTCGCGCAGAAACTACGGTGGTGTAAATTATGGTAAATGATGTACTAAAATCTGAGGGGTTGTCACTACATCTACTGACTGACGGACGAGGCGCTAGCACAAGTTTTCCACTCAAGATCACACGGTAGAACTACTGAGACGGCAATCACTCCGCAAAAGCCAACCTAATCAAACTAAGAAAAGTACCAGTAAGAGAGCGTACTACGTGCTCCAGAGTTCAAGCTTCTGATGCAACCGGTGCTAAATGCGTGAAATAAAATTGACTCATTGGCGAGTGTGGAGCCGGCTTTAGGAATAGTTTCTACGATATTGTTTGCCAAGAATGTCAGCCACGCACGCTTTAACGTCAAATTGTTATAAGATTACGAAATGCGTTCGCGAAAATCGTTTATACTCTCCAACCATGTCAGCGTAAGTAAGAATCTTTGATCTTCTGGTTAGATAAGAGACTGAAGGGGTGGCATGACATGACAGCCAACGAGAAAATTTACTGGAAATTTATAAATGGTATTTATATTAAAATAAAATTAACAAATAATAATTTATATATGTTTACGTTTTTTGTAAGCCTCGGAAAAATATATTATATGAATTACAAATAATAATGTGCCTCCTCCAACTAAATTAAATTGCGTAGTTTCATTCTTTCATTCATCATTTCTTTTTTTTTTTTCATACCATTTAAGTATGGCATAAAATGTGGCAAAGGTAACTCACGAGGTCTACTGTTCACAGAACTACTAGTTATACCTTCAGAATTGATTACGTGGAGTACATACTGATCAATAACATCTATGATGGAAAATGCGTGTTTCATACGTGCTAGGGAATAACATGCCGAGTGACCGGTAAAGCTATCAAAAAGCTAATATAAAAGTAATTTTATCTAAACGCAAATAATAAAACTGCCACAAAACGTCGTATGACGTAGTAAGAAGTTTTGTATAAGATTTTATAGGTGTACCAGAATCTCATGAAAATTAAAAAATAAAAATTTACAAAGTGCAATAATGGGGCAATTGGACAAAACTATCTTGATACTTTTTAATTATAATTTGTTTTCCATATATAGGTACATACACATACCTAGATATTATTTAAGGATGTTGACTAGAATTTATATTCTCGAAAAATGAACACCTTATTTTATTATATATTTATCTAAATAGCGTATATCACAGTAGTTACCATGTAAAATCTTTTTTTTAATCGCGACATGAGTTTCTGGCAGACCTTTTTTTTTACGTGAGCAAAATCCCCCCTCGACTCGAACCGACTAAAACGCACGCCGTCTGTGGGTCGTTTTGGTTGCCGAAGGTGAGGTTGACAGGCATATCCCTCACACCCCGGCCAACTCAGGGCCATCTCTCACGAGCTGGCCCTCTCCTCGGGTGTGTGGGGAGTCCCCAACTTGTCCCCGGAAAACGGGGAGGCGCGCCGCCGCCGCGGCCTGCTTCTGCCAGGGTGACAGGCGGCTCCACCAGTCACCCCCAGGCCTGCGCTCATGGGGGGCGGAGGTCGTTCATCGACCTCTGACGCCCGAGTTGCCTTCGTACGCGGGCAGCTTGCCTTGCGATCCTTCGTCGCTCCCGCTGCCGCTCCCGCCCCGCCTCCTCCTTCACGAGCATTACTTGCTCGCAGAAGGAGGCGCCGGCCGCCCACGCATCCGCGCAGCGGACCATCGCCGCGAGCAAGGTGGAGAGCGTGAGAACCCTCACTCTCAGGGCCGCCACAAGCTCCCACCTCGGCGTCTCCCACGCCGGACACTCGGTGAGCGTGTGCGGCCCCGAGTCATCGCTCGCGTCGCAGTGATGGCACTCGGACGTTGGCTCTTTCGCCATCCGACGCAGATACTTTCCGAAGCACCCGTGCTCCGTGATCATCTGCGTCAGACGGTACGAGAGGCTGCCGTGTGGCCTCTCTAGCCACTCCCCCATGATGGGTCTTACCGCCGCTACTACGGCGCGCCCTGCTACGACCTGGGTGACCAGGCACCCAAGTCGTAGCAGTTTCTGGCAGACCTATATAACTTTTCTATAAATTACTAGCCAATGCCCGCGGTTCCACCCGCGAGACTGTCGTTTACGCGACTTTTGATTGTATCTCCGGTTTTCTTCAACTGATTATCGCAACCGGTTATAAGTCTGACCATGACCTTTCTTATACCTATTAAAATCCGACAATAGTATTTTGCAGTCATCGCGATAAGCATACAAACAAACAGACGATAATACATAACATAATATAAACTCATGCCTCATTACATTATGAGAGGTCTTTTCTAATAAGTTACTACGCTAAGTAAAAATAAAAACGTAAAAATAGCACGAAAGAAATGACATAACATAACATAACAAACTCACGCCTATATCCCCGAAGGGGTAGGCAGAGGTGCTAGCACCCACATTTCGTCAGTTTATGTTTAGGTCCCAATGTAATAGGTGGCGAGCCTATTGCCATTAACAGGGCACTTATAAACCTGCGATAAATACACACATAACTTCGAAAAGCATCGAAAAGTCATTGGTGTGTGCCATGGTAAAACCTGGGACCGAACCCGAGACTTCGTCTCAGCAGTCCATTACCCATACCACTAGGCTACCGCATAACAATAACAGATGATATTTCCAAAAAAAAAGTCTTTATTATCGTTAATATAACATGATAAGTTTTTTATTAGTTTCAATAAATGTATACAGACACTATCACTTTACTATTATAATAGAATAGAAGAAAGGTAAATAAGTAATGGCACAATTACTTTTAATAATCCACAATATGATTAAATTGCACTAGAAAATCTCTACGCTTTTCCACTTAAAAGGGAATCTGGATCTTAATCCGTAGCGGTACTGAACCTCGATCGAAGTATTAACGTAATGATCCGCCCTCTAGCTCTTCAATAAGATTCCAATCATACTTAAGTGCTCAAGGATTTGCAAAATCACTTGACAATTGTGTAAGAATTAAGACGTTTTCTGCGCCTATTTATTTTGAACTTAGAAGAATAGATGTATTACAAAACGAGCAGTGCTGATACATCGATAATTAGATAAAAAGATAATTACTTAATAATGAGATATTATTTTAACTTCAGCTTCACTAGTTATGCGATGCGATGTTAAGGAATGCGGTATGCGAAAATGTATCTGCGAGAGTTGTTTAAAATTGTGTAGCATTGTTCACATATATAATAGTTATTTATTATAGTACCATTGTACTCATAATGACGTACTCTACATAATAAACTGCAACTTATCTTATATCATACATATATTTTATTATAATAGGGAAGTAAATAAAATAATTAGACATCTCATACATGTTCAGTATACCATTAGGGAACCCAGTAGTGGAGAGCGGGTATAAGTAAACTTGTAAGAAGACAAGCTGGGTGTCACCAATGTACGGCAGACCGAAACAGGCACGGAGAGAAAACTGCGTACATTTTAATACACGTAAGTTTATTTGCTCATAAGAATGCCTTATATCCTTAATTTCTCTATCATCGTACATGTATATATATTATTACTTCTTCAAAAATCTAAACAAAAAACTTAATTATAACATAATACAAGCAAATATTTTTCGCAAAAATATGATCAACAAGTTTTTTTTATGAAAAACGGGGTCGTTGTCGTCGCATTTGATTGGATCTGTGGTGATTTGTATGTCGCAACGGAATTTATTTCGGGACTGGGAAAAATCTACGACGTGACAGACATGAAAATCCGGTGATGGAAATTTTGTTTTCTTTGTGTAAGCCGCTTTTGAAAGGTTCCTCTCACTTTGACGTTCTCTTTCACAGATACTGAATGTTCTGATGAATTTGTCCTATTTGCGTGTTGTTTTATTTTTTAACTTATTTTGTTAAATACGATGATACCTTTTGTGAATCCAAAACGGCTGTCTGATGTAGATTGAAGTGCTGGAAATAAATTAATTAAATCTAAAAAAAATCCCCTACACATCACACGATTTTCTGGACTTCGGTCAACGAAAATTCAATTAGTTAAATTAAATTCTGTAGAATCGTCCATCATGAAAAGCATCAATTACGCAGAATTAAATGCATAAATTCATTAAAATCGATGCATTACTAAGTAAACTAGCATCAACTTGTTGTCATGTGCAAGTAAACGCAAAACCATTTGCTAGCAGCAAGACTTACGCCCGCCGTAAAGACGAGGCGTGCACCAGCTATATCAAAAGCAATAAATGTCTCAGTTTACGACACGCTACCAAGGGAAGCGTCAGAGAAAATTTTTACGTGGTCCTCAGACATTCGCACCCAGACGTGGGGGTAATAAAGTTAGCGAAAGCCAGGTGCTAGTCGTTTAATTTCTACCTGCGTGCCGTACCACCTTGCACAGTAACTACTGCATCCAGCTTGTGTATACTTTATAATTTGATTACGTCTGGATGAGCAAACTTTCATAAATAAGCAGCCGTTTCAGCTGGCATAAATTAAGCATGGTAGAAGTATTTTTGTAATCTAGTACTGTTTTGTTTCTGGAATTTTGTGTATTGTTTTAAATGGCACAAATAGTAGAATATGATATTTCTTCATTATAAATCACAAGAAGCTTCAATATTGAATTCCTACTTCTTACAGCCAAAGTAAAACACATTCTATAGATCGGACTTTCATAATAATAAAATAATCGCTGATTTCTTGTGACTAATTTGATATGTCAGGAGTACTTCTTACTTTGGAAATAACGAACTTTTATACTATGCTTTAGAAATGACTGTATGAAAGCCCGTAAATAAACACAATATCATTACATTAAATAACAATAAAGTCAACAATAGTGCCGGAACAGGGAGTGAGTCTATTGCAGTAACCCCCTATTACGTGGGACCGAATACAATTATTGGTGAAATTTGGGTGTTAATTCACCTCTGCCTAACCCTCTAGGAATAAAAGCGTGATTATATATGTATGTATGTATCTTTAGAAAGTTAAATAAAATAGATAAATAAATGGTGGGTTCCACAACAGACGTTTAAATGAATGAAAAATATGATTATCAAAGTAAAGTTCAGGAATTTCACTCAAAAATTATAATGATATTAAATAGAAATGAATGAGGTAAATATTATACATAGAAGTCGCAACAGAAAGCAACAAAAGATCAATAACGATGGAAGCATTGAATAGAGGTATGAACGCTGCGGTAACAATATCAAGGATTCTATTAAAAATCTCATTTATGGAGGAATGGCTTTATATTAGCTACTTAACGTCCCACGCTATGATTGATATCAACCTAAACATATGTTTTTTTTATACAACTTAGGTGGCAGACAAGCACACGGCCCACCTGATGGAAAGTGGTTACCGTGGCCTATGAACGTATGTAACACCAGTGTAGTCACATCCGTACTGCCAACCCTGTAAGAACAGAGATCTTATGGTCTTCCCACTGACAACACAAAAACTCTCCAGTGAGCTCTGATTACCCTACTCACCACCGGGAATACAACGCGAAGTTATTATAGCCGTGGTATTCTGTAGGGTGGAGGTACTTCCCCAGTCGGACTGCTCAATTCGGACGGGAATACCGTCGTGTCCTACCTCCGTTACATGTAAATATGTTGGAGGTACGTATATAGGAGACCTAGCACTTATCATTATTGTTATATTTAGCTCGATGTTTCAGTTTCTTTTCAGCAATCATGGTCGCAAATGGCTATACAATGTTACTAACTTAATAGCTTAAAAAAATAGGGTCGTAAAATAAAACATAAACACAACGCAGTAAACAATATTAGTGTAGCCAGTCAATTTAATATAATGCACGCTTCAATTATTGTTGGCTGGATGCTAATAAATAATAATCTTTATTTTTTCACCAATAAACTTTTACGAAAAATATTTGTTGAGGATTTCTTGTATAAAAATACCTGTGTCAGAAGACCACACTCTTCTCATAATCTATACTAATATTATAAAGCTGCAGAGTTTGTTTGTTTCTTTGAACGCGCTAATCTCTGGAACCACTGGTCCGATTTGAATGATTCTTTCAGTATTGGGTAGTACATTTATCGAGGAAGGTTTTAGGCTATATATCATCACGCTACTACTTAAGGGAGCTGATAATAAATACTAACAAATCCGGCAATTTTTCATACATATTTTGAAGGCTAAAACAAACGGGCTCAAAGGGATATGAAGCTTCAAAATATACCCCGGGCGAAGCTGGGGTGGGTCAGCTAGTACACCATAAAATAGTAGTTTACTACGTAAGTACATTTCAATAATATCTAGCTAATTGATATGCTTACTTTGTTATGTTACTTTGTGATTTGCATTTACCTAATTTAGGTATTTAAACTATCATGGTCACTCACAATACTATAAAAGTAATCGGGATATTTGCCAAGTTGTACGTACTGAATCTAAGTTTCACTGTTATTTTGAAAATATTTTTCTCTTTTACCGGAAACAATCTAAGTAGATTACTTTGATACTAATTGCACTTAATATGTTTTTATTTTATAAATATAAGTTCCTAAGTATTTTATTTTCTCTTAAGGATGTTACGAACTGAAATACCTAAATGTTTTTTTCTCTTAATAACCTTATAAAAACGTGCATACCAAAGATTTTCATTTTGAATTTGACATCCTCTGTGGCGTAGCGGTAGTGAACGCGACTGCTACCCAGGAGGCACGGGTTTGATTCCCGCTCAGTGCAAATATTTTGTATGCTAGAATATGTATATTTGCATTAGTCTGGGTGTATCTATGTATAATATGTATGTATTTACAAAAAGAAAGTATTAAAGTATGTTTATCCGTATTATTGATTCCATAACGCAATCTAATTAAACTATACTTACCATGGGTCTAGATAGCATTGTGTAGAAAGTTGTAGAATATTTATATATATATATATTTGTTCACATTTTTCTTTCTAATTAAGGCGTTGTGTAAACAGAGTCACCAATCGGGCGTCTGGTTTCTCTGGTTTTTTGTAAAAAATCAACGCCCGTTGATTGTAACACCACAATAATTTATTTCACAAAATGGTTTCTGACCGCTGCACTGGTTATTTGCATATAGAACCACCATCAATCCCAACCAAATCCTATGTTTTCCTCATCGTTATTATCAAACTTGCGTTAGTCCCGGTCTCGGAGTTCGCTGTTCGCTTTTTCCCCATTTCTTTTCATCCTATGTTCAGTATGTTCTATATTCAAATGTCTAATCAAGATTGCTGTGTTCTCCGTGATAGAACAAAAAATATGTTTTAGAGACAAACAGAGCAACTTAATCTTTAATACGGTTCAATAGAAATCAGCCCCTTCTTGGAGATTTGATCCCGACGGAGCTGTCAATTCGTAGATGCAAGTGACCATATGATTTAAAAAGTTTTAAAGAGATAAATAAACTTCAAATATTGTGTATAAATCATTATCGTCTCATAGAGATTGCTCAAATACATTCAAATTCCGTACTCCAAAGTCCGCTTATTACTTTTGATTGTCCCGGAGCAACTGAAATTTGACCTTCCAACCCTGAGATTTGAGCTTGCACCAGAGCCTCATTCGTTATTTAGCAAGTGCACCGACTTACAGGTGAAGTTGATCCGAACCCAAGGAAGTTGGTGAAACCACGAAAACCCTATTTCAATGTAAGAAAATATAAAATCATTATTACGCTTCTGTATATGAAAGATGGAGATTTCCAAGATACAATTTGTTGTATCAAAAAGGGGTGACCCAATTGTCCCAAGATTGCGATCATTAAATCTAAGCCATACTGAATCTGAGTTTCATTATCATTTGGAGAATATTTTTCTCTTTTACCGGAAACAATCTAAGTAGAGAAGTAGGCAACATTCGCTCGGCCTCATTAAGTTTAACTATTCGCTAAGGGTTCAGCTGCTTCCACAGAACAATCCCGTTCATGTCGACAAAGACCCAACATGGGTAGCAATATTTTCTAGATGAGCTCTGGTTTTAAATACTCGTACCTCTTATGACTAAAACTTACATTCTGTGTATAGCATTTTTTCAATCTTCACGTACAATCTTTCATTAAATTGCATTAAAACTTTGGCAATTTATTGTTTATTGAAATTATTAGACGCCAGAGAACTTCGCCAGTGAATTTTGGAAAACAGATTGTTGGAGGCGCAAATGCTCCTGGAACAAATATGACTCTTTTTGTATTTAGTAGGTTGTACAAAGGAATACTCATAGACACTTTTATTACCCGGGGCGAGTTGGGGACTCCGTGGGCCCCGATAGAGAGAAGGCCCTGGGTCGGCCGGGGTGCGAGGATATGGCCGGCAAACCTCACCTCTGACAACCAATAACAACGACCCATAGATGACGTGCATTTTAGTCGGTTCAAGTTTTTTTTTTATACCACTTAGGTGGCAGACAAGCGCACGGCCCACCTGATGGAAAGTGGTTACCGTGGCCTATGGACGTGTGTAACACCAGAGAAGCCACACTCGTGCTGCCGACTCTGTAAGCACAGAGTTTCTGTGCTGTCAGTGTGGAGGACAAAGCAGGACAAACCATTAGTCATCCCACTGACAGCACAAATTTTCCAGTGAGCTCTGGCTACCCTACTTACCGCCGGGAACACAACACGAAGTTATTATGACCGCGGTATTCTGTAGGGCAGAGGTACTTCCCCATAATCTGAGGGGTCCCGAAAAAATTTGCACACGAAACAAAAAAATAGTTTTATTATTTTACTTTTATTGATTGATTTCATTTGAAGTATTAAAACGTACTTTAGTGTAACCATTTCCTCTGGTGGGTTGTATAATTCACATTTCACAATTTATTTTTACAGAACTCTACCTCAAACCGTCCAAATTACATAAAAGTATAATTACAAAAAGAAAACAAAATCAGTCTACTGTAAAATAATTAATCCCCTAGAGCCTTTCTTACACTTAAAAGTATACAAAACACGGAACACATTTCATAAACGAGCAACGACAAATTGTAGCTCTTCCAGATAAATTTATGCACGGTGTCCCAAGTTTACGGTCAATTAAACGAAAGAACTTATCCCTAACTTTGATGTACCGCCGACCTGGAACTAATTAGAATTAGGCGAAAACGGCCCTCCTACCGCAACCCGTCAGACTCCGAATCTCCCGGTCACCACTTATTGCGAAACTTATGCTCCAACAAGCTGAGAATATTTTAAGAAAATTAAGACCAAGGAGGTTTCTATAAAAAAAGTTTAATTAATCATTGGACGAAGTTTTGAGATTCGTTTACGCATTGCTGAAGGTAGTGACTTTGATATATGAGAAAGTTAACAAGCCTTTGATTTTAGTTTGTCGGGTACTTTTAGTGAACTGGCGATGATGGATTAAAAGACGTGATTCTAACTTCCAATCTATTTTAGACATAAAGTACCTACTTATTGCATTCATCATGTTTTGTATGGCATTGTGTTCCCAGTTATTGCATGGATTCCTCGCCGTATTGCGACTTGTGTCATAGGTATGTTTATTTAATATTTTTTTATCTAGGACATGCCAACTTAACTTCACCTCGCCTAATGGTAAGCTAAAGGTAAAGTCTCAGGAAAGAGGGTCACCATTACAGACACTAAGTAATGACACAATGGTGGCACTCAGCTTGGCGGCCTCATCAGCCACGTGCATTTTGTGTAAGTACCCTAGATCATATACTGCGATTCTCTGTGTTGTGGGTTCTAGTATCTTCCATTCACCTAACGATTACATTGCACATAGTAGATAAAATAGTATTGAAAGCAGACAAATATTATATGCTACATGAAACAACCCAAGAAGTCCTTTCCAAATGATTACGATTTGAACTCCTTTGAAAATAACATAACAAACATAAACTCACACCTATATCCCCGAAGGGGTTGACAGAGGTGCTAGCACCCATATTTCGATAGTTTATATTTAGGTCCCAATGTAATAGGTGGCGAGCCTATTGTTATTAACCGGGCACTTATAAACCTGATATAAATACACACATAACTTCGAAAAGCATCGAAAAGTCATTGGTGTGTGCCATGATAAAACCTGGGATCGAACCCGAGTCCTTGTCTCAGCAGTCCATCACCCATACCACTTGGCTACCGCGGTTTTTATATACCTTTGAAAATATATTTAACATAAATATAATAAATAAATTAAAAATCAATTACAAACTGAGAGGAATATGAAAATGTTTAGTAATCCAGGAACGTAGACAATGACGATAGGTTGCAATCTAGAGCACCGAACGTGCCACTGAGGAGTGACCTCGATTCCCTCAGCAACATGCCCGTCATCGTAGACATTGTTTCTCGCCATGTTTTGATATAACACTCCACAGCGAATGCATTCCTAGTAATTCTGGAATTAATTATTCTGCATCGGAATGCCGCTTCCGAGCTGCCAAATTAGATGTAGTGTATGTAAGCGATTTGAAACCAGATGGTGATATTGTTTTGAGTAAGCTCTGGAGGGTTAGATTATTACAAGATTGTTTTATTAATTGTAGTCAAAATCTTTCTTTTGGTTGCTTTGTATAAATGTTCGGGTTATGAATAACTGTAACCAACGAGCATGTGTGAAAATAATTTTATAAAAATAGCGAAAGGCGTTTGTAAGGATTTAGAACTGTAATAAAAGGAAAGTTTTCATCTCTGACCTACCCCAATTGGTTGGACTTAGATATGTATGTTGTTTTATATTAAAAAGTGCTAAAAACCTAGGTGGTGTCATATTTTAAATCATTACTCATGAGAATCAGATTTAGTTCGATTATATGGCGTATTTCAAATCATAAAGATATCAACATTGCAAGGAATGCATCCTCACACATTACGAACTGAGACGGTGCGCACAGTGCGTTATGAAAGAAACTTCATCCCACGCACACTCAAGCTGTGGAATAACCTCCCTGCTGCAGTTTTCCCAAGCACCTACAATATGGGGTTCTTCAAGAGGGGCATCAGAAGGTTTCTTCTCGGTCGGCAGCGCGAGTGTAACACCCCTGGTGTTGCATACGTCCATAGGCCACGATAACCACTTCCCATCAGGTGCGGCCCACCTGATGGGAAGTGGTGGTCTGCCACCTAAGTGGTATAAAAAAAATAGTATGCGAAGCTGATACTAGATATCGAGACTTTCACGGTTCGCTACAATAGTTAAAGTACAAACCTAAAACTAAAGTATTAGCAAACTGCAAGGGTTCTCCATATCTCATGTTTTCATAATATATTTCTGAACACAAGCCAGAGTTTTAGTTATAAAATGTAAAGCTGAAGAAAACCCGCCATAACTTTCACTAAATTTAGAATGTAATGCCTACCAAAATATAACTTCGGTCGGAGACTGTGGTTATAGGTTTCGCGATTTAGGATCCACCGCAAAGAATAAGATTACCCACATATTCAATTTTGGTATATAAACACCTCAACAAAGTCTAGGGAACAAGATGACCCCAATTTTTTTTTTCGTGTAAATCTTGTTTTGCAAATAACTGACAGCAAATAAATAAAAATAGAATAAAGTAGATAACAGAGTTGTTCGAAATTTAAAAATAAATTTAAATAAGTAATGATTTTCGAATATGGAGGGAAAACTTTTAAAAGTGTTTGATTGTGCAGTTTCTCTGAGGCAAAATAAAATTTTTTTTTTTTTATTGTTAATAACGTTTATTATCAATAATACGTCTTTTACGTATGGTTTGTGCATTTTTGTGACTGTAGTCATAATGTCACGTCGTCATTTAAGTCGCGAAGAGATGTTAAGGGCTGTTGGTATGCTGCAAGCTGGACGAACTCAACGCGACGTAGCGGATGCTGTCAACACCCAACCAAGCGTAATTTGCAGATTATGGGCACGCTACAGGTCTACAGGGGATGTTGCCGAACGTCACAGGGGACGAAATAGGGTTACTACCCCGCGACAAGATCGTTTCTTGCAAAATTCCGCAAGGCGGCAACCCACGATTACTGCTCGTCAGTTGGTCGCAGGCCTCCAGTCTCAGCATCAAGTGGTTATTAGCGATCAAACTGTCAGAACAAGACTACACGAAGCTAATCTTTATGCTCGCAGACCGCTTAGGGTTCCAGCTCTTCGACGTGGAAATCGAGGTCGTCGCTTATTGTGGGCTAACGCACATTTACAGTGGACCGACCATCAATGGGCACTGGTTCTGTTTTCCGACGAACCTTGCTTCGGTTTTCATCCTGATTCGAGAAGAGTGCGTATATGGCGAGTTCCTGGACGTCGGAGTCGTCTCCAGAATCCGCAAGAAGTTCATCCTTACCAAGGTGGAACAATCATGGTATGGGCTGGAATTCGCCTTGGTGGAAGGACCGACCTCGTTTGGATACGGGGCAATTTGAATGCAAACCAATACATTCAGGAGGTTATACACCCCATGGTAATCCCTCATCGACAGCAGTTCGGTCAAGATTTTATGTTCATGCAAGATAATGCACGGTCACACACCGCGAGGGTAGTGGTCAATGCGTTAAGCGAGCACAATATGACGACGTTGGAATGGCCTGCTCAGTCTGCCGACCTCAATCCCATAGAGCATGCCTGGGATTTGCTTGGGAGAAGAGCTTTCAGTGATTCTTTGGAAAATCTGAACACTGAAGAACAACTTTTTTTACACCTTCGCAGTGTATGGAGCCATATTCCACAGACGATGATTGACAATCTCATACTAAGTATGCCACGCCGTTGTCGAGCTGTTGCTAATGCTTTAGGAGGTCCTACAGATTATTAAAAACGTTTAAAGTACGGTTAATTACTGTATTTCTTACTACCTCATTATTTTTGTGCCTAATCATAGAAGGTTGTAATACTCAATATTGGCACTATTCAATTCTTTCTTAAAAAAATAAATAATTTGATATGAAAATGTTTTTATTAAAATTAAAATTAAAAACGGTATAAAAATACCCTTCTATTGATATAAAACACTCACTATTACAAGAAAGGGTTTTTAAATAAAAACTAGAAATGTCCTTGTTCCCTAGACTTTGTTGATGTGTGTATTTATTAGAACAAGGATTGAGATGGTCTACTTAAATTTTTAATAAATATATTATAACTAGTAGTTCTGTGAACAGTAGACCTCGCGAGTACTCTTTGCCACATTTTTTGGTACCCTTAATCAAATCTGGTATACTTTATATATAACGTAAAAGATATATAAATATTTTATACAAACAACAACTCGTTATTGGTAATACATATTCTATATTAAGTGTAAGATAACTCGTATATACGTGTAATCTGAATGAATTCACAAGGGCAGCTTATTCTTATTTATCGGAAAAGTAGTGAGGTTACTGTAAAGACATAGTATTAATTAGTTTGTAAATATTAGGTTACAGCACTATTGCATTAGGTTTCCCCTGTAAAGGTAGCGTCGGTGTGTGGTTGTTAAATAAATAAATTAAATAAAAAAATAAAATCTTTTTCCCTTTGGCTTATTCACAGCTTGAAAACTCAAATCAAACCACAACATGAAGCGACAAAGGTTGCAAAGAAAATTAAATAACCTAAACACTAGCTTGATTCAAGCTGTTTAACCTAACCTAAACTTAAATAATTCTGTAAATATAACTACGAACAATGGCTGCAATCATAGAAACGAAATATGAAAAACCATTTCAATAACACGAGTGCTCTTTTCACGTAATCGGGGCAGTGCCTCTTTCCAAGTTTAACCTATTTTTCGATTTGAAAATCTATTCTCTAGGATTTCGACTGCCGACAAATAACGACAATTCGTAAGTTAAAGACCGTTGTACATCATATCGGCTCTACTTTAACTTAATTTAGAATAAAAAGTTGAAATGTTAGCTTGAAGTATTTTTGCAAAAATGATACATTTCCAATAGACTATATGTGGCTCGCGCCTGTATCCATGCGTTTACCACAAAGGTTGATAATTCATTCACCTATATTTTTATAATATAAACATTCTCTGCATCTGCAAACTCATTGTTCTAAAATGCACGCTAGACGCAACCGAGACAAACGCTACAATTATGATTTACTATTTTTTTATACCACTTAGGTGGCAGACAAGCACACAGCCCACCTGATGGAAAGTGGTTACCGTGGCCTAAGGACGTTTGTAACACGAGAGGAGTCACAGTCGCGCTGCCAACCCTGTAAGTACAGAGTTTCTGTGCCGTCAGTGTAGAAGACAAAGCAGGGCAAACCTTTAGTCTTCCCACTGACAGCACAAATTCTCCACTGAGTTCTGGCTACCCCACTCACGGCTGGGAACACAACACTAAGTTATTATAGCCGCGGTATTTTGTAGGGTACTTCCCCAGTCGGACTGCTCAATCGGGCGGAAATAATGAAAAACTACTACAGGATAGATAATAGTGACTATGGAGACAATCACGGTACAGACTGACTGAATGCATGCAGCGAAGCTTTTAAGTATGAGAATAGTGGGTATTCAATCAAAAACTAAGACTTGGTTAGAAGACGCATTGCAAAACATATTAATGAGATTAAAACATTTAGTATGCTAACTATTCAAATCGATTAAGATATAGAAAAACTTGAATTGGTTCAAGCGGGATTCATGCCCGCGATCTTTTCCTTACAGGAGAAACGCTCTGGCACTAAGTCACAGAACCTTCGCCCGAGACTATCCAAATTCTTCTATACATATATCCGTCGCCGAAAGACAGATTCGAATCCCGCCTGAATCAATTTTTTTTTTTCTATATTTTAATCGATTTGAATATTAATGAGATATATCGTAATTACTTGTTATGCGTTGTCAATATATTAAAGTTACCTTTTTAACTAGAGGGAATACCACCTAGTGGACTATCTTGAGAACACTGAGCTGAGAAGTTGAGTTTGAGTAGATTTAGTGTGCAACTACCTTAATACTATTAGGATAAGTACGTTTAAGAAAATGAAATAAAAATGTGTTTCTATCTTTGATATATTTGTCAGATACTTATAGCTAAATATGGGTGGGAATTGGGAATCACACATTTAGTTGTCCTATAAATAGTATTGAGCTCACAGCACTTAACAGGACGCCGGTAGCTTAGTGGTTAAGTAGTCGGCCTAACGAACGTAAGGTTTAGGGATCGAATCCTGGATATTACACTACCGAGGTAAACTCATTCCTAACACAAGGGATACAGCTTGACTGGAGGGGTTAGAGGGAATATTAGTAATTTCTGTTACTTACTAATTTTTTTTGGCCATTTAAACCACTGCTATTAATGTGTAAATTATGAATATTCTAGAAAATTCTTCACAGCGCTATCTAGATTGCAGAAACATAGGTAAATACCTATGTTTCTACAATCATACATCAACAATCATAAAAACATAGGTACATACATAGGAACTCCCAGGCCAATGCAAAACATATTCATGTACACAATTATTTTAGAATTACCCCCTATTACGTGGGACAGAATACAATGATTGGTGAAATATGGGTGTAATTTCACCTCTGCCTAACCCTCCGGGGATAAAGGCGTACAAATAAGTGTGTACAATTATTTTGCAGTGAGTGAGAATGAATCCACGACTTCTAACTAAGCAGTCTAATATTTTACAGCTACGCCACATATATAGGTCGTCTTATAAAGTTATATTTTTTTAGAAGCTACAGTAGCACGTGGTTTCTGGCAGAGTAGAATTAGGGCCACCCCATCTCTTCCCATGCGGTGTCAAACAAGGCGACTAAGGGATAGGGCTGTTTGACATCAGACAGATATATACAGCCCAGACTCAGCCTCAGATGCATGGCTCGAGTAAACAATAGTGTCCGGAATAAGGCAATAGGCTCACCCCCTATTACGTGGGACCGAATACAATTATTGGTGAAATATATGATTATATGTATGTATGTATGTAGTAGCACGTAAATGCAGAAATAAAAAATATTGTAATCTCCTTACTGCCGTGCTTCAAACAAATTCCCATGAGATATCGGAAATCGGGATCAAAATGTCTATCCGATAAAAATCTGGGTTTAATCAATGTAATATTCATCGAGTCTCATATCGAATTGTACCGGTTGTAGTTGTGGGTAGACTCGCCACTCGTAATTGCGGACCAAAATCGTAAATTATTATTATTATAAACGTGGATCAAAAGCATATTCCATATCAATCCTAAAGAGTAATAGTCGGAAGTTTTCGCGAAGATGGTTGAAGTAAATAATAAAATAATACCGAACCAATCGCGATAGAATCCATACAAAAAAGTTTTATTTCAACTGATCCACTGATTTTGATCCACTTTGGAGAAATCCACTGATTTCCCCAACAATAGGTCCTGCGATCAAGGGATAATAAACGGTGTTGATTGTCATCATCTTAGAGTTTCTCCAACTTGCATCAGAGGCTTTACCTTTGAATAATGTTACCGCTTCCCAAATGCATATTATAAATATACTGTTGAGATTAGCAGGTTAGTGAAGCGCAAAATAAACAAGTTGAAGTCGCAACTGGCTGGCAAAATCTGCCAAAGAACCGGTAGACGCTTAAGCAAAACAGTTTTATTCGATCCGGTTCCAGAGTGGACATGAAATAAAAAATACATAAAAATGGCTAGATGAGCTGAAATAGGCACAAATCACATTATGAGAGTTCAGTCAATAGACTACAATAGGCTAATTGATTGATCCATTTGAATCTCAGATGTTGTTCTCCTAAAAATCGCAAGTCCACTGTCTTACTCCTATGAGTAATTTACAATTTTATTTATCTCTTGTTATATTTGATGAGTTCGCGTAATCCCTCTCACAATTTGAATATGAATTTAATAGACGAAAACTAAATAAATCACATGAATAGGTACGATGATGAATTGTAGATCTGATGTAAATGTGAATATTAGCATAACTAGAACGTATTACTTACACGCATTACCTATACGTAATACTACCAATGTATTTCCATATAACCACTCTGGGCGAGTGGAACAGAGCGCGACACAATTTATGCTGATTTTATCACACAACCATGTGTGAATTTAGTCCCAAAGAGGATATATCTACGCACTCGTCGACTCGTAAAACGTCTACCTGACTTTAACCTATCTTAATCTTTGTAACAGCTACTCCAAGGAACTTCAGTTCTACACAAAAATTTCAGACAGATTTTTCTAGTGGAAAAATGTGTGAAGCGTAATTTGTAGTTTTATAGACGCTATACTTAAAAAAATATTGTTTTATGAAAGCTAAACTTAAAATATATTATATTCTCGGGTTCACGTGATTGTCAACAGATTTTATCGTGAATTATTTAGTGTTATTTAAACAATTCCTGAAGATATTTCAGTTGCTCTACGACAATTATGGTCAGGGGAAGGTTAAATAGTACAATAACATAAAAACTGTCTCGTCTTTAGTCTTAAATCATTTCATAGATCTTTCTCACAATCCCGAAAAATCATCATTCGTTTCCGTTGCTGGTCAATGTTACCATACAGATGTCAATCGGTTGGCCGGTCGTTTTTCGGTCTCGGAACTACGAAAAACAAGTACTATTTCACGAATTTCAGGATCATAACTTAGGCGAATAGAAGTATATGAATACAAAAAAAACAAAAGACGATATCCGAAATTATAAGTTGAGATAGGTGTTGGAACTTTATTTACATGAACCAAATAATATCAATTTCATATTTAAAATTTTAAAACTGTCTTAGAATTTTTAATCTTCTTTTTATTTTAATGCTTCCGCTGAAACCCTTTGACGTGACAAATCCTTTGATAAAAATTATCAGATGTAGAAGCGTGTCCATCCGAGCGAAGTAAATGAATCAAATACCATCTCCATTTTTTCCACTTTAAGTTTGTACATCAGAAACTCGTAGTGGCAGCTGTGACATAACCCAAAAGCCTCATGAATTATTTAAAGGAATCGTCCTCTGTCAGACATTTGAATTATTTGGGTCCCTGTGTATAATTAAGTGCCCTCAATTTTACAGTAACTCTTTTACACGTGGACCTTTGAGCTAATTAAGTGTTTGCTTATTTATTTTTTACAGGAAAGTTATCAAACAGGATGGTATGGGTAAGTCAACACTTCAAAGGAGAATTTTATCCCTATCCTTGTATAGTATTATTGCTGTGAGTTAATGATGCTTAAAATCCATGGACACTGGAATCTATTTTATATTAAGTTGTGTTTTTATTTTTCAGACTAAATACATAGTGTACTGAATGATAGTAATTACTCTGTAAACGATTGCGACAATTATATTATGGTATCACTCATGTCTTTTTAGAAAAGTGAAATAAATAAATACTTTTTTACTCGGTTAAAGAATCAGAAAGAAGAAGAATATTAAAAACTAAAATTACTCATATGCCCTTATGTCTGTGTTAGGAGTAAGCACATTGGTAGTGTAATGGCCAGGATTTGAACCCCGAATCTTTTGATCAGAGGGTCGACTCCTTAACTACACTAAGCTACTCTTTTATGGAGCGACTGCCCTTTAAGTCACTGACTTCAATAGAAAAGCCTGCACCAGAGAATGAGAGTATGGATCATCAGTCCGCAGGAGAAGTTGAGCTTGGTGCCAAAAAATATTGGTTAAGGTTATAAATCATAAGCAGGCTATAAATTGCCTGCTCTAAACCATAGGTATAATAGAACATAATTATTTTGCAGGTGTGTTCTGTATTTCAACACGTCCATACAAACTTGACGTTTAATAATGATAAATCTTACAACACAATTATGCTAAGGTTAATTTCCCCAGCGAGGTGGCTGATTGAGACAAAGGAACCGAGGCACTGATCCGTCCTCGGCACATAGAACAACTGCTCTGCAAGCAATTTATTTTAAGTCAGTCTTAGCTTTCAGCTTAGAGGAAGATTTATGTCTTAAGTAGTGACCCTTCTAGAAATGTGCCTGCGAAGGTCAATGTCTTGCAATCTGGATATTATAATGAAAACGGATGACTAGGTAGTAACAGCATTTATAATTAGTGAGGTGCCCTAGCTAAATAGCTGCGACTTCGTCCTCGTAAGATTTGGGATTAAATTTTTTGTGCGGTACCGTATCTGTTTCGAATATAAAATAAATAAAACTGTCGGTAAAAGTTCCGTCTAAATCATCCCAGCGGTTTCAGAATTTAGCCAGAATTTCATTGATTCCATAAATTCAATCACAAAAAATACAGGATGAAAGTCCTGCATTTTTTTTATCAAAATACTGACAACTTCTGTAGCGGCGTGGATGTAGGAATACATATTTTAGAATATTACTATTAATAAAAAGAACTGTCACGTAGGTAACAAGTGTGCCCAAATGAGTAATGTCACTGCGGGACATTCCATCAAAACGTTATCACTTCCATTCAAGCGGGATAATAAAAATGTTCGACATAAAAAGACGAATAACGTTCACAATATGGACATGATTTCTCCTTATTTCATCATTATATCAGAATAGCTTTGGAGCAAAACAGAAAACACAATTTTTGTTACAATTTACTTGCATAGCTCACTACTGGAGACGTAGGAGGTAGGACACGACGGTATTTCCGTCCAATTGAACAGTCCGACTGGGGAAGTTCCTCCGCCTTACAGAATACCGCGGCCATAATAACTTCATGTTGTGTTCCCAGCGGTGAGTAGGGTACCCAGAGCTCACTGAAGGGTTTTTGTGCTATCGGTGGAAAGAGCAAAAGCTTGTCCTGCTTTGTCTTTTACACTAACGGCACAGAAACTCTCAATGCTTGCAGGGTTGGCAGCGTAAGTGTGACTCTCTTGGTGTTGCACGCGTCCATAGGCCACGGTGACCACTTTCCATCAGGCGGGCCATGTGCTTGTCTGACACCAAAGTTGTATAAAATAAATTAAGCAGCCTATTATAAACCCACTAATAATTCTAAATTTCTAACGCTCACGCCAGTAGTGTAATGGCGAGGATTTGAAACCTGGATCTCTCGATCGTAAAGCTGTCCACTTAACTATCTAAGCATACGTCATGGGAACATATAACATAAACTACTCTTTGCTAACGAATAATATGCCTTAACATAATTGCTTCAGAAATCCACACTGGTGGTTTCTACAAGAGTAAACAGTGTCTAGATAAGTATAATAAGAAAGAACGTTTGTCTTTGTAAAATTCTAATATAACGCTGCATCCAGCGATTCTATACGACAAACTACAAAATTAAAACTCGGCCTCGCAAAGCGATGCATATCGATTAGTTTCGGGCATTCAGCAGCAGTGTTTGTGAATACTGCAACCGCCTCGGGACATTCCTGTTGGACACAAGAACTACGATATGTGTTTTGATTGAAATGGATGGAAATGTTTGCCTTTCATGAATAAAATTTTATGGAATGGTTTGTTCTGTTTCATTTTAATTCACAACTTTGATAGAATACTTTTTGGTCAAATATTAATGTGACGACTTTTTCAGTTTAATAATGTTATTATTTTAGAATTTAAAAATCAAAAACACTATGTTTTGTGGGTTGATCCGTCGTCGCCGTCTGTCGTAGATTAGCACTCCAATAAGGAAAAAGACAGATCACGGTTTACCAAGCATTACCAATAAATATTTACCATGATGTCCTATTACTGTAACCATACTTAATAGGACATTTACAAGCAGCTTATCTTCTTTCTACCTAACACCGAAAGTTGGATTTCACTGTTGAAAATTAATTTAACTCATTCAGTTGAGTACCGAAATACATTGATAAAAGGGGCTTAATTAACCATTCCAAATTAAAATTAAAAAACGCGTTCATGACATCAGTGAAATCCAACCTTTAAGTGAAACATTTTGATACAAATAGGAGTCCATTTCTAATCTCGACTCCCCATTTATCGTCCAGTGCATTTTATTCAGTGTGAGAGCTAAGGCCAGTATTAACACATCTCCTGTCAGGGTTGCCATTTGTCTCCGTTTAAGCTCATCTAATGAATAAGTTCAGTACCCAGCCAAGTGTACGCTGAAGCAGTCGTTGCCAATGTTGTACCTATTATAAATACGACTATTCTGGAACGTTCTACAGCTTTTTTAACCCAAACTAAGCATTAGCTTATTTAGCTTCTCTTTTTGATTTCAGAATACGGATTGATTATTTTGTGGTTTTTTTTATACCACTTAGTTGGCAGACAAGCACACGGCCCACCTGATGAGAAGCGGTTACCGTGGCCTATGGACGTATGCAACACCAGGGGTGTCACACTCGCACTGCCGACCATGAAGAAACCTTCTGATGTCCCTCTTGAAGAACCCCATATTGTAGGCGCTTGGGAAAACCGCAGCAGGGAGGTCATTCCACAGCTGGAGTGTGCGTGGGATGAAGTTTCTTTCATACCGCACATTGCGCACCGTCTCAGGTCGCAATGTGTGAGGTGAATTCCCTGCCTATGGCGAGAGGTGCGATGATAGAATGTAGCTACGGGCATTTTGTTTTCATCATCATGTGATTTTGATTGATTCCCTAATTGTCTAGACCCGAGAAGATACTTTAGTTGGACTTTATGAAGTAGTCGATTCCTATTTTTTTATTCCACTTAGGTGGCAGACAAGCGCACGGCCCACCTGATGGAAAGTGGACAAGCCTTTAGTCTTCCCACTGACGGCACGAATTCTCCAGTGAGCTCTGGCTAAAATAAATTTAACATGAAAGCCACCCCAGATAAAACAAAATATAGAAAACCCATGTAGCTTTTGGCTAATAATAAAGTAAGTATTTATATAAGTATCTTTACAAATATATGTTATTCGAAATTTATGATACATAATTGCAAAATGCCAGAGATGCAAATTTTCAGTGTGCCCATTACAAGACACAATATAACAAGACCAGCGACAGACCCATGTTGGCGATGTTAATTAAAATAAAATTGTTTATTAATATTATTAATAGTGTTTCTCTTAGGCATTTTTCTAAGAAATATGCGGCAATAAACTCGACTCAGCACAAAAAGATGCGACGGCGATATAAACGAAATTGCGGAGGAATGTCGTTGTTGGAAAACGTTAGATAAACATGATCTCAGAGAAAAGTAATAAGTAGCATACTTACTCCTACTACTACTAAAAACTCCTAATGATTTTTTTAAAGTCGCTTATAAAATTCTGAAAACGTCGCCTTTACGCCATCTATCCGTTGCCTACGAAAATGCTTAAGAAGATTGCAGCCATACTCCTTTATAAGCTTGGGGATCGCTTTAGTTTTGACAGCTTACGGCAGATGGCACTGTATAACTTTTTCATTTTTGTTGAAAAAAATATAGTTATCATACATACATACATATAATCACGTCTTTATCCCCGGAGGGTTATGCAGAGGTGAATTAACACGCACCTTTCACCAATAATTAAATTAGGTCCTACGTTAAGGGAGGTGATGAGCCTATTGCCGTCTTCTGGGCACTATTGTTGACTTAAGTCATTCATCTGAGGTTGATTCTGGGCTGTATATATCTGTCTGATGTTAAACGGCCCTATCCCTTAGTCGCCTTGTACGACACCGCATGGGAAGAGATGGGGTGGTCCAAATTCTACTCTGCTGGGAACCACGCGTAGGTACTAAATGACCAAAGGCGTCAGACAGAGTTACTCAACTATCATTGAAATTCACCTAAACTAGCGGCACCCAAACGTTATTTTCCGATCTCACGATCAGCGATCACGTTTACATACCACACAAAAGACAAGGAAACATTATTTCAATTATAAGCACACTTGTTGTACTGCATTCTATGAATAAATAAATGAAAATGAATAATATGAATATGGACACATAAAATTATTATTGTGAGCAAATCTTCCTTTACCAAAAAACCTTTTTGTAGAAAGTTTTGAATATATCTACTTATTAAGAAAATGTACCAAATGTGTAAATGTATGTGTAGGGTAGATAACTCACATATAGATATAGAATATTTTAAGTAAGTAATAGAATGATAGATAAGTGCTCACTTATCATAGCTATAAACTCATACAGTTTGCTCAATGGGAAGCGCTCACCCTATCATACTATCATACACACTCGTGACACTAGATTTTATGAAGCACAAAATACCTGGATAACATAATGGCTGGCCAGTATCAAAAATTAACCATCTTTTCTTTCTTTCTTTTTTTCTTTCTCATAAATGCAATAACACGGTAGGTACCTATAGATACGTAAGTTATTATATTATAAACTTTGAACATGCCTTTCAAACTCCGTTTTGCGCTCAATATCGACCCGTACCTACCTACGTGATAATAAAATATATAATAAATATATATATAATATATATTATTATATAATATATAATAATATATATATAATATAATATACGTGATAATAATATATACGTGATAATATAATATATAATATAAAATATATAATATATATAATATATATGTGATAATATAATAATATAATATATATTAGATTATTTATACGCCCACAAAACCCTTTCAAAATAAGTGACTTAATATCAAACCTTCACAAAGAAAAGCAATTATAAACACAATAAAGAGACAAAATGGAGTTTGATACGCTCTGCCACTCGGGATAACCGTGTGACGTAAAGAAGACACGTTGAAGTTATTGTAATGCGCTGCACAAATCAAAGTGCGTGTCATACTGTTAAGATGAATGTTATTGAGCTGTCAGTTGAAAATGTTGAAATTAATGCTATTGCCTGGTCAGTGTGGCCAGTCTGGATAATCATGTCTGAATGCAAGTCAAGCGCATCAAATTAACTGCTCATTGATAACTAGAGGATATTTTGTTTTAGTTTAAATTTTGTTCGAGAGTTATGCTTTTTACCAGACTATTGCGAAGCAAAAGGAGGGTTATGATTTTGATAGGCTATTTATGTATGTATATACGTATGTAGGTTTATCTGTTCCTGATAGCTCCTCAACCATGTTAAGCATCTTAGTCATCCGCTGGTTATAGGCTATTTAACGTGGCACTGATCCTAATGTGGCACCCTTTAGCGGTCATGAAGTACTGTGTTAAAAGAAATATTTGAGACAAACATGTTGTGTTTGGTATCAACTAAGAGGGCTTAATTAACACTCTTTTTTATACCACTTAGGTGGCAGACAAGCGCACGGCCCACCTGATATAAAGTGGTGACCGTGGCCTAAGGACGTGTGTAACACCAAAAAAGCCACACTCGCGCTGCCGACCCTGTAAGAACAGAGTCTCTGTGCCGTCAGTGTAGAGACAAAGCAAGACAAGTCTTTAGTCATTCCACTGACAGCACAAATTCTCCAGTGAGCTCTGGCTACCCTACTCACCGCTGGGAACACAACACGAAGTTATTATAACCGCGGTATTCTGTAGGGCGGAGGTACTTCCATAGTCGGACTGCTCAATTGGGCGGAAATACCGCCGTGTCCTACCTCCTAAATTTCAAATATATATAAATTATACCTATTGCTTGCCCCAAAATAATATAAATACAAAATAAGTTTAAATCTAAAACCCGAGTACTGAATAAACAGTATTAAACAAGAAGAAATCTACGATAGCCGTGGTCGTACTCGAGGTAAGGTTAAAATCTTCCAACCTGTATATACCTAAGAGCGAAATACCAATCACCTATTAATCACGGAATCTCCGAGACTATAACACATAATAAAATAAATTTGGCACGTTGGTCCATAATAGGGTATAGGCATCCACGTAGAACTCTTTACGATTTTACATAATTCCACCTTTAAGGGGGTAAAACGATGGTGCAGGTGGCCGCTAGTTACCTATAGTAAGCTGCATTTGAAGCCCCACCAAAATCTGCGGTGCCTAAAGTCAATTTGACTTCCAAGCAGGGTACACCTGCTGATGACGAACGAGGCTCTGGTGGATAGTTTCCGCTCACAAAGTTATAGTAATAAAACTTAAAGTAATAGCAGACGTAAGTGAATCCCAGAATCGTAAGGAAGACCTCGAATGCAATAAAAAAATTGCCTGCTCATTTTCGTACACGTTAAAATAGGTGCGAGCAAGATAGATATAACATAACACAAACTCACGCCTTTATCCCCGAAGGGGTAGGCAGAGTTCCTAGCATCCACATTTTGCCAGTTTATGTTTAGGTCCCAATATGTGGCGAGCCTATTGCCATTAACCGGGCACTTATAAACCTGCGATAAATACACACATAACTTCGAAAAGCATCGAAGAGTCATTGGTGTGTGCCATGGTAAAACCTGGAACCGAACTCGAGACCTCGTCTCAGCAGTTCATTACCCATACCACTAGGCTACGGCGGTTTAGATATAACATACACACATATAACCATACCTTTATCCACGGAGGGTAAGGCAGAGGTGAATTAACACCCACATTTCATCAATCATATCAATATCAATACATAAATAAAATAATAGAGGGTGTGTATCTATTACCGTCTTTCAGGTACTATTGTTGACTCAAGCCAAAGAAGATGGGTTGGTCTAAATTCTACTCTACCGGGAACCACCCTTATATATATTATACGCTTATATACGCCCTATATATATAAATATATACACCGTTCACGTCCAAAGGCTGTCCATCGCCATCCAACGTGGCAACGCAGCAAGTGTTATGGGCACTTTTGCACCGGGAGCGATCAGGGGCGGGTTATTTGATTAGTACATGGACTAAGCATTGTTTGTTGAACCATATTGATAATTATTGTAATATTATTTGTTTTAAATTTAATATTACAAATTTAAGGAGATATAATGACTATTAGACTCAAAAAATAATGGTACACTTAACGATTATTAAACACGTATAGAAAGAAGTATGTATATATATATATATATAGGTATATGTATGTATATAGATATATGTAAATGGTAAATATTCACTGTTTAGCGGGCGTTGACGCAATTGACCAAGATTTGACCGCTTGCCAGTTGGGGAAAATATACATGAATAGAGCTCACTGGAGTGTTTTTGTGCTGTTAGTGGAAAGACCAAAAGCTTGTCCTGCTTTGTCATGTACACTGACGGCACAGAAACTATTAATGCTTACAGGGCTGGCAGCGCGAGTGTGACTCTCTTGGTTTTGCACACGTCCATAGGTCACGGCAACCACTTTCCATCATGTGGGCCGTATGCTTGTCTGCCACCTACGTGGTATAAAAAAAATTGTACGCGGCCAATCCATAGTCGCTTGCCAGCCCATGGATTATAAGAAAATGAAAAACAACTGATAAAAGGTCGTGAGATAGATTGTATCTGATGACAAAACAGCGAATGATGTATGACGTTCTCACATTTTACATTTTCACTTAGTGCAAAGTGTTTTACTTTAGTCAGCGAGACTATAACAACCCATCTTGTATGGTGTTATAGCACTATTAACTGTCAATTGATTCGATAATAAACCACATTTACTTATTTCCACTGCTCCAAATGCGGAATGATAAATACTTCAGAGCCTAATATAGCGCAGAACTTGCTTTGTAAGTCAAGATGTATGAGCCAATCTGTACCAATATATTGTGGACCATCGTAAAATAGTAAAATTTTTTATTTATAAACTTAGGTGGCAGACAAGCACACGGCCCACCTGATGGAAAGTGGTTACCGTGGCCTATGAACGTGTGTAACACCAGTGAAGTCACATTCGTGCTGCCGACCCTGTAAGAACAGAGATTTTAAGTGCCTTCAGTGCAGAACACAAAATCAGGACAAGCCTTTGGTCTTCCCACTGATAGCACAAAAACTTTCCAGTGAGCTCTGGGCACCCTACTCACCGCCGGGAACACAACACGAGCTTATTATAGCCGTGGTATTCTGTAGGGTGGTTTGATAATAAATAAGCATTAGTTTTTAATATTTACTGGAGAAACGAAGACTAAAATCAATTACATCGGCACTGAAGTAAACATGCTTGCATAGTATTAACTCAGAACTCTTCTTCATACATTCTTGTCAAATATCATTTGCTCAGACATTCCCTTTGCCATATCCTCTTCCTCGCAATCCATCCATCTTTTTGGTATCCGTCATCTCGACTTGGGCCTACCTCCACTCCTAAATCCCTTTACATTCATATTTTAGACGTTTTTCACTACAATACTTTCGTCTCGTGTCATAGTGTCCAAACCACGAGTTTGTTAAACTACGGTATCAGTTCGGTTAGACTGTGTTATTACAATAGAAACTTTTCCATCTATAAACTAATCAATCCTGTCATTTTCCTTTCATATTTGATGGGGATCAAAGGATCAAATAATCCAAAATAACTTATCGCTGGTTCACATCGAGGTGTTGCCAGTAATAATTCGTAGAGCATACCTATATTTAGTGTACTTTTAACCATAATATGAGCTGTACGCATTCGATTAAGATAATAATTCAAGATCTTTGTTCATAAATCATGTTTATGTGACCATACCCTATGAACACCACAATGAAAACTTCGTTCTGGTGTACCATAGCATAACCATAGGACGATAAATCTTAAATATCTGTGCATCGGCTCATTGAGAATAAGTGCCGGATTCGAGAACGACAATAAGCAGGCTTTCTGATTTATTCCCATTTCACAAATCGAAAGATTAAGTCTACAATACAAGCGCGGGGTCCTACATCAGCCTTCACGACATAATATATTACTATTGTAAGCTTTGCGCATATTTCTTTATGCACCTTAAGGATATGTATACACACTGGTGGCGAGAGTAAAATTATGTACACACGCGCTTGTCATCATCGTCATACTTTTAGCGTTTGATCCCAATTGCATCCGAGGCCTGCACTTCGGAGCCCGAGGTCCGATTTCCGGCTTTTTCTTCTTCATTTTGCACGATCTTGAGCATCCAGGGCAGTGAAATTAATGGCACACATGCCCCTTACGACATCATAACAACACATTTCAGGTCTCCCCTTCCACTCAGGGATCAAGGGGCGTGACCTGATGAGGTTACGTACGCGAGACTCCGCATTTCCACTGCAGTATCTGCGTGATACGCAGCTACTGCTCGTATCACTCCAGCTGCGGCCAGTTAAATTTAAAATTTTTGAAGTAAGGACATGTCAAGAGTACCCGGAACCGGCGAGTATGTAAAAAGACAATTTTGAAAGTAGAAGAAGCAAAAGAGGTAGGAATGCCAGGTTCGTGGCAAGTGGAAAACAGTAGTCTCTGCCTACCGCACTGGGAAAAAGGCGTGACTGTATGTATGTATGTAAATTTAACTTTCAAGCCTCATTTACTTTCTTCTGATTCCACAGACAATTAATTTATTAGTATCTTATTTTTTGATGAATTAAAAAATTAAACTCAAGATTGCTGACGATGCGAAACCATTACTACACCAAAGAAACTGGTTTATAACTATTATAACTCATTTTAGGTAACGAGGAGTAAGGACAATAATACCATTTATTTCCTTACACATTTCACGAGCTTCTTCTACTGTCATTAAACCTTTCAACCAAACCTGCCTGTTTGAAGTAATTTTGATCTGCCCTATAATCAGTTCACAGAATAAAATAACATTGACACTAAGTAGTTATTTGCAGTTCCTCTCATTTGGACGTCGTCACCGCATTCGTTACAAATACTGTATTCTTTATACAATATGCCGAACTGGCGCCAACAGACACAGTTGTATTTACGTAATTCTACATAATAATACTGTACCCGTACGTGATAAATGAATACAGCAAACTGTGTTATAGTTACCGACATATATGTTGACCGTAAAATTTATTTTAAACACATTTTACGTGTTCAAAATGTGTTCTTATAATATGCACAATACTCATATTGAGAACTCACTTGTACTTTTCCACACTATTTTTTATTTATTATTAGACCTGACCGGTTTCGCCTTACGGCATCCTCAAAGGTTTACAATGAATGACATATGAGAATGTGAAAAAGTACAAGTGAGTTCTCAATATATGTAACAACAAATTCCACCAAGTGCCATCAATGACATCAATCAACAGTATAAATAGTTTGCACAACACTCGTTTCTGGATGTCTTTTAACACGAATAATACAAGGTGCCAAATGCTACGGCGATAAGGGAATTCAAATTCAACTATCATTGATTATATCATAACAGCCTGCGCGCACCGGGCTTCGTTTCTCTCGCGACTTGGCGGTCAAAATATATACCGAGGACTATACAACCTCGTGTGGAAACTGCACGCAATAGCAGACAGGATCCACTTTTTACGCTCATACTAAATAGGTCTTCGAAAATTGTACATGTCACAAGTTTCAAGATACATTCAAGAACCATTATTAGAATACCGTCCATAGCTATTAAGAACGGTCTTGTATTATTGGTATGTCTTAATACCATATATTAACAACTTATGTGCTCCCCTCGTTTCGCACGTTGTGTGAGAATCGTTTTTTACAAAACTTTCTTAGTTTTATTAGTAATAAACTTAACTATTTCCAGTCAGCAACGCAACATAATTTGCTATGCTACACGTACACTATCAGATTTTATAAAGGTAGGTATATTCCCGAAAGAGTATCTATTAGGAATTAAACATAGCTTGTTCAGGTTATGAAATGCGGCTAATCGCATATAAATTTTTCTTATAAATTTGTACCTAAATAATTATTATACATAGAAACATCCACACTTACGCAAATAAACATATTCATGCATTCAAAAAATTTTCCACTGAGAGGGAATCCCTCCCGCGACCTCTGACGTAGCAAGTTTACTGCCCAGCCACACAGGTAGTCACATATTATACATATTAGCATAATGTTATTCCACTTGCATTGTATTGTCGACTTCACATATTTGAAATATTAGCATGATGTTACAGAATATAGAATCTTGTACAGTCAGCATGATAGATCTTGACTATCAAAGTACTTTAAAAGGTCTTAATACCTACTACTATTACTAACACCAAACTGTTTTATTGATTTAAACTGTATTATTGTCCGAACTATAATACGAACTATAGTGAAAAGTGAAAAAAGTTTTAATGAATAAAGGTTACTATAAAGTAGATGAGTATCTTTTTTTTTTACGTGCGCAATATCCCCACGAATACCTCTCCACTGAAGCCGGTGGGAGAGGTTATGTCGGACTCGAACCGACTAAAACGCACGCCGTCTGTGGGTCGTTTTGGTTGCCGAATGTGAGGTTGACAGGCATATCCCTCGCACCCCGGCCGACCCAAGGCCATCTCTCACGTTCTGGCCCTCTTCTCGGGTGTGGGGACTACAGAGGCCCCAATGTAATAGGTGGCGAGCCTATTGCCATTAACCGGGCACTTATAAGCCTTTTTTATACCTTTTTTATATGGATTTTATTTATATGGTAAAAAATTATATTTTACATACCAGAGAAGCCCCACTCGCGCTGCCGTCCCTGTAAGCACAGAGTTTCTGTGCCGTCAGTGTAGAGGACAAAGCAGGACAAGCCTTTAGTCATTCCACTGACAGCACAAATTCTCCAGTGAGCTCTGGCTACCCTACTCACCGCTGGGAACACAACACGAAGTTATTATAACCGTGGTATTCTGTAGGGCGAAGGGACTTCCCCAGTCGGACTGCTCAGTTAGGTGGAAATACCACCGTGTCCTATCTCCTGATACCTGCGATAAATACATACATAAGTTTGTAAAGCATCGAAAAGGCATTGGTGTGTGCCATGGTAAAACCTGGGATCGAAACCGAGACCTCGTCTCAGCAGTCGATTAACCATTCCCTAGGCTACCGCGGGTTTTAATTAAAGTTTCAATATAATCGGATCCATGGAACAAATTTCTCCCAAAATCGGATCCAAAAGTCCCAAAAGAAAGTCAGTTCAGTTCAAACCCTACATGACTAATGTTAAGTTTATCATTCGTGTATCATGTGTGCCCTAAGTTTCAGATTTCTCATGGTAGCCCCCTTTTAGCTGATGGACGAGGCTCTAATGCAAAAGTAAAAATAAAAATTATAGAAAGAAGGAGAGTAAGAAAGCATACTCTGGCCCCTGAAGTGAATACCCTCGTTAACTGTAATCGAGATTGGCATTCCGACGATGATGAAAGACCATAACACAAGATCTACTAAAATAAAAAAGTAATATTTCAAAATTTATTCGAAAAGCACAAGTCATAAATTAGGTAGTTCAAAAATATTACCAATACATATATGTAAATTTTCTTTAATAATTGTAAATAACACTTGAGCAATAATTATGAATCACAGTCTTTTGTGCCTCGGAGAAGTCGTAAACCCTTCCAATCTGTTTTAAGGAGAATTTTTATTACTATGCAATGTGATGGCACATCGGTTGCAAGTGTGGCTGATGTAAACGAGGTAACAGGCTGAACAAACTAATAACATTCTTCATATTACGCGGTTATTCATCCTAAGACTGAAATTGGCCTCGATTCTGCTCAAGCAATATCACTGTCATACCATGGACACAGCTAAAAAAATCATTTAATTTTAGACTCTAAAGCAATGCAGTTAAAATCCAAAATTAGAAGGCTTTTTGCAAAAGTGTAATGAAACTTTTTCCATTTAATTTTGAACTTTAGCGTTTAGAAATAAAGTTCAAAATAATATATAAAGCAATTTTTTGCACTGTCTGTGGTATGACAGTGGTTTTGCGTTGGTAGAATGAAGGGCCTATTCGGACTAGGTATGGCTTTATTTTCTTTTATACCACTTAGGTGGCAGACCAGCACACGGCCCACCTGATGGAAAGTGGTCACCGTGGCCTATGGACGTGTTTAACATCAGAGGACCCACACTCGCGCTGCCGACCCTGTAAGCACAGAGTTTCTGTGCCGTCAGTGTAGAAGACAAAGCAGGACAAGTCTATAGTCTTCCCACTGACAGCACAAATTCTCCAGTGAGCTCTGGCTACCCTACTCACCGCTGGGAACACAACACAAAGTTATTATGGCCGCGATATTCTGTAGGGCGGAGGTACTTCCCCAGTCGGACTATTCAATTGGGCGGAAATACGCCGTTTCATTTAATTTCAAACTTTAGTTATTATAATTAAAGTCTTGCACTGTGTGTGGTATGACAGTGGTTTTGCTTTATAATGTTCGGACTACGAATGGTTTCTTTTTTACATGATTTTAACGAAATTTATGAATCTAGGAATAGGTAGCAAAATTATAAGGAACTTAGTATTTGACAATGTTATATTCCTATATAATTATTCCTATGAGTATATGAACTTCATTAACCATTGTTCATATTTACATTTATCATGTCATGCCAACAATGAGAATTTATGACGTGCAATTATTGCAGGAGCCGAGGCAAAAACGAGTGTGATTGACGTCCCAGGCTCTCTGTGATAGGTCCAATGTACATACAATATGCAGAAATCTGATCCTTTATTAATGGAGTGGCCGGAGACATAACAAATGTAAGGTACGTTAAAATTATGCGCAAAACGAAATGAAAGAATATTGTTCGAGGATACGCAAGCCATATAAGTAGTTACTGTTGATATGCTTTCTTTTAAGACTGACCATTTTTATTATAGTCTGTTTTAGTACCTGTAAGACAGTTTTACGATTCGAGTCTGGTTTTGGATTGTGAATTACCCGTCGTTTGTTATGTATGAAACAAATTATGAACATAAAACTGTTAAATACAGTCAGTTTAACCATCAGTTTAACTGCCATCCACTGCACTGTAAAACTAACTATAAAACAGTCAAAACTAAAATAAAAATCAGAAATAATTCCACGTAATTTTTACATAAAATTATAAATGCCTTAGTTATTCCACAATAACCGTTTTAAGGTACAATAAAATAATACAATAAAAAATGTTTATCAGTTTGTTCGTAATTAACGTATAAAGTACAGAATAGATTTCGATAATTTTTTTTTTTAATAGAAATATCCAAAAGCCTATGTTAGACTTAAAATTTTACGTAACTTGTATCCTAATCGGTTAAGTAAAACCGGAAATATGATCAAAAGTCTCGATAACCGACAAACACATGGCCGGAGCCACGGGCATCAGCTAATGACAAATAAACCTGAAATTCCAGAAGCACAACAAACTTATCATCGACTTGCTCGCCAATCAATAAATGATTATTTCAAGCATGTTGTAACAAAAGCAATACTTACATATCAAATGCGACAAGCCTTATCGATAAATTTAACTCTGCCCTTCAAGGATCAATCAAGAATGTTGTGGTCTTTGTGCGCGCCGCCCTGGGTGGTACAGTAACTAAAATATTTATTCAACCATCGCTTCACAATGGCAACGTATTTCAATAACGGACATCGGCGCCCGCGCAGCGCTCTAGCCTGAAGCGTTGTGAACACGCCCTGGTCCTCCTCTCACTCACGAAAATACTTTAAAAGTTTATATTTCAATTATTATTTTCATTAAAATTTCATTGGTTTATTAAATATACCTATTTACACTAACCAATGCATGCAGCTCCACTTGGATATTTTAGATCATATCTCCAGTTCAACGAGCTGTAATTAAACATTATTATTGTTTATAATCAAACCAAGACCTTCCAAATTAAACAAAAACCGGAATTGGAATTTTCGATAAGAATGGTCGGTTCGGAATTTTTTTAAAGATTTGGAATTTTAAAATCTTTGATCGAGGTACTGTTAAAGACATCAACGAAGCTCCACATATATCTCAGCTAACGAAGGTGAACCAGTCATTAACTACTCTGATCTAGAATAGTGTTTTTTTGATCTAAAGAATAACGTAAATATCTTTTAACGAGAATGATTTCAACTAACTAGCGTGAACGACTTCCAGTTGATGATTTTTTTCCTACTCCAGAGAAGGTAGGGAGCAGTGTAACGGTTGTGTTGTAGATACTGTAAGAAATATCAAGACTGGATACACACCAGTAAAACAACCTTCAACTCTATAAATTAAAAGACATAAGGACGAACATTGGACCATCGGACTGTATTTCAATATGAGAACAAGAACCTGTTTAGTTATGTGTTGGTGCAAAAAGTTGCTCGATCCTGGCAAGTTACGCAAGAGCTCAGGGACTGCATAAAAAGTGGTTTCTCTTTCAAAGGTTAGACGGTTTAACAATCAGTGTAGAGTAGAGTGGCTCATTATGTTAACGCATACCCTAACCTATAATTGAGAAAGTGAAATGGTTATGTCTAAATCACGTAATTAATGGGGAGTAGTTCTACTCCCCATTAATTATTTAACCTTTTCAGGGTTCTTTGAATCAATTGGAATTAAGTGGCCCCAAATCTTTGGAAAAGTTTAAAACGCCAGATCAACTAGGTGTTCCTCGGTAACTTTTTGGGGGCTATAGTCATTTCACGGTTAACTTTGTGCATCCGTAGTTCACCTAGGTATTCCATGGTTAAGTTTATGTCCTCGTGGTTCACATAGCTGTTCCGCGACCTTGAGTTTGCTGATGAAGTTATTTTGCCTTCTTAAACACAGATTCGCCCCAGAAAACGGGCTTTTTGAACATTTAGATTTCGATTACGTTATATTATAAATATAACGTAAATTATCCTTCTATGAATAGCAGTTATAAAAAAGTTTTGATGTTTCTCATCTGCCTGGCATCCCCCGGTGGCTTAATCAATACTCTTTATTATAAAGCTAAGTTATTTTCCCCTAAGAAAACCCTACCGTTCAATTCTATTGCTCTGAAAGAGGCGATTCCTAGATACCATAAAGTTCTAGTCCAACAAAGACGAACTTAGAATCTGTATTTCAATTTATTTTTACCGGCCTTTTATATGCAAATCGGGAGCAATTTATCAGTGCGTGACATTTGAATAGCCGATTCACCATACCACTTGGTAAATAAATGGTAGCTGTCGGGAACGCCGTGGACGATGCGCGTGCGCGATGATCACTTCAATTGATGCTCACTGATGTATGTGATTGTAAACTGACATGATATACAAAAGATCTTGAAGAGAATTCCAATACTACTTGTCCTTCTTATCATTCCCATGTAACCTTTTATAGTAAAAACGTAGTCCGTTTCAGATATCGTATTTCAGTCTTTTAAATTTAGTTAAAATAATAGCTTTGACGAATATTAGTTAAGCTTCAAAAAACGACTTTATAGCACTTGCAATTGGATTTGTTATAACTTTTCAAACGAATTTAAGTATGTAATGAAATAACACATTTATATTGAAACGTATAATTTAAGCTGACCGAATTTATAACATGCATGTACATATATTTCGAACACCCAGCTATATTTTTATTCTCACGTAAAAATTTCCCACCATAACATGCAATACAGAGAATAAATTGCAAAATAAATAAAAATTATTCAGTATTCACGACGCGTATTGCTATCTTAAATCTTAAGTTAATAGCTACCAGTAGCTGCAGTACCCAGATTAAAACTTTATGATCCTGAAAGGTAAGCTAGGTTATAAGACAATAATAGTTTTAATTGAAATCACTTTCTTATTCAAAAATATTACTGTCGAAAACAATTAAAACTTTAGTATGAAATAGCATTCAACATAAGCAATTAAATCCAATAAATTTATTGGAATGGCCTTTTTTATGAGTACTTCATGCGGTGAAGATTATACGTGTTACTGTAAATATTAGTTCAAAACCCGCATTCAATTCTGAATCCGATTCCGCGCGCGACCCATGGGAACTTTTTAAACTTTCGAAAAAGAAATTTGTTGAATTGGTCGAGCTGTTCTCAAGTTATGCGCTTAGGATGAAGTTGGTAAGAAGCACTGCCTACTCACATGTGCCACATACCTACTTACTATACAAATAAATAAAATATACCTACAAATTTAAATAAAAGTCGCCCCCAAAGACCCCATGATTCAAAGATGCAACCGAAACTGACACTCAGATTATTTATTATTATACATTGTGATAAAATAAATTTCCTACGTACTTATTATGACATATATCCTCAATTGGTTCATTAGGTACTGTCAAAGACAAAAGTAGCCTTTTTTTTTTTTATTTTACGTGCGCAAAATCCCCACGGATACCTCCCCACCGGAGCCGGTGGAGGAGGTTATGTCGGACTCGAACCGACTAAAACGCACGCCGCCTGTGGGTCGTTTTGGTTGCCGACGGTGAGGTTGACAGGCATATCCCTCGCACCCCGGCCGACCCAGGGCCATCTCTCACGATCTGGCCCTCTTCTCGAGTGTGGGGACTACAGAGTCCCCATCTCGTCCCCGGAAACGGGGAGGCGCGCCACGCGCGCCACCGCCGCGGCCTGCTTCTGCCAGGGTGACAGGCGGCTTCACCTGTCACCCCCAGGCCGGCGCTCATGGGGGGCGGAGGTCGTTCATCGACCTCCGACGCCCGAGTTGCCTTCGTACGCGGGCAGCTTGTCTTGCGATCCTTCGTCGCTCCCTCTGCCGCTCCCGCCCCGCCTCCTCCTTCACGACCATTACTTGCTCGCAGAAGGAGGCGCGCGCCGGCCGCCCACGCATCCGCGCAGCGAACCATCGCCGCGAGCAAGGTGGAGAGCGTGAGAACCCTCACTCCCAGGGCCGCCACAAGCTCCCGCCTCGGCGTCTCCCACGCCGGACACTCGGTGAGCGTGTGCGGACCTGAGTCCTCGCTCGCGTCGCAGTGATGGCACTCGGACGTTGGCTCTTTGTGCATCCGACGCAGATACTTTCCGAAGCATCCGTGCTCGGTGATCATCTGCGTCAGACGGTACGAGAGACTGCCGTGTGGCCTCTCTAGCCACTCCCCCATGATGGGTCTTACCGCCGTTACTACGGCGTGCCCTAGACAAAAGTAGCCTAACGATACGACCATAGCTCCTTAATCTTTTATGAAATAATAAACACAAAATTAAATATATCAACTCAATTTTCTCGGTATAATATAACTACTTATATGTAGGTACATCATCGATAGCTCCACGATACCCAGTGTAAAATTATTAATAAATATCTAATTGAGTGCCGCGTGGTTTTCGATAGAGTAGAATTAGGGCCACCCCATCTTTTCCCATGCGGTGTCGTACAAGGCGACAAAGGGATAGGGCTGTTTAACATCGGACAGATATATAATAACAGCCCAGACTCAGCCTCAGATGCATGGCTGGAGTCAACAATAGTGCCCGGGATACGGCAATAGGCTTACCCCCTATTACGTGGGACCGAATACAATTAATTATTGGTGAAATGTGAGTTAACACTCACATTTCACTTTTTTCACCTCTGCCTAACCCTCCGGGGATAAAGGCGTGATTATATGTAATCAACTTTTGAATGGATTTTACTTGTTTGTACTGTATGGATCGTCATGTTTGAAAGCGACGAATGAAAGATAACTGCATGCAGTGGAGATGCGAATGTTGAAAGGATGTGTGGTGTGACGAGAATGGACCGAATAAGGAATGGAGTTTGAAAGTGGCACATGGAATGAAAAACTCAGAGGCGAGCGACTGTCGTGGTATGAAAATACAATGAGAAGAGATGAAGGTGATGTTATAATAAAGGTTCAAAGTTTGAATGTACCTACAGTGATTTAGGAGCAGAGGTAAGCCTAAGAAAAGATAGATGGATTGCGTGAAAGAGGATATGGGAAAGTAAGGAGTGACTGAGGAAATGTCATCTGACAGGAAGGTACAGGGGAAAATGACATGTTGCACCGACTCCAAAATAATTGGGACAAGGACAGTTAGTTTTTTTTATACCACTTAGGTGGCAGACAAGCACACGGCCCACCTGATGGAAAGTGGTTACCGTCTCCTACGGACGTATGCAACACCAGAGGAGTCGCACTCGGCTGCTGACCCTGTAAGAAAAGAGAGTTTCTGTGCCGTCAGTGTAGGAGACAAAGCAGGACAAGCTTTTGGTCTTCCCACTGGCAGCACAAAAACTCTCCTGTGAGCACTGGCTACCGTACACACCGCCGGGAACACAACACGAGGTTATTTTGGCCGCAGTATTCTGTAAAGTGGAGGTACTTCCCCAGTTGAATTGCTCAATTGGACGGAAATACTGTCGTTTCCTACCTCTATCTAAAAAGTAGATGATGATGAATCAAATTTTGTTGTTGACTGTACCTAAACCTTACATCAGGCCATTCACCGGTGGGATAGGTGGAAAAGCTGCTCTGTCAACTGCAGAAAAACTGCCATTTAAAAACTTGTCGCGTCATCCGCGACTTACTATCATTACCATTCATAGCACCTACTTAGGGCTACGGGCAGCCATTTATTTTTCACTTTTACTTCGTCTTTATCTCTATCGTAGGGCAGGTCTATGTTTACCTTTATAATTTGCTAGCTCTATTTAGTTTATCCTCATAAAGCCATTAATAGTATTTTCGTTGTATATTATTTTTGGTTAATTCTACGTGAAATTTTTAACCTGACACTTGTGAACTTGGGTAAAAATCAACTTTTTTTCCAACCTATGAACCTATCCTTTTACCAAATATGTGGGTGTTATGTTGCACAAAGCACAACCACCGCTCCAATTTATTACTATTTCAGATTTTATTCCTGCAAGAATATGTCTTAACACATGTAGTGCTAATTTACAATGAAGCAGAAAAAGAAAATTAAAAACAATTTTATTTTTCTGCTTCATTGTAAATATAATAATCAATTCAATATATCAGAATTTTGAATAAGAATCCACTTCACACCTTTGATTAAGGAAGACTGCGCAATGATCAAAAAGCAGTAGACATTAAACACACTGGGGCGTCGCGCTCCGCTGTACAGTGCAGTGAAGGGAATAAGTTTATGCACTGCATTGTAATTTGTTATAGGTTAGTTGCCTGTCAGGTTTCATCAGTTTATTTTATTTTGCTTAAAAAATGGCATTGGCATGGCATTTGTAGGTCCTATGTGTGTAGACAGTAAATTTATACGGTGACTAGCTTTTGCCCACGGCTTCGCCCGCCTGGATGTCGGTTATCGCTTAGTGTTGAGTCAACGTTATTGAGCATAATTTTTATCTAAAATAAAAGTAGCCTACGTTACTCCTTATTACATCAGCTACCTGCCAATAAAAGTCCCGTCAAAAACGGTCCAGCCATTTCAGACGAAATAAATTTGCAGAAACTGTGCATTTTACCCAGGTTCCGGTAATATACTTCCAATTAAATGATAGACTTGTCCTTGAACTATAAAAGTTTGCGAAAAACCGCCTTCTTTTATTTGTTTTCCAACAAAGGAAGTCATTTGAAATCATGCATTATTTTTTCGGATATTATCCATAAAGTGTCCATGATTTGGGTGTAAATCATTAACCAGACTGTAAAGTGGTTCAGGCAGTTGTTTAAATGGCTCAAGTTGTACTTTACTGGCGCTACAACACATGGCAGGTGTCTCATCTTTCCACTTCAAGGCGTTACACCACTGACACTTGTACGTCATAGAACATAAGACTACACTGCTGTCAGTTCCATAAGCTATATCTGGGTCATACGCCAAACCCGAAAGCAATTTGCTTCTCCATACACGCTGAATTGTATTTTCTCTATACCCTGACTGAATCGCTCTATGCACATCGGTATTCCTGGCCTATTATAGTGCAGCAGATTGCCTGTATTTTTCAGGGTTTGCAGCCTGGTAGGTGGCGACAGATTGCCTGTGTTTTTCAGGGTGTGTAGCCTGGTAGGTGGCGACAGCTTGTCTGTGTTTTTCAGGGTGTGCAGCCTGGTAGGTTGCGACAGCTTGCCTCTGCACATTAGGTTTTTTTTCTTAAATTCAGACACAGCTTTACGGTGGGTTTCAGGTAGAGTCTGTCCATATTTTTTGTGCCTTTTTTATTTGATTTTTTCGTGTGTATATAGTAAACCTTGCCCTACGTTTGTATTTCTTTTTGTCTATTAATGTCACAGACTCAGATTGGGACAATAAACTTTTTATTACATTTTCATCATAATTAATTGCAGATATCATAGGTGAATGCTCGCGCTCTAAAACTGGTAGCTCACCTCTATCTAAAACAGCTACCTCCATACGACGCCGAGTATTTTTTGTGCTGCTATGGGAAGATAGGCATCAAAATTCCCACTGGACAAATCTTGGCTGAATCGTAATCGCCTTACCGGATAGACATTGGATCCAGATTCCGTTTATAGTATATATATATATATATTCAAATCTAAATGGGAATATTAATCCTGCTGCTATTAATTCACAAAATCCGCCATAGGTAGGATTTTTCGTCATATCAGCAAAATATTCGTCAGATGTTATGTAGTTATCACTATTCCTGTCGTGGGTCATAATTGAAAGTTGGCTCCAGTCATTAACCACATATCTTACAATTTCTGAAAATATAACCACGTATGAAAACAATTATGAAAGTATAAGAGGCGAAAGATGTATGTCGGGATCGTAGCAAGTAGAAAGCTGTGGTCTCTGCCTACCCCACTGGGAAAGAGGCGTGACCGTATGTATGTATAACCGACAAAGCCTATACTTGAAATGAAACCAAACGAAAATAAAATAAATACCAAATACAAAGCAGAATCTGTAACAAAATCAAGACTACTAAACCGAAACAAAACAAAATAACAAATGTAATCCAAAATCTCTTCTAAATATACGTAACTCAAAGGTGTCTGATAAATTGATTGGTAACAAAACCATAACCTGATTCACAATTTATGCACAACGCCATCTATAGAGGCACAATGCAATTAACGTTTAAAATTGACCAGGTTTCATACAAACTTTCATCCCCTATTTTATCCCCTTGAGGGTATAATTAATTAAAATACTTTCTTAGTGGATGCGTACGTTATAGTAGCTTTATGCATGCAAAGTTTCAGCCCGATCGATTTAAAATTGACCAAGTTTCATACAAACTTTCATCCCATATTTTATCCCCTTGGGGGTAGAATTATTGAAAATCCTTTCTTAGCGGATGCCTACGTCATAACATCTACCTGCATTGGGCTGTGTGTTGATAGATCACTATGTCAGTCAGTCAGTCAGTCAGTCAGTCACCTTTGAGTTTTATATATATAGATAGATATCGCGATCCAGTATCGTGATCCAAAGATATAGGTACGAATTTCGTTTACACCTCCATATTGACGGCATCATGATATGACATATATTGATTGTTCATAATAATATGCGCCCATTGAAATTCTGTAATGTAGGTTAATCCTTTATTTCCTTTCTCTTCATAACAATCACCAGCGGGTTTAAAAAGGTCACATTGAGCGATTCTGTTAAAAACTAGTAACTTGAATGAATTTCCAGTAGATCTAATAGATTCCTATAAAATTCGTTAAATGGTCACTAATATGAGCCGAATCACGATAATTCATGCACTGAGAAAATCCTACTTTCGTCTAAATATCGCTGCAAGACAAAATATTATCCTAATACGATTCCAATGAAGTGACCTTTTTAGACCTGCATGTGTTGTTATCTTGTTTTGTTTTTGTTTTTTTTTTACTTTTTTGGACTTAGATACTTATTATTTTCTTAAGCATGTTACCTGTAACAATAAAGTACCACAAGTGGTAATCTCTTCGATAACATCAAGTCACGATCATAAACAAGAAGTAATTTTCAAAATGTAAAAGCATAATATTGTTTATCAAATATACTCCCGTGGGCGAATCAGGCGCACAACATCGTCGAAAGTGTCATGCGATAAAGTAACATAAACACCGATAAGAACCAAAATAAAAAGTTGCAACTTGTATTCGTAATTCAACATGAATGAAATACTGGAATTAAACATCCTGACTTTAAATGTTATTCTGTACGTAGGTGGTGGCAGTTATCTTTATACGAAGGATAAAATAATATAAGCACTGCACTCACCCTGAAGGCCTAAAGTGTTATTATGTATATTCATACAAATTCAATGTCGAGTCTTGACTTGACGAGTGTAGATGATGAACCAACTTCGGCTATGTAAGTGAAAGTAGTTCTAATTCAGTTTAGGGAACGTATCCGTCCAAGAGTGGGTGAGTCTTTAAAATGCTACGATCAGTTCAGCGGGTGACTTAGATTTTTGATACGTAGTCTATTTCACACAAAATTTAGCCATTTTTCAACCGGCCGGTGGGGGAGGTTATGTCGGACTTGAATCGACTAAAACGCACGCCAACTGTGTGGGCCACAGGTTGCCGGAGGTGAGATTATCTGAATCACCCTCGCACCCCGGCCGACAACACAAAATTAGGACAAGCCTTTGGTCTTCCCACTGACGGCACAAAAACTGTCCAGTGAGCTCTTGCTACCCTACTCACTGTCGGGAACTTAACACGAGGTTATTATAGCCGTGGTATTCTGTAGGGCGGAGGTACTTCCCCAGTCGGATTGCTCAATCAGGCAGAAATACCGCCGTGTCCTACCTCCTAGAATATATAATATTTACAAGAAAGATTTAGCTGATTTTTGACATTGATGGTGTACTATAATTGAACTAGTGGTAAGTTCCTTACAGTTCTTAGGAAGCTTATTAAATATAATTGGCGCCATGCAAAAGATACTTCTGCGCATAAGTGCAGTTTGTGCTTTGTGGAGCCGAAGTCGAGTGTTATCACGTCTATTTCGCGCAACGGAATCCCGGAGTCGTGGAAATAAATCGGGATTAGCCTTGACAAACACCGCAACTTCAAAAATGTACATGCATGGTAAAGTTAAAATGCTATATTTTTTGTAGTACGGTTTGCAGCTATCGGTTGTTTTTAATCGAAACATTGACCTAATGCACCTCTTTTGAACCTTAAATATTGCATCAAAATCTGTGGAATTTCCCCAAAAGATTATACCGTGCCGTAGGATAGATGCAGCTAGTCCATGGTAGGCGGTCACCAAAGCTTTTGTACTTATAAAATATATTAATTATAAAGAAAATACCGTCGTGTCCTAACTATATACGTAAAACTTCAAAGGAAGGGATCGTAACAACTTAAGGAATAGGTCACGTAGTATGGTTACGTTCCCTTACATGGTTTGCCCTTTACAAACATTGCAATTAAATAATAGCTTGTAACTAAAACAGGCCAAACCGGGTGCAACAGCTAGTATTAAAAACTACTTTGTATGCAGGTTCCGTACTGACGACCTCTCTTAATTAACGATTTCCTAGATACCTTGTAACCCCTAGGTCACTGACAACGTTACCAGTAATTGAGTTGCTAAGGTAATTAGGTTCTAAAACGGTTTTCCAGAACTAATGAGGTTCTTGCTCTATAAGTTGTAGCTATAACAAGTTACTCCATTAACTTTTTATTATATTAACATAGCCGTAAGGCGTTTGTTTTTATTTAGCAGGAAAAGGTCAGGATAGAATCCCAAGACTGTAAAATAAATAGACCAGTAAGTTTCCGATGAGTTATTCCAATTAACTTAACCCTTTTTTCCTATAAAAAATAATATCCGCAATGGCTAAGGTATATTCACCATAAGGTGCAAATAATTGCATAATGAACCAAGCAGATTGGCACCTATATTCTTTGCAGCTCCAGAAACGCGGCGTATTCTAGAATAGAATGCCCAATGTATAGGATTTGACGTATATGACAGTCGTCAATGTATGGTAGGACACGACGGTATTTCCGTCCAATTGAGCAGTCCGACTGAGGAAGTACCTCCGCCCTACAGAATACCGCGGCCATAATAACCTCGTGTTGTGTTCCCGGCAGTGAGTAGGGTAGCCAGAGCTCACTGGAGAGATTTTATGCTGTGCATTTATGTGTGCAGTGGGAAGACCAAAGGCTTGTCCTGATTTTGTATTCTGTACTGAGGGCACATAAAATCTCTGTTCTTACAGGATCGGCAGCACGAATGTGACTCCACTGTTGTTACACACGTTCATAGGTCATGGTAACTACTTTTCATCAGGTGGGTCGTGTGCTTGTCTGCCACCCAAGTTGTATAAAAAAAAAGACTTGATTTTTTCTGCCAGTAAAATGAACACACTTGTCTTATTAAACTAAAACGTAATAAGACTGAAATCACTGCCTATCAAAATAAATATGACGAGTAAAATTGGACAACATACATAAAAAAAGATGATTAGTATTGTTAATCAAAAGCCACTTAGGTTGTTACGGCACGTCGCAAAGTGCGATCCAAGAATCTGATTAGAGCCGGCAATTTGTCATGACACTTAGCACACGTGGGACTTGGGTGCGATAAAACTACTTGAAAATAATTGCAATATAAAATTATGACAAAACTGGTGATTGTGATTAGTCCAAATTTCTAATCAAGGCGATCAGAATTTTCTTGGTAGTCCAAGGTAAATGTAAAAATTTGGTGTGTTATTAACAAATCGCACCAAAACACACACACTTCTATGTATGTTATAATTCTCTGCTATGATAACGATCCTGTAAAACGCTCCGGTGATAGATAACGCTTTTTTCACTGCCATTCTTGATACATACTATCATTATGGTCTGCTCCAAGGTGCCAATTATAGCGCCTTCAAGACCCGTGCAGGGGAAGCGGCGTCTCTGGCACTACTCGTCAGCAGATTGGGATGGGCTGCGCAACTATTTTGCGTCCATCCCGTGGGTTGAACGCTGCTTTGAAGGTAAGAAACCCTCGGATTGTGCTACTGCTGTTGCCGGTGAGATCGGTCTGGGTATGGAATACTATATTCCTTACACTGATGTCACCGGTGCCCGAGGAGTGCGCCCTTGGTTCGGGCGCGAGTGTGCGAGGGCTGTTGATCAAAAGCAGTCCGCGTATCGCGCTTGGGTAAGGGCGCGTGCCACGCACGATCCCAATGTGAGCCACTTCAAGGCGGCGTACAACAGAGCCACAAAGGTCTGCAAGAGGGCTTACGTCAAAGCGGATGCCCTGCGCATTGCGCGGCTTGGTCAAGAGCTAGTGGCACATCCCACGGGCAGCCGTGGATACTGGCGACTGGCCAAAGCCGTGCAGGCCAACTTCTGTCAGCCTTCGCTGCCACCGCTGCGCTACCCTGATGGATCCCTGGCCCATGGACCGCAAGAGAAAGCCAATATGCTAGTAAATCTCTTTGCGGCCAATTCCCGAGTCGATGATTGCGGTATACAGCCGCCGACACTACCCAATGGTGACCACGTAATGCCTGAAATACGTATCAGGCAATGCGATGTTCGTGCGGTGCTTCAATCACTCGATGTCCGGAAAGCCAGTGGCCCGGATGGTATTCCAGCGGTGGTCTTACAAAAATGTGCAGCGGAGTTGTCTCCGATGCTTACGCGGCTGTACCGACTGTCCTACAGCTCGGGTACAGTGCCTTCGGCTTGGAAAGAGGCGAATGTACAGCCGATCCCCAAGAAGGGGGATCGCTCAGAGCCAGCCAACTATCGACCCATAGCCATCACCTCAGTGCTGTGCAAGGTCTTCGAGCACATCATTAACAAACAGCTCATGCGTCACCTAGAGGATCACTCCTTAATTAATGACCGGCAATATGGCTTCAGGCCGAAACGGTCAACGGGTGATCTTCTAGCATACGTTACCCATCTTTGGGGTGAGGCTATGGACAAGCACGGCGAGTCACTGGCAATTAGTCTTGATATCGCCAAAGCTTTCGATAGAGTCTGGCACAAATCGCTTCTCTCCAAGCTACCAGCCTTTGGTCTGCCTCCTAGACTGTGCAACTGGATTGCTAGTTTCCTGCAGGAGCGCCGTATCCGCGTCCTCTGTGATGGACGGGCTTCGGAGTTCTTGCAAATAAATGCTGGCGTACCGCAGGGGTCTGTATTATCTCCCACTCTCTTTCTTCTGCATATCAACGACATGCTGTCCACCGGCAGCATACATTGCTATGCAGACGATAGCACCTTACACGGGAGTTATCACGGACAACCTGCGGCCAAACAGTCTGATATCGTGGAAAAAAGACAGCTTCTTGTCACTGAACTGGACCGGATCTTGAATCACATTTCTCAATGGGGCTCCGAGAACATGGTCGAGTTCAATGCCAAGAAGACGCAGGCTTGTGCGTTCACAGCAAAGGTATCTTCTTTCCTTCCCCTTCCCACTCTTCAGAGCACGCCACTTCCACTGCAGGACAATCTCTATATCCTAGGCATGGATATTCGCTGCAAACTGAATAACAGAAATTACATCGAGAGCATCATCAAAACAGCCTCGCGGAAACTCGGACTCTTAAACAAAGTGAGACGTTTTTTCACGCCGGAGCAGCGGTGTCTTCTCTATAAGACACAAATTCGCTCCTGCGTGGAATACTGCTCGCATCTCTGGGATGGCTCCGCGAAATACCTACTAGATGCTCTCGACAGGTTGCAGCGACGCGCGGTCCGAATTATTGGGAACCCTGAGGTCACGAACACCCTCGAGCCTTTGCAGATGCGTAGAGATATTGCTTCCTTGGCTGTATTTTACCGTCTCTACCACGGTGAGTGTTCTGACGAGCTCTTCCAACTAATCCCACCATCTCCTTTCCTACATAGGACAACACGTGCAGGCCTTAGATGTCACCCTCACACTGTGCAGAATATACGAGCAAGAACCAAGCGGTTCGGAGACTCTTTTCTTTGCCGCACCACCAAGACCTGGAATTCATTACCAGCACACGTGTTTCCTTCTTCCTACAGTCCCGGGGCCTTTAAGCGGGGCGTGAAAAAGCATCTGATGAGGCCGCCAAGCTGAGTGCCACCATTGTAGCACTTAGTGTCTGTAATGGTGACCCTCTTTCCTGAGACTTTGCCTTTAGCTTACCATCAGGCGAGGTGAGGTCAAGTTGGCGTGTCCTATATAAAAAAAAAAAAAAAAAAAAAAAATTATAAATGACAGAAGGAAACTGAACATACTCGTTATATAATTAGGTTCTGGGTACGTTCCTCGAAATCTTTTTACTGACTGCCTTGGTCGCAATTATTTTTAGTACTATACCATTTTCTTCCAAATTACCCTTCAGAAATCTCAGTGACTAGTTTCCTTGCCGTGTGTTTTTGCACCCAATCCATGTCAGTGGGAAGTGGGAAGCTTGTCCTGCTTTGTTTTTTACATTGACGGCACAGAAACTCTCTGTGCTTACAGGGTTGGTAGCGCGAGTGTGACTCCCTTGGTGTTGCCCACGTCCATAGGCCACGGTAACCATTTTCCATTAGGTGGGCCGTGTGCTCGGCTGCTACCTAAGTGGTATAAAAAAAATTCTACTTTTCTTAGGTCGCTGAGCATACCTAATTTTCTAACAATATCAGTCTTGTCTATTATTATACTATGTCCACACCATGACAGCCGCTTGCTTAGTCAGGGGCGATTACTTAAACCGATGCGATGTACGCGCAGTCTTATTAATCATAAATATTATCTCTGACACTATCTACGAAAACGTCTGACAGTCTTCACTCTACTAATTGAGTTCTTACTTTTTTTTCTAAGTTTATTACGAAGTTAAGCATAGAACAAGTCAATACAATAAACCTCTATTGTGAATGCAGATAATATCTGCAAATAGCCTCTATTATATTTTCAATCATAACGTATAATGATATTTCAAATTGCAAATCTACTCCAATTAGGCTGATGGTTGCTAAAAGCCAGCTGGCTATCCAATTTGTGGCAGTTCAGTAGATCAATAACCTTAAAATTGCTTACCAATGCCAACATTTTTTTGTCTCTTAGTAATACATTACATTATTTTCTCACACCATCCATCAAGATGATATCTAATTATGTTAAGGCATTACAAATTACTTTTTGTTTTAATGTATTATTCCTCATCGCAGTATGGTAATAATATGATGAATCATTAATTGTGAACAGAGTACCGATGTTGGTTACTCATTATTTACAGGTAATCAGGTACCGTCTTACTGATTGACTGTCTATCAATCAAATAGCTCATCGCTGTCCACTGCTTGACATAGGCCTCTCCAAATATTGGGAGGCTTTGGCCTATTGTTTCCACACTGGCCAGACGGGTTGGTACAGGGTTTTATTTCGAGTTTTCTTTCTCTCGCAGTGATATCGCTTGCGTATTTTTTTGGTTAGTCTTACGACACCCGTCAGATGAGATGGGGTGGTGATACTTGTTTTCTTTCTCCATCAGCACACGAATTGATTGACTGTAAATAGATGAAATATAAGATAGCCGATGTAATCGTTCATGAATACTGGATTTCGTCAGTAAAGAAATAAATATGAAGTATGGCATATCTGGTGCTAATTACGGGTTCTAGTTTGTGGATGTTGGTTTTTTGATTAGAGTCCTCACGGGGCTAATCATGTCGGACTCGAACCGACTAAGACGTACACTGTCTTTGGGTCTTCGATTGTCAGAGATATATTGGCCATGAGCCATGTCTTTGGAGCTATCCTCCTTCAGTAGTAGGGGCCACGGTGGCCTCGTCTACCCTCCAAGTATGTGGAGGCGCCTATTGGGCATCTGGGTGGTGACAGACGATACCACCCCAATATAAGTACATACTAGACCAATGCAAATATTCAAATTTCACAGGCATCAAACCCGCGACCTATGACTTATGTGGCAAACGCTGTACCACTGCCGCGACGTGCATCCCCGTTTCGGGCCACGAATTGGAGACTTAGTAGTGCCCACACCCGTGGAGGACCAGATCGAGAGAGATGGCCCTAGGTCGGCCGGGATGCGAGGGATATCCCTGTCAGCCTTACCTTCGGCAACCAAAAACGACCCACAGGCACCGTGCGTTTTAGTCGGTTCGAGTCCGACATAACCTCTCCCACCGGCTCCGGCGGGAGGGGTAACTATGGCGATATTTTGCACGAAAAAAAAGGGTCACCGCTGCGGCTACACGTTATACTTTCATAATAGTTTACATACATACATGCTGGCCGAATGTGGGTACTATATCATTCATATAAAACACATACGTAGTAGTAACAGTATGCTTGCATGCCGCGATAACCATGTTGTATAAACTGTTTAATGTTCACACATTATTTACGCAGGCGGCGTGAAGGTATTCCTAAGCTAACTGTGCGAGTAACCTACAATAAGAGGAACAATCATGCGACAGTCACGCTCCCACGCACCTGTTACACCTCTAATATTTACTTAAGTCACGGTAGTACTGCAATTTAACGATCCATGTCATTGCATGAATTAGTCTGGTGACATTGTATTATATGCAAATATTTTTAAATATGTATCTTAGTACTCGAGGAGGGCATTTCGGCGGCGGCGCGTCTCGCGTGCCTCCCCGTTTCCGGGGACTAGTTGGGGACTCTGTAGTCTCCACACCCGAGAAGAGGGCCAGATCGTAAGAGATGGCCCTGAGTCGGCCGGGGTGCGAGTAATATGCCAACCAAACTCACCTTTGGCAACCAATGACGACCCACTGGCGCCGTGCGTTTTAGTCGGTTCGGTCCGACATAACCTCTCCCACCGGCTTCGCAGGGGGCGGGGGAAGATCCGCAACAGGTGTAAAAATAACACACAAACACGAACAAACGTTATATTAAAGAAATTAACAATCTACGAATGTAACTATCACAGTCATTCATTTTTTTTATAATCAACTTAGGTGGCAGACAAGCACACGGCCCACTGTAAGTATTTTTGTCTGTTTGTTGTCTGTGCGATAATAAAAAGAATCTGTCTGTTCAGATAGATTCTTTTTATTATCGCACAGACAAATATTTTCCCTTAGTGGTAACTAAACCCGCGACCTATGAAGAAGCATAATGTGTGCAGTGTGCAATTGTGGAAGCGTATACCCGAACCCTAGTATGAATTTTATTACTAATCTTAGCAATCTTGTAGAGTCAACTCAAAGTCAAAAATAATTAATTTTTATATTAAAACGGAACTTACAAAACGTCTAAATTAAAAACCACCGGTTCGAAACGCGGCTCCGACCTGAGAAGACCTCGGCAGGAAACTCAGCGAGCATTTTTTATTTGGTCTATTTACAAACATTTACTTAGTTTACTTAATCTAAATGCAATAGCTTGAGCAGCATAGTGGAACAGCTCATTTCCAAGTTTGTTCATCCAAATATTCTTGAATTTTATAAAAATTTATTGACTGACAACATGTTTATCATAGGGATATGTGCATAAATTTGCCCCCACGAAGTTCAATATTAAACCAATACCATCACATATTTATTATAACGATATAAAAAGTTCCGTACAAACACTCGACCATTTAGATACCCTATACCGCCCATAGGGTATAAAGTTGGTAATTTGTGCTGACATTTAACAGCCACAGAACATAAAAGAAACATTTTGTTCACTCATAATTTTATTTTTATTCTTTTAAACTTACTAATACAAATAAATACGAGCAGTCAAAAGAACAGTGACTCAAGGCGGCCTTTTGCGCTACATTCTTATTTGTATTACGCGAATTTGGTAAAAAATTAGTTTATGCCACTTAGTCTAACAAAACAATACATTCTAAGGAAAAGTGGTATACGACCACGGCTATACTTGATATTTTATAGCTTGATTTTTCAGTAGTCGGGTTTTAGTTTTAAACTGATTTTTTTTATTTGGGGCAAGCTACGGCTATAATTTATACGTATTCAAAATGTGCTATTTAAGTTCTTTTCGTTGATACCCAACACGACATATATCTATCAAATTCATTTTTTAACACAATACTTTATAGCCGCTAGAGGGCGCCACAATAGATTCAATGACATATTAGGTATATGGCGTATAACTAGCAGACGGCTAAGACGGGTCTAACCGTACCTCATTTGTCTAGATCAAATAATTGTTTGAGGAGCTATGAGGGAACAGATGAACCTACATACATAGCCTATCAAAATCATAACCCTCCATTTGCTTCGCCGCAGTCGGGTAAAAATGTTGCTTATTTCCATTCTTAGCTATGGTATCTACTGAATATTGTATGTGGCAGAATGTTGTGGAATTGATAAATCTGAGAAGTGTAGCTGGGCTGATGTTGATAAACCAAGTGTAGAAGATGTAGTGTGCAAGATAGAGAAAGAAATGCTTAGAAGGTTCGGTCACACGGAGTGAATGGACGAAAGCAGGCCGGTGATGCCGATTTTAGATGTGAATGTGAATAGACAACCTGGTAAGGGTCGACCTGGGAGTAAGTTTGTCAATCAGATGGAAGACGTATAAAAAAGGCCAGACTTAGAGTACCCGCCACTAGCGAGCGTGTATGATTAGAATTATGAAAGTGAAAGAATCGAAAGGTCTATGCCAGTACCATAGCAAGTGGTAAGACGTTGTCTGTACCTAATCCAAAGGTTGTTGTGGTTGTGATTGCACGTATGAGGTATGTATTTTTTAGGTTCCGTACCTCAGGAGGAAAAGAAAAGGAACCTTTATAGAATCGCTTCGTTGTATGTCTGTCTGTCTGTCTGTCAAGACCTTTTTCTCACCTTGAAGCTGTGAAAACATCAAACTTTTACATCAATGCACTCAAAAGAAACAATACAGACTGATACAGACGTTTTCGTAGCAAAACGCAACACGATTACTGCGATTCCATCTTCCTTCTTCAACCATTCCATAATTGAAAATTAACAACATAACATAAACTCACGTCTATATTCCCGAAGGGGTAGGCAGAGGTGCTAGCACCCACATTTCGCCAGTTTATGTTTAGGTCGCAATAAAATAGTGGCGAGCCTATTGCTATTAACCGGGCTTTTTTTTTTTTTTTTTTTACTTGCGCAAAATCCCCACGGATACCTCCCCACCGGAGCCGGTGGAGGAGGTTATGTCGGACTCGAACCGACTAAAACGCACGCCGCCTGTGGGTCGTTTTGGTTGCCGAAGGTGAGGTTGACAGGCATATTAACCGGGCACTTATAAACCTGCGATAAATACACACATAACTTCGAAAAGCATCGAATAGTCATTGGTGTGTGCCATGGTAAAACCTGGGATCGAATCCGAGACCTCGTCTCAGCAGTCCATTACCCATACCACTAGGCTACCGCAGTTACTCTCACGTGAAAATTAATAAGATCTAATATATTTTTCGTGTTCGGCAATATTCGAAATTTGAAAATTATAAGCGCTGAACAGAACTTATGACTCAAATTATGTAAAATCCGTGCGCCATTCGCATGAACGTCTGGTTTCTGTTTGCACGTGTACCAATATACCTACATAAAATAATAATTTCAAATTTGTACGGAACCCTCAGTGCACGAGTTCTACTCTCAGTTGACCGGCTTTTATTATTCAAAAGTGAAAGTCACTAGACTAGAACAGGCTAAGACATCATCACAAAATGTGCATTCCACTTTACCAACGTAAACATTTCTCACCATCTGTTGATACTCATGAATCGATCAATGGACCTTGAAGTCAAGGCAATAGAAGACATCGCGAATAGTAATACACTACGTAGAGCACTTTGCAACACTTTTCCGATTGATTTTATTATTGCCAACCAATGTTGGACAAGCCTTATGCTTTGTTTTGATGAATTAGTTCATCAAAACAAAGCATAAGCCACTACATAAGGCTACGAAGTTAATTTGAGAGTGAACTTAAAAATTTAATATTTTGATGTAGTACAATTTCCAAACATTGTTCCTAATTTATAAGAGTAGCATATACAGCGAATACACAAGAAAATATTATTAAATTGTTTATTATTCAACAAAGCTTTATCGTCAGATGTTACTGAGTGTTTATGCATAACTTTCACATTACAGCTGTTGAATACATTATATAGGACCTAACCAATAATCTTTGGGACCAATTTAGATTGTGTGCTGTTAATAAAACGTCAAAATTTTACTCTCAACTCGCGTAAAATAAATAAAATACAGTAACAATACAGACACTAAAAGCCTGTGCTCACGATCAAAGACTCTCAAATGAAGTAAATAACGAGATAAATCCATTCCTTAGATGGGCGGGACATGCTCCTTTACCTCCATAGCTTGTTGCAGGACAGTCGCCAAAACAAAGGCCCATAAAGTACCGTCACAGTGGCGGGCCCGTCGCAAATTGGTTTATAGAGATTGCAACCGCGCTGCGCAAAAAGCAATATCCCACTTTAAACCTTAACTTACATCCTTTTTGCCTTACCAATACAGGTATGTGCTGTAATCAACTTGTAATCACGTTGAAACATAAGAATTTTTATGGGGGAATGCAACATAGTATGAATAATCTCGTCGTAACTATGGTGCGTTCAGCAAAATTATTTTGATATTAATTTCATGTAACTTATAAGTATAGCTAAATTTGAAGTTGACGTTAATGTATAAAATTATGGAAAGTATCAAACTAAGTTTTAAATAACAAGATTATTTAGAAAATTCTAATATACATTATGTTAATAATTGTGTTTTTAAAGACAAGTGGCAATTCGTTGGGGATTTGACGTTTATGACATGCGTTGACGATACTAGTCTATTCTACAATATGCCAGTCATCGAATTGCCACTTGTCTAGGGGTCTGTGTTGGGTACACCATCAATGTCAAAAATCAGCTAAATCTTTCTTATAAATATAATACATTTTTATTTTATCATCGAAATCACGCACTGGTTTAATGTATTAACCTAAGAAGCTAGATTTCCTTGTCCATTACATATTATTTAACATTAACTGACTGGTGGAAACTCAATACCCTCTGAACGATTAAAAGTGGCTTACACAAAACCAGCAAGTCGATACATCTGCTGATTGACAAACGAGACTCTCTTTCCTACTGGAGTCTTGACTTTTAGGAGGTCAGACAGTAGTCACCCCCCTAAAAGTCAAGATAAACCGAATAAAACGGGCTATCCTACAACCTATTAAGTCTATCAACATAGCTCATGACAGTTAATCAAGTTTTTCCGAACGCTGTAACAAGTTAATATTCATTAGTACCAAGGGGAATATTACAAAAATGCATTTAAGTCAATGTGCCCCACATATCATTGAAACGACCACTCAATACCGCATTGTGGTCTAAATTTATACTGACCACAGGGCATTATCTTAACGCCGCCGCTGCCAACTTGGACATAATATTCCAGGTATACATTGCTACAGAGCTATTTATTTTCGAATTGCTTGCAAATAAACATGATTCGTTTTGAATTTTGTGGTCGAATTGTTTTATTAAAATAGATCTATAATAAATCTTGTGGTCTGCGATAATATTAAAAAACTGCAAAACTGCTGTTTGTTTTATTTGTTTGGTCGAATATCACACTTAGGCTTCATAGTCAAACAATTCTCTATGAGAAACGTGTACGTAAGTTTAAGTAAAATCTTTTACAAGTCAGTACACCTGCTGATTGATGTATGACTCTGGCGCAGGCATAAACTTAATATTTACTGGCGCAAGTGGTCCTCACAACCCAAAAGGGTCAGACGGAAATCGCTCTCATAAAAGCCAATACAAAGCTATACTGGATAAGTAGGAGCGTAGAGTCGTCTTTTCGCTTCTATAGTAGATGATAATTATAGTGACATTGTGAAATGGCAATATGGATTTGCACAAACAAATATCCTCTCACCCCAAATGCATATACCGCCTCCGTTCCGTCGCGGGTAAAAATATGAATGAAGATTATATATCTTGTTTCGATGTTTTAAAATATATTTAATAGAGCCCACTAAATAGTAAAACAGCATATTCGTTAAGTAATATAATTTGATTTGTTCAAATGTTATTTTTTTTAATGTAAAAATATATTCGTAATTAATTTCTGCTACTGAGAAGCGACTTGAGCTAGGTTAGTTTTATCAAACTTGTACCATGACACTTAATAAGACATCAGGCGATTGATAAGACAAAGAACAGGCGTGTACTGGTGTTTTACGATGCGTATACAATTACCAAGTAATAACACTCAAGGGATATCCTCCTATCGTATAAAAGGGGCCCCGGCAGTAGGGTTTCCACGTAAAAGAAAAATAATTATAAAGTATATGGCGAAAACTGTATGATAGCAAAAGTAAAAAAAAACATGATGGATGCAGTAGACATAGAAGTAGTACTTATATTTATATTGTTATGGACATATACTGTTACTAACTGTTGCCCAGGGTTCCACCTGTGTGAAATACTGACCCCGTTCTCATTCCCGGGAATGAATAATCAGATAACTTTGTGCCAAATTACATCCAGATTCGTTCATGCGATCGGACGCAATTGAGGAACAAATATCCAATCATATATATTCTATCCTTCAATATTTAAAACAATTTGGTTGAACAGGGCCCAAGATATAGCCCAAAGTCGTGAAATCTGAACTTCACACAGGCGTTACCGCGGCAATCAACTTGTGTTATATAATTGTAGCTTTTCCTGACCACCTCGATTCATACGGATAATGATATTCATTGGAAAGCTATGATTACGTTAACAAGTGCTCATATTTTCTAACAAGCACACCGTAATCTTACACAATAACAATAAATGTGAGAGGATGCATGGTGGTGAGTGCAAATGTCGCAGTGCGCCCGCGCAGTGCCTCGCGCTCAGCCACGCATACGCGCTATTGAAATGCACTCTTTATCGTAGCTAGCGCATCTCGTTCATTAGGCGAGCATGCGCGGACGCCCGCACATCCAGCCACGTCTATTGAACCCAGTATCGGTGTTAGAATGCCTATAACCAGTACTATGCCCACTTATATTTCACATGCAAATTGCATGGGTGTTCGAACTTTAACGCGTAAACTATAATTAAGATTTCTCATTAGAGTTTACCTTTTTAGCACGTGTTAATGATTTTGAAGAATATTTCATCTTTCTCGTTTCTTATTCAAAACTTTTATGGTTATGTTTATGGAAATGTGGTATACGTGAGATTAATTAGGATTTACTTTGTTAGGACTGGTCGTAGGAGTAAGACGCATTGGGTGTTCAGTCGACAGGGTGAACAGTAATACCTTACAAAAAATTGCACCTAATCTAAGCACTGATTTATTACGAGCAAGATTGTTTATGAGAAATGGCTTTTAACGATGAGCCGCACTTCATACACATATTATATTAACTGGAAATCTATCTATTTTTACCATCATACAATTGGAATATTAAATTGGTAGTCAAACTGCGGTAGCCTAGTCGTATAGGTAATGGACTGCTGAGATGTGAGGTCTCGGGTTCAATCCCAGGTTTTACCATGGCACACACCAATGTCTTTTCGATGCTTTTCGAAGTTATGTGTATATTTAGCGTAGGTTTATAAGTGCACGGTTAACGGCAACAGGCTCGCCACCTATTACATTGGGACCTAAACATAAACTGGCGAAATGTGGGTGCTAGCACCTCTGCCTACCCCTTCGGGAATATAGTCGTGAGTTTACAATGAACGTGTAAACTACTGAACGAATTTAGGTGCGGTTTTTTGTTAGTAAGGTCTTGTTCACGCTTAAAATCTTACGTTTCTCACGCTGATTGCATTCGGTTCAGTAAAAGATAAGATAAGATAACCACGCGGGCAGAGTCGCGGGCGTAAGGTTAGTTCCATACATGTTCCAAATTTTTATTAGTGTTTAATAAAGTTTATTTCTATTCTATTTATAGTATGCCATCACTAATGGCGGAGGGCTTACTGTTGCTATATAAATGAGTAACACATTTGTTTTTACGAGCAATTTATTGGCGCTTACGCTTCTCTAGTTGAATCTAACTGAGAGACTAACATACAAAACACTTCTACTATATAGTGAACTCGACAGAGCTTTTCTTCCTCAATATTTAATAGTAACACCACCAATCCCAAGTCCAATACTGGATAGAAACTATACCGGAATAAATTCAAAAATATTTTTGTACCGACTGTACAAAGTATATGTGTATGACCTCCGCCGCATAGTCGGGGCCTGACGGGTACCTGACGGAGAGAGCCGTCATCTACCCAAGTGCGACCGGCGTCAGTCGGCGTGAGATGTCGTGCGGTGTTCCACAGGGATCGGTTCTTGGGCCGCTCCTGTGGAACATCGGATACGACTGGGTGCTTCGCGGTGAACTCGTGGACGGCGCCGCCGTCACGTTCGATGCGGACGACACGCTAGTGACGGCGAGCGGGGCTACATACCGCGAAGCGACCTTGAGGGCCACGACCGCGGTTGCTCAAGTCGTGGAACGGATCCGGCGGCTGGGCCTTGAGGTGGCTCTGCATAAATCCGAGGCCATCCTCTTTCATGGACCTCAGCGCACACCACCACCTGGTTCCAGTCTCACAGTGGGAGGCACTCTCATCGGCATCAAGCCCCAGATGAAATATCTGAGGCTCGTGGTCGACGGCCGGTGGGACTTCGGGAAGCACTTCCGAAGTCTGGGCCCCAAATTGGTGGGCACAGCCAACGCTCTGGCGCGGCTACTGCCCAAACTGAGGGGCCCGGAGGACTCCTGCAGAAGACTCTACGCGGGTGTCGTGCGGTCCATGTACGGGTGTCCCGTGTGGGCGGACACCCTGAATGATCGGCACATGCCCCTGCTGCAGCGCCCGCAGCAGAAGTTGGCGTGCCGCATCATAAGGGGGTACCGTACGATATCATTCAACGCGGCGAGTCTCCCCGCTGGATCGCCACCATGGATCCTGGAAGCGAGATCCCTTTCGGCGCTATACCGGTTCCGAAAGGCGGCGCGGGAGCGGGGTCACAATCCCGAGCCCGAAGAAATTCGGGCCGAGAGATCCCGGCTCCACAGGGAAATGGTGGTGGAATGGGAGCTACGACTTGGGCGACCAGGCGCAGGGCGCGCCGTAGTAGCGGCGGTAAGACCCATCATGGGGGAGTGGCTAGAGAGGCCACACGGCAGCCTCTCGTACTGTCTGACGCAGATGATCACCGAGCACGGGTGCTTCGGAAAGTATCTGCGTCGGATGGAGAAAGAGCCAACGTCCGAGTGCCATCACTGCGACGCGAGCGAGGACTCGGGGCCGCACACGCTCACCGAGTGTCCGGCGTGGGAGACGCCGAGGTGGGAGCTTATGGCGGCCCTGGGAGTGAGGGTTCTCACGCTCTCCACCTTGCTCGCGGCGACGTTCCACTGCACGGATGCGTGGGCGGCCGGCACCTCCTTCTGCAAGCAAGTACTGCTCGCGAAGGAGGAGGCGGGGCGGGAGCGGCAGCGGGAGCGACGAAGGATCGCAAGCCAAGCTGCCCGCGTACGAAGGCAACTCGGGCGTCGGAGGTCGATGAACGACCTCCTCCCCCCATGAGCGCCGGCCTGGGGGTGACAGGTGGAGCCGCCTGTCACCCTGGCAGAAGCAGGGCGCGGCAGTGGCGTGCCTGGCGCGCCTCCCCGTTTCCGGGGACGAGTTGGGGACTCTGTAGTCCCCACACCCGAGAAGAGGGCCAGATCGTGAGAGATGGCCCTGGGTCGGCCGGGGTGCGAGGGATATGCCTGTCAACCTCACCTTCGGCAACCAAAGCGACCCACAGGCGGCGTGCGTTTTAGTCGGTTCGAGTCCGACATAACCTCCTCCACCGGCTCCGTCCGTGGGTATTTTGCGCACGTAAAAAAATAAAAAAAGTATATGTGTATGAATTTCTTATGTATTATAGTGTGTATGTATAATGTATGTATTATTATTGTGAACGTAGATAATATGACAATAAATTATTTTGCCTGCACCTGCCTCAATGTATCTCTGCATCACCCTAAGGTTGACTGTTAGATAATGCCTTTGGCATTAAGTCCGCCTTTGTACAAAATTACTGTGCATAAAGTTGAATAAATTAAAAAAATGACATTGTCGAAGTTTTTTTTTATACCACTTAGGTGACAGACAAGCACACGGCCCACCTGATGGAAAGTTGTTACCGTGGCCTATAGACGTGTGTAACAAAGGAGTCACACTCACGCTGCCGACCCTGTAAGCACAGAGTGTGCTGTCATTGTAGAAGACAAAACAGGGCAAGCCTTTAGTCTTCCCACTGACAGCAAGTATGTAAGAAATATAAAAAAATTGAATTTGTACTGCTGTGATTAAACGGAACTTACAAAACGTCAAAATTTTTAAATATATTAATTAGACCACCACCGAGCCGCACGCCGGTTTGAAATGCAGTCCCGACCTGAGAAGGCACTAATTATCCAAACATTAGTTACTCCATACCATTCTTTTTAGATTAGATGTTTAACTAAAGCTAAGAAAGTTTTAACATATTGGAAGCAACATGTCATGTCAGGTCAGGTAATGGCTGTTAGTTAAAAAAAGAGTTTAATTGGCGGTATGTAGCAAATTGTTCGCTCGTGGTGGGAATGTGGTGGCGCTCACGACAGTGCGCATACTGCGCATCTCTAAATTCTAATGCATTACTTTGTATGCTGGTTTAAATTTTTGAAGTGGAAAGTTCTCTAACTAGCCGACTGCATACAGCAGCAGTATACAGCATACAGTTGTGAATTCGTACCTTAAGACACGTTGGGCATTTTTGTAGAACATTTTTGAAATGGAGAAGGGCCAGTCCCTCTATGCTACTAAAGCAAAACCTCTGTCATACCACAGACACTGCGAAACATGATAATAAATTTTAGACTTTATTTCTAAACTCTTAATCTCCAAAATTAAATGAAAAAGTTTCTTTACACTTTTTCATTCGCAAGCCTAATAATTTTGAACTTTAAGAACATTTCTTAAAAGTCTAAATGAAATGGATTTTTAGCAGTGTCCGTGGTGCAGAATCGAAGTCCTGAACTCACGACACCGTTATCTCTTTTGACAAGTTTTATGACCTCTCTATCTGCATAACATATATAATTGGTCAAGTTTTCACTCCTGTTGGTACTCCCGGAGTGTCAAGGATTTTTGTCATATACTTTAATTGGACTAAAAATCTTGGTAGAACCCGTATACCTACATAAAATACTAAATCGCACATCATCCATAGTTAAATATTGTTGTATGTGTATACTCCACTGTTTATTGTTTATGATTGTTTACTTATAAATTTAAAAACTACATTTAAAGTAAAATAAATTAATAATTAAATTGACGTAGTGTAATTACTTTTGTAATCTTTCGATGATTAATTTGGCATTTCTCAATTTTTGTATATTATTTTATGTAAAGTATTAAAAAGAAAAAATAATTAAATGCGTTTTTTGCATAGCTGCAGCATATAAGTCAGTTAAATTACAATATTGTACAATATACAATCCAAATCTTAAATTATTATTATCAAAATTAAAATTTAAAAAAATAAATTCAGACCAAAGTTAAGCCAAAATACCAATGGCGACTGTAATCTCTGCACAATTCGTTCAAAAAGTTAAAATCATTGTAAATAGGCAAGAAGACTATATTTACTGGAAACGAAAAACATAATTACAGGTATAGCATAGCTAATAACATGTCTGATATTTATTGGTTTAGAATTTTACACTTGAACTGTAACCACAAAATGCCGAATTAACTTTTTGCTGATTACAATAGATCGCTTGTTCCGTGAACGTAACTCGTTAAAGTCTTACAGGAAATCGTTTTATGCTTCACTTGATTACACTCAAGGGGTAAGATCACAAAATAATATCCTTAGCTAAGTCTTAGAAGGCTGTTTCTTGTAAGACACTTTAAGCGTACAACATTTTATTGAAATTGAGACACATAGGTTCGGCAATATTGTCAAAAGTTCTACATATTTTAAATTCAGATGAGGCTCTCATTTTTTTTATATACCACTTAGGTGGCCTATGCACGTGTAAAAACCAAGTGAGTCACATCGGTATCAAAATAAACGGGATATTTACCATGTTTCATTGTTTTGAGTTTACGATATTTCGGCGCTGTTGCAAGCACCATGATCACGGAGGAACTGGAGAAGTGGCGGTGAACAGAGAAAAAGTTTTTTCTAGGAGTAATTATATCGATCTACCTTCTTTAGAGTTCTTTTACCGTCCCTTTACCGATCTTTTCCCGTTATACCATTTATTTTGATACTGATATGAGTGACCATGATAGTTTAAATACAAGTGAGTCACACTCGCGCTACCAACCCTGTCAGCATAGAGAGTTTCTGTACTGTCAGTGTAAAACACTAAGCAGAACAAGCTTTCGGATATTTCGTGGGAAGACCCACTACGCATTTGCGTAGGTACATCGAATAACAAGGGATTTAATTTCGATTAAAAAGTGATCGTAGTATTGATTCAACCAGGATATAAGCTATTTCCATTCTAAATTGCATCTAAACCCATATAAAACAATAGATAAAATGCACATCTTCAGGCTTCCACAGACACACACATGCGTAAACATTCTACCTTCACCTATGTACATCCCCACAGTAAAAAGCAATTCTTAACATAGGATTATCAAACGGACTATAAAAAAGGAACATCTCTATTTTTTCATTAAAAAATCGTGTACAACTCTATTTATATTTACACAATTCGAATAAAAAAGGTACGGCCTTTAATGATATTACAACGCGGGCTAATTACTAGTTATGCACCAAGTTTATGCGACCGAATGAGGTAGCAGCATACAATCTACAATTACAATACGAAACGGTAGCGACATAACATGTCAAATTAATACTTGCAGATATAATCAGAAGCTATTGAAAAAGCATTTAAAAGCTGATGTGTTTATTAAATTGTCGAAGATATTTACGAGTTTCTCAGGCCCAACGACAGGCTGCTCGTGCCTCATATAATTATCGGACAACTATTATTCTCACTTTGTTGAAACTAGATTAATGTTATGCTATTAAGCTGTTTAGTATAATTGTATATTTGATACATATGTTTTTGATGGTAAGCGATTATCGTAGCCAATGAACGCCTGTCAGTGTGTGTGTGCTTTAACCCTGGATTTTAAAAAATATTTTTCACGTTCACTGTCTCCTTCGCATCAACTTTGTTTACTTTCGCGGCATTGGGCATTACTCTGTGGAGGGAGGGTGTGTGCACATGGCTGCACACACCCTCCCTCTTATCTAGAATCTCTTATCTATAAAGCTTCTTCTTCAAGTTACCGAAGTATTAACTTCTGCTCCTTCCCGCTTCCTTCATGTCTGACTTTTACCCCGCTTCCAATGTACGTATGTGTTTGTATGTATGCATGCATCATCACAGGTATAAATTTGCATGTTGCCTAGCCAGTTAAAATATCGTATGCCCTTTTTAATAATGCCATACATCCTTTAGGTTTTATAGCATACAATTATGCGTTATCCGGAGGCAGTATATTAATTTATGCGGTAAAGTATTTATATTTCCGTGTAGAATAAGACCGGGTGCCATCTTGCCGTAGGCATAACGTAGCTTCTGCATCAGAACTGATCAAAACCACATGGCGTCTCCGATATCAGACCTATATTATCCACGGAGCAATATGCTAACCAAATGTGCATGGGGCAGCAGCTCAATTTTCTGTTTAATCATTTTTTCTACAAATATATTCATAAATTGAAATTGATTTAAAATAATTCAACATATAAAGGATACAAATGTCACATCATTATTTGCAATCACATATTATGTCAAGTCAAATAACGTGCCCCGTATCGTTCCCGGCGCAAAGGTGCCCATGACACTTGCACCGTCGCCTCGCTGAATGACGATTGCCATCCTTTGCCCCAGAAACGAGCCGGAGGAGGAATATTAAATAGCAAACACATTTTAGGCACATTATAAAAAATCAACTTTAATCCATGGCCATGACCAGTGCCATTCTATGGGGAAAATTCTGACCAATTGAGCTGAATGCCTGCTCGGAACAGAAATAGATTGTGATCTGAAATTGGACTACTTTTTACCCAGAGTATAAGTCCGACTGGGGAGGTCCTCTGCCCTACAGAATACCGCGGCCATAATAACTTTGTGTTGTGTTCCTGGCGGTGAGTAGGGTAGCCAGAGCTCGCTGGAGAATTCGTGCTGTCAGTTGGAAGACTAAAGGCTTATCCTGCTTTGTCTTCTACACTGATGGCACAGAAACTCTGTGGTTACATGGTCGGCAGCGTGAGTGTGGTTCCTCTGGTGTTACACACGTCCATAGGCCATGGTAACCACTTTCCATGAGGTGGGCCATGTGCTTGTCTGCCACCTAAGTGGTATAAAAAAACACGGGTGGAGTCTTGGGCCACAGCTAGTCATGATTCTTTATTTCTCCCCTTGATTTTGTTTCAAGACATACATTATTTATATTATATATTTATGTATGCTTCATGTGATGGACAATAGCACAGAATAGATTATAGTAATACGTACCAATAGTTCATGTATTTATTAGGTATGTAATTCTTCAACTTTTTAAGAAATCTTATGTGAATCATTTCATTTATTGTGGTAATCATGATACTGTATTTAAATATTGTATGTTTATTTAAAAATATTATTGAGTGTGTGTGGTTAGCCTTGCAAATTCGAAATACTATGAACAGAATTTACTGACTTGGTAACTCAGTAGTAGCGTTTCCGGTTTTTGCTGAACTTTTGGATAGAGAGACCTCGCTACAATATCGGAGCAAGCCGGTCTTACCCAGTCTCCTACTCTTCTTCCTGATATACCAAATTAAAAGCCGAGTATATACAGAACTATAATTATTATCTGTTTACATATAATGCTATAAATGCTGTAATCATTCTTTATATCATAATTAAATATTCTCACTTAAGAGATTGCATTTACCTTTAATGATACAATATCTACCACCACATCCGGAGAATAAAATCCCACGGGGAACTGTATAATTACATAAGTCCGACCATAATGATGTAGCCATCCATGTATAAATAAATAGATCGATCTTTCGCAATGAACCAAATGGTCAGATAGACCAACCTATAGTAGAGCTGTCATAAAACATTTTGTCCCAAGTGAGATTGCCACAATCTCATCTTTTTATAGATAAACTAGTCGTATTGAAGTGCGTTCACGTCGCATAGTCGCAAAAGAAAAGTTTGAACTATAAACGGGTATAGGAAACTAGATTTCCACGTTTAGCGCTTAGAACGATTAGCCGCAAGGGACGCAATGTTGATACACTATCAGCTGATCCAGCGCAGTCCGGCATGGTAGCTCGTCCGAAGCGCTTGCGCGTCGCGCCTCTTCGCGACAGCCGCAGCACGCGCGTACGCATATCCCCATGATTGCTTCCTGTACGTTCTGTTCTGACAGTGTTTCATCAATTATCCTAATGACATAATCAACAAAATGCCGGTAAACGGGCGGACGTTAGTGAGAATTGTGAAATTTTTACTTGCTGGTGTGACGATTTTTTGCGTCAGCTGGATAGCTAGTGTGAGCGAGTGGCGTACAGGTGTGCGGTGGACTAGACGAGGTGACATAGGACCAGGCATGTCGACTATGAGAACTATAGTGGCTTACTCTGAGAAGAAGCAAGAGGAAATGAATCAGCCTAAGACGATTTCCTGCGACATGCTACCAGTTTTTCCAAAAGTTTTACACTTTGTTAGCATTTTTTTTTTATAATGCATGCATGACTCCAGGATGCGATTGGACAGTCAATAAAATCGCGATTGATTATCGTGATCTAATAATATAGACAAGGATCCCGTTCACACATCAATTACATAAATATTATATTGACAGTATCGCAATTTATAACGGTCATCCAATCGCAACCCTATGAAATAGTTCATACCTATTTTGTACTCTTTCATAATATTTGTCAATAATGCTGATATCATAAAAGTACTTTTATGGGTATGCAGGAGCGTTTTACGGCTACATTTCGGTAATATTTTTTTCGGTCACGCGTAGTTGGTGGCTAGTCTATTGCCGTCATCCGGGCAACTTTTCATAGGGTTTTGCATAATTTTATGTTGCTGGATAGTGCCATCTAGGCCAAAACAAAGTATAGCGGACCAATGCAAATACACATATTCATGTGTACAAATATCTGAGAAATCGAACTCACGACCCCTGACGTAGCAGTTGAAACATTAAGACTTACAAATTATTGACAGGATAAACAAATACAGGATTTCCCGTTGGCATTTGAACCTTTTGCCAGGGAAAATACAGTCTTCCTCAGATGTTGCTAAAAACTAATAAAATTGTAATAAATCCATACAATGAAAAAAATCAATAAATAATTGATTTCCTACCTATAATATTATTACCATCTCCAAAAGATAAATTTCAAGTATTTCCGTTTCCTTTATTGTTTTATGTAACGTTTTAATAGGTAAGTTGATTTTTAACATTGAATGTACCTTCACTTGTTTTTTTGTAGTTGGAAAAAAAGTATACTACCACATTACGTAACATTTTCTATCAGGTGGCTGTGTGCTTATCTGCCACTGGAGTGTTGACATATAATATTAATTGAAAATTTTTCTAGGGTCTAAAAGGTGTGGTAAACCTATTACTTTGATATCATATTATATGTAAATTAAATTATTGCTGAAAATAGATGATGACAGAATAACAAAAACCCAATATAGCAATAAAATATAATATTTATGGGATTTTCGTTACGATCAAACTATTGGAAACATAAATGTCGACAACGACACTAATATCATTCAGTGTACACACCAACCGAAAGAAGGCGAACTAGTCTAATCATATTTTTGTTAGCGATTCTTCTGATATTGTACGTTTTTTTTTACAGCCAGTATTAAAGTCCGCAGTAAGCATAGCCTAGCTAAATTGTAACGTAAATTTTAGAATTTTGTATTTTTTTTTTTTAAGAAAAATACATATTATACTTCTTTGTAAATATATCTCTGTATATTACACAGAAGTCGACAAGAAGTACGACACTGAAGTCATCAATGTCTGTCGTAATGACACTTGTGCATCGAGGTGGAGAGAATCCTTAACAAAGACGTTTTATTTTTCACACCAAAATATTTTTTTTATACATCTACCATTAGCACAACACGACACGATACCCACGCAGACAAAGTCGTGAGCAAAGGCTTTTATAAAATCATACCTCATAATCTTTGTTAGAATTAGCATTCTCACGACTATTGCTTTTTAAAGACTGCTGCTGCTTTGGTCAACATACAGACACATACATATAATTACGCCTTTATCCCTGGAGGGTTAGACAGAGGTGAATTAACACCCAGATTTCACCAATCATTGAATTCGATCCCACGTAATAGGGGTGAGCCTATTGCCTTCTTCCGGGCACTATTGTTGACTCAAGCCATGCATCTGAGGCTGAGTCTGAGCTGAATATATCTGTCTGATGTTAAACAGTCCTATTCCTTAGTCGCTTTTTACGACACCACATGGAAAGAGATGGAGTGGTTAAAATTCTACTCTGCTGGGAACCATTTGGTCAAGGGATATATATTTTTGTTTAATATATTATGAGTATGATTGTAAGGCTCTTAATTCAATTCCTAGATCAGACAAAGTGTTAGTGTTAGTTTCGAAAAGTAATAGTTTGGCGACTATAAACTAGTCGCTCGTCCGCTTCTTGAGAAGAAGAAGAGAATTTTATTAGAAGACAAAATGGAGTAACTTTTACCAACTATTTAGGTATGTGCTATTACTACCTACACGTCTACGTATTAATTTCATTAAAATTATATGTAATTAAAATAATAAAAAGGATTTCTACTATGACTTTAGTGTACCACATGGAGGCACAGTCAGCATGAAATCGATCTGTAAAAGGAAAGTACTCAAAATTCTCCTCCCCCCCCCCCCTTCTTGTTGACTGATTGTTCTGATATTTGGTAGGTTAGGACAACTTGGACACCTTTAATTTGGACAATAATACAAATTAAATCAATAAACTAGCTTGATTTGCTCTTAATACCTCGGTATTAAGATCATCATGAGTCTTTTTAGTCAAGATTGTTCTGACGCTGTCTGTGCCTACACTACATACAGAAAAGGGATACTTACCTGTACTATACACTTTTACATATGAAGGTGTAAAGGTACTTTTTTCTTTTACCCTGGATTAATAAAAAATATATGTTTCGTTGCGCTCTCGTTATTATAAGCTATTAGTATTCATTTTTCCAGCCAACTCTTCACGGTGCTACAACTAAAAACAAATGCAAAATGCAAATTACAGTTACAATCTAATTTCACACGCCTTTATCCCGTTTGCAAATTATTGCTAAGATAATGGTATACTTTTATTTGACTGCCAAGTTATGCTTTTCTCGCGTATCTTGTAAGTACGTATGAATGCTTGTAATACTCTTTATTACCTCATATCTTCTGAACCACGGTCTCTCTCTCTCTCTCTCTGTAAATAATAATAATAATAAACGTTTTTATTGTACACCAATTACACATTACACTACAATATGAGATACAAGTTCCGTGGCACGTACAGATGGCGGCCTTATCACTCTGCGGCAATTTCTTACAGGCAACCATAGAATGAAAATAAGAAAATAGGAAAAGAATTTTACAGAACATATATTCTCTATGAACACCCGTTCATAGAGAATATATGAAGAAAATAATCTTGTCGTTGGAGTAATCGCCAATTTTCTCTCTCCTCCGCCAAACCTTTGACCTCCTGATAAAACGCAACTTGTATCTTTTCTTTTATCTGAACTACGGTACCGATTTAAATTATTGATGTGTCAAATGAAAGGTATAGTATTCTTCTAATTGTTTTTGAGTACATAGAATGTGAGCAAAAGTTATATGATTGATCTTTGGCGCCAAAATTCATGTTCTTAAGAATATTTTCCCTCAAACTTATCGAGTAAGGTATCGAAATGAAAGAAAATAGAAGGCGATTGTAAAAATATACACATGTCATAATTAAAAAGGATAACGAATAAACCGGATTAAAATTAATGAGGAGGTACTGTCTGCTATCAAACTTGTTTCAATCTCTTTTTAATAATCTATATTATTAGCAACACCCATTTATTGATTTTAGATTATAAAAAACTCCATTCTGGTTAAAACTCTCTTAAAATAAACAAAATCTTCTAACGTTAAACATGTAAAAGTTTCAGTTTGTTTCACGTAAAAACGGTCGAAAGGATTCGAATTAAATTTGACACAAAGAATAATCTGAAATAGCACTTGGGCTACTTATTATACCGGGTCGCGAAAATAAGATGAATATTTCATGCGTGCAGAGTTGCGGGTTGCAGCCAGTATGGCGTTTGAGCTATATAAATCGCGTATGTAAATATAGCAGACAATTAAAAATGAAAAACATCATAAAATCAGAAAAAATACGATGTATTGTCTACTTAATATACATACTTATGTATGTAAATATGTTTCCTGTTGGTTTCTTACCTCGGGTACTGGAGAGTACCATAAACTACAATTGATACATGCGAATGAATTACCTACAATAGCTGCGTTCGTTAGAATTATTCAACCGAAACAAAACCACACAGGAAGTCAATGAGTTAGGAACCACGGTGACCCCATCTTGGCCCCGGATAGGCGCATCGCCGCCCAGCCAGCTTCTGCTAGAGTGAGAGGTGGCTCCACCCCCCACCCCCCTCTCCATCCTGTGCTCATGGAGGATGGAGATCATGGATCGACCTCTGACGTCTGAATCACCTAATACAATATCCCTCATTAATTTTAAGACCACCATTAATCTAAGTAGCTTTTAATTTTATAGCACTCAAGTGACTATAAACTCGTTACTCAGTAGTTAGTGACGTACTAATAACGATAAAATACTAAGTCAATCTTCCATTAAATATGTCTAATAGCCTTGTTAAACCAAGAACTGCGCGGCCCAAGTGACAATCACTTGCTAGTCGTTACTCCACCGACATCCTACGAAAAAGGCATCACATCGGTAATGTAATAGCCAGGATTCGACCCTGAGACCTCACGATTGTGAAGCTGATTCCTTGACCACTCAACTTAGACGTTAGACGTTGACGACGGCAGACCTGGGGCCTGGGGCTCTACGGGCGCAATCATATCAACAGTGATGATGATCACTGTTTCTAATAGGGATTAAGGCTAAATTCATTTTCTAAATAGGTATTCTCTACTGTCTATTCACTAGAAGGGTTATGGAGAAAACTCAACTAAGAAAAACGACAGAAAATTTACGAGCAAAATGTACCTAAAATCCGCGTCCACTCTCGGACAGATGCGCATAAAACATATCGTTCCTTATTTCCCGCGTCATCTACACGAGACAAAATGATAGCTATAAACAAATTGTCGACGATAAGAATCGAGTGGTATTGGTATCGCACAAACGCGATAGCATCCGCACAGTGCGAGCTCCGAATGGTTTTATTTCAACTGGTTTTGTATAGCCATAATCTATTCCGATGCTGGTCACGAATGGAAAATAAATCGAAATCAATTTCCTCTCCGGGTATTTCTAATAGCACAGAGTTTGCCGCCAACGGCTACCACCGTTCTATAGCCTGTATCAACAGATAGCTATTCAGATACACCATGGATTGCACAGTTCCGATACGGTAACTATATTTGCATGTATTAATAGAAATAGTAGCGCGTTTCCGGGAAACTGCTTGGGGTCAGTAACATTGTACGTGGATGGCACTTACTTACTTGCTAGATAAGATTTTACTCCGTGATGTGTTATGCAATACGACTTTGTAATAAGACAGTAAATACGATAGAGTGGACTTATAAACGTTTGGCGTTATGAATAACTTGTACTATGTATCTACTAATTAATTGCTCGACGGATTTACGCTACTTACTTTACCTTTATTACTAGTATCTAGTGCCTATTTGGAACTATTTATGGCTTTTCATACACTCATACCCATACACCAAACAAAATCGAGGTTCATGTATATAAATGCTAGAAGAGTATCTCTGACTAACTGACTGTTCCTCCGTGATCATGGTGCTTGCAACAACGCCGAAATATCGGAAACTCAAAACAATGCAACATGGTAAATATTCCGATTATTTTGACACTAAATAGTCTATAAGTTTATATTTTTAAACACACATAAGTGTGTTTAAAAATATAAACTTAAATATAAACTTATCAAGAGTTGATACAGATAATAATCTAAATATTTTCACAATATGTAGTCCGTTTATTGAGGAAGCTTTAAGAATGACGCTGTAACTATGCTAATTTACCACGGTAAGACAGTGGGGCCCAGCTTATGAATTGTAAGGGCAAGAAGGTATACAAGATTACAACCATGACGGAGGGATCGTCCTGACATCGGACTATTTTTAAAGGGGCAAATTCATCCAGATTTCTCTACACTCACCAAAGAACCTAAAAATCGGTTTCTACGAAATTTGCTATTAACGTACCAAGGAGATCTAGTGATCCCACATTAAGATAGTTCTGAAAAGTCGTTAGTAACACTACACTTAAGTAACTTAAGTTAGTAGTATGTATTTTTTTAAGTATTAAACTTTTTATTGCCCTTTTAAAACCGTCTTCTTTATTCAAGTCTTAACATTTAAACTAATGTTCAAGAAATATATTACGAAATAAACTTGAAAACTCCGCTGTGATAAATATCCATAAATAGAGCAGCCTCTCAAAGTTTATACTGCTTCGTTATAAGTACGAACATTTTAGTACTTCTATAATTTTGACGAAAATAAGAGGACTTCTTATAATTTTCGTAGAAAATTAAGTATTTTGAATTTCGAATTGGTTCCGTTTTGACTCGAGAAATCTTAGATCCATAAAACTTCGTTTTGGTACCAACTGTGAGTGATATACCAGTTCTGAGGGACATGTAAGTAGCAATCTAAACCTCGGCAACTGATGATCCAAGACGATATGCGGTTTTAGTCGGTTCAAATCCGACCTAGCTACCCCCGCTGGCTCCAGTAGGGAGGACGGAGGATATCCCTAAAAAATATAATTGTCGTTTTTACAACACCCTTATAAAATAAGTGCTTGTAAACCAAAATGTATAAAAAGATAACCGCTTGTAATTTAGTTCGATGTAAAATTTTCGATTCACAACCGAACATAACACCACTCGTTCTTTCTTGTGGTATTGTGCAATCAACAGTACTATATGATATCGATTTGATTACATATCATTACAGTTATGAAATAAGATTATACAGATGTTGGGCATTTCGTTCGTGTGAAATAAGGACACGTATTTCGTGTACTGTATCATTAGCCTTTATTTCAGTCATTATCTTTTTATGTGGCTCCTTTGTTCCATTTATCGTAGGGAACACAAAAAGAGTAGTAAGTAGTGTGGTGAATCTGTATATTTAGCGTCAGCTTAATACCAAGACAACTGACAGGCTCTTGAAATATCGTGTCGGTAATATAATATATGATGCCGAATACAGCCTGATTTACAAGATCGCCAAATTAATATTTATTATTATTTGCTAATGTAACATTGCAATATCTATATGTTATGGATATGGATATTGATCCTTTATCAAAATCATATATCCATGTCGAAGTACACAGTATCCATGCAATCCATGCATCCATGCAAACTGGAAAGCAGGAGTGGAACGGACTCCCTGCATTACGTATCGTGGTTTTTTTTATAGCTACCCGTGAATCGTACGGTGAGTCGGCCGTAGCCATTACTTGAAATAACCAAAATGTTAACAACCATTACATGAATCGTTCAATAGTGCAATCGAACATGGTTCAACTAAACGTTGGTGAATGAACTAATATTCGAGTCGTCCAATATGCGTTTCGTAAGCGTAGGTGAATCAACCATAGTTGAAATTACCATAGGCGAATTGATACGTAACCCTTCTCTCCCTGAACCGCAACAATTGCCCAATTGTCAAGTAGTAATAATAATGACCGGGCAAGGTGATTAATTAAGAAAGTAATAGCATTGATTATAATGCCCGTATTAATCACTTGGTCCATAAAATATGCATAAAATAAATAAAAAAATACTGAGATTTATATTTCGAATATGTAAAATTATAGAAATTATAGCTCATATATGCCTACAACTTATATGAAAAAAAAAAAAAAATGAAAAAATATTTATTGATGCAAAATGATAGATTATTATATATGTACACAGTTTCATAACACAACAAGTATAGTCATTTTGAGTAACTGACCAAGTTTAGTGTAATAAACATGTTATGATCTAATGAGAAACATTCTGCAGAAAACCAACTTAACTTAACCTAGATCTATCTGTTTCTTATAGCTTTATCATTCTTCATTATGGCATGCAAAGATTTATCTTATCTTATCAATATCTTTAAATAGTACCTATATATCATTTTGGTCCTCATAATTATCATTTTTACATTTACACACAAAAAAGTCAGTGGACAAAGCTGGATTATAAATATTGAAGAGAGTACACAAAAGCATGACATGCCAGACAAGTTCAGATAACTCCAGTATTCAACGTACTCATGGCCAAATGCAGGATTGATAGGCATCACAACCATAGTACGTGACAGTATAATGCGGTATTCTAGGTATAAAACACAATTATCTTACACAAAAGAACATGTCATTTTACATTCCAGTTGAAATATGCATAATAAGTTTGCCACAGTGCTTGAATAATTCAACCGGCCAATCCAATGTGAAGATAATTATTCAAAAAACTATATAAAATATTTTTGTTTTTTAAACGTAATATAATATTCGTACCATCCATTACACGTTAGGCCATTTGTCCACTTTCTGTAAGAGACGTCTAGAGTTAAAAGCTCATTTATTGCGGATGATAAATACTGGACATTTATATTTTAATTAAATAGTCGTGTTTAACTAACAGAAAACGTGGACAGAATTTCAAAATTACATTTTCAAACAATCTTCTCATGCTGTGATAATAGAAATCGTTTTAATTTCTCTTAAAATATAATTTTAAGAGTGCATCGAAATTATTGGACACATTTTTCACAATGACTCGAATTTAAATGCTAAAAAACTCTAGCACATTTGCGTACACTTATTCTCAATAAAGTCATAAAACTTAACACACACCACATTATTATTACGCCACACGACATTCATTACACTACATACAGAGCTCCGCACTGTACTTGCTACCAATAGTTAGTAAAAGTCATAAATAAATAATATAATCAATTTAAAGAGAAGGAAACCTTTGCGGTATGAAAGAAACTTCATCCCACGCACACTTAAGCTGTGTAATGACCTCCCTGCTGCGGTTTTCCCAAGCACCTGTAATATGGGGTTCTTCAAGAGGGGCATCAGAAGGTTTCTTCATGGTCGGCAACGCGAGTGTAACAATCCTGGTGTTGCATACGTCCATAGGCCACGGTGACCACTTCCCATCAGGTGGGCCCGTGCGCTTGTCTGCCACCTAAGTGGTATAAAAAAACCCTGTACCAAACTGCCAGCCAGCGAGAAAACAGTTGGCCAAAGCCTTACAACATTGGGAGAGGCCAGCAGTGGCCAGCGATATAGCCTATCGCAGTCCATTGATTGATTGATTGATTGAATCAATTTCAAGAATTGTATCTTCATATTTATTTATTCTTGTAAAAGTGTAATAAAATGGAAGTAAATTTATTAAAGCAATTTTAAAGAAATCATATATCTCTTGTATTGTAATTATATGAGTATAATTACAAAAAAAATAAAAACTTTAAGATATTTTTCATTTCTTTCCGAATCTTAATAAACTTTTATAGATGGGTGATTGCTATGCACTAACAGAAGCTGATATCTACAGAAAATATCCTAGTCACGAAGCCTCATTTTTGTCGGTTTCTCTGTTTTACAGCTCATCCGAGCAAACCATAATAAATGTTATGTCTGTTATTTATTTAAATGCGCACCAAGAGCCTCATACCCACTTATCTAATGTAACCATACATCTCGTTTTGACTAGGACTGACCGTATTATCATTTCTCTGTCCCTGTGTCTCCGTACCTAACTCCTGATTGCCCAAGTGACAATATGAAAAAAAAAAATAGAGTAAGTATATTATGTTATGTATATGTTTGAGATTATTGTATGTTTCTGGGGCTCACCAAAATCTATGAGTTCAAGCCAGCTTTAACGTTAAGTCCTACACCAGGGGCATTACACTCGCGCTGCCGACCCTGAAGAAACCTTTTAATGCCCCTCTTGAAGAACCCCAAATTGTAGGCGCTTGGGTAAACCGCAGCAGAGAGTTCATTCCACAGCTTGAATGTGCGTGGGATGAAGTTTCTTTCATACCACACAATGCGCAATGTGTGAGTATGAATTCCCTGTCTATGGTGAGTGGCGCGATGATAGAATGTAGCTGTGGGCATCATGTCAAACAATTCATCTGAGCACAAACCGTTGTACAGGCGGTAGAACACACACTGCGAGGTATGCGAGGTATAGTCCCTCCTAAGGTTGAGAGGTTCCACATCACCTGCGAGAATGGGATTTTCAACCAGCTTCATTACACGTCTTTGCACAGTGTCGAAGGGGTTAAGCTGATATGCAGGCGGTCTGGCAAAAAGGTGACAGCAGTACTACATGTGGGGTCGGACCTGTGTCTTATAAAAGGGTCGCTGTCCTGCTTCACCCTATTGAGCACTCCAAATTTCTCTGATGCCACCTTAACCTTGTCCTTCATATGATTACGGTACTGGAAGACGTTGGAGATATCGTCACCAAGTATCCCGATACTCGAGGAAATGGTAAGTGGCGCGACAATAAATGGGGTTTTCTTAGCGGTGAAAACACATACTTGTGTCTTAGTGGGGTTGAATTGGACTAGATTTAGTCGTCCCCAATCGGATATTCCAGAGAGACTAATCTCGATTTCGTACACAAGTTCTTCGTGACTCTCCGCCACCTCGGACTGAGGGATATTTGCATGGCCCGTGTAACACGTATCCCCGGTACTGTCATCCGCATAGCAGTGAATGAAGCCATCAGACAGAATGTCATTGATATGCTGCAGAAACAGGGTCGAAGGCAATACGGAGCCTAGATTTACGGAACACGAACGTTTATGTCCACACGGTGCGAGCAGCTGCCGTCGACGCGACGGCTTGGATACTTCTGTTGGACAAAAAGCTGGTGATCCTTCGCTATATCGAGGCTGAACGTTGCCTCACCTCAAATCTCTCCATGGCTTGCGTCCACCGGTTTGTGAGCGACATTCGCTCAGTAGATCGTTTCCCTCGAGGTATCTCGACCTCCGTGGCGTAGCGGTAGAGCATTCGACTGCTATGCAGGGGGCGCGGGTTCGATTCCCGCTCAATGCAAATATTTATATGCATGAATATGTTTATTTGCATTAGTCTGGGTGTTTCTATGTATAATATGTATGTATTTACTAAAAAAAAAAAAAAGTATGTTTATCCGCATTCTAGATCCCATAACACAAGCTAGTTAGCTATGCTTACCATGGGTCTAGATAGCGTTGTGTAGAATGTCGTGGAATATTTATTTATTTATTTGTTTATCTCAAGAGCTGTGTATTAATGCGAGGGATATGCCTGTCAACCTCACCTTCGGCAACCAAAACGACCCACAGGCGGCGTGCGTTTTAGTCGGTTCGTGTCCGACATAACCTCCTCCACCGGCCCCGGTGGGGAGGTATCCGAGGGGATTTTGCGCACGTAAAAAAAAAAAAAAAAAGAGCTGTGTATTAATAACACGCTCCATCACCTTCGAGAGAAGGGGGGTGATAGCGGTGTTCTAACCAAGAGCCGTGGTTCATGCCTTCTATGCAGACAGCTTGCGATGTTTTAATCTTCCTTAAAATCCTAACTAGCCGCATTAAATCTGTTAAACAGTTGTCCCGTTTTAAATCTGTAAATAAATGGCCACATTACTCACATCGTTAGTAGAAATAGTAAGTAATACTTATCTTTAGGTACGTTTGAAACCACGAAGGTTTGCCTTCTGTACCATCCCTATAAATCTGTACCACTGCTGTAAAACTCGATATCGCAGTTAAAGTTAGATTTATGCATGATAAATGTATTGCCATTAATGTTTAGCAATAACTAGTTTAATTTTACTACGAGTATGTAAGTCATTGTGATGACTTTTTATGGTTGGAGTAAATCGTAGGCAATATTTAGACATGACTACCTCTCGATGCCTGAGGTCCACTTATATTGGTACTAGTGCTGCCTGCGATTGCGTCCGTGAGGAGTTTTGATCTCGTTCCCGAAATCCATGTGAACCAATTCTCGAAATAAAAAGTAGCTTATATTATTCCATACTGTAACCTATCTCTGTGTCAAATTTCAGCCAAAGAAGATGATCTCTCTTGTTAAAAGCTTTGGCCCCGTGACAAATTTCGTTAATCATACTCAAACGAGTATTGTTCATTTGTCATTTTATCGGGATTACAATGGTACATTGCATCTTAGCTGGTCTAACCGGAACATTTATATAAACGAAATCAAAACAGATACTAAAATCTATTTGAAACTGTCATGGCTTCGCCGATCTCAGTAAACTGAATTTTATTTTTTGTAATTTTTTGTTTTTGGTTTGTTAAGAACACTCCCGACTAATATACTATTTAAACAAAAAACACTAAATTCAAATCGGTTCATCCGTTCAGCAGCTACAGACACACACACACACGCACACACACACACACAAACACACACACACACACACACACACACACACACACACACACACACACACACACACACACACACACACACACATCAAACTTATAACATCCTGTCATTTTTGCGTCGGGGGGTTAATAAATAGAAGCATAAACATGAATAATTTGACCGTTAGAGGGTGAATGAAAAACAAATATCCAAATGTGTAAACATTTTCACACACTTTTATATTTATAACATTAATAGGACAATTTTTTATCCACTAAGAAAAAAGCCTAATACGTTAGTTGGCAGATGTACCAGACAGCAGGTGAGCTTGTCCTAGGTCCGAAGATCGTAATACACCCACGTCACCGTTCACACAATAAGTGTTGTTACATTATGTTATCTAACTGCATTCTGCCCGCACTTATGTCCCTACTTACTCAATACCGTACACTACACTACAATAAGTACTCAAATAAAACTTACGGCGGTGTCGTAATCTGTAACTGTTTTCTATTATATTTACACCTAAACACTTTAAGTTTGAGGTAAACAGAGGACCGTTTCCTTTACCGATGGAGTGTTTTACATCTTCAAAGAAATTGCTGTTTCATGACGCATACAACGATTTTGAAATTATTCGATCAGCTTTCTCTTTTCTCTTACAGTCGAAGAGATGTCGAGGGCAGGGTGAAAAGAGTACATCCCGAACTCGATTTATGCTCAATGCAAATATTCATCCATATTATGCATGAGTCTGTTTTTTTAATGTAGGTGTCAGTATTCTATATGTATTTATGACATTAACAGGCTCCATGGCGTGGTGGTAGTGGACGCGGCCGCTACGCAGGAGGCGCGGGTTCGATCCCCACCAAGTGCAAATATTTCTATACATGTATGGCAGTCATTACGGGTAGTTAGAGCTAGTCCAACAACTGGTCTAGCTGTAATGCTTCGAATCGCCTTTGGGTTGTGGAGGCAAGAGGTCAGAGGTCACACAAAATATCGAAGTTAAAATAGCGAAATCTGCAGTGAGACTCCGAGGTGAGAGCTTTAAACATAGATAACCGGGGTTAACGCAGGAATGATGATGATGAGTCCCTTATCCGTTATTATATGGAATTCCATTCTAACACTTAGATAGAATACTAATAAAATTGATACTATGAGTGAATTGCACCCTACCAAAAACCTTGGAGTCAAGCTAAATTCATATGCCAGTCAATTCACCATTTTGAAGAACGAGTTTCTAGCGCATGATTTCCTCTTGGGGTCAGTAAGCCAGATGGCAGTCACTTGCTTAACAGCCGCATGAGCTAAATACAAAAGAGGATGCAACCTCAAGGTAACTCAGCGGTTAAGGTAAGTTGCGTAATAGCCAGTTCGAAGCCACAACATCTCAATCGAAAGTCTCACAGGATCCCGTTGCTTCAATTCTGCCGAAGTGATTGAAAATCCTAAGTGCTTGACTCCAAAAAGATTATGACGTGTGTTATGATAAAAAACTTTTCACTATTTAATTTTACATAATTTTCTTTGTTCTGGACATAATACATATTTTCTATAAATTAAACAGACTTACCAAAATTTAAATTATGTATAACTTTTAATAACTGATGAAAATAAAATATTGTCGGTTATTAAAAATTACTAATCAATATTGTACCTTTGCACCATAAGGAATTGGGTAGGTAGCAATTTTATTGCGAGATTTATAAAGAACTATGAAGTTTATTAGTAGTTCCCATAAAGTATTCTATCATATAAGACCATAATTTAATTGTTTTTTGGAACCGTCATCACACCTATTCTATAAATGATAGTTCTTGAACACTACAAACGGACCACGAAGTATATCAAAATAACCGTGTAATTGGCAAATAACGAGTTTTACATTTTCTATACTAAAATCTTTTAGATATGAGAAAGGTACCTATATTGTTTTTGCCAAAATTGATTTCTGATTTTTTAACTATTCTTAAATACTGTGACGATCCTTACACGTTTTATGTGAAAATATAGTACCTCTTTTGTTTTGTAATGAATTATTCATATTTCAAAGTCATTGTCCAATTAGTCACGTAACATTACATCATATAAAATACGAAGCTGGTTTGAAAAGGCAGGAATTCATATTTTATTCTCATGGAGTTCTTCATATACTTGTCTATCATATAACACGTATCCAAATGTTTTTTTACTAATACTACCTTAGTAGTTGTTCTTAAATTGTCAATGCTCTGGTGAGCTATATTCAGAGCCAGATATGACCTTTTACAACCTCTCTATGACAAGTTAGAATCGTATTAAGGTCGGAAATTTATCTCTAATTTATATTGGCTGGAATATCTAAGGTTCGACGCGTCACAGGATATGTCTAGGTGTTTAAGATCCTGGGGGTAATCTGATTTATTATAAAACAAATACTTAAGCAAACATGCAGATATCAAACCTGCGAGATCTAAAGTCCCAGGTCCTTTAAGCGGGGCGTGCAAAAGCATCTGATGAGGCCACCAAGCTAAGTGCCACCATTGTAACTTTACTTAGTGTCTGTTATGGTATCCCTCTTTCCTGAGACTTTGTCTTTAGCTTACCATCACGCGAGGTGAAGTCAGGTTCGCGTGGTCCTATATACAAAAAAAAAAAAACGTAGTACTCGAACACTACCACCACACAAGTTGACAAAATATCTTACTACTCCTATAATTATTTTTTTCTTAACTTGCTCCTGAATCAATGAGGTTTTATTTTGTTTTATACTATGGCAATAAAATTAACTAAAAGAGTTTTATTTCCATGTATAATATTCGTGTAAACTTAAGTAAGATATAACAATATCAAGTAAAATCTATGTTTTTATTGATACACTTCAATTATACAATAAAACAATTCACACATGTATGATAGAAATCTTCATAAATTTGAAATTTCACACCATCGAATATAAAATATATTTAATCGATTTAAAACTGGTACCATTAATTTTTATGAGGCGGTATCGATTGCCTTATTAGTAAATACATTATAGATACGGGATAATTTGTACATGCGAACTGAATTTATTGCTGAGTTCGCACCAACAACATTTTATTGAATTCGACGTTTTGTTTCTACAAAACATTTAGCTGAGGAAGGTTATGGTAATAGCGTGGCGCTACCTATCTATATTATATCTAAATTGTTTTTTACTAAAATTATACATACATATACATAAACTCACGCCTATATCCCCGAAGGGGTAAGCAGAGCTGCTAGCACCCACATTTCGCCAGTTTATATTTAGGTCCTAATGCAATAGGTGGCGAACCTATAGCCACTAACAGGGCACTTATAAACCTGCGATAAATACACACATAACTGTGAAAAACGTCGAAAAGTCATTGGTGTGTGCCATGGTAAAACTTGGGATCGAACTCGAGACCTCGTCTCAGCAGTCCATTACCAATATCACTAGGCTACCGCGGTATTATAGTGGTACAAAAATAGGTTTTTGTGTAATAAGACTATAATAGGTACGGGAGATCATATATATAAATATAAACTATCTGTACTTTTTTATTTGACGTAAAATACTGTTCACATCTTAGATTAAACATAAACTAAATAGGTAATCTTCATGTCGATGTACTTACGATTAAAATATCATTTTTATCAATCAGCTTTAGCCATAAGTAAAGAATACATCAAGTTATCGATCACCTTTAGCTATAGGTAATATTAATAATAAACAAAAATGACAGAGCGCTAAACATATTCTTTAGAATTACTACAATAATTTTATATAAGTTATCAGTTTATTTCAATGCATACAAAGATCGTTTGTTAAGAATTCTAGGGTTCAATAACTTCTAAGGTTGACGAAGTTCTGCTTCTAAGTCTGACTCGGTTGTACGAAGTTTTTAACAACTCTTATGTGACTTGGAGATTACAAATAACATAGGTAACGTAAATGGTGGCTGGGACAGACTGGGTGCGGAAGGCGGAGGATCGGAGCAATTGGCCCACATTGGGAGAGGACTATGTCCAGCAGTGGACTGCAGTGGGCTAATTGATTGATTGAACGTAAATGGGAATCAATCCCATCGATTGACCTATAGAACATCAAGGTATACAAAACCCTGGATTTCGTATATTTCTTAGTAGTGCAGTACCTGACTAATACCTTAGTGGGTTCACATACATTGCATTTCCAATACAAGGGTTGAAATACAAGGTGAAATCATATTGACCTGTTCAACATAAAAAAGATGAGGTCTGGTGTTCTGTACATTTTATTTCGTTTCAGTTGCTGAGCGCGTCAGTTGTTTGGGTGTCAACAGTAATATCGATGGCCAAAACCAGTAGTACTTACGACTAACTTTCCAATGGTGAGAGGAATATAGGCCAATTAGTGTGTTATTGTTCGTGCATTTTAAATTGTATTTTTAGAAACCACTTTTGAACAAAATTGAATAAAGTTTGTAGTCTACTACTCTATTAGACACTAATTAGGTCCGAGTATATAAAATAATAAAACGTGCGAAATCGCAACAATTCAATCAGTTGGAGCTCAAACGTAACTAGCATAGTTGGTGTAACAAAACACTAAAAAGCTTTAACATATAAAATATTTGAGATTGAAAATAAATTTGATTTCGCCCAAGTCAAAGTTACGAAATTTTTTTTATACAACTTCAGTGTCAGACAAGCACACGATCCACCTGATGGAAAGTGGTTACCGTGACCCATGAACGTAGAGTTACACCCATGCTACCGATCATGTAAGAACAGAGAGTTTCTGTGCCGTCAGTGCAGAAGAAACAATCAGGACCACCCTTTAGTCTTCCCACTGACAGCACAAAAATCGCCAGTGAACTATCCTACTCACCACCGGGAACACAATACTAGGTTATTATAGCCGTATTATTCTGTAGGGTGAAGGTACTCAGTCCAACTAATCAATTGGGAAGTAAAATTTTTATACTTAACTATGTTATAACCATGCGAATTTCTTTTAGCCATAATAGCACTGAAGAAGAATAGCGTCAGTCTTTATTCGATAGTGGTTAAGTCGAATATTCTTCAATATTTGCTTCAACTGCTTTTGACATAGCTTTTCTGATTCATATAATAAGTCTCAGTGTCCTATTTAGAGTTTACAATTAGTTACAGCCTTCCTTATTGAGCTAACACACGTCAGACATTAACCCCAGACCGTATCAAATGTTTGCCAACGAAATAATTACAATCAGTTCCACTGTTATTATCCACACCGTGAATAATGCTTAATATACAGTAACTTGCCTGCTTACCACGTCTTACGTATAGGTATAGATGTGCCATCGATCAAAGGATCAAACTAAAATTCTATGATGTTATCAAGACAGGAAATGTTAAACTGGCTTGAGCAGAGATGCTAGAGATGTACGGGAATACCTTAGATTAACTTCAGGTTTAAGTTTTTGTGGTATTTTTTGATTCTCGAGTTGACATAACTGTACAAAAACTGAAAATGTGACTGGACATCTTCCTGCAAGTGAGGCAGGCTTTGCTCTAGGAGTCACATTAGCTTGTATATTTAACATTGAACGTACACAGGGATAGGTTTCAAAGCAACATACAAACATACAGTCACGCCTTTTTCCTAGTGGGGTAGGCAGAGACTACAGTGTTCCTCTATCGCTTCTTCTACTTTAATAATTGTTTTATTCCTTCTTCTGACCTTTCTTTAAAATATTTTCGATCTGATTGACATACGTATGTCTACGTCGACCCCTACCGGGTTGTCCATTCACCCTCGCAACAACTTCTTCAACTTCTCAATTGCATGTCTCTTTCTTATTTTGCTGTTTTATTTGTTTATAGAATCGCAGTTGGTCTCCAGACAGCAACACGCAGCAAAAGTGGCAGCACGTGGCCGGTACGCACGTTTCGCTCTTCGCCGCGTACTACGACGAGCGTACTCCGCAGCGCTATGTCCGTATACTGGCAACATTTCCTGGTGAGATGTTAGATTATCTTCGTACTTCGTCAGTGAAAATAATTATGATCACGTTAAACCAAATTCGATGGCATGAAATAAAACGTGGCAACCACTTTTTCGTATACCATGATGGCGATGCAGATTAGTTTTGACTTGATCGCGGTTACATCGGTAAGATATTGTATAATACATATAGGTCAGTACATTTCAATCTGCCTAGATCACTAATTAATTAAAATTTGGCAAAGATCTACCGAAGAAGACAAGCTTACGTCCTGGAAAAGATAACTGGATACTTTTAAGAATTTTACAGGGTGGAACGGTGCTTGGAAGTTAACTGTAAATAAAATATACGCACAGTCATAACAAAAAAAATGCAAACAAATTATAATGGTTTCCTCACACATACATACACACACGCACACGCACACACACACACAGACACATACACACACATACATATATACACACACACTTACAGACAGTGAATTTACACTCCCAAAACTTTATGGTTGTTAATACACCCCTAGGGCATAGACTCAAAAATAGGCACGGTATGTAATCATAGCTGTAGAATTCTGAACATAACAACTTTATTTTTATCCATTAATTTGCGAATTGTTCACCATTAACGTGATGGTATCTTATTATATCCCACATACATTATGATGTTCCAAGATTTAATTTTGTAGAAACTTAATCAACCACAATATTGTATTGGAGTGGCGCTGAACGCATGCGTACTGCCCCGAGCACTTATACGTATTCACATAATTATATTTTTATTGCAACTCTGCTTGCCACATGATTAAATAAACTTCTCATAAATGCATATTAACCAGTTTATATGTAAACATCAACTGTTTACGTAGCGCAAGTTATAAACAAAATCGTGCGCGTAAAATTTTATGACATATTAAAAAAAATGGTTTGTATAAAAATGTCGTGCTAAGGTTGGATTTAACCATTGAGTATCTAAAACTATACTATATTTTCACTTTTTATTCAATGAAATGCAATGAGCAAATATGCTACTTAACGCTCTTTAAATAGAATTAAACGCGTTATCTTCATCGGTGAAATCCCATCTAAGTGACATTATTTACAGAGCGTGTCGTGTATATTGAAATTTCACGGTTGTTTATCATAGGTATTTCACTTATGGTTCATTTTAATCTTAAGGATTAAAGTCCCACAACAGTGGTTAAGTAAAAATCCGATTTAAATTGTCGCAAGTTATTACCAAAGATTATCGCGTACAAACTGCTTTCAGGGAATTTACCACCCGACAACTTTCCAAAGAAAAAGTCAGATACAAAATAATCTCGGTCAATAAAGACATCAAGGAATCTTTTTACTGATAAACAGACACATAATTACTGGGATCAAGATATCCGACCGCCATTTCGCATTTTCTCGGTATACGAAACAAAAAGGAATCATTCGCGACGTAAGCAACGACTATATTTTATAAATTTGTATTAAGAATGTGTCATTAAAAGTTTACTAGTAATACTATTTTAGTAACACTTTAAAAGGTTTAAACTAACAAAAGAAACACACGGAAAGTGGAGGGCGTGCGACAACGCGCGAGATCCGATAAGCCCAAACTCATTTGTCACAGGAGGCGAGCGAACGCGTCGTGTAAATTCCTTCCCGACCAAGATAAACTCACCCAACTCTTATGTTGCGGTGAAGAATGGGAGACGGGTTAATGCTGGCCCTTCTCAAGCCCTTTGCTATAATGTTGTGTTTAGTTTGTTGATATTTTAACCTTTACTGCCCTTTTGTAATTGAAATACACTTCATGAACAATTTTTCAAGGTATTCTTGAGTTATTTATTCTGAACTTAAATATGTATCATATATACATTTGGAGGGGCTGATGATAGTTACACCCGTAAAAGCCAAAAAAAAAGGGCGTGATTGTTTTCATAGAAGGATTTGGGACTTTTAAAATAATAGCTTTAAAAAGTTACTAGTCATAGCAATAAGCATAAGTAACCACCGGATCCCCTACTAGAACGCCACTATTACAGCATTAAAATTCTCAGTGACATAGCAAAAAATTACACAACAATAACATAATATTACAGCTACGCACATTTCTAAGAGCATTGGAACAAAAACGAAATTGATTCTACACAGCCACTAGGAAGACATCCCGGCCTGCGCAGACGGGGCTGTAATTGAAGCACCGTTTTAATGACAGTTCCTTGCAAAACACCACTACAAGTACCCGGGAAATGATTTCAGCAAATTACTACACTCGAGAGCAATGAATCCGGGTCACTTAAAGAATGTTAAAAATCTCGGAAACTAAAAATGATAGGTTAATGCAATAAATTGTATTTAATAGACAATGTAATACTCCTTAAATGAAAGTAAAAAAAATATGAGTCACCATACATTTTATTAACACAAAATTACATAAAGAAAAAAACTGCTGATCTCTCCTTAAAACAAAAATAGGAAACATGAAATTTTTGAACTTTATTACGATTTTCTTGAATTTTAATACTTCGTATTGCCTCCTCGTGCTTCCATTACTGCGTTTACGCGGTTTGGCATGCTGTACACCAAGTTCCTTATACGATTTTGGGGAATATTCTCCCATTCCTCTGTGAGAGCAATTTTGAGCTCACGAAGCGTGATTGGGGGAGGGTTTCGTTGTTTTACGCATCTGCCTAGCTCGTCCCAAGCATGCTCGATCGGGTTGATATCCGGGCTGCGCGCTGGCCACTCCATACGAGTAATGTTCATCTCTTGAAGGTAGTCATTCACAATCCTACCTGTATGAGGTCTGGCATTGTCATGCATAAATATAGCATCCTCACCTAAATTGACCATAAATGGACCAACGTGATCATTGAGGATTTCTTCCACATATCTTACGCTAGTTAAAGAGCCGTTTTCTATGATCACCAGCTCTGTGCGACTTTCAGAAGAAATTCCGGCCCACACAAGTACAGACCCACCACCGTAGGCTACTTTTTCTTCGATGCATGCTTGCTTGAATCTTTCCCCTGGTCTTCGATACACTCTGTGTCTTCCATCGTGCTTGTAGAGCATAAATTTTGATTCGTCGGAGAACATAACTTTTGACCAATCTTCAATACTCCAATTTACGTGGCTCTGGGCATAACTTAGTCTCGAAATACGATGCCCACGCTCCAGTTTAGGGCCGTTTGCAGGTCTAAGGGGTTTTAAGTTAGATTCAGCAAGCCGACGTCTTACTGTCCATGCACTTGGGTTACTTCCTCCGAGGCGTCGAAACTGATTGGTGAGTTCAGTTCCTGTGAGAAAGCGATTTCGAAGCATGGTGTTCACCAAGTATCGGTCTTCTCGTGCTGTGGTACACCTGGTTCTGCCCGTTCCTGGTCTGCGTAGGTTAGAACCAGTTTCTTCGTAACGTCGGAGAACTCTTTGTACTGTTGACAGCGACACACCGACAGTCCTGGCTGTATCGCGCTGACTCCGGCCGGTTTCCAGCATTGTAAGTATTCTGGTGCATTCTTCAGGCGTAAGCGACATAATTTCAGCTTGATTAATGAATATAGAGCACTATCAACATGGTTTATGTACCCACATAAATGACAGATTACAAACAAAAGCAACACCAAATGCTGTAATTTCGTAGTTCCATCTTCGAAAGTGGCCCTTTTTCAAATTTGATTTTTTTATGATATAACTTTACAATAACTAAGAAGTTTTAATACCTTCATTTAAGGAGTATTACATTGTCTATTAAATACAATTTATTGCATTAACCTAGCACTTTTAGTTTCCGAGATTTTTAGGATTCTTTAAGTGACCCGGATTCATTGCTCTCGAGTGTATTATATAAGTCCAAGTAATGGAGTATCTCTATATGAATTATAGGTATTAGAGAGGTACTTGAAACGATGAACTCTTTTCCGTTCACTTGCTTCATAGTCAGTTCAAGAATCATTTTATTTTCTGCCAATATGTGACTTATACTAGTCATAAGAAAAATTTACCGACCTTTTTTACTAATATTAGTTATATTTTCACAGGTCGCAATTTTTCTTCACAATACACGCTGTTTTGCCAGACGCGGTCATCAAATCCTAACAACGAAACCGTCGAAGTAGTTGCAGCGAAACCTTTAGAAATGTGGTATAACGCGTGGGACGGAGAAAACCTAGAAGTGGAAACACCATTACTCCTATCGTGTCCTTTGACAGAATCTCTCTATGAACCTTCAATAGTAGCGGTCGTGATGCAGCCTTGTGATGACCCTACCAATGCATTTGAAATAAAGCCTACTAAAAAGCTGAACAAGAAAAGAATATTCACAATATGTGTTAAGGATATGGAATTTCGTAACGATATCTCCCGAAGCTTAATAGAATGGATTGAAATTAATAAATTGCTGGGTGTAGATTTGATTGAGTTATATGTAAATGATGTTACGAAGTCTACACAAAAGGTGCTCTTGCACTACCAAAGTGAAGGTTTTATTAGACTATTTCGTGTTCCTATTAAAAATAAGTCAAAAAGATCTCTATGGCAAAGGCGAAGAGACCATGTTATCACATATAATGATTGTTTATATAGAAATTTGGAACAGTCAGAATTTATTGTCCCGTTAGATATTGACGAAATCATTATACCCAAATTTGTTAATACTTGGCCAAAATTACTACTAAGGCTTAAACGTCTTGGTTGGAATACATCTCAGTATGCATCTATTATGATAAAAAATGTCTTCTTTTTTGACTTTATGCAAGATCTTAGCAAATACAAGAGTGTTAAACCTAGAGGCATAAAAGATAATTCATATAGCAAACGTGACGATGTACGGATCAAACCTTCATACAATTTAGAAATAGGTGATATAAAATTAGTATATGATCCCAATTTATACCAAGAAGTTATCGACTATAAGCTAAATGAAGAAGATGAAGTTGAACTGGCAAAGTACAAAATAAGGTGTGGAAGAAAAATGTCTAGACCAAAACTTGTGAACTCCGTTGTGAGCTCAGCAAAGATAAGCCCGTTTGGAATGTACACTAAGAGCTGGATGGTAACAAAAAAAGTATTGACGGCATTTAATCATTATCCACTAGCAAACATAGGCTCAGTAGACTCTGATTTGGGATGGCCAGCGCCCCTTGCAGAAGTACAGCTTAATCATTATAAGGTATCTATAATATTACTGACCGTTATTATTAATTGTTTAAACTAATTTAGATTCAGCTGATGTTTTTAAATAATTATTAGGTCTTAAACGAATTAAACCAGTGCAGAGAAAAATATTGTCGAAATAATTAATAACAGCATGAGACCGGTTGTAAAATAAATTATGCTCGTTATGAAGTATGTGGTCAATTTTAAGGGTGACAAATAGTTTGCCACGATGATTTCCTGCAAAATTTCCCTGAAGAAATGTGATTTTTCTTTATAATATATAAAAATTTGTCATTCGACCATTATAAAAACTAAATGGTCATTTTAAAAATGGAAATTTTTAATTGAAATGAGATCTATTTTTATTTGAGCATCAAAATAAGACGTAAATTCAAATATATTGATTAAAAAGCAATTTTAATTTGTTTGAAATATAAAGAGGTTTAATTTCACCAAATTTTGTGGGGAAAAAAATTAGATTTTGTGGAAAATAAGAACAAAAAGCCAAAATATCACTTTTGCCAATTTTGCTCGAAAAATGTCATCCTAAAATTTACCCAGAGAATTTCCGTATTTCCTAAATCTAAGAATTTGCTATGAGGACAATCTGCCGTATGTCTGTATTTTTTTCTATTTTTAGTTGTATCTGTTCCTTTCAACATGCTAGAATGTATCTCAATTAACCTAAAGGAAATTGGGACTTAAGAAAATTCAATTCCTAATTAATATATGTATTATTGATGTATTAATATATTAATGTACGCTTGTCTGCCATCTAAGTGGTATTAAAAAAAAATCTACTCTACCGCGGCTATAATAACTTCGTGTTGTGTTTCCAGCGGTGAGTAGGGTAGCCAGAGCTCACTGGAGAATTTGTGCTGTCAGTGGGAAGACTAAAGGCTTGTCCTGCTTTGTCTTCTACTGACGGCACAGAAACTCTGTACTTACAGGGTTGGCAGCGCGACTGTGACTCCTCTGGTGTTACAGACGTCCATAGGTCACGGTAACCACTTTCCATCAGGTGGGCCGTGTGCTTGTCTGCCAACTAAGTGGTATAAAAAAAAATAAAAAAAAAACTAATATTTCTGCCTAGCCTTAGTACTCTCAAGTACATTGTGATCGGCTACACATCTTGTAATAATAAGTTTTCCAACAGCCATGGCTTAAGGCAATAATCCTGAATGCAGATAAAGTACTCACTTAAATGCTCGAGGAAAAACTAAATTCCCAGTATAATAACTAGCGATACTTTGGTCACGTTTTCAAATATTTCTCTAATAAATAAGGGCATCGTGTGACGTTATGATCACGTTGCAGGAGTCGTGCAACACGACGGTCTTCGTGGAGTGCGCGCAGTACGGGCGGCGCGCGCGCATCGACACCGCTGCACTGCGCCTGGGACGGAATCTTACAAGAGCCCTAACAAACGCCATCTGCATACCAATAAATAACATTTAAGAATAGTCATTTCACTTGACATTCATTTTTAGTTTATTTTTAACTGAGTTCGAAAAAGAGGAGACTCTTTATTCGTCTGTTTCTATTTTTGTCACTATTGATTGAGTTCGTTACCCAGTATTACCATTTAGGTGGGTTTGGAATCCTGCTGAAGTCCCTGCCCCCTATCCTACCCGACCGCACAACACTATACATATAGTCTCGAGCTCACAGAACTGCTCCAAAAGGTGGGCACTTTCATTGTCCTAAACATCTGGTCTATACAATATACTTCTATACTTCGATGGCATAGCAATAACGGGGGCAACTACTGTGAATGAGGTCTCGAGTTCAATTCCCAAGTCAAACAATGGGTTGCGTGGTTTTTCTGTTAGGAAATTCTTAATAACAGCATGGAGTGTGATTATGTTAGTGTTAATATACCTGTATCCCTTCAGGAAATACTGGTGTTGTGCAGACCGCGGGCTCCGAGATGAGAATCTTAAATGCAACTGGGAGTCGACGTTGACGTTAAGATGATGATGATGATATCGGAACTGAAGCAGTTTTAGCAAAGTGGGGGAGACTCCTATGTCTCATTTCTCTTCGACCAATGTAATGAATAGTTTCAGTCACGAAATATTTTTTTCGGGGATTTTATTGATCAATAGAGAGAAACAGGAGACACGAGATTTCTCGGCCAATGTAAGGGAGTACCTACATTTTTACCATTTCAGCGTTAGATTATGGTCGAATCCCAAACTCGCACATTGGAGTCCGGGTCCGCTTTCTGGCTTTTACGTGGGGCGCACTATAAGTTTCCGGAATGAATATGAAAAAATACTATTAAAGGTACAAAATTAATTTATTGTTTTTCAAAATAATCTCCCCTGGCGTCTATGCACTTTTTCATTCGATCAAACCAGTTTTGAAAACTTTTGTGCCACTCCTCTGTGGTGACCTCTGAAACGTGTTTTTCATACTCCTCGACAGCCTCTTCTGGTGATGAAAATCGTTGGCCGCGTAATTGGTTCTTAATTTTTGGGAACAGATAAAAGTCACAAGGTGCCAGGTCGGGACTGTATGCAGGATGACTCATGAGTTCTACATTTTTCGCCTTCAAAAAGTCGTTTGTCTGTCTGGCCGTGTGAGAACTAGCATTGTCGTGGTGCAGGATGATACGGCGTTTACGGTTATTTTTACGGAGTTCGTCAATAACTTCCGGCAAACAAATGGTCGTGTACCAGTCACTATTCACAGTACGACGATTTTCTAAAGCAACAGTAGCCACGTGTCCAGTTTTATTAAAAAAAGAAGCAATCATCCGCTTAGATGCACTTTTCACGCGCGCCACTTTGGTTGGTTTCGGCTCATCTTGAAAGACCCATACGCTCGATTGCTGCTTTGTTTTGGGATCGTAGCAATAAATCCGTGTTTCGTCACCTGTTACTATGTCCCAAATTTGACGCACCTTCGTTGAATCTGGTAAGCATGGCACTGCACCAAGTGACGCGGTCCGTTTTTTGATCCTCGGTCAAGTTATGTGGGATCCACCGCGAGCACAGCTTTCTCACACCCAAATGTTTGTGTAGGATTGATTGTATTTGACTCATGCCTATTTCTAAGGATGCGCGAATTTCATGGTAGGTCACATGCCTGTCTGTTTCAATCATACGGCGCACAGCATCGATGTTTTTGTTGGTCACAGCGGTGGACGGCCGACTATCGCGAGATTCGTCACTGAGATTGATACGACCACGCTTGAATTCTGCAAACCAGCTATAAACAGTCGTCTTGCATGGAGCTTCATCGCCAAAAGCTGTTTCAAGCCGAGCGATGCTCTGTTGAGCCGTCAAATTACACTTAAAATTGTAGAAAATCATACTACGAAAATTTTCCCGAGTTAAATCCATGTTGATGCAGACACACAATTTTTTAAATGGCGCCACAAGGTAAAAACAAAAGACAGTCAGATGAAACAAACTGTATTCTACAGCCAAAGAGTTCTATTTTCAAATGTTGTAATAAATTTTTAAATATTGTTTATGTAAGTGGCCAGTTCCGGAAACTTTTAGTGTAACCTATGTACTTTTGCATTTCGCAGTCTTCGACCCTCCTGGCAGTGAGTCCATTGATTGTAGGAGTGCGTCGTGAGGAGTGAGATGTAAAAAATATTAATATTGATAAAAATAGCAGTGAGTAGGGTAGCCAGAGCTCACTGGAGAATTTGTGCTGTCAGTGGGATAGCTAAAGGCTTGTCCTGCTTTGTCCTCTACACTGACGGCACAGAGACTCTGTGTTTACAGGGTCGGCAGTGAGAGTGTGGCTTCTCTGGTGTTACACACGTCCATAGGCCCCGGTGGCCACTTTACATCAGGTGTGCCGTGCTCTTGTCTGCTACCTAAGTGGTATAAAAAACACGCTAGAAACTTTTGTGAACAAGGAAATGTTTACAATAAAGTTAGACAGGATACCTAAAACTAAATAAAAAAACAACAAGCTATGGTAAGCATGCGCATGCACATAAAATAAGTAGACTTATAAAACAAGAAATTATGAGAAACAGCATTTATAGGTATACAATATATTCATAAAAAGATACCTATGAGTCGAGTACTAAACTCGACACGACTAAATGTATGCATTATGCAAAGTACTGCGCAGATTTCCAACATAAAAGATATTTTAAATATAATGCTGTATGGGCACGTGGCCGAGCGTGAGTCCTTTATAAATATGTAAAGAGGATATAAAGGCATACATCAATCGTGGACATTTTATGGAACCTGCCCATAGGGATTAAGTAAGAGTGCATTTGGTTAAACGCTTTCTGTAATTCAAAACCTTCAACAATATTATAACACTCATTTACGTGAAAGTTTGTAAGGATATTTGTAAGTGATTGACATAAAAGTGGCAGAGAAATTTGTATGAAATTTAAAACGAAAAAAAGTAAAGAAATAATCACAATTTTGTATATTAAAAATACACATTTATTGGCAAAGGATAGAGAAGAAGTCACACACAGTCACGGTGAATAACATTTAAAAAAATTTAGAATAGTAGTCTAGATACTATATACAACTAGACTAGTCTATATACAAAAAAAGGTTTTATGAGCGTCGCTAACACTTATACATTTTTCGTATTCGAATGACTCTTAGGAAAAAGACAAGAAGCTTACTGGCAGGAGGTAGGACACGGCGGTATATTCGCCCGATTGAGCAGTCCGACTGGGGAAGTACCTCCGCCCTACAGAATACCGCGGTTATAATAACTTCGTGTTGTGTTCCCAGCGGTGAGTAGGGTAGCCAGAGCTCACTGGAGAATTTGTGCCGTCAGTGGGAAGACTAAAGGCTTGTCCTGATTTGTCTTCTACTGACGGCACAGAAACTCTGTACTTACAGGGTTGGCAGCGCGACTGTGACTCCTCTGGTGTTACAGACGTCCATAGGCCACGGTAACTACTTTCCATCAGGTGGGCCGTGTGCTTGTCTGCCAACTAAGTGGTATAAAAAAAAAGCGGAGAAGTCGATGCTCAATTAAATTTGAGAATTAGATTAGTTTCTATACAAAATTAATAGATGAAATAATAAAACTGTAAACACACAACGTAAGTTATTTCTTCACATATTATAATAATAGTAATAATATGTGAAGAAATAACTCACGTTGTATAAATCAAATTAGAATAAGATATTTCAACTCTTAGATAAACCATTTTCTAACTTCAATAAAAGTTTACAAAATCTCACTAAAATACGGCTAAGTATATCGAAATTATGCAAATCACTATCCATCCGATGATTCACCGTCTAGAGCAAATTATAATAATTTTAGTTCGCATTTATATCCAACAAGCGCTCGTACTGTACAAATTTTGTGTTCACATAGAAATCTAAAAAAGAAACATTGAAGTGTAATCGTGTGTAACGAAATAAATCGGTAATGTCGTTATAATGGTCTGTCCTCGACGTAGTGCCATATTACTTGTTCGTGAATATTTTATAATAGATACATCATCCTGGAAACCTAGCATAGGCTAATGATAAGAGACAAGGAAATGTACCTAATGGTTACTAATTTTGATTCCATGTACAACAACGCTGGCCTGCAGTTGGACTTTGTAATTTTTTGACACAGAAATCTGGTATCGTTTCGCAGTTCATCATACTAATTGGTTGGTAACTAAAGATTTTATAACGTAAGTAGGTAATTTGCTCACAGGTTCAGAGGAACCCAATCTGCCGAATCGCCACTTCATGGTATGCCGTCCAGAAATAGAAAAATTTGAGTAACATCCTGAAGAAGGAAAATTGCCCAAGATTACCCCTGTATTGTTCTACGAGAAAATAATGAACGGGAAAGGGTTATCGAAGATGGTCTATTCCTTAGAAAATACCTACCTTGATTGCTTAGCGTCTAAATCTAACAAGGGTCTGTTTTCTGTTTTAATCCAATAGGAGCTAACCGCGATCCGAGTCCTTCTTTGATTTTAAAACGTGTGTCAGTAATTTCCTACATTTTCGATTAACTGCGTCATCATCATAATAAGCGTTATGAGGTTACAACCGAGTAAACTTGAGAAATAGATTTTTATTAGAAATCGATAGATTGAAAAGAAAATTGCATTAGCTACCAGCAATGCAATGTTGATGGCAACTGTCGTCCATCGTTTTATTACTAAACGATCAAATAACTATTTCCAAGGCTCTTGCCTTGGAAATAGTTATTTGATTTTTATTGAAGGAGCATTTGTTAAATTTCAATCATGTTCTCTCTATCATCTTATCTCAAATAGTATTAATGGCCATTACTTACATTATGGTAAGTAACAATTTAAATTAATAATGTCACTCCCCAATTATTATTAGTTAATCTAGATTATCCCATGCTAGGTCTTTAGCAAAATTAAAAAAATACAGTTCTCTAAATGTCCATGAAACGCAAAAAGTATATAAAATCATTTGCTGGCCAGTACTTACTTGCGGTTTGAAATGAACTTCACTTTAGAATATCACCAAGCTGTAGGTATGATCGTTAGGAGGCTATTGAAATACCTATATATAAATAAATACCTATATTAAAATATAGGTACAACAAATAGGGGCGGACTGGTCCTCTGAACACGGGTTGACACGACGAGTACCCGAACGCCACCAGAGATTTTATCATCTAACCCTGGAAAGGGGTCTCTTTCCAGGGTTAGATTTAAAGTCCATAGTTCCTACACCCAAGGGGGCGATCTTAAAACTGTAGAAATCTCCCAAAGTTGGACAGGATACAAGTGAAATACCTTATTCGGTAACCGTACACCCCGGTTACCCAATAATTAGACCCAAAGATAGTATGCGGTTTTAGTCAGTCTGAGGCCGATCTCTAATCTCTGATGGCCCATGAGGGTGGTCTCCATGGGGATTTCTTCTGCACGAAGAAGTGAAAAAAACGGTAAGTACGTTTAACTATTCGCAAATGCGTAAGGCTAAACGAACGGAACCACACCACAAATACGTTATTTATTAGTATTACTGTGCACTAGTGGAATACGATATTTATATGACTAGTATTAGCATTCAATGAGTATTTTATTTTCAATGCCCATACAAAAATGACTCATAAAGATGAAAGGACACTCAGTCCCTTATTTAAAATTCAAAATGTTTTATTCAGAAACATTAATAAATGTAGGTACATAGATGGAACCTATCTAATATACACAAAATCTTGATCAATCTAGTGCAGGTATGTTGGTATACAATCTTTTTTAATAATAATTAATGAAACACTGAACTTAATGATAATTATTACAGCGTTTTATTACAAATTAAACTAGTATTTAAGGATATCATGAAACTTTACTCATTATATTATTATAGAGCCTTATATAAAAATTGATTAAGTATTAAGCCATTATAATTGTTTAATGCCCGTAGCTACATTCTATCATCGCACCTCTCGCCATAGGCAGGGAATTCATCCTTACACATTGCGACCTGAGACGGTGCGCACTGTGCGATATGAAAGAAACTTCATCCCACGCACACTCAAGCTGTGGAATGACATCCCTGCTGCGGTTTTCCCAAACGCCGACCCTGCAAGAACAGAGATTGTATGTGCCCTCAGTGCAGAACACAAAATCAGGAGAAGCCTTTATTCTTCCCACTGACAGCACAAAAACTCTCCATGAGCTCTGGCTACCCTACTCACCACCGGGAACACAACACGAGGTTATTATAGCTGTGGTATTCTGTAGGGTGGAGATACTTCCCCAGTCGGACTGCTCAATTCGGACGGGAATACCGTCGTGTCCTACCTCGTATAAAATATATTTACGCAATAAATATAGAATCTAATCTACCTGAATAAAATAGCAAGAAATAAAAATACTTTGCCGTGTGTAATTAATACGAATTCCGTTTTAGTAGATTCTACCACTTTTCATAAATGTCCAAAACTTGAGATCGACTTGAAAACTTGAATGAAATTTTGCTATTTGAATGCTAACGATTGAAATCGATTAAGATAGGAAAAAAGGAATCAGGCATGGTTCGGTGGCTCAGCAGTCAGACCATTCTCAGGGAAAAATCGTGGGTTCGAATCACATCTGAGCTGATTCGATTTTCTTAATCGATTTGAGAATGACTTGACTAATTTGGATTTGTTGTTATTTTCGTAAATAGTATAAGTTTTTTATGAGAAGATCCAAGAAAAGCTGGTAGTTAAAGTTAGAAAAGTTAGTTAGCCCTACACAAGCACCTAATAAAAATATTGTCATACTGATAATATGCTTTTCTCCAGGACTAAGTGCAAAACGATTTACAGCGATAATTGCTTCCTTATTACACGTAAGCTTCCTTATTTGGATTTGTCTTAATAGCAAGGCAAATAAAACTACACCGGTAGGACTTTATAGGATGACACTCACATCTTTTACGACTAGCTATCAATACTGGTTGACTAAGTATTAGTCTATAGGACGCTAAGGAGCTCCACACAGACCTAACTAGTCAAATTTATTGCAATCAGTTAGGTTCCGCAACAACTCATTGAGTGCATCGAGTCATATCCTTGATGGTCGAGGAACATCAATCAAACAGCTGTTTTTGAAGATAGTATCTACAAATTAAACCGGCTAGCCTTTAGGAACCTCGTGTGATCACTAAGAGACTAAGAGAGATTCGGCTGGGTAGGTACAAATACTTTCGAATTAAAGACAAAAATGTGGTATGTCTGCCAAGTACGTTTCAATTTGAAATTTTCATACCGTGGAATATATTGAGACCCCTCATCATCACCGTTTACGATAATATATTTATAAATGACGATTCAGCTAAAGTTGATATTAATAAAAACAGCTGCACTAATCTGGACAAGAATTGACAAAAGGTATATCTGCTGCGGTTTTCCCAAGCGCCTACAATATGGGGTTCTTCAAGAGGGGCATCAGAAGGTTTCTTCATGGTCGGCAGCGGGAGTGTAACACCCCTGGTGTTGCACACGTCCATAGGCCAGCTTGACAGTGCTTGACTGCCAGCTAAGTGGTATAAAAAAAATATATCTGGAACAGCACAGCAAGTTAAAAATTTATAGGGAATAAGTAGGTTCCTTTAGGTTACAGCTACGGGGACCCTATACATTTCATAGCCGGCTCCGCAGGGAACAACTAATAAACTGATGATATGGCAAGCCTAATAAAGGATCAAACACTCACGCGATTGTAAACAAGTTAACGATCGCATGTGCTATGCCGCAGGCTGAATCTAGTTCTCTGTAATTCCCGGTATTTGATTGACGTTTAGGTACTTATTCGTATCACTCTGAAAATACTACTTAGAGTCTCAAGTAACGTAATAAATATGTCACTGTCGTTCCGCATAATGATAGGCCACACACTGGCTAGGACTACTTGTCCATAATATACGTGTCACGCCTTTGTGGTCTTATAGTTCGTTCAACGTTGGAAAGGATCAAAATGTTTTTTTTTTATTTAACTTAATAAGTACAAACTTCGCAATAAGGATTAGTTGCCAAACTGCATAGCAATTTTTGGGTAATAATAGTGTAATGGGCAGAGTAAAAAAAAGCGGGCTCGGGGAAACCGCGCGGGTATGTGGGGCTCTCACCACACTAAAACAACCTGCCGTGTGCCATACGCTGCGACTTAGTGAGTGAACCGTTGGAAATACTACGCACTCTTCGACGGATCACCCAAGTGCTGACCCGCAAGGTGCGGTGCGGGCCCGTCTTCTGATTAGGCGATGTCCAGACACACCAGGACATCACCCCTTCGCGGGAGGCTCCACAGCAGGTGGAGGGCTAACCCCGACCCATCCACTCGCGAGCACACTAGGACGGTATGAGTCGCAAGAATGCGCATGCACGCCGCCCGGTGACATCCTTGAGGCCCAAACCAACCTCATATGCAAGTCAGTGCGCTCGCTAAGCAAAGGAAGACCTAGAGTCAGCACAGGCTTTTCTCTCACTTTTCACTTCAAAAAACCTCTAGTGGAAGCAATAATTTTTATCGCAGCAAGTACGACGGTGCCATAATTACGAACAAACAAACGAACATTAAGTTTCATTATACCTACTGGATGTAAGAAAAGCAGTTTAGTCGTTTTTGATTCTTATAAGCTTTCAATACGCATACCTATCACGTTTATGTATCACGTTCCTCATGTAAAACTCCGAAGCGAGTGACCAACACTGATTCATTTACAGCGACAGATAACATCAGTTAGTTTATTGGACATTGTGCGTACGTTCAGAAGATGGACCGATAAGCTGATATCGTGTTCGATGCAGTAATCAATTACTACCGTGCACCAGCACGCTCCCATTCAACAGCGTAACATTTTTATTGCAGCACCTGATGCCGCGAAAATTAAATACTTGTTACTCCACAGATTAGCGATAAAGGTACGATTGTATTTAAAATACAATATTAAATTCACTTTGTTTGTTTGTGAGTAAAGTTGTATTCATTATAGGACGACTGTCTTTTGTGTTTGTTTCCTAAGAGAATATGGATACAAACTTCCTAAATATATTTGCTCTTCATGTATATAAAATGCGGTGCAACAAAGGTTGCCAGAAAGAAAAATTTTATTCCTTAAATCCTTTGGTTCAACTTCCGAAACTATAAAATCCGTGCTAGGTGAATTGCCATACCAAAATAATAATCTCTTCCAATCCAGAAGGCAAAATATTTCTTCCTTTTTTGTGTACAACTCTTTAGCTTCGAACACGAAGGTCAATTAAGAATAAATGAATGATAACTATCCAATACAAAACAATTATCTCAGTATGCTTATAATTGTATTCAGGCTCATTGTATGGGCGATATCATCACTTGACTCACCGCACGATCAGATTACACACTGTTTCAGTGGCGGTCACTAGCACATGAGAATTTATTTTGATTCATTGTTATGTTTGAATGGTAAATGGCCTCTGTTTAAAGCCTCGGTTTTTTATCAACCATTGTAGCCATTGACATGTTTTATTGCATATATTTTTATTCTACCCTTGTTTTTTTTTTTTTTTTTTTTTTTTATATAGGACACGTCAATTGGACTTCGCCTTGCCTGATGGTAAGCTGAAGGCAAAATCCCAGAAAAGAGGGTCACCATTACTTACACATACCGTGTGACAATGGTGACACTCAGCTTGACGGCCTTATCATATGCTTTTTCACGCCCCGCTTAAAGGACCCGGGACTGTAGGAAGAAGGAAACACGTGAGCTGGTAATGAATTCCAGGCCTTAATGGTGCGACAGAGGAAAGAGTCTCCGAACCGCTTGGTTCTTGATCGGATGTTTTGCACCGTGTGCGGATGACATCTAAGACCTGCACGCGTTGTCCTGTGTAGGAAAGGGGAGGGTGGGACTAATTGGAAGAGCTCATCAGAACACTCCCCATGGTACAGACGGTAAAATACAGCCATGGACGCAACATCTCTACGCAGCTGTAAAGGTTCTAGGGTGTTCGTGATCTCGGGATTCCCAATGATGCGGATCGCACGTCGCTGCAACCTGTCGAGAGCATCTAGTAAGTACTTTGCTGAACCATCCCAGAGATGCGAGCAGTACTCCACACAGGAGCGAATTTGTGTCTTGTATAGAAGACACCGCTGCTCCGGCGTGAAAAATCGTCTCACTCTGTTCAGGACTCCGAGTTTTCGTGAGGCTGTTTTGATGATGCTTTCGATGTAGTTTTTGTTATTTAGGTTGCAGCGAACATCCATACCTAGGATATTGAGATTGTCCTGCAGCGGCAGTGGCGTGCTCTGAAGAGTGGGGAGGGGAAGGAAAGAAGATACTTTTGCTGTAAACGCACATGCCTGCGTCTTCTTGGCATTGAACTCAACCAGGTTCTCAGAGCCCCATTGAGAAATGTGATTCAGGACCCCGTCAAGCTCAGTGACAAGAAGCTGCCTTTTCTCTGCGATATCTGACTGCTTGGCCGCTGGATGTCCATGATAACTCCCATGTAAAGTGCTATCGTCTGCATAACAATGAACATTGCCGGTAGACAGCATGTCGTTGATATGCAGAAGAAAGAGAGTGGGTGATAAGACGGACCCCTGGGGCACGCCAGCATTAACCTGCAGAAACTCTGAAGCTCGTCCGTCACAAAGGACGCGAATACGGCGCCCCTGCAGGAAGCTAGCAACCCAGTTGCACAGCCTAGAAGGCAGACCAAAGGCAGGTAGCTTAGAAAGAAGCGATTTGTGCCAGACTCTATCGAAAGCTTTGGCGATGTCAAGACTAATTGCCAGTGACTCGCCGTGCTTGTCCATAGCCTCACCCCAAAGATGGGTAACGTATGCTAGAAGATCACCCGTTGACCGTTTCGGTCTGAAGCCATATTGCCGGTCATTAATTAAGGAGTGATCCTCTAGGTGCCGCATGAGCTGTTTGTTAATTATGTGCTCAAACACTTTGCACAGCACTGAGGTGACGGCTATGGGTCGATAGTTGGCTGGCTCCGAGCGATCCCCCTTCTTGGGAATCGGCTGAACATTCGCCTCTTTCCAAGGCAAAGGCACTGTACCCGAACTGTAGGATAGCCGGTACAGGCGCGTAAGCATTGGAGACAACTCCGCTGCACATTTTTTCAAAACTACCGCTGGAATACCATCCGGACCACTGGCTTTCCGGACATCGAGTGATTGCAGCACTGCACGGACATCGCGTTGCCTGATATGGATATCAGGCATCGCGTGGTCACTGTCGGGTAGTGTTGGTGGCTGCGTACCACAATCATCGATTCGGGAGTTGGCCGCAAAGAGATTAGCCAGCAGATTTGCCTTCTCTTGCGACTCATGGGCCAGGGATCCATCAGGGTTACGCAGCGGAGGCAGCGAAGGCTGACAGAAGTTGGCTTGCACGGCTTTAGCCAGTCGCCAGTAGCCACGGCTTCCCGTGGGATGCATCACTAGCTCTTGACCAAGCCGCGCTATGCGCAGGGCATCCGCTCTGACATAGGCCCTTCTACAGACCTTTGTGGCTCTGTTGTACGCTGCCTTGAAGTGGCCCAGATTGGGATGGCGCGTGGCGCGCGCCCTTACCCAAGCGCGGTACGCAGACTGTTTTTGTTCAACAGCTTCCGCGCACTCGCGCCCGAACCAAGGGCGCACCCCGCGGTCACCGGTGACATCGGTGTATGAGATATAGTATTCCATACCCAGACCGATCTCACCGGCGACAGCAGTAGCACAATCCGATGGGTTCTTACCTTCAAAGCAGCGCTCAACCCACGGGATGGACGCAAAATAGTCACGAAGTCCATCCCAGTCCGCTGACGAGTAGTGCCAGAGACGCCGCTTCCCCTGCACGGGTCGTGGGGGCGCCATAATAGGCACCGTGGAACAGACCAGGCAGTGGTCAGAGTTGCCTAACGCGGCTCGCACCGATACACTGTACCGGTCCGGATCACTCGTCAGCAGAAGGTCTAGCAGAGAAGGTGCTTGGCCCGACCTTCTTGGTATCCTAGTGACCTCGTGCACCAATTGGGTCAGGCCGTGCGCCAGAGCAAATGCGTGGGCGGCTCTTCCCGCATGGTCTGTTTTGGAGGAGCCCAACCAGATCTCGTGGTGGGCGTTAAAATCCCCCAAAAATACCATTTCGGCATTCGGAAATCGCTCCTGCGCATCATCTGCCGCCTGACTCAGATATTCAAAGAGTCGAGTTGTCTCAGCATCTCCTGTATGGGAACGGTAGAGGCACACATAGATCTGACTCGTAGGGCCATGATCTACGTGTACCCAAAGGACGGAGAAGGATGGGTCCTCTAGGCAGCGCAAACGGCGACAGCAAACATCCGCCCTAACAAACACGCACACCCCGGCTTTTGCACGAAAACTTTCCTCAAGAACATAGCCAGGGTAGAGCAAGTAGGTCGTGTCGTCAGGGCGGTGTATTTGCGTCTCCGTTAGAAAAAACATGGCAGGTTTCGCCGTCTCTAGGTGTTGGTGGACGGCGTTGAGGTTTGCATGGAGCCCACAGATGTTAGTGGACTCCACCTCAAATAGCATGCTTTTGGGAGTGTGACGAGCCGCTGTGTTGCCTTTTTCTATAAATTGCGCTGCCATGAGTTTGGGTGGGAGAAGGCGTGAAAAAAAGAAGTGATTGCCGCCGCAGCACCGTGTGACAAAGCGCGGGATATTGGTTTTATCTATGAATGTGAGGCATGGCGAGAGCCGACGCGCCGAACGGAAGGGCCCCCGTACCCCCCCGAGTATGGTCGCCGGGCTCCCAAATCCGGTCACCAACCGGCACGACGAACCATATCGGGATTATGCGCGGCCTGGTGAGGCAGCCTCCCAAGGTGGTTAACCCCAGTTGGGCCCCTGTACTATACCGCGGGCGGCCAGCGGCACCACCGTTTCTACAGGTCTCCCTGTTCGGCGCATCGCCCCGCGCCATCCCCACTAGACTACGCCAAGACCCACTGGTCCCACTAGTGCTGCGACAACCACCACCTCTGCCCGGCTATGCACATGCTGACCCCTGAACACAATCCAACCGAGATTGAATTGCTATGGAGGGTTTTTCGCAATAGTGCACGGTGGTACCTACCCGGTCGAAACTTGAGACAAATTTGTGCCACCAAGTTTCTACCACCAGTAAAATGTCGTAGATAACCGTGTTTAAGCACTCAACTACATTAATTATTTCTACACATGTCAATAGAAAATAACGTAAAACTCCTCAACAGTTAGGCACTAAAATGAATCTCTTGAATTAGGACGTATTTAATTTATTTCATCGTATCGTCTTTTTTATCCAGAACTGTAAAAAATAAGGTGCTTCGATAAAAATGTAAAACTAAACATGCATTGCGGGGCTGAGGGTAAACTCACTGGAACAAAACTGTCCGAAATATTTTTTCTATGCATCATAACCTGCATGTAATTATTATTTTTAAGTATATGATGTACTTAATTAACAATTTATAGGTTTCCTGTTACTCGTACGATAAACCTTTGCAATATGCTATTATATATCTTTAGGTAAAAGGCCACAACAGACAGAAAGATGGACAGCGAAGTGATCCTATAAAATTATCCATTTCCTTTTGAGGTATGAAACCCTAAAAAAATTACATTTGTGATAAACGTGTTCTACAGATTTACAGAGTACTATAACATTTAATTAATAACTGTTATGACGTTTTAATTTAACCCAACCTCATTGGATCATCCCGATGACTATTCATGTCATTATAGCATTATAATAATTGTTTTTTACTATCTAAAAAGCACATAATGCATGAAGGTATACATTGCGGTACAAGCAAAGGTTCCTATTTAATTGCCTGTCAATCGTCTTGATGAAGCTCCGTATTCTGTATATCGACGAAGCAGCGGTGGTCGTGCCAATAAGATAGGTGGCCCGTGGCCCATCACTAACCACGTAGGTACACCGAGTACTTCACAATTCGTAAACATCTTACTCATCAAAAGACGCCAATCATCTGACCACATAATACAGTGACCATCATAAGTTTATAAACATGGGCAAAGGACATGGGAACAAAACGGAATACACCAGAAATGCAGATTTTAGAATAATCTTGATAAATTACTTTCATAATATTTTTAAATATTTATCATAGCAATGTTTGATCAATGATTAATGACAGTTCAAGATTATGGCGAAGATAATGCAATAAGTACATAAATCTGGCTTTGGACCTAAATATATCTACGAGTATATGTTACGGACAGAGTAATAAATACAGCTTTCAAATTTCATGTAAGCGTTAATAACTCTCACTAAACAAATGATCTTATAGTGACGGATAAGATAAGACAAGATAGACTCCGGGGGACACAGGAATGCTTAGGTATCTGAGTGCGCCCGCGGCGGCGGCGCGCCTGGCGCGCCTCCCCGTTTCCGGGGACGAGTTGGGGACTCTGTAGTCCCCACACCCGAGAAGAGGGCCAGATCGTGAGAGATGGCCCTGTGTCGGCCGGGGTGCGAGGGATATGCCTGTCAACCTCACCTTTGGCAACCAAAACGATCCACAGGTGTCCGTGGGGATTTTGCGCACGTAAAAAAAAAAGGTATCTGAGTGCGCAACAGATTGTGAGATTTTACACACATATTTTTATACCAATTAGGTAGCAGACAAGCACACGGCCAACATGATGGAAAGTGGAAAGTGAGATGGCTTATGGACGTGTGCAACACTCGCGCTGCCTACCCTGTCAGTACAGAGAGTTTCTGTACCTACCGTCAGTGTAAAAGACATAGCAGGACAAGCTTTTGGTCTTCCCGCTGACAGCACAAAAACTCTCCAGTGAGCTCTGGCTACCCTACTCACCGCCGGGAACACATTTACATATTTTAAGATTTTTGTATTGTAGCCTAGTGGTATGGGTAATAGACTGCTGAGACGAGGTCTCGGGTTCGATCCCAGATTTTACCATGGCACACACCAATGACTTTTCGATGCTTTTCGAAATTATGTGTGTATCTATCGCAGGTTTATAAGTGCCCGGTTAATGGCAATAGGCTCGCCACCTGTTACATTGGGACCAAAACATAAACCTTTTTTTTTATACAACTTAGGTAGCAGACAAGCACACTGCCCACCTGATGGAAAGTGGTTACCATGACCTATGAACGTGTGTAACACCAGTGGAGTCACATCCGTACTGCCGACCCTGTAAGAACAGAGATTTTGTGCCGTCAGTGTAGAGGACAAAGCAGGACAAGCCTTTGGTCATCCCACTGACAGCACAAAAACTCTCCAGTGAGCTCTGGCTACCCTACTCACCGCTGGGAACACAACACGAAGTTATTATAACCGCGGTATTCTGTAGGGCGGAGGTACTTCTCCAGTCGGACTGCTCAATTGGGCAGAAATACACCTCTGCCTACCCCTTCGGGAATATAGGCGTGAGTTTATGCAATGTATGTATTGTTACAGTATTTTAACTGGTATGACTGTATGAGGTGATTTTGTTTTGATGTTGAGTTATGAGAGTTTAACTGTTCACCGTCAGACCATTCCCTCTGTATTGCAAGAGACTGGTATCAAGTACAAATATCGTCTTTGGTATAAATTTTTTCGGTTTAAATCTTAGGAAAAGTTAGCATACCTACTAATCACTTTAAATTGTATTAAAAGGAACAGTGTTCATTTCGTTCGTAATTTATCGATGGCGACACTATAGAAAGATAATACTACAACTGATTGACTTACTGTATCCTGTATTACATATGCAAACTAAGTGTATCTAAGTATGTCAAGTCGCTGTACACAATCAGTGTTTGATTCTTGACGGGATGCGAGTTCTATGCATTGAATACCAAATGTGTTCATGTACGTGTGTACTTTACAATCACGCAATCAAAGTTAGATTTAACGATTTCATTAAGAAACAAATAATTCACAGGTTAAATTTAACAGATGCTAGATATACAAACATACTTATAATCACGCCTTTATTCACGAAGGATTAGGCAGAAGTGAATTAACTTAACATCCATATTTCACCAATTATTGTATTCGGTCCCACGTAATAGGGTGTGAGTCTATTACCGTATACCGCGCACTATTGTTGACTCAAGTCATGCATCTGAGGCTGAGTCTGGGCTGTATATATCTGTCTGATGTTAAATAGGTACATCACATCATGTATCAGAAGTACTAATTAGGAATTTTACAAACAGTTTTCCCTATATGGGAATGAAGTCACAATACTCACAATACTCGTCGCAGTGGTAATTAACTACAATGCTTAAACAACATTCATTAAAGTAGGAATATTTACTGTGCCCCGGTTTTCTTCACGGTGATCGGTCCTATTGTGGCTGCTACTCGGCTGCCCAGTCTTATTGCTCGGCTTCTTAACGGTATACTACATAAACTTCCCAAAAAACGGGGTTACTAAATGCAAAATCATAATTGCATTAGTCATTTCGAAGATTCTCGCGCTCATACAAACAAAGTTCTCAGTTTTATTATTATCGGGTATAGATAAATGCATATATGCATGAACTAGTTAAATTAAGTTCTTATTAATCCGATATAAAAACTTGCTGCGCAGAATAATGATTCTGTTCTTCTGAATATTATTTACAGTACGACAGTGCGCGTTGCTACATTGTTTTACTGCATTGTTGCATAACAGCTTTGCCTTAAATATGTCACTAAACTAGTTAGCCACTTTACTACATCAAATGCAAATATAAATAGGTAAATGAACCGTCTCGGCAGAGTAGAATTGACTCTTCTCATGCGGTGTCGCATAAGGCGACTAAGTGATAAGAATGCAGCCCAGACTCAGCCTCAGATGCATGGCACAAGTCAACAATAGTACCCGGAATATAGCAATAGGCTCATCCCATATTACGTGGGGCTGAATACAGTGATTGGTGAAATGTGGGTGTTGATTCACCTCTTCCTAACCCTTCGGAGATTAAGGCGTGATTATATGTATGTATGATGAACAATTGCAGCTTTAGAATCAAATGCTAAATGTATAGTGACACAGATTGTCTACAACAAAATGTACCGCAATTTAGATGCACAGGGTTTCAGAAATCCTGAAACATTCTAACTAAAGTCTGGTTATAAAGTCTCAGAAGTTTGGCAATTTGGAAAATTGACAATTTCAAATATTTTTTTTTATACCACTTGGTTGATAGACAAACACACGATACCACCTGATGGAAAGTGGTTACCGTGGCCTATGGACGTGTGCAACACCAAGGGAGTCGCACTCGCGCTGCCAACCCTGTAAGCACAGTGTTTGTGCCGTCAGTGTAAAAGACAAAGCACGACAAGCTTTTGGTCTTCCCACTGACAGCACAAAAACTCTCCAGTGAGCTCTGGCTACCCTACTCACCGCCAGACACTCACAAATTCTTTCCTGATCAAGGTACTATCAACACACTGACGGTGGACTGCATTTACTACCGTAGGCAGATCCACACAAATAAATTAAACTTTAGTGTCTGTTTGTATAATATTGTAAGAACAGCTTTAACAATATTCCTTTTTGTTCGTTCCGGTTAATTGTATGGCTGGGCCCTGAATTTTCACTGGAAGATAACTGATGTAACCGTAACTTAGGTTAGGTATTCTTATTCCAGAAAAAAATATAAATCAGTGCAAAAATATCGAATGTAAGGACCACTTCATTCGGACAATTTTTTATTTTTTTTATACCACTTAGTTGGCAGACAAGCACACGGCCCACCTGATGGAAAGTGGTTACCGTGACCTATGGACGTCTGTAACACCAGAGGAGTCACAGTCGCGCTGCCAACCCTGTAAGTACAGAGTTTCTCTGCCGTCAGTAGAAGACAAAGCAGGACAAGCCTTTAGTCTTCCCACTGACAGCACAAATTCTCCAGTGAGCTCTGGCTACCCTACTCACCGCTGGGAACACAACACGAAGTTATTATAGCCAAAGCCAAACAAAGACGGGCAGAGAAGTAGTTAGTTAAAAATATTGTTCTAAATAAGAACCAATAACACTTAAAACTATTGAGATTCTTGAGCGCTTTCATGTACGATCTTCTTCTTTTACCTCAAAGCAATTTTGAACTGTAAGTCTTTGCACCAAGGTTGATATATTTAAGTTGGTTCTCCAATTCAATTCAATTCCATTCAAATGCTTTATTGTGAAACATAGGTACAAAGATGGTCTTTTTTCAAAATTTGATCAGCTATGTTCAGCCATATCGGCATACAATATTTTATGAGAAAATTATTAATTTATTACAAATTATCATACATTAAAGTAACCGATATAGGCCACAGAATAACCAAGTTGAAGTGGCAGTGGGCTGGCCACGTTTGTCGAAGGACCGATGGCCGTTGGAGCAAACGAGTCCTAGAGTGGAGACCGCGAGAAGGTAAACGGAAGGTAGGACGCCCCCTAGCCAGATGGACGGATGACCTGAAAAAGGTGGCTGGGACAGACTGGATGCGGAAGGCGTAGGATCGGAGAAAATGGCGCACATTGGGAGAGGCCTATGTCCAGCAGTGGAGTGCAGTGGGCTGATTGATTGATTGATACATTAAATTTAAATTACACTTATATAATTTATACCAGTCATGTAATATCATATAATATTATTTATAGTCATTCTTTTCAATTTTTATTCAAGTGTTTGGTCTTCTAAAAATTAATCTATATTGTAGTAACATTTCGCTACTCGCAGCTTGTGCATTTTGTCTTTAAATATATTTACTGTCTTTTTTAAAGGCACTTATAAATTAACCCTGAGACACTTTACGTCTTTCAAGAAACCGAGCAGGTACTAAATTATAAGTAAATGACGTGGAAGACAAGGCTTGCCGTACATCTCCAAGTCCAACGTACTTACATCCAATACATGGTAAGGTGAATGCTCTGTTTTAAGGGGCTCCCTGGCGAGTGGCTATCTCCTGTAATGAAACGTTACAGCGTCGAGTATTCATTAGTGAGTGGGACGCACCGAGCATAATATTGCTCTTTATAGTAAGTAAGCACTAAACTGTTACCGTGTACATCCTGCATAGACACATAATAAATCTTGTATTTACCCCATGTATAAATATTTCCGCGTCTCACGGCAGAATGTGCTGCTCAAAAACAATATTTCAACACCTGTAATGTAACCATGTTCTATGGAAATAAAGTTTGAGTTTGAGTTTATGAACAGGGAATAACCACGGTAGCCTAGTGTTATGTGTAATGGACTGCTGAGACGAGGTCTCGGGTTCGATCCCAGGTTTTACCATGGCACACACCAATGACTTCTCGATGCTTTTCGAAGTTATGTGTGTATTTATCGCAAGTTTATAAGTGCCCGATTAATGGCAATAGGCTCGCCACCTATTAAATTGGGACCTAAACATAAACTGGCGAAATGTGGGTGCTAGCACCTCTGCCTACCCCTATATATAGGTGTGAGTTATGTTATGTACAGGTTATTTTTTTTAATTTAGGCACATGTTATAAATTCAATCATTTAATTAACATTAAATGCTAAAAAAAACTTTAGTTTAATTTAAAACCCATGCAGCCATTATCTTAACATATTTCTAAAATTTAAATTACTAACTTACTAAACCCATCTCAAGACTTTCAATTACGTTTATTTGCATAATTCGGACTTAATTAATTTAAGTGGAGAACTCGTGGTAGACATGATTAAAGCAAAAAAATCTTAACAAGAGTTGAGGCGCGCCGCTGCGCAGGCGGCGATGTGACGTGCGCAGGAGCGGGACCAACACGCGCTGGCAATTGTCAACTACAGATTATAGTTTGAAGTTCATCCTCATTCCACCCATAGCATAGTAATTTATATAATAACATAATTGTAATCAGTTGTTACCATATATGGATATACAGTATGAAAGCAATGTATGTGTTAATAATTTCTGATGGACTTGACTTAAAAAACATCTACTCGTACTTAATGCATTCGAGTGAATAAGATAATGAAACCTCTTTAGATACAAGCAGTAGCCATAGTAATCATTTTTTATTTTGGTTTTCAACAATAATGCCAATTTTATTCAAGGTTACGTTATACTCATTCTGAGCAGCAGCTTCGTTCTGGTAGATACGTTGCTTTTTTTTCTGGAATTTGCTGCAGGTATATACAAATCTTTACTACAAATTCAAAGTTTCCATTTTCTGAAAACGAAAACAGATTTTTTTGAGATTTAAATTTATTTTTCAGATTACAGATTGCAGCGTCCCCTACCGAATCCAATTGTGACGACGACACTTTCTATCTATTATAGGAAATTTGAGTAGGTATAAGAGGCTTCTATCTAGTCCTTCGGAATTAATATATATAGTCAAAGTCTAAAATCATCTATTCTGTATAGACCATTATATCGGCACTTACAAAACGTCAACAAAAAAGGAATATGAATATCAATTTAGTAAATGGACCACCGGTTCGAATCGCGGCCCGGACCTGAGAAAACTCCGGCAAGAAACTCATACGATTATACGATTCTTCTTCAACTTAGCGTTAATCCCAGTCGCATTTGAAGCTTTCACCTCGAAGCCTGAAGTCCGCTTTACCAGTCTGACTGCGGATTTCGCTGAACTTTTTTGAAGGAGGTAGGACACGGCGGTATTTCCGCCCGATTGAGCAGTCCGACTGGGGAAGTACCTCCGCCCTACAGAATACCGCGGTTATAATAACTTCGTGTTGTGTTCCCAGCGGTGAGTAGGGTAGCCAGAGCTCACTGGAGAATTTATGCTGTCAGTGGGAAGACTAAAGGCTTGTCCTGCTTTGTCTTTTACTGACGGTACAGAAACTCTGTACTTACAGGGTTGGCAGCGCGACTGTGACTCTCTGGTGTTACAGACGTCCATAGGCCACGGTAACTACTTTGCCGTGTGCTTGTCTGCCAATTAAGTGGTATAAAAAAAAAAACTTCGATATTTTCCAAGAAGCACAACCATCTGGCCTCCACAACCCAAAGGTGATAACGAAGCAGTTAGACCAGTTGTTGGGTTTTTTAGGGCTCTAACTACCCGTAATGACTGCCCTAGATGTTCGTATGGCAACCAGGACCCATGACTCTACGTGCTCTCCGAAGCATGACCAGACAAACCCCATATTCATACATACAAATATTTGCACTGAGCGGGGATCGAACAACACCACAGGGGCTGTCTTTTATAATATACTTATTTTTTTTTTACGTGCGCGAAATCCCTGCGGATACCTCCCCACCGGAGCCGGTGGCGGAGGTTATGTCGGACTCGAACCGACTAAAACGCACGCCGCCTGTGGGTCGCTTTGGTTGCCGAAGGTGAGGTTGACAGGCATATCCCTCGCACCCCGGCCGACCCAGGGCCATCTCTCACGATCTGGCCCTCTTCTCGGGTGTGGGGACTACAGAGTCCCCACACCCGTGCCCTGCGCCTGGTCGCCCAAGTCGTATCTCCCATTCCTCCACCATTTCCCTGTGGAGTTTATAATATACTTAGGTACTATAAAGGAGCACAAATATTTAACAGAATATAATAAATTTCTTCTCATATAAATGACACAAGGTATTGTTAATTTACACAGCCATCAGTATTCTGAACAAGCAGTTAACGTTAAATTTAATTTTATTATAAAGAACAACTCGCTGTAAATGTCGTTGTTAGACAACACTCTAAAATATGCACACAAACCGGCCCACTTTTGAATAGCACTAAGAACTTACAGTAATGACGCAACGTGGTAAGGTTGCCAGTTCAAAATACGCATTTCCCATGCCTTATAATTTAACAAAAATAATAAATTAACTTCTATATTACAAGGGATTCATACGAGTGAAAAATGGACTATTGATGATATTAACTAGGCACAAAGATGAGCTTCGAGGATCATGAATTATCCTATGAATAATAATAATATCCAATACATAATATTATAAAACTAGGCTCGCGGTTGCTCTAAACTGGAATTCTAATCCCGCTCTCTCATCTGTGGTTCCCGTCAGAATAGAATACAAAGGCCAATCTAATTCCTGTGGGTATTGTACAAGGCTGTTCTATATCCGACAGTGTATAGGTAATATACAGCCCAACTCTGCCTGCGGCGTGAGTCATGAAAACAAACATACTAGATTGCAATAGGCTCCTCATGCCCTTTAGTAGGCACATAGGTCTCGGTGAAGCCTATGTGCTTACTAAAAGGTTTTTCTTAAAAGGTCGACTCGTAACTTACCAATACGTTTTGTCTTTTGTAGATGAAAAATTCCTAAATTGTGAGCAAATTTACCAAGTTTGTAACACCGCCACTTAGAGAACGTGAATACGTTAGTGTGGTGCATCCTGGGAATGGTTAGGAGTCATAACACTTAAAAGTCCCTACCTATAATAAAACGGCGCCATAAGGTACTGTGGAACATAACTTTAATGTGTGTTCTCATAACTTTACTGTCCGAGGCTCACTTAATTATAATAAAAAGCAATCTTTAAAATTTAAATAATTTTACCAGAATGCATTTTTAGGATTTATTTAAAACAATACAGAGAGTTAGAAAAAAGACAAATATCTGTGATATTTCTTCCGTAGCACCGTCCTCTATGCCTTATGTCATCTTAGAGATGTTCTCAACCTGGAAAGGAAAACCAGCGCCAAGTGTCGCCCGTCAATCAGCATGTGTAGTAGCTGACAGGTGCAGTTGATCTGACGCTGTAAGTTGTAGTATCTATTGATTACAGTGGAATACAATAAATACATACAGACATACATATAATCACGCATTTATCCCCAGAGGGTTAGGCAGAGGTGAATAACACCCACATTTCACCAATAAATAAAACGAGACAATAAATAAAAGAATGAAAAATTACTCATTTCCTACTTACTGCTTGTGATGATAAACCAATTCCATTTTTAAATAGCATAAACAAAAAGATGATCGTTTTAACCTCACGCCTACTATTTGTATTATTAAAAAAACATTTCCTCAATTATTTACGAACAGTGTAAAGTGTTATTGCTTTTATGCTATTTAAAGGAACGTAAGGAGCTCATTAACCAATTACGACAATTGTAAACTTCGCACGAATGTTTACAGACCATAAGTACAATATTCTGTACCTCAAAATAAATATTACAGACCTACTTATTTTCTTGTCTCGTACCACGGGATGATTAAGGAGTATGTAAAATGCATACCTAAGTATACAGATACATACAACCTTATAACAAGATAAACAAGACCTCAGAGACACCAATTAAAATATTAAATTAATGCACTAAAACAATATCTGGGATTTAAATTAATGAAATGAAACTACCTAACTAGTTTTTTAAATAAAATAGTGGTCCTAACCTAAGACTTTCGACTAATAAACGAACTACTTAAACGTACAACTAAATTAGTATGTGATACGTTATAATAAGCTTTATCAGTGTGCAATAAGACGTTTATTTCATTAAAAGAAGTATAAAGGCGGAGAAGAAGTTTTTTTTTTTTTTTATATAGCACACGTCAATTGGACTTCACCTTGCCTGATGGTAAGCTGAAGGCAAAGTCCCAGAAAAGAGGGTCACCATTACTTACACATACCGTGTGACAATGGTGACACTCAGCTTGACGGCCTCATCATATGCTTTTTCACGCCCCGCTTAAAGGACCCGGGACTATCGGAAGAAGGAAACAAGTGAACCCCGAGACCCAATGTGAAGCGATTGATGCAGTCGGAAACCACGCTAAGATGATGATGATGATAAATTAACTTTATTATTTTATTTTATTAAAACAAAATACGTCATGAACAAAAATCAAAAGATAGAATACTCATCAATACATCAATACTCATACAAAACTAGATACCTACCTTTGTTATTTTTATATTGTTATATTTCATGCGAAATATAAAAATAGCAAAAGTATCTCTAGAAATGATTTCATCATCTCATCATCATGAATACGGCTTTAGTGATTTAATAAACACATCAAAGTTCCAATGACACGAGGCTAATATTCAATAGCAATGTTTAATAGCATTGGGATTGCAATCTTGATTCAAGAGATCCTAGATATTTATCGCACCATCAAGACAGTGTTGCCACAATCAAGGTAAAAGGACAACATTTTCCTGGTTATTTTCCTTTTAACAATTATAATTATGATCATCTTGTACCTATCTGTTAATTGCCAGATAGGTATAGCCTCGCAAGGTCAAGATGGAAAACACGACTTCTGAGATGAAAGCTTCATCTCCTGCATCAGTTAATCATTATGTACCTAAGTATGTATCTTTATTTGACCTGTCATGAGGTGACGTAAGCGTTCGTATCCTATTACCACGACCCACACGAGCGTATTCCCGGGATAATAAATATTAAAATGTACTATTCCTGACTATTCTAAGACATAATCTATTTCTGTGTTTAAAACCTAATATTACAATATTCAGTAGTATAGAATATGATTAGATTTCAAATTAGAAATGCATAACTTTCACTTTAGGTATGCGTAGGTATTGCACCGTTGTCTATCCTGACTAGATCCAGTACATGCAGTCAATGCACTATTGAAATTTATCGTATCCTGCGAATCTACCGCCTCCGAGCCAAGCAAGGGTCGCTGACCTAGGAACGGCGTTAGGATACCTAGGTCGCTAGGTACAGTTTAGGAGCCGCGCCGACTAGATCGTACGACGAACCCGGACGCTTTTTGCATTTATTACCAGGTACATACTGTTCAATGGTGCACGTTCCTATTCCTTAGCCCTCTAGAAACTAGTATTCTTTGCTAAATCAGCTGCATGTGTATACTAATAAGATGTACATATATGTGTTTATTGTGGTACAAAATGCACAGATTAGGCAAAATTACATAGTTTTAGTTGACATTTTATGTACCTATCCCATTCATCGAAATCCGTCCAGCCATTTGGCCTGTTAGATGAACAAAAAAATCTACATACATACATACGCGCGTAACACATTGCCCTCGCTGGTGCAGTCAGGTAAAAATAATACTTCAGTATTCTGTATAAGGAATAATTCAAATATGTTTTAAAGTCAATCCGTTCGCCATAACAACAAATCATGGTACACAAGCCATTAATATAATGATGGTAATTTTACATTAGACCATAAGTGTCGGGCGCTGTTGGTAGAAAATCAATATAATGTTGTTTTATAATGTAATCTATTGACTTCAAGTACTAAGAAAGCAACCTTTATTTTCTATTAGACGGGCAGAGCGCCTAAAGCAAATGCATCCATATTGTATTATTGTTCTAGCGACCCACAATTTGCTTTTCTGTTTTACAAATTTTATTTGTGACTCACTATTGCTCGCGACTTCGCCTGTGTGAAATTTTGATCCTATTGCTGCAACCTATGGGTACGTAGACATTCTCGGGATAAAAGTAGCTTATTTTTTAAATTGTATTCATATATTCAAGAATATAATCTTGACCTGTATTATACATATTCCAGCCAGATCTGTTCAGACTTAAGAGCGTGAATGAATGAATTAATAAAAGGTATTTGGAGCTAAGTAATGTAGTTACCAAATAGTAGGTTGTATGACAAGGGAGCAAAATAGTATTTTCACGAGTACAGCACGGGATTCTTGAATAGAATCCCAAGCGTAACGAGAGATTCAAAGTACATTACCCAAAGGAAAAACAATTTGCTCTCGAGGCGAGTCACATACTCTACTTTTAATCCCCTTTCTATGAGAAAATAGATGTGTACTAATTACTACAAGAACAGCGACATATTTATTGAAAAAGACATTTTTACGCTTATAATTTTCTTAATTTCAAAAACATAATTGAACTCAGACAAGTACAACTGCCTAATTCAATAAGTAACAAGTTCCACCAAGCGTCATCAATCTCCAGAATAAACTGCCAGAGACACCTGCACCATGCACCCGGTATCTTTTTAATTAGCACGTGCACCCCGAGCAGAAGTGCGGCCCACACGTACCTACCAGCCAGTAAATCATACATTTGCGTTCGATTTTTATGAATGATATACCATCAGGCAAGGCGAAGTCCAATTGACGTGTCCTATATAAAAAAAAAAAAAAAAAAACTTATGTTCCAAATTCAAATAACTTTTCCGCCCATTTAAAAGTTCTTAACAGAAGCTATTTCGCCTGCACTTATAGAGGACCAAAGTGACACTTTTCGAATAGAATGGATGGATGACAGACAAATAAAAGACAATGCTAGACTGTACGACAAGGTAGCAAATTAATTTACCATCAGATCATATACTCTACTTTTCATCCCCTTTCTATGAGAAAATATGTACTGATTACAAGAATAGAGATATAATGATTGAATATGGAAAAGTACAAGCGCCTTATTCAATATGTGTAGCAAGTTCTACCAAGCGCCATCAATCTCCAGTATAAACAGCCGGAGAACTAATTCGCGCTTTTGTTTTTTTTTAGTTGCCGCGGGTCATCAATGGCTGGATTATGTTCTTGCACAGACATTTCCATAAATGCCACATTTAAGAACAAGCTACTATTTCATAAAATAATGAGCTCCATTTAGTTGATAATGATGCAAAATTGTTATATTATCTCAGCTTGGGTATGTTAGATAGGTAATATAACAGTGTAATGCTAAAAGCAAGCAAAAAGTGGTTCGTGGCTAAGTGGTAACAGAGAAGGTTAGCACAGTGAGAGGTTAAGCAATACTTACTAGGTAGATCAGTCTTAACACAGTGCAACCACTTCGTGTCTTAGGGAGCACGTTAAACCATCTTGTTAGTGGTTGCCATACGGACATCTGTGTCATTCGTTATCCTCAGTAGCCTATTTTTTTTAAGGTAGCCTAGTTCACTGTAGGCAAAGTTATGGGGATACTACAAATATGTAGACCATATAACGGTAACATGACTTTTCATATAGCCAAGGGTCTCTCACTCTCTCTCTCTCTCTCTTCTTGCATATCTAAATCATAATGTTATCTTGTCCTGAAAAAAAAACATTGCAACTTACAAATGGAGAAGTGTCATGATTAAAGCCGTCACAAGGTTAAAATTTTCATTGGAAGCATATTGCAAGTCCACCACCACATATGCACCGTGCCATAATAACCGATGCATTATTAGAATTCGAAATGAGTGGACCTAGAGTTGTATACCTACATTAAGGTCCGACTTTCTATTCTGACCGGACAGGTGAATGAGAAAAGTAATAAAATTGTTTTAGAACTTTCATCGCTATTGTACTTATGTCCAGTTTATTGCTGTTGTTATGCAGTGACTTGGTCTCAACCGTTCTGTATTCCATCATTTACTGTTTCTGTTCTTTTAATAATTATTTAATGGTTGAGCTTTATTGTGAACCTAAAGTCAAACAACTTATGTATACCTATATAAATTCATCATTTTATATGGGTAACCCCCTCAAGGAGCTATCATACTCCTGATAAGCTTATATTGTTTTTTGCGGGTCCGACTACCGTCTGACTCCCTATACCTCGAGAGGAAAAGCGCTAGAAACTCGTCTGTTTATCAGAAGATGTACCAGGATGCAGGTGAAGTTGGCGTGTGTTCCGTGAGAAATAAATAATAAATAAATTTTATTTTTTATTTCTCACCAACAAGCAAATAACAAAATATAGTGTTTGCACAAATTAAGGTAAACAGAATCTGGTTGTGGTCACCACTGATCATAGTGAGGCTCAATTTATTTTTCTACCATTTAGGTGGTAGACAAGCGCCAACGTCCAACCCGAAGGACGCCCAGATGCACGTTAATTATTGTTAACATTTTTATATCTCGTAGGTATATTGTCTAGGTTAAACCTAGGTTTTGTTTATGTGTGTCGATTCGCAGGTATTAATAGACAAATTCTAAAATACACATTGTAATATAGTGTATCATGTATGAACCAATAATAAAATGAAGTGGCCACAAAGATATTAATACAGCCACATTGTACAATATAACATGTCTATAGTTCAGAAGCGGTGCGAGAACACTCCGGAGAGTGGGCGGGATACAATAAGTGAAATAGAAGTTCTCGCCTTCGATGCCTGGTCCTAGTAATTTATTACGTTTAGGCTACATATTTATGACTGCGAATACTTTATCCTACTAGGAATTTTACGCTTATTGAAGCGAATATGGTGCTCAAATGAAGGCTTTGTCACCCTGTGTGCAAAACCCGGTATTCAAGGTTGGGAGGAAGAAAATACGTGGGTTGGTAAAGAATTTTTATCGGTTGGCAAGGTATTTTAAGTATGACAATTTGTTCAGATTTGTATACCCTAGGAGACTGTAGATATACGGTTTAATACAAGACTATAGAGGTATGACTGTACGATAAGTAATGATGAAACAGGCAATAGAACTAAGTGCATTTTGTTAGTATAGTACCTACTTATAACTGGAATTACTAATATTTCCGTCACCCCATCCAACTAAGCTTTGCTTGGGTTATTAGTGGGTATGAGTGAGGTCACGCCGATAATGGCCTGAATTTGAAAGCGGTACAGGAAACACAACTACAGTAATGATAAAAAATATTTCTAAGTATTTGATTTGAGAGAGTTATCGAAAGTTTTTGTAATAAAATTAGTTTTAACGAGTTATATCGAGATTTGCCGAAGTTTCGGTTGCTTTTCAGAATAGAATAACGAACGAATGTATTGGGTTTTGCCGTTTATTACATACATACGTTGACGACTGTCATATATCTATGTCCAATCCCATATCTTGTCATTCTATTCTAAAATACGGCCAACGAATTTCCACTAAGTACTTGTCTAGAGGGGACAGGTCACAGAGAGACTAAATAATAACACTAATTGCACTAGTGCTCCTGCATGACTATGGCGAATTTTTAAAGAAGAGTTAAAGAAAAGAAATGCTTCCCTACATTAAAATCATCAGGTTTGAAATGGTCGCTACATATTGTATCAAATGAATTTGGTATCCAGTTTTTGAAACGCAAGGCTTTAATCTAAACCATCTGTCTTTTATTATCATTAGGGAAACGATGAGGACCTTTCTTTTTACACTGAAATGCGCTACACAGCGTCATTGTTTATTCCATAGCAGACTTTTTCCTTTATTTACTAACAATTTGTATGAAATTTGACAGCAATACAATACTAGTGATAATGCGCCACCTATCGTAATAAATAAGTACTGTGTCTCCTCATTAAAACACGATAAAATCCGTTAAAACAGTTTTATTTCAATAGAGGGAGTTAATGCGTGGCAGTCTGTGCCCGTCAAGAAAGTGCGGCGTGAGAGGCGACTGCAGTTATTTATTAGCGATCCCCTGCTGCAGAACTAACTTGTTCAGTCTAACGCCTCTGCTGCATAATATACATACTACCTACGCTAGATTTAGTCACCTATAATGATGTTATCGTATATTGTAGTTCTTGAGAGTCACTTTATAAATCGATTGAATACCAAATTATTAGTCCATTATCACAGCGTTAGTCCCAGTTGCATGTAAAGCCTGTATCCTGGGGTAGACTTTCCTATTATTATATTTGGGCTCGCATAGTGTGGTGTGTTGCACCCGTAGTCTAATTTTAATGTGCCTACTGTTTTTGATTTGTTATTCTGTTGTACTGCCTACCTGTTTGTATTTGGTGGGGTGCCCGCTGTGTGGGGCCTGAATAAAATATTTTCTTTCTTTCTTTCTTTCTTTCTATTTCTTGTGATATGACTATTATGACAGTAACTGCTACGTATAGAGTATATGAAGCACGAAACTGTCGTTGTCGTAAAGTTACGCGAATCTTAATAGCAATAGTAGCAAATACGCAAATAGCAAAGTGCAGCGCTATATCAACGAAAATAAAACTTACTTAGTACTAAACTGTATCCTTAAAAATACTTAATTGATATTTTAGGGCAATTAGCTCATCTAGTTTATAATAGGAGCTCTAGAATGCTAATATGTATACATAAGCAGGTACTATTCGTAGAAACACCTATAGCAATGTAAAAAAATATTTGCACTTAACGGGAATCGAATCAGCGGTCTACGTCGTAGCAGTCGAATAGACTACCGCTACGCCTTCACAGGGATCGTCAAAACTATATACTAAATAATTAAAAAGTAATTTCTGGCACAAGTATAACTAACTCATATTATGGGTTCCTTAACTGTAGACAAAAATACCTATGTAGTTACTAAGTAACATTTTTTTATAAATACAAACAAATAGGTACATACATATTACATCACGTAGAAACACCCCGACCATTGTAAATAAAAATATTCATGCATACAAACATTTACACTGAGCTGCAATCAAAAAAGAGTCAATTCACTTCTGCCTAATCCCCCGGGGATAAAGGCGTGATTACATATATATGTATGTATGCAATCGAACCTGCGACTTCCGACATTGCATCGCAGCACGTCACGCCACGTCACAGTTTCATCATAACTCTAATGTTAGATCAAACTATTACAAAATCCTTCATATTTGTGAGCAAGCAAAAGTCACGTCTCTGAAAACTCCGTTAGACCGTAGGAGGTAATGTTATGGCGGCAAAAAGAGTAAACATAGCATTATAACGGAGATATAATGACAGTGCCTTATGCAACAGGATGAGGTACATAGTATATGCAAAATGCTGAGGCGCTTTCACTGAGCGTTGGCAGACCGCAAGGTCGAATACCGTTATGTAATTGAAGCAAATAGGTGGTCTCAGGAAGTTTGTACTGTTTACTAAGCATTACCAACAGTTTTTTTGTGTGAGCATTTTGATGAGTGATCGCTTAGTGGTATTTCTTCTGAGCACTTTCGTACTTCAGATGGCACGCTAAAAGTCGGTCCAGGCTTTCAAAAGTCGTTATGTCAATACGAAGGCCTATATGGGCAACCTGAAAAACTTGGTCATTGACCTTTTCACGAACCACAGCTTTTTGTGGGAGGTAAAACAGCAGTCACTTCTAATATAGGCGAATAAATTTGTGGTAAAAATCTAAACTAAAAGTTGCTAACGTTTAAGGTTGTAAAATTTAAACAACGCTACTTTACTTAGCCTATTTTATTGATAACTGTGATTCTACGAGTAATAGTTGCTATCCTCGTAGAGCATTAATTAATGTTTACACGAATTGCCGCGGTCGTAGGACAAGGTTACAACCCCACAAACCAAAAATATCCTTCCTTCCTTCTTCCTACAGTCCCGGGGCCTTTAAGCGGGGCATGAAAAAGCATCTGATGAGGCCGCCAAGCTGAGTGCCACCATTGTAACACTTAGTGTCTGTAATGGTGACCCTCTTTTCTGAGACTTTGCTTTAGCTTGCCATCAGGCGAGGTGAAGTCAAGTTGGCGTGTCCTTTATAAAAAAAAACAATAATAAACATTCAAATTGAGAACCTGCTCCTTTTTAAAAGTCGATTATAAAACAAAATGGCGTCTTCAGACTTTAACACGTCAAGCCTAAAAAAACATTCCAGTGTTTACATCTATCGTCATTGTTAGAACGTCACCGTCACGTCGTCGCATCGTCGGGAAGGAGAAAAAAATACTCGAAAAGCCAAACTCCCCTGCTAGTTGATAGGACATTTGAAGAAAAGGGTCTCTTGCACAGATTTTCTTATCGAATTTGAGAAGTCAAACGGGGTGGACTCTGCCATAAAAGTTAAGTTAAGTTAAGCCAAACTCAAGATGGAATAGGAGAGCGGACCCTGGACCCGGACTACAAAGTGCACGTTTTAGACACATCGGGCCTTAAGACGAAATTAGATAAAATTACATCTAATTTAATAATGTATATATGATGTAAACACTGGCATTACAAATAGTAAGTAGTCACTAGCGCCTAGCATAAAACTAACTAACATGATCCGCGTATCTGTAAAACTGAGATGCTTTGAAGGCAGGTAGAACACGACGGTATTCCCATCCCAATTGAGCACCTCTGCCCTAGAGAATACCACGGCTATAAGAACCTCGTGTTATGTTCCCGGCGGTGAGTAGGTAGCCAGAGTTCACTGGAGAGATTTTGTGGTCTCAGTGCGAAGACCAAAGGCTTGTCCTGATTGTGACTTCTGCATTGATGGCATAGAAACTATCTGTTCATGGGTCGGCAGCACAGGTGTGACTCCCCTGGTGTTGCACACGTTCATAGGTTCGTACGTTAAGACCACTCATGCAACTACTCCACTTTCATATTGTGTGGTCGGAGACTGTACTGTACAGCCACCTAGACAAATGGTTTTGTACAATAGTAGGACAAATGGATGGTATTTGACGTATGTGACAGTCGTCAAAGTATTGTAGGCATACTACGTCAAATAACACAAATTGTTCATTATACTCTATAATACGCCGGTTAACGAATTGCCACTTGTCTGGAGGGGCAGACATAATAAAAAGTTTTACAAATTATTAAAAATATAGTAATAAATTTATTTCACAAGCTGTGACATTATATGGGACATTTTGCGGAAGGGGCAAAAATAACATTATGTGATAGGAAATTTGGTCAAAATTGTGCGAAAGGGGTTTTTCGAAATGGACATTATACGAAAGCGACACAATTTTTTTTTATTTACCACTTAGGTGGCATAAATGTCGCAAAAGAGATTTTTTGTGAACTAGAGACATTTTTACAAAACGCTAGAAGCTAAGTGCGCTAACTGGGCGTCGATTCTGGTACTATATCATCAATTCATTCAATTTTAGACTTTAAGGCAATGGAGCTAAACTCCAAAATTAAAAGACTTTACAGAATGAATGAAAAAGCGTGATGAAATTGTATTGATTTAATTAAAGTCCAAAATTCTATGTCAATTTTTACAGTGTCTGTGGTATGACAGAGGTTTTGCTGTAGTAGAATCGTCGGCCTGTTCGGTATCGATCAGTGGGTTAAGCTACTTAAGTGGGGTTGCCATTTTGATGGGTGATCGCTTAGTGGTATTTATTCTGAACACTTTCGTACTTCAGATGGCACGCTAAAAGTCGATCCAGGCTTTCAAAAGTCGTTATGTCAATACGGAGGCCTATATGGGCGACCTGAAAATCTTAGCCATTAGTTGACCACTACACGAACCACAGCTTATTCTGGGAGGTAAAACGGTAGTCACTTGTAATATAGACGAAAAAACCAAGTCACATCATATTTAAGCAGGCCCTGGATTCCGAAGTTGAGGTGTCAAATGCGACCGACACTAACACAAGGATGATGATGAGATATTTTTCCAAATGGACATTTTGCGGATAAGCTGATGATAAAATTTTCTTCCTATTTTAAGCTATACGGTACGGTAGGTGTGTACGCGAGTGGAACACCCCTGGTGTTGAATACGTCCATAGGCCACGGTCACCACTTACCATCAGGTGGGCCGCGTGCTTGTCTGCCACCTAAGTGGTATAAAAAAAGGTATGCAAATATTTAAAAGAAAATATCAGTCTGCCTGAGAAGTTAACAGACAGCATAAATCGCCATTAATAGCTATTATTACGTGCGTAGGTACCACAGATAATATAATATAATTCTTACTAATACGTACTAACTGTACTAACTGTTGCCCGCTGATTCAATTCCCGCAACCCACAAGATTATCTTACTCTCGCGAGTACCTATAGATTAATTAGAAAATTATAATCTTTTTTCTGTTGCAAATTACATCCCAATCCGTTCAAGTTCAACTATTCTGTAGTGGTTCAGTAACAAACATTCAACCATTCATCCAATCTCACGCGTCTGTACACCTGCTGGTTAACGGCAGTGGCACTTTTTATATCACAAAGGTGGCAGACAAGCACACAGTCCACCTAATGAGAAGTGGTTACCGTGACCTACGAACGTATGCAACACCAAGGGCGTTACACTCGCAGTGCCGATCCCCTAGATCTGTTACACAGTAGCTAAAAATAATCATGAGCCATTATGCTCGTACTACTGTCAGTCTAAAGTTAATTCTGGGAGCTCAGCTTTAGTTACCTAGATTTAGGTAGCTAGCAGGAGAGTGTGCAAGTGTCAGCTAGTCTAATTAGACAAAGTGCACTGAAATTTCAGCTCGAAATTCAGTGGTCCCATGGTGTAATGGTTAGCACTCTGGACTCTGAATCCAGCGATCCGAGTTCAAATCTCGGTGGGACCTGACTTTTTATTTCTCACGCCCAAATATTTTCAGTAACAACGTATGTTCATATAAACTCATTTTATAATAAATTGAAATTATTATGATGAAATTTGTTTCGTTTTCAGTGTTTCGCGTTATATAATTTAAACAGTAACCAGCTTATGTTACCGTATGGGTAGGTATAAAAATATACATAAGCATGAGATTATTAACATACCTACTTTCATATTTTAATCTTCGCCTTATTTTAATCAAGGAGGTTTGTAGGTATAACTACCTGCAATACCAACTTTAATATCCAGAGAAAAGCAAATACTTTTCAATATTCACTCTTATCTTATGCATTTATGATAAGCTAATTGACCTTTTCAAGACCTATGAAAACTATGTATTACCGATACTTTAGTTCTGAACTGTGGTTCTGTTCACACTCAAATAACTTGTTGCCTAGGTAATGAACAAACAAACAAAACAATGTCAGTGCCTACGCCTGAATCGTGTAGATAGTTCTACAACTGTGTTTAGCATTGAAGTTTTTATTTAAGAAATCAGTGTGATATATATTTATATTAATAATGCAACCAAACAAGTTAAAAATATTGATGATTGGTCCATCAGAGGTATTTATTTATAGTTTGCTTATTGGACTCTAATCTATCTACTTAGATTTCTTGAGGATCTTAATCTATACCTACCGGAGAACATACACAGCCTTTTTTTACTAAAATACCTTATATTTTAGAGTGGTAAAACACAAATAGCAAACTTCATATCAGACTCCATAAACATCGAAGAGGCAGAAACACCACGGTCAACACAAGGCGTCAGGATTGTTGAATTTGAACTTTCCAATTTAAATGTCAATGGGAAAGTGACGAATACTGACATTGAACTTTGGGATTGCAGCGGGGACCACAGGTAATGAGCAACTCTTCGCCCAGTGTGTAGGAGAACAAAGGTTTATAATTTTGTTATGATCTCAGTGTTGCAATCTGAATAAAGCGCCATCCATCGGACAAATGCTACACCAATTGCCACTACAATTTTGATGTAACTCAACAGTCTGCTACCAGATACATTGACCCTGATTGCGTTAACCTATCCTCGGAAGCAATTATTTTTAGTAGTTGTTTCTAATTAAATAATCGCTTTAAATACGTATATATACCTACCTAAATACGTAAGTAGGTACCTACGTTGGGTTACTCAATGAAGTAACATGATCATTGTTATCGCAACTTCGTAGAAAATTTGAAATTTTGCGTAAGAAATATATTGCTAAATAAAATATTTTATAAGCATCTTGCATTTTTTGTTCAGGCTGATAGATGTTCTTATTCATGTAGGCTATAAAAATTGCAGATTTGAATCCTGCTGGCCTGCACTTAGACTTGGAGTTCAAGGAGTAATTCTGGTATGTTCACCTAACACTGCACAGACTGCTGCAAGAGAAATGGAACTCCTATATAACTACTTTGTGTCTCAGCCAAAACTGTCTGCAAAACAATGCGTGCTCTTCTACAACTGCACAGATGATCAAGAAGAAATGGACTCGCTAAACCTCTGTAAAGTCATACTCTGCTTATCATTTACTTGGAGTAGGTATTCTTTATTATTCTAATTATCCATTTGTCCTTTTTTCCAGCTCACACGTTCTCCAAAGTCTCTCAAGTGGCAATAAATTTGAAAACTGGTGGTAGTCGATTAAAAATAGATTTTTCGAATTATATCACTTCAATTTTACACTCAATAAATAAAGATAACTAAAAATAATGTCCACGACGACTGGTTTTTCTCCATCGTATACTTACGTGTTTCATCCGATGGTCACTAAAAAACATCCATTCATAGATTGTTGACTTGTAGCATGACTTGAACATAAAATTCGCTTGTGAAGTTAAATAAATGTGATATGGACGCATCACTGTAGAAATCATACTCATCCAGTGTGTGCGCCGATAAGAGAAAACAAGTTGGCTTTATTTTAGTATTGCTTTATCTTTGTATAAATAGCTCGTCTTCCATTAGTCTGTGTGTACTTACAATTAACTGATTGATAATTAACAACAATACATCCACTGATAGACCTAGAATCACTTAGGACACTGTCGAAATTAGTAAATATAGGTTAACTTTGCAGTTCGCAGCGTTATCAAGTGTCGACCACATTCTTGAAATGTATGAAATATTGAATGTTAAGATACTAGACCTAAAGCGTTATAGAGTATACAATTTATAAAGTAATTTTTAGAAGCTTGACTTTATAAAATTACAAATTCAAGTGATATACCATTTATAGCCAGTATCAGATGAGTTGATCAACTCTGATAGGTGATCGCAATTTTAATATTTGGTTCAAAACTATTATCAAATCATGTTTTAGCAATAGCTAGTAGGTTAACAACACTTACATAGTAGATCTGATAGACGACGCGACGTTTAGAAGAAAGGGAAATGTTATTGAAGTACAATAATATCAAGACGCATAGGTATTCATTTCTCCAGTTAAGTTCTGACTAAAATACAGAAAGAAAATCTAGTTATGTAAAAGAAATTTATATAATATAAAGACGAAGGTATTAAAATTAAGACATGGGAAAATATAAACATGAATTTATTTTGAAGTTGAGTAGGCCCGTCTCAATGCTCATAATAATATTACAATTTATAAAAATCAATACCTACGGATCACATTCCAAATTCTAGGAAGTTCTTTTATTGCTTTTAGACTTTAGACTATGACTGCGTTGCACGCTTTCTAAATCTACACTATAATATTAAATACAAACTGATAGTCTTCTATACCTATTGATCTTAACAGAAATATTATTATTTACGGTTAAATACCTCAATGCTGTCATGTTGAAAAAGAAACTAATTACGACGCACGCACTCAGTCTTTATACATTTGGCTCTTATAAATGAGTAACTTTTATTAATCTTAATTCAGTATTTCATTCGATTCATTTACAAAGAAAAAATGATACTGAAATTGATCAATTACCTAAGAAATAGAAAAATATTTACATATAATGGGACCTTGTACATAAAACTGTATATTACACGTAACCTACACTTATAAATATAACTAAAATTACTAATATAATAATTATAAGCCTTGATCACATTTTGCTGCATGTGGAAGGAGAAATCTACAATAATTATTATTATCTAAAATAATTTAATACGCTAACTTTATGATTTTAGAAAATAATATACAAAACCTAATTTCTATCATGGTTCCAACTGCCTCGATCGTTAAAGTTTTTCCTGTCTCTATGGCCCCTGCCAGAACCACCACGATTCCATCGGTCATTGCCACGCCCTCGGTGGCCTCCTCTGTTAGGAAATCTCGGGTAATTTTGTTCACCATCCATAAAGTTAAAATCGTTGCCTTGGCCTGGGCCATTATACGGCATATTTCCAAAATTGTTGGGTCCCCCAAATTTATTATTAAAATTATGTGGGATATTTGGAGCTATCCCTAATAAACCCGGAGTGGGGCCACTACGAGGGTCGGACATAGATTGATTATATCCATGCATATTACCTAAATTCATATTGTTCATACCTCCCATACCCATGGGTGGCATATTCATCATATTCATGTTACCACCACCATCCATTGCATTTGGCGGTCCAGACATATTACTATTCATGCCAAATTGGTTTTGATTAAAATTAACCGGTGTTTTAAGTAATGCTTCTTTGGGCTTTGGTAAGTATGAATACTCACCGTTGTCTCCCAGTGAGATACCTAAATTGGTAAGTATATTACATAATACACTATTACCTTGAACGAAAGCCAAATCAAATTTCTTCCCGGATATTTTTTCTTGGTGATACTGCTTAATCATCTGTGTCAATGGTGCTAGATGTTGGTTTACAAATATTTTTTGAGTTGAACTTAAGTCTTTATACCAATTAGAATTTTGCAAAATAGCTTGTAAATCTAAGGAATTGGATTTTTGTTCTTGAGTAGTGGACTCAACCGTGTCCTTGGGCTTTCTTCGCGGATCGACTCGGGGGCCCGTGGGAGTGACCGGTGTTTTAGATGGCTTTTCACTATCACTATTAGACTCTTCGATGGATAATCTAAAAACTTTTCTTAATCTAGGGTCAACCAAAGCTTGTGACTTTGCAGTACTATTTCTAATATCTGTGTAATCAGGTCGAGGTATTTCTATTGTTACTAATTTATACGGGATCGGTGGGTGGCTATTAATTGACCCGTTTATTTCCGACGCAGGGGTAAAGTTTGGAAGAGGTTTGAATGGCAAACCTAAACGGAAATCAATATCACTACTAGTTTGACGAAGATCTGTGTCACCAAAAACTGGAAGGTTAAAATCTGACTTTCGTAAATCAACGTCTGTTCTTCGGCGACCGTCTGTTGGTTCACCATCTACACACTCATAAATTGAAACTTTATTGCTTTTCTTAATAGGAGGTTTACTGGAATCACTTAGCTTTTCAGGAGATCGCCTGGGACGAGGATCCCTAGGATCCCTAGCTCTTGCTGGCGGTGGTGATGCTGCCCCTCCAGTATTATTTTCAACTTTATTCTCGTGTAAATTATTCTCGTGTAAATTGTTTTTCATAGTATTCAGTAATTTTGTAACCTCTTCGCTAATATCTATTTTCGAGAGATCCCCAAGCCGACTAAGCACAGCAGATGCTTCTATGACGTGTGGGACAGGAGCTTGGGGTGAGGGAGGAGTTTGTTTTGGAGATGATGCCGGCGACTTCCTTTTCATACTCTTCTCTTCATCACTAGAGTACCACTTCTCATCAATTAGTAAATTGTTATCTTCATCGTCGGTAGTCGAACGACGATGCCTCTTTTCAGGATTCTTGAATATTGGTTCTGGTTGAAGAAATCTTATATCTGTATCACATTCCTTTCTCAAATTATTTTCTTCAATGGCAGCATGTAAAATTCTAGGACCTTCATCCGAGAAAGGAAGAACTCTGTGATCTACATCTTTAGACTCGTTGGAAAGTATTGGTTTTTCTGTTTCGAATGACTCGTTAGAAAAATCAATATTTTCTTTATCTTTCGATGCAAATTTCAAAGCATCTTTAGTATATTGATCTATGTCAATCATATTTGGATCCTTATTGGTTTGTAGCTCTTTTTGATTCGTTTTTATTACAGAAGCATCTTCTATTGCAGGTAGCATTGCAGATGGATGAAATCGCATGTCTACATCTTGTCCAGGTAAATCAGCTGCAATCGTTACACTATTGGGTAATGGACCGGCTCCAGGTGGTACTCTTAAATCCAAGTCTTTTGGGGCATTCGTTTGACTTGCTAATTGCTGTGGATCGTTGTTGGTTATAAGTCCTAACTTTTGTATGTTCATGGTATTCAGTTGAATTTCAGTTATTTGTTTAAGAGATAATCCAATACTATTAAGCTGTAGTACCGTTAATTGACCAAGCTGGTCTAAGTTATCTATTCCCATTTTAGTAAGATCGGAAATTTGTCGAGGAGTCAATACTCCAGTTAAATTCTTGATACTTAATACATTTGTTGTGCTCGGAGTATTGTTTTGTGAAGCATTAAGATTAAAGTTCTGATTAGACGCATCATTTTGCCACCGAGAATGTCGTATTTTTGGTGATATTTTATTTTGTCTATCATTCATAAATTGGTTATTTAGTAATAAGTCCTGTGTATTTTGAGGGTTTGGTATATTTATTTCAAAAAGAGATGGAATGGTTTTTTCTTGGGGTTCAGGGCTTTCAGAGTATTGCTGCACCAATTTATTTTGCGTTGTTTGTATCATTTTTAACGCCCCTTCTCTATTAAGTCTAGGGAAATCACCTAAAATTTCTTTCGGAGCAGATTCGATGTGTTTCAAAAGTATGTTCTTTAAGCCATCACTTAACGGTTTACCATGTGCAAACTTACAATCATCTTTGTATATACACGGAAGCCCAGTATGATAATATTTACACGGAAAATCAGCATGCATGTATAGACATTTGTCTCTCTTAGCACAACAATCCATTAAATAAAATTTACATAACTCCATTTTTCGTGGAGGGTTTGCATCATGTGAATAAATGCAATCGTCACCCTTGTGACATTTACCTTGCATGTAATATAAACAGACACCATCAGGGTCTTGCATAGGATGAGTACCCCTTCTCCGATCATTTTTGTTATTCTTATTACGATCGCGTTGAGATCGATTTTGTCTTTGTTGACGATGATGCTGCTCTCTTGATTCATGACTACTATCTGACGCATACGAATCCCTGTCTTCATCTGGATATGTTGCATCTGGTGATTGCCTATGTACTGGAGAGGCACCTCTCACACACATCATCTCACTTTCATCTACCTCGTCTGAATATTCCTGTTTTTTACGTTTTTTACTAGCACCCTCCTTACTATCATATTTCTTTCTTTTCTTATATCTACGGCGTTCATCTACGTCGTCTTCATTAAAACCATCATTACCATCATTTTTGTTCATAGCCTTCCTAATCGCTTTTTCAATATTACCAGCAAAATCATCTTCAGTGGGACTAGAGTATTTTCGATTCTTTTTGCTTTTGTCTTTCTTTTGTTCCCCTTTATTAGATTTTGATTTCTTTTTCTTACCTGATTTTGAATAGTAAAAATCTTGGGCATCTGTTTTTTCCAATGGTAGCTTTTCATCTAGTGTCGGTACTATTTCTATACCTTTCTCTTCTGTCCGTGCCTCTGCTTCTTCACCTTCACTCTCGATCTCTCCATCTTCTAAATCTTCAACTTCTGCGTTCGCCATGGACTCCGTCATATTAAAAGACTCTCTGAAATTAAAGAAATAACCATATTAATCTTTGTCTATTTTAAAATAATGAAAGTCTGATGCTGACAAAATAAGATTATCTTGTAATATACGTAGTAGTTTTATATTTATGTATCAGTGCTGTAAATACACAAAACATCATATATGTATGCTTCGATCAAAGATAACTCGTGCGCAAAAGATAAAATAAGGATAACAATGGCCAGAAGTAAACGTTACAACATAACCGACGTATACCAAAATACACTGAAAAGTTAACTAACTCGTAATTTTTAACAGAACTATTGTGCTGTTATCACAATCAAAAGACAACAAATGTGGATTATGGAAAACTGCGGCAGATACCTAAATTAATTTCTACTTCAAAACTAATATTGACATGAAACTAGTTCTGATTAACTAGGATAGGCATTTCTAAGTAATTGTCTTACAATTACGTAAAGAAAATTTTAGGAAAACTATTTCGTAATCCATTGCAATTTCGAAATCTTTGTAACTATGCCGTGAGACCATTTTCAGATAATATTAGAAACAAAAAATGTTGAGTTAAATGTCTAAGAGCTACTACGCCTTATCTATTACTTATATAGCTAGCAGATAACTACCTTAATGTTATCATATTTTGGTAGTCAGTTTGCCCTTGAGCCATGAGTAGTAAATTAAATAACCTAACAAATATACAGTACCTACCTACCTAGAGCCTACTGAGCATTCTTTGATGACCGGGATTGAAATTGCTAAAAAAATCGATACATACTGCGTGAAACGTATATATACCTATATTGCAATTTGGATTTATACAAATATACCTCTGTTGTAACATCTATTGTTAATTTATAGTCACCGAGCATTATTTCATGCATTAATAAACACTATGACGTAATATTTCTAATTTAACGAAATTCTATTTTGAAAACTAATGTCATAATTAGATCATCAATACCTAAAACTCAAAACATTGACGTCATGGCCAAACCCTTTTACGCTCCTCATATTATACTACGTTACGTACTTTTAGCTTACTGCGCGATGGCTAGTTCACTTTTATACAAGCCAGACAAAGACAGAATATTGCTAATAATGCTATTCAACAGTTCAAGAACGGAACGAGACGGGATATGCGTCATTTACACAATTTTATCCTTTGTCATATCTACAACATGCCATGGTCGCCATTTTGGCGTATAATGCGACTAAATTTAAGAGGTTGGTATCTAAACTGGTAAGAATCTAAACAAAAAATTTCACAGGGAATGCGAAATACAATGAAAAAGTTTAATACAAAATGCTTTAAAATAAATAAGCTCGATAAATCAGTTGGAAAGGCACACAAATTTCTTACAAATTAATGACGCCGTTTCTTATGACTGTAAAATAGAAAACAATACAAAACGACTATTAATAGATTGATGCTATAGTGTACTTATTAATTAATAATTTGCTAATCAGAGAGTAAATCTCTTTTTTCTTGTAGATACTGTACCTAATGTTCGTCGAAACAATAAGCATTGGGAATTATCTCCAAGTTTCACTATATTACTTAGGTGTTGCGCAGATAGAAATTCGACATGTATGGCAGAAGTCAGTACTATAACTGTTCATAGCCACTACTTTCAAGAGTAATTTAGGTAGATACAGCCAGCCAAGCAAGCAGTGGGTGGCCGTTCACATTTCACAATATCTTGGTGCGCGCTGCGCTCTCGCCACGATTTGAATGACGTCAGCCTTCTAGAACGGCAAGTTATCTATGTGTCTTTCCTTGCAATCGAGGTCACGAGGCATATTTACGCTCACACACACTAATACGAAATTGTAAGCTTCTACGTGTAAATATGGCGTGTTATCTACGTACACTGCCTAACGCGCTTTTAAATTTAGCAGCATTATAATTAAAATAAATGCATGTTGTTTAGGACAAAACAATATGTTCTGCTTTAGGCAAAAAAAATAACAATATGAAAATGTACACATTATTACCAACACCAATAGTAATCCTACAAAGGCAAATTATAAACTAAATAGGTATGCAATCTATGCAATTAGACCGAAATAATATCATGCACAAAATTATAATATAAACAGTGTTAATTATTATAAAAAAGATCTGTAAATGGCTAATATCACCCGTCAATGAGCAAAGTACTCAAAACGCTTAGATATTGAAGTATTTTGCATCTACTATAGCCGCCATTTTGATCTGGGCAATAATAGATTGATATCAAGATACGATTACCGATTTGCAAATTCATTGCATATTTCCTTCAGAACGCGTGTAAAAAACGGTATAGTGTAGCGTAGATAGATGTTGCACGTGTATGGTAATTCCTTTAGCTGACCAAGCACTTTATGTAAAAAGGGGGCACGCATTCATAAAATGGCCTAACCAGTAAATAATATTAATTGTTACCAATCTTACATTAATGAACGAATCACTATGTGCGACTACTATACGCCATATAAAATGGAAATCTTTCATAGCATTGCTGCATAAAGACGAAACAATTCGAGTATGTACGCTATTTTGATATCGAACGACGACTGCAGCGGATTAACAAAGTGATGAAAAAAAATTAGTGTCGATTTCGTACACACCCAAATGGAGGCGCAAGTGTCGCGGAAATCTGTCTTTTATTGTGGCCATATTGGAACTTCCGCTGATAATGAACATTTTTTAAAGTTATTTACAATCTAATCTAAAGTATTTACATGCATCAAAAATTAATTTATTATTAAATTTTATAGAAATTGTTTATTTGACGACTAGTACGTGATAGGAATAATAAAAGTATCTCACTTGTTGTAGTAATGTTGCTACTAGTAAATTATTATGAAATTGATCAAAAAAGAAAAAGCAAAACTGCGAGTGATTAAATTTGTAAATAAGAACTAACATACATAATTAAGTATATACCATTTATTAAATATATGAGTAATATATTTATATACCAAACATACTTTATTGATAATTTTAAAATAATAATAGTTTCCAAACAGAAATTTTAATATGTCATCGTGATAATTAAAATCGAAATGTCATGTCACTATTATCAATTTTGTGATAAGTCAGCATTTTACAAAATACTTATTTAATTAATTTGTTCTCTCAAGACCAACACATTGAAACGTATTATGTTTCATTTAAACCAAATTTGCACCAACGCTATTCGTGAAGGAGTATTCCTCAGAAATTGACAAACAATTTAAAGTGCTCTTCAAGTTTTGAACACTATTTAGGATGTCAGAACCAAACAATCCTTTTGCTGCTCTCTTAGGGGTCTCAGAAATAGCAGCCCCGGTTGAATCCACAACCCCTCGTGATGAGAATACCCCGCCTCAAACCCTTCTTGAAAAAATTGCGGAAGATGAAGAAATCGCAACAATAAACAACATAGTGGAGAATGTATTCCACTTCACGACTAATCCTAACGCTGCAACTGTAGCTCGACAACTAATATTTTTGGAAGAACTTGCTGAAGCCACAAAGCCTCGAATTCACATAGATTTAGAATCATTAGAGCAGGCATTGTTCGAAAGACTACTTCTTACTGATGTGGAATCTAGTGTTATACCAAAATCTTGCAAAAACTTTAAGGAGCATGTGGTCATAAAACAGGTGTTTCCTTATCTATTTAATTCACTTCAGAACATGCAAGGATATGAATTATCAAAAGCTCCAAGTGTGGTAGACACCTTACAGAAAATGAGAGAACTCATATTTAGAAATGCAGTAACAGCTTTAAAACAGCCTGCTTTATTCGAAGGACAAGATTTTGCAGTGCAGCTTGCTGAATTACTACAGCATGTAGATCCACAAAGCCATAATTTCTTTTTGGACATAGTGAAATCATTCATGTCTGAAGGTAAGGTAATAAAATTAAATGCCTTTGTAATGATAAAGTGAATGAGTATATGTACAATACTTAATATTTAAAATAAAACAATGTTTGTTTGTGCTGGCTAGTCTCTCAAACAGGTAATGTTGCAGCTATTGTATTTGATAAGTCAGAATGCAGGAATCTTTTGAAAGCCACATAAGCCAATAGAACCAGGTGCTGTGAGGCGAGAATCTCAGATGATAAAGTGTCGCATAGTATAACCTTCCCTAAAAACGGTGCTATCTAAGAGAAAAATATTTGTTTAAATTTAAAAATTAGTTTTAGAGATTATCTGATACAATCAATCAAACTTGTTTTAAATATTTTATTCCTATTGCATGAACCCATTGTTGTCTATGCATTTTGTGCCAGTCACATCTGTAGCCTCATGTTAGAGATCTGGGGTCTGTTTATGGCAGTCTAACTCCAAAGCAATGGACCCCCTATGTTGAAAGATTATTAATTCCTAATAATTTGAAATTTTCAGGAGAAGAAGGCAGTCAAGAGCAGCTAAAAGAAATTATGATACCAGTATTGAAATTAATGTACACAGATATAGATAAATCTAATATAATAAACTTACCTATTTATATACTTAAGTCAGTACAACTTTTTGCAAGTAAGTACAGTAATTTTATTATTATTTATCAAGAAAGTTGTAGTCAATGTAGTACATTTGCCCAATATATTCTATTCTACAACATTCTCCAATATTGTCTACATTATCGTAAGAATTGTATGCATCTTAATTAATGTATGGGAGAATGTTGAATGATGTGTTCAAGTTACTCAGTTGGTCCAAGTATTCCTCCTGTAAGGGACTGGTTGTAGGTTCTAGTCCTGTCTTGGATGTACACTTTTTGCAACCTAAATCTAAAGATAAACTTATTTACTTTACTTTAATGTTGTTATAATGAAAATCTATGCATTGCGGATTGCAGTACTCCATGCAGTACGTAACTTTTACATTTGACAAGTTAGTATGGAGAGTATAGATCAGAGCATTCCCCCTGAAGGGATAGAATCACAGATTCAATTTCATTTATTCAGTTTAGGCACACAAAGAGCACCTATGAACGTCAAAGTTTTACAATTATTTCAAGAAATAACGTAAAAATTTACCATTGCAAAATGATTCCTTCGCTGGTTCGATAGGTTAGTTCTACTGAAAAGATATCAGCAAGAAACTCAAAGAACTATATTAGAACTAGGTTATCTTTCTTTTTTAAATTTGCTTTAGTTTACAATATATTTTACGTGAGCAAGCTAAAGACTTATATTGACCACTTATATTGACGACTTATATTGACCACCATTTACATCATCAAGTTACTCATCTACTTTATAGTAACTTGTATTCATTAAACTTTTTTAATGAATAAAAGTTCAGGTACAAATCCCGCCAGGCCATTTAAATTTTTTCTTACTTAATTGATAGGATAGAAAGGTTAATAACTGTAACACAGTTTTAAACTACTACAGTTATTCTCGTGCATATTTGCTATTATGTACACATACCCTACATTGTTTTCATTGCAGCATTGCAACACAATAAACATTACATATTTTATTTATTTATTTTTATTTTAAAAGTGGGAATCCGGCTTAGATCAGTTCCTTTTTATACCATTTAGGGATCAGCTATCACTCGACTTGCTTTTTGTAGAGCATATCTCTATTATACATAGGATTGACAGTTTGATACCTTTATAGTGTAGTTAAAACTATCTATGTATATGAATATAATTTTTTTTATATCCTTGTAAATATTAGTTTATATCTTATTACATTAGTTTGCATAAAGTAGTAAATAATAAATCTGTTGATAATAAAAAAAAAAAACAAAAATATACCAATGTTTACCATGTTTCTCAAAATCTTATTTCATTTACTGTTTTATTACAGGTAGCCAGTACTTAGCACCTATATTATTAGATAGCTGTGAAGTAAAACCAAATGAAAAAAATGGAAGACTGTACCAAAACAATGTGATTGGAGGTTTACTAGCCCTGTCAGTAATGCCCAAATCTAATTCAGCTATGCCTGAGTTTTTTGACAACCCAATTGATCAGGTATAATTTTGGATATTAGCTCTAAGAATTTTTTTATAATAATAATAATAATAATAATAATAATTTATTTCTAAGAATATGGTACATTGAGATCTTTATGTTATTTCACTTGTTCAAACATATTCTACCATACCCTGGTGTAGAAATATTAAATTTTATAATAATAATATTTAAGATTTACAATAGTAATGTCAAATATGTCACTCATGCAATCAATTAATTATTTATTTCTATTACGTTTTACAATAATAATTTAAATTTTACGATAATAATATCAAATATATCACGCATGCAATCAATAATTATTTATTTTATTAGTCATTTATTTGTTTTACATCAGTCAAATGTCCTTAAAATTAAATTTGCTATCCATATATTCCCTCACTGAATAAAAACACTTATCTACTAAGAAATTAAATATGCTGAATTTAAATTTATTCATAGGTAGCGCTCGCACACCAACTGGCAGTTTATTATATATTTTTATAGCCATACAATATGCATTTGAGGAATATAGATGTATTCTTTGCTGGGGCACTAAAATTTTATAAGGATCTCTACTATTTGTCTTTTTCAATATGTCATCATGTAGCGGAAACATTTGTGGATATTTCTTCACAAATAGGCACATTTCATAAATATAAATGCAAGGAAATGGCAGAATTCTTAGTTTTTTGAAGATTGGTTTGCAGTGTTCTCGGTATCCGGCTCCATACAGAGCTCTAACACACTTCTTCTGTGCCAGAAGTACACTCTCTACTTCTACCGAGTTACCCCATACAACGATACCATATCGTAGCACTGATGAGATGTATCCATGATACGCTGACAGAGCTGTCTCTCTGGAAGCTATCTGTCTCAATTTCCTTAGAGCGAATACAAACTTTTCCACTTTTGCACATACATTTCCAACATGTTCTTTCCAATTTAAATACTTATCTATTGTTATTCCAAGAAACAGAGTTGAGTTGACAGGTTTAATAAATGTATTGTCAATATTGATATTTGGTGAAGCGCATTTAGAATTATATGTTTCAAACTTAATTATTTTAGTTTTATCGACATTAATCTGTAAGTTGTTGTTTTGTAACCATTGTATTGCCCTATTTAACTCCTGATTAGTTTCAGTTTCTATGTCAGATTTATTTTTACACTTAATCATAAGTGTCGTGTCATCAGCAAAGAGTATACAGTCATGCATAATATTCCTGCTGAAGTCATTTATGTAAATGAGAAACAGTAAGGGCCCCAATACACTCCCTTGAGGAACACCGCAACTATTTATTTTTAATGTTGATGTAAAAGTTACCTCTGTGTTTTTTACTATTTTTGTTATCATAGTGCACTGTTGACGATTTGAGAGATAACTTTCCAACCAATTATAAGCGTTACCTCTTATTCCGTATCTCTCCAGTTTGTTTAGTAGGCGGTTGTGTGGGACGAAGTCAAATGCTTTGCTCATATCTAAAAAGGTAGATAGCACTGACATCTTCTTGTCTAGAGCTTCAGTGACTTGTTTTACAAGCGAAAAACAGGCTAATGCTGTAGAGCTGTTTTTTCTGAATCCAAATTGATTTTCTACTAGTATTTTATTCGTCGTCAAGAAATTATTAAGTTTTTGAAACATGGCTTTTTCAAAAATCTTTGAGAAAATGGGTATTAGGGTTATTGGCCTATAATTACTAATGATTGTGGGGTCTCCCTTTTTAAATAGTGGTTTTATGATTGATAATTTCAATTTAGTTGGAAAAATTCCATCTTCAAACGATTTATTAATTAGGTGGCTCATGGGCATGGCTATACTTTTTGCATTATGTTTGATTAATTTCGTAGTTATTTCGTCATATCCCGTAGCATTTGTGTCGTTTAGTGACCGTATTATTTTTATGACGTCGTCCTGACTTACCGGAGTTATGAACATACTTTGCAATTCATTACTTAAATTTATGTCATTTATTTTACTATAATTTGATTTATTAGTTAATTCTATATAATAATTATTAAAATATTCACAAATGTCACTAGGTTTATTAATTATTTTGTCATTTATTTTCAATTCTTTAATATCCTGATTACTATTATTTGTATTCATATTATTCTTGATAACAGTCCATGTCGCCTGGCATTTATTCTTAGCAGTACTTATAAATCTATTATTATTTATACTTTGAGATTTTTGAATGCATTTTTTCAATATTTTAGTGTAGGTTGTATATTTACTTTTTTGAAATGTCTTGTTTGTCGCTTCATTTTGATATTTGTAGTATAATAATCTCTTTTTTCTGCAAGATGTTTTGAGTCCTTTACTTATCCACGAGTTCTTAACTTTTTTATGACCTTTTTTATAACGAACCAAAGGAAAACATAGTTTAAACATAAGCGTGAACAAATCGTGAAAGATATTAAAAGATTGGTCACAGTCCCTTTCTTCATAAATTTCTGTGAATGATAATGCCGATATACACTGTCTGAATTTATTCATATTATACCAACAGAAGTTTCGTCTTGTTTGATACCAACACGTGTGTTTAGAGTTCTTAATACTTGCATCTGTATAAAACATTAGAGATTGACCTGTATCGTGGTCTGATAGGTTTAGGGTATGCGTACCGGCCACTACATCTGCAACTAGAATATTCGAAGCTATTTGATCTATACTCGTAGCTTTTCTTGTGGGAGTATTGATATGTGTCAGTATGTTATAATTTCGTAAAATAGACAACAATTTTTTTGTGTCTGCATTTATGTTTAAAACATCGATATTCCAATCTCCACACAGTATAATATATTTCTTAATGTTATGCGTTATAATACTTAATAATTTTTCAAGCCTCGTAAAGAACACATCAATGTCTGAACCTGGGATTCTGTAGATACAAACGATTATAAGATTATAGTCAGTTACCTCAATGCCACAGCATTCGAATTCATTGGTAAGAGCTATTTGTCCATACCACTCAGGTGGCTGACTAGCATACGGCCCATCTGATGGTAAGTGGTTACACATGATCATAGGTCACGGTAACCACTTTCCATCAGGTGGGCCGTGTGCTTCTCTGCAACCTAAGTTGTATAAAAAAAAAATATATATACATATTGTATATGTATTTTTTAATATGCTGACTGAATTTTATATTAATACTAGTAAAAAAAAATATTGTCCATCCAAAATATTTTAAGTGTTCTGTAATTTTTGTGAATATTCAGTTTTTCAGTACCTGTCATGAAAACGTTTATTCTGAAGTTCGAAAATGGTTTTTATAATACTTAGCCAATTTCTTTGAGATGAACTGCCTATAAGCAATTTTTTTTAAATTACTTATATCATTATTTTTTTTCAGACTGCCACATCACTTATAGAATCGTCACTACGAAATGCCATATCCCACCTCACTAATAATATGCACAAAATATTTCTTGCACTATTAAAAGGTGGACCTCGGATAAAAAACCAATTACTAACTTGGATTGGAAGGTGTTTAAAATCAAATGCTGTGAGAGGAAAACTTTGGAATATACAGGTGAATCATTTATTTTAGGAAATTTTGTGACAAATGTTCATAGCATAGTTACTCATCTATATGTGGTCTGTAATTCTATTTGTGGTATGTTTCGGCCACCATTCTTACATATATATAGCTATGTTTTAACTAACTTCCAAAAAGGAATGTTCTCAATTCGATTGCTTTTTTATACCTATATTTTTTTTTATATATGTACACCGATTACTCTGCGATTTATGACCCGATTTACGTGATTCTTTTTAGTTCGATGCAGAATAACTGCCAGTTGGTCCCAAAAAAATTGACATAGTTCGGACCAGTAGTTTTAACCGATTTCTTCTTTATGTTCTTCGATAATTTCGTTGTTTATGAAGCGATTTTAAAAACTCTTTTGCAGTGGGTTCGGCACAACTCACAAGTAGTTCCATATAAATTTCATAAGTACTGGACTTCGGACTCCGGAGACACACCAGAGAACTCCTCGAAATCAAATAGGAAATGATTGCTGTTTAGCTAGTTTTATGACGATCCTGTGACAAGGTAGGCGACATTACGGTGGTCAAGAGCGGGCTAGGATTACCAAGTCTTGTACTATGGAGGCAGATAACCGAATTTCTTAATAATGTATACATTAATGTCTCGTTTAAGTTATTGAGAGCATTAACTCGAAAATGATGGTAGGCATGCTGGACTGGATTAGGACCACAAAAAAGTGGGATAAAATTAATAAAATTTAAAAACAACACATAATATATAAGTACATACAATATATTATAGTGACTAATAAATAATTAAAACTACGCTTAATAAAACCGCCAGTGGGAAGACCAAAAGCTTGTCCTGCTTTGTCTTTTACACTGACAGCACAGAAACTCTTGTGCTAACAGGGTTGACAGCGCGATTGTGACTCCCTTGGTATTGTACACGTCCATAGGCCACGGTAACCACCATGGCTTGTCTGCCAACCCAGAGGTATAATAAAAAACCGACTTAAAACCTAAAAACTATAAAATAAAATAAAAGCAAAAATAAAAGAAAAAAAATAACACAAAAGAAAAAATACAGAATTAACAGATTTACTGATCCCTTAGAAGTCGATGCCGGCTATAAACGCATACTTGTAATTTCTTAGCAATGAACTCGACCAGACAGATGTACCTCATTTCACACAAGAAAGGGAGATCCAACGAACCTTGAGGCGCATCACGCCGGTCTGATTCTGATAGGGTGACAGGTGACTCCACATGTCATCCTTGAAGATGCACCTTATAGAGCGGAGGTCGTTGAGTGACCTCCAGCGTTTGAGTACCGCTGCACCACGCGCCTTTCGATCGACGGGCCGGCACTCCACCACGGGTCTCTGATTTCCTAGTGATGATACGCTATAATGTTGCCAGATGTAATAATAAAAAATGATGATTTTATTTTTCTCTGTATCTCCTATTTAAAAGAAATAGAAATAAAATTGGTTTGTAAGTACATTACCATAAAAGTTCGGGCGCCTTGGAGATACACATGCCTAGGATAATCAGCGGAGATTGGAAACTTTTAATCTGCCGGAGGTGAGCTAAATGAAACCAAACGGTGAGGTTTAAGGTTTTATTGTCCACTCCAGTGTGCATTTAGAAATAGTTGCAAGGATACATTCCTAATGTATATCTAACCTTAAATTTAAAATTAGGGTTTTATAAACTAGGTCAATCTGAACCTATGTCAATATTATTATAGTTATTATAGTGACGGTGTGGGGAGCTGCACACCAGGAAACGATCCTAAAGGCCGCGACTGCCCAAGTCGTGATAGTTGTGCTTATACGCGGGTAATTCGCGCACAAAAAAGGCTCAGATTCCCCTCCGTGCTCCCGCGCCACCATTCTCACCGATGTAGTTACGGAAGGGCTTTCAGCACCTGTAAATAACAGACAGGATACATTGGTCTTTGAAGGTTTTCGTTTTATGTACATGGAGTAAGGTAAATGGTCTTTCACGTCTGAAAGTCTTAGCCCATTTTTGAGCTTCTTCATATTGGAATGGACCTTTATCTTGCGAACAATATTTTTATTCTGGTATTTAGTGTTTTGTATAATACCTAATGATGCCTGCTTATTTTAGTGCGTGTTATTCTAATAAATTTTGTCTATGAAATTAGTAGCATTATTAGTACGCGACTAGCCTAGGGATCAGTAAATCTGTAAATTCATTTATTTTTGCTTTTCAGAGCTCCTCTATTTTAATTCTTGAAATCGGCTTAAGTTTTTTTGTGTAAAATTTAATTTGTTTTTTCCTGTTTATCACTCTTTAGGTAATTTAACTATTTTATGAATTTTCGCTATACCTACTGTTATTTTAATAGAAAGCGCCTAGGCATTACTTTTTGAATCACATTGATGGTGCTGAATACATAATACTAGATATATATAATATCCATCGAATAGAGAACCTCCTCCTTTTTTGAAGTTCAAAATTCAAAGTTCGGTTAAAAACAGCAGAATGGAGACCCAAGAAAGCTATTTTGGGGTTCAAATTCCACCGAAGTTCAACACATCTATAAAACAACCTTCTATAATTGAAAAAAAAAAGATTTCAAACTTTTTCTGCTGGAATTTACTTGGTCGCACTGATCCCATAGTTGCAGTTGTTTATTTACAGTCACCATGCTTGTGACTCGATTCAATATGGCATAATATAATATATTAAAAACAGTTTATTACAGAAGAAACACCAGCGTGGTGGGAATACTCAGATGCAACAGGGTTCATCACTAAGTTAATGATGACAACTTTGACAATCCCTGACCTGATCACTGGTAGATTCCTACCTTATATATCACTTTCAATGATACTTACTTAGCCATCATCCAATTTCAGGTAGCTGAAATGTCAGCAGTATCATCTTGTGTATCAGATGGATTTATGCTGAATTTATCTGCAGTGTTGCTGCATTTATGTCAACCGTTCTGCACATCAGCGGATGATCCTAAAGCATTAAAAATTGACCCCACTTATTGTGCAGTACCGGTAAGTAGTATCTTTCTACCATTTTATCTTTTGCATGAGATAGTCGCAAATATCCATCCCCACAAACTTTTGTATGTATCTAAATTCGATGTTCAAATTGAGCAGTATACTATATTCTTTTGCAGAACAGTTTAAACATAGACTAAAATATGAACTTCTGTGTTTTACAGCCTGAAGAATGTGAAGCGAAATCTGTACATTTAGACTGCTTACACACAGAGACCTGCTTATTGCCACCCCGGGTAAATGAGGATGATCAAGCACTGAAACGGGATACTGCGGAAACGTTCAATTTTGTTACAGAATGCTTCTTCATGACACAAAAATGTATTGACCTAGGTGAGTACATCTTTATTCATAATAAAACATGAAAATTTAAAAAAAAATGTAACGCTTATTAAACTTCTTTCTTATTTTCTTTTATATACAAAATTACTAGAATAGAATAGAATAGAATAGAAACGTTTATTTCCAAGAATATGGTCATTACAGGTGTTAAATTTTTCTTGATCTGCATATTCTGCCAAGTGTGGCGTGCAAATATTTCACCGATAATTAAACATTGTACAATACGGTAATTTAAAATAATAAGATTTAAGTAACATAAAAATATCACATTCAATAAGTCACACACTATGCAGTAGCCATTATAACAATGAGTCAATTTAAGGTCTAATAATATTATAACATTCAATAAGTCATACATAACGTAGTAGCCAATATAACCCTGAGTCAGTTTAATGTCTGGAATTAATTTCGGGAGTAAAATACAATATATTAAGTATGTCAAGGGTTGCAATGTCAATTTATTACTTACATTTTATAAAGTTGATTAATTAATTGGTCTTGAAGGTATTCCTTAATGTTATAATAAACTTTTTCTTGTAGAATCTTGCACAATTCTCTACGGAATCGTTTACACGGTAACTTTTTTAGGTTATCTGGCAGGTGGTTATATATTTGTATGGCCATACAATATGAATTACGTTTATATAATTCTAGGCTAATTTGTGGTATTTCCAGGCGATCTTTATGTCTGGTTCGGCTGCCTTCCTTATCTCCTAATTTTTTAAAAAGTAAGGAGTTATTCTTTACAAAGACACATATTTCTAAAATATACATACATGGCAAAGGGAGAATTTGGTATTTTTTAAATAAAGGTTTACAGCTGTCGAGGTGATCGCATTTGAACATTGCTCTAATGCATTTCTTTTGGGCAACAAATAATTTATCAATGTCCACTGAATTACCCCAAACTACGACGCCGTATCGTAATAGGGAGGACACATAGGCATGATAAGTCATGATTGCAGCTTTTTCATCTATTGTTTCTTTAACTCTTTTTAGAACAAAAATGAATCGATCAATCTTATTGATGGTTTTTTGTATATGTGGTTTCCAGGTACAATATTTGTCTACCGAGATACCTAAAAATACACACTCTTCAACATTATTTAAGAGCTGATTATTGTATGCTATTTCTAGCTTTGGTGTGTTAGCTTTGCATGTTTGAAATTGTACAATATTTGTCTTATTAATGTTGATTCTAAGATTGTTTTCTTCTAGCCAGTTTATTGACTTACTAATTGCTATTTTGACTTCAGCCTCTAAAGTTTTAAAGTCATTACTTTTAACTATAAGAGTTGTATCATCCGCAAAAAGGATACATTTTTGATCGATTGCGTCAGGGAGATCATTAATGTACAGAAGGAACAAAAAAGGTGAGAGAAGACCGCCCTGCGGTACCCCGTAATTGTTTTGTGTATAGGCGGATCTATAGCACTTTTGCTCATTCTGGTCAAATTTTGTAATTTCCACGCATTGAGCCCTATTTTCTAGGTAGCTTTTAATCCAGTTATACGCGTTGCCCCGCAGTCCGTAGTTATATAGTTTTGACATTAGCGTATCATGATGAACAAAATCAAAAGCCTTCGTCATATCGAGGAATATACAGGCTACCATGGCTTTGTCGTTTATGGCTTCTGTGATTTGTTTGAATAGGGAGAAGCATGCTAATGAAGTGGAGCTTTGTTTTTTAAACCCATATTGTTCAGTCTTTAATATGTTACAGTTGGATATGAATTTCTCTATTTTATTGTACATAACTTTTTCAAATATCTTGGCCAATATCGGAATTAAGGTTATCGGTCTGTAGTTATTCATATTCGTCTTATCCCCTTTTTTATGTATAGGTTTAACTATAGATTTTTTCAGGCGGGATGGGAATATTCCCTCTACTAAAGACAGGTTTATTATGTATGTGAGTGGGCCAAGAATACTCAAGGCACACTTTTTTATAACTTTGGTACAGATATCGTCATATCCGGTGGAATACGTATTGTTTAAAGATTTAATTATATTATTAATGTCAATTTCATCTACTGGCGTCAAGAATATGCTATTGGAATTATTTGGGATAGAACAATGTCGATTATTTGTATTATTCAAATTTACATTGGTTTCTAATATGAAAAACTGATTGAAAAGTTCACAAATCTGTGAAGGGTCTTTATATAATGTATTATTAAATTTTATAGATTCAACCTCCGATTTGTTTGTAGTATTGTTTGTAGTATCCTTAATTAGTTTCCACGCGGCTTTACATACATTTCTCGAGGTAGCAATAAAACGTTGGCTGTTAATATGTTGTGAGGAGAGTATGCACTTTTTCAGCGTTTTTGTGTATCGTTCGTATATTGCCTTATTATATTTTTTATTAGATTTATTAAGGTGATACTTAAGGTATAGAATTCTTTTTTTGGTACAACATTTTTTTATACCTTTTGTCAGCCACTTGTTTTTCATTGGTTTGGTGGCACACTTTACCTTTATGAAAGGGAAACACAGATTATAGAAAAGAGTAATGGTATCATGAAAGCTATTAAAAGAATCTTCTGTGGTTTTACATTCGAAGACTTCAGAAAAGGAGAGGGCTGACAAATAACTGTTATATTTATTTAAATTCTCTTCACTCAGATCTCGGACATGTTTAAACCAAAATTTGGGCGTCTTGTTATATTTGTTACACGTTTCTAGTTTAACTGTAATTGATTGTGCGGTTTCGTGATCTGAGAGAGCAAGATAGTGAAGATTTATGTTAGGGTTTTCTATATTACTGACTATTAGGTCCAAACATCCGCTTTTCCGTGTCGGCACATTGATATGGTTAGTTAAATTATTATTTTGAAGTATTGAAGTTAGTTCCCTAGACTGTTTAGTAGTTTTTAGCATATTAATATTCCAATCACCACATAATATTACATTTTTATTCCCTCTTTTGCACATGGCGTTGGTAAGTCGTTCGAGTTCGTCTAGAAATATTTTTGAGTCGGATGAAGGTGTCCTATAGATGCATACTATAATGAGATTGAATTTGGTTAACTCAGTAGCACAGCACTCAAAGTGGAATGGAGTCGTATAGATCGGATGGTTGACCTCTTTAAATTCTAAGTTATTCCTTAGTAAGATGCACGTACCACCCCTGCGCTGGTTTGTTCTAGAGAAAGACGCCACCAGTCTATAGTTATCCACCTTAAGGTTGCGCTCAGCACCTCGTTTCAAAAAAGACTCACTTATACATACAATATCAATATCCTTTTCCAAATCTATTAACGCAGTTTGCAATAATTCTTGTTTGCTTAACAACCCGGCTATGTTTTGATGAACTAAAGTAATCGTTTTATAATTATTTTTATCGACGAAAAAACTGTTTCTTCGGGGAAGCAGAAGACTTAGTGTCGTTAGGGTTGAAATAGGACGTTATCTTTTTTTGTATTGCCTTTTTCAATGTGGTTGGCTGTTTATTTGGTATAGTATAGGTGTGATTAGTAGATGTGGACAGATTGTTTATAATTTTCATGAGCATTTCATTTTCGTAGCGGGAACTATCGATCATGGTATTTAACTTAAGACATAAGCTTATAAGATACTGTGTATGGGATTTCGAACTATATGTACTATTGTTAGAAGAAAAATCATGTGTGTTGGGTATTTTTAGGTATTTACAATTCTTAAAATTACTCATTATCATTTCTATGTTACTGTTGATCATATTTTCATTGAGATAAGCATTTCGCAATACACTTGGAATAAATACTGAGTGTTGACGCAGTTTATATAATACACCGCATAATTCCGATATCAATGAATAAGGGTATTTATCATTTGAACCTAATACTAATATGATGGTATCGTTTGGTTGAAGACCTTGAATGAAATCATCGTTGCAGCTGCTCAGGAGTTGCTTGGTTGTCGCATTCGGTTTGATGAATGATCTAATGTCATACTCGTCGTTCCACCTATTAAATCTCGTTTTGACTAGGGCTTTCCCGAGGCCCCTGGCTTGTTGGTCTCCAAACACGTATATTTTTTTACTTGTTGTAGCTGACTGAGTTACGCTATTTATTTCCGTAGAAGTAACTTTTAACGTTTTTGAGGGACTAGTATCGCCATCTAGCTTTTTTAGTTGGGACGTTGTTTCTTCTTGAGATAGGTTCTTTTCTTGCGTTAACTTTTTGTCGGTTTTATGGCCTAGAGGGGTTTGCGAGACTAATTTTAAGTTATCTGTCTGCGGACTTGTACCGAAGCTATCAGTGAGGCGACGTTTGCTGCTGGTTCTTCGGCTGGACCCTTTTTTTTTTAAAGTCGTTATCGGACTTTGACAAAATTGTTTCAGTGTATTAATTTCTTTATTCATTATCATTTCTATGTTACTGTTGATCATATTTTCATTGAGATAAGCATTTCGCAATACACTTGGAATAAATACTGAGTGTTGACGCAGTTTATATAATACACCGCATAATTCCGATATCAATGAATAAGGGTATTTATCATTTGAACCTAATACTAATATGATGGTATCGTTTGGTTGAAGACCTTGAATGAAATCATCGTTGCAGCTGCTCAGGAGTTGCTTGGTTGTCGCATTCGGTTTGATGAATGATCTAATGTCATACTCGTCGTTCCACCTATTAAATCTCGTTTTGACTAGGGCTTTCCCGAGGCCCCTGGCTTGTTGGTCTCCAAACACGTATATTTTTTTACTTGTTGTAATGACTGTTCCCCAAAAGCTCTTCTGATCCGCTACTGTCCAACAAAAGGGTTCTATTTAAAGATTCACAGGATCTAGTTCTAGGGATTTTATATTGTCTTAGCGTGATATTGTTTGTATCGTCCATTTTTGTGTTTAGCGCCCTCTGTTGGCCCGCAGCTGTATAGTCGAGATTATTTGATATGGTAAACCTATGTTAGTGTCGCTTTTTCTCAATAGATGGCGTAAGGTGTTCCTTTGTTGACGTTTTGAGTAATGAATAAGCAAAATTTGAATGATAACGATATAAATAATTTTTATTCAAATCACTTTTAGGTCATAGTTACTCACTTGATATAAACATTGATGACTTGTAACGCTTCTTTGTGCTAGTAGGTATTGTATCTGAGCACTGCTATATTATGATAGTCACCGTTTCATATTCTCCTGTTGTAGAATTAAAACTCACTAGGCACTTTTGATTATTGTCAATTTACATTGTTGTTCCGTGATATTCCTGGTGGATAACACTTGCACTTGGGATTTGTAGCTCGAGTAACTTTTGTATAGATTATTATGTCACATGAACGATTTTTACTATAGTTTAATTTTTAAATAGTACGGAGAAATTTTTTGAGATGTTAGCTAGAGTAGCGCCATCTAGCGAAACGCCAATCTGGCAAAGCGCCATCTAGTGTTCTCAGTAAACCCTCCGGCTACGCTAAATTGCTTGTGCTAGGAGTGAGTTCACATCGGAACATAGTCGGCCGGGATGCGAGTATCCCAACCAATTTTAGCTCCGTCAACCTACGACCCACAGACATGCGTTTTAGTCGGCGGGTTATTTTGCGCGTCAAAAAAATAAAGGTATCAAACATGAGACCCCTCGGTCGTAAGCCTGACTCCTTATCTATTATAGTAGTGCGACCCCACTAATAGCGATGTCTCTGTAAATTTTCCATATTTTAAATATCTCATGATTGACGACGGTATTTGCTTGACCTACTAAGAGATATACACGCATGATATATTCATGTATCAAGTATCTATATAAAATTTTAGAGAAAGATTTCAAATGTTTAAAAACACAGGTGTCCGCGTTTGTGCTGACAAGTTGTGGCGCACTGGACAAGAGCTCGGTCAGGCGCAGCGCACCCTGGCAGATATGACGTCAGCTAATCATCGACTCCTTGATCCCATGCGACAGCGCCATCAACTACTAATGACCAAGTATGTACCTATATTCAATAAACAATGTCTATCAGTATCATTACTTAGTCAAGGTGCCCTAATATTGAAATATACTTGTATAGTTCTAAGATAAGTATATATTGAAATTTGTTTCCATCAAATCGACCGCATCGTCACCCACCAATAAGGAGACACATTGCTTATTTATCCCGATAGGTCGCACCTTATCGCTGGTATTGTATTTCTGGCAAATTGTTAGTAGATAAAGGAAAAAGTCTTCTGTAAAAAAAAACAATGACGCTGTGTAGTGCATTTCAGTGTAAAAGTATGGTCCTCATCGTTTCCTTACTGATGAAAAAAAAAGGACGCTGTAGATTAAAGCCCTGCGCATCAAAATCTGGATACTCAATTCGTCTACTATAGCTTGTAGCGGCCATTCCAAACCTGATGATTGTTATGCAGGGAACCATTTCTCTTCTTGTAAATTCGCCACTGTCATGCAGGCGCACATTTTTATTGATAAATATTGGTATATAATCTCTATGCAATTGTCATGTCTGACGTAAGAAACATGCTAGGATTATAGATTCTAAGACAAGCACCAGCGAAGTTGACGGCATCTGAGATTAATTTTGCACGTGCCTTTCCATTGGTGACATATCGGTCAAATGGGAACAACTGAGTAGTGAGTACTAAAAATTCCTCCTTATTTACATTTTCTGCCAAACTTCGACGAATAGTTTATAGTATTGTTTCCCCGCAGTGGAGTAGTTCAATGCTAGTAGTGTACCAGGTTGGGTCAAAGCCTAGATTGCAAATCCTCTTAAACATTACTCCACCAGTCTCTTATATATATTTATCAACAGATTCTACAGTCTACGCTGCGCTCTCCTCGAGAACAACATGCTAACTAATCTGAACCGTTTGCAAGCGACCACTTGCCATTGGCTGGTGCAAGTGGCGGTTCAGCCTCAAATGGACACACCGCTGAGCAACTACGCGCCAACCACCATGACACATATCACCATGCCTGTTACTACTCCACCGCCTGATACGCTAAGGTTTGTCAAATTATTATTTTTTATACCACTTGGTTGGCAGACAAGCACACGGCCTACCTGATGGAAAGTGGTTACTGTGACCTATGGACATGTGCAACACCAAGGGAGTCACACTCGCGCTGCCAACACAAGAGTTTCTGTGCCGTCAGTACAAAAGATAAAGCAGGACAAGTTTTTGGTCTTTCCACTGACAATGCAAAAACTCTCCAGTGAGCTGTGGCTACCCTACTCACCGCCGAGAACACAACGCAAGGTTATTATGGCCGCGGTATTCTGTAGAGCGCAGGTACTTCCCCAGTCGGACTGCCCAATTGGAAGGAAATACCGTCGTGTCCTACCTCACAGTACTTGTAACGAATGGACTTTTAATACAGTTTTCACCTTTTAATAGGCAGCCTCGTGGATGTCGGTTAGCGCTACTTTTCATTTAGTCACATCTGTGATTCTACCCAACCAATTACGATCAAACATTTTTGTCAGATTTTAAATCTGACCAATACCTTTCTAATAAAAACCATTCAGTGACTATCAAAATCTGTTCAGCAGTTCTTACATCTATCGCGAACTAACAGACAAACAAAATTCTTGCCAAACAAAATCTCCAATGTAAATATTTATAAGACAAGATAAGTACTGAGTTCACATCAGTTTTAAGGTAGTAATATCTTTTTTTTATGTAGGACACGCCAACTTGACTTCACCTCGCCTGATGGTAAGCTAAAGGCAAAGTCTCAGGAAAGAGGGTCGCCATTATAGACACTAAGTAATGTTACAATGGTGACACTCAGCTTGGCGGTCTCATCAGATGATTTTTCACGCCTCGCTTAAAGGACCCGGGACTGTAGGAAGAAGGAAACACGATCGACAATCTTAAAATTTAACGAAATAAATATCTGAATTACACTTAATACGTCCATTCTGTATATTAATTCACTTCCAACTATACGCTACACTTTCTGTATACACAGATGCGTCCCAGAGTTCGTGCTAGAGAACATAGTGGTACTGGTGACGCTGGCGCGGCGGACGGCGGGCGCTTTCAACGACAACGCGGACATAGCCGGCCTGCTGAGACCCGCGCTCACGCTTGTGCTCACCTTCATGGGAGACTCCTCCAGGACATACAATCCACATTTAAGGTGAATAAACTCCCTTTTTACGTGCGGAATCACCCTTGGTTTTCATCTTGTCGGAGGTAATTATGCGTTGGGTGTGGTATTTGCTACGTCGCATCCCGACCGAAAAGTGAATAAAATCCCTGTTTATTAACTAACGTCAATATTCATGAAATTGAAACTTGCTAACATTTTAGTATAAAAATTTGGTAAAATTTCACGTATTTTTTATATTCACGTTGAATATAAACGAAAATTTTGGCCTCCCCGGACATTTCTGGAAGCCATGTTGGGCAAAGTATACCCCCTATAAAGATCTCATCACTAATCATGTCAACATATTAAATGTTGACTTTTTCTTAGCATTAAAAAGCCGGTTTTTTATTAAAATAATTACAGTACACTACCCTGGTACTGAAATTTTTACTATTTTAACCTTGACTGAGCTTTTGCAAATAGCAAAAATATGGCAGCTCAACAGCTGAGCTTTCTTATATGGTATTCGATCCCTAGAGAGGACAGTTATTTGTACTTTAAAAATGTTATTATTACAGGGCACGATTGGCTGAGTGCCTTGAAGCGATGTTGCCTAATCACCCTGATGATCAACAACCTTTGAGCAGTTTAGCCTCATTCTATCGCGAACAGTTGTTCAAAGAACACCCACACAGACTGCAGGTAAGAATTTTACAATATTTGTATGGTAGCCTATTGAGATATAAGCGTAGGTACTTACATATAAAAACCATTACTATTACAGTTAGTGCCTTGTCTACTGGACGTATTCGTGGGTATAGAGATGACAGGCCAAAGCGTCCAGTTCGAACAAAAGTTCAACTATCGCCGCCCGATGTACCTTGTCATGGAATTTCTATGGGAGATGGAAGAACATAGAGACGCATTTACGTAAGTTTAATATAATATATTTAACATGTTCGACTTCTTTGATAAAGTGCCCGCTTGACGGCAGCAGACTCGGCCCCTAATACGTGAAACCAAAAATTATACTTTGCGAAAAGGGGTTGTTAATACATACATACATACATATAATCACACCTTTATCCCCGGAGGGTTAGGTAGAGGTGAATTAACACCCACATTTCACCAATCATCGAATTCAGTCCCTCGTAATAGGGGGTGAGCCTATTGCCGTCTTCCGGGCACTATTGTTAACTCGAGCAATGCTAGATGCAAGCTGAGTCTGGACTGTATATACCTGTCTGGTGTTAAACAGCCCTTTTTTTCTAACGGAGACGCAAATACACCGCCCTGACGACACGACCTACTTGCTCTACCCTGGCTATGTTCTTGAGGAAAGTTTTCGTGCAAAAGCCAGGGTGTGCGTGTTTGTTAGGGCGGATGTTTGCTGTCGCCGTTTGCGCTGCCTAGAGGACCCATCCTTCTCCATCCTTTGGGTACACGTAGACCATGGCCCTACGAGTCAGATCTATGTGTGCCTCTACCGTTCCCATACAGGAGATGCTGAGACAACTCGACTCTTTGAATATCTGAGTCAGGCGGCAGATGATGCGCAGGAGCGATTTCCGAATGCCGAAATGGTACTTTTGGGGGATTTTAACGCCCACCACGAGATCTGGTTGGGCTCCTCCAAAACAGACCATGCGGGAAGAGCCGCCCACGCATTTGCTCTGGCGCACGGCCTGACCCAATTGGTGCACGAGGTCACTAGGATACCAAGAAGGTCGGGCCTAGCACCTTCTCTGCTAGACCTTCTGCTGACGAGTGATCCGGACCGGTACAGTGTATCGGTGCGAGCCGCTTTAGGCAACTCCGACCACTGCCTGGTCTGTTCCACGGTGCCTATTATAGCGCCCCCACGACCCGTGCAGGGGAAGCGGCGTCTCTGGCACTACTCGTCAGCGGACTGGGATGGACTTCGTGACTATTTTGCGTCCATCCCGTGGGTTGAGCGCTGCTTTGAAGGTAAGAACCCATCGGATTGTGCTACTGCTGTCGCCGGTGAGATCGATCTGGGTATGGAATACTATATCTCATACACCGATATCACCGGTGACCGCGGGGTGCGCCCTTGGTTCGGGCACGAGTGCGCGGAAGCTGTTGAACAAAAACAGTCTGCGTACCGCGCTTGGGTAAGGGCGCGCGCCACGCGTCATCCCAATCTGGGCCACTTCAAGGCGGCGTACAACAGAGCCACAAAGGTCTGTAGAAGGGCCTACGTCAGAGCGGATGCCCTGCGTATAGCGCGGCTTGGTCAAGAGCTAGTGATGCATCCCACGGGAAGCCGTGGCTACTGGCGACTGGCTAAAGCCGTGCAAGCCAACTTCTGTCAGCCTTCGCTGCCTCCGCTGCGTAACCCTGATGGATCCCTGGCCCATGAGCCGCAAGAGAAGGCAAATCTGCTGGCTAATCTCTTTGCGGCCAACTCCCGAATCGATGATTGTGGTACGCAGCCACCAACACTACCCGACAGTGACCACGCGATGCCTGATATCCATATCAGGCAACGCGATGTCCGTGCAGTGCTGCAATCACTCGATGTCCGGAAAGCCAGTGGTCCGGATGGTATTCCAGCGGTAGTTTTGAAAAAATGTGCAGCGGAGTTGTCTCCAATGCTTACGCGCCTGTACTGGCTATCCTACAGTTCGGGTACAGTGCCTTTGCCTTGGAAAGAGGCGAATGTTCAGCCGATTCCCAAGAAGGGGGATCGCTCGGAGCCAGCCAACTATCGACCCATAGCCGTCACCTCAGTGCTGTGCAAAGTGTTCGAGCACATAATTAACAAACAGCTCATGCGGCACCTAGAGGATCACTCCTTAATTAATGACCGGCAATATAGCTTCAAACCGAAACGGTCAACGGGTGATCTTCTAGCATACGTTACCCATCTTTGGGGTGAGGCTATGGACAAGCACGGCGAGTCACTGGCAATTAGTCTTGACATCGCCAAAGCTTTCGATAGTCTGGCACAAATCGCTTCTTTCCAAGCTACCTGCCATTGGTCTGCCTTCTAGGCTGTGCAACTGGGTTGCTAGCTTCCTGCAGGGGCGCCGTATTCGCGTCCTTTGTGACGGACGAGCTTCGGAGTTTCTGCAGGTTAATGCTGGCGTGCCCCAGGGGTCCGTCCTATCACCCACTCTCTTTCTTCTGCATATCAACGACATGCTGTCTACCGGCAATGTTCATTGTTATGCAGACGATAGCACTTTGCATGGGAGTTATCATGGACATCCTGCGGCCAAGCTGTCGGATATCGCAGAGAAAAGGCAGCTTCTTGTCACTGAGCTTGACGGGATCCTGAATCACATTTCTCAATGGGGCTTTGAGAACCTGGTTGAGTTCAATGCCAAGAAGACGCAGGCATGTGCGTTTACAGCAAAAGTATCTTCTTTCCTTCCCCTCCCCACTCTTCAGAGCACGCCACTGCCACTGCAGGACAATCTCAATATCCTAGGTATGGATGTTCGCTGCAACCTGAATAACAAAAACTACATCGAAAGTATCATCAAAACAGCCTCACGAAAACTCGGAGTCCTGAATAGAGTGAGACGATTTTTCACGCCGGAGCAGCGGTGTCTTCTATACAAGACACAAATTCGCTCCTGTGTGGAGTACTGCTCGCATCTCTGGGATGGTTCAGCAAAGTACTTACTAGATGCTCTCGACAGGTTGCAGCGACGTGCGGTCCGCATCATTGGGAATCCCGAGATCACGAACACCCTAGAACCTTTACAGCTGCGTAGAGATGTTGCGTCCATGGCTGTATTTTACCGTTTGTACCATGGGGAGTGTTCTGATGAGCTCTTCCAATTAGTCCCACCCTCCCCTTTCCTACACAGGACAACGCGTGCAGGTCTTAGATGTCATCCGCTCACGGTGCAAAACATCCGATCAAGAACCAAGCGGTTCGGAGACTCTTTCCTCTGTCGCACCATTAAGGCCTGGAATTCATTACCAGCTCACGTGTTTCCTTCTTCCTACAGTCCCGGGTCCTTTAAGCGGGGCGTGAAAAAGCATATGATGAGGCCGTCAAGCTGAGTGTCACCATTGTCACACGGTATGTGTAAGTAATGGTGACCCTCTTTTCTGGGACTTTGCCTTCAGCTTACCATCAGGCAAGGCGAAGTCCAATTGACGTGTCCTATATAAAAAAAAAAAATCCCTTAGTCGCCTTGTATGACAACACATGGGAAGTGATGGGGTGGCCCAAATTCTACTCTGCCGGGAACCACGCGGCGGTTGTTAATACACCTCTGCGTATTCCTTGGGGTAGTTACAGGTGTGGATAATTATGCTGGAACCATACTTATGCAGCTAGGCTGTATTCACCCAAACATTTGTCATGGGTGCTGAACTTGGCAAATATATATGAACGTATACACATATTTGAACGTGTTATATAACTTGTATAAGATTATAATATCTAATTTCAAATTACAGACGATTAGCAAAGGAAGCTGAAGCTAACATGGAGGCAGTACATCCTCCTATATACCTGCGGTTCGTAAATCTTCTCATGAACGACGGCATTTTCTTACTCGATGAAGCTCTCGGCAACATGGCACAAATACGCACACTGCAGGCTGCACAGTATGTTTGATTATTTTTTTCTTAAAACCTTAAATATAGAGTCTTCCCATTCGCCTACAATATGGGGTGATACAAAAGGGGCATTAGAGGTTTCTTCATGGTCGGCAGCGCGAGTGTGACGCCCCTGGTGTTGCACAAGGCCACGGTAACCACTTCCCATCAGGCCGTGTGCTTGTCTGCCACCTTAGTGGTATAAAAAAAGTCTAGATTTCAGTGAAATTGAAAATGATAACAGTTCTACCATTTCAAACTAAGTTACGTGTCAGTGCTCAGGGATTTGGGATCTTACTTCGATTATATTTTTTAAATCTGTTCTATCAAACGAGACAGAGAGATACCTGTACACCTTATATAGTTCCATCCCTCTTAATCGCCTAAAAAAGAAATCTTTAACAAGTCCTCAGTACACTCCTAAACCAGATAGAAAGGTAGATATATGTCTTTTTTGTACACAACAAAGCACATGGGTTTGATATAAAACAAACTATTTTGTGAGTTTACAACACAATTGGCGGTCTTATCCCACAGTGGCATCACCAGTCGACCTATTGTTTTTTATACCACTTAGGTGGCAGACAAGCACACGGCCCACCTGATGGAAAGTGGTTACCGTAGCCTATGGACGTTTGTAACACCATAGGAGTCACAGTCGCGCTGCCAACCCTGTAAGTACAGAGTTTCTGTGCCATCAGTGTACAAGACAAAGCAGGACAAGCCCCAGTCGGACTGCTCAATTGGGCGGAAATACAGCCGTGTCCTACCTCCTAACCTACTATAACTTTCTGCCTCATATTCACAGAGAATCAGAAAATTGGCCAAACCTTCCAAGCCAGGAGCGAACACAGACTCTGTCCAACCTGTCCCACACGGGCATGTTGGCGCGGTTTGACAACATCCTGGGACGGGACACTATTCGCACGCTGGTACGCCTGACTGCGCACGCGCCGTACGTGTTCTGTCACCCGACACTCGTGGACCGCATCGCGTCTATGCTCAACTACTTCTTACTGCATTTAGTTGGTCCTAATAAGAAGAATTTTAAGGTACGTATTTTGAGGGATTTTTACTAAAGAGTTTGGAATCGCACCTGCTCATAAAAGTAGCTATGGGGTCGTTCAAGTAAGCTGTAGAGGGGGAAGGGGGGTCTTTACATTGCTTATTTTTAGTTCATGGGGGTGGGAGGGTCTAGATAATGATTACGTAAGTCGTAGTTATTTACTTCACACAAAATATAGCATACATTACCCTAAAAAAACAAATATGAAAAGAAATATGCATATAGGTACCAATGTCTACGTAAGCATGGGTAAGAGCTATTTTTACTTTTGCTGACAAGGGAGAGGGGGTTAAATAATTGTAATGAATCTGCTTACGTAATACTTAAACGGCCTTTATGCCTACCTTTGAAGGAGCTCAGAAATAGTCCCATTTATTGTTTCACCCAATGATTTGATCTCAACGAGCTTCTCAGCCTAAGTTTGAGAGGCTCGGGATTATTAGGAAGTCGGTAACGGCCAAAATGCAAAGAAACATTATTTATCAACAATGTTCAAAATTGCCGGCGGTTCGTGTGTTAATCGTCCTAATACCCGGTTGACTATTGCGCCCTCACCGGAATTTTGGAAAAGGCGTGATGTGACATGAAAATAATAATAAATACTTTTTTAAATATTCTTTCTAGGTAAAAGACATGAAAGAGTACGAGTTCGACCCTGCGACAACGGTACTAGACATTTGCCGTATGTACGTGGAGCTTGGATCCAATGAGAGATTCTGCGCTGCTGTGTCCGACGACGGACGGTCGTACTCGCCGCAGTTGTTTACTTTGGCTGAAGCCGTACTAGGTAAACCGTTACATCATCGTACCGTCAGCGTCAAAGTAGATGATAAGAGCACAGATTAAAAAAAAATTTTTATTAAAGCTCAATAGATAGTTAAACAACCTTTTTTACAAATAAATATAAATTGCTTTGTTAAAAAGGAAGTTATTACATCTAAAAAGATTCATTTTTGACGCTGATCTTAGCTTTGCTCCCGGTTGCATCTGAGACTTTTACCACGAAGCCAAGATCGCTAACTTATCGTCCTTTAAAGACCCGGTAAACTTTTAATTTGAAAGCTCGGAGTCTACTCTCTGACTCTTCTCTTAGCTCAAGCAGATGAACCGTCTGACCTGGCAGAGGAAAGCCTAAAATTAACAAAAAAATACTATTTTTTAGTAATAAATCAGTTAATATTCACTTTATTATGTTTATACAATGAATACATAATTTCCAGTACGCATCGGTGGCGGCGGATTAATAGGCTCGCTCCAGGAGGTCGCCAGCCGGGTCGAAATTCTCGCGGTACAACGTAAACGTGACGAGGAGATACTCGCGAATGCCCCAGAAGAGTTCCTAGACCCGATCATGAGCACTATTATGATGGACCCGGTCATGCTACCCAGCTCACGAACTACCGTCGATAGGACTACTATTGCTCGGTATGAATCTCTGTACATTGTTTTTCGTTTTATTTTAAAAAGAGAGTTCTGTATAGTTACAACGATAACAAACAACTTGATGATCTCTATGGCGTGGCGGTAAAACGTTCGACTGCTATGTCAGAGGTTCAATTTCCTTTTAACGCAAATATTTGTATGCACGAATATGTATATTTGCAATGGTCTGAATGTTTCTGTAAAAAATATAAGTTTAGTATATTTTTAAACTATGCTTACTTGGGACTAGATAGCGATATTGATAGAATACATATTGGCACAATACATTTTAAACTGACTAAAATAGTTTTTGTAATAAATAAATAAATATTACAACAACTATTTTAGTCACACTGTTTAAAATGTATTTCATGAAACCAATATATAGATGCGTATTCAAATTAATTAATTATCTTATTATTATTTCAGCCATCTTCTAAGTGACCAATCGGATCCGTTCAATCGTTCGCCGTTGTCTATGGACCAAGTGAAATCCAACACAGAACTCAAAGGAAGGATTTATGCTTGGATTGCAGAACAAAGGAGGAATATTGCTCAAGAAAATATTACTAGTGAATGAAATAATGGAACAAACTATGTTTGGCAAAGACTTATGAATGAATGTAACCTAGACAAACTGTTTAGAACAAAAATTGGATCACGGTTTATGGGTGAGGCGGGAATGAATTTTGAATTATGAATGTGGAACAGGACGCCGAAACTGTGTTTGCATTTTCACGTCTATCTAAATAGGCCTAGCGTGACTTTTTGTACTGTCATTTGTATGACAGCTATAAAAAGTTATTGCATTTGTTGTTAGTCAATTAGGGCTCTGAAATGGATACATTTTTTTTGTTCCAAGCAGCCAGTCTAGTAATCTAAACATAAAAATTATTGGTGTTTTGTATCGTGTACTACTAGTATAATATTGTTTCACGTTAATAATGATTGGAAACTGCGCATATAAATATTTCTCTTCGGTTTCTGTCCAAGAAGACATTGTATAATATTAACATAAATTCCTTATTTTTACAATTCACGACTGTTGTTACATATAAGTTTGTATGCATATCTGTTGATTGATGTGTGATATTGTTATATAATTTTATCTCTTTTATTTTTGCAATATAATTGCTATTTCTTTGGGTGCAAGTTTCCTATAGCAAGTATGTGTTTAGTATAAATAGTACCAGACTTTATGTTGTGATAAATTACTTTGTTCATTGTATAATTTAGTATACTTTATGAGTATTAGATTTAAAGATTATTATTAATATATTTCCTTAAATGTGGACTAAGTATTTCATTTTACAAATAGTATTTTTTTGGACTACCTCTTCATAAATAAATTATCGGTTACTATTTTCGGCTAATAATAATAAAATGTCATCATCATCGCAGAGATTTTTCCCGATTGCATCTGAGCCCTGGGGTAGTCATCTCAATTTACCAGCTCCAAAAGGTAAGATAAGGCCAGGATCAAACACGGGCCTATTGAGTATAAAAAAAATGGTTTTGCAGATAATATACTCGATATTTCCAATGATATTTTGTCGCTTGTGTACCGATTTATATAAATCTTTTTGCATTTGATTTATTTATTTTTTTTAATTTATTACCCTCTTTAAAATATTATGAATAGGATTACTTTGATATTTTCTACTTTGGTAGAGATATTTTTCCCTTTCAATATTGCGTTTACTTTCGATACATCAGGGACGGTCAGTTAAAAGTAAAAAATAAATTTATTTTTATTTCGTGGCACATGGATCATACCATGGCTCTCTGACTCTGTGAACAGCGAGGCGACGAAAAATCACAATCACTCATCATCATTCAACAAAACCGAGATTTGCCAACTCGTAGAAGGGCGTATCGCGGTAATATTTTATTTTTCGAAATTGGTGTTAGTTCGAGTTTTTATGTAATGAAATGAAATTATGTATGTATGAATATAATGGATTTTTAGACAAAGTCTTTGACAACGCACATAAGTGCAGCAAAGTGGCATATTACAATGAAAAGTGACTTCGTGTTGGTTCCGAACGCGGGTTCCAAGTCTCCCTAGAAAGTCTGTAGTAAAGTCCCCACAACTTTACTGAGGCAGCAATCGTCATCATCATCATAAACAATCATCCCAACTAAGAAATTAATAAACTGGATGTCATGGCAGCATGGTCATAGCACCTTAGCCGGTTCCGAAAGGAACAACTGAAAAAAATATCAACCAAAACCACAGACAAATAGCTTTAGTTTAGTTGACATGGCGGAGTAATCAGCTGTTAATTGCAATGCAAACGAATATTAGTGTTTTCGTTTCCGTAGACTAATTATTAGTTTCGTGTTATTTACCATTTTAACTTCTTTCCTTGAAAATATGTCATCTGTACATATTTGTGTAAGTGTATATTAAAATTTATTGTACGAAAAAAGGAATGGCGCGATGTCCCTTGTCATCTGTCAGCTTCATTCATTCATCCATTGTGCAGAAAAAATGTGACTTGTTCGCTTTGTAATTTTGTTTTTATGCATTTAAGTGATAGTTGAATATTAGATACAACCATTATTTCATCCCAGTCCTTTTATGAAAGTGTTTATTATCGTATTGCACAAGAAGATCACTCGTACTAACTGAACAGGACCTCGTTTATCCTAATCCAAGATATTCCCTCTACAAAGAGATTGGCGCGGCGTCGTCGAATGAAATCTTATTTTTGTTGCGCAGTGATAGTTCGATGATACGTTTGATGAAGAAATAGGGGTGATTTTACAATTGTAAAGTGCGAAAGGAAGTTAGAATGTCGGGCCGCGTGAGGAAGCAGTCGGATTGCCCTGTGGGCAAGCAGGGGCCGATGAGGGCGACCCTGCCGGTATCGTCAGTAATGAAACAAAAGAAGAATGCTAGCAACAGTCCGACTTTATCACCAACGAATGCGTGGCGACGAATATCGCCTGATCACGCTCTCTCAGGCCAACGAAGCCCAGGAGCTGTCAATTACAAAGGTAAAGAAAAGAAATGATTATACTGCTTATTAACTTACGAAAAATCCTCACAATATTATATTGAGATGCATTTACAACTTGGTGTGGGTAGTTACATATTCTAATTGGCATTGTTATATTCTAATAGACATTATTAACTTATAATAGGCAAACCGAATTATTGTAATTGTAACATTATTATTTTCACATGCATGTTACAAAATATGGGTGCTAGTAAATAATTACATAACAATAGTTCGCTGTAGATCTGACCCAACACTCCTGCTAAAAATATTAAATCCATATTATTATGATTTTTTTAGGCAAAAGCAGATTTGGTGCCAGTGTCATCAGGCGTACAGCATCTCTAGACACCTTGTACCACAAAGGACAATGGTCCAGAGACTATTACCTACATGCTGGCCAGTTGCAAGTAGATAAGTCCACACAAGTATGTAATTTATATCATGACTAGTTCTATAGAAAACCTCTTCTTCATCCTAGTGGTGATCCCAGTCACATCTGGCTGATTGAATTTGGCCGAACTTCAATATTTTCCGTGAATCTGCCATCTGACCTCCACAACCCGAAGGCGATATAGAGGCATTGCAGCCAGACCAAAGAAGAAAACCTCTATAATAACAAAATGCATTTACTTCTCCATTTATCTGACTACTAATCTTAGATAGAAATTGCATACAAAACTCTGGAGCCTGAGGTTCCTTTTCCCAAGTGCCATAATTGTAATTGCTTTCAGACTGGGTGAGCTCACGAAATTCTTAAAAAAAAAAAAAAATTATCATGAATGAATGAAACATCAACTATCCAAGCGCTGTAACTTGAGTGGCAGTGACATAATGGCATTGAACTTGCAATTATGTATATTATACAGCTTTGAACCTTACACAGTATACTGTCATATAAATCCTCTACTAGTGCCAGCAATTCAGCTTTGTTGGCAGACTTTATAATAGTAATGTTTTTACCAGATTACTCCAATAAGATTTTAATCACATGGCTAAACAAAACAAATCTTACTAGCTATACACAAAATAAAACCAGAAAAGTAAAATTATTAGCTGTAATATTTGATTCATATTTCAATACAGTCAAAATCTATTTCATTAGCTTTTTTTTGTGTAACATAATATTATTTAATTGTATTTAGATATGGACAACAAACATTTACAGTATATATAGAATAGTGTAAAGTAAAAGATTTTATAAATATAATATTGTAACCCTCATCGTTATCCACATTAAATAGCTATATACAGTATAGTTGCCCTATTACATTATAAGTGTGTGAGTATTTTGCTGTCAGCTGGGATTTTTTCATGTAATGGACTATATTTTTACCCGACTATGGCAATGGCAAAAGATGGGTTATGATTTTAACAGGCTATGTATGTATGTAGGTTCATCTGTTCCCTCAGAGCTCCTCAACCACTTATTAGAACTAGACAAATGAGGAATCCATAGAAGCATCTTATTCGTCTGCTGGTTATAGGCTCCATAACATGTCACTGAATCTCATGTGGCACCCTCTAGCAGTCATATAGTACTGTGTTTAAAAATAAATTTGAGATAAATATATCTTGTTTGGTATCAATGTAAAAGGCCTATTGCTTGCCCCAAAATAATATAAAAAAAAAATTAAGTTAAACTTAATTTTTTATTTATATAAATAACTATAAATCAACTACTGAAAAAATCACCCTCTAATAAAAAGTATTAAACAAGAAAATATCAAGGATATGTGTGGTCTTATGCCAGGTAAAAGTGGCATACAACCATGGCTGGCCTTGATATTTTCTTGTTTAATACTTTTAGAGTGATTTTTCAGTAGCCGAGTTTTTGTTTTAAACTTACATAAACTCATAAACTCATAAACTCACGCCTATATCCCCGAAGGGGTAGGCAGAGGTGCTGGCACCCACATTTCGCCAGTTTATGTTTAGGTCCCAATGTAATAGGTGGCGAGCCTATTGCCATTAACCGGGCACTTATAAACCTGCGATAAATACACACATAACTTCGAAAAGCATCGAAAAGTCATTGGTGTGTGCCATGGTGAAACCTGGGATCGAACCCGAGAACTCGTCTCAGCAGTCCATTACCCAAACCACTAGGCTACCGCGGTTACTTAAACTTAATTTTAAGTTTAAACTTAATTTATATTTAATAGTATTTTAAACAACTACATATATTATTCTTCATGCAACTCGTGCGAATTAACATGGCACCAGGCTCGAAAACATCTCTCCTCTCGTACTCCTGCACAAGGCCCCACTCCGTCTTCTGAGACCAGCAGCATCCACAACACTGTGACCGATGCATGTTTGCCTTACTTTGACTTTCGTTGTTATTTGTAATCGGATTTTATTTTAGATATGATATTGTTATGTTTGTGAAGCCAGGTGCCATGTTAATGTGCATGACGTGTTATGTTATATAATACATAAAGTCCTTGCATACTTCATATTGTCTTTGTAAATAACTTTACTATAGTTGTTATAATTGTTTGTTAAAGTAAAAACCTGGCTATTGTCTTACCTACCCAGGGTCAAGTACTTTATTTTTAGTGTAATTTAGCAGTCCTAACTTACACCTTGAAGCCCACTTTCAACTAACTCATTCTCCTCCTTTTGATTCTGCATATATGACTTAAGGGAGTGACTGCTATCTGACCTTCTGACTCTGAGAGAAAATTCTGTGTCAGAGTCTTATCTGTCAATCAATAGGTGAACTGTACAGGTTTATAGGTGAGATTGGCGTGGTTTCGAAGGTCTTGGTGGGTCTCCATATAGCCATAGTACTATACTAGTAATGAACTATAATTTTACAGACAGATGATGGTGGTGGAACTTCTGGTCGGTCTTCTAGAGGCTCCGAAGATGACAAACTGGATCGTTTTCTTCGTAGCCGCCTTCAGAGACCTCACAAATCATGCGGTTCTGGAGACAGCTCACAACATTCTATGAGTACAGCTCTATGTAAGTGTTGTTGTATTCTATTAATGGCATTGAATTTAAATCTCATGTACTTACAAATAATGTAACTTCTATTTTTGTCAAGATGAGCATAATGAGGAATGGATGAAGACAAGTTGATTGATAATTTATGACAACTTATGAAAGTCCACAGCACGTTATAGTAATATGCTGTGGTCTTTGGCCGACTCCACCCTTGACAGAAAAGCTGTCGCGGAACGTCCGCAGCGGAATGCTAATGCATATAAATGAATAGTTACAGGAATACATCAATTGTAGACCATGTTGTATGCAGTAACATTATATTGGTGTCCCGATATGGTAGATTAGCAACGCATTTCCGTTAAGTGTGGCACAAGCCTAAAACTGTACAATATTAAAATGTCAGGCAATTTAAATGTATGCACATTGCATTATTACCTATTGTATAAAAATTTATTCATTTTAATTGAAGTCATAATGACAATGCAAGTTCGCATTATGGTTCTGTTTTTAATTTTTAATGATTGATTTGACTAGTCAATGATTGTACATACATACATACATACAGTCTCGAGCACCTTTGGATCTCCAGGCTACATACTATGTAACTGAAATAAAATAAATCATGTATAGTTATTAGTGATTATAATTGATTATTATGATGATCAGGGTCCCGTTTTGGAAGTGGCAGCGTACCTTTGAGAGCAGCTCGATCATCTGTGGAAGGTCTTAATCAAGAAATAGAGCGACTTGTACTGTATCCAGCAAGTGGCACCCAGACCCCGCATCTTGACCGGCTAAGAGATAAAGTAAGTCCTTTTTAGGCTAGAATGGATCAGATGACTAAATCCATGATTTAAATATCTCTTTTAATATATAGTAATTAAGTCAAAAATGATAGGCTCTAAAAATAAAGTCTTTTATAACATAAACTTATTCTTGTGAAGTTCATTATTTACTCTTAGGCATCCCTGGTAATGAAACCTTTGGCACGCATGTCACCTTCTACCGGGACCCGGCGGGGACAGCCTATTGTCAGACCTCTCTCGTCACACGCCAGTTTACTGGCGGCTCTCCTTCATTTCCATGGATACTAAAATGTACTTTTGTCTCTACACATCTACTGCAGCGTTTTCATTTCCATGACATGCTGCTCCTGCTTGTGTCGCCCCAACAGCAGCCAGACATCGCTGCCTAATAACAGTCTTATAGACCTGTGTCTTCAACCTGTCCATGACACCAGTCATCTTACGCCGCAACATTTTATATTACCTCCTTTTCTATATGCTTCTAAGATTGAGGCTTAACACTGTTATAACTTTAAGATCAGACTCCTTAATTTCAATCCTTCTATCTACTATTGCAGGTGACACCTGAAGGACACCGCGCCCCTCTCGCTGAATTGCTAAGGCGCTCCGTCAACACACAGACACCACATGATCTTTGTCATACTGCTCATTCATCAGGTAATTATCGGCTTAATTTGTACAAGATATTGAATAAATATGGTTATTTTAAAAATGGCTAGTAATAACGATCTATAAAATTAATAATTCAACATAAGGACTAGTAACTGGAAAATTTGTTAATTCTAGTGCTTACAGTATGTACAAAATGCATTCAAATCTAACATTTTAGTGGTAAATTTTTTTAGTATTGTTATACTTATAATATTTCTACACATTTCTATTTAATCAAGTCTTAGGAAAAATTCGAAAAGATCTAAAACAATTAATGTTGTTTGGTATCAGAGTAATATGAACTGCTATAATAGAATGTTTTGAATATATGTATTTTTGATGTTGTGGGCATAGATCCACCATCCAGGGGGTCACTCTCCAGCGATGGGTCTGCAGAGCTCCTAGCCGCAGGTCTATAACTAACTTACAGCTTTTAGATAATCCTTGCATTAAAAAAAATAGATTTATGCACATACAAGGTCCTACGTAGATTGTATCAACTGTCATTTGAACTTTCAGGGAACAAATTACTTGAATTAAATGTGTAGTTGTTAAGTTACTGGTGTATATGATATGATGACCTTAGGTATCTTTTGAGGAAAGGACGGAGTGCTACAACTGCGTATGAACGTAAATCATAAATTGTTCAAACCCATTCACGCGTGCCAAGGTCCTGTTTCTCTCGCGACTTGAGGTCATCATATGTGCCGATAACGATGCTCCCGTAGGTTGATAAAGAAGCGAAGAATGCAGTATAAAAAGTAGAATTGCTAGACACTGAAAGTTCCAATGTTGGTTCGCTTCAAGACTCCTTCCTTGTTGTTGTCTAACCAAACAATGTATACTACGCTTTTAAGTGGAGGTTGTGTGCACGAGAGTAAAGTGTGCGGCTTGCTACGGACGAGAGGTTGTTAAATAGTCAGGGACATTATAGGTATTATGGTCGCGTGAATATATTAGGTCTGTACCTAGGAAATTGCCGAAATTTTCTTACAGATTCATGTGTTCGTTATTCCTGTAATTTAATAGCTATTTCCATTATTAAAATTGTTTTTGAAAATTAATTCCTAGATTTTACAACTCAGTATTAAATTTTGTTTTTATTGGCCTCTTGATAAATTAAATTCGATCTTCAAAAACAGCACTACCTAAATGCCATCCATTTTGATGATAAATTTCGTATGACTTTTTTACAGCTGTCACTTTTCAAAAATGTAATAAAAATGTTTGTTAGCTTAATGTTGTCTCATTCATACACTAAAAAAATATATTTGGTTTTGTCATTCCTAAAAAAATGCAATAATGTCAGTAGACTGAAAAGTGCGTTTCCTCCAATTTCATCAAAGAAACCGGCAATTTCATATGTGACGACCTATTATTATTGTCGGAAGATAAAGGAAAACAACGGGCGTAAACCTTACTTAAGTGTTTAATTATACAAACGCGTTTGTTTACGTTACGATCGACTAATCCGAATAAGGGGGCAGTTTATATTTTAAATAATAAGGTTAACGTTTTGTGAATAATACAGCCTCTCGATCGCTGGGTCATTGAAATTCCCTGTTAAGTATTAGTAAATATCTTATAAAGACGCATAAATGACCTTGAAATAGGCCAAAAATATTATTAGTTTTTCCAAAGCATGTGTTTTCTTTATTTGTTTTTGCTTCTTAAATAGGTTAGTTTTGCTGTTAAATATTATAAGTTTAGAAGATAGTTACAGTAGCTTGAAGGATGCTAAATGAACTTATTAAACTATTCAGTTGTTTAAATATTTATTTGACTTTAATATTTTATAAATCTCCACATTTTGTTTCTCCAAAACGGATCCCAAGGTGGATCGTACCTTGCGATCCGTTATTAGTTTATTTGCAGATATAGTAAATTCCATGCTTTAATTCGCGAGAAGTCCCGATGCCTTGTATAATTATGAATCGTACCTTATTATTGTTTACTCTCTCTAACCAAGCTAAATGGCTTATGTTAGAAGAGTTACACTGTATGGTTGAGGTTCGAATCCTTAATCCCTTGTAAGAATATTAATAACTGAAATTACTTGTAATCTAAACTAAATTGCTTGTGTTATGAGTGGATTCAGGTCGGTAGTCAAAATGTTAGGTTTTGAACACGGAACTTCTCAGTCGTAAGATCGATTCCTTAGACACTAAGATACCGACTCTTACATAAAACCGTCGTGTTTGCAGGTGGCAGCGTATGTTCATCTCCAGATTTAGACGGCTCTAAATTGGGCACGTCGCCACAGATCAATCGCTTTTTAGCTCGCGAGCCTCCAGATGGTTGTGAAAAGGTATGTTATGTAAGGTATATCATATCTTTAATTTCTATTAGTAGTTTTTTTTTTCTTTTTTTTACGTGCGCAAAATCCCCACGGATACCTCCCCACCGGAGCCGGTGGAGGAGGTTATGTCGGACTCGAACCGACTAAAACGCACGCCGCCTGTGGGTCGCTTTGTTTGCCGAAGGTGAGGTTGACAGGCATATACCTCGCACCCCGGCCGTCCCATTTCTATTAGTAGTGGGCGTTCAGTAGTGTACTTCGGTTCATATATCTTGAACCTCAGCCTTGGGCGGGCGGATTGTTTTGTAATTGTGTGGTGAATTCCCACCTCGTCGACCGCCTTAGCACTCCGTGCTATCCTCAAAAAAGCACCCTATACGCGGAGTACACGTTGTACTCCGCGTATAGTGCACATTTTAGGTCCTAGATATATATTTGTCTCCGAGGTATATATATAGAAAATGGTGGCGTTTGTATTGTGCAAAAGATGTATACACCGTGTTTTACGTATTTGCGAGAAACATTACCCAGTGCGACAGTCCGCATGTGTGCAAACGCACAAGATAGCGAACGCTATTAATCCGGTAGGAATCAAAGAAATAGAGGCTACAAACTTCCCTTACGCATTGGTTTATCGCTTGACAATCAGCACATGTAGTGAATATGTAGGTGATGCTCGTTTTTGCTGCAATTTTTTTTAGAGAACCGCAGCAAGAGTGCGACTCCCCTGGTTCTAGACATGCCCACAGGCCACGGTAACTTTCTATCAGGTGGGCCTTGTGCTTGTCTATCACTAAAGTAATAAATATAACCTAAATTGGTAAAGAGTATGAAAGTACAGCACTAATTAAAGTACCTCTATATGTTACAGGTGAACCTTAAAGCTGGCGAAGGAGCTTACACAGAGACAATGACAACAGTGAAGCCGACGATACCAGGGTTCACGCTGCGCGCGTCGCAGGGCTCCGCCTTCCAACCGCTCCAGCCCGCCCACCACGCGCAGCCCGCACCCTCCCCGCCGCCCGCCTCCCCGCACTGACTCCCTCCACCCCTCCCCCTCCCCCACTCGCCACGCGGCTACAGACTACACTCTGGACTAGAGGGTTTCTTTATAATTGTATTACGTTTAAATGTTCATCTGTAAACAACTGTTGAATTATTCAGAAAGGTTTAATTGCATTTGATGGCATATCAACATTAGAAGATGTTAAAATACAAGACATATATCACTGCGAGTTAAGACTGTAATATTCAAAACTGAAATTTTATTGTATGTAATGATAGACCAACTTTCTGGATGATTCTGTTACAGTAGCACCCTCGCATCCGTTGACTGACGCTGTTTTTTTTTAAATAATTAATTTGATAAAGTACTATCGAATATGTATCGTACAAATCGATTACTTATCATGTTTGCGTACGCAATAGGAGCTTACAGAATACTTAGTATCTCTTTTGTAACTTGTAACGAAACAAAATAGTGTGGTAGTTCTATAGCACGGCATAATATTCATTAATATTGTTGACAAAAACTTATAACGTGTTAGTGAAAACCAAAGTTTTATCACTTGAATACATGTTTGTAATCTGTTATGACAATAATAACACATTTTAAATTTATTACGACGAAAATTAGTCATTTGATACAAAAAATAATGTTTGTCAATTTTCATCATTATTCGAGTGAGAGTAAAAAACAAGAATGTCTCAATGTACTTGAATAGTTCTGACTTGCAATTGATTTGCACAAATTTGTACACATTGACAAACGACGCAACCAAAGCAATTTAATCACCACATTAGATTCACTAACTATACCAAACGTATGGCAACATTAATTTTTATTAAATACGAGTATATAATGTTATAATAACATGTATTTGTTTGCCCGTAATTTTATTTTTACACGAAGTAATGATCGAGCTAGCATTCTCGAACGTTTAGATACTTTAGCACTCATTACTCCAGCTTAATTTGATGACATGACTGGATATATATTTGATCTCATTTTATGTATTATTTTAAAATTGTGTACATAACACTCCATGTTGCGAGCATAGAATTTTAAAGTGTTATAACACTAGTATAAGTGGGTTTTTAATTTTCATCGTACATGTAAGTTTTTTTTTATTTAAATCATTGAAGGAAAATTCGGACCAAAATTCTGAAAGGGCCAGATCATCTGATTTGTGGTTATGGATATATCAGTTGCTAGAACGATTTTCTAATGCAAAAGAGCTTTAACTTGTGGGATTTGATAAAAGAAAATGTATGTAAGAAAATAGACTGACTTTTTAAAATTTACTCATACTTTGATACAGGTAACTCGACTTTATTTGGTATGTAGCATAGTTTACTATAAAGTGCCTGTCATGGACCGACGTATTTGTTTACTCTTCGCTGGAATTCTTTACAATCAGTTTGGACTTCAACGCCTTCGTTTCGTGGTTGATGAGTTACGTCAGTATCTGTATCGGGTGCATGAGCTATTCGTTTGTGTGACGTTCGTTTAGGGAAGGACCGCACTTGTTGGATTTCTCATTTTGGCCAAAATGCATTTTTATCATCGAGACTGATAATGTAGTATGTTGACAACTTACACATAAACATAGTTAGATCTGCTTTTGGACATACGCAATTATTTTTTAAATCTTTTTTAAAATTCGACGGCAAATATATATTTTGGATGGCTCACCTTTGGAATAATATAGTATTTTAAATCTTATCATTGCTCAAACGAAAATTTTTATTAAGAGCCTCACTTATGATATTCGCCGAATTTGAAAATATAAGCTTAGTAATTGTAACATCCAGTTGCTGATGTAAATTAGTGCATATTGATTATATTGGTTATTCAATAAACAAAATGTGATAAATGTAAGTGGATCGGTTGAATGTGAACATTGATCGAGACTTGGCAACTTCCGGTACTGACTCGGAATGTGATGCACAAAGTGAACAGTATCCGTAAGTTGTATAGAATTATCGAAGGTGCTGCGTAGTGACTATAAGTGTATCATACTAACCGACTTGTGACAGAGAACAGTGTTTGGGATGCTGTGACATTGATGGCAAGTTTCATTTTTAAATGAAACTGTGTGTGTGATGAACGAAACCAGAGTTAAGAGAAAAAAGATTTAGTATTCTACAAAACGTGTTAACCATCATTTTTCACCTAAACAATCGTGTGTATGTGTATGTACGTTTGAATTGAATGTGGTGTAAATGCCACTCCAATCGTAATAATTTAACATTTGCTGTAGTGATTGATAAGCAGTTATATTGCAAAAACATTAATAAAAGAAAAGCCGAGCCAATAAATTAAAATCCGGATTTCTGTGTAAAATGTTTCTGATAAGTGCAATATATAGCAGTAATTTCGAATAAAAGAACATAGTTAACTGTTTAAATTGAAGATGAAGTATACTTTCTTGTTTGTTATAAATTTGTCCATGGAACCTGGTTTTGTTGCTCGATCGATGTTGTGGAATCACGTTTCTGTACGTAAGCTTTATGATTATGTTTGCATTGCTTCCTAACAGTTTTCATGTCGCTTCTAGACCCCACACTTGGAATTATGCTTTACCAATAATAGACTTATGTCACAGGTCCAGGTTGTAATTTAGGATTTATATAAGCCTCTCCCAATGTCGTTACCTAATTTAAGGTTTAGTAAGTTTTAGTAGAGGACCCGAAAAATTATTAGCTGTTAATAAATGTGTGCTATAAAACGGTACCCTTACAGTTTATTTTAAACCACTGGGAAGTGGACAGGATCGTTCCTAAATAAGGTTGTCTCACACTATCAACTATCATTTGTCCCATAATATATGTTAAGTGGAACCGCATAAAGAGAAAGACATCTTTATTTAAGAACTTGAATGTTGAATGTTTTAAAGTACATAAAGATATTTTTATATGTTCAGGGTAGGAAAGGTGAGTTGTACCATAAAAGTAATTTGGCTAGGACCTTAGATTTGATAGTTCTTTTATAGATGGTTAATATTATTTTAAAATTTGCTTTTAGATGACGAATGAGTTTGTAATTTTTATTAATACAATATTAGATTAAATACTAACATTTAAACTAAACCAAAAGTGCCCATTGAGATAAGTTTATAATTCAAGCAAGCCTTTTGTTTAGCATTTTGTTAATGAATAATGTTTAGGCAAACAAAATTAGAAAATAAGAAAAATTATCGAAGGATTGTTGAGTTTTAAGTTATCTAAAATTGTTGAGCTATAAAAATTCCTTAAGTTTTTTTACGAATAATGTTCAACAAAGGGCTTGTTTAGTTAGAGGCATTAATTAACATCAATATTAATAGTATCTAATTTTAAGTAATAATAAGAATGGTTTTATTATAATTTTGTTTCAGAAAGAAATTCTAATTACTATTTTTGTTTCCAATATTTTATCACTTATCTGTTTCACTGTAATGTATCTTGCTGTATTGCAGACATATCCAATATACAGACTGATTTAACTTTTCGCTTTTCATTTTATTCCTTGCATTTTATGTACGTGTATTAGTGTCATACACGCAATTAGTAACAACATGAGTCAGTATATCAAATAAAATTTATTTAGGGAGAAAGTTAAGAGAAAATCTTTGTGGACTTCAGGATGGGTATTAATATTGATGGTCCATCAATTCGACTTATACCAACCGATAAGTAAGGATGGAAAGCAAAAATGCCACCATTCCAGGTGCAGTTTTGACGCCCTGTTAAAGAACTTGGGATTATAGGGAGAAAAGTATAGTTCCAATTGGAACTTCAAAATCGTTTCGTAACGCTGGAAACCACAAACGGCATTGACGAGAAAACCGACACAGTGGTCAAAACATTACAGGAAGTGTCTTGAAAGTTCTTTCCCGGGAAACGCAAACAGCAAGAGTTCAAGACCTCTCCTGAGACTCGAACTTATGAGAAAGAGACGTCACACCGTTGTCTTCGTCAGATGAGAGAGCCTTAAACCGACTAATTAAAAAGCTGATTAGACGCGACCTCTGACGCTACAACACCCACATCGTCCAGGAGGCGATTGAGCGAAATAGGGGGTCCAAAGTGTTCGCTCAGCAGTTGGGGAGGCCCCATCTGACGAAACTTAAAACTGCGGATGGTAAAATGACTGAAATCATCGAGAATCTCGAACCTTGAGTTCGAGATTCTCGATGAGATCGAGAAATTCTATGGACAGCTATATGCATCACGGACGAGTAAACCGACGGGGCACAGCGATGAAGACCAAAGCGCCCCACACACGCGGCATTACACCGAGGAGATACCCGATATTGAGCAATGCGATTTGGAGGCGGCTCTCAGACAACTGAAGAACAACAGGTGCCCAGGCTGAGCTCTCCTGAAAGCAGGCGGGGCTCCAATCCTGAAAGAGCTAGCAAGCCTCTTCAATTCCGTCATCCTACAAGGTCTAACACCTAAGGCATGGAGCGGGAAAAAAGGAGATAAGACCCTGCTGAAGAACTACAGGCCCATCTCACTCCTGAGTCATATCTACAAGCTGTTCTCGAGAGTCGTCACAAATCTTCTTGTGGGTAACCTCGACGAGTTTCAACCACCGGAGCAAGCCGGGTTTCGAAAAGGTTATAGCACCGTGGAAGCCCAAGAATACAATCAGCCGCTGTGTATGGCGTTTGTGGACTACGAAAAAGCCTTCGACTCCATCGAAACCTAGGCAGTTCTGGATGCCCTGCAGGGGTGTCGTGTCGATTGGCGATACATCGAGGTGCTGAGATGCTTGTATGACACTGCCACAATTTCCGTTTAGCTCCAAGACCAGAAGACGAAACATATTAGCCTCCAGCGTGGAGTGAGACAGGGGGATTTTACATCCCCCAAACTATTCACCAACGCACTGGAGGACGTCTTCAAGACTCTGGATTGGACTGGGCGGGGTATAAACATTAACGGTGAGTACATCTCACATCTTCGATTCGCCAACAACATCGTCATAGCAGCGGAATCGTTGGAACAACTAAGCGAGATGCTACATAGCCTAGATGGAGCTTCTCGATGCGTCGGCCTCGGTGTAAACTTGGATAAAACCAAAAATATGTTCAACAAACATATATCTACCGATTGCCATCGAAGGGGCGACACTCGAGGTTGTTCAAAAATATATCTACCTGGGACAGGTTATCCAGCTTGGTAAAAACAACTTCGATAAAGAACTAGCCAGTACGATCCAATTGGGTTGGGCAGCATTTCGCAAACTACGTCGAGTCTTCTCTTCACCCCTACCGCAATGCCTCAAAACAAAGTTCTTTGAACAGTGCGTCCTACCTGTTATGACTTATGGTGCCGAAACGTGGACACTTAGCAGCGGGCTATGGAGCGAGCTATGCTTGGAGTTTCTCTGAAGGATAAAATTCGGAACGAGGTTATCCGACAGAGAACCAAAGTTACCGACATAGGCCACAGAATAAGCAAGTTGAAGTGGCAGTGGGCTGGCCACGTTTGCCGAAGGACCGATGGCCGTTGGAGCAATCGAGTCCTAGAGTGGAGACCGCGAGAAGGTAAACGAAAGGTAGGACGCCCCCTAGCCAGATGGACGGACGACCTGAAAAAGGTGGCCGGGACAGACTGGATGTGGAACGCGGAGGATCGGAGAAAAAGGCGCACATTGGGAGAGGCCTATGTCCAGCAGTGGACTGCGGTGGGCTGATTGTATTGAATTGAAAAACAGGAGTGAGTTCACGTCAGTGGTCCTCTTAATCGTAAGGCCGACTCCTTGACCACTAAGATAGTATACGCTTCGGTGCGACGATTAATGTTGAGATGATCTATTGACCAATTTCTGACATAATTATCATGACTATGATTTCTGATATTTTGAGCTTTTCACTTTCTCTGAACTCAAGAATTCTCGATGGGAATTACGGGGCATCAAGAAATATTAACTTTCCATTCAAATTGCTAAAAAAATGTACCTAAGTAAAAGTAAAAACATTGTTTGGTTTTTCTGTAATCATCATCTGTTAATCCCAGTCATCGAAACCTTTCACTGGATTAGGCGCACAATGCCACATTCTAAAAATGACACATAATAATTTCGCAAAATGCCATATTCTCAAAATGTCATATTCTGAAAACGCCACATCGCAAAATGTCACATTAGCAAAATGCCATTTTCGCAATATGCCATGCGCATTTTCATGAATAACGCCACCTAGATAAATATAATAATATATATCAACAATCTTTATTTCATAAGTTCCGGCAGATTCGAAAAAGTAAAGACATTCATTTCGATGAACAATATAAAAAATTGTTACAAAACTTTAATGATAACAGTTTGACCCTGCCAGAATTTCTGCGTAAAGCTATTTTTCCTGGTATAATCCAAGTGTTTTTTTATTATACCGCTTACAATCAATAAGCTGATCTTTGTGTAACTTTCAGGTGCAGCATAGACTAAATTACAAAAAAATACATTTTAAAATTTGAAATATACCTAATTTGAAATATATACAAAAAAAATAACTTTTTGAAAAAGTTATAATTTTTGTAATTGATTGTAGTATAATTCTTATTCTTAACAACATCTGATATTTAAGATTACATTTTCAATTTATTTTATGTTAAAATGAAATGAAAATGTAAAATGATCCATATAAATACTGATAAAAAAAAAACTATTTGTTTTATTTATAAATCATGGGCCTACTTGCAATAAGTGGAAGTCACTCTTTTATTGTCACTAAAGTAAATAGCACATTATTATATTAAACTTATAATTATCATTTGAGAATGTATCATTTTGATAATGTGGCATTTTGATAGTGTGGCATTCTGCTAGTGTGGTGTTTTGCTAATGTGGCCTTTTGCTAGTGTGGCATATTGAGAAAGGGCATTTTGCGAATGTGTCATTTTGCTGCAGTATTTCATTTTGAAAATGTGGCATTGTGCGCCTAATCCCTTTCACGTCCGAGTCTCTGTCCGCATTACCAATTTAACTGTGAATTAATTACAAACAGGACTTATGCTACATGTGGATGATGATGGTTACTTAAATAACTTACAAAACATGTATTAATTTAAACTGTTTAATATTGTAAACTACGCTTTGTTTGTATATCATCTAACAATATCCGAAGTTCTTCATCTTCAAACCTACCCTCTAGAGATGGTATTAAAGCTTTTGCTTCTTCTGGCGTCTCCGGACATAAGTTTGCTAAGCTGGCCACTTCAAATTTATGTAACTTTTTAGATTGAAGTAAACTGAAATTATAAATTCATTGATTAGTTAATAATTAAATGTAAATTGGCAGGTGAGTAATGAAAGAAAAGAAAGCTAGTGAAGTGTGTAAGGTCAGTAGCAAATAGCAGGTTGTTGTTTCAACCTCTTAGCAAAAATACCAGTCATTGCATTTTACATCATTGCGTCTAAATTCAGATTGTTGTAATAGGTAGGAGATAGAACATAATACTCTTAATACTAGTGGTATGATGTTAAGATCTTTCCTCAAAGCACACCTTAGTACTAAGATGAAAGAACCAAGTTCATTGTAGAAATTTGCCGAAAAGGGTCAGGGACAAGTTTTACTCTATTGAATATGTCTTTTAAAACTAAAAGAAGAGTGAGAATCTAAATCTTATATATAAAATTCTCGTGTCACAATGTTCGTTCCCATACTCCTCCGAAGCGGCTTGACCGATTCTCATGAAATTTTGTGAGCATATTGAGTAGGTCTGAGAATCGGCCAACATCTATTTTTCATCCCCCTAAATGTTAAGGGTAGTCCACCCTAATTTTTTTAACATGGCAAAACAACGTTTGCCGGGACAGATAGTATTATATAATAATATTCTATTTCTCTTATACTTATTTCTGAACAACAAAATATTAAAACTTACTTTCTAACAGCAGCTATAGTTTCTTTATTCTTAAATTTTTTGAACATATTAGTGTATGTGAGAGTCTTCATGAAGACCTCAGAGAATTCTTGTTCCTCTTCCGCCGACTCATTTTGGGCTTTCCGATGTTCAAGCAACATGTCCACTTCTGATATTAACAATGTTTCCGCGTTTTCGAACTCTGAAATAAATCAGATGTTACACAATGAGCCATGTTTTAATGTAAGTAATGTTCAGAGAAATACTCTCGAATGCCGGACGTGATACAACTATTTTAATAAACAGCGTGGTCTTTTTTTATCCCCCATACCTTTAGGAAACTGTAAATCGGCTGCATCTTCTTCAACAACGTCTTGTACAGGTCCAGACATGCTTTTTTATATTTATGTAACGAAATTCTAATAAATTCAGTAAATAAACGTTTGAGATTGGTCTAGGTACAAAACAAATTCTAAAATTATTCAAATATACAATAATAAACAATCCGGTTGAAACAGATACAGACAGATGAGATGCCGCTAAACACAAATCAAATGCCAATGAACTGACTCTATGTGCTATGGACGTCAAATGGACGTTGACATGTATGTCACCAATGTCACTGTAACAAACCACAGACTGCATCAAAGACGATACAAGATTGACTACATCTTACTTACGCTGCTCGGTTTCCATCAAGAATTCAGATTCGAAATTAGGTTTTATTATCTTTCCTTTGTATTAGGAACCAATTCCAAAACGTATGTAAATTTTTTTCCGATCGGCAATAGTAAGAAAGTGTGCGCCTTATTGAATATTTTGTAAGTAAACACCTCAACAAAGTCTAGGGAACAAGATGACCCCAATTATTTTTTTTCGTGTAAATCTTGTTTTGCAAATAACTGGCAGCAAATAAATAAAAATAGAATAAAGTAGATTACAGAGTTGTTCGAAATTTAAAAATAAATTTAAATAAGTAATGATTTTCGAATATGGAGGGAAAACTTTTAAAAGTGTTTGATTGTGCAGTTTCTCTGAGGCAAAATAAAAATTATTTTTTTTGATTGTAAATAACGTTTATTATCAATAATACGTCTTTTACGTATGGTTTGTGCATTTTTGTGACTGTAGTCATCATGTCACGTCGTCATTTAAGTCGCGAAGAGATGTTAAGGGCTGTTGGTATGCTGCAAGCTGGACGAACTCAACGCGACGTAGCGGATGCTGTCAACACCCAACCAAGCGTAATTTGCAGATTATGGGCACGCTACAGGTCTACAGGGGATGTTGCCGAACGTCACAGGGGACGAAATAGGGTTACTACCCCGCGACAAGATCGTTTCTTGCAAAATTCCGCAAGGCGGCAACCCACGATTACTGCTCGTCAGTTGGTCGCAGGCCTCCAGTCTCAGCATCAAGTGGTTATTAGCGATCAAACTGTCAGAAGAAGACTATACGAAGCCAATCTTTATGCTCGCAGACCGCTTAGGGTTCCAGCTCTTCGACGTGGAAATCGAGGTCGTCGCTTATTGTGGGCTAACGCACATTTACAGTGGACCGACCATCAATGGGCACGGGTTCTGTTTTCCGACGAATCTTGCTTCGGTTTTCATCCTGATTCGAGAAGAGTGCGTATATGGCGAGTTCCTGGACGTCGGAGTCGTCTCCAGAATCCGCAAGAAGTTCATCCTTACCAAGGTGGAACAATCATGGTATGGGCTGGAATTCGCCTTGGTGGAAGGACCGACCTCGTTTGGATACGGGGCAATTTGAATGCAAACCAATACATTCAGGAGGTTATACACCCCATGGTAATCCCTCATCGACAGCAGTTCGGTCAAGATTTTATGTTCATGCAAGATAATGCACGGTCACACACCGCGAGGGTAGTGGTCAATGCGTTAAGCGAGCACAATATGACGACGTTGGAATGGCCTGCTCTGTCTGCCGACCTCAATCCCATAGAGCATGCCTGGGATTTGCTTGGGAGAAGAACTTTCAGTGATTCTTTGGAAAATCTGAACACTGAAGAACAACTTTTTTTACACCTTCGCAGTGTATGGAGCCATATTCCACAGACGATGATTGACAATCTCATACTAAGTATGCCACGCCGTTGTCGAGCTGTTGCTAATGCTTTAGGAGGTCCTACAGATTATTAAAAACGTTTAAAGTACGGTTAATTACTGTATTTCTTACTACCTCGTTATTTTTGTGCCTAATCATAGAAGGTTGTAATACTCAATATTGGCACTATTCAATTCTTTCTTAAAAAAAAAAAATTGGTATGAAAATGTTTTTATTAAAATTAAAATTAAAAACGGTATAAAAATACCCTTCTATTGATATAAAACACTCACTATTACAAGAAAGGGTTTTTAAATAAAAACTAGAAATGTCCTTGTTCCCTAGACTTTGTTGATGTGTGTATATGAAGCATTGGTTTCCGAATTTGAATTACTGATCAGGAAACTTATTCAGAAAACCGAGCGTGTGTGCCGAACCCTACATTTTTACATACTTTTTCACGCAAAAACTACCAGAGATCCTGTGTAAAGTATTTCTGTGACGGATTTTTGCATGAGGTAACAAGCACGACACACTTTTGAGTTATTTTCAATCAAACTGTCAGTGTCAGTCAAGTGTCACTTTCACATGGTGTCTTCTTGTTGTTGTTGTTGTCTTCCACAGCAGGTGTTTACTGTTTCCTTTTTCCTTTTCAGCCGGGTTGAAAAGAAGATATGAGATTTAATTAAATAAGCATAAAAATACAATGTCTAAAACTCCAGCGAAATCGGATACGGCAAACCAGTTCAGGGATAGAGGTTACATTTATTATATTTGATATAATCTTGCAATTTTAATTTAGGCAAATTTATTGAAGTTTTGACCTTTTTACAGAAATACATACACCCAATAAAAATCAACATGAAATAACAAAGACTGTGTATTCACATGTTTCGAGAATCCATACGTTGTTCTCCGATTGGTTGAATGCGAAAGACAAGGGTATCCGAGTATTAAAATCTGTGACTAGTACAAAATTACATGAATGTGAAGACAATTACTATCCTAGTCAACTGAGACCTCTCATGTTAACTTTACTGGAAGTCTTGGAGAAGTTAAAGGGAATTGTAGATGGTAAATAATAATATATTTAATAATAATCTCGCTACACAATGAGACCCTTCAAAAGGACTGTACTACAGAAGACAAATAATTCAAGATTCAAGATTCATTTATTTGCATAAACACGGGTTACATGGATGTTGTTACAATATAATTGTCATAGTGCCAACATGTTTTGCCCAGAGAGGGGTACAAAAATTATTAATAGTGTAACATTTATTTTAAACAAATTATAATTTATGTTATTACACAGCATTGGTACAAAATCTGCATTTACTATAGAGTTCATATTCCATTGTGTACCATTATTCGCCGAACTATCTGTCTGAATAGTGTCTGTAGTAAACAACGGCAGTTCACAGTGGAATTCTTGCTCCAATTAAAACCGTCTGACTAGGAAAGTCCTTCCACGATACAAAAGGTCGTTGCTAACATAATCTTGTACTGTTACGTTAGTCAGGCGAGTCTCCAGAGCTTATTTCTCTACAGCTTTGCAGTCACAATTAAAAACATTAAATAGCAAATTACGAATACATTAAACATATTCAATAGCATAAATAGTAAATTAAATAGTACATGTCAATATTTTATAAATGTCAATACAAAAAAAAACAAATTTCCAAAAAATAAATTATATATTAAATCAAAAAGTAAAAAGGAGCCAAGAATGTCATGCATAATAATGTTTTAAAAATTATCATTAAGGAAATCCATTATGTCGTGGTAACACTTATGACATAGTATGTCTTTCAAAGTTTTTTAAAGGGATTCATGGATAATCTCGGCTTTTCACAGAATTTATATTGATAAGTCAGCGGCTAGAGGCGTTAGCTCAATTGCAGCCCAGCAACGAGCCTGCAATTTCTACCTGGCCAGTCAGTAAAATATCCAAATGTGTTAAAGAAATAGTTGAATCAGTACAAAAGGAATACAAACTTCATGAAGTCATTACTGGTATGTTTTTAATTTTATGTAATTTATGGTATATTACCTACAAACATCTTTGAGGTCCAAGCCAACTTCACCTAGTTGATGCACCCACCTTCTAAAAACAATTGCTTTGCAAACCATAAAAACATAACATAGATAAATAGATAATTCTTTACTGTACACTAATGGATTATTAATAGTGATGACTTACGGATCTCAAACGTGGTCCCTCACTATAGGTCTGCTGAAAAAGCTCAAAGTCGCTCAACAAGCTATGGAGAGGGCTATGCCCGGTATTTCCTTACGTGATCGCGTCAGAAATTATGATATCCGTAGGTGAACAAAAGTAACCGACGTAGCCCAGTGGATTAGCTCGTTGAAGTGGCAATGGGCGGGACACATAGCGCGCAGAACAGATGGCCGATGGAGTAAAAAAGTTCTGGAATGGCGACTGCGTATGGGCAAACGTAGCGTAGGACGCCCAACGGCCAGGTGGAAGGACGACCTCATTATGATCGCCGGGAAGCGCTGGATGCGGGCTGCTTTAGATCGGTCATTCTGGAAGTCTGTGGGAGAGGCCTATGTTCAGCAGTGGACTATGTGTGGCAGACATGATGATGATGATGAATAGATTACAGTAAAACTTGTAGTTAGCATGCAAACAGTTTAATGTACAATGGACAACATAACATAAACTCACGCCTATATCCCCGAAAGGGTAGGCAGAGTTGCTAGCACCCACATTTCGCCAGTTTATGTTTAGGTCCCAATGTAATAGGTGGTGAGCCTATTGCCATTAACCGGGCACTTATAAACCTGCGATAAATACACACATAACTTCGAAAAGCATCGAAAAGTCATTGGAGTGTGCCATGGTAAAACCTGGGATCGAACCCGAGAGCTCGTCTCAGCAGTCCATTAACCATACCACTAGGCTACCATACCATAAAAAAATGTTTTAAAAATCTGTTTGTATACATATACAATTTGACATGAAATAGTATTGCTTACCATATCTACTCATTTCAGAAAATGTAGCACATTGCAGAGATGAACAGTTAATAGAAGTCTATGTTACCTCTTGGGAACATGACGTGTATCTCAACACGGAGGGATTTGCATTCCTGTTTGCAGAATTTGGCCTAACTGGAATAGAAAGACAACAACCATTCCCCCAGCCTACCGCCGCAGGAAAACTTCAGAAGCGATTATTTTCTAATTTTAGTTGATAATAGTGAGACTATTCATTTTGCCATCATTTTTATGTTGTATTCAATAATTTTTAAGTGTGAGATAATGAGGGAATTGATGTTGCTTTATTATATTTAACAGTTATAAACTCGTAAAGGTACTTGTTAAAGCTGTCTGCTGCCTCACGTTTGTGTACAGTTGACCAAAGAGATCTGATTACACCTTTACATACAATATTATCTAAAAAAGTGCAGCCTTATTTCCTTTTTTATAGATAGCATTTTCTCTGGGAATTAGCATTGTCCCACTAACACTACTAATTGGATTTTTTTTAAATTTATATATGACACGTCAATTAGACTTTGTTTTGCCTGATGATAAGCTGAAGGCAAAGTCTTAGAAAAGAGGGTCACCGTTACTTACATATACCATGTGACAATGGTGACACTCAGCTTGACGGCCTCATCATATTATTTTTCACGCCCCGCTTAAAGGACCCGGGACTGTAGGCAGATGGAAACACGTGAGCTGGTAATGAATTCCACTCCTTAATGGTGCGACAAAGGAAAGAGTCATTCATTGGTTCTTGATCGGATATTCTGCGCCATGTGCGGGTGACATCTAAGCCCTGCACGTGTTGCCCTTTATAGGAAAGGGGAGGGTGGGAAATAGGTTATCCATAACTACTGTTCCCCTGTACCATTATGGTTAGTCACTTGTGTATAAGTTTTGTATTGTAAATTATTTTTTGTATTATTATGGAATATAATCATTGTGTGATTAGGTTTCCTAATATTGTGCATCGAATGAGTTTCTTAGTTTGATTGTGGTCCTAGGTATATATCCGTATCGTACGTAGGTACTTTTTACTTCGTGTACTTTAAATATTTCAAACATAGTGTTTATATTCAAAGAATCAAAGAATCAATTTCATTTATTCAGTTTAGGCACATAAAGAGCACATATGAACGTCAAAATTTTACAATTATGTATGTCAAGAAATAATATAAAAATATTAAATAATCTAAAAATAAACCATTGGAAAAGGATTCTTTCGCTGGTTCGGTAGATTAGTTCTACTGAGAAGATACCAGCAAGAAACTCAGCGAACTGCATTAGAACTAGATTATTTTTCTTTTTTAAATTTGTTTTGGTTTACAATTTATTTTGTGCGAGCAAGCAAGAGACTTATGTTGACCACGCATTAACATCATTAAGGTACTCATCCATACATATTAATTCTCTTGGCGACGACGAACTGATATTTATAATTTGTGTATGTATTTAGTATTGTTCTCATGGAAGTGATGTACCTAAATCTTATTATGAGAATAAATATCTTTAAACCTATGTAATTATAATTAATAAAGGCAGGAAGTTGAAAAGTTGTATTCTATTCTATCCCTGCACCATTTCAGAAGTCGCGTCTGTAAACTCAATTCTATCGCGATAACAAAAGTATTCCCACATTGTAAGACAGAAGTGATACTTTGTTCTCGCTCGCACTCACTTAGTTCTGTATTCAAAGCTTTCATTTTGAAGCCCACGAGCTGCTTTCGTACTTTCGTAATCCATAATTTAGTTTTAAGTATCGGTAGCTTAGTGGTTAAGAAGTCGGCCTTACAATCGTAAGGTACCGGGTTCAAATCCTAGTCATTACACTACCGACGTGAACCCACTCCTAACACAAGCAATTTCGCTTAGCTGGAGGGGTTAGAGTTATTAGTAATTTCGGTTCTAATATTCATTATAAAAATAAAAAAGTTTGACTGATAAAAGTCAGGCAAACTTTTTAGGCAGCGACTGCCATCTGTCCCCGAGAGGAAAGCCTACATAAGTGCTACGTCCGTCTGTCAACAGGACAGGCCTAACACCTTACTGGGAAATCCTTAGGCTGCATACCCTGCAGCAGGGTATGCAGCCAACCTGGGGATAACCATTGTTTGCACAATGCGCAAGCAGTGTTGGGCACATTTTAATTGCAATTATCCCGAGTGCTGTCTAAAAAATCGAAACAAGTTTGACAGCATTCGGTACCCATAAATTTTTCTTTTGGCTTATCATTGGCAATAGGGTACACAGCCTGCTGTCAAACTTGTTTTGATCTTTTAGACAGCAGTCGGGGTCTTCGATCTTTTAGACAGCAAATCGGGATTTTTAATTATTAATATTTTTTAATTGGGTATTTTCCTGTAGTTAAAATAAATTATTTAATAATAATAATAATGACGTCTTTATTGTACATCAATTACACATTACACTAGAATAAGTGATACAAGTTCCGTGGCACGTACAGATGGCGGCCTTATCGCTCTGCGGCAATTTCTTACAGGCAACCAAATACCATATTTAACTGAACTTATTTACTCACAGTAAAAGAGCGGTAAAAGTTGAGTCTGATATTATTTTTATCGTTTTTATTTATTTTTTATCATCCACCCAACCTATAATAGTAAATGATGTGACTATTAAATATTAAGACGTCAGAATAAATTATTTCATATAAGTTTCCTTGTAACTTACCGTTTTGACGTTTTGTAAAAAGTAATTAATTTGATTAGCCAGTCTAATAGCCAATTCCAATTAAAATTTTCCCAACACTGTGCGCTAGTAATAGCGGTAATGTTTTCAAGACCGGTGTCTGACCGGGTGTCCTACTCGTACCCTATCGAAACACACCCAAGAAACACTAACAAATTGTCAATAAAAGAAACCTGGTAGGTACTGTTGCTATTAAGGTTTTACCAGTCAACACAGCCTGGTCAATACGACCTATACCTATAGCTTTTTTAATTCATCTAAGACCTATAGGTATTATAGATACCTATTGCCTATTAACATAAATGCGTCTATCTAAATTCATTGACATTTCGAATCAATTAGGTACATAATGTCGTAAGTAAAAGATTGAAAGGCCAAATTAGATCGTGTTAATAATAAAGTGCCTCGACATTTTCATTAATTTACATGGCTATTAGAAATAACACGACGGGACTATTAGGTTCGTTGCCATGAGAACACATACCAAACAAATTCGAAATAAGAATTTTTTGAAGATACATAATTAGTGTCTGGATTAGGTACTACCTACTTGAAATATATTATTGTAATAAGACAAATTTCACCTCGACAGCCCGTTTTTTTTGTACGTGCGCAAAATCCCCACGGATAAACTCTCCCCCTCTCCCCCGCCGGGAGGCAGCCGCCACGGCCTACGAGGACATTCATCGACCTCCGACGCCCGAGTTGCCTTCGTACGCGGGCAGCTTGGCTTGCAATCCTTCGTCGCTCCCGCTGACTTCGACAGTCCTTTTAGCGCAGGGCCGTCTTTAAACTATTAGAGGCCCTGGGCACATTAGGATCATGGGGCCCCTAGGACCTTGAGAAAACACTATATAGTTACAATAGATAAAGAAAGACAAACAAGGTTCTAAATTTATTTTTATTTAGTTACTAACTATAAAAAAATAGGAAATATAAAAAATAATCTACAAAAGTAACTCGCTTAACATAAAATCCTTAGATTAATTCTATGTTGATTGCAAAGGTACCCTTCTAGATTTAAGATGAGCAAAATCGTTAATCACATCTTCAAAATCTATGGTATTGAGAATATCACATTCTATGGACATCAGCGACAAACTAGTTAATCTCTCTTGAAGCATTGTACTTCTTAATTCATTTTTTATTCGTTTCAATTTGGAGAAGGAGCGTTCTCCGCTGCAGTTAGTTACCATCATACTTAAAAATATTCTCAATGCAATTTCTACGTTAGGAAATGTGTCTTCAATTTTGTTTTGCTTTAATAGATTATATACTTCCTGTACACTGTTAGATGCTTCATTTTCACTCTGAACATTTTTTAAGTATTCTTTTAAATGTTGACATTCTATTTCTAACTCTTTCTCATTTACATCTTCGTGATAGATTTGAGAAAATTCTTTGCATCCTTGTCGTATCTCTTCGGAATTCAGAGTTTTTAAGTGAAAAAATAAACTAAAACGTTGACTGACGGTCTCATATGAACTTTGTCGCTGTTTTAGATGAACACTCAAGGTATCGATTATTGGGAGAAAGGTTTCTACGTTGAATCGCTCTTTTCCATTCAATTGGACTGATGGCGCAGAGCCATCAAAAAAAAATCAGCCGTGAGCTTCTACGTCTTGTTCTTTGAGATAGATCTTTGTAGTCAGATTCTGGGTTATTTTCTTTGGCAGATGATTCGAAGTTATCAAATTTATCCCTGAGGTTAGTAATAAAATCATAAAGTGAAGTCAACAAATTGGTTGCAACGTCCAGTGTTATTGTTTCTTTCTGAAGATAATTACTTGTTTTGTCTATTCTTTCCAATATGGTGCTCCAGATTTCCGTCAGTATAATAAATTCTAGATTTCCCATTTTTCTAGACAGACTAAGGGCTTCGTCTCTTGTTTCTCGTGCCTTTTCAGTATCGTTTGCGATGGTGATTAAAGCTTCTAATATTCTTTTATAACCCCCATCAGCATCATGTTAGCATCAGCATCTGCATCAGCTCGGGCTGACCATCTGGTTTGTGAAAGACTCTTAACAACTTTTTTTGAACCTAAATGTTCTGTTAATATATTCCATCTGTGGGTAGAGCCCGAAAAAAAGTTGTTCACTTTCTGAACTATTTCAAAAAACTGTGATGCCTCCGGTACACACCCAGCAGCATGGACACCTACCAAGTTTAGTGAATGTCCTGCACATGGTATAAAGGTGGCAAATTCACATTTTTCCTTGATTCTTGTTTGTAGACCACTATACTTTCCCGACATATTTGAAGCATTGTCGTAGCTTTGTCCTCTGCAATCTTTTATGGGAATATCATGTATCTCTAAAAAAATTAAGATGGTCTCCGCTAAATACTTAGATTTATGCTCTTTAATAGGTATAAATTTCAAAAACCTTTCAACAGGAACACAGTCTTTTACGTATCGAATGATGAAAGTTAGCTGGTCAATATGAGACAGATCGGGCGTACTGTCAACGCTTATGGAAAAATATTTTGCTGATTTAACTTCATTTATAATTTTTTTTAGAACCTGTTTTCCCATTACTTCAATAAACTCATTACAGATATTTGCTGATAAATAAGAAATGTTACCCTTTCCAGGATTCCCAAATTTTTTTAAGTGATCTGCAAGAAATGGATCAAATTCACTCAATAATTCCACACAACCCAAATAATTTCCATTGTTTGGAGATCCTAGGATTTCATTGTCGCCGCGAAATGGAAGCCGTCTCGATGCCAAAAATTTTACAACAGCTACAATCCGTTTAAGTACGTTTCTCCAGTAATCCACTTCCTTTTGATGTTGAGATAATAACTCTATATCTACTCTACCAACCGCTTTACTTCGTGCCAGATAAGTCATCATAGATTGCTTATGCGCTGGGCTATTTTCATGTGTTAAAATTATGTGATTAATATGCTTCCAATCATTACATCCATTCCGAGAGCAAAGATTAACATCAGTTGGGTTAAATAAGCAGCATGAAAAACAAAATACAGAGCATTTGGAAGGCGAATACAGCAACCATTTTCTTTCGACGCTTTCATTGTTCTTTAATTTGCGAATAAATAATGCTTTGTTGAAATATCTCGTCACTAATTTATTACCATCTTTGTAGGTTCTGGATGCCTCGGAAAAGTCAGAATCTTTATTTTGAAAATATACTGGTCCCTTACGAATTAAAATTTCGCGATTTATTTCAACAAACTTTTCGTGAAAATAATCGGCGGGATCGTGCGATATTAATTCTTCTGTGTTGGAAAACTGCTGTTCAATTGACACAGTTGGAGTTGTCGGTTTTAGTGAAGTTACTGAAGTTGTTGCACTTTCGTCGTAGGAATAGTCGCTTTCTGATTTAATCTCTTTTTCAAAATTGGAACATGAAGGTTTAGAAATTCCCGCAACTTGTAATTGAGCTGAGTCATCATGTGGAACATTTATGAGTTGATTGCTACTTACAGAAGTTTCTCCAGTAGTAGTAGTAAAATATGATATCTTTCTGATGTAGAGCTTTTTTCCTTTTTTCAGATCCACTAGGATATGACCGTTTCGACATTTTACATTATAATTCAGTATTTAATTAATTTTATAACGAAAATATTCGCTAACACAAAACAGACAAACGACGATTTAATCAAACAATACTATTTTTTTGTCAGAGCTCAAGCACAGTCAGTAACAAACTAACAACTACAAACAAAACAAACGCCACAACATCGCAGACAAATACTTGAAGGGAATTCCCGTTCGTCAAGTCAAACGACGATCGGGAGTCGGGAATTCCCCTTTTTTGTCTTTGGTATTACGAATGACGTTCGAATAGGTTTCTTAAAGACATAAACCACACCGCATCAAATAATTCTTCTTTTTTTAATTTAATAATTTTTCTTTTAATTGTATTCTTATACTTACATATAGGTATTTAAATTAACCTAAATATACTAATATCGGAAAAACTCATTTTTGAGAGAGAGTGGAGTACTTATACCCTGTTTATTTATTAGTTTGATCTTTCTTTTTGACGGATGTCAAATCTGAAATCGATATAACTTTGCAACGACGAACAATATTTTCTTATTTTAATAATATTAAAAATTGATAATAATCATAAGAATAGACACACAACATAAGAATACCTGTTAAGGACTCAAGCATTTTCCGAAAGTCTTAAGTGGTTTTTATTGCTTCGAAGTAAAATTTAAATAGAAAAACTGAAAACAATGGTACCTACCCAATGTTTTTATGTCTAGTGCAATAAAATTGATTGACGAATGAATTTATTTATTTTGAATAGTTTAAAACATACATACAGCCACATATTTAGCCAACACATTTTTTACACCAATAGATATTTTCTGTTTCCCATCACTGACCCATCTGTCAAAAAGTTCAAGCTATGTTGTACAAGGTATAGCTATCCGCATGCGGCAAACTAAAGCTAATATAATAAGCGTAGGTATTGTAGTAAGTCATTATCATCAGATTTTTCAAAATTAATGTTTTTCGGTAATACCTAAATATCGGTTATCATTTGGTAATCTGGCAGGAACTAGGGGGCCCCATTCGATCGCGGGGCCCTGGGCACGTGCCCATAGTGCCCAGTGGGGAAGAGGGGCCTATTTTAGCGTGGTGGTAGTGAATGTGACTTCTACGGAAAGGGGCTCGAGTTTAATTCCCGTGCAAATATTTGCAAGCCTGAATACCTATGTCCATTTGCATTGGTCTGTGTTTTTCCAAGCCTCTGAGATCATGTTAAGCCAACTTTATATGTATAAAACAAAATTAAATGAAAAGACTTTCATTACAGTTTTTCATTCTCTCTGCAAAAATCCTTTTAAGTTGGGACTTTAAAGTCATAGTTTTAAAGTCTAAAATGAAATGAATTTTTTAGCAGTGTATGACAGTGGTTTTACTTTAGCGGAATCGAAGTCCCGGTTGCCATACGTTCCTGTGGTAAGGTTAACATAGATAACCCAAGTATTTTTGAAATGCTTAAGTAGATGTGTCTTATGTACATGTACGGTACGTACGCAACTTACCTACCTACTACGTCTCGAATGAACAATCAGAAGAATTTGGGTGCATTCAAGTGCGGCGGGCACTTTGAAGAGGGGTGACCGATGTTTCTATTGAAGTGGAGTCGAGCGGAAAACATAGCGGAGACGATGGACTATACATACTTATGAAGTTGGTTGAGGAGAATGTCACAATCACGGACAATTTATTTCTATAAAATTAATGCTATTAGTACCTAGATATTAGGGTACCCGTGCACCTCATGCCTCCGCCAGCCAACGAGGACGGTTATGTGTGACTTAAACTAACCGCACGCCGTTTCAACTAGGTATCATATGCTGGGATGTACCATACCTACATAAAAACTTTGCACTTAGGTCATACCTACCTAGGCATAGAAAAATTTACTAAGTACGTAATCTGCTACGTTCAATGTTATCAACATTTAATATACCAAAGTATTATATAGAATGTAGACACATAGTTGATAATTTTATTATAAGATAGCTATACTATTGCATTGGCAAATCTTCAAAATGATACCTAAACTTTACGTATAGCAAAATAGTCAAACTGTTTTCTCGGTCTACATGATAAACTATAGATTTATTTTATTTTTAGTGCTACATTCACGGAATATAAAAATTGATGTTACGCAACAACCTGTCACCGGATATTAATGTACACATCTATCATTATAAACAGCTATTTTGAGTTTGCGACATTAACAAATATAAATAGAACGCGGAAGGATGGGCTCTGGCACAAGGTGTCCCTGCTGCCGTAGAAAATTGACCTAAATTCGTGCAGGAAGGCGTTGGCCCGCTGTTATTTCACGCTCAATTTACTTTCTGCTAAACACATTTCCGAATTTCCGAAACGATATATTTGAAAATTTTCATAGCTTGGAATTCCATTTATGAAAATGAGTTTATCGTCTCCTACAGGTGTGCGTCGTGTTTATTCCTTTCCTGTTACGCGCATCACTGCTTCGCAGGCGCGTTCAATATGATACCGGGCCCGAAGGGGATTACTAAAGTCTAAAGAACTATTCATCATTATTCATCATCATCTTAGCGCTATTGTCAGTTGCATTCGAGCCTTTCATGACGGAGTTTGAGATCCGCTTTCTTCTTCGTTTAGTATGGTTTATACGGCTTTTATTGGAGCGACTGCCGCCAGTCTGAGTGGAGTGATATCATGGCGGAGCTGGAGTTCTATGTGTACCCAAATACAATATGTAAATTACAATGAGCCGCGTGGTTCTCGGCAGAGTAGAATTTGGGCCAACCCACCTCTTCCCATGCGGTGTCGTACAAGGCGACTATGGGATAGGGCTGTTTAACATCAGACAGATATAACAGCCCAGACTCAACCTCAGATTGAGGCTCGAGTCAACAATAGTGCCCGGAATACGGCAATAGGCTAACCCCCTATTACGTGGGACCGAATACAATGGTTGGTGAAATGTGGATGTTAATTTATGATGTAGGTATGTATGTAAATTACAATATATACCTGTCTACCCAGTATGTTACTGTTTCTGAAGTTTGAATAATATACACATCTTTATATAATAAGCTATGTATTAGTGTACCTATGCATGATTGTTAAAAACACGCTCACTAATTATCACTGTCTAGCATTACCTAGCAAGCATCCTCCTGATTTATGACTTGCAATACTTACAATACCGACTAGGTACTTACCTATTTACTATATAAATACCCCCAAGGTTAACATATCAAAGAGTGGTGTCCTCTACTATCTTATAGATAACATTACATAAATTCAGTCAATAATGTTATGTACATTCTTAATCGTTACAATTAAAATGAAATGTAGGTAAACTATAAATTTATCGAACAAGACTTCAGGTTCATTAAGTTACTTACTTCCTACTTTGTGTTACAAAATATAAAGTTAACAAAGTAATAAACTTATGTCTGTACCGGTACTTATAAATCTTCTATGAGGAGATCATCATAGGATCACAACATTTTGAACTCGTTAATCGAGTTCAAATGGAATCCATACACATATAAGTTACCGTGGCCTATGGACGTGTGTAACACCAGAGAAGCTACACTCGCGCTGCCGACAAAGCAGGACATGCCTTTAGTCATCCCACTGACAGCACAAATTCTCCAGTGAGCTCTGGCTACCCTACTCACTGCTGGGAACATAACACGAAGTTATTATAACCGCGATATACGAAATGTTTACCTATCTTTGAACAAAATATTTAAGCGGGAATTGAATCCGCGACCTCTGATTTAGAGAAGTCGAATGCTCTACCACTACACCGCAGAGATCGTTTATATCGATAAAAGAAATAGTATTTTGAGCTACGGAATTCTCCTTTGGGGTAATTCTGCAGATTTAAACACAATATTTCTGTTACAAAAGCAGGCTGTGCAAGCCATTTATAATTTAGGCCCAAGAGTCTCCTTCAGAGAAAAGTTTAAAGAGATAGACATTCTAACCGTAGTGTCACAATATATTTTTGAGAACCTTTCGAGTATATTTTGGAGAAAATTTTTCGATATTCTCTAGAGTTTGTGACCGGCATAACATAAATACCAGACACAAAAACAATCTTGTAGTCTGTGTAGTCGATTTGAAAAAAATAGTCATTCATTCCAGGACAACTACATACGCTTTTTTAACAAGCTCCCTAATAAAATTAGGGATTTACCTGTGTATAAATTTAAAAATATAGTTAAACGTAAATTGTGCCAGAAACGCTATTATAAAATCCAAGAATATTTGGATGATAAACAAGCTTGGAAATGAGCTGTTCGCTCAACTATGCTACTCAAGTAAATTTTTGTATTTAGATTAAGTAGATATAAGGGTATGTTTGTAAATAGACAAAAATGCCCGCTGAGTTTCTTGCCGGAGTCTTCTCAGGTCGGGGCCGCGTTTCGAACCGGTGCCGGTGGTCCATTTACTAAACTGATTTTCATGTTCCTTCTTTGTTGACGTTTTGTAAGTGCCGATATAATGGTCTACACAGAATAAATTATTTTTGACTTCGACTTAGTTACTCTCGCATCTTCGCTGCACCCTTGTAGCTATAGGTACTCATGCTATGTATCGTGCAGCATGCAATCGGAGGGTCAACCAAGGACTGCGGGATATTCCAATAGCAATCTTTCTCCCAGCAACTGAATGACCCAAGACAGCGACGTGCGATTATAGTAACCTCGAGACCGACATAACCATCTCGCTGACTCCGATGGGTGAAGGTAATCAGTATATTTAGTTTGGAATTAATCACACTTTACGTCGTATATTAAACAAGTATCTATAAAACATTCTCCGCGGTAATTTATCTGTTCGAAATTGACACAAGACGTATGTTTGCATGCGCGGCTCGAGTAGCTCCGAGGCAGATAGATAGCTTCATTGTTCCCTTGCGTGTGTCAACATGGTACGAAAGAACAGTGTCACCATAGAATAGCTTTGTGCAATTTTTAACTTTTTGCTATTTATGTTTTTACATTTCTGACTATATTTTAAGAATAGTGTTATCTAGGAGACCAACCTAGTCTTTAATTGTCTCTTTAATTGTCCAAATGTATTTATTAAATAATAATTATGAAGGAGACCAACGGGTGATAAATAGATGGTGCATAATGATATCGGTACATCCTTACGCCAGGTCTCACCAAGACCTTTGGGCTTAAACCAATCTCACCCTTAAGCTTATGCCAGTGCACCTACTTAACAGGTTAATGAAAGAGGCTCCGACGCAGGCTATTTTCACAGGATTGGGGGATCAAAGGGCAGTAAAGTAACTCCTGTATAAGTTATGTAAATAGGAGAGTGGTCTCTGGGATGCAAAGTGCAAGCTTAGGGTGCCACTATTGACTTTAATGATGCCTGATTCAAACCTAATTGTACAAACTAAAATTGTTGCCTAATTGGGTAACATATTGATACATATTTTAGCAACACAAAAACTACAGTCACAAATGTAAACACTTAAATAAGTGACGCACGGTGCGAGGCGTCTCATGAGTTTCCTCTGCGCGTTTTCCAACCGCGAGCTATAATTTCGGTGGGCGCTCAGTTTATATCATTTGTAGATCGGTGACGCTACTAACTACATTGAACAGTTTCCTACTACCACAGTGACTATCAATTCTATTTATCTATAGAGATGTAGCCCTTTTACCTTCTTCACCGACTCGCGCGGTAATCTTTTACCTTAATAATTAAAGCTAATTAGATTATTACCCTAAAATATCAAAATATTTCCTTATATAATCGCATATTCTTTATTATCCTATCTTCGATGTAAAAATTGGTTCAAATAAAGTACACTCAACTTTTGCACAACATCAGCATTGTTAGTCAATTTTGAAGAATGGGTCACCTCTTGAGGAGTGCGTTCGTGATCGGCAACGGTGGAAAAGATTTTGACGACGAAGGTGAGTTTTTACCTCATAGTATATATACCTAGATGTATCTTATAATACTTATGCTTTTACTTACCGGTTGTTCATGTGTGTGTGACGTGTGTGTACAAAAATTATCACGATACTGTTAATTGAATTTTATTTGAGTGCGTGTTGTTAATATAGGTATCTAATTCTATTCTTCCCTGTTGAAATATAGCTTGTTGTTGACAGTTTACATGAATATAAAATAGTAGGAAGTTAGGAGTATATAACTCCTAACTTCCTATGTTCGTGTACTAGAATACATGTAATGAAACTAGGTAGGTACTTTCAAGATTCTGCTAGTAGGTAGGTAGGTACATATTTTAGTATAAGTGATTGAAGATTCTGCGTGAGTTCAGCTCATCGTATAAAAACAACAAGTACCTACGTAGTCTGCTGTTTACACGATTTTGTATGAAACGAAGAAAGAAGACAGAATTGTGTGGTCGTTTTATTTGGCGATAGTAATCACGGTTTCGTAAAGTTAGTTCTAGTTTTAGATAACCAACTTAACTAAGGGTTCACACAACTTTGTAGTAGACTTCAAATTAGGCGCATCAATGCATGTCTATTAGGTTACCCAAAGCACGACTTCAGACTCTCCGTAGGACTCGTCCAAAATAAAACCATCAACTTAGTAGGAATTTATTCTAAGCGCAAATGTATTAGGTAACCCTTTACAACCTGACTGAAAAAGAAATCATATTTGGTAATTTAACATAATACACTTATTGTTAGTGGGTCCAGTGATGTAGGAAAAATAATTTAAAAAATCTGGAAAGCCCAGCTTCCCGGGAATTTCCCTGCACGATCGTGCACCTCAGGTATAATCTGACATATGCATGATCGTGCATATTTTTAATATTCTCATGTTTACACGCAAATAAAACGAATTAGGTGCAAAAGAATTTGTTTAATCTGTATGGAATTGTTAGTCCCATACATAAATAATCATAATTAAACATAAGAAACAATTTGTAAGTAACTGTAATCAGTCTCAACAGGTTTTATAGTTAGGAACTATTTTTTCTTATTCACCTAATTAAACATAACAATAAAATTCTCTGGTATTAACAAACTAAGCAGGTAGTGCTAGTCTTGAACTCTCATTTTAATTATAACAATAGGAAAAAAATTTAAAATTATGCTTTATGAAAGTCTTGGAAGCAATTTTGTCCTCTAGAAATACAAAGATACACATTGCATTTCAGGCACCGTGTTTTAGTACGACTTTTGCAAAATCTGGGTGACTTCAAGTCATCAAAATGTGGTAAATGATCGTAACCATCATGCCTCAAAGTATCTGATGGCTTCAAAGCTTTCCTGAACTTTTTCGGCATTATATTTTCAATTTCATCCAGACTTTCGCCACGACGTTTTTGAGGAGTACAAAATGACCCCGGTTCACTTTCAAGCTGGCCCTCTTCGGGTGTGGGGACCACGGAGTCCTCATCCAATACCCGGGCATGGAGAGGTGCAAAACTCGCGCCGCCGCCGCGGCCTGCTTCTACTAGGGTAACAGCTCCACCCCCCCCCCCCCCCCCAGGTAGGTTATCATTAGGCATAGTGCATTAATTATCGAACGGAGCATGTATACTAGCCACCTAAGTGGTATAAAAATCATCTGTGCTGCAGCTAGTGACTGATAACTGATAAGAATTCTCATGTAGAGCAAGTATTGAAGCTAATAATAAACTCAATGCCAAGGGTGTTAACGCACGACCGACCGTACCAAGACCATATTGCCTGCAGACGTCACTTGTTTATAGTTACTTAACCCTTAAAACTTTAACCTAATTACGGAACCATGTCACTACTTTATGGTAACAATAAACCGACACTAATGAAAGGGGGGAGACGTGACGGGTCTGTCGGCAATTTACACGAACATCACCCAATGAAATAAATCCGATTATTCAGTTTACCCATTTGGTTTTCGGATGAATACTTATTGAATACCTATATAAATTAAAAATGAAGTAATAAATTAAGAAAGATTATAGGATACATTACCTACACAGTTCTATTTAGTCCTAAATTAAGCAGAGCTTGTCATATGGGTTCTTGAATGCGGATCAACATACCTACTTACTCTTTTGTAAATTAGCACATATTCATGGAAAAAAAAGTCAAAGCCAAATAATATTTATTCTACATAGACCATTAAATCGCAACTTACAAAACGTCAATATAAAAAGAAATTTGAAAGACTAGTTTAGCAAATAGACCACACCGGTTGGAAACGCAGCCCCGACCTTAGAAGACTCCGGCAAGAAACTCAGCGGGCATTTTCAAGCAGGCAGTGTCTAGTAGGATCTAGACACGCAGCAGCGTGTCAAACCAAGTTCAAGTAACAATAGGGGCGAGCAGCACTGTGTGTAATATTACACGACCTTTTGGAGTCACTTTTCACTACCTAACAATTCAAAAAGTATTATAAACGTGTCAAATTTGGCTCATATATTGAAACTTGCGAGATACAAATATGCTCCAAATTTCATAAACACATTTCCGATGAATGACCTCCGCCCCCATGATGGTGGTGATGGGTGGAGACGCTTGACACCCTAGCAGAAGCAGGCCGCGGCGGAGGCGCGCGTGGAATTCGTAAACCCCTTTTTTGTACGACAATCCCCTCTAACCCCGACGGTTCACAGGGGTGGTTGTGTCGCACGCGGACCCACTAAAATTGCACACCGTCTTAGGTGTTCAGATGCCGGGGTATAAAATTGCCTAAAGCTTATTCTGCGCACCCGGCTGGCCCTGGATCATCTATGGTTTTAAGATGGCCCCTTCAGGTGTAGGAAACCGGTGTCGCCATCGAACCTCGGAAAGGGGGGAAGGTAAACGTCACGTCACTGCACCAGCAGGGGTGAAGTGATGACAGGTGACTGCATCTGTAGCCCTCACACCTACGCTCGGCGACTAGCCCGTCCCTTGCCTGAACTCCACTGTGCCCTCTGGTAGTCAGAGGTATAAGTGGAAAGCTTTCGAGCAGCCCTCTACACTACGCGGCCACTCACAGGTGGCAGCGTCTCCCCTGGGACAGAGGTGCTACCGTTTCCGTTGCCCAGGGTGCACCACATGGATGTTCCAGACCACGCACCCCGATCACGTTACTACTGCACCTTGCACCTGTTCAGCTGACTCTCCCCGGTTTCAGTCGTATGTCACTTTGAACTCCCGTTGTACTCATGCCGGTATTATCGGTAATCGTTACGTTAATCGTTTTTAAATAATGTACGGATATCTACCGGATTTACTGACATTTATAATTTCGTAATATCTTTTGAATGGAACGTCCGATTTCTACAATATAAAAAGTAGTCAACAGGAACTGAAACAGACTTGAATACAAAATAATTGATTTGAATAAGAATTAATAAAAAGGTATGTATAGACAACATTGTCTAATTTTGATTGTATTTCTATCAGCCACGCTTGAATTTATTTCGTTCACGCGTTATTTTCACATTGCAATATCTGTCACCTTATTCGTATAATTAAAACTTTTGAATGACAATTATTATCTATATTAAATGCACAACGTTTCTAACGATTTTTCTAAACACTCTTTAAAACAAAAAAAAAACAACAAAAAGAAAACGATTCTTTGAAAGTTTATCCAATACATACAAAAAAATAAAACGAAATACATAAAATACATATCTTTTCTCTTTATAATATCATATTAGTAAAGATGAAGGGCTACCTACTTACTTCCAGGTAGTGGCGTCTTTGATCTGGCTGGTGGTGTGCCCTTTTAAGTGTGCCATTTTACCCATTTCCCCTAGAATTTACCATAATGCCATAGAATCCGATCAAAAGAAACCATTAGAATAAGTTTTAAACTAAAACCCGACTATTGAAAAGCCACGCTTTAAAAAAAGTATTAAACAAGAAAATATCGATTATTCTAGAATATTATTCTAGGGAAAAGTGGTATGCAACCTTCCTTCTCCTTGATCCTTGATATTGTTGTGTTAGACTAAGTGGCATACGACCACGGCTATCCTTGATATTTTCTTGTTAAATACTTTTTTTAGAGCGTGAGTTTTCAGTAGTCTGGTTTTAGTTTTAAACTTATTTTTTTATTTATATTATTTTGGCAAACTATAGTTATAATTTATGCATCCTATTTGAAATGTACTAATTAAACCTTTTAAGTTGATACCAAACACGACATATTTGTCTCAAAATGATTTTCAACGCAGTACTTTATTACCGCTAGAGGACGCCACATTAATTTTAGTGGCACATTATATATCCTATAACCAGTGAACAACTAAGACGCTCCTGACGATACCTCATTTGTTCAGTTCTAATAAGTGGTTGAGGAGCTATAAGGGAACTGATGAACCTACATACATACATAGCCTGTCAAAATCATCACCCTCCTTTTGCTTTTGCTTAGTCTGGTAAGAAAAAGAAAATATGCACCTTGTTTAATTAACAAAGGCCGACCAGCTATCGCTGATAGCACCCGTTCACGAGTATGACGCTCTGTTTCATTAACAGGGGAAAATATTTGATGGAATGGAAAGTGTTCAGTGAACCGCTTTAACCCACATTCGTATTCGAATTGCAATTTTCGGTGACCGAGTTATCCCATCTATTCTGCTATAGTTCCTGTTAGTCAGAGTACATCTACTCTTTCTTGCTAGAAGTACTGCCTATAAATCCTGATATTCAGATTAATTGTGTAGATACATATGTCTGTACACTCAACAATACTCAACATTGCAATGGCCTTACCAAAATTTTCGTGGTACAATTTTTTCTTGTGTCACTTAGGTGGTAGACAAGCACCCCCTGATGGAAAGTGGTTCAAATCAATCAAATCAACTAGCCCATCGCAGTCCGCTGCTGGACTAGGCCTCTCCCAATGTTGGGAGGCTTTGGCCTACTGTTTCCACACTGGCCAGACGGGTTGGTACAGGGTTTTATTTCGAGTTTTCTTTCTCTCGCAGTGATGGTTTGCGTATGTTTCCATTAGTCGCCTCTTACGACATGCTTCGGATGAGATGGGGTGGTGATACTTGTATTCTTTCTCCGTCACCACGCGGATGAAAGTGTTTACCGAGGCCTATTCCCACCAAAAGTACCTACAAAAAGTCTCCAGTCGCTCTTTTTTTTTTACGTGCATATAAAATCAAACAAAATCATTTATTGATGACCAAAGTTATTACAGTGGTATTTAGTACATTTAAAAGTCCTCTTCGGCCTACATAGTTGGCATGCAAGAGCATATTGTGGTTTTTTAAGTACCTATCTTTAATTAATCTACCGCGGTAGCCTAGTGGTATGGGTAATGGACTGCTGAGACGAGGTCTCGGGTTCGATCTCAGCCTTTACCACTGCCCACACCAAGGACTTTTCGATGCTTTTCGAAGTTATGTGTGTATTTATCGCTGGTTTATAAGTGCCCTGTTAATGGCAATAGGCTCACCACCTATTACATTGGGACCTAAACATAAACTGGCGAAATGTAGGTGCTAGCACCTCTGCCTACCCCTTCGGGGATATAGGCGTGAGTTTATGTTATGATATTATGCTATCTTTAATTATTACAGGGTCAAAGAAAATGCGTTTAATTAAATTATCCAATGTTAATAAATATTGAAAACAACCAATTCAATACAATACAAATATGTCAATTATGACAAGTAATCATGTCAACAAAGATCTCACTAAATGAAAGAAATAATATTAATATACCAATCAATGAAAAGTCAGGCGATAAGTCAATAATAATAAAATTACATAACATAAACTCACGCCTATATCCCCAAAGGGGTAGGCAGAGGTACTAGCACCCACATTTGCCAGTTTATGTTTATGTGTTGGGACATAGGACATAGGTGGCGAGCCTATTGCCATTAACCGGGCACTTATAAAACCTGTGATAAATACACACAAAACTTCGAAAAGCATCGAACAGTCATTGGTGTGTGCCATGGCAAAACTTGGGATCGAACCCGAGACTTTGTCTCAGCAGTCCATTACCCATACCACTAGGCTACCGCTTATATAAAATTATGTCAAAGAAAATTATAATTAAAGATACTGTCCATTAACACAATAACTAATTCAATATAACGATAATTAATTATGAAAATAAATGTCAAGTATATTACAAATTTAATTGTACAGCACAATATCCCGACTAGGTATCAAATAATAAGATCCAGATCTAGACTCATGTTAATTGCCTGCGAGAAAGTCACTTACTGTGTAGTAACATTTCTTTGATAGATACTCACGTAGACGGTTCTTAAATAGAGTAATATTTAATGTTTTTATTTCCGTAGGTATTCTGTTATAGATTACTGGTGCCATACAATAGACACTTTTATGCAATAAAGCCGTATTTACTCTTTACAATTGCTCTTCGGTTTCGGGTTACTGTATCTGCCAAAGTCTCGAAGAGTTCATTCAGAATTCAACTATACATAAGTAGCCGTTTCAAAAATATACAATGACGGTAATGTCAGTATGCCATGGTTCAAAAAATATGAACCTTTTTATGTATAAAATGAACAATAGGACCCAAGACGCTACCCTGACCCACGCCATACTTAACTGAGCGAATATGTGAAACAAGTGTTTATTTAAGTTATTAACCAGTTTGAGCTCTACATATTGCTTTCGATCAGTCAAATATGACTATATTAGACTCAGGACATTTTCCCGTATACCATAATGATCAAGCTTTGCCAGTAGGATTTCATGATCCACATAATCGAAAGCCTGAGTCATATCGCAGAAAATTGCGCATACTGGTACCCTACTATCCATTCTCGTCATAACTATATTTAAAAAGTCATATGTTGCTCTATTTATTATTCTGTGTAAACCCTTTTTGCTCTATGGCTAAGATTTCATTTTTCTCTACATATTTATTAATTTGGTTAAAAATATACTTTACAAAAGTAGTAGAAAATCAGGTGTAAGTGTGATAGGTCTTCAGAACTTCATAAGTTCTCTATTTTCTTTTTGAAAACTGGTATTACGTGGTCTGGACTGCACAATACCTGCCTAGAGTCTCCAGTGAGCTCTGGCACACACACACACACACACACACACACACACACACACACACACAACACGAGGTTATTATGACAGCGGTATTTTTTAGGACAGAGGTACTTCCCCATTTGGACTGCTCAATTGGGACGGGATTACCGTCATGTCCTACCTACTACCCAAATGGGTACTAGTCCCTACTAACATTTTCGGGGCCCAAGTCAAACTCACATACTAAGTAGTCTAACTAGTCAGTGCACCTGCTAAATAACGGATGAGGCTCTGTCTCAAGCTTTTCTCTCGGGGTTGGGCTCTAGGAAAATATCGTAATTTTTTTTTTTTTTTTTTTATATATAGGACACGTCAATTGGACTTCGCCTTGCCTGATGGTAAGCTGAAGGCAAAGTCCCAGAAAAGAGGGTCACCATTACTTACACATACCGTGTGACAATGGTGACACTCAGCTTGACGGCCTTATCATATGCTTTTTCACGCCCCGCTTAAATGACCCGGGACTGTAGGAAGAAGGAAACACGTGAGCTGGTAATGAATTCCAGGCCTTAATGGTGCGACAGAGGAAAGAGTCTCCGAACCGCTTGGTTCTTGATCGGATGTTTTGCACCGTGTGCGGATGACATCTAAGACCTGCACGTGTTGTCCTGTGTAGGAAAAGGGAGGGTGGGACTAATTGGAAGAGCTCATCAGAACACTCCCCATGGTACAGACGGTAAAATACAGCCATGGACGCAACATCTCTACGCAGCTGTAAAGGTTCTAGGGTGTTCGTGATCTCGGGATTCCCAATGATGCGGACCGCACGTCGCTGCAACCTGTCGAGAGCATCTAGTAAGTACTTTGCTGAACCATCCCAGAGATGCGAGCAGTATTCCACACAGGAGCGAATTTGTGTCTTGTATAGAAGACACCGCTGCTCCGGCGTGAAAAATCGTCTCACTCTGTTCAGGACTCCGAGTTTTCGTGAGGCTGTTTTGATGATGCTTTCGATGTAGTTTTTGTTATTCAGGTTGCAGCGAACATCCATACCTAGGATATTGAGATTGTCCTGCAGTGGCAGTGGCGTGCTCTGAAGAGTGGGGAGGGGAAGGAAAGAAGATACTTTTGCTGTAAACGCACATGCCTGCGTCTTCTTGGCATTGAACTCAGCCAGGTTCTCAGAGCCCCATTGAGAAATGTGATTCAGGATCCCGTCAAGCTCAGTGACAAGAAACTGCCTTTTCTCTGCGATATCTGACTGCTTAGCCGCAGGATGTCCATGATAACTCCCATGTAAAGTGCTATCGTCTGCATAACAATGAACATTGCCGGTAGACAGCATGTCGTTGATATGCAGAAGAAAGAGAGTGGGTGATAAGACGGACCCCTGGGGCACGCCAGCATTAACCTGCAGAAACTCCGAAGCTCGTCCGTCACAAAGGACGCGAATACGGCGCCCCTGCAGGAAGCTAGCAACCAACTGGGTTACACAGCCTAGAAGGCAGACCAAATGAAATTATATGAAATTATATGAACATTATATGAATCAAAAATAATAAGCGGACCCGGGTTCCAAACTGTACACCTTGGACGCAACTGGGAAATCGCTATAACGATGATGATCATCACCATCATAATCAATGTAGACACATGGTTCTAAGTCTGTGCTAAGTCTCATAGTACTGTGTGTTAAGTCAGCACAGTGCAATAAATTTACTTACCTACTGTGTCGCCGCAACGCGTTAAATTCCTTTTACCAACGTGTCTGCTCGTTGGTGTTCCCGGTTCCCGCCTCAACCCGCTCGTGATTACTAAAATAGCAAAATAGACATTATGTAAAAAATAATAAGTTCAAAACTAAAACCTGACTACTGAAAATTTAAAAATCCCCCGTCACAAAAAACAACCCCTAAAAAGTCGAAAATAAGTTGTGTTAGTTAGCCCTATGACTTTGATGTACCTAGTATTACACCATAACCATTTTAGGGGTTGTTTTTTGTGACGGGGGTTTTTAAATTTTTAATTTAATTTTTATTTTATACTTTTTAAATTGATCTACTCGTCCAGCTCTTTGATTTGATACTCATATTGAGGGAGTTGTGAAATAAAATGTAATTCGCGATTTAATGGTGGCGGCCATCTTGTACTTGAAATTTGTCATATTGTATGGTATTCTACTAGTCAAGCCCTTTCATTTGATACCCATATTGAGGGAGTTGAGAAAAAATATATACTCCGTCATTTTATAGCGGCGGCCATCTTGGGCCGATTTTTTTCAAACATAGCTAAAAACTCTCTCGACTGATATACCTTTCAAAAAAAAAACAAAATCCAAATCGGTTCATCCATTCAGGAGCTACGATGCCACAGACAGACACACACACACACACACACACACGTCAAACTTATAACCCCCCGTCGTTTTTGCGTCGGGGGTTAAAAAAATACGCTTTAAAAAGTAGTTCTGAAAGCATGTTGCTCATGCTTGGTCAAGTCAAGCATCAGAAATACTGTAATTTATCTCTGCACTGTAACCAATATGATCATAGTATTGTATACGAGTGTTACAATCATATTTTCAACACATATGAAACTGTGCCTGATAAAAAGTAGATAGCAAACGACTATCTCGTGCTTAGCTAGTATCTTTCAGAGGTGATGGGTGAAAATTTTCGAAAGGGAAACTAGTCATAAACCGGAGGGGACGAGTTGGGGACTCCGTGCTTCCCACACCCGAAGAGAGCCAGTTCAAAAGAGATGGCCCTGAGTCGGCCGGGGTGCGAGGGACATGCCTTCGGCAACTTCCCATCCGGTAACCTACCACCCTCAGACGGCGTGAGCTTTAGTCAGTTCAAGTCCGACATAACCTCCCGCACCGGCTCCGGCAGGGAGAAGAGAGTGCGCGTTCATGGGTATATAATATTTAAAAATAGAATAGATTTAAGTACATGTTTATGCGTACCTACATCCTATTTTGTACACGTGGTAGAGTACAAAAAGAGGGCATTATCACGTTTGCTAGCAACTGTTGTTTCTACTAGTATTAGCTGGTAAACAATAAAAATATCATCAAATTAATAACTCAGGACTTGGTATCATTTCAATTGTTTCTTATCAAAGAATATGGCACTAACGTTGTTGAAATGAAGATTAAAACCTTCATGGAATGAACACTTTCTGATAAATAAATATTTGCAATACTTAAGTATACATATAAAGTGACGCAAAAAGTAATTCCACTATGTTCGCTTTTCCTGATAAAATTTTAAATAAATATGTATATAATACAATCACTTTGTTTTCATACGACTTGGTAATAAAGAGGCCATCAAAAGGTATTGTGTAAATAGCTATGGCTTAGTTTTTATACCTAGTGCAGAAGTTCAATGCCTGGGCATAGGTAGATTCGCATCCAATTCGTGCGCATTAACATGGCACATGGCATGGATTCTGCTAATTACTAGTAACTTTATGAATTTTCAGTAGATCTATTAGATGTTAGTTACAACTAGACCGATCCATATCTTAGCTACTAGGTACTAATTTATAAGGTACATAGCGGGTCAATGAACATATGGGTCAAATAACTAAGCCTCCATTTTTGGCTTCGTCACAGTCGGGTAAACATTTTAACTCATTCGTATCCAACAGTGGGCCTCGGACTCCGAGTTGAAATAAAGGCCGGGACTAACGTAAAGATGATGATGACGATTCGTTTTCAATACAGTGAGAGTGAGTGAACGTATTTTCATAGTGGGCGACACATACTCAACGAGACATTGATACAATCAACTGCACGGTTTTAAGATTTTTTCAAGCACGCGTCTATTTATCTGTGCAGTTTACACGGTACAACGATCGTAACGGCTTCTCGTAGCGTGTTTCACCACCCATAAGATTTAAACTAACACTTGGCATGCAGTACCTAGTTCAGGGGGGCTACCAAGAAACTAATATCCGCAACTATAGGTACGCAGTAGGCAATGAAACATGTGTAATGGCATGCGTAGCATTTAGCCACATGGTCACCTGTCACGAAGTTAAGCCGAACGAATTGACAGCTGCCGACTTCGGGGCTCGGGCCCTATGCGGATACAATTAACATTTTAACTTTTGTTTTTTTTAATTATTATTTTTTATTAACGTAAATATTAGCATAGATTTGAAATACATTAAAGTGTGAATAGATAAATAATTAAATATGTTTTTAATTCGTTTGATGGTACTAATTACACAAAACTTCAGTAGTTACCTACTGAGTCTTTTTAATCTAGATTTCAAGTCGAGATTCTAAAAGCAAATGTCGAGTTTCTCATTTCGAGCAGTGTTGTTTGTTAATTTGTAGATACATATTTTGATTCCATCTATATCATCATTTAAAATGTTAGGCGCCTGGCGGTGTAGCAATTTCCGATTCTCTCTGTCCATTATACCTATCAGTTGGAAAAAAATTGGGGACGGCTGATATTGATTACGGCGATAAAGCAGAAAACCATTACATTAACTATTAAAATATTTGAAATACCTATTTAAAAAAGTTAAATTAATATTTATGTTGTTTACATGGCGTGAAAAGTTGATTATTCATATATGAATGGACTTAAAGACCAAATGTTACCTAAATTAAAATTTTCAACAGAATCGTTAAAGCGGTTTCCGCTATACTAGTGTTTTAAATATTTATCGTAAATAAAATAAAATACTCGTTATAGGTGTTACATAGATTATATTAGATCGTTCACCCCTGAGCCCCACTGTCACGCCAAAGTCGTCATCGTCCGTTGAGTACCTACCTAAGTACCTACCAAGTAGGTACCTACCTATCAACGGTTTTAGCAATCAATATATAATGCATATACATACCTACCTAACGTGTAGTAAGTTAAATTTATCGCTATTAATAGTGTAAGTAAATAGACCGATCAGTTTGCCGACGAATATATATAAGAATTTATTTTTTAAATTTGCACACTATACGGAAATTTATTTGTTCCTTTGTATTCGAGTCATGAAATAACTACTTATTTACTAATTTAATGTCATGATGAGTTCATAACTTCGTCATATTACTTACTTTAAGTCATTATTACCTAAGCCAAAATGGCGTTTTGCAACTTTTTAATGTTCCATACATTTTAAGTGTCGTTTGGACAACCTCAAAAAATTGTTTGATATAGTCTCAAGTGATATTTATTATTTTTACCCTACTACGGCGAAGCAAAAAGGAGGGTCGTCCGCTGGTTAAAGGCTATATGACGTTTCACTGAATCGAATTTAGCACCCTCAAGCGGCCATAAAGTACTGTGTTAAAAAATACATTTGAGATAAATATACCGTGTTTGGAATCATCTGAAATGGCTTAATTAGCACATTACAAATATGTAGGTATAAATTATAGGCGTTGCTTGCTCCAAAATAATATAAATAAAAAATGCTTTTATATAATACTTTTTAAAGCATGATTTTTCAGTAGTCGGGGTAGTTTTAAACTTTTTTTACGAGAAGAAAGAAATAGATTTTCAGACGAGTAAGTGAGTAGTCCGGTATTAAACTGCTCATTTATTAGTAAACATAGGATAGGTACCAATTAGTCCCATGTACAGTCAGCTTCTAATCGATCTTTACCATCAAAGTAATTAACACATAACATAACATAAACTCACGCCTATATCCCCGAAAGGGTGGGCAGAGGTGCTAGCACCCACATTTCGCCAGTTTATGTTTAGGTCCCAATGTAATAGGTGGCGAGCCTATTGCCATTAACCGGACACTTATAAACCTGCAGTAAATACACACATAACTTCGAAAAGCATCGAAAAGTCATTGTTGTGTGCCATGGTAAAACCTGGGATCGAACCCGAGAGACCACTAGGCTACCACGGTAATTAACACCACGGTATTAAAATCTTTTTTCGTTTTTGCCTTGCCGGTCAAGATCGATCTGATTCTGACTGTACATGGAACTAATTGGTTCACGAAAGATTGCCTGTAATCGATCGCGGCCTGTGATATTTCACATGAGGCAAGTAACGTGAGATATATTCGATTTTTCAGTATAACAGTCGATACAGTTGCTAATACGCTCTGACCAAAGGCTCTACCGTCGTGACTCGTGAGTCAACAATCACTGTGTATTGTGTCACAGAAAGACCGTGTTTTATTGAGGCAGTATAATGTCTGGATTCTTAAGAGTAGCAATTGTGAGTACTTTATATTTTTCAAAAATCATGAAATTTGTTTTAAAAAAAAGCATTCATCTCTCTGCATTCGTACCTAGGTCTAACATAAATTGCTTACATATGAACCTTGTTCAGACAATCAATAGCACAACAAACAATAGTTAAATCATACAAATTGTAAAAAACTTGTGAATGGTCCGGACAGTTCTCAAGAAACAAAAGATAGCGATTCGTTTTTGTTTAGGTTTCAACATTATAACTATTGTGTAGCAGTAGGATAGCTGTGTTTGACCATTTAATAACATCTGTAAAGTAAAGGATTGCAAGCCAAGTTGCCCGCGTACGAAGGCAACACGGGCGTCGGAGGTCGATGAATGACCTCCGCCCCCCATGAACCCAGGCCTGAGGGTGGAGCCGCCTGTCACCCTGGCAGAAGCAAGCGCGCCTCCCCATTTCCGGGGACGAGTTGGGGACTCTGTGGTCCACACACCCGAGGAGAGGGCCAGATCTAGAGATGTGTGGTATGGCCGGGGTGTGAGGGATATGTCTGTTACCTACCTGTAGCTTCGGCAACCAAAAACGACCCACAGGCGGCGTGCGTTTTGGTCGGTTCGAGTCCGACATAACCTCTTCCACCGGCTCCGGTGGGGGGGTATTTGTGGGGATTTTGCGCAAGTAAAAAAAAAATCTTGTGTAAAGTTACTTAAAATAGAAGTTACTAAAGTTCCAGCTGTAGCGTGTCGTTATATATCTATGTCATGGTATCGTTATCCCTTAAATAATGGTAGTATAATCATCCCGTAACTCTCCCATAGATCCCACTAGATTATATTCTTACATAAATAAATAATAAATATTCTGCAACATTTTACACATCGCTATCTAGACCCATGGTAAGCGTATTCAGATTCTTATTATAATTCTTTATTTTTCAAAATAATGTAACGTAATTACGTCATTTTGACGTCAAATTCTGCTTAAAGCTAAGTTTACCACCGTTTCCTAGGCGCTAGTGGAGAAGGAACGGAGCAACAAACTCCACTGCGACATTTTCGAGACACAAACTCCACTGCGGCATTTTAGAGACAAGTACCTAAATAGTTTTACTAGCTTGTGTTATGGAAACTAGAATGCGGATAAACATACTTAGACACTGTTTTTGTAAATGCATACATATTATATACAGAAACACTCAGACCAATGCAAATATACATATTTATGCATATAAATATTTGCACAGAGCGGGAAAGGAACCCATGCCCTCTGCGTAGCAGTCGAGCGTTCTACCGCTACGCCACAGAGGCCGTCGACATCCCTCTATCGCACATGTTTACAACGTGATATCGTTTTAGAGTAATTAAAGCGGAAGCTACAGTGTTAGTTATTTTATTTACCTAAGCGATTTTAATTACTCTAAAAACTGTCAGTCTAAAGTGCAATGAAGTGAATGCTCTACAAAAACGAAGCAAGCTGGTCTTAATCACAACTCACTTGCACAATTACTATTTCGAAAACAGGGCTAAATGTTTGGACGATAATTTGAGTTTAGTTAGGCTTTGGTTATCTGTATGTCTTTCCTAAAGAGCCACTACTTAGTAACTAGGTAAATAATTATAGATAGGTACATAAATAAGGTTAGAATCCCGGTTTTGCCAGGGTATAAATTGGGATTAATGTTTTATAACCCGATTGCACCGCTATGTATCGACGCGAAAAATGGACACCTAAAACCATCTTTCAAGCGGGTCGCAAATCGTGTCAAAAGAACTCTATTGATGCTTAAAAAGAAATTAGACACAAAACACAAACTGTAGGAAACCTACCTACTTAACATTTTTATATTATTAGTAGAGTAGATTTGTTTTAATTCTCAATAAATAACTTCTGATGCAAACAACGTTTATTTTGTTATTTTGTCTACTTATCAATTTTTTTTTGATTTTTAAATACCTATATAAAAAAACAGGATGGCCTTGTCATACTTTTAATTACTTACATAATATAATTTAACACTACAGTTATATACATTTTAATATAATTCAAATCTTATGACCGAAAACGTGACAATGCGTATAAACCTGATAACTAATTTATCTTAATCATATTATTAGCTTTGAGTTTAAAAGATTTCCGACGAATCAAATATTTATAATTAAGCAAATACTCGCAAAACAGCCTTAAGATAAATGTGACGAATGTGTTTTAATCGCCAAGTTATATATTTGTTCCTTGTCTGTTCAGTTGAACGAACCGTGTGATAAACAAGGAAGGTTGTACGTGATCAGTGACCAGTGATTAGCAGATCTAACACCAATGACCTATGACTACCATAAGACGATCAGTATGGAGTATAAACTTTGTGATAATGCCGGAACATGTACACCAAGGTTTGCTAGAATATATTATAATAGTATACCACGTTTTTTATATACCAATTTGATGGCAGATAAACGCACGGCCCACCCGATGGAAAGTAGTGACCGTGGCCTATGGACGTGTGCAACACCAGAGAAGCCACACTCGCGCTGCCAACCCTGTAAGCAGAGATTTTGTGCCGTCAGTGTAGAGGACAAAGCAGGATAACCCTTAAGTCATCCCACTGACAGCACGAATTCTCCAGTGAGCCAGTGAGCAGTGAACACAACACGAAGTTATTATAACCGCGGTATTCTGTAGGGCGGAGGTAGTTACCCAGTCGGACTGCTCAATTGGGCGGAAATATCGCCGTGTCCTATCTCCTATAAAAAGTACTAGTTAATGCCATTGTCATAATCTTAGTGTTGGGCTCAGGCCCTCGTTTTTCCTGAAGCAAAATTACTGTCATATCTCGTACATATAATCTGTATAAAATGGCATTAAATTTTAGATTTTATTTCTATACGATTAAAGTCTAAAATCAAATGAAATAGTTTGATTATACTTTTTTATTCACTTTGCAATAAACCTTTGAATTTATAACTTTAATACAAATTAAAGTCTAAAATTTAATGGATTTTTAGCAGTGTCCGTGGTTTGATTTATGACAGTGGTTTTCCTTTAGCGGAATCGAGGTCCAGCAAGTGTGACGGCTTGCAAATGAAGTTGTATTGTCCCTAACTTCTAAAATTCAAACTAAACCATATTTTTGGCAAAGGAATGCATAAGGGACTTATATACAATGGATCATTCGTTTTTATGTCTTTATGTACAATTATTTTGTATATTTATGTGTATGTCACTAAATTGTAAAACGGGTCTGTCGATTTTGTTGTAATTTCGTGTCGGGATGTATTTGGATAGGACCGTTTGTATTCTCACAATTTATTTCAGTAAGCTGCAGTCGGTTTGCGTATAGGGTGTGGTACAGTGAGAGCACCCAGCTGAATAGCACCCAGCTGAATAGCACCTGAGCGAATAGCACCTAAACTTGTCCATGAAAGCACCTATAGTGTGACAAGAGATGGAGGAACCACAGCAATCGCTGCAATCGCTTCCAGTCAGTTAGGTCGTATGCTTGCCTGCCACCTAAGTGGTATAAAAGTGTTGTTAGAATGTACAATGCATTTTACTATTTATCGCTGACTTCCGCGTAAATCACCCAAGTCTCATCAGCGTTGAATTTTTTATACTTTAGAGCCTAAGAATTTGTTCATGATTACAAGTCGCATCATAGACTATTAAATGTATATTGATTTGTAGCCTACTGTATCTACTAGTGAAGATGATTTTCCTGGTAGTGATTTATCTGTTACAAAGTTACTATAACTGTGAAGTAATCTTTTGTTGAGTGGTAACATAAATAACAATCTAAATACAATAAATTGACTAAGTACACGGTACTCCCAACGTGGTGTTGACGTTCTACAAGTTAAATTGCCACTGTCAACATATATCGTAGGACATGTGTGTACACTTAACATATACTTTCAAATAATGCCAATTTGAGAAGTTGTTAAATGGAGGGTATCGACATAAAGTGCAAAAGAATATTGTTCTTAAATCTTAAAATAGGAACTTCAGTTTTTATTTTAGGATTTGTGTTTGTCTTTGTTTTTATGCTATTGGAAAAATGGTGAAAATTGGATGCGAATTACACGACTTTAAATTGTGATTTATATTCGTTCATGGGAACATTCCACAACTTGAGAAGTAATTTTTCTCTCTAGTAGGACGCTCGTATTTTTTCCATTACTATACTGCCTACTACCTAGCCTATCTGAGGACAAATATATGTATCTCGAAGTACTTACTCCAAACTTTTCACCCTTGTGAAACTTAGTAATAAACCCTTGTACATCTGAAACTTTCACTTCCATTTTGCATTTTTTTATCTGACATAGGTTGACCTTTCAACCTCAGGAATCTTGTGCCAAACTATGTTTAGCTACCTCTGTGGCGTAGCGGTAGAACGTTCGACTGCTACGCAGGAGGCGCGGGTTCGATTCCTGCTCAGTGCAAATATTTGTATGCACGAATATGTAATTTACATTGCTATGGGTGAATCTATGTGCAATATGTATGTATTTTCAAAAAATAAAGTTTCTACGTATGTTTATCCGCATTCTAGATTACATAACACATACTAGTTAAGCTATGCTTACCATGAGTCTAGATAGCGTTGTGAAGAATGTTTTAGAATATTTATTTAAACCATAGCATATTAAGTATACGTCACATCACACTTATATGTTTTCAGAGGGTTTATAGAACCGATAATGCTGACGCAGCAAACATTAAATCACTCCAAGTGACTCTGAATTCAAGCGTTACGACACCAATGATATCACTAATATCTTTGCCTAACGAAATTGTTCAATTTAAGTCAATTCTGCGAGTCCGATGGTAGCCGGTAGTACAGATATATCACGCGCTATAAACATACGTAATAGGTTATGACCGTATCAATTGAAGGTTGAATAATATAATCATAATCGATGAAGCATAGGTTTAGTAGGTACCTAGTGCTCGAGTTGCAGATATTTCATAAGAAGACACTAGATAAGAATTGTAGTAATCGAGAGATATCTGAAGGAGGTTTTGAGTTTCTATGAAGTGGAGAATATTTGCATTGTTTATTTATCAGTAATTATGCAGATACAAGTCTTTATCGTATAGGAAATTAGCTTTCTAGTATGTGAGTGCATGCCTTTACGTTTATGTATCAACTAGCTGACCCACCCCAGCTTCGCCCGGGGTATAGTTTGAAGCTTCATATCCCTTTGAGCCCGTATGTTTTAGTTTCAAAATATGTATGAAAAATTGCCGGATTTGTTAACATTTATTATCAATGCTCCGCTCCCTTAAGTAGTAGCGTGATGATATATAGCTTAAAACCTTCCCCGATAAATGGACTACCCAACACTGAAAGAATCATTCAAATCAGACCAGTAGTTCCAGAGATTAGCGCGTTCAAACAAACAAACAAACAAATAAACTCTGCAGCTTTATAATATTAGTATAGATTTATAGTGAATTTAGAGAAATGGAGTCTCTGAGGAAATGAATTTGGTAATCAAACAAAATAAACAGGTCTTTTGTGCCTCCTTTTATTAGTTTTTATTTCTTTTATACCACTTAGTTGACAGACAAGCACACGGCGGCCCACCTGATGGAAAGTGGTTACCGTGACCTATGGACGTTTGTAACACCAGAGGAGTCACAGTCGCGCTGCCAACCCTGTAAGTACAGAGTTTCTATGCCGTCATTAAAAGACAGAGCAGGACAAGCCTTTAGTCTGCCCACTGACAGCACAAATTCTCCAGTGAGCTCTGGTTACCCTACTCACCGCTGGGAACACAACACGAAGTTATTATAGCTACGGTATTCTGTGGGGTGGAGGTACTTCCCCAGTCGGAAAGCTCTATTGGGCGGAAATACCGCCGTGTCTTACCTCCTTCTCATATCATAGTTTAATGAATCATAATGTTAAGAATTCACTTTCTTTATAGTTATATCGAATACTGTTCAGTAATTCGGTGGCGAAGAAATAAAAACTTTCACATAAAAATAATTAGCCGCCCCTAAGATCTGGCCCCCCTACACCAGGCCTGGGTATGAAAAATCCGCTCCTGGTCAAATACTTCGAATAATATATCAACACTTTCTTGACATAGTAAACCCCTTATTCAATTATTATTTACACATGAAGTATATAAATGTATATTTATAATTGGCATTAAGTGAAGTGAATTGCAGTATTTGGGTGTCCTTTAGATTTCTAAATATCTAAATATATATTCTAGTACTTTTGATGAAAAAAATGACATTAAAAAACTACCGGACTGCGCGCTAGACATTGAACACAAAATGAATTAAAAATATTTCAGTAATAGATACTTATAACAAAAGATCCCGACGAATTGAGAACCTTCCCCCTTTTTGAAGTCGGTAATATATTCAAATCCTTCGAATTCAACAAAATGCAGTTCAGAAGCGATATGAATATTGGTATTCAGAAGTAGCGCGACACAGAACTGACAATAAGTAGAAATACCTCTTTTTAGGTAGTTTTATGTGCCATGACTATTAAAAAAAAAACATTCTATTACAATATACATTATCGCAATTCTCTAAGTACTTGAACAAACCTTGAACTAGAACAAAATTGGTGTAGACTTATTTAATGGATCTTATCAGGAACTAATGGCAAATGGCGACGGCCTGCTGAAATCATGGCGTGTTTATTGTAAATGTTGAATGTTTTGTTGTTCAGGTCGTCAGGCACCCTAATTATTTTAAGGGTACGATGGGGTGGCATGCGTCAAGGGGTCGAATATCCCTCTCCCTATAAATAGGTAGGACTTCATTAAATTCTTTGTATACTAATAGTGCATGAATAGATATTCTACTAGACATGCTGTTGAACATGAATTGTTTCACAGTTCCTTGATGAGGCGGTAATGGATATTTAATGTGTTACGGAACGCAGACTAGGTATTTCATCAAGGGAATCACACTCGTGCTGCCGACCCCTGTAAGAATTGAGGGTGTCCGTGCCGTTAGTGCAGAAGACAAAGCAGGCCAAGTTTTTGGTGTTCTCACTGACAGCATAAAACTCTCCAGTGAGCTCTGGCTAACCCATTCACTGCCGGGAACACATCACGAGGTTATTATGGCCACGGTATTCTGTAGGGCGGAGGTAGGTACTACCTCAGTCGGATTCCTCAATTGGGATGAGAATACCGTCGTGTCCTACCTCCTACAAAATGAGATATATATAAATGAGAGATGAATTTTGACACCTGCATCAGAATAACCATACCACGCCTTTTGTAATTTCGTCTGTAAAACAGCTACAAAAATTTGGACATTATTGGTCTATTTGTGGTCTTTTGCGAGACAATTTTTTTATATACCGTACAGTCAGTCTAGTACCTAATATATTAGAATACATTGGGTGGCAACTGGATAGATCTATCTCTGTGTCATATGGGTACCTGATGTAAAGACATGTGAGCCCGTGACTCTCCATATCAGTACAAATATGCATAGCTTAATTATAATATCTAGTTTGAACAAACTATATACTCAAAATTGCTCTCAATTTCTTAAGACCACTTTATCATTGTGACGTTTTTTAGTATGAAATGGAGGGCATTCGAGATAGGCACACTAATTAATTAGGCGTTTCGCTTATCTGACACAAAAAACATTAACTTATTCAGTTGCCCATGTCATTTTGAAGTATCAAGATCCCATTTTCGTGAAATAAAATGTCGAATAAAGCGAAAGGGGAGACAGCCAATCTTAAATCGACTTGTCTTGTATTTGTATAAGGATCTTATAGTGTTTGCCAAGTCTTGTTCACACGTCGGATACAAACATTTCCGAACGGTGCACTTCAGAAGCTGTGGAAACATTGGCAAAGGCAAACTTTATCACGACAAAACTCTTAGTCGACAAGTGAACGTCTTATACTATTATTATCATTGATAATAATGACCCTATGTATTATTAATTATATTCAGCGTCATTCGTTTATCTCATTTGTGTCTGGTTGAGAAGACTTAATTACAAAACAGTATCACTTAAGCGTCGAAAGTGGAGTGGTGTTTGTGCAGTCTTTCGGTGTGTGTTGTGTAAAAAAAAAAACAAAGTGTAAAATATTGTGTGTGAATATATTACATTTTACCGATATAAATTTTTTTGGAGAATGGAGTTTCAATACTATGGTTATTACGATCGGCCACAAGTACACCGGATTATAGATCAGCCTTGGTGGGATGAGGAGGACACACTATCGGACAGACGAATTAATGGTAAGGCACAAGACAATTATCAATTAACTCAGCATATACTAGATATTAAAAGTAACTAGACTACTACTAGAACTAGAAGAAGTACTAGACTAGAGAGGTACGAGAAGGCTACTCAGGCGTCGGAGGCCGCAGGATGACCTCCGTCCCCCATGAGCGCGAACCTGGGGGTGATGGGTAGAGCCACCTGTGAGTTCTCTGCCTCCTCATATCGAGGGAATAGATTAGGACTTAGTGGTCCCCATACCCGAAGGGGGTCAGCTCGGAATAGATGACTAGGGGTCGGCTGGGGTGTGAAGGGTATGGTTACGGTAACCTACGAGTCTTTCGACCCACCGACTCTGGCAGGTGTGGATACCCGTGGGGATTTCGCGCATGGTAAAAAAAGGTACTAGAAAAGCTGTTTATAACAAAAATTGTATCGCGGGAGGGGTAATACATACAGATAATCTAGTAATGAACAAATGAATTTTGACGCCTGTACAGATAACAGCTGCTGACGGTTACGAATACTTGCAGGTTACTTATGATCATAACTATCAGCAATTCGGTGAACAAATCTATTTTTCCATGACCAGCCTTGTAATATAATTAAATGGAAGTCATTGACTTAGTTCCTTTGAGACATTGACACACATTTAGAGATAATAGATTTGCATATTGGCATAGGTTAGCTTTTGCATATGATAAACTTTTTTATACTTCTTACGGCATGTCGAACTGTTTGACAGACGACGCGATGCGGCGGATCTATATATTAAAATTTATAAATAAATTATTACTTTTTATTGGTTTTAATACATTTACATAATATACATCAGAATTAATAATATACATCAAAATTTAGATAAATTAAAGTAAAATACAGAATATACCTTTTTTTTATTTTTTACGTGCGCAAAATCCCCACGGATACCTCCCCACCGGAGCCGGTGGAGGAGGTTATGTCGGACTCGAACCGACTAAAACGCACGCCGCCTGTGGGTCGCTTTGGTTGCCGAAGGTGAGGTTGACAGGCATATCCCTCGCACCCCGGCCGACCCAGGGCCATCTCTCACGATCTGGCCCTCTTCTCGGGTGTGGGGACTACAGAGTCCCCAACTCATCCGCGGAAACGGGGAGGCGCGCCAGGCGCGCCACCGCCGCGGCCTGCTTCTGCCAGGGTGACAGGCGGCTCCACCTGTCACTCGCAGGCCGACAGAATATACCTATACAAACCTGGGGGTTCAGGCACCAAAGAATCGGGAGGGTGGCCACCACATCGATGTCAATCGGGAGGGTGGCCAGAAAGCTGGACGATTGCCACGTTGAATGGCAATACTAATCCATTGCGCAAGGAATAAACCAGCCCTCTGGTCACGGGTAGCGTCTATTAAACGTTTAGAAATGTCTCTAAACAAAAGACGGTCACTTGGACCCCATGATCCCAGCGTCTCGATCCCAAACGGCTCCAATATGTAATTAACTAAGTGGTAGTTACATATTTGTACCATTTGAGGGTCTCTGCCAACGCAGCAGCAGCACATTTATAAAGATATAGATTAGTGTGGGAGTAGCGTGAAGGATGGATAGCTAGACGACTTTATAGGGGTTCTTCGTTGGTAGGAAACCTTAGAAATGAGAAACTACTAATTCGTGCCTGTATTACTGAGTACATACGAAAGTATAATTTTAACTTTTGTATTCCTTATTCCGATATAGGGGAATTAAAATGAAAATAATACAAGTTAAAATGAAAGATTCATAAAGAAATATGGGTGTGATACAATTGTCACATAACGAGGGTGCTTATGTTTATATTTAAGTGTTATTATGACTACGTAGCTATTAACAATATAAAAATCTTTATATATCAATTATCTTCTAATTTATTATACGAGTAATTGAAAAAAAGATCGTTTATTAATGTGTCAGTATTTATACTTCATTTGGTTAGGTAGGTACATACTTAAATAAAGGTAAACAATCTTGTACATACTTATTTATAAAATATATATTAATCAAATAAAATATATATAATAAAGATGATAATTGACTAACTAGTGGTTAAATTTCGGTTTTTAGCCTTTAAAATGATTTTCTAAACCGAAAAATATTAATAAACTGAGTTTTTTATTTAAAGAACCCCCGTCACAAAAAGCAACCCCCAAAAAGTAGAAAATAAGTGGTGCGGCGGCCATCTTGGACCGATTTTTTTCAAACATAGCTAAGAACACCCCGACTAATATACCTTTCAAACAAATAAAACTAAATCCAAATCAGTTCATCCGTTCAGGAGCTACGAAGTCACAGACACACACACAGACACGTCAAACTTATAACACCCCGTCGTTTTTGCATCTTGGGTTAAAAAGACACATCAAAATTGTTTACGTGTGGTTAAGTACCTAACCGAGTGAAGTATTGTTACTTTTGAGGCCGACTATATAATTTGAAAATGACCATCACTAACGATTCCAAAACAAAACTAATAATTATGATCAATATTTTAAGTAGAACCTAATGTAGAATATATCTATGTATGCTTTTCGAAGCTATGTGTGTATTTATCGCAGGTATATAAGTGTTAATGGCAATAGGCTCACCACCTATTACATTGGGACCTAAACATAAACTGGCGAAATGTAGGTGCTAGCACCTCTGCCTACCCTTCAGGGATATAGGCGTGAGTTTATGTTATGTTATGTATACCGTGTTTGCCCTCCTCTTATCAACTAAAATGATTAGGTACTGTATATTACGTTATCGCCTAAGAAAATACTCTACGGTTTTGTTTACACTGCTCGGTTTTTTTATTAATAAACAATCGTCACTATAGGTTGACATCATGCGATGTATATCTATTATTATAAGTATTAGCATACATTCAGTCCGTAGCCTATAATGAAATGAGCGAAAACGAAATATTTTTCCTTTTAAAATTCATAATTAAATTATTCCGCTTACTAATTTAAGCGGTGGAAGGTTAGTGGTTAAGCCGATGCCTTACGATCGATAGGTCTCGAGTTCGGAACGTGGTATTACAACACCAACATGAACACCCATTCATAAAACAAGCAAATTGTATATTTGACTGACTAGTCAAATTATTTACTTTTTACTAAACGTTCTTTCTCTTTTTGTCACGTTATAATATTTAATAGTCAAATACTTTATTTATTTTTTATTAAAAATTACTAAAAACTATAAAATAAGAACAGACGCAACTTTTACCGCTCTTTTACCATCCTTAATTTAATAAGTTCATTTAAATAATTTATTTTAGGTACAGGATAATACCCAATTTAGCTTAGCTGGAGAGTCAACGTGTATAATAGGTATTCATTTAGGTTATTGGGAGGTACTTTAAAAATGTATACAACAAGTACCCTGCCGAAATTTACAATTTATTCTACATTTTCACATAAATAATAATGTCATTTTTTTTTGTTTTTTTGAGGAAAGCATAGCGGATAAACATATTTAGATGCAAATATACTTATTTAAAATTTTGTTTATTAATAAAGGTAGACTCTGGTCCGGACGGTAGAGAGATCCTTTTGGCGGGTAACATCGGTCCTGACGGGTGGATTTGTGGTTGGATTACTGAAAGATAGTACGAGAACGAGTAGTAGACGAGGAGATGAGTAGATGACGAGGCATACCAAGGCGAGAGTGACTCATGCTTTGGGTCACCCGAAACAGCTTACATCTGCTGTGTCAGACCGTAGTTGGCGGTTAAACCACAAACAATAGCATTCCCAAGGAGGGTTGACGTGACGACAAAATAATCTTGGGATAATAAAGAGAGGGAAAGGGATAATAAGAAAAATAATAGGAGGATGATGATGAATAAAGGTAGAGTCTACTTATTAGTTCTATTTCCGCTGTAGTCTTTTACGTTCTGTAGATCTGAAAATGCCACCTTATTATTGAAATCTTATCGATATTGACACGAAATTAGAATCTACTTAATAATTAATGAGCATGCATGAGCAAAATAGTACAATTCCATTACGAATTATATAGGAATCTATTGAAATCTATTAGAAATTCACAAAATTACTCGTTTTTAGCTTAAATCGCTGAATGTGACCTTTTTAGACCCGATGGATTCCTGTGTTTCGGGAGTTCTTCGGTATGCTCGGCTTTAAACTTGGCTACCTTTTATTTTTGAATCCTACTAAGTACTTTACGTAACCGCGTCTATTTAAGTTTAGTCGGTAACTACACCATATCTTTTGTTTTTATAACATTACTGTCCATCCCAAGGTTGCCTGGAAGAAATCGCTTCAGCGATAAGGCCGCCCATTGTACATATTGAATTGTATACATGCTACCTACTTGTCCTACTGTAAATCTGTTGGTGTACAATAAAGAATTATCTATCTATCTATCTATCTATCTAAGTATAAACAGTCACTCCTCTTGACTATTGTGTTAGGCAGATGTCCATATGTTTATAATTATAGTTATCTCAATCTTAATTAGCCTATTACAGTTTATTACTGGACATAAGCCTTCCCCAATGTGCTCCACAGCAACCCTTTTCCAGTTGTTAGTCCACCTGGCTGGGTACGCCCTACCTTACCTTCTGTTATAGTATAGTAAAAAAAATATAAAAACACGCTTGTTAACAAACCCATTCAGGCAAACCTTATAAGTCGTGCAACTTAGTTACCTACACAAATATGTTAGCAGGAATTTTGGTTAGTTTAGCGTACTAGCATAATAAACATAGACGATAAACTGAGATTATTATAACCCGAGTTAGTGAATAGTATCTACAGTTGTACCTATGGTAGGTGTACAGGAATGTATGCGTCTGTCTAGACGGCACAGGGAAGTGGGGTCGTATCGATTCGACGCCGGGTTAATTTTAGAAAAGGTCCCATTTGGAAACTTCGGTGAAAATCGCGGCTATGTGTAGTGCGGTCTCGTTATTTTGTATATAGTCCGAAGCATTCTTTTAGAACGGCTATGAAGTGCAAACTTTGGGCATCATCATCATTCAGATAATGATGACGGTGTTGATGTGAATCATCTTTCGACGTAAACAACTGTTAGCAACAATGGCAACTAAAAGTAATATTTTATATGTTCAAGATTGCAAATGTTCATAAAAGTATCTTTTACTGAGAAATGGTGAATAATTAAAAAAAACGTGCTTCGTGTTGTCGTAATACCAATATTACCTATTGTCTATCACACAATAGGGGACAGAACATTATACATGCTGATGATGATTTATTATCAAGAGGGACTTCACTGAATTTTATTCAATACCTTTGAAGAAATTAATTATCATTCATATTGCTCGTGAGAAATTGCCAAAGTCCCGTATTGATTTGGTTTTTTTAAAATTAACAACTTCTTAAAGCGAGTAGAACCTTATTGGGAAACATTTTTTGAGATAAAAAAAACCAACGACGACTGTCACAACACTCAGCCCGTGACCACGGCAGGTGTAACTTGGTCGAAACTTCAGGCAAACCAAAGGTATGTATGTACCTATACCATGATCGCATTAATTTCCGTAAATATTATTGTACATCATAAATAAATAAATATTCCACGACATTCTACACAACGCTATCTAGACCCATGGTAAGCATAGCTTAACTAGCTTGTGTTATGGAATCTAGAATACGGATAAACATACTTAAATACTTTTTTATTGTAAATACATACATATTATACATAGAAACACCCAGACCAATGCAAATACCCATATTCATGCATACAAATATTTGCACTGAGCGGGGATCGAACCCGCGCCTCGTGCGTAGCAGTCGCGTTCACTACCGCCACGCCACAGAGGCTGTCATGGAACGCAATAGTTTAAAAGTTATTAAAAACAACGAACTCGCTATACTGTTACGTCTTGTAATAATTCACATGTGACAACTTTGTATGTAAATAATATTGGTCAAGTTTTCACTTCTACTACTGCTACTATTCATGGTCCCATACGTTACAATTATTTTATTCCCTAACGTTCTTTATCAGTAGGTATTGCATTATTGACTAGCAAAAAAAAACTAATTTATAATTGAGATTGAATTTTGCGGAACTTGTAAAACCGAATATTTCCACATTCGCCAGCATTGTGTTGAAGAATCTTTTAGAATTTTAATTTTATTTGTGGGATGTATGTCACTAATGAGCAACCAGTAGATGTATTAACAAACACTTTGGTTGAATAGTAAGTTGATTACAATACATTAAAAGAAATATGGTACATAATCAACAAAGCAGTTACATTCATATTTAATGGAAAATACCATTTGGTTGCGGTGTACCATTATTACAAAAAGTATTTACTGATAGCGGTGTTAGATAGAATTTACCAATATATCTAGCCTAGAGGCGCTGGATATGTCCTAGAAAATCTAGGCCAAAGTAAACATAGCTCAACTATATAGCTATTCTATAACTTAAGAGGTGCAATTTGATAGCCGTAGTTTAGGGCTGGGTGTCTACAAGTCCATAGCGAGGTGAATAAAAATGCTTAGATTTTCTTTCATAAATAAATTATATATTATACTATCAGTACCCTGTCACGCTTCGCTGTGAAACAAAACAAAGAATACATGTCGTATAAGTTTAAGTTTGCAAACTGTTTTTTCGCGGTTGCGGATATGTGACTAATGCAAAAATTAGATAAAAGCAATCTTTGATGCGGATTATATACATGCTAAAATTTCAGCTCGATCGGTGCAGAACTTTTTGAGTTTTTGAAGCGTACACAAACCAACATAAAAATTTTGTAAACATATATACATATAATATTTAGATTATATTTGTATGTATATCATAAAAGGTTTATTTATTTATTTATTTATTTATTAAGGTACATCAACAGTATACATATTATACATTTTCTATAATAGTTGCATCCGTGAAATATTCCAATATGCATACCTATTAGAGACGTACACAACATTCGCATGCATTAAAATAATAATTGTATGAATTTAGTTAGACAAAAGAGTGAAACTATTAGTACAGTTAGTATTTAGACAAATAATAATTTGATGATTAATAATACATCGATTTGATTCGATTTTATTCTGACTATTAAAATTAAATAATGGAATGAATAAAGTGTGAAATTTGCATAGATACATTGAAATCATAAACAATTTGATTATTAAAATAATTACATCGATATACTGAACATTGATTACATTTACTAAATTGATTACATTGATTGAAATTGTGAAATTGATTGAGAATCACGGAATTCAATCCATAGTTAAATTAAATCAAATTCCAATTCAAACTCAAATTCAAATCTAAACCCAAATTCAACTTCAAATCCAAATTCAAATCTAAATCCAAACCAAATTCAAATCAAAACCCAAATTCAAACTCAAATCCAAATCCGGAACCAAATCCGAATTCAAACCACATTACATTACAAAATGAGCAATAATTTAATAATATTCTAAAAAAAAAAAGGTTTAACTATAGTAGAGGAAGCACGTCAAGTATATAGTGATAGAAGCATTTGGTGGAGTGTTATCTCTACCTACCCTGCCCGGTGGGAAATAATAAGTGTGATCTTTATTCCCATTCTAGAATTTGTGCTGTCAGTGGGAAGACTAAAGGCTTGTCCTGCCTGTCTTCTACACTGACGGCACAGAAACTCTGTATTTACAGGGTTTGCAGCGCGACTGTGACTCCTCTGGTGTTACAAACGTCCGTAGACCACGGTAACCAATTTCCATCAGGTGGACCGTGTGCTTGTCTGCCACCTAAGTGGTATAAAAAAAGTATGATCTTTATATATCGTATGTATTTATATTAGATAGATAGATAGATAAACAAAGGGCGACCTTATCACTAAAAGTGATGTCTTCCAGGCAATCTCAGGGTAGACATGAATGAAAGTATTTAATATAAGTGCGTATTTGATATACTTTCATAAACATATAAAAGAATGCAATACGTGAAAAATTACATAGCATATATTATACATAGAAACACCAGAACAAATGCAAAATAGACATATATCCATGCATACAAATGTTCGTACTATGCGGTAAATGAACCCGCGATCACCGGCGTAGCATTGAAACGCTCCATCGACACGCCAAAATCACAGAATTAATAATAGTAAGTACTATTACGTGATAATAGTATGCCGCGTGGCTTCCACCAGAGTAGAATTTGGACCACCCCATCTCTTCCCATGCGGTTTCGTACAAGGCGACTAAGGGATAGGACTGCTTAGCATCAGACAGATATATACAGCCCAGACTCAGCCTCAGACGCATGGCTCGAGGCAACAATAGTACCCGGAAAACGGCAATAGGCTCACCCCTTAATACGTGAGACCGAATACAAAGATGGTGAAATGTGGGTGTTAATTCACCTTTGCGTAACCCTCCAGGGATAAAGGCGTGATTATATGTATGATTATATGTAGCACTGACACAGTCTATATTTAATTGTTCATATTATTGACTTAACTATGGCCGACAGTTCCTCCTCGTGCACTAAGATTTTTTAAATCTTCTTAGGTATGTTTAGTGCAGAACCCTAATAAATTTATCTAAAAGTAAAAGTAACGCCTCATAACATCAACCATTTACAGTAAAATCCCCCTCAATGTAGGTATTTAAACTATCATGGTCAATCACATACATAACCCTCAGATACTTCCGACAGAACGCCACTATTATATACCAAGATTGGTTAGGGAACCGATTGAAATAAAAAAGTACAGAAATTTCAATCGTGAGGTTGGGTTTCAATTACCGAACGTCTGGCACCCAATGGTCTTTGTAAAAACAACCGGGACCAAGCCAGAACAAAATCTCGAGTACGCCATGACTCCAATTAGTCCGTGATATCGGAAACTGATATTCGCGCCGAAAATTCGGAAACTCAAAACAATGCAACATGGTAAATATCCAGATAATTCTAATAGTAATCACCTCAAAATCTGCTCAGCTACTCCGGAGATTACCCAGCACAAACAATCAGAAACACAGACATAAAAATTGTTTTTGTTATCAGTAGGTACCGTGCATACACTCATTTGCATTTATTAAAAAGCTGTTATTGGATCAATATAAACAGATACTAAATTTAATTTACACAGTAGCTTTTGCACGCGTCTACGCTTGCTAGGATATCGATTTTCGCGACCAAACATAGCCTATGTCCTTTATCAAGCTTTAATCTATCTGTGTACCATGAGGTTATCTTCGAAAATGACGAATTTTTGGAGTAACTTTCATTCCTTTTGACCCATTTGTTTCACGACAAACGATGGTTTCATCAAGATCAGTTCAATGGTTGTTGTGTTCCCAGCGGTGAGTAGGGTAGCCAGAGCTCACTGGAGAATTTGTGCTGTCAGTGGGATGACTAAAGCCTTGTCCTGCTTTGTCCTCTACACTGACGGCACAGAGACTCTGTGCTTACAGTGTCGGCAGCGCGAGTGTGGCTTCTCTGGCGTTACACACGTCCAGAGGTCACGTGAACCACTTTTCATCAGGTGGGCCGTGTGCTTGTCTGCCACCTAGGTAAGTGGTATAAAAAAAATTGTTTATACGTGAAAGCGTTAACAGACTGACCGAAAGACAGAGTTCCTTTCCTTTTATAATATTAGTATGAATAGATAGATTAGCTTACAATCATTTATTTTTTATTATGTTGGCAACCTACTATGCTATGTAGCCTGAATTATGAAGAAAAAAAAACGTATTGCTCTACATCGGCAGGTGGCATAGTGCAATAATAGCAACTTTGATATTGCAAGCATTTTTGTAACTATAATTACATAATATTTGTTACAATATTTTAAATCTACGGATTCTAACTATGAATCATTCTACTAATTATAAGAATGTGAAAATTTGTGAGGATGTTGGTAGCTTGGTAGGTATGTATGTTTGGTAGTCTTTCAGATGAAAACTTTTGAATGAATTCGGATTGATTACTTTCTGGAAAAGCACATGTGCTTCATTTTATCTTGTGAGTCATATCAATGGGGCCAATAATTCGCGAAATGCGGAGCCGCTGGTAACAGCTAGTCTAGAATAATTCTTGTTCATCCAAGCGCTAATCCATGATTAATACTATCTGCTTTGCATTGCATTATACTTAATAAACTGTTATAACTATAAACTATATAGAAAATCTAAATCTTTGAAACTATAACACTAATATACAACTTAATATTTGGCAGGTAGGTCCTTATTACTAACATATAATCACGCCTTTATCCCTGGAGGGTTAGGCAGAGGTGAATCAACACGCACATTTCACCAATCATTGAATTCGGTCACACGTAATAGGGGGTGAGGCTATTGCCGTCTTCTGGGCACTATTGTTGACTCGAGTCATGCATCTGAGACTGAGTCTGGGCTGTCTGATGTTAAACAGCCCTATCCTTAAGTCGCCTTGTACGACACTGAATGGGAAGAGATGGGGTGTCCAAATTCTGCTCTGCCGGGAACCACGCGGCAAGTTCAGGTCCTTATTGGGTGAAGACATTCGCTAAGAATAGATTTTTCGAAACTCTTCTAAAGGGTAAAACGAGTCCAAGAGTATGTACGAAGTCGCGGGACGCCATTAGTATTATAATATGTATCTACATTATATTTGATTATATGTAGATATTTCATTTATTTAAAAACGTGTGTCAGCACGGTAGCCGCCAGCCACCTTAGTCGCACCATTCACTCCGCGTCGGCCGCTGCGGAAGACGCCGGCTCAAGGAAGAGGCTTAAGTACGCCGATTTGGAACCGCTGTACCAGTTCGTGCCAATAGCGGTGGAGACTCTGGGGAGTTGGGGCAAGGAAGCTAAAAGCCTTATTAAAGAAATCGGACAGAGGCTCATCGAGGCGACCGGTGACACTCGTTCCGGGTCGTTCCTGGTCCAAAGGCTGTCCATTGCCTTCCAACGTGGCAACGCAGCAAGTGTTATGGGCACTTTTGCACCGGGAGCGATCAGGGGCGGGTTATTTGATTAGTAGTTTTGACATATTGTATTGTAATAAATGTATTATGACTTTGAAAGATATTACAAACTCATTTAATAGGTAAAACATTTATATTTTTTAAAAACTATTAAGTGTTAAAAAAATAACTTTAATTTATTAAAATTACACGTAAATAGGTAGTATTAATTTACTAGCTGACCTGCGACTTCGTCGTTTTTTGCACGGCACGCTGATACTTATTCTAAAATAAAAGTACTCTAAGTTACGCCCTATAATATCAGCTAACATCAGTAAAAACCCTATCAAATCAGCACAGCCGTTTCGCAGATCAGCCTAAAGAAACAGGAAACACAGACACTACAATTTTATTTATTTGTATATATTTCAGGATAGAATCTCGCAGAATACCGCGGTAACCTAGTGGTATGGGTAATGGACTACTGAGACGAGGTCTCGGGTTCGATCCCAGGTTTTACCATGGCACACACCAATGAGTTTTCGAAGTTATGTGTGTATTTATCGCAAGTTTATAAGTTCTCAGTTAATGGCAATAGGCTCGCCACCTATTACATTGGGACCTAAACATAAACTGGTGAAATGTGGGTGCTAGCACCTCTACGTACCCCTTCGGGGATATAGGCGTGAGTTTATGTTATGTTATAGTATCATTTATAAATTCTTTGAAAATCCTGGCAAAATAGTAAATGATAGGTAATGAAAAACAGTAATATTGCCACCATTTTCACATTATATACTCATGAAGCCCGTGAACGACGGTTAGGTATCTTTCATTTCCTCTCCGCGGTCTTCATTTCCATTCTGTTTGTAATAAAAAGTCTTTCAGTTTCCTCAATTTTATCAGATGATGGAATAAATACTGTTGTTATATATTTTAACTAGCTGACCCGCCCGGCTTCGCCTGTGGCATACTTTGAAACCCCCGTAGTACCCCTTTTTGCACTTAATTGGCAGAAAAACATCCGGCTCACCTGATGGAAAGTGGTTACCGATGCCTATGGACGTGTCCAACACCAAAGGAGTCATACTCACGATGCCAATCTTGTAAGCACAAGAGTCTCTGTGTCGTCAGTGTTAAAGACAAAGCAGGACAAGCTTTTGGTCTTCCCACTGACAGTACAAAAACTTTCCAGTGAGCTCTGGCTACCCAACTCACCGCCGGGAACACAACACGAGGTTATTATGGTTGCGGTATTATATAGGGCGGAGATACTTCCCCAGTCGGACTAGTCGAAATACTATAGTGAATTCCCCCTTTAAACTTTATATGCCCGTACAAATAATGTATGGTAATTTGGCAAATTAGTTGACATTTATTATCACTGCTCCGCTCCCATGAGTAGTATAGTGTGATGATATTTAGCCTATAACATTCCTCGAAAACGCGTGATTCAAAATAAAAAAAAATCTATTAAAACCTGAGATTAGCGCATTCAACCAACCAAACAAACAAACAAACTCTTCAGCTTTAAAATATTACTTAGTATAGATTCGATGGAGCGTCGGTATAACGTGAGAACAGACACAGGCAGCCGAGTTAAAAGTAACCAGGTCAGTACATTACCCCCGACACAGTGGCGGCAGGGTTACGGACGAAAGGGTTGACACCAATCAAACCTTTTAACAACAAAAGAGTTTGTTATTTCATTCGCTCGATACTTTGGCGTCTGACTTCGGGTAGAATACAAAACAGTTACAGACACTCTTTGTCTCTTTATTTACTCTTTAATTTCTGTGCTATAATAAGCGAAAACCGTTTTCTAAACGCTGTACTAAATTGTGTAACCATTATATTGTCTTTAGCTCAGTTGTTAATATAATTGAAATATATTCAGTAGGTATTAATGTGAGTCTGTTGTTTTGTTACTTAGTCCCACACCTCTTTTATAACTTTGGTCATGCATCATAGGTCGAAATACTGTCAATAGAGGGAGACAAATCTCTGGTTTCGCAATTTCAACAAAAGTCATTTAAATTTAAAAGAATGAGAATCTGGCAGAGATCGGCTTGAGTTGGTTTTGTAGATCATAGCAAGCCGATCTTAACCAGACTCCCGCTCTTTGACGACTTCCCAAATCAAAAGCCTGGTACTAAAAAGGGTCTGAATTATGTTTAAAAATTTGCCAAGCTCACGCCTTAGGCGATTGGCACACTACCCCGAATCACGCAGTGGGGTTTTATGACGATGCTAAGTAGTTTCTTGTATTAAAAACGTATAGTGCAAGACACAGAATTTCACGTGCAGTGTATAATAATAAAAAACTGCGTTAAAAAAACCGGCTTCAAAAGCTAAAAACTGTAAAAAAAACATAATCAAGCTAAGAGAAAAAATACTGTATTTACAGATTTATTTATCGCCTTGGATCGATTTACTGATGAAGAAATGAAGAAATCGGATCATAAATCTCGGAGTGATCGGTGTACATACATAAAAATAACTAATAATAATACCGGTTGACCACTATTTTTTATATTTGTAAATAAATGTTTTTTTTTATATTTCAATGATATAATTTATAAGTTGTATATTTTAATAAAGAGGAATAATAATAAAAAGGTTACCAATCGAATTGAAAATCTCCTCCTTTTTGGAAGTCGGTTAAAATACGGAATCCCGCACCTAAGTTGCGTAATGCGAAGCAGTGTGTCTGCGGTCTTAACCTACTAACTTAAACTATTCGAACTGACTTAAATTAGATGACTTTGTTTAAAATTCACAAGATTACGGCCAGATTTTAATGTTTCTTTATTTCAATTATCGATTAACTGTTGACGGAACCCTAGAGGAATGCTTTAATATATTGGCTTGTGGTATGTTGGTTTATGCAATAGATATTACAGCCCCGCAGGAGAACAAAGTTTTTAATTAAAATGTCTGCGCAAACAAAGAGTAGAGAAATTCAATCTAACCACTATTGATGAAGCCATTCTCTTGGTTACTTTTATTTTTTATTATTAACATTATTACCATTGAGTTTTTGAGAGACATTTTACAGGTTATTAGGCTTTCATTTACAAAAAAATTGCAATAACTATTTAACTAGAGATGTAGTGGATTTCCGGTATACGTAGATATCCGAGGGAGAAGGAAGAGCCGTGTGAACGGAACCCATGTTAAATCTGAGAGAGAAGGAACATCGGCACGGATCTCGACATCAAGCACCCGCATTCAGATTCGTAACCGCGGTTAAACAGTACGTCACTAGTACCTACCTACGCAGTGTGCATAAAAAAGTATTGCAATGCATATCAGACAATATAGTGCCTACGTTACCTACTGTGGGTATACGGGGCTTCGAATCATAAAAAATGCAGTACGCAATCTGCATAATAAAGTATATTGCAATGCAGGCCGGACATTAGTCTAAGTATAAAAGTATAAAACAATATTTGACTATTCACTCGTTTCTCGTCCTTATTATAACACGTGAAATATTACACAACAAAGCGCAAATAATTTTGTTTCAAACACTGTATTCATAACTTCTTAATTATTATTTTTTACTGACAATAGGCCCAATTTTGACGACTATCTCACCTGTTGGTAAATAATGATATGGTCGATGGTAGAGTACCTACGCTTGCCTAGATGTAGCCTGTTCACTCTAGAATTAAGACATTGATAATTTTTCTAAAACAGATTCAGGCAGGTCATTCGATTCCTTACCTGCAATTTTTTTTAGAAATGATTTTTAACCAAGAACAAATGATGAGAATAGAAGTGCAATTACTTAAGTTTTCTTACAGAAGTAATGTCGCCGTTTTTTTTCATATAGAACGCGACGTAACATTAAAGCAATTCAAAATTTGTTTGAGCTAGTACGAACGCGTGGAGGCAGGTGGAACATGTGCTGGTTTGCTTTCTTTGTATTATAAAATAACCCAAAGTGCAGTTCTGCTACTTGACCGCAAAAAATCAACCCTAATTCGATATTATTGAAAAATTAACATACTTTTTGGCGATTTATTTTTATTTTATATAGATTCTTAAATTGTTTTAATGAAATAGACGTAAAATCACAGTGGCGCACCATTCATTCTCGTGCCTGCATACTTTGCATTGATATTGTGAAGCATAAAATTTTATCTCTGACACTAATAGCTAGCAGATACGCTTCTATGAAAGTTTATGAGTTCAATTATCTATTTAGAGAGTGAGTCAAGGTTCCCGTTTTGCAGTCGGGGAGTTGGACGCACCGCATCGCGAGTATAAGACTTAGAAATAAATAAGCCCGGTTTACAGTGAATTCTACTGTTACTAGGAACCTATTTAAATAATATTTCCTTACACATATTGATAACTCACTTGTACTTTTCCACATTACTTTATTGCTTATTACACCTGACCGGTTTCGCCTTACGGCATCCTCAAAGGTTTATAATGACATTTAAGATTAAATTGCTCTTAAATGTCATTATAAACCTTTGAGGATGCCGTAAGGCGAAACCGGTCAGGTGTAATAAGCAATAAAGTAATGTGGAAAAGTACAAGTGAGTTATCAATATGTGTAACAACAAATTCCACCAAGTGCCATCAATCTACAGTATAAATAGTCTAATATTTCCTTGTTTAAATATATTCTTCTACATGATATCGTTCGTTGCTTTCGTTTAAATTTGATTTACCTAATTATATTGTTATGATTATGTATGGGGCCCCACCAAGATATTTGAGGCCTTAATTTACTTCACCTGCTAACACAGCTGATATTACCGGACGGTATACTGGCGCTGGCTTTTCTTCTTGGGATTCAGAATCACATTCGTAAAAGCCGTAAGGACCTCAAGGAAAACGTAAACCTGCAGATGCAACTGGAAACAGATAGAAAGACAATCATTTTAAAAACGGTTGTTTTGTAATCAGTATCATACAAACACTCATGTGTATTTATGAAACAGCGGTGATTTTTATGTCACAAATAGACACTTCAATTTTATTTATTTATAGATATTTAGCGGGGCTTCCAGCTAATAGAGATCATTGACGTGTGACGTGTCGGTCAGGGTCATTGCTCTAACACATATGATAATTAGGTTGTTTACTTGTATTGTAGCTATACAAAAGAGAAAGCCAATATTAATTATTTGTAACTATGCACAAGGGAAAATTGCACTTATAGACTGACCTTTGTAATCCATTATTTAGAAGAAGAACGCATAAAAGCTTTTAATACAGCCTAACCTCGTCCTCTGCAACACAAGTAGACATCACGAGCAAAATCAGATGGACATAAAAAATTTTTACATACCATTTTGCATTTTGCCTGGTGTGGCAAAGTTGGTGCACCTTAATTTTACCTTACTGAAAAATTAATTGCGTGTAACTTGCGAATGTTGCGATAGCCATATTATAATAATAACCAGGTTATAACCATAATCTCAATTGAAATAACCAGATTGACAAGTAGGATCACAAAGATCGAATTCACGGTCCCAACCACTCCCAAAACCTTTCTAACCTCGTCTATACAGGCTGTATTTTTGAAACGGGGCAGTAAGGTACCTTAACCGTTGTAGTTACAGCAAAATTGTCGTTGGAGACCTTTCCTAGCCTTTTGAGATATTTTGAACTCCATTCACAGATTTTGACAAAATCGTACAGTCAGCAAGAATAATGCCAAAGTCCAAAAATTTTTTGTTCCTATCGATTCCTATTTCATGTGGGGATCAAAATACTCTATGGGGACAATATTAGCTTTGAGTACTAGGAAAAACAGAAATCAAAAACGTTACTAATAAACGGAATGACTAACACGAATTTTCTCAGCTTAAACTAAGAATGATAAAGATATTCGCATCAAATTCGAAATTTGTATGCATAAAATCTTTATATTTACTTTACAGTAGGTATATCATACCGACTTCCCCAAAACAAAAAGTTTGACCATTGTAGAAACTTGATTCTCTTGCTCAAATGTATGGTTAACGTTTTTGGTGATTTCTGTCTTTCTTTTTTTTTTATATAGTACACGTCAACTTGACCTCACCTCGCCTGATGGTAAGCCAAAGGCAAAGTCTCAGGAAAGGGGGTCACCATTACATACACTAAGTGTTACAATGGTGGCACTCAGCTTGGTGGCCTCATCAGATGCTTTTTCACGCCCCGCTTAAAGGCCCCGGGACTAGTACTCAAAGCTAAAACAGTCCCTTAGTCTTTGGATCCCCACATAAAATAGGATCGAGAGGGATAATTTTTTTTAATACTTTTAGCATTTTTCTTGATGGCTGTAAGATTTTGCCAAAATCTGTGAATGCAGTTCAAAGTATCTCAAAAAGATAGGGAAGGTCTCCTAAGAACATTTTGCTATAACTACAACGGTTAAGGTACTTGCCCTTTCTGACACGTTTCTAAAATACCCCCTGTATAAAGTAAAAGTAAGATATACTCATAATAAAAGTACTACTTATTCTATACATTCAGTGTGATTCCACTTATATTTCACACGCCCATAGGCCAGCCACGGTAACCACTTTCCATTAGGTGGTCCGTGTGCTTGTCTGCCACCTAAGTTGTATAAAAAAACACGCATGTATGTATAGTTATAATGCACATAATTATATACTGTTCAAGTGTTCAACCTTCATATCTATCTGTAGTACAGGCTGTTTGTTTATAGAATTCACTCACTACCTGTGAACTACTTCCTCAATATTGATTGTGCTCAAAAATTACGGGAAAAGACTGCCGCTAGTTTCAAGGTGCTTATAAACGTCACTATACTATCTTTCTTGCCTTGAGATGTATCCATGAGACTAAATTATGATAATGTATACGGTAATTTTATTATGCATTATGCTCGTTGATGCTTTTTCTTTGATGAATACTTTTACGTTACTCTATTCGTGCACTTTTTTGTAATACTGTAGAATTGGACGTAAATCCATAATCGTTCGATTAGAATGTTTCCACAACTATTTATTGGCATAGAACATATCCTATGCCAATAAATAGTATGCCATTAAATATCAGTTAAAAACTGTTTTATTTAAACACACAAGGTGAATCATATGGTTCTCTACACACGCGTAATGTATGAGTTCTTGAGCTTTTTAAAAACATTTATGGTATATCTTAAGCAGCGAGGTTCCCGGCAGAGTAGAATTTGGACCACTACATTTCTTCCCATGCGGTGTCATACAAGGCGACTAAGGGATAGGGCTGTTACAGATATATACAGTTCAGACTCAACCTCAGATGAATGGCTTGAGTCATCAAAAGTGCCCTGAAGACGCCAATAGGCTCACTCCCTATTACTTGGAACCGAATATAATGATTAGTGAAATGTGGGTGTTAATTCACCTCTGCGTAACCCTCCAGAGATAAAGGCGTGATTATATGTATGTATGTTTGCATATTGTATGTGTGTATGTTTATCTTAAGTGTGTTTGATCGCAATTGGTTGAGTAGAGATATGACCAAATGTCGCAATAAACGACATTCACACAGCAAAATAAATGTTCCTTGTTTTATAACTACATACCTACATAACTATATAACAACGTCATCACAGCGACAGCCCCTGTCCCGGTTACACGGCGGTGTTAGAACTTTTGATAATGTCATGAGACTTTTCTGTTGGGACTTGTGTACCTTCATTCTCAGTATTGTGATTTATGGCTCCTTTGTGTTTCTATTCTCGACACTCTGAAAATATCCAAGGGGAGTTAAACAAACTTAAAACTTGCAAATCGTAACAAAATTTAATGAAGAATTCAGTTAGACTACACTATCGGCACGCTATGATGGCCGTTTTAACGTTCGTCCACTCATGAAGTTTCGTATTAATTCGGCATAGAGTTATTCGGTTACCGCCTTGTCATTGTGAATATAATGCAATTGAGTTGGTATGGGCTCAAATTAAGGGATATGTTGCAAGACAAAATACAGAACCCCCTTCAGTATCAAAATAAACAATAATAAAAATAAACGGGATATTTACCATAAACATGGTAAATATCCCGTTTATTTTGATACTGATGTGAGTAACCATGATAGTTTAAATACAGAACCCCCTTTTACCACAGCAAAAACGCTAAAAATATTAGGAGAAGCTTGTGAACATGTCATTAAAGGAGACTGGGAAAAGGCTGTGAATAGAATTGTACATGAATAAGGGAAAATTATAAAAGAGATTACAAAATAGTTAATATTTTAGAAATCGAATTTATTATTAATGTAGGTGATGATAGCAGTGACGACAGTGAAAATAGCACTATGGAGATATATGATTAATTATGGCTTTTTGTATCACCTTTTTGTGTGCGTATGAAATATGTATATTCATTTTCATTCCAATATTCAATTCGCTCAAATATAATATGTAAACATTAATCTTTTTTTTATAAAACCTTTTTAATCAGGTGCTACTTGCAATAAAAGCTTATGGATATGATTTTTTTTAAGATTAAATTGACATTTCACGTCACTATTATATGTCAAAACGGCCATTATAGCGTGCCGCAACTATAGTTGGGAATGTAGTGTTAATGTGTGGAGTAGTAGTTGACTGAATAAATAAAATAAATTGACTAAACTTCCTTACGTGACCAGACCGTAAATATGAAAACAGATTGTACGGTAAACGTAAGTCCATCTACCATAGTTCACCTCAACTCAAGCTGGAAGTTCAGACAGCAGTCGCTCTTAATATAGCTGAAAAATGGACGGATGATGATGATTACACGACGACATTTGGATTCTCCAATCGGACAGCCTCTGTATAGTTAGTTAGTGAACGCGGTCGCTACGCAGGAGGTGTGGTTTCGATCCCCGCTCAGTGCAAATATTTGTATGCATGAATATGGGTATTTGCATTGGTCTGGTCATGTCTCGGAGAGCACGTTAAGCCGTCGGTCTTGGTTGCCATGCGAACATCTATGGCAATCGTTACGGGTAGTTGGAACCCTAAAGAAGTCCAACAATGCTTCGATATCGCCTCTGGATTGTGGAGGTCAGATGACTTCTGCTTTACGGAAAATTTTGAAGTTCAGCTAAATCCACAGTTTTACCAGTCTAAAGTCTCTAAAGCGGACCCCAGACTCCGAGGTGAAAACTTCGGATGCGACTGGGAGTCACTAGGAATTTCCTTCTTAATACAGTTCCGAGTCTTCTAAAAAGGCAGGTCGTGATAAAGCATCAGATAAGGCACATTGAAGGTCTCTGTGACTCTCTTTTCTGAGACTTTGCCTTTGCCTTTAACTTACCATCAGACGAAGTACGTTGAAGGCAAAGCAGCAGATTCGAACAGTTCTTGAAAGACATCGGAAAGACAACGGACTCTGTGGAGTCCAGAGTCCGCTGTCCTACTTCTTCAGTTTTGTTTATTTGGCTTTTACGGGAGTGACTGCCATTTAATCCCTCAATCCCAAGAGCAGAGTATGCAGTATAGTCTTATTTGTCAAACAGGAGGTGAACAAGGTTGGAGGCACCAAAGATCTAGCGCCATGCACTCACCCACCTGTTACTGCAACCAATCATCTCTTATTTCAATTGTACAGCAAAAATATCTACTAATAAATTGAAGTTATCCGGTCGTAAATGACCGTGATATGATATTGCGAAATATCGAAACATGTATTTTAAAAATAAATCTGTTGACCGCAGATATGTACAGCGGTGCACTGTAGGTAAGCAGCGTTATAATGATGTTCTCCAATTACGTATACCTAATTGTATTAGTTGCGATAAATTTCTCTGACCTGGCGTAATAATTACAATAACATGACTCTGGTTAGAAACATAAAAACTCATTTATACTATTAAATTTCACCATTCTCCTATGATAGGAGCACTTACTATAATGTTGTTATATGAGATTTGACCACTTTCTTATTATATTATATTATTATATTATATTTCTTCTTTATGTATGGACGGGTGTTTGTTACTCTATCAGGCACAAACAGTAAAATTAGTCTAATGGATAGATAGAGATAGAGTATATCCTAGCATGGCATGTTGTATGTCATAAGCTACTTTAATCCCTGGAATGCTTCAGTTATTGAGGTAACGATCACCAGAAAATGATCGGGCTATGAGAGAAATGGTTAGCCTAAACTCAACCTTACTGAGTATAGTGGTTTCTACTTGCGCCGCGTGGAGGTAAACTTAATAACTTGGTCGAATGAAGAAAATCTCAGGCACAGTCCCTGGTATAGATTCCTGTGGGCCTGTGAGTATAGATTTCTGTACAAAAATTGTTTTTTTTTTGTTCTTATTTCTTGTTTCTATACACATGCAGTTTTGATAATAGGTATTTTATTTTTCATTGTTTTGTTCCAGGTAAGTGACGGTGTTTGGAGAAATATGTTTAGTGAAGTGCCTATCGATTCAAACGCTATGTCTGTCACGTCACAGTACCACATCTGCCAAATTGGTATGTAATGCTAACATTCATAGTTATCTACTCTTAATTCTTTATAATAGGTAGACACAGTAAATAATACATAAAGCGTTTATTTTGTAGTATATGACTTCGATGTGCATGCACAACTTAACTTAGTGTTGAATTTTCACCCAGCGAACCTTAGGGGGATAATAAAACGTGCTGTTTTTATCACACACACAAACATTGATTATTCGGTACAGTTTATGCCCATTCTTCACATAGACCATTTTTTTTATACCACTTTGGTGGCAGACAATCACACGGCCCACCTGTTGGAAAGTGGTCACCGTGGCCTATGGACGCGTGCTAAACCAAGAGAGTCACACTCGCGCTGCCAACCCTACAAGTATTGAGAGTTTCTGTGCCGTCAGTGTAAAAGACAGAGCAGGACAAGCTTTTGGTCTTTCACTGACAGCACAAAAACCCTCCAGTGAGCTCTGGCTATCCTACAATGCATGTCAAGTATGAGAATTTATACTAAAAATACTACTTTTGTTACTATACATACAGATTTACATAGAAATTAATACAATCTTTGACTATACATACAGATAATCACGCCTTTATCTCCGGCAGGTTAGGCAGAGGTAAATTAACACCCACATTTCACAATCATAGATTTCGGTCCCACGTAATAGGGGGTGAGCCTATTAGTGAGTGTTAGAGTGGTAGAGTTGTTATGCCCTTATGGGCACTATTGTTCTCTCGAGCCATGCATCTGAGGCTGAGTCTCGGCTGTCTAACTGTTTTGTTTAGAACATCATACAGAATATCGGAACTAAGTGCATTTTAATTCGGATTATTATAATTTGCATTCAGTCAGTGAGTGGTAGTTATTATAAGAATTAAAAAATAAAAATTTGAAACAATATTTGTGAGCTTAGATAAGATATCAAATCATATCAAAAATATGTAATTTGGAGAGGAAATTGAATGAATCTAGCGAATGTGCTAAAGAGGTTTTGTTTTGAGTCATATATAATTTCTATAATATATAATTTTTACTACATTATTTTTAATTGTTTTAGTGTATCAGTAGAAACCTACTATTTGACACAAGCAAAAACAAAAGAACAAAAAATTATATGAAAAAATGTGTAAAAGATAAAAATTACAAAGTGGAAACGGCATGCGTTTTGGTCCGACATAACCTCTTCCACCGGCTCCGGTGGGGGGTATCCGTGGGGATATTGCGCACATAAAAAAATACATTTTAGACTTTATTTTTATAGCCCTAAACTTCAAAATTAAATGAAAAGAGTTTCATTACACTTTAAATCCCTCTGCAAAAAGCCTTTTAATTTTAGACTAACCGCATTGATTTAAATAAAGGCTACAATTAAATGATTTTTTTAGCAGAGTCCGTAACCGTAACAGTGGTTTTGCTTTAGCAGGATCGAGGCCCAGGTGAGGTTGACTTAGTCTTAGAGGGGCCCATTCATTCCATGTCAATTAAAGAGTCTGAATTTGAATTCGTGTATTATCGTCAATCGATATAATCTAGTAATGATAGGTATAGCCTTGAGTCCTTGACCGTTGTTTGATTAGATTGGATTAGCCGATAAATAGCGCTGGTCACGCTATAGAAACTTGCAGGCCGCTAATACATTGTTTACACTGTTTACTGCTGGTGGTTTTTTAAGTATGTTTCTTTTTTAATGTAAGGTTAACGTTATATTAGTCATTACTGCATGACAAAAATGACAATTGTGGAACTAATAATAAATTGTAAACAAAACAAATTTATAAAAGAAAAATAAACTAGTTCTAATGTAGTTCGCTGAGTTTCTTGCTGGTATCTTCTCAGTAGAACTAATCTACCGAACCAGCGAAAGAATCATTTTCCAATGGTTTATTTTTAATTATTTAATATTTTTATATTATTTCTTGACATACATATTTGTAAAATTTTGACGTTCATATGTGCTCTTTGTGTGCCTAAACTGAATAAATGAAATTGATTCTTTGATTCTTTGAATAAAACATCATTCATCACCATCACACTCATCACCTTTCTGAATACACACAACATACCTGCTATGACTGAATAACATGAATTTAAATGTTTTTTGATGACTTCGTAATGTAGAATGAAAAAGCATTTTGCAAATTGAATATGTCGGTAGATTTTTTTATTTTTTTACGTGCGCAAAATCCCCACGGATACCTCCCCACCGGGGCCGGTGGAGGAGGTTATGTCGGACTCGAACCGACTAAAACGCATGCCGCCTGCGGATCGTTTTGGTTACCGAAGGTGAGGTTGACAGGCATATCCCTCGCACCCCGGCCGACCCAGGGCCATCTCTCACGATCTGGCTCTCTTCTCGGGTGTGGGGACTACAGAGTCCCCAACTCGTCCTCGGAAACGGGGCGGCGCGCCAGGCGCGCCACCGCCGCGGCCTGCTTCTGCCAAGGTGTCAGGCGGCTCCACCTGTCACCCCCAGGCCGGCGCTCATGGGGGGCGGAGGTCGTTCATCGACCTCCGACGCCCGAGTTGCCTTCGTACGCGGGCAGCTTGGCTTGCGATCCTTCGTCGCTCCCGCAGCCGCTCCCGCCCCGCCTCCTCCTTCACGAGCATTACTTGCTCGCAGAAGGAGGCGAATATGTCGGTAGGTAGTATTAATTTTATTTTATATTTTATTTTATTAATTACTTATATTACCTACTTCTGGTGATACCATAATCAAAATCTTTTGTGACTTACCAGGTGATCACTTGCATGTTAATTATTTGTATAAATGTTATTTTATATACAGACACCTGAGTTGATGACATCAACACGGATATTTAACACGATTTGGTCACAAGTTTGCGTTCAATATTTTATTCTAATTATATTTTTTTTTTGCGGAAGCTGTACTTCTCATTGCTCATAAAGGTATCGTATAGGTATCCTACGCGTTTAATGCTAGTTTTTTGTTGTGCTTAACGATTAATCCATATAAATGAATTTTCTAATCTACATATTGAAAAAAATAAATTAGAGAGTCTTTTGCCGGTAAATTTATTGCTACACTATGATCTAAACTGAGAATACACACGATGGTAAATTTAATTTTTCGTACTCGATAAGACAGTCCTAATGTTATGTGATGTAGGAGTAGGCGCTCAGTCCTAGGTCCATCACGGCAGCTTTGCGAATTAATAGATAAATTTATTAAAAGGAAATTATAAATTTGTGAAAAGAAAGAAAGAAAGAAAATATGTTTTATTTATGTATAAAATATGTGTTATTATATATATATATATATATATATATATATATCTTCAATAATACATATTATGTATAAAATATGTGTTATTAAAACTAAAAAGTGTTTGGTGCCATTTTAGCACTTCGGTCACGTCATTTGTTAGATACTACACTATGTTTTTTAAAGTTTTAATGGACATAAATTACTCTCCCATGGAATCACCCCAAACCGTAAAATATGAAATAAATTCTAGAAAACTAAGTTTATAAAAACCGACTTCAAAATCTGAAAACTATAAAATAACATAATAAAGTGAAGATAAGAGAAAAATTATTGAATTTACAAATTTGCTGATCTGTTAGAAGTCGGTCTAAATAGGCCCTACCAATTTGACCAAATAATAAAAACTGCAAAATGTACCTAACTGTTAGAAGATACATGTACTCACATATAATTTATATACTTACGGGTTCACCTACTGTTGCTATTTAATTGCTAATTTAATAATTAACGAGGCCAAGACACAGTACCAACGGTTTTTGTAACTGAATAAATTAATTTAATATCTTTGGGCTACTTTATTGTAAAATGAAACGCAAAAAGAATCAATGAAGGACGGATCAAATGAATTTAAAAAATAAACGTATATTTTTTTAATTACCTAGACTATTTTTGGAGATAAAGGTCACAATTCTGTGGAATATTTTAAGCATACGCATTAAAATACAACCAACAATACCGTAACCGCGGGTGTATGGGTGCGAGCCTTTCACTATTAGTAGTTTTTAAAAATAAAATTGTAGGCCGTCAAACATTTTTAAAGGACAGTATTAAAAATAGCAAAGACCCGTTAGATCAATCAATCTGATTATCACGCTTTTTTCTTTTTTCAAATGGATAATGGAGATCCGGATAACCCGTCAAGGTGCCACGCTCTCTTATCTCTTGTAAAATGAAAAGTTTTTTTTATACAACTTAGGTGGCAGACAAGCACACGGTCCACCTGATGGAAAGTGGATACTGTGACCTATGAACGTATGTAACACCAGGGGAGTCACACCCGTGCTGCCGACCCTGTAAAAACAGAGATTTTCTGTGCCGTCAGTGCAAAAAACAAAATCAGGACATGTCTTTGGTCTTCCCACTGTCAGCATAAAAACTCTCCAGTGAGCTCTGGCTAGGGTAGCCAGAGCTACACAACACGAGGTTATTATAGCCGTGGTATTCTGTAGGGTGGAAGTACTTCCCCAGTCAGACTGCTCAATTGGGACGGAAATACTGTCGTGTCCTAATCAGAAAGAATTAGGTTTAATTTAAACCTAAGTGGTAGTTAGACCTACCATACCCCTAACTAGATACCAACTTATACATTTTGTAATAATGGGGATAGTGTCTGTAAAGTCTGCACTATTTCTGGGAGTTACATTTTTCTACTGCGCATATAACTGTTCCACAAAAATGGGTGTAGCGGTGTGAAGCCAAGAAGAAAAAAAACAGCACGTTGCTAACTTCTCTGAGCCATTAATCCGTTAGTTACTTACGGGACGCTCGATTCACTCTAGAAACAGAACACCAAACTATTAATGTTGTTTAATTAATTTTGTGGGCATAATCACGTTATTTCCCGTTACCATTATTATATTTATCGCAGGTTTATAATTATAAGCGCCCGGTTAATGGCAATAGGCCCGCCTATTACATTGGGACCTAAACATAAACTGGCGAAATGTGGGTGCTAGCACCTCTGCCTACCCTTTCGGGGATATTGGCGTGAGTTTATATATGTTAAGTTATATCATGAAACGCGTAAGTTTAATTTTAATAATATTATTACCATTGAATTCGGCATATAGTAGGTATTTGTTTAGAACAAAAATTGTGTTATGGTTCCGATTATGCCCCATTTCCCTATTGTTACCTAGCAATAATACACGCACAATAATCCAATTCTAAGCTAAGTGAGAACTAAGATTGGATTTCAGCAGCAAAACTCTGTTGGAAGAAACTAGGTTCTCAAGTTTATTCATTACAATTCCTTATTCATTACAAATCATCAAAGTATTCTGAGAGCGCCAAGGAGGTAAACATAGCCTGTATAAAATACTTAGATTTTAATTTTTTTAAACCTAGATAGATTTAGATTAGTCTATGATACACGCCATGGTTTTTAATCTGTATTTAATTTGTTTTTTTTTTATGAATAATCAACGGTGAATGTTTCCGTTGGGTTGCCTATCATAATATACCATAACCAGTTATTTTTTACTACGACTTACAGTTATTTCAACGTGTAGAGAAAAATAGTGTATTTATAGTTTAATAACATGGAAAATAAAAAAATATCTTAAACGGCCACTTCTTTTTTTTCTTGAATGGTATCTCATCGTGTATGGATTGATGATGAATAATGATTGTTGTCACAGTAAAGTAGTGGAGACTTCACTAGAGGCTTCTAAGGAAAAAAATTGGTTGCCTGTAAAGTCGGTATACGGGCGAAAGTTTTACGTGACAACGACTTTGAGTGGTAAAATAATTTTAATGTGAATATTCATTCGTATAGTAGGAAGAAGGATGAAATAATAGTAACAATTTAAAACATTTATTTATACAAAGAATTATATTTAAAACATTAATTTATACAAAGAATCTCGCACTGAATTTCATATTAACAAAATTTTATTTTTACCTTTACACATATTGGCAATTCATTTACACTCAGTGTGTATGCCTATCTCTCTCACTCTCTCTCTCTCGCTCTGTCTCTCTCGCTCTTAGGCGGGCTAACTGTGCTCGAGTGGAAGGGACGCGTGCCTTTCACTTTTTATGTCTGTCTCTCTCGCTCTTAGGCGGGCTAACCATGCCCGAGTGGAAGGGACGCGTGCCTCTCACTCGCTCTCATTGTGAGCGCATAACGTGAGCGGAGCGTAACGCAGTTTCTTGAAGTGTCACCCGGCAAACCAATTTATAAGACGTTGTCACGTCAAAAGTTTTGAAACCAACACAAAAAATCACAATTCACACTAGCATCATTGACGTATTATACTAATAGATATCTCATACACGAACATGGTGGCTTTCAAAAATGGCGCAAACAAATAAAAGGAAAGGAGGAGAAATGAAAGGAAGGACAAACAAATAAACATTAAAATAATATTTTCAAAATTGATTTAGTTAAAAATAGATACTAAGTCATTTGTTTTTATCTACGTCATTCTTTAATAAAATTTTGATTGTACGTGAGTGTATTTTATATAGCACATTTTTGCGTGCCATGGCGCGCCATAATCACAGCACGGTTTTTTACTTTACGTTTACTATCGTATATCTAATTCAACCCTTCAATCGTATATCTAATTCAACCCTTCAATCGTATTTAATACTTGGTTGGCACTGCGGATATATACATCTAAAGAAGTCTTTGATTTCATAACGTTAGTTTTTTAAGTGCGTACAGTTAACTAGCCATGAAATTGCCGATGTCAACGCAAGTTGTAACTCGGCGTACACCTCTATGACATAATAGATTTTTAAATTATGTAATTGATTTTCTGATACGACGTTATCAGCTGATTGCTAACGTAAAATTGAATCGATTTACGTACATTTGAATATACTTTTAAGTAAGTGGAAATTTGTGTGCAGGTTCTCTGAAATTCTCTTTTCGATAAAATTGTCATATTAGGCTATAACGCCGAAAATTAAAAAAAAACACATTACAAACTTTGACCTGGAAAATAGGACGTATCGACCAAATAACACATACAAATAACGTAATTAATATATAGTTATTATCATCAATATCAACGTCATCATCATCGTCATAGCTTTGCCACATTGGGTAATCGAATCGGCTAAAGCCGATGAAATAATCGTTTTGAGCCCCTCTGTGTGAAAGTAAGAGTAAAAGTGAAAGTGTTTTATCTTGTCCCATTGAATTTATAATTTAAGGTTTCATGGATTTCTTTTTGTTTAATTTACCATGTTTGTTAGAGAGATTTGATACTTATGATCGACTCTATCGATTGATGCTCTATAAATACTGCCAGTAATTTTTCTGTTTTGAGCCAGTTCAGTTGCCTACTGAGTGTACAGATTTATTTCTTTTCAAGAATTAAGGGAGGTTTCCTTTGAATTAAATTATTATCTCCAGTATTTAGAGTACGCGAATATGGTAAATATCCACACATAGTAAATTTCGCACCGGGTGCAGTTCTAAAATGCACCACGTAGGTATAGCAGTAGAAAATTCTGCCCCGACATCACACCACAGGTCTAAAAGACCACTCTGTTCGAATCGTATTAGGATAATAACTTGTCTTGAAACGCAATAAAAGTCTGCTTAGTAAATGAATTGTTGGGATTCTGCTCATATGAGTAACCATTTTACGACTTTTATAATAATCTATTTATACTGTTGGTTGATGGCACTTGGTGGAATTTGTTGTTACACATATAGAGAATACATCATACATATACGTTATATGAAATATGGCTGAGAGTCGCAATGTTTATAGAAGAACGTTCTTAGCTGTCATTGTAATCCTTTGAGGATGCTGTAAGGCAGAACCAGTCAGGTCTAATGAGACTACTGTAGAAAAAGTACAAAGTGTCAGTACAATTACTCAGTATGTTTATAAGAATCGATGGAGATCTACTGGAAATTCATCAAATTACTCGTTATTTTTTTATTTATTTTTTTATATATAGGACACGCCAACTTGTTATTAGCGGAACATTATTAGCGGAATCACTTAATATGGCGTTTTTAGACCCACATGTCATCAAAGATCTCAAGACAAGATTACAATTTTAGACATAGCTACGTAAAATGTAACACTTATTAGTTTAACCTTGACTTTTAAAGACACACCTAATTTACAAATTATTAAATCGCTTTAATAAAGTCACTCGAAAATATACATAATCGATATTTAATCTAAGAAGCAATAAATACACAAACTCTTAATGTATCGCAGTGTATAGTAGTAAGTGTATTTAGTATTTTATAACATCTCAGCCAGCATGAAATATATTCGGTTTTTAAAACCTGACAACTTATATACTGCGAGAGAAGGAAAACTTGAAATAAAAAACTGTAGCAACCCGTTGGGCCAGCATAGAAACAGTAGGCCAAAGTCACCCAATATTGAGAGAAGTCTTTGTCCGGCAGTGGACTGCGATGGGATAATTAAAATAAATAGTAATAAATAAATATTCTACAACATTCTACACAACTTTATCTAGACCCATGGTAAGCATAGTTTAACTAGATTGTGTTATGGAATCTAGAATACGGATAAACATAATTAAATACTTTTTTTTTTGTAAATACTTACATATTATACATAGAAACACCCAGACCAATGTAAATACCTATATTCATGCATACAAATATTAGCACTGAGCGGGGATCAAACCCGCGCCTCCTGCGTAGCAGTCGCGTTCACTACCGCCACGCCACAGAGGCTGTCAAATTGATTGGATGTTTGATATAGGTGAAATATTCGCAAGCGCTACATAATAATAATAAGACAAAATTTATATTAAATTTATATAATATTACTCGCTGGAGACTCAAAGATCCTCTGCCTTTGGCATCCAGTCTACCCCAGCCACCATTTACTGGTCATCAGTAAGTTCGTTTCACTGGGGGCATCCCATTCGTCTTTTACCAATTCGCAGTCTCCATTCTAAGACTCGTAAGCGACCCTTGGCCCTTGGCAGATGTGACCAGTGGCCAGCACATTGAACCCATTGTCATTTTAGTTTGCTTATTCTGTGATCTAACTTTTGAACTCTAATTTTCCAACATCAAAGAGAATTAAGAAGGTAGGTTTTTAAAATATAGGACACGCCAATTTGTATTCACCTGGCTTGATGGTAAGCTAAAGGCAAAGTCCGTACCTCAATTCAATTTTATACCCTCAGGACTGTATTCTCGAACGATACTCAGTTCGAATTTCGATTTATGAGGACAACTTGTATAATAGACAGATTGATAGATTTGACATAACTCTAATCTATCCTCAGATAAATCAAGATTCCGAACTGAGTACCATTCTAGAATATGGGCCTCCATGAGCGAGTCCGGCTCGAAATTGGCCGGTTATTTGAAAGTAGTCTGACTTTATAAGAAACCAAGAAAATCAATAATTTACATCTTTATGTTCTGCCATTTTGTTTTTAACTTATTCATCTTTTTATTAGGTTGTTTTACTTCCTGTTTACTTGTTTTCAGCTCGTCGTGTTTTGCATCGTCTTTATCTTTTGTATGTTAAATATGTTTGAGTTCTTTTATATTCTAAGATAATTTAAAATTATGAATACACCGTTATGAATAATGAGTGTATGGGCTATTTACTTAATCTGTGTTATGGGGCCCCTCAAAGACCTACGGCGCCAAACTAACCCCTCCTGGTAGCCGGTTCATGTACTGATTGGCGGACGAGTCTTTAGCGAAGGCTTTCCTTTCGGGATTCGGAGGGCAGACGAAAGTCGCTCTCATAAAGACACTTCGATCGCAATCATACATACGGTATTTCCGTCCCAATTGAGCAGTGTTCTACCGCTGTGTGTTTTCTACCGCCTATACAATGGTTTGTGCTCAGATGAATTGTTCGACATGATTCCCACAGCTACATTCTATCATCGCGCCTCTCGCCATAGTCAGGAAATTCATCCTCACACCACCAAAGTGATATAAAAAAAAGCAGTCGGACTGGATAGGGTAGCCAGAGCTCACTGGAGAGTTTTTGTGCTGTCAGTGGGAAGACCAAAGGCTTGTCCTGATTTTGTCTTCTGCACTGAAGGCACAGAAAATCGCTGTTCTTATAGGGTCAGCAGCATGGGTGTAAATCCCCTGGTGTTACACACGTTCATAGGTCACGGTAACCACTTTCCATCAGGTGGGCCGTGTGCTTGTCTGCCACCTAAGTTGTATAAAAAAAATATATGCCATTGTACAGTACATAAATTCGACGTTCAATATATTGAGACACGGGTTATAATCCGTTATGTTATAAAAGAATAGTTTTCACAATTTCCCGTTGACATAAACATTAATGGTGACAACATTCTTACTTTATTGTTTGTCTTAGTTTAATATCGCAAGTTTATAACATCTAGGCAAGAGCCAGCGTGTTACGAGGCAGTCGTAAACGCACTACGTCACTTGAGAACACTTCCCGATTTCTATAAGAGGCTGTTCGGCCTTCATGTCATCGCGTTACTATACACTTATATACTTAGGCGTGTAAGCTTTGCATATAATTTAACTTGTAAATGGACTCAGTTTATTATTACTACCATGCTATTTTATTATATATGACGATGGCTAAAATTCTTGAAAAGGCTAAATAAAGTGTAAATGACAATTTTTTTTCACCCTCCGAAATTTCACTTCGCACAGAAAACTTGTCGTTCCATATATAAGGAATAAGTGGAAAAGAAAAAAAACGTAAAGATGGGAAATTGAAAATGTACACGCCAATTTTCAGTTTTTCCTTTAACTCTATACAAATCAATAAAATTGAAGTGCTACATTATAGCTCTAGAATCTATAGATTAATTAAAGCTATTATGTATTAGCTTTAATTAATCATTGCATATTCACAGTAGGTACGTACAGGTGATAGTGGTAGGGACCCTGATTGCTTTGATGGCGCCACACCCATTAAATACCAAAAAAATAATAATTTTCCAGTCAACCTTTGGTGGAATAGGAACAAGAGATATACAAGGGTAGTAATTTAGAAATTTAAAAAAATGCTCTGGTTGAAATGAAATTTATTCTCAAATTTCAATCTATTTTCGTCAAAAACTTAATTATTTTTGGTTCAACGACTAAAATTTACAGAACCAAAATTGTTGACAAATTAATTTGCTACCAAATTGTTTTAAAAATTTTCTCTGTGACCATAAAAACCCATTACGGCAACCAATATGGCAATTACGGGACAAGGGTTGCGACCCCATATTCTTGGAATTAACTTTACAATAACCTCCTCTTCACTTCAAAAAGTAAAATTACGTTTTGACTTTTGCATTTACAAATCTAAATATGCATACATAACATTTCAGTGGATGATATAAGGTCTAGTCTATAAAGTCTGATAAAGATTCGAAAGGGTCCTCCGTTAATCCCCGCCTCTTGTATCCTTCAAGAACCGGTAAGCTACTGAGAACTATTAACCCGGTTTTCCGCGTGTCCGGTACATACTATCTTGAGTGTTAGTTTACTGGTTATGAACCAATTATATGGAGTAGGTATCCTTATTAACTTTGTGTCTATACGAACATCAAACTCACAAAACTCTTTGTCGTTTCAGTGGATGAGTTGATAGCTTAAACCACTACGCCAACCGCGCAGTGCAATGATGATACCGTATAGTATTTCAAAGATGAATATTTTAAATATTAAAGCTATTAAAAAGATTGTAACTCGTAACCCAGCCCATATTAGGTATTTTGTTCACGCTTCCAGGCTCACGTAGACGTTCACGGAGCGTTGAACTCTTTTGTATGTCAATATTCAGGGAATATTTATTAACTTATTATAGATGTTGTTACTTATTTACAATAGAAATGTCATATATTACAGTTATAAGAGGGCCTTGAGGTAAAAATAAATAGTCCTTTTCTAGTTCGTCATTGTGTTGATTAGAACTAATGATGGAGCGTGGATAAAGTGTTCGTCGGAATTATTACTTTTTAACGACAATTTTTCACAGACATTCGGTATGCAAACTAGTAGTTACGTAGCATACACGGTAACTATTTTATTCCGTCTCTACGTCACTTGTTTGGAGTCTCCAAATAACTGGCGATTCCTTCAATCAGCGTTAATAATCACGGCGAAATCTGTACGTTTCCTTGGTTTAATATATCCGAGTGACGAGACGACGCGGGGCTTCGGTGCGTCGGGCGGCAGTAGACGGCAGTCGCACGAGGGCGTCCACTCCGGTTGCACGTCGCGCGCTGCTAGCTCCACACCCGACCGCTCACGTCAGTGCTCACGTACCTCGCGAAGTCGTGTACGATGATGACTGCGCCGAGCCTGTGGACACGCGCCCGCTTTCTACGCTCCAACGGTACAGAACCGACCGCGATCTGAGCCGTTATACTGACATGTTTACGCTAACACTGTTTACTATAAGATGAATAAAGTTTTTCACAGCTGTCGACATTAACGCGATCGTGTGAATGCGCACCGGCTGAAGGATTGCGAAACTATACAAGTGAAGTTTAAAAATACATTGGCACTAGTGCGAAGTGACGTACAGTCGAGATGTGTGCGTGCAGCAAGTTTTGCGACTTCTGGAAGAACTCATGTGGAGCAGGTGAGCTATCCAGCAGTGACTTTCTAACTGCCTACCTAGTGCCGCACTGACCTGCCCTGTTCCTTTCTAAACTAGCTTTTCAATAGCAAGAAGTCACTAAACTTGTTTGGTATTATAAAGTAAAAACGATCCGACAAACCATAAAATCAGATGATATTATTTGATATGGGCAAAGTGATTGGGCATGAGAATTGACTGAATTAATTGACGACAATGTTCCAAATGTTATGGGGTAATTTACTAGCTTCTGTTTGGACTTCGTCGCTAAACTGGTATATCTTTATGTAGTGATGTCACGTATAATTAGACTGATATGTACTTTCAGTAGGAAACCACCTGCCTTAGCTATTTTTACAGAATAAATTTTATAGACTAACCAAATATCCAGTTTCTAGAACTGCAAACACAATTCTTAAGCTATTAAATATAGCAGGTATCCGCATAGATACCACAGCTGTCTGTAATTAATGCAGCGTAATGTGTGAAACATGAAAAATAACTAAAACATTTATCCTATACCTACAAATGTTTTCGGGAAACGTAAACAAGCGATGCTGCCAAGGTAATAAATGATGAGGGCATCAATACACTGTGGACAAACTAGTAACTATCTAAACAATAACATTGTAACTATATTAGTGCACAATGGCCCACAACAGTGGTTGACAATGACTTCTAAATACTTTTGAGTTCGAAGATAAACATCAACTTGTGCGTGCACCTTTAAAAAAGACGCATTCCTTTCAGCGCACCAATTTTCAAACGCACCACAATAATTCAGGCATTGGATAATGGTGCTATTGGTATACTCAATAGCAAGCCTCATTCAAATTCAATCACTCTTTTACCATTACAGATATAAATACAAAACATATATTTAATATCCGGGTGTTCACTTCGGAAGGATTTATTTAAGAGAATGTAAAACCAAGGTTGGCAGCGTCACGAATGCCACCAAACTTCTGGTTGCATTGAATTACCGGTGACGTTGTGGGTTCGTTGCCAACCAGTTTTCTACACAACAAGTTTTCATGAATCCTTGTCCTATGCGTTACGTTACACCTTGACGTACGTAACCTTCAGAGTAGTAATCCAATATGATAAATACGATATTATATTACTCACATCGACTTTTGCTAGTTTCGTATCAGAAACAAAGGCAGTAGAATAAAAACCTATTGTGCAGGACTAAATTTAAAATGACAACTATTTTGCTGCGTGGTTCCCGGCAGAGTAGAATTAGGGCCACAATACTTTAAAAATGTGCAAATAATGAGTAAATTACAAACATCAATATCAAACTCCAGATTTTTACTCAATAGTAATACTCAATAGCCGCGTGGTTTCCAGCCGAGTAGAATTAGGGCCACCCCATCTCTTCGTCATCTCCCCATCATTTCGTACAAGGCGACTAAGGGATAGGGCTGTTTAACATCAGGCAGATGTATACAGCCCAGACTCAGCCTTAGATACATGGCTTGAGTCAACAATAGTGCCTGGAATACGCCAAAAGGTCATCCACTATTACGTGGGACCGAATACAAATATTGGTGAAATGTGGGTGTTAATTCACCTATGCCTAACCATCCAGGGATAAAGGAGAGATTATATGTATGTAACAATTTTTTATCAATTGACATTATGTTGAAAAGTACCTACCTACCTGAAGTTATTAGTTAAGGCTAGAGTTACCGATGAATATAAACGTGTGTAATTCAATTTTAAATAAACGAATTTCATTCAGTAAAGCCTGAAAATACAGTTCAGTTAAACGAATTTTCATCGACACACGATTGTCAGTTGATATTTATTTATAAACGTCTTTAACCTTGATTGTTTTAATATAAAAAGGTATTCGCTTTAAAGCTTTCACGACGTATGACGTTACAATAACTCTCAATAAAGTCGTGTGGCGTGACAAAGACCGCTGGCCGTGCGATGACACGGACGGTAATTCCATCGATAGAAATAGACATATCTATGTATCATTTGGTATTTCAATTAATTTCATTATAAACACTTGTAGGTTCCTGATGGATTAGGATTGGATCAGCCCATCTCTCCCCCACTGTTGTAAAAGATGGCTGAGAGATAAGGCTGTTCTCCATCCGATAGTAAACATACAGCCCACGACAAAATGCCTGTTTGACGGTAATAGGTTTGCCGGGCTAATATGACTATAAATCATATTTGGCGAGATGTGATTGTTATTACACCTTTACTGCCAATGTTTTCCGGGATTTACAGGCATGAATCAATACTAATATGTATTATAAGCGGTTTAAATTTGAAATTATACTAGGTAATATGTATTTCATACCTAAACCGCTGAACCGATTTTGATAAAATATTGGTAAAAGGGTAGATTAGACCTTGAGAAAGGACATAGGCTATGTTTTGTCGTGATAACCAACATCCACGCGGGCGGAGTCGCGCGCAACAGTTAGTATATTATGTTTGTATGTGTATGTTCATTATTTTCATTGAAATACATAAAACCGTTTTCAACTGATGCTATCGCTACTTTTAAGCAGCCATGGTCACGGAGAGTCTCCCCGTGACCATGACTGACCGAAACGTAAAACACAAAATAAATCGCGATGGAATCCGTTTTAAATAGTTTTATTTCCTTAAGAATTGTTACTGAACTTATTAAATTAAAAAAATTATAAGAACGGTAAAAGTTGCGTTGGTTATTATTTTATATTTCTCATTTATTTTTAATCATCCACCCAACCTATAATAGTAAATGATTTGACTATTGAATATTATAACGTCATAATAAATTATTTCATACAAGTTTCCTTATAAGTTATAGTTTTGACGTTTAGTAAAAAGTAATTAATTTGACTAGTCAGTCAAATATCCAATTATTACTGTATGAATACATACAAACAGGCTGGAACTGTCTTGAAGGTAGCCACACTATGCGCGTGGGATGGGATTATCATACCCAATTAATTCAATTAGAATATAATATCATTATATAATTATACTAGGTAGATACTAAACAAAAGTGTTATAGGTAGGTGATAATCCTATTATATTATTAGGTAGGTAGCCAACCAAATCTACGAACTCAAAAATTCTTTCAAACGTCGCAACACAAATTATATGTTTATCGATACTTTATTATGACAGTATTTGTTCCACGTCTACACAACAGCTCTATTTTATTAATTTTGTAATAAAAATAACACAGCATTTAATATTATCGCTTTGAATGTTGGGTCTTTCGTTGCCATAGAAATATGAATATAATCGTGCATGATATTACTGGCTTTGTATCACGAAAGTAAGGTCAAGATTAGTTTTTTAGCAATATTGTATACAGGCTTCCTCCGCGGTTTCGCTTGGGCAGCCATTGGAATCGAGAACGAAATATAGCAGTCACGACCTCACGAATGAAGACGCTTTTTGCCGTCGTTGTTCTGTAAATTATTACAGGGCCCGCACCATGAACGTTTGAAACAATAATTGAACTACTGCTATCATACTACGAACTGCAAATGTAACTTTGTAATCTTATATATTTTTATGATATTACATAGTAATTTATAACCGCGGTAGCCTAGTGGTATGGATAATGAAATGCTGAGACGAGGTCACACACCAATGAGCTTTCGATGCTTTTCGAAGTTATGTGTGTATTTATCGCAGGTTTATAAGTGCCCGGTTAATGGCAATAATCTCGCCACCTATTATTACATAGGGCCCTAACATAAACTAGCGAAATGTGGGTACTAGCACCTCTGCCTACCCCTTCGGGGATATAGACGTGAGTTTATGTTATATTGTTATGTAGTAATTTATGCATTTAGTAAATATTTCCGCCCAATTGAGCAGTCCGACTGCGGAAGTACCTCCGCCCTACAGAATACCGCGGCCATAAGAACCTCGTATAGTGTTCCCAGCGATGAGTAAGGGTAGCCAGAGGCGATTTTGCGCACGTAAAAATAAAAAAAGTCAGTAGTCAGTAGTATCAATAATGTTACAAAATTTGGGGACTCTGTGGTCCCCACACCCGAGAAGAGGGCCAGATCGTGAGAGATGGCCCTGGGTCGGCCGGGTGCGAGGGATATGCCTGTCAACCTCACCTTCGGCAACCGAAACGACCCACAGGCGTCGTGCGTTTTAGTCGGTTCGAGTCCGACATAACCTCCTCCACCGGCTCCGGTGGGGAGGTATCCGTGGGGATTTTGCGCACGTAAAAAAAAAAAAAAAAAAAAGTTACAAAATTGAATAATCATAAATGGTAACTCACATAGGTAGGTAGCTACTGGTGTCTCATATCAATAAAAGTTTTAACAAACTCACTGCTTTTGAGAAGTTGACTATCAGCATCACCAATTAAATCTTTTAATAGCTTTCTACAATATACAGTGGAATTATTAGATGTCTATTCTATTCTAAACTGGTGCTGCGTAGCAGATAATGTAATACGGCGCATTACGGCGCATGCGCCTGCCGTGCCATGCATGTTCCCTGATAGCAATGGACTTATTATAACCATTGATTGGATTGATATTCGTATCAATTATATTTGTTTGGTGGCTTTTTATCAATTTTATAAATATGAAAGTAACTAGGTACCAGGTAATGAGGTAACATACATACATATATGTCTTTTACCTTATTACGAGAATGACTGACGTTTGACCTCCAAAACTTGATATTGAAGTCTGTGCAAGTTATATTAAATCCGTTGTTTAACAGGTGCACCGACATCAGGTCGGCAAGACTGTGGTAAGGTTAGCTTGGGCCCCCAACGTGTTAATAGGGAGCTGCATACATGTATTGCTGCATAGGACGTACGATTATTAATAAATAAAATCTAAGGTAATGACCGTATACAATGGTGCCGCGTGGTTTCCGGCAGAGTAGAATTAGGGCCACCCCATTTCTTCCCATGCAATATCGTACAAGGCGACTAAGGGCTGTTTAACATCAGACAGATATCTGTCTGATGTTAAACAGCCCCATCTATAGGTATATAAGTATACAGTCTAGACTCAGCTTCAGATGCATGGCTCGAGTAAACAATAGTGCCCGAAATACGGCAATAGGCTCACCCCCCCTTACTTGGGACCAAATACAATTATTGGTGAAATGTGGGTAATAATTCACCTCTGCCCAACCCTCCAGGCATAAAGGCGTGATTATGTGTATGTATGTATGTGTGTACAAAGGAAATTCGTGAAGAGTATAATGACAGAGGCAAACGGCTAGCTGTAGTCTCTGCGTACACCAAAGGGAAAAACGACGTATGTACAATAATACAATAAGTAAGATATTATAAAGAACACATGATATAATATCAACAGATGGTAAGTTTACATGTTGTGTAGTCAAATATTTATCAGAATTGTGTGCCCCGTACAAATTAAATGAATAGTTCTCAATTGCTATGCTAACAAAACATTGTTCTGTTGCGTTTCGCAATTAAGTCTGTCCCATATTATTAAAACTGTTTAAATTGATGTCCGCGTTATTGACACAGGTTGGAAAAAATTAGAAATAAAGCGAAGGGTATGCTTGAGGCGCAGTCTGTTCAAATTTTAGTCTATGCAATATAATTATTTATCCTAACTGATTCGTCATCAAGGTTTACAGAATACCGCGGTCATGATGCGGCGGTGAGTAGGGTAGCCAGAGCTCACTGGAGAGTTTTTGTAATGTCAGTGGGAACACCAAAAGCTTGTCCTGCTTTGTTTTTTACACTGACGGCACAGAAACTCTTGTGATTACAGGGTTGGCAGCGCGATTGCGACTCCCTTGGTGTTGCACACGTTAATAGGCCACGGTAACCACTTTCCATCAGGTAGGCCGTGTGTTTGTCTGCCAACGAAGTGGTATAAAAAAAAGGATTTGCCTTAAACGCCGAGGATTCCAACTTAGGGCATGGACAGCGGTGATAAGACCCACCATGAAGGATTGATTAGAGAGCCGTGTTGCCTCTCTAGCTAGTCCTCCAGTTTATGTCCTAGATATTAATAATAAACGATAAAAACTATCTAAACCCGAACACTTTTTTATACAACTTAAGTGGCAGACAAGCACACGTCCCACCTGATGGAAAGTGGTTACCGTGACTTATGAATGTGTGTAACACCAGTGGAGTCACATCCGTGCTGTCGACCCTGTAAGAACAGAGATTTTATGTGCCCTCAGTGCAGAACACAAAATCAGGACAAGCCTTTGGTCTTCCCAATGACAGCACGAAAACTCTCCAGTGAGCTCTGACTACCCTACTCACCACCGGGAACACAACACGAGGTTATTATAGCCGTGGTATTCTGTAGGGTGGAGGTACTTCCCCTGTCGTACTGCTCAATTAGGACAGGAATACCGTCGTATCCTACCTCCTCGAAAACACTATTCTATTTAGACCCAAAATTAGCATATCTTCACTAGTTTGTTTTATGGGTTCTATATCTAATGCGAATATACATACTTAGATACATTTTCTATTATAAACACATAGAAAAGTACTTAACTGAGAAAAGTACGTAAATAGAGAAGTACTTAACTGAGTGAGAATAGAACCCACGACAGATGTAGCAGTTCGCTTTACCGCTACGCCACAGATGTATTCAATCTAGGATGGGATGGATCAAGAAGACTGATTAGAATTTAAAAATCATTTGTAATTTTTATCATTGTGCAACAATTATTGTGTTACAATTAAGTAGGTACTATTATTTAGGTATGTACCATGCCGTGACTGAGGCCACGAACGACAGTTTATTGACAAGGTAAAAATGTTATTTTATGAATTTATCATTGTACTTGTATCGACAATTACACTAATTGCTCGTGGAAAATACATACGATCGATAAGAAATATATTTTCATTTCAATACAAACGCGTAGGTGGCATTGCTTAACGGAATTTTCACGTGTTAGTTATATATAATAATAATAATATTGAGTAAAAATACATACATAGATACATATAATCATTTATCCCTGGAGGGTTAGGCAGAGGTGAATTAACACCCACATTTCACCAATAATTGTATTCGGTCCCATGTAATAGAGGGTGAACCTATTGCCATATTCGGAGCACTATTGTTGACTCGAGCCATGTATCTGAGGCTGAATCTGGGCTGTATAAATCTATCTGATGTGAAGCAGCCCTATCCCTCAGTCGCCTAGTACGACACCGCATGGGAAAAGATGGGGTAGCCCTAATTCTACTCGGCTGGAAACCACGCGGCTATTGAGTATTACTATTGAGTAAAAATCTCGAGTTTGATATTGATATTTGTAATTTACTCATTATTTGTACATTTTGTAAAGTATAACCTTCTTGAGCTTTTTATCCGAAAATAATAGCACACAATAAATTATTGCAGTCTATAGCAGTCTACTGCTGGACATAGACCTCTCAAAATTAAATATGCGCCATTGCAATCGATTCTTCATCTTACATATTAGTAAAAAAAATAGACGTTTCCTAAAAAAATATTTCTTCTAAAGACTAGGGAGATCTAAAGCTCTCGTATTATTATTCAAATTGCAGATCCCTTAAATAAAAAAAGTAATATCCAAAATTTGGCCCCAAAAAAATACTGTGTATTATTTGTGATAGATATCTTACCTCTTAATGTAAACCTACTATGGTATATTACTTACAGCTTCATTCAAAAATAGAAAACCGGTAAAATTTGTATGGGTAGCATTGTATTTACATAATCTAACAAAACGTAGGTATTCATTATAACGGGTATAACTAGTAGGTTTATCTTTATTTTACTACCAGTCGGTTCGCTGTAAAATCAACATAAAACTAATTCACGTTTTATACACACATATATTCTACGATATTCTACGATATTCTACGATATTCTACGATATTCTACGATATTCTACGATATTCTACGATATTCTACGATATTCTACGATATTCTACGATATTCTACGATATTCTACGATATTCTACGATATTCTACGATATTCTACGATATTCTACGATATTCTACGATATTCTACGATATTCTACGATATTCTACGATATTCTACGATATTCTACGATATTCTACGATATTATATGATATTCTACGATATTATACACTATTCTAGGATATTCTATGACATTATACTGCGCAGCGCTATCTAGACCATAGCTCAACTAACTTATTTATGAGACCTAGAATGCGGATAAAGATACTAAAATACTTATTGTTGTTGTATATACATACTTATTATACATAGAAACACCTAGACTACTGAACTACTATTTGCTGTGAAATATACATTTTTATGCATACAAATATTTGAGCTGAGCGGAATTCGTACCCACGCCCATGCATAGCAGTCGGAACGAACTACCGCTATGATATAGAGGACATTGAAACTAATATAACTTATATTTTATTAGTATATAGGCATAGGTTAAGTTTTCATCTCGTGCAGGTCTAAAAGGCCATTTTTATTTGAATCGTATTAGGATATTATTTTGTCAAGTGGCAATAACATCGATAATAGATAACCGCGGTAGCCTCGTGGTATGGGTAATGGACTGCTGAAACGAGGTCTCGGGTTCGATCCCAGGTTTTACCATGGCACACACCAATGACTTTTCTATGCTTTTCGAAGTTATATGTGTATTTATCGCAGGTTTACAAGTGCCCGGTTAATGGCAATAGGCTCATCACCTATTACATTGGGACCTAAACATAAACTGGCGAAATGTGAGTGCTAGCACCTATGCCTACCCCTTGGGGGATATAGGCGTGAATTTATGTTATGTTTTTATATTACATCTGCGTAGTAAATGAATTGTTGTGAGTCTGCTCATATGAGAGACCATTTCAGGTATTTTATAGGAATCTATTGAGATTTACTGGAAATTCGTAACGATAGGTTTTGCTGTCAATTTAACAACCGTTACGGCCGTAATTGACGAATAACCTATCGTTTAATGCTATGACTGATGGTTGCATGAAGTTGATTGACGATTATCTGGATATTTTGAATTTTTCTTGACCATCAGTCAAACCTTACTCGTTTTTAGCGAAGTCGCTCAATCTGTCTTTTTTAGACCCACTGTGGTCTGTCGTAGCAGTAAGCGTTCGACTGCTACGTCGGAAGTCGCGGGTTTGATTCCTGTTCAGTGCGAATATTTATAAGCATGAATATGGCAACAGACTTAACCTATGTAAGTGGTAAGTAGCAATATAAATATTTTGAGCCTTTCTGAACACCATAATATTAAATATAGGTGGCTTTCACTAATAGCGGTTTTATTAAGTGGAACTCTTGGGTCTACGAATATTTAACTAACATCACATCAACAGGTTCTTGATGGGGTATCTGATTGGATTTACGTCCCTTAAAATGAAAAGATTATCGATGGCAGAAACAATCATAAAATTTATATTTCGATATGGCAACATTTTGTGGTAATCTATATGAATTTGAGTTTTGAATATTTGAATATGAAATATTGTTATTATTATTAATATTTTTCAAGATGACCTAATGTGGTTGTTTATTTGATCATGAATTCATAGGCAGGACTATTACGGAAACGTGTTTATTATTATGGTTATGTTTTAAGCCCATTCAGAATTACCTCACAGCATTGCGGGGGAATTGTTATGTTATGACATATTTCGATATCAATACGATCTTTAAAAACAGTATACATCCAGAAAAACCCAAGTAAACAGATGTAAACTAACGTAAACATTTGATGTCTCGTACATGATATAATACCTACTGCTTTTCCACGCAACGCGTAAGGTAATTATTCCCATCAGTTAATCTCCATGTTGAAGAAGGCTCGGCTTTGTTAGGTGCGGTAATATTCAAGCATGTTTGGCATAAAAATGTACAATGTCAGCCGTCTGAACGTGCTCGGAATCAATTAACTTTGTTAGTTTCTTGTTAGATTATTCAATGTATTCTAAACAATATTAAGCGTACGAGATTCATTGTCTTAAACACGAAATATTGTTTAACTTCACAAATGTCTAATACTATAAGTAATTTTTGCTTGAGCTTGTAATTAAATATTCAAACTTTGTTCCGTAAAATCAATTATCTTATATTAGAAAGAAGTAGATAGATATGACAGCATATACGGCACTAGTGGCGAAAATGAATGACTTGGAATCAAACTATAACTTAACTATGCTTAACTTAACTATAACAACGTAGTGAATTTTAATAATAATTTAATTTAATTATTATGAGAAAATGTAAGTATATTTTCTACTACATTTTAACAGAAGACCATTGTATCATACCTTAAAAATCTTGCAGCGATTACGAAGTCTCGATTTGTATATGTATATATATTTTTATAAAAATACTGCAAGGTCAATTAAATCCACAGACATTCAAGGTACCAAAGGTTAGGTATCGCTGAAAGATAAATGCGTTAGGTGCTTTGTCCGAGCGCACGGGTGAGCTGATCGGTCTCCAACCTATTCCAGGATAGTGTAGGCCCCGAGAAAGCCTCATTCTCAAAGTGGCAACAGAGTCACAAAAGCATATATTCTTAAAATGACAATTTCTCAAAAACCTTATTCTCTGAATGGCTTGTCACTAAAAGAAGCTCTAACTTGTTTGAAGTAGGTGCGCACTTGATTCATTGGTTGTGGCACATCACACACACACACACACACATTAAAAAAATCAATGAAAAGTTGAGTTGAAAAAAGAATAAATGAAAGTTTTTGTAAGTAGTCCTCAATGTGATGTAAAAGGAAGCTATTGAAATTAGATCTTGTGCTGAACGCAAGTAGGCGTCGTGTGTCGCGGTTGTGTTCACTGAGTCGTACTTACTAGGAATCCTATGTTTCACAAAATAGAATAGCAATAAGTATATAGTATGCCTTGCATTATACTCGTACCTCGTCTGTGTACTAGAAGTTTAATATAACTGGGATTAGCATTCGAATGAAGAACAAGGTGACAAATCCAATAAAACAATTCTCGTGATCTTCGTTAGCTTTCATTTTAAGATGTTTAGACGCTGAGTTACGCTGATGTGACTAAGTTTTAAAGTTATGTCGTTGCATTTGTTTAATTCAAAATTTAACTGGTTCGTTAAATCGTACCACCCAGTTAACTGACTATTTGCATATAAATACACATTATTTAATTATGATATCTAAATACGGCTCGCCCCCTATTACGTGGGACCGAAAATCACAGTTGGTGAAATGTGGATGTTAATACGCCTACGCTTTTCAGGGATTTACAGGCGTATGCATGTATGTGTATGTTATATTATTATTTCAGAGAAAATGCAGAAGAAACTAAACGCACGCAAGACTGATCCAAAATAAGCTTTTCATGTAGTATTTTACTGTCTGGTACTATTTAAATACCTATGGAACAATACAAACTACTAGTCTGCTCAAGCCAAAAATTTTACTAAAAAAGAGAAAAAAATGACTGAGTAATCTGCTAAATTGTACCGGTGGCAGACCTCCGCAAAAACGACATTTTACCAAACCCAGTGTAGAGGCAAGATATTGTTCTTTAAGCTTTATCTTACAGGACTATCTATCTTTATGAGTCCTTTTATAAACTAAATATCTGAGTGCAAGTCAAAAGTGGTCCAACATATCCGACTCTCCCATACATGACAGCCGTCAACGTATGTCATAAACGTCAAATCTTATACATTTGTCATTCTATTCTACAATATACTACGAATTGCCACTTGTCTAGTGGGGCAGGTGTATAATTGACAACAGTTCTATGTGAAATGGCTAAAATTTGGCGATGGTTTTTGAAAATGTCTTAAAAAAGGCATGTACAATTCAAGCAACTTTTTTAGTCTTTATAGTAAACTTTGTTCGCGTGGACTTGGATTTGGATATTCAATTTTTTATTTAGTTTATGAAAACTAGATTAAATTTAAAATATTCTATTAACAAAAACAAATTACACGTGAGTTTAAACTAAACAAAAAAAAGTTAAAATAAAATATCATTTAAACGTAAAGTAATTTAAGCTACCGACATAGCTCGCAGAATCACAACAGCAACACCTACAGAATACCGCGGTTATAATAACTTTATGTTATGTTCCCAGCGGTGAGTAGGGTAGCCAGAGCTCACTGGAGAATTTGTGCTGTCACTGGGATGACTAAAGGCTTGTCCTGCTTTGTCCTCTACACTGACGGCACAGAAACTCTGTGCTTACAGGGTCGGCAGCGCGAGTGTGGCTTCTCTGGTGTTACACACGTCCATAGGCCACGGTAACCACTTTCCATCAGGCGCATGTCTGCCACCTAAGTGGTATAAAAAAAAAGCTGTAGTGGCAGAGATACGCTTTAAGCAATTGTAATAATTATCACTTTCAATGCTTAGTCTCGTAATTGATGTCGTCATCATCTTTATTAGTTCAGATCAGGTGCAATCGGTCGCAGTTCATCGATTCGTTCGAAATCACCCCCAGAATAATCACTTCGACACACCGCGACTAAGGCCGTTGCGACACTGGCAGTTAATAAATTACTTACAGTAAAATCAACAATTATGACTAAAGGAAGCAGTCACTTTCCCATCAATCATTTTAAATCGTGCTATATTGTCTTTGCCATTCCTTTAACTTTGAAAATCGTTGGTTTTACTATACATATTTCCATCTCAATCTAGCATACTTGTTACAATTTCATAAGTTACTAGTGGCTAAGTGGTAACTGAGTAGGTTAGCATATTGCAGTGTTAAGTAACACCAGCCAGTGACGCTTCGGATGGGTGAACTTTTCTAATAAAGTGAGAAGCTTTCGTACCTTGGAGAGTACGTTATTGCTTCGGTCTCGGTTGCCTTATGAACCTGTCATCTGTAGCATTCGTTACGTGTAAATGAAGCCCTGACCACTACAACCTGATCTAACAACAGAACTTTGATATTGCCAGTGGGTTATACAGGTCAATTGGCAGTCACTTCACGAAAATTATCGAAGTTCGGTTGTTTTTTAGTTAGACTGAAGCCGATCCCAACTGTATTGGTAGAAAGCTTGCAGGATGATGATCATTCATTGTCGCCCAAAGTTCCTATTGGTTATTTCAGTAATAGCCTGCGCTAAATATTTTTAATAACAAATTTCGGAGTCTACTATACATTCGCATAGTGTCTAGGTTTGGGAGTCCCGCTTAATTAACTGGAAACCTAGCTTACGTTCGTGTGAACGAATGTATTTACTATCGAGTTCAAGCTGCCTTCAAAGATTCACCAGAAGGTGGTAACTCCTTGAACTCATAACTGCTGATGTAAAATATATTCGCAATACTTTTGCATTTCGGAACCAAGTTTACGTCAGTGTGACAATTTGAACAAAATTTACAGCCCACACGTTTGCATTACGGTCGACATTACTAAATGCTCTAATGCAATCTTTTCTTGGGGGGAGCTGTTTTTTTAACGAAGTCGCTAATTCATTATTTTCATCATTACTTTGTTACTCATATCACTGTTTAGTCTCTTTATTTGAGGTTATTAATCAGATTCAGTATTCTGTATAACGATTAAAGTTGATTAAAATGGTAACAGGCGTAAATTAAAACAAAACATTCTAAATATTTTTTTAGGTAGTAGAGGTGACTGTTATTTTCTATGTATTGGACCACTGCAATGTAGTCAAAGTCAAAGTAAAAAATCATTTATTCTGTATAGACCATTATATCGGCACTTACAAAAAGTCAACAGAAAAGTAACATGAATATCCGTTTAGTAAATGGACCTGAGAAGACTCCGGCAAGAAACTCAGCGGGCATTTCTTTCTTTTTTTGATTTATTTACAGACATACAGTTAGTCTACTTAATCTAAATACAAAAATTTACTTGAGTAGCATAGTTGAGCGAACAGCTCATTTCCAAGCTTGTTTATCATCTAAGTATTATTGGATTTTATAATAGCCTTTCTAGAACAATTTTCTTTTAACTATATATTTAAATTTATACACAGGTAAATCCCTAATTTCATTAGGAAGCTTGTTAAAAAGCGTATGCAGTTGCCCTGGAATGAATGACTAATTTTTTCAAATCGACTACCATAGACTACAAAATTGTTTTTGTGTCTGGTATTTATTTTATGCCGGTCACAAACTCAGCGGAGAATTTTGATTTTTTTTTCCGAGAGCCTTGTTCCTTATTCCATAATGTTCTAATATCCTGATTAATGTGTCATGGTGCACGCAATCGAAGGCCTTGAATAGATCACAGAATACACCTAATGCATCATGCTTATCTTCCCAGGCCTCGTAAATACAATATAAATAAATAAATAAAAATCATTTATTTCGGATTAATCGAATATAACAATTCTACACCAGCATCAGTAGTCGGACGTCCTTTAGTAAACCCAAATACAGTTTGGCAGTTATCGTGAAATAATTTATTTCCACTAAAATGTGTCTGTCCTAGAATTATTTTCTCAAATACTTTACTCAAGGTAGGCTAAACAAAAACGGGTTGGAAATTAGAAGGATCCGTGGCGCTGCTAGACACTAAGAATCAAACAAGTGTAATAGTGTAAACAATATATTGTGTGGATAGATATATTGTTTACACTATTACACTTTATTATTTTACACTGCTGTAGCAATTTTTCACAGGTAACCATTAAATGAAGCAGAAAGAAATTTGAACCCATATTTACGATGCTCTCCGAGTTCAGTACAACAATTCCTTTAGGGTATTGTTGGGGCTGCCCCGTTACTGTAGCGCGTCGTTAATGTTTGCACAAGAACGCACGGAGGACTTTTACGCTATACGACGTAATAGAATATCTTCTTTGTGGCGCAGGACACGGGCTAGCTCGAACAGTGTCCTGAAGGCAATTGTTCCTAAAATAGACTGTCCCGTGCTAAAACATTGGGTGGGACAGATAAGAAATAATTCAATCAAATGTAATAAATAATGGAATTTATTTTGATGTACTTAATTTATTTTAATTTTATTTGATTTAATTGATTTGACTTGGTTTGATTATATTTGATTTGATTTGATTATTTAATTTAATTTGATTGGATTTTATTTTGTTTATTTTAATTAATTTATTTTATTTTAATTAATTTATTTAAATTTTTCTAACATATACTATAAGAAATTGATTGTTATTAACCAAATGGACTTAATGTTGTCTGATGAATAAATGATGATTATTATTATTATTATTGAGGCAGTATGGTGTCATACCTACTACATTGTCGTAGTAGATTTATCAAATAGAAAATTATCATTTTCTTCATATATCCATCCAATCTGAGGTCTGCTGAAACATTAATTGACGTCTCTTCTCGATATTTCAGCGTATTTCTGTAGGTCTATTTTTGTAATATATTTCATATGATGGTGTTTATCGCGCATTCTATGATTCGAAATTCGACCAATCAGGTACACAAATTTGTTCAGTTAAATCGAAACGAAACCACGAAACTGAAAGAAAGAGAAATATTAATCATGACACCACACATTACATATAGGTATTCTAAAGCTATCCGGCAAACGATTACGAATATGAAAATTAATAAAAAATCCTCTACCCCAATCATATCTTCCCTTCACAAAGTAAAAAATAAGTCGTGTTGGTTAGTCCTTAAGCACTTGATGTTATGGGAACAGTCTGAAGTCCCCCGGCACTACAAGGCTTGTATAAAAATATATCTAGGTAAGGATAAAGCACCAATAGTGAAAACTATCGAAAAAATCTATAAGGCATGTTCAAAAATTCGCAACACTGTAAGCAAGTTTTAAATAGGCTATTTGATTATTTTTTTTTATTCTCGAAATATGAACACAATAATAATATAATGAACTGTGGAAGTGGAATATTCGTATGATAAAAAGAATTAAAGATATTTGATTTTGAAAAATCAATTTCTCGAGCCGCCCGAAAACACTATACAAAATCGTACATGCAAATGACGTCACACACCAATCGCACGTAGTGCAAATGTATGGAATGCAAGAGAATATCGCATTTATTTCTTTCTACGTTGCGTTTACACGTATGTTGTTTCTAATAAAAGTAATTTGAAATTTAAAGACGAATCTAAAAAGTTAAAAATTGGGACAGAATTTCACTGTTCATATTTTGACTTACTTTGGGAATTACAAATTTTGAAAAGTAATAGTTTCAGTTTAGTTATGCAATATCTTACTTCGCAAGGCGTATATTGGGAATAATGGGACGACCTTATCAAAAGCCGATTGGTGCGAGGAACCATTGAGTCTGTGACACTGTTCATACCTCTTGTGACAGATTTGAGCATCTTTTTAAATATCTACATATTATATAGGCCAATTATTCACTTCTGTCGGCACAACGGAAGTGCCACTGTTTTATATCTGTAAATTATTATTTAAAAATATATGATAACGCGGACTGTACATTGACTGTCAAACGGAATGTCGTAAACCCTTCGGATTTGTGGTATTCAGCTGAGAAAAATGATGCCAATTAAATTATAGTACCCATGGTAGTACCTATATATAACCAATGGCATTACCTTCATTTTATATTTAATTCTATATTTGGTAGATTATAGGTAGGTATAACTTACGAGGGAAATCTCCATGTTCATCGTGACAATAATCCCTCATATTCGTACAAAGATCTTCCTTTATCCTATTCTGTGTACACAAACGGTATGGCCTGCCAAAGCAAATAGTTATAATGTTAAGGCAATGATGTCAAAATAACAAGATTTAATTCGATTGCTACTGCCATGACGATTCACGATAGGTCCAAAAGAAATCCAATTCCCAAAAACCGTTAAACAACTAAACTAAAAATAGATTATCTTGATTGATTAGTTCTTTTATTAGCTTTTAGGTTGGTCCGTATAGTGCACTGCACATGCTCGAAATGTCGAACTTTTCTTCCAGTTTTACCCCACAATTATAGGTGAACGCTCCATTTACGCCCCCTCCCTTTTTAGGCCTTGTGGATTGACATTTAAAAATGTCATTTAACACATGATTACTTTTATTTGAAACAAACAACTACCTGATAGCTTCCCAGCACTGAAGGACTTCTTCTAAACATTCAGAACCTCTATATGTACCTCGTAATAGGTAATCAAACTTTATCGGTACGAAAAATCTACCTGGGTAATTTGGATTTTGAGCAGTCGTTCCATCATGACCTGAAATTAAAAGTATGATTTTAGACTTCGGACATATACAGGGTTGATGTACCATAGGAGCACACACTAGAACTTCTATTACTCACCGCTATAATTGAAATAATTTAATAGGCGTATTATGACAGATGCCCAATACGGCTTCCGCCGGTGGCGGTCCACTGTGGATGCCATCATGCGCATGACGACTTTGGCGGAGGAGGCAGTTGCCCGGGGTGAGGTGACGTTAACGGTGTCCTTGGACATCTCCAACGCGTTAAACACCTTGCCCTAGAGTTGGGCACTCGTGTACCACGGTGTACCTCCGCCGCATAGTCGGGGCGTACCTGACCGAGAGAGCCGTCATCTACCCAAGTGCGACTGGCGTCAGTCGGCGTGAGATGTCGTGCGGTGTTCCACAGGGATCGGTTCTAGGGCCGCTCCTGTGGAACATCGAATACGACTGGGTGCTTCGCGGTGATCTCGCGGACGGCGCCGCCGTCACGTGCTATGCGGATGACGCGCTAGTGACGGTGAGCGGGGCTACATACCGCGAAGCGACCTTGACTTGACCGCGGTTGCTCAAGTCGTGGAACGGATCCGGCGGCTGGGCCTCGAGGTGGCTTTGCATAAATCCGAGGCCATGTTCTTTCATGGACCTCGGCGCACACCACCACCTGGTTCCAGTCTTACAGTGGGAGGGACTCTCATCGGCATCCATAGGCAGATGAAATATCTGGGGCTCGTGCTCGACGGCCGGTGGGACTTCGGGAAGCACTTCCGAGGTTGGGCCCAAATTGGTGGGCACAGCCAACGCTCTAGCGCGGCTACTGCCCAACCTGAGGGGCCCGGAGGACTCCTGCAGGAGACTCTACGCGGGTGCCGTGCGGTCCATGGCCCTGTACGGGTGTCCCGTGTGGGCGGACACCCTGAAAGATCGGCATATGCCTCTGCTTCCAAAAGGCTCTCTCTCTCCACCTTGCTTGCGGCGTTGGTCCGCTGCGCGGATGCGTGGGCGGCCGGCGCCTCCTTCTGCGAGCAAGTAATGCTCGTGAAGGAGAAGGCGGGGCGGGAGCAGCAGCGGGAGCGATGAAGGATCGTAAGCCAAGCTGCCCGCGTACGAAGCCAGTTCGGGCGTTGGAGGTCGCTGAACGAGCTCCGCCCCCCATGAGCGCAGGCCTGGGGGTGACTGGTGGAGCCGCCTGTCACCCTGGTAGAAGCAGGCCGCGGCGGTGGCGCGCCTCGCGATTATTTTATTTATTTATTTTATTTTATTTTACAATTTTAGGGAAACTTACAGCTAAAAAAGGTTCAATATTATATAATTAGACATGGAAATTATTTAGGGATGTATGGATAAGGGTGCTTGGTGGTTTGATCCTGATCGGTTTCACCTCCCGGCATTCTCAAAGGTTACCGCTGTAACCTACCGATTTTTTGAGATGCGTATCGAAAGTAACGTAAAATGTTACATAAGTACAATACATAAGTATTAATATTTTGTAGCCTGAATCGATTATTCTTACAATCAAATGAGACAGTCCAACTCTAGACTACAACTGTCATAATGCACCTATAAAATTATTTGAACTATAAGTATTATTTATTATATATTTTATTTTGGACTCTAATCTATATGAAGCTCTCATATAAACGAAATCGCAAAAAACTGCAATATAATCCATTCATCCGTTGTGTTGTTGTATATACTTACAGTAGATATATATAGCAACAAGGAATAAAGCTCTTATTACAGACTTCATATTAAAAACCTTAAAGCAGCACGTCTAAGTATTGCAAACTGTAGTAATTTATTACCAACTGAATGAGATCAATACCTACAGTTAAACTAACTATGGTAAACGGCAATTAATAAAGTACAATGACAAATAATCGTTAAACCTAGGAACATTCATTAAAATCACAATTTAACTCCGAAATGGACTGTAAAACTGTGATTACAGAATACTTTTTACATTCTCGCTAGGACCGGGCAATCGATACGTAGCTATAGGCCAGTGCTTTTAAAAATATTAGGAAATTAATTAATAACAGCATGAGACCTGGGAACTTCACAGGCTTTGCGGAGCGACCTCACCGTGCCGAGGATTTGTGACCATAGATGGGCTACTGCCTCGCATTCCAGTATTACGTAGACGGCCGTTTCCTCGGCAACGAAACATCCCCTGCAGAGGGGGCTGTCCGTTACACCGACGGTGTACAGGTAGAAGCACCTTTACACCAAAGAGGCAGTGGCTCGTTATTGTCCCCATAACAGTTCTTAGACTTTTTCTGAGACTAAGTTTACGGCGAGTTTGTCTACGGCATCGTTGCCGTAGGACCCACTATGTAATGCAGTAACACAGTGGATGTAGTGTTACTGCATTATGGGTTACTACTACTATATTAATGGTACTATATTAATATATTAATGGGTAGGTACTGTTGGTTATTAGGTGGTTTAGCGCTTTTAGAACGGCTGTGCTGTCGGTTAGGAGTCTTATGTGTAAGCCCTCCGCCTTCAGTTCGCAGATTGTCGTCGCCGCCGTTGTTATGGCAACACATTCGCATTGGAAAATTGAGCTGTGCTTGCCTAGTGGTAGGTAGATATTCAAGCCGAGGTCTAGAGAGTGTACACCGCCTCCATTCTTTGTTTTGGAGCCGTCGGTGTATACGCTAGCCTCTTTTATGCCGGAGAACTCCTTTTCCTCAGCTTGTGTTATATTCTGGTATTTTTGTTAATAAAGTGTTGTTTGAAAATCCTATCACAGGGGGCGGTTATTAGTGGTTGAAGCTCTAAAGTTTGCCTAAGAATTCTGTTAAGGGGAACTATCGTGGTTATTGCACCAGAGTTCCAGATGCCATAACCTAATAGCGGTGATAGTGGCCTCCTGTTCGATATGTAAGTAAGCGGTGTTATATTGAGAGTTACCTCCATTGCTGCGGTTGGATTGGTTTTCATGCATCCGCAGATTGATGAGCAGGCTCGCCTTTGGAAGGATTTCAACCAAGTAATTACGGTAGACAGCTCTGTTAGAGTACACCATACCAAGGCTCCGTAGGCTAGCATGGGCCTGATCACCGCTCTGTATAACCCTAGGCTTATTTTTGGTAAGAGTCCCCATTTGTCACCCACCATTCTTTTGCATTGGTAAATGGCAATTGTGCATTTGATTAGTTTGTGGTCGAGATGTTTATTCCAGAGCAGTTCGCTCTCGAGAATAACTCCTAGGTATTTGACTTCTTCGATTATTTTAAAAGACTGCCTCATGCGATTGCATATGGCACTTTCGAACAACCCCGATATTAAGATCTTAATGTCGTCCGCATAACCCACAGTGTAAAAATTATTGGCGTTTAGATCTGTTATAAGTTCGTTAACCACCAGGTTCCATAGTAGAGGAAAGAGTACACCTCCTTATTGGCATCCTCTGCCCACGATGTCGCGCGTTGTGGTGTTGACTGTGAGATGCACAGCCCTCTGTTTGAGCATTTTATTTATCCACTTGTTAAGTGTTGGAGGTACGTTTTGATCAAGTAGTGCTTTGTTGATGCTGTTAAAATGGCATACATACATATAATCACGCTTTTATCCACCGTGGGTTCGGCAGAAGTGAATTAACACTCACATTTCACCGATCATTAAATTTGGTTCCACGTAATAGGGGGTGAGCCTATTGCCGTCTTCCGGGCACTATTTGTTGACTCGAGCCATACCTCTGAGGCTGAGTTTCGTCTGAAATTTCTATCTGATGTTAAACAGCCCTATCCCTTATTCGTTTTGTGCTACACCGCATAGAAAGAGATGGTGTGGTTCAATTTCTACTCAGCCGGAAACCACGTGTTAAAATTAGTCGTATCAAAAGCAACTTCGATGTCAATTAAAGCGCCAAGGGTAGGTTGTTTTGACCGTAGGGCTTCACCGAAGCGCGACAATATTAGTATAATGAAAAATCCATACTGATATTATAAATGCAAAAGTAACTCTGTCTGCCTATCTGTATGTTACACTTTCACGCCTAAATCACTGAACCGATTTTGATGAAATTTGGTACCGAGATAGATTAGACCTTCGGAAAGGACATAGGCTTTGACCGCGATAGTCGATATTCACGCGGGCGGAGTTGCGGGCAACCGCTAGTTGATTATTTAACGTGAAAATCAAGCTTTAAGTAAGCAATCGTACTTCGCTTACTTTACTAGATATGTTATTCTATTACTCAGCCTTGTAATCAGTTTTATATTCTTAATAACCCTATTTGTTTTGAACTAGTTGGCTTATGACAATTTAATGACTGGCCATTATCGTTACCTAACTCATCAGCTTGAACGATGTTCTCTTACTATTTGTTTAAACTCAGAATACTAAATGTAGTGTCTGATTCTCAGCTCTATTTACATATCCACGAGGCTCATCCATCGGCAATTGAATGATTGGCTGTTGCCTGTTCGATCACCGGTAACGCTTTCACATCGAAGAATCCGTATAGAATTCTTCGTTGTGTTGTAATTTATGGGCAAAATCCCTTGAGACAGTCATCAGGAGCATTTTCTACGATTTAGTACATATTTAAATTGTAACAGGCATTACGGAAAGACGGTGAGGCCAACCAAAGCTAGTAGCCCAGGGTTAGAACTGAGAAATTACTGTTTTAACTACTTCTAGTCTAATAAACGAACACTGTTTGACCATGAAAAACATGGGCATCTGCAACAAAAACCCTTTTGCGACTTGTTTTAGACAATAGTTAGAAACCAGTTGCAAAGTTATTGCATTAGCCGAATCTTAACAGTGGTTACATAAAATATTCCCACCTTCTACAAAGACGGTACATAATTTGTCGATTTCAGCTATCCCGATCACGTTGAATAACAAGTTATTTACACAACATAACATAACATAAACTCACGCCTATATCCCCGAAGGGGTAGGCAGAGGTGCTAGCACCCATATTTCGCCAGTTTATGTTAAGGTCCCAATGTAGTAAAACCTGGGATCGAACCCGAGACCTCGTCTCAGCAGTCCATACCACTAGGCTACTGCTGTTATTTATAAAACAAATTTTGTTAAAGTAAACTTACGTAACGTTTACGTTAGTAAAATGTCGTACGATTAAAACGGAAAAACAAAATATAATTTAAACGTTAAGGAATTAAAGTAATGGAAATAGCTCGCAGAATCAGCAAGTTGAACTGGCAGTGGGCTAGCCACATCTATCGAAGGACTGAGGTCGAAGGATCGTCGGAACGAGTTCTAGAATGGAGACAGCAAGAAGGTAAACGAAAGTTGGAACTAATTCTAGCCAGATGAACTGACAATCTCAAAAAGATGGCTGGAGTAGAATGGATCCGTAGAGCAGATAATCAAGAGTAATTCATAGTCAGAAGGTTTCTTCATGGTCGGCAGCGCGAGTGTAACACCACTGGTGTTGCATACGTCCATAGGCCACGGTAACCATTTTCCAGCAGGTGGGCCGTGTGCTTGTCTGCCACCTAAGTGGTATAAAAAAAAAGTCATATTGGGAGAGTCGTATGTCCAGCAGTTGACTGCCATAGGCTAATTGATTGATTGAAACGTAAAAGTATTTCCTAATATTTATGGACACTTAATGTTTCACCCAACTATCCTGCGGTATTTTTTTTACCTTAGTGTTATAAACTTCACTTCGCTATAAGAATTGTTTATAGAATGAAGGTCGCACTTACAGGTGCCTACAATGCTTTAATGGTGATCCTCACTTCGGCCTTGATATATATTATTTTGCTTTGACGCCCTGCTTAAAATGCCCGTAATTAATTTTTTGATGAGAATTTCATGTTTCAAACAATAAATCTAAACATTTAATCATGAATATGTTTCGAATAGATCGAGCTGCTTTTTATTTTAGTTTAATATCACTTGTTCCATTAGATACCAAATTAAATAAATGAGAAAAAATTTACAAGTTACATGAAATAAATTGCGACAAGAACTAGTGAGAATGAAAAACAATATGATTCTAAAATGTATACCTAGTATCAGACTTTTGATTTCACACATTGCAGCAGATAAAGAGTTCAGCTAAGATCGCCTAGCTTCGGTTTTGTTGAACGTTCTCTCTATTGTGAACTAGACTGACAGTTTGATAATAATGTCGAATTGTCATAAACGTCAAAATACGTGTCAATCGTATTTTGACGTTTGTACTAACGAATTGCCACTTGTCCTAGACAAGTGGCAATTCGTCGTAGGGCAAGAATCTCACTGTCTCTCCTCATAAATTAAAAACGAAAATAAAATGAAACGTTGACTTTGACATACAAGTAAATTTACCGGCGGGTTTTAACCTCATACATTTTTTTAAAGATAAAAACAACATTAGCTCGTAATAGATTGACCCAAATGTCAACTGGCATCTGTATGAAGTCATTAACATGGGTCAAAAATAGAGGCGAGCTGGACATGCAGCACGCTCAGTAGGCGATTCTCACGTATTAATAAAACAAGTCAGTTGAGGGGAAATCTGCGTACAATAAGGAACAGGTTTGTAGAATAAATATTAGTCACGCGCGTTACCTATTCCATACATTGAAATGTGAATAATAAAGAGTAGTTAGGTATATAGGCACCTAGTTTAGAATTCACAGCTAATAAGTTAACTCATATTAATCAAACAAACTAACCTATCTGAGTAACTGGTGGTTCAATTTCGGTTTATAGTCTTTGAAGTTCCTAAACAAAAAAATATAAATAAATCGTGTTTTTAAATAAAATCTATCAAAAAGACACATCATGAATGTTTAAGTTTAGTTGAATACCGAACCCGAATTTCGAACCCTGGTTAAAACTACTACTAAAGTCGAATTATCCCACTAGAGGTTAGTGGAGTATAGATATATTTTTGTACACTTTATAAGTACATGTTACTCATGTTAGGGAAGAAACCCGTATACCTAATATCTAAATCTATCACCTTAATAATTAGTAGGTATATCTGTCCTCTACGAATCTATTGCTGTCGCGATAAACGCTATTCTTAGACGTTTATTGTATTCTTGCATCTGTTCACTACAAATAACGGGAATGGAATGAAGGAATTAAGTACATGCTGTGGTTTTCCCAGTCGACTATAATATTCCGTTCTTCAAAAAGGGCATTAGAAGGCTCCTTCAGTAAAGGCGGCTCAGTGCTTGTCTGCCACCTAAGTGGTATAATAAAAATAGAAAATTTTAATGTTTTTATTATGCGATTGACAAGTAGTATAGGGTAGATGACAAGGTAGGAGGTTGACGTAAATATCTAACCGCGTTGTGCGATGCCTTCAAGCCGTCTCTCCGCAAAAAAAACTAACTCATAAGTACCTCCGCCCTACAGAATACCGCAGTTATAATAACTTCGTGTTGTGTTCCCAGCGGTGAGTAGGGTAGCCAGAGCTCACTGGAGAATTTGCGCTGTCAGTGGGATGACTAAAGGCTTGTTCTGCTTTGTCTTCTACACTGACGGCACAGAATCTCCATGCTTACAGGGTCGGCAGCGCGAGTGTGGCTTCTCTGGTGTTACACACGTCCATAGGCCACGGTAACCACTTTCAATCAGGTGGGCCGTGCGCTTGTCTGCCACCTAAGTGGTATAAAAAAACTCATAGTTTTTATTTGAAATTTATTAATTTATTTAACTGATACTAGTGCAATGACCTAAGCCAGTAGCATGACTTGGTAAAATGTCCGTGTTCCAGGCGATGGAGACTTATAGAGCTATACAATACACCCTATATAGCTGGCGAGGGATATGCCTGTCAACCTCACCGTTGGCAACCAACAATGACCCACAGGCGCCATGCGTTTTAATAGGTTCGAGTCGACATAACCTCTCCTACTGGCTCCGGCGGGGTGGGGATTTTTCCCAACGTAAAAAAAACATCCTATATAGCACAATCTCGCCCATATAACTCAATTAACGTACCAGACGCTATGTGCTATGACTGTGTTATGGCGGTACAGTATGCTAGAAATGAGGGGTCCCTTCTATAAGGTTCAAAAAATATCTTATAATAAATAAAAAACTCGCTTAGTTAAGTTTTTGTAACAAGAGTATTGGCGTCATTGTTTAACATTATCTTGCAATTATCTGTAATAAGAATATCAATACGTCTTAATATAGTAATGACTATTATTTCAAAGTCTGAGTCGAATATTGTCTTGTCTACGTAATTGTCGCAAATACATCGTAACGAAATACTTGTTACAAAATGTTTCAATTGTGCTTTAAATTATTTGCATATTATCAATCTTATTTTTTTTTTTATTCGAATATTAATTATGTCACAAGACAATGAGAGCATACCCGCAGAGAAGCTGTGCCAATCTATTTTTCTTATCAAATAATAATTTAAATAACAACAAATGTTTTATTATTAGTTATTCACATAATTTTCAATACTTCGGAATCTACTAGGACTGGTTTATTTTTATACTGCCCATATCAAATAGAATTTCTCTAAGAGCCTTTATGATGCGGGCAAAATATGCAGTGGAAGAGGAACCTAAATGGGAGAAGTATAGCACTCTCCCGAACTACAGAAAACGCAAGGGACCTCCAAGATAGTAAAACGTTATGCGACCTCCAAAATCGCGGGCCTGGGTTGTAACGAGGACAGTTCGGGCTAAAAATAATACTCAATGTAGTAAAGTCAGGCCCGGGATGGTAGCTTCTTTGTACAGGCCTCTCAGGGTAGGGAGGGCTGACGGTAGTCTAAAAACCGATATATCAATCAAATATCTCAGCAGATCTTACATGGGCTGCAAAGCGTAAACTATCTTTAAAAATCGTATTATTTATTATCCTTATTTCTGCAAGGATGGTTCCATGAATATATCTGGTATGACGTGAGCTCTTTAACACTTAAGAAATAGAAAAAACAGGCAAATCTTCATAGTAAAATAGTGATCAAACCGGTTTCAAATCGTTAACCGTTTATCTGGTTCTTTATTATTTAATAATATGCCAATGGTATTTTTCCTTATGTCAAATACGAAAGACCTTCCAGAATAAAAAAACTATTATAATTTATAGTCGGTTTTCTACATAAAATTAAAGTGATAGCCGGTATTACAAACATACCTAACAGAAATTGTATAAAAGAGCATATCATCATCACCCTATCCTCGACATTCCCTTTTCTAGAGGACCAACTCTCGTATCTGTTCAAAATTCTAAACTTTGGGCCCATCCTGTATTATTTATTGTATGTAAGTTGTATGTGATATGCAATACCTGAATGTATCATTCTATACCTGCTGCAAATAATATGCATCGAGTGTATAATCTGGGGTAACCCCCCACGTGGTACCTACGAGGTTCATTGCACCGCAATACGTGACCAAGTACATGTACTAAAGCTTGGTCAACATAATAACGATCTTACATTAACTAAGTAGGTATACAGATGTAGATAAAATAGTCATAAATTAAATACTTGGAATCATTTTCATTAAACTAATGATTATTCATTTTCATTAAATAACGACTCAAATACAAAAAATACATTTCTAAATTGATAGTAATTTACCTAATTAAGTAAAAGACTTACTCAGGCTGAATGAATAGTAGTAATAATTACGTATTGGGCCCTACTATCAGGCTCAAGATAGCTCGCCTAATAAGTCTGAGAAGAAAGGATGTCTCTGGCGTAGGCATTCCTCAGCAGTTACCTACTCCCGGAAAAGTGGATATACTTATTGAATACTATAAGCTCCCCTCGGGCTCCAAATCGCAAACTTTACACGCATCTGTGGCGTAGCGGTAGAACGTTCGACTGCTACGCAGGAGGCGCAGGTTTGATTCCCACTCAGTGCAAATATTCTATGTATGTATTTACAGAAAAAAAAGTATCTAAGTATATTCCATAACAAGCAAGTTAAACTATGCTTACCATAGGTCTAGATAGCGTTGCGTAGAATGTTGTAGAATATTTAATTATTATTGTAGAATAAGTTTTTATACATTATCTAGAAAATCAAATTTATTAAACTCATACATATACCTTAAAATATCATTAATTTGATACTATACCGATGATTAAGCCAGTTCCACGTACGGTAGTTGGCGAAGGCTGGGAGCCTTTCTGACTTCTAAAGTTAGCGCAATCCATAGGAGCACAGATATTACGGGAAAAGAAAGAGCACAAAATTAGTCTTGTACGTAGGACAAGTCAATAGAAGATTGTTTTTTTACCGCAGGTCTGTACTGTGAACTGCGTGTATATATATATATTTTTTTTTTTTACGTGCGCAAAATCCCCACGGATACCTCCCCACCAGAGCCGGTGGGAGAGGTTATGTCGGACTCGAACCGACTAAAACGCACGCCGCCTGCGGGTCGCTTTGGTTGCCGAAGGTGAGGTTGACAGGCATATCCCTCGCACCCCGGCCGACTCAGGGCCATCTCTCACGATCTGGCCCTCTTCTCTCGGGTGTGTGGGGACTACAGAGTCCCCAACTCGCTCCCGGTAAACGGGGAGGCGCGCCAGGCGCGCCGCCGCCGCGGCCTGCTTCTGCTAGGGTGACAGGCGGCTCCACCTGTCACCCCCAGGCCGGCACACCCCCAGGCCGGCACCACCCCCAGGCCGGCACCACCCCCAGGCCGGCGCGTGGAGATACTTAAAGAAAGAAAATAAGTATGAACAACAAAGGTAGCGACTAAGTAAGGTTTTAAACTTTTGAGATGTTGGCCAATAAAACATAATATTAATACAAGTATGTTATGACGCTGTGGTTTTCATTTAAGCCAAATAAAAGGTTTCTCAGAATAAAATTCTACATAAATAATTATGTAGATTTTTTTCTGAGCGGCCTATTCAAAAGTCAATGGTGAACAAACTACTTCCAGGTCTTACATTTAATCTGTTGCAGATATTTTATATATAAAATGAAAATTCATTTGCATATGAAATAAAACAAGAACGTAGGGAGTATGTAGTTATATGGCATCCGACGCTCTTTAAAAAAACAATTACCAGTCACATTCGTTAACCTTCAGAAATGTGTTTGTTTCTGAAGACTGCAACGTGTATATTTATTAATACATCATCTTACGAGTATATACTACTCAAGTCAAAGAAATTAAAGTATATCATGAAGCCTACTGTCTGAAGTTTACGAGAATATCCCTCATTGAAATATTTTACGTTACCCTCTTTCGTAACCCCGCGACCATTGCTACTAAAAGGTAGCCGAAACGTCGGGCTAAATGTTAATGATACCAAAAAATCACGATAGAATCCTTTAAAAGTGATTTTCTTTCATTAATCATTCGATTTTCCCTATATACCGAACTACCGTATACGACAATTTATTTCCATACATCATTAACATTTGTGGTGTTACGTTCCCACTGTAACTAATCTCAATATGAGTGCAAAGTACCATGGCCTTAAAATACGTAACAAATGCGGAATAATATAATTTATAACACTGCACCGAATGCCTTTTGGATCATTTAAGTAAAGGTCACTTGATATAATTTTTAATTGTACACTTCCAAAAATGTGACGTAATGACTCGTAAGTCGTAAGGTTTAGGTTGATAATGCGTCATGCGGGACGCTGCTACGTCACGGCTCAGGGCTTCGGCTCCTAACCAGCTGTCAACACGCCGCGGTACAAATGTAGTGGCGGATGCCACACGCCTCCATACGTAAAGTACGCTTCGTCACAACCAGACGCTGTCAACCTCTACAGCTGTTATCAACCTTTACTGATAGCTGACAGATCATAAGTGCTTAATAAAGTTATTATAACACTTACTAAATATTTTTAGTGCTATTTTGTTTATGAACTGAGTTTATCGTGCTTACCTAGTGTTATTTGTGACTGTGTGAAGCACGTTACCGGTTTTGGATATCGAAGTTTTCTAAATAACAACAGGTAAATTTAAAGGTGTTTTTTACACGAACTGGTTTTGTAGCACTGGTCTAGACCAACTTGTTTATCTAACAAATATTTTATTTAAATAATAAGTTATCTTATATAATGCTATTAATGTAAAAGATTTTTGAATATGTGTGCATAAATTTAAGCAGCTGCTGAATATATACTTATGTTTATTACTGTGCTATGTATGAGAAACAGGCATTTATAATATTATGTATACATCATGAGGCTTCCACCTTAGGTCGCGGGTGTGCTTAGATTTACCGGCGTCGTTCACTTTAACTGATTTTCGATAACCAGTTACCAAAATTGATTTTTTTCCACCCAAGCGCTTAAGTCACAGTTAATACAAATCAGGTTTCACATTTTACTCAATAGAATTAATTCACTAAAGTTTGCTAAAGCCGGTTAAGTTGATTTAAACATTTTTATATTCGCCGGCGAATTCATCCTTTTAACCTTGTATTTATATGAACCTGGTTTTACCTAGGTACTTGTTTGGAGAACAATCATAAATAGAGCAAGGTATTTTCCCGCTCGAGAGCCTCCACATTTGATCAGGGATTTCACAGTGCCCATATCATTCTAATGAATAAACAAATTATCAACTTACCTACGTACACGTATTCTTATCAATGCCCACGTAAGTTAGGCGTAGAAAATGATACGCTACGGTTAAAGGCAAGAGGAAAATAGTGTAAAATGATTAAACATGTACTTTTTTGTATCTAGGATACGCCAACTTGACTTCACCTCACCTGATGGTAAGCTAAAGGCAAAGCCTCAAGAAAGAGGGTCACCATTACAGACACTAAGTAATTTTATAATGGTGGCACTCAGCTTGGCGGCCTCATCAGATGCTTTTTCACGCCACGCTTTAAGGACTTTGACTATTTTTTTATTCATTTTTTTACGTACATAATATTACAATAGTTGTAGGTTCTAGATATAATATCATGTTCCTTTCCTTTCCCCATATGTACGGGCCTCAAATAACAGTAGTTCGCTCGGAAGCCCGGTTGATCAAACTTATTTTGGGGTTAGCGTATCATGTGTAGGTACGTACTTTTGCCATTCATCTATGTTTGTAGTATTTTCAACGTTCACCCCTGTCATAGCTATATCACCTTATCGTAATGTAATCGTCCACACTATCATTATAATCTCAGTGTTGATCCCGGTTACTTTCTAGGCACCACCTCAGAGCGGGGGTACATTTCCCTTTTTTTAAACTTTATCTTATCTATTATTTGGAGCGGTAGCCATCTGACAATTAGGGTGTCAGATGATAGCCGCTGCCTGTCTCCAAACCTTGTCAGTTGGTCCCTTTATTAATAATTACTTACTTTCTTTCTGCGCATTACATATCCGATTCCACCATTAGTGAACCAGTTTACTAATTTGGTCTCCGATGTTTCTAGAATCTTTCCAAACCTGAATGTGTGAATATAATTAAAACCGCATTTATAGGTTTACCTACGGTTGTCACTGTTTATCTAAATTATATAAATTAGACACATCGTGATAATTTTTTACGCGTCGCCGCGTCGATACGTTTCTTATTATTCTGATTATTGTTTCTCAGAAGATGATTCATGCTGTTTGTGAGACACGACAATACCGATACTAACTTATTTAAATAACGGTCATTAGTGACGTCATTAACCTCACGATATCTCAAGTAATATGCTATAGATGTCTACTTGCCAATTTTCACAATTTTTATGTGGGTATTGTGAAAATTACGCGGTTGTGTAACGGATAACAAGTTTGAACTCGGAAAAATAAATGCAACTGATTAACTATTTCCCTTAAAATGATTATTATTATTATTATAACAAGCTAGCAACGCGACGTGACATAGTAAAAGTTTTTATATAATACCATTCCCGTAAAGACGATAAAGGAACTAACTCCTACCGCACGGGTCTGCCTAGCACCAGGTGAATCATTCTTTTATTTAAAACTCAATAATTATAAAAACCCACATTGTTAGCACATCTTTGTTTTACAAAAATTAACACCTAATGTAAGAAATCCTCACACCTTTACAGGATAACACCAACCTACATTTTTTGCACATACATATTTGAAAGTTCCCAAATGGACATTCTTAATTTTAATGTTTTGTTTTGGCCACAGTTTTCCTAGAGTCTATGACGTCACGTCAAGCGCAATGTCGCGAAAAGAAAAACAAAATATTGAGTTACACAATAACTTGCTTACAATTTATTGTTCTACGCTTATGCAACAAAACGAACTCATATTGTGTGTGTGTAACGATAAGGCACGAAACCAAAGTTTTGTACTTCTTAAACAATAGCTCAAAATGTTCAATATTTGAAAATTTTCTCAAGTAGGTACCCATTGTTTTAACTATGCAGACAACATTGTAAAAAACAATTTCTACAAAAGTATCTAACGAATTCGAACATTAGATTTCGAGCACACAATTTGAGCATTGACAGTAAAATTAATTATTTCATTTATATATACAATCGCATCTCTTTCCCGTTGAGGTAGACAGAGACTGTATCTTTCCACTCGCCTTTCTTTGACCTGCGTTTTATAGACAATTAATAAATTATAGTTTGTTCAAAACATCCAAAACCAAAATTACGTTATAAGTTTAAACCCTCAAACACACAAACGCATTAATACCGGTTTGTGTGTTTAAGGTCTTCTTCTAAATGAGGAAAACTTCTGAAGACCTAAAACACTATTACTAGTAAAAAGTCATCATTATCATCTACCTGCCCTCGTCCCAATTATTTGGGATCAGCGCAACATGCTATTCTCCTTCATTCATTCCTGTCAGATATCATTTCCTCAGACCTGTTTTTTTGCTATATCCTTTTTCATGCAATCCATCTATCATTTCTTGGGCCTGACTCTGCCCCTTAAGCCCTAGAGAAAGATAAATGACTATGTATATGATGATATGGCTAAAACAGGGGTGAACGTTGAAAGTACTGCAAAGAGATGAATGGAAAAAAATCACCTTTGCGTTAACCCCAAATAAAGATGGGGAAAGAAAAAAAGTAGCCGTGATAAACCGAAGATTTCTTGTGTAAATAGTACATATTATAGTATCTACACGGAACTAAGGAATTTAAAAACAACACAACCACTCCCTAGAAGCAATACTTGCGCTGCATGTTTGTCCTTTGTCCCGCCATTAAGGCCTGGAATTATTACCAGCTCACGTGTTTTTTCTTCCTACAGTCCCGGGTCCTTTAAGCGGGCGTGAGAAAGCATATGATGAGGACGTCAAGCTGAGTGTCACCATTGTAACATGCTATATGTATGTAATGGTGACCCTCTTTTCTGAGACTTTGCCTTCAGCTTACCATCTGGCAAGGCGAAGTCTAATTGATGTGTCCTATATATACATACCACTCGGTGTCCCCAATAATAATTTCCCGTGGGTTGAACGCTGCTTTGAAGGTAAGAAACCCTCGGATTGTGCTACTGCTGTTGCCGGTGAGATCGGTCTGGGTATGGAATACTATATCCCGTACACTGATGTCACCGGTGCCCGAGGAGTGCGCCCTTGGTTCGGGCGCGAGTGTGCGAGGGCTGTTGATCAAAAGCAGTCCGCGTATCGCGCTTGGGTAAGGGCGCGTGCCACGCACGATCCCAATGTGAGCCACTTCAAGGCGGCGTACAACAGAGCCACTAAGGTCTGCAAGAGGGCTTACGTCAGAGCGGATGCCCTGCGCATTGCGCGGCTTGGTCAAGAGCTAGTGGCACATCCCACGGGCAGCCGTGGATACTGGCGACTGGCCAAAGCCGTGCAGGCCAACTTCTGTCAGCCTTCGCTGCCACCGCTGCGCTACCCTGATGGATCCCTGGCCCATGGACCGCAAGAGAAAGCCAATATGCTAGTAAATCTCTTTGCGGCCAATTCCCGAGTCGATGATTGCGGTATACAGCCGCCGACACTACCCAATGGTGACCACGTAATGCCTGAAATACGTATCAGGCAATGCGATGTTCGTGCGGTGCTTCAATCACTCGATGTCCGGAAAGCCAGTGGCCCGGATGGTATTCCAGCGGTGGTCTTACAAAAATGTGCAGCGGAGTTGTCTCCGATGCTTACGCGGCTGTACCGACTGTCCTACAGCTCGGGTACAGTGCCTTCGGCTTGGAAAGAGGCGAATGTACAGCCGATCCCCAAGAAGGGGGATCGCTCAGAGCCAGCCAACTATCGACCCATAGCCGTCACCTCAGTGCTGTGCAAGGTCTTCGAGCACATCATTAACAAACAGCTCATGCGTCACCTAGAGGATCACTCCTTAATTAATGACCGGCAATATGGCTTCAGGCCGAAACGGTCAACGGGTGATCTTCTAGCATACGTTACCCATCTTTGGGGTGAGGCTATGGACAAGCACGGCGAGTCACTGGCAATTAGTCTTGATATCGCCAAAGCTTTCGATAGAGTCTGGCACAAATCGCTTCTCTCCAAGCTACCAGCCTTTGGTCTGCCTCCTAGACTGTGCAACTGGATTGCTAGTTTCCTGCGGGAGCGCCGTATCCGCGTCCTATGTGATGGACGGGCTTCGGAGTTCTTGCAAATAAATGCTGGCGTACCGCAGGGGTCTGTATTATCTCCCACTCTCTTTCTTCTGCATATCAACGACATGCTGTCCACCGGCAGCATACAGTGCTATGCAGACGATAGCACCTTACACGGGAGTTATCACGGACAACCTGCGGCCAAACAGTCTGATATCGTGGAAAAAAGACAGCTTCTTGTCACTGAACTGGACCGGATCTTGAATCACATTTCTCAATGGGGCTCCGAGAACATGGTCGAGTTCAATGCCAAGAAGACGCAGGCTTGTGCGTTCACAGCAAAGGTATCTTCTTTCCTTCCCCTTCCCACTCTTCAGAGCACGCCACTTCCACTGCAGGACAATCTCTATATCCTAGGCATGGATATTCGCTGCAAACTGAATAACAGAAATTACATCGAGAGCATCATCAAAACAGCCTCGCGGAAACTCGGACTCCTAAACAAAGTGAGACGTTTTTTCACGCCGGAGCAGCGGTGTCTTCTCTATAAGACACAAATTCGCTCCTGCGTGGAATACTGTTCGCATCTCTGGGATGGCTCCGCGAAATACCTACTAGATGCTCTCGACAGGTTGCAGCGACGCGCGGTCCGAATTATTGGGAACCCTGAGGTCACGAACACCCTCGAGCCTTTGCAGATGCGTAGAGATATTGCTTCCTTGGCTGTATTTTACCGTCTCTACCACGGTGAGTGTTCTGACGAGCTCTTCCAACTAATCCCACCATCTCCTTTCCTACATAGGACAACACGTGCAGGCCTTAGATGTCACCCTCACACTGTGCAGAATATACGAGCAAGAACCAAGCGGTTCGGAGACTCTTTTCTTTGCCGCACCACCAAGACCTGGAATTCATTACCAGCACACGTGTTTCCTTCTTCCTACAGTCCCGGGGCCTTTAAGCGGGGCGTGAAAAAGCATCTGATGAGGCCGCCAAGCTGAGTGCCACCATTGTAGCACTTATTGTCTGTAATGGTGACCCTCTTTCCTGAGACTTTGCCTTTAGCTTACCACCAGGCGAGGTGAGGTCAAGTTGGCGTGTCCCATATAAAAAAAAAAAAAAAAGTGTTTACTCCAGTTTTTGTAGTAAAGTATAATTGACGTGTCTATATAAAATATTTAAAAAAATCTTTAAGTTAGTTTGATGACAAATATATATAATAGAGCTGTAGCGGACATGAACGGTGAACTTGAACTTCGACTTCACCCCCGCTGAGAAAAAACTGGGAATTGTACCCACAGGTAGCAATTGTAGCAACAGTCCCAATTTCAAGTGATGCTAGAAGTGACAGACGATTACATAAAAAAAATGATATTGACGTAAATGCATCTGTCATTGGTGAGATTGCTTCATATCGTAAACTTATCCATCCAGTTATAAACAGGGGTACGAGGTGCTGCTTCGTCATGGAATGGCAATTGAAGTAGATCAGCATAATGTTGCTGGTTGAGACAGCAACAAAAGTCATTATAAATTATATTATAAGACAAAAAGTCTGCTACACTAACTATACTTTCTGTTTTACGCAGTGATAGAGGTATAGCTGGGTGTAGCATATTCTCATCAATAGGATTTTCCTGACGCCATGCTTCACTATGAATCTGATTTACTCGGTTACTTCGATGATTCCAATCAGTCGATTCTAAAGCCTCGTTCGTCAGCTGAGTGCCAATAGTTCGTTTTCATCAGGAGAATGTTTATTTAAATTGAGATTTAAAAAAAGCGGACTGTGCCCCATGCAACAGTTGGTTTTTTATAAATACACTACACAGGTTTAGTTTACAAATCGTGCAATAACCTTATTCCACTTACACTTCTTCAGAATTAGAATAAAACTAAAATTTCACAATATAATAGGTACTTGTGAAGGTCAAAAAAGTTATTAATTGTACCAGAATCTGTTTTCAATAAACCGTTTATTAAAATTTAAATTGTTTGGACGAGTCAGATCACGATTTTAGTGTTTCCTCTTTTCTATCCCTTTTTTCCTTTAACTTTCCAAATTTTAATCTAAAGACCGTTAGAAAACTAATTCAGAATAACTGACTCCTCACAAAAAAGTGACACTGACCAAAATTTCAGAGTTGAGCTACTGATTTTGTGTTGTATTCCACGCGATGAGTAGGGTAGCCAGAGCTCACTAGAGAATTTGTGCTGTCAGTGGGATGGCTAAAGGCTTGTCCTGCTTTGTCCTCTAAACTGACGGCACAGAAACTCTGTGCTTACAGGGTCGGCAGCGCGAGTGTGGCTTCTCTGGTGTTACACGTCCATGAGCCACGGTAACCACTTTCCATCAGGTGGGCCGTGCGCTTGTCTGCCAAATAAGTGGTATAAAAAAATGTTAAGTATTGTTAAGGCGCGGCTATTGGAACAAAATGAACCTTGTTTCAAAAACGCTACAAAAGAACCTTCTTGACAAAAGACGTCAAGAAGGCACAGGAAAAATACGGACTATTATTTATAAGTAGGTACATTATGAGATTACTTTTATGATTTCATTGAGTACCTATTAATTACACTACGAGTATATTTTAACAGGAAAAATACAAATTATCTCACCGTTCAAAGCCTGTCAAGGCGTCTCTTTCCTTTACGTAATCTTGTCCTTCTCTGCCCTTTTTACGTACAACTGACCTCGGACTTTTTATAATTTGATCCTCAGAACCCACACCTCAAACATCTCAAAGTTTATGTGCTATAAGATATTATTATACTAGCTTAGAGGGGAAGGAAAATATAGTGAAACTTGCGGGCCTTGATTGACTATTCGTATTTCGTCATACGATCAGATTCATGAAGGTTTGCCAAGGGCAATCTGTCATTGAGTACGAAACTAAAGTAGGTAATATCTACTCTAATTATTAATAAAGACTTATCCTAAACTACGAAGTGAGTTGAGATATTTTATTTGTTTAAACAATTCCAACGTCATAAAGCCAATAATACTTTGGCAGTTAAATGATCGTTGATACCTGTTCATTACTAATATTAGCTTAAAATTAAAAAAAACAGATATAGACTTGTTTGTGATTAAGTGTATTATTCATGATTATGTATTGTTATTCATAATATCAGCCAGCTATGCCACAGTATTAATACTATGCCATGCCAATGTCGACACATCTGGAAGTGTACGAGAAAGTTCTCCTTGGGTTCGTAGCCGGATATATTGCGAGAAGCGCCGGCGATTCTCCTAATGCAATACGGTAACAAATAAATTAAAACAATAACACGTAGTTAAGTTTAGGTGGTTTTGTCGTTCTGATGACATGATGAGTAGGTACCTACCTAACTGATCATTTAGACGAATTTTCAGAAACTGAATGAATAAGTTGAGAATGACGCACTCACTTACATTTGTTCCGCTCTAAATACATAACATAATATTAATAAATGAGAGGATATCATTATTTCTGCCTTATAAGTACCAAAAGTAATGATATCTACGCACGATAACCTTGCGTTTGCTTTTTTTTGTACCTAGAATATTTATTTTATTGTTAATTAACTCAGTATTATGGTAGGTTATATTTAACTATCTACAATTAAAATTAGCGTATAACAAGTTTACCTTTATTCAATTCTCTATTTTTTTTAGATCTGACATGAATTAAATTAGCTACTGTAAATTAATTAATACAATACTGAAAAAAATGTACCCATCTAATCATCTTTTACATGTATTTCTAGTAGGCTTATTATGAATCATAATGTAATTGAAAGTATCTATGTAAAACAGACCTGACGTATTTTTGCCATGAGTAGGGACAACAAATATTAAATTGTATTTGACAAAATACCAATATCCTAATATGTAACGTAACTAATAAGAAAGTTCCTTCCATTGAAAATATTTATCGTAATCCTAAACCTCTTAATAATGATAATACCTAGTACACATTATTTGTGCACATATCCTCCTGAATACGAAGGAGCGTGCGACCATTACTCGTTCCATTTAGTTATCGCATGTTTTTACAATATTCTCAAAAGGAATATTAGTATTAGTTGTGCTACTTTCTCCGCGGCACTGAAGCGTGACGAAAATGTTATAAAAATGTGCTCTTTAATGTGTAAAGGCTTTGTGATAGTCACAGAGGAAGTTGAGAATTGACGATAATCGGTTTGATACAAAAAGTCACCGATTGCACAACTCTTGGATATATTTCTTAAGTCGGGTACATTATATTTTTTATAAAGAGCTATTACAGTATTCGAAATAAAAAACTAAGAACCTAGACAGTATCAGATTAATCCATTTAATTACTGAAGACCGAACGACTAGAGCTAATGTGATTAATTCAGTAATTATATGAGATTTACGACGCGTTAATATCATTATATTCTCCCTCTCTTCCTTTGAGCCTTTTCCCAAGTCTTAGTTGGGGTTGGCTTTCAGTTACGATTTTTCTGTAAATCGACTGTCATCTGACCTACACAACCCACTAACTATATTAAACACTTGTAGTCAGACCAGGTTGTAGGATGTTTTAGAGCCTTGACTACCTGTGACGTATTCCACAGATCAGTCATTAGTGCATTCCCGTCGCACTCTCAATTTTAAAATCGCTATGTCTCCGAAATGGTGACCCATACAAAAAAAAGATTGATATCAATTTTGTAGGCCATTACATATTATATATATATCTACATGTATATACTGTACGAGAGGATGACTCATAAAACTTACCTAACATTAGCTGTTCTTGATAATACTTAAGGAAAAACTATTATGTTCGAATTATCGAAGTTGACCGCCGCCGCAAAACTTCAGGTCCATCCAACCAGATTCAACTCATTCTGCAATCCGCTCAACAAAAACTATCCTATTGATTTAGTCTTAGAAAAGTTTTTGTGGACAGCTGAAACGAGTAATTAATAAGCGCTTAATCCTATAGTTTGTTCATCTATTTATTAGCGTTTTAATTAATTTGGTGTCGTATATTAAAGGTGAAACTGAAACAACTCCGTACACATTCACTTTGAACGCACCTATGTTTTACTCATAGATATTTTAATAAAATAAAGTACCTAAGCTCTTGCATGTCGAGTGCCGACCATTTTAATCTCGATATGAAAGATTTAAACCTAGCCAGACTTTCGACACCCATTTTAATCGTTCTACTCTAATAGCCTACTAGCACCAATTGCCCGTGAATTTCACTCGTTTTAACGACAGTATATAAAACAATTTTTACAAAATTCACATGTCACGCGTCCTTAAAAGGAGGACATCATAATTCAAGTGAAAGTGGGCCCCATTTATGTATACCTGAGACGCGTGCAGAAGACTAAATCCATTATGCTTATGATGCCATTGATATTCTCTACGGACACTGAAAGCGGAGTGCCCGTGGCTATTATAAGATAAGTTGTCGCGTAACCACAACACCTTAGTGCAAAGTTTCCCAACACCACTTCTAAGATAATATAAGTACCTACTCATCGCGGCTATTACGTAGAAAGTGACAAAGTTATGAGAAACATCTTTTAGTATTTCGTATACTTAGTTATTAATGGATGATGTATTCACTGAGTCCAGTTACAATATTACAGTATTGTAACTGGACTCAGTGAATTGAGCGCATTAGTTGGTTGCAAGAGTTATGAGTAAATTTCAAGTGTGCATGCATATCTTAAAATGTGGTAGGCACTGCAGCACGTTTCGCTGTTTAGTTTAGGTAAATTAAAACTAAACAGTTGCCTCAGAGACTGATTTGTACAGCTTGTACCTTGTACCTATATCTACTGTGTGCATGTTCTGTGTGCAGTGTGTGTACTGTGTGCAGTAAAAGTTACTCAGTCAGCAGAGCCTGTGCTCAGCGAAGGTTAAGGCAGCGTACCATTTCCGGGTCGAAAGGTCAACGGCTCTACACACCTTCCAATACGTCAGTAATCACACTTGTAACACGGTTAATACGTCGTTTGTCAAGAAATCGTTCCGTATTATATTGGTAGCATGTCAATTGCATATACCTACGTACCTTGGTACGTTCATATATCGCCTGCTCTCATGAAAGTTATATAACCGGAGATTTCTTATGTGTGTGACATTTTATAATATTAATTTAATGTACCGTACTTTTGCGACGAAAATCGCTTCACACAATCTGAAAGAAAGTTTAAAGATAGTTGAACATTGAGCATTATGACTAATGTATGGTACAGCCGCCCTCAAAAGTAATTGAGCACATTCCATGTTACTACCGGTCACCTTAGCTATAAAACCTTTAATAAAAAATAATACGTGACAAATGAACTTGTCCTTTGAAGAACATAAAAGTACTTATAGGAATAAGTAATTTTATGATCTTCATACATAATTTTTTATGGATTTAATTCTATATAAAGACTAAGGGTACCTGCTAGATTGATTTCAAATGCCAACAGTTAGTCGATGTTTACAGACCAAACAAATACCGACACGCCGAAGGTTTTTCGAGAAAGGATTTTAATTTATTGTCTTTTGTTGAAAGGCAAAACAAGTGATCACCTTGAAGACGAGTTACTTATACATTGTTCGTATTTTAATCAAACCGGAAAATTACCTTTATAATTGAGGAAAGTATGGGTGAACCTCTCTAGTAATTTTACTAATTTCTGTTCAAAGTCAACATCAATTGTATTCTCTTTGGTCAACATTACCTTAGCGTTTCTCCAGGTAACATCCGAGGCTTTTATACTTATCTTTGACGTAACTTATTATGTCTATTAGATATAAATAAAACTCTCGTGTCAGAGTGCAACCAAACTCCTTCGAAACGGTTTGACAGATTTGTATGTTTTTTTTTATCATGTTTTTGAAGGTCTGATAAGGGTGGTCCTCTCCAGAAGTCACTGTATACATATAGTAAAACATTTGCCTGAGTAGCTGGTACATATAGATTACTCACTACATCCTCTAGTTACATTCTAATGAAACCATAGATAAGATTACTAAATTCCTGAAACATCAAGAAATCTAGACTGAATACACATAGGTATGTATCATGTACGAGTACATAATTAAGTAAATTAAAATCTTTGTTCTAAAATAGAATGACGAATCTAAATTACATTTTAATAGTAACTATGTATGGTGTTATAGTACCTATGTCAAGATTGTCAGTAGATAATTAAATTTATGTTTGTCAGAACTCGTGATCGCTGTCGTCATTGTACCTACTATTGTCAATGTAGTTATACTTTACTGAAGTTTAGTTGATTTACCTAATGACAAATAAACTGCAGCTCACTCTCACTCATTGTTGAGCAATAGTCAATTGCAATTAAACTAGCAATTAACCCGACTGCTGTCTTAAAGATCGAAACAAGTTTGACTGCAGGCGGTACCCGTTATTTTTTCTTTAAGTTTATGATTGGCAATAGGGTATACCCTGCTATCAAACATGTTTCGATGTTTAAACAGCAATCGGGTTTAATTTTTTCAATCTTTTAAGTAGTGAATCAGGATTTATATTTTTAATATACAATGCTCTCTCTCTCTCTCTCTCTCTCTCTCACACACACACACACACACACACACACACACCCACACACATCTACGTGGCCCACGTCAACTTCATCTGCAAGTGGGTGCACCTACTGATTGACGGATGAGGCTCTGACGAAGAAAAAAAATCCTCTCGGGGTATAGTGATCAAAAGGCAGTCAGTCCCTTGAAAGCCATATTACCCCAATTGGTTCTCGATGGAGTAGAATAGGAACAATTCCTTTCTTCCCATGGATATCATAGAAGGTGACTGCTCGATTTCGTAAGTACCTTCAAGAGTAAGGTGCTGGGTCTAACAATTTCAAAAATTCTCAACGATGAGTTATATATAACCTGCTTTAAATATGTACATTCAGTATCCATTTAAAGCAGGTATCACAAGTACTCCTATTGCAACAAGTTAAATAATATTCCTGACAATGACATGCTGTTTTTTTAGTAACACTTAGGTGGCAGACAAGGCTATATTGACCTCGAAAAGAGCTCGATTCACGGCAAGGGTTACATGATTGAATTATTATTAGAACATAGAATCTAATTACCACTTTCTGACTCAAACAATCCGTTTTCTAATCGACTATGCAATTATTTCTTGAGATGGCAAGGCAAAGTCTAATTGACGTGTTCTATGTAAAAAAAAAATGATGTCAATACTTGTTATTTATAGACACTAAAGTAACGTATGTAAGTGACACGTAACCGGTTTCACTGAAATCGAAAAAAACTGAATAGTATGGTAACTGGTAAAACAGCTATTTTTAAAACTGGTTTTTATAATTGTGAAAACGACTCCTTTCGATTTTTAAACAGACGAAGTAGATGATGGTGGTTTAATATAAGTTTGCTCTAACTTCGTTAAATAAAAAAAACGACTCCTTTCGATTTTTAAACAGACGAAGTAGATGATGGTTATTTAATATTAGCTTGCTCTAACTTCGTTAACCCGGCTAAATGGCAATTAAACCAAGTTATAAAAAGTAGTAAAAGGCGAACACGGTCTCTAAAGTGCAAGCTGAAAACAATTGTAATTGGCACTCGACTGAATGATGATGATGACGAACTGAAAAGAAATCTGTGTTAAAAAAATACACAGATAAGTTTAAAATCTGTGTTAAAAAAATACACAGATAAGTTTAAAATCTGTGTTAAAAATACACGCTGTTTACTCCACTGCGATTTATGTCAAGACACCTTTTATAACGTTTTATAGCGTGAATTATACCAACTGAAAATGCATACGGTGTAAGGTAGGTATAATAATATTCAAAACAAAATCGTACATATTGACATGATTGCAGAGCAAAATTGCATCATTTTGCTGATAACGCGGCTACGTATCAAAATACCGAATTTCAAAATCCCGAATGCCGTCTTCGTGACTTTTTTTTTAACCATCTAAACAAAACCACCCAAAAATCTAATTTTCAGAATTATGAACTTCGGGATTTTGTACTTTCGGTCAAATGAACATACGGGATTGCACAAGCTTGTACAACAATTGTAATAAAGTCACAGCGAATGAGCAAAAGCGTGGTCCCGCTACATTTTCACGCCCCGTGCGCTTGCGCCGGCCGACCGCAAACGGTCCCTTTCAAACAACTGACCCCGCACAAATTACTCTTTGCTATTGTACTAAATAAGAAGCCGTGTCAGACGCCATCATGTTTTATTTCTTTTTAGAAAATCTTGCACAATGCGTGATGAAATTTTAATAAGTGTATTCCTTTGTTTCAGGTAAGCGTCATCGACATGAGATTGCTGTACAGACAGCAGTGCTAGATGTGGTAGACACAATTATTACTAACTATTTATTAAGGCATTGCTTAGTAAAAGAAAGTCGGAAACCGGATATATAACTCTATGGGCAATGATCATCATACGCTTGGGTCACTGCTTTTATAAATTTGCAACTGTTGTAGAACTTTTACTCAAAGGTGATGCATTTAATAATGAAATATGGTAACTGTCCTTCAATGGGAACGCACACATCTAACACATAACATAACATAAACTCACGCCTATATCCCCGAAGGGGTAGGCAGAGGTGCTAGCACCCACATTTCGCCAGTTTATGTTTATGTCCCAATGTAATAGGTGGCGAGCCTATTGCCAATAACCGGGCACTTATAAACCTGCGATAAATACACACATAACTTCAAAAAGCATCGAAAAGTCATTGGTGTGTGCCATGGTAAAACCTGGGATCGAACCCGAGACCTCGTCTCAGCAGTCCATTACCCATACCACTAGGCTACCGCACTAGGTACATCTATTTTGAAAAAAAAATACCGATTGTAACAATTTTATCCACAAATAAAATGGATAGTATTTTTGGAAATCTTTATGCTAGATAGGCACGAAGTGTGGCTATCTAGATTAGTCTAGGTTTAAATGCGACCTACAATAATTGCTTTAAACACACGAAAGATAACTTATTAGTCGCTAAGTTGGATGGGAATGAATATCTGTGGTTTTACCGATGCTATATCAGGACTATATTCTTAGTTATTCATAATTATACAAGATATCGGGACTTCTCGCGAATTATATCTTGGAACTTACTATTTCTGCCGAAACGTCGGCACGTTTCGGATGCGTTGCAGCACCCGCGGTCACGACTTGACTAGTCTAGAAACGCATCCGAAACGTCGGCAGAAATAGTAAGTAGTAATAATTGCTCATACCTCCGATTTTTGATCGTGTGTCCGGCAGAGTAGAATTTGGGCCACCCCATCTCTTCCCATGCGGTGTCGTACAAGGCGACTAAGGGATATATACAGCCTCAGATGCATGCCTTGAGTCAAAGATAGCGCCCGGAGTACGGCGATAGGGTCCCCCGCCTATTACGTGGAACCGGAAACAATTATTGGTTAAATGTGGGTGTTAATTCACGTCTGCCTAACCCTCCGGGGATAAAGGCGTGATTATGTTTATGTACGTATGTCTAAATCTGATTAAGTAGTTGGGGGCGGGCTTATTCGCATTTACATTGCGATGTTTTGCTAATATTTTGTTAATTTTGTCATAAGGAAATGTTATGATAGGCACAGATACATATCAAAGCAAAAGATCACTATGATCTTTATATAAAAGTATTAATTCAGCATTATTCAAGGTCAAATATAAAGAACACTACTAAAAATGATCGAATAGTTTAATAATAATATAACTTACAGTTTTTTTTTTTCATTCCTTACCGAACCGGTGTCATTAAACTAAAATCACGGTGACTGAATGACTTCCGCGTGCGTAGGCATGTTATATTGATCTCATACTTGCGCAATCACACACTCAGGTAGACACTTAAATAGATTTTTTTTTTCACATATCGGCCCACACGTGTAACTGAAGGCAACCTAATACGATAAAGCAAATTCTTTACTGTTCGGTAATCAAGGACTCTGTGTCTATATTTCGATTGCCTCATAATCACCCAAAACAAAAGAGCATAACAAGGTAATTTTCTTTAATATAACGACTAAATAAAACATAGTGTCGTTTGTAACACCAAAATGAGTAATAATAAATGATAAGTTGCTTGAAATAGAAAATTTGGGTCAACGATTAGCAAATTCAATCGGAAAATGCCACTTTTTCAAACATATCTGTGTTGCAAAATTTCCCTTCCGCAAGATGACCTGTTTGTAAAAAGTCTCTTGCTAAAATGTTTTTATTTTAAATGTCTCTTCAAAAATTTCGTTTTCGCAAATACCTAATTCGCAAAATGTCCGTTTAGCAAAATGTCTCCTTCACAAAGTGATTTTCTTTTTTAAACAAGTAGGTTTTAACTTACGAAATTCAGTTGCGAAATAAATTTTATAGATGTACACCGTAATAGTTTAAATTTTCCGGCAAAAAAATTAACAAATAACAGATACTCAAAATAGATTTCTAAATATAACGAGTTAAGCTTTGATCGACATCGAAAAGTCAACAAAATGTCCGATTCAATGCTATTTTCCGGTACACTACAATAATGTTACTCTGAAACATCATGATTATCTCATTACGAATGTTACTGCACGCAATAAGGCAAGCTATTCCCACAGCTCATTTACAATTTGGACTTCATTGGTTCACTTTCATTTTTAAGTCACAATGGTGGTTACGCAATATTAATAAATAAACCGTCAACTGTCCAAACAATACACGCGGTTCGCTCAATCACGTTTGAAAAAATGACAGATAGCAATAGACAATATGTACGTTTCTAAAATAAATAAATAGGAAAACCCACATAACACTAGAAAGTATTATAAGAATAAGAATAAGAATAAGAATAATTTATTTGCCTTTAAACATGGTCACATAGGTCTTACAATATGTATGAGTACAGCATGTCTAGCCGCAATCTGCAGCATGCAAATTTTTCAGTCTTCACAAATCGAACAATTATTAAATGATTGATATGATATAAGAGTGTGATATCAATCATATTATTGTCAATGAATTCTAAGCATACTATTAGGATTTGCACTGTGCGGAACAAACAGTTTGTTATACCTCGGGGCACGTATCTTGGACCTAAATCGCGAGACAACCGCTGCCCTGACGCCTGACGTGCGTGGATTGTTTTGTAATTATCTATTTTTGGGGAATTTGAGTTCGTATTGTTAGCATTAGTACCCTCTGCTATCCTGATAACACAGCCCTGAACTTGTACTGCGCATATAACGCACATTTTTAGCATATTTTTTCGAAAAATCCCCACGGATACATTGATGTCAAGTATCAACATTTTTCTATTATCACCTCTATAATTCTAAACATTCTAGTTCAGATCATATACTATATAGACACAGCTTTGTTAAAATAAAAATAAATGCATAGCAAAAAACGGCGTGAAGAACGCGTTTTGTGTGAGTAATACTGCTTGTTGCTAGCTAATGTCAATTTTGTTCTTTAAACTGTCAATGTCATGGGATTTGTGTATAATGTCAACTTACATATATCAAAGTAGTAACCACAGATGTCCGAGGTAGTAACCATTTTTTACGCCGCGTAGAAATGACACTTGCTACGTCTACGTATAGAGCATGTATGTATATAGTCTAAATATTCTGCGATATCTACCTGTTTCCAGTTGGTAATTTGAGGAATGTCGGTAAAACAGATGTAACTCTCCTGGTATTACACGCGGTAACCACTTTCCATGTTTGCTTGTACTTGTGCTACCAAAGTTGTATAAAAAATTGTGTTTTTGAGACATAATGCAAAATATTTGTTTATGTTATTACCATATTTTCGCGATACGTTATCGCGGAAAATTAAGTTTACAATGTGCACTAAAGATTACATAGAGTGGAATTGACGTCAAACTGATTAGTATTGCTTACTATCAAAATCAGTATGTAGGTAAACTAGGTGTTAAGCTTGAATACGAATAAATGGCACTATTAAGAAGCCGCAATGAAGAAAAATAATAAAAATAACTATCATACGAGTATTGAAGTTTATTTCATGGTACGTGGTGCTGTGTAATACTGCAGCGTGCTGCAGAGTTCGAAATAATACTTACTTTTATGCTCTGTCTCCTAGACAAGTAGCTATTCGTTAGCGTATTTTGACCTTTATTACATTTATGACAGTGGTGAACGTATATTAATTCCACATATTGTTCAATCTATTTCATTCTAAAAACGTATTGCCAGTCTAGAAGGGCTGAAAACGACAGCGTGCGAATGCTCTGACAAAGAGCCGGCTAAATCTAATACGACCTCGTCAGCGTTCAATAAAAAACAACATCCACACGAATGTTATCGCAGATAAAAGCTAGTTTGCTAAAAGAAGGTACCTACTGTAAATTATATGGAGAAGAATGCAACGTATGTAGTTTCAACATTGCTATGCATAATACCTTGTCAAAATCCTGTTTCATAGCAAAAGGTCATGTATATATTCTTGTCGGAATAAAATGTCAGCTTTTAAGGTATGTTAAACTATGTATAGGCATATTAGTGTACAGGAAATATTTGACTTAATGCTTAAAATAGAACAGTTTCCCATAACTCTTTTTATTTTTAATCATCATAATTTAAACATTTGTATTTGATATTTTAAAAACCTGTTCAAATGCAACAGTTTCTTAAAGATGTGCTTTAAAAAAATCTTACTAAGAATATTATTGTTATATATATTATTATAAGACTATTTATACTGTTGATTGATGGCAATTGGTGAAAATTGTTGTTTCATATATTGAGAACTCACTTGTACTTTTTCACAGTATTTTATTATTATAACTAAGAATATAAAAAAGACTATATAGGTTTATAATAACCAAAAGACTATAAAGGTTTAAATCATGACAAAACAATGAAAAATAAAACTGACTACCAAGTCTGTTTCAGTCAAAAACATTTGGCAATCAAAAGTGTTTATTCAAATCGAGGCGGTAGATACTAAACGCGATTAAGACTGTTTAATTTTAATAAGTTTACAAACCGTGAAAGTTTTAAATATATTTACATACATATAGAACCTAACGTTTTCGAGAACAGCCGTATTCAGTACCGTACGTAACAATTAGCTTATAGTCAAGTAGCCGACCGCACGTCGCCGGTAACGTGATAATGTGGTGTTAAGCCGTAGAAACCTTGTCAATTTACTAACATATTCTTATTTCTTACTTGTATACACACAAATGTGTAACAAGTAGACAAAAAACACGTAGAGCAGCTAATCATCATATATCGCTAATATAGAGCTTGCATGTCAGCTGTCCGGCAACGTCTATCGTTGTCCTTCAATATTTCACAGCATATTTTTGATACGAGTATGGTATATTTATAAATACATAGACGGCCTCTGTGGCGTAGCGGTAGAACGTTTGACTTCTACGCAGGAGGCGCGGTTTCGATTCCCACTCAGTGCAAATATTTGTATGCATGAATATGTATATTTGTATTGGTCTGGATATTTCTATGTATGTATTGACAAAAAAAAGTGTCTATAGGTATATCCGCATTCTAAATTCTATGATATAAGCTAGTTAGACTATGCTTACCGTGGGTCTAGATAGCGTTGTGTAAAATGTTGTAGAGTATTGATCTACCAAAGGAAGGAAAATGAGTACTAAGTACTTAGACCACACCTCTTGGGCGTAGGAGGTCGCAAAATTACCTACGTCCCCCATGAGCGCGGGCCTGGGGGTGACGGGTGGAGCCACCTGTCACCCTAGCAGAAGCAGGCCACAGTGGCGTGCGCAATGCGCGCCTCCTCATTCCCGGGGATGTGATGGGGACTCCGTGGTCCCCACACCAGAAGAGAGCCGTCTCATAAGAGACGGTCCTGAGTCGGCCGGAGTGCGATGCATATGTCTCAGATAATCTCACCTCCGGCAACCTGCGGCCCACACAGTCGGCGGGCGTTTTAGTCGGTTCAAGTCCGACATAACCTCCTCCACCGGCGTCGGTGGTGGGGATATCCGAGGGGATTTTGCGCACATTAAAAAAAAGTGCTTAGACCACATACTTCTCAGGTGAAAGCCTCGGATACAATCAGGAACAACGCTAAAATTATAATGATGATGTTTCCAAATACCTCAATGCCGATGAAAATGCTAGTTGATTTTCTATTTCTCAGGTACGTGATCCCAAATACTTGCCAACCGAAGTTCGCTCTTATTACATTAATCAATCAAAGTCTTTGATCGCAAACAGTAATTGGTGTGGTTGACCGTAACCTTAATTTATGGGTTACTCTTCGAACCTTGTTATTATAAATCTATATCGGAGTTCAAGTACCAGAAAAGTTCAGCGACGCTTGGACTTAATATAAGGACGAGACAGAGTAAAAGTCAGAACAAATTACACCGTGTAGGTGTAATTTGTTCTGACTTTTTATACATCTGTTATTATATTGTCAGTTCGATTTGCACGTCGCCGTCGCTTACGATATGGTTTGTTTTTATGTCAGATCTGTCACTTGTTACTCGACGGTCGACGTACACAATTACACCCTCAAAAACACAGGCGCGTTATTATCGGATGATAATATAACCAACCAACGGCACAAGCCTTCAACCAAAAGAACGAAAAATATTTAAAATTGACTTAAATAGATACATCTTATGTAAACTAATTAAATTATAGATAGAAATTGAACTATAGAAAGGGTAAGGTAAAAAGGGTATATTTACTGAGGCATTCAGGAGCGAAAAGCAAAAGCTCCAGACCCACAGAACAAAGACGGACGCATGCAAACGAGTGGGATTCGTTGATCCCTACATATTGTCGAGTGGGCTGTAATGATGAAAAATCTCACTCGTATGCTTTCACCGCGACGGCGACGTCCTCACTGGTTTATTCGTTTGCAACCTTATCTTTCGCATTTGTTCACTAATCATGTACTTACAGAAGGCGCGAACAGTTGATCACAACGATTTCAAAATACAAAATCTGCTTTAAAATTTGAATTTATTGTTAAAGAACTTAGATAATAAGAAGCTAAATATCACTGTATTACGAACCATATTACTAATCAATTTGGTCAAAAACTAATTTCAAAGTTCGAAAATGACTGTTAAAACTCGAAGACTGTTTCCGGGAAGTTCTGATCGTCTATTTTTATTAAGTACTTGCATTGCAATTTAATTATTATTATTATCGCTCAGTCATAATTAATTATTATCGCAAATATATTTGCGATTGTCGCTGATATTTTAAACTATCGTTTTTAATGCTAAATTTCCGGCACATTTATCACAAAAAATCAAAAGACCAATAGACGTCATGAGGACGTTTACTTTGGCTCATATTCAGGAAATACGCGCTATAACAGATATAAAGACAGAAATAAAATAATGATAGATTCCTCAATTACATCCGATTCGTCCATTTTTATCTTCAATCCCCGTTAGATACGTAAAAAAGGGTATTTGAGACTGTTAGCACAGAATAACTAATACTTCATACTGTTAGTGTTTAAAAAATAGTAACGTTTGAAGGTTGAAAAAATAAAAAACCGGTAATATTTCAAGAATTGTAATTGAAATGCTGAGCCAAAAGTGCGGTAGCTATGTATCAGCGTTCAGTAGGTTGCGTTTTAAAATAGTCGACTTTTTACGTGTTGGTTCAGTGAACTTTGCGGTCACTGTCGAACACAGACAAATTTCTAGTCCAGAATAATTGTCTCATAGCGTTAAAAATCGTTTTCATATCTAATCTTATTCACTGATGGTCGGTAATTGATGTCGTTGCATTACTTTATAGCATTTCAAATGCCTTTCTGTGCGGTTCTTTAGTGGCATTGGAAAGTGACTTAAATTTTTGTTATCAGATTGTTATTGGCCGTGAGAATTAGACATGTAGAGTCATGTGGGGCAAGTATGCGCACTTAAGGTTTGAAATGTCACTTAATAAAAAATGAGAAGTTGAATGAAACGAAACAACTTTTATTAGTTAAAATATTTAATGATGAACAACTTAAACACGAAAAAAATATTTATCAATGGCACAAATTCTTTGGAAATCAACAAAATCAAAATAATCCTAATGCGCACACTTACCCACCTATAGGGGTAACTGTGCGAATATATGCGGGTAAGTGTACGCAACATCATAAGGTACAGAAATTGATATCAGACTCATACAGTAAACTAGAAAATCAACATCTTTAACCTATTATAAATCAGTGAGATCAATATTGTATATCCTAGTAAATTAGAGAACGTAACTAATGCTACTAATTATCACAATTATCACAAGTAAATATTCCCTTATCACAGTTACTGCATTGTTCATGCCACCAGCTCTTACAGACACTGCATTGGATCCAATCTTCGTCTGGAGGATATATGTATTTTTCTCCACACAAAGGGCAAAAGGATTCCTGTTCATCATTTTCTTTATTTTTTTTAACTTTAACAACCTTTTTATTAATAGTCTTCGTAGGGTTTTTACAAGTCATTTTAGATTTCAGTCTTTCTTTCAGGTCTAGTCGTATCTTCTTCTTAGCTAATGCCTCTTCCTCTTTTATTTTTCTCTCTTCCAATTCTAATTTATAGGGACTGTCAGTTGCAATGATTGACTTTTTACCTTTCTTTCGCCGATTTTGAATCTTAGCTTTGGGTAATTCTTGAATGGATGACAGTGGTATGTATTCCTTGCTAGTCGAAGGTAGACTCATACTTGCGGGTGCCACACATTTGTCCACAGTTACAACTGCTAGTGGTACTGGTACACGAGGGCTAATAAAATCATCTTGAGATAAAATACTAGGTAAATCAATTTTTTGGTAGCTTCTAGCTGTTCCTCTGTGACAACACTTTTGTCCGGCATCTTCCTCGTATAATTTCGAGGCATTTTTATTGTATAATAACACTCTGAAATAAAAAATTGCAGCATAAATACAAAGTCAAAGCGATGCGGGGTAAGCGTGCGCATGCGCATACTTACTCGACATTCATATGCGTACACTTGCCCCAAACCAACAATATGAGAATCAATCAAAACTAACCAAGAATACGTAATTGTCAGCATTAAAATATTAAGCACGGTTAAAATTATATAATATATATTGTTCGATGATATATATAATAATCTCATAGCATGTATATGCGAAGAAAAAATGAATGCCTAATTTGCAACAAAAATCGTAATAATTCAAACAAAAAACGATACTCACCTTCGAAATCAAAATGGTGCGCCAGCGAGCAGTGACACGCGTGCACTACGTATGGCGTTGTATGCGGCACTGAGGAGGGGGGTGGTCAGTTCGTAATAAGAAACGGTTTTCGAGATACTTCGCGTGCGTACACTTACTCGCTGCGCACACTTGCCCCACATGACTCTAGCGCTCTATCGTCTCAAGCAACGAGCATTCGATATTATATCTAACTAGATACCTCCTGCGTTGCAAGGCCCCATTCAATTTTTACATTCTCTCTCAATCTCTTTAAAACTACTATGTCAGTAACTTTCACACATAACAGCCATCAACTACACAAACTTTCAACTCCATCAATTGAAATGTTAGTTTTATTGTCTTCGATATGAAAAAGTACTAAAAACTCATCAAGATCTTATCTCTTTTCTTAAGGGAGAAAAGCATGTTATAAAAGAAGGCTTATCCCACATTAGTTTAAGACCACATGTCCACATAGTACACATGTATATGTACAGTTCAAATAAATTATCTCCTAGAAGTATGACATACTTACATCTCGAGCTTTCTTTAATTGGTTATTTTCCTGTAGTTGAAATAATTTTTTTAACTGAATTTATTAAATTAAGAATGGTAAAAGAGCGGTAAAAATTACATCTGTTCTTAATTCATCATTTTTATTTATTTTTAATCATTCAACCAACTGATAAAATAGTTTATAATTTGACGTCACAATAAATTATTCCATACAAGTTTCCTTATAAGGTATCGTGTTGACGTAACTAATTTGGCTAGTCAATCAAGTACCCAATTGGCCGATGAGGAGAAGGCAGGAGACCTATATGATCAAGAGAGAAACTACAATTTTCTAGAGCATGATTACGGAAAAGCTTACTCCGTAATCTGTATTTCAATATTAGCTACGCCTCCTCGCCACAAAACTCTATGTTACCTTGAGCGAAGAGCACTTCGGAGCCCAGAATAAACTTTTCTACTTTCTATCTTTTTTTATTTCATTGAATTATTTTAGCCATATAGAAATATATATCTAGTACGTAAAATAACATAAATTGAGCTCAAATATGCATAGCTTGTATTATGAGGTATTTAAGTCTGATAAACATACCTACTTAGAGACTTTTTGCAAAAGTGTACATATTAAACATAGAAATACCCAATACTAAGCCAATAGACAATCATATTCATGAACACAAATAGGTATTTATTTACCTTGAGCATGAATTGAACTTGCGACAAAAATTATTAAATCATTTGCATCACACTTTAAAAATGGGACATTCTTTAAAAATCTATGATTGCGTAGATTTGATAGAAAAACAAATTGATTTTGAAGATAATTCAACACGATAGTTCGTGTGCGATAACACACGAACAACGACAGGCCGCTGTCAATTTAGAACTCTAGTAGGTAGGTACATATTATTACAATCGATTTCTAAAATAGTACGCCCTCCTCACATGAGGGATGACGACAGTTCCACATAGTCAGAATATAACAAATCAAGCTCTAAAACTAGCCTTCGACTCCTAGAAACATCCAAATATGTAGGTTTCAAGTAATCGGAGACTTGTGATCATTTAAGTGCAAATGAAGCAACTACATACTTGTTCTACAACCGGTTATAGAACGGCTATTATTGCTTATTCGTATCCAGCAAAGATAAAACTACAGGTAATACATTGGCAGTAAATTAGGTATCTTATGGGTGAAATGGTCTATACCTAGGGGCTCGGGGTGGATCACCCGTGCGGCCGCTGCGTCCCTTGCTGTCAGTAATATTGGTCAAGAACCGAAACCACTGGTGAATCTGGTGATACGCGTGGTGCTGCTTTTATTTTTTTTTATTGAAATTGCTTCCATTATAATGAAAGATATAATATATTTTATACATAAGTATGTTACAGCAATTACTAATTACTACAGGGACTAGCTGTTGAAATTAATGTACAGATCTCGTTTCCGCCACTTATAGGAACCAATGCCCGGGATAAAAATATGCAGGTGTAATTAGATACAAACTAAGATGTCGATTCTGGCTGTCGTCAATAGCAATAACTATACATACAACCATTTTATGCGACTGTGCTGTTATCGTTACTAATGAGAAGCCTGATTTACGGGCCAGTCTGCTAAGTTAAGGACTATTAATATTCTATGGTTACAGGGAGTGTTCTGGGAGCACGCACTTAACGCTTTCAGCACGCTATTGCCTAATTAGTCTCTACACTAACATTGACCTCGGCCAACAGTTAATTGGGCAAAACCCCAGCTAGATATCGCTAAAATGGCGTGCTCCCCGAACCTACCTAATGTTATGCCGTCAAAACATTACCTGACAGTTGGTGATTGGAGTTTGGCGGGCATAAGCGGTAATATTAATCGCAGTGTTCGACAAGGATAAGCCCAAATTACCAAGTCACTCCCCCATTATACCTAGAGTCTTCTATAAACGGTTAAACCTACTCTTCACCTTGAGGTTGGCAGAATCATTGGTACCTATATAACCGATGCAAAGAGCCATTTAAAAAAAATAAGGAGAAGAAAACCGCAGTCAGACTAATGTAATGATTTAAATTAAACATATCTGGCAACAGTACAAAAAACAAGAGATAATTTTGTTTCAAATATACGTAGATAAACGTAAATAGAACTTATTGAAATACTGTGTTCTCATTTCCTGATTTCACTTATTCATAAAAAAATATACAACTACTTTTTTTTATTGAAGTCTTGGAAGCAAACATATTTTTCTGTTTTTAAAATCATTGAGTATTAAGACTATGGGATGACAGTCATAGTCGGCCTATTTTGTCGACCCGTACTTTCTTCGAAACAATTGATAGCGTCTAATGGAAAAAGTCAATCAATCAATTTACTTTTCATATAATTTTCATTTTCTGTACTGTTTGTATGCAAACATGTTGCTTGTCTAGCGTGACGTGTTTGTTGGTAAGGTATAATTACGTTAGAAAGTACCTACCTAACAATATAGATATAACTACCTCTTCAAATAATCAATACAAATGGTTAGTTTATACGTTACAAATAGAATGAGTGCTAACTAAAACCGATACCAGTATACGAGTACCACGATTTTAGTTAGTTTTATACTTTTTACCTCGTAATGTCTGGCGTATTCATGCATAACCTTTATCTTTGTTTTGTAGCTATTTAGAACTTGTATTTTAGCAGCTTGTATGTATGTATTATCCGAGTATTATTGTATGTATCCGAGGATACGAAAAAAGAAAATGAAACATCAAAGCGTTATTGCTATTACTGTGGATAATTACATTATTATAAACCAGCTGTAGCCCGAAGGTCTGTTCGCGTTAGTATTTCTAGACAGACCATATTCTATCTCTGTGCAAAATTACGCAATACTCTGCCAAATCGGTTCAGCCATTATGGCATGACTGAATAATCTAAAATCATTTTTAGTAGTACATAGTAAGAAAATTATTAATGTTATGACAAAACATTGTTATCTAATACTAAGCATTTCTTAAAATTCCATTCACAAAAAGCAGCATTTCGTGCTAAGAATCGCACAGTAATCGGTCAGAACAATAATGGCGCAGCGCAGTCTTTTATATGCCATTATTCTCGAGATTCTCGAGAACTCTCGAATCTTTTGCTTGAACCACTTTAATATGATCGATCCATTCATAGGTCATTAGTGGCCATGATATATTATAAACTACTTATAGATATGTTGTCCGTACTCTAAAATGGCGCCAAAAAATGCATTTTACGCACCAATCAGAGACGTGAAAGTGCACTACGCAAAAAAACGTCATAAATAATAAATTTGTAATAATAATCATATTATTGATAAAAATATATTTCACATAATTCATAATTAATATAAATTATTAATAATGACGTATTATTTCTTCACGCGAGTAAGTAGCTATATTTTTTAGTATTTTTTTCAGTATTTGCGTCATTTTTTAAAGCTGCGACGTGCAGCATGACGCATCTATACTAACTTATAATCCATCATTGATAGTGTCCACTCATTTTATTGACTGCTGGATTATTTTACAAAATGAATCAATGTTGGAGCCAACACAACGAACTATATTAAATATACCATAAATAAATTGTTGTTCGTCTATATAGTCTCCTGCTTGCTTATGAGGGAAATTGATTTTATTATATTCCTAGCTCCTCCAATTTACTTCTGATTAATCTCGATGTAGTACTTTCCCTGGGGCTTGTGAGTGTCATTGTTCGGTATTTTGTGGGTCACTACTACTACTTTTGATCCTAGTAGAGGCAATTGGACCTCGCCTCATTAATTTTTTATCCTATCTACTGCTTTTATCAAAAACCTAAAAACAAAATTAAAAATTAAATTACCAGTGGTTGAGTAAAATTATTGACACGGAATATAATCAAGTGCCCAGTTAATAGCAATAGACTCGCCACCTGTTGGGATTGGGATTGGGATTGGGACATTGGGACCTAAACATAAACTGGCGAAATATGAGTGCTAGCACCTCTGCCTACCCCTTCGGGGATAAAGGTGTGAGTTTATGTTATGTTATATAGTCAAGACATTGTATAGTCAAGAGATTCAAATAACTTATGCAGTGCTGTACAAATTAGAAAAAACAAAGCGGTTATAGATAAAAAATCCTATACCTACTATTGTGTAAGTTAATGATATAAATGATAATTGTATTAAATTGTCTTCGTAATAATCAGTAATGGATTTTTTCTTTGTGATTATGTCTTATTCTTATTGTCTGTAATTTTAACAGCCTTTGGATGGCGTTATACTTGTTTACTCAGAGCAAATTCTACTTGAAATAGATAAGTATTCAAAACCTTCAGATTCAGAGATCCTTAACTAGACCTAGTAATTGTACAAATATATATTTATGCATACAAATATGTGCATTGAGCAAGAGTCGTAGGTATCCACAACACGACATCGACTGCTACGCCAAACTAAAAATTAGTGACACACGTTTTGAATGTCAAAAAATAGGCACAATAATAGAAATGAGTAGTTATTGCGCAGACTTAATCCATTTAACCAATATGATCGCTTTAACGAAACCATCGCCACGTCGTCGATACGAAGCCCTACTTCGATGTGAGTGGGCGAAAAGACCGCTTACAAGTGTTCCCTTTGCTGCACTACGATCTATGTTTTAAATCTGCCGTTAATTATCATAATCGGAAAGCCATCTAAAGGTAAATCCTCTTCGTAACAGAGTTATCCTCACGTTGACACTGTCTTGCACATATGGCAGGTAACAATAATGCATGGATCGATTTTTGACGCTGACCTCCAATCGGGGTTATTTGTTATTCGTGCCTCATTACGTTCGTTTGTCATTTTCTTTTGTAGGTTCTTTTTGATAATAGGGTAGTATCTTACAATGATCGTCTTTGTGTTTGAACATGTTTTCTTATAAATGCAGTGCTGATAAAGAGTTACTTAATTGAGCAACATCCTGCAGCGAAACATGAAAGTCCTTCGTCATCCGAAAGCCAATTCCGGTTGCATCCAAAGCTCGCACTTGGAGCCCGAGGTCCGCTCCACTTACACAAATGAGTCAACTCACGTTTATTTGTATGAATTGATATCTCGAAAACAGTCATAGTTTGGAAAGTTGCAACCATCAAGTAAAAGTTTTAAATTAAGTACTCGTATTATAAAGGCATTTATTTGTACACCTTGTATCCATTCCTTTATCGAACATAGACCCGATCTGCAGAAATAGAATGATATAACTGATTAGATTATATTATTGCTTACGTATTTTGATTCCCCTTCTGCAGTATCTGATAAACTGAGATGAGAAAAGCACCTATTATCAGTTTGTTAGTGATGCACAGTGAATAGTGAACATTTGCGCATAATTTGTAGGTATTAATTAGATAATGATGACTCCAATGTTTTATGCTTATACTGGGCCCTGTGTCGCCTATGCCTATAGTGAATCGAGACAACGAGCGTTAAGTGAGTAAATTGATCTTTTTTTTTTTTTAAATCATGGTTATAGTAAAATTAAGTCATTTCCGTACACAGAGTAATTTAAAGACGATTCATCTTATGGTGAGTGGAAGGCAAATGAGCTAGTTTCGCCGATGCAGCTGACCCACATTGGCTAAGTAGCTGCATATTAGGTGTCACGTAATAGGGCGTGTGTTTTTGCCACCTACCCGGTCTAGATATATGAACAGAAATTCACGGTTAAAGCAATTTTTTTAAATATTTCACTTTATTGAACAATAATTGAAATCGTAGCCTGGATTCCGTTGACTTCTCCGCTTTTATATTTGGCTAACTATACCTATATCACGGTCTGTGCTCAGATGAATTGTTTGATATGATGCCCACTGCAATTTTCTATCATCTCCACACATTGCAACCTGAGACGGTGCGCACTGTACAGTATGAAATTATCATCCCACGCACACTCAGAGTGTGGAATGAACTCCCTGCTACGGTTTTCCCATGCGCCTACAATATGTGGTTCTTCAAAAGGGGCATTAGAAGGTTTCTTCAGGGTTGGCAGCGCGAGTGTTGCGCCCCTGGTGTTGCACACGTCCATAGGCCATGGTAACCTCTTCCTATCAGATGAACCGTGTGCTTGTCTGCCACCAAAGTGGTATAAAAAAATACCATTAGATATATTAGGTATACTTTTTATATTTCCTACATCTATGAGGCTCGAGCTCGGCCTTGACTAGCATTTAAATTTATCTCACACATCTACCGTGCATGTACAGTCAAGATCAGATCGATGCAAAGATGCAAAGTTATTATATTAGTATATTCGTCAAGATATACGACAGATATGAACTCACTCGTAACATATTTAGATTAGTGGCAAAGATTTGAAAACACTAGTCATAAAATATATTCGACATTTAGGCGTAAGTACACATGTACCCAACAAAAACAACAATAACAAAAAATTCCTTAGAGATCTCAAAAATGATTACTTACCCGCAATAAATGATAAAATGAAACATGAATTGAGAACTGACGTTACCTAATCAAATGTCTCCTTCAGAAAAGATGGAAGACCTTGTTTTTATACCATACCTATTTAATATCGGTCAATGCAATGATGACATCACCATAAAACAGACAACACCATTAGTTGCGTTTATATTATTCACCTTAAAAATTTAGCTTATAGAACAAAATATAATATAATGTCAATTAAGATCTTACCTACTACTTACGTAGACCGTTTAGTTAAACCCGAAAGTTTAGATAACGGCTGGATGCCTGGGGGTGACGAGAGGATCCGCCTGTCACAATGGCAGAAGCAGTTGGGGACTCTGTGGTCCCCACACACGAGAAGAGGGCCAGATCGAGAGAGTCGGCCGGGGTGTGAGCAATATGCCTGTTAACCTCACCTTCGGCAACCAAAAACGAACCAGTCCCACCCTCCCCTTTCCTACACAGGACAACACGTGCAAGACTTAGATGTCACCCGCACACGGTGCAGAACATCCGATCAAGAACCAAGTGGTTCGGTGACTCTTTCCTCTGTCGCACCATTAAGGCCTGGAATTCATTACCAGCTCACGTGTTTCCCTCTCCTACAGTCCCGGGTCCTTTAAGCGGGGCGTGAAAAAGCATATGATGAGACCGTCAAGCTGAGTGTCGCCATTGTCACACGGTATGTGTAGGTAATGGTGACCCTCTTTTCTGAGACTTTGCCTTCAGCTTACCATCAGGCAAGACGAAGTCTAATTGACGTGTTCTGTATATAAAAAAACACCATAAGCGTCGTGCGTTTTGGTCGGTTCCAGTTCGACATAACCTCTCCCACCACCTCCGGGGGTATCCGCGGGGATTTTCCACACGTAAAAAAAAATAAAGATGATGGCTGGATGTTTCTTATTCAATCACGCCAGATCGACTGAATGGCCTTCGAGGAAATTGGGGCTAGTGATAGATTTTTTAAATCTGGAATATCACAAGGCAATTTTTATCCCACGAATGGTTTTCTATGAGTCTCGAAATCCGTGTAGCCACGGTAACAGAGTGGACTGTAAATTCATTACGTAGGTACATAGTACGATATATAATTCTAACTTATTTCGAGACTTTACATGTAGTGTTTTTAAAGCCTTCGTTTTATTATATCAAAGTTAGATACGGTTCTGATAATCAGGAACGCAATAACATATTCGTAAAGCAATGTGTTTTAAAACACTAAAAACAGCATGTAGTACATGGCTGATTGGCTACCGATAACGGTAGGTAACTGACGAATGATGGATATTGATGATAGTGTTCTAATATTTTATCTAGGTGACAATAATAAATCGTACTGAGTTTAATGACTTCTATCACTCTGTCTTTAGAAATTTTGCCACTTGCTTGGATGTGTGCATATACGTGGGCCTTAAACTATAAAGAAACTGATTTATAACTTGTTAAAGTCTGTAATATAAATAGTAGTCGTTACTGTTCAACAGTAACAATCATTAGACTTGGCTGATAACTAGGGCCTCGGTAGGAGGGGTAGACATAAAAGTGCTCGTTTGATATTACTCCGAATTGCGGGCAACATGCTTAGATACATTTATATATTGTAAATTCATTGTTCTCATGCATAAGTGAATAGGAATAAGATCTTTGAGACCCAATCAACCACAATTACTATACCAGCTGATTAAACATGAGGCTCTGGCACAGATTGTCCTCAGTTGCTCTCGTAATGGTCTAGGTAGACTACTATACCAACTAATTATACATGAGGCTCTGGCACAGATTGTCCTCAGTTGCTCTCGTAATGGCCTAGGTAGACTACTATACCGGCAGATCATACATGAAGCTCTGGCACAGATTGTCCTCAGTTGCTCTCGTAATGGCCTAGGTAGACTACTATACCGGCAGATCATACATGAAGCCCTGGCACAGATTGCCCTTAGTTGCTCTCGTAATGGCCTAGGTAGACTACTATACCGGCAGATCATACATGAAGCTCTGGCACAGATTGTCCTTAGTTGCTCTCGTAAGGGCCTAGGTAGACTACTATACCGGCAGATCATACATGAAGCTCTGGCACAGATTGTCCTTAGTTGCTCTCGTAATGGCCTAGGTAGACTACTATACCGGCAGATCATACATGAAGCTCTGGCACAGATTGTCCTCAGTTGCTCTCGTAATGGCCTAGGTAGACTACTATACCGACAGATCATACATGAAGCTCTGGCACAGATTGTCTTCAGTTGCTACAGGATTGTCCTATGTAGGTCAGTCAAATTAAACGAAAAGAGCCAACTCTGAGCTCTCAATGTGAAAACAAAACATGATGATGATTCGTCAGCATATATCTACCTACCTGTCAGGTCATTTTAAAACTTATAATACGGTAAATTGAACTTATTGAACTTTGCTAAGTAACTCAACTTTCTAACGATGGAAAAAAGTTGTACAATTACTTGTACTCATGCTCACCTAGAACTCAATTCGTGCAGTGACCTTCTCAACATCGTCCACATAAACTGTGCGTTACATGCACACGGGTGCGTATGTGCGCAATTAAAATCGGATTTACAGTAAGCTGACTTTAGGTAATCGTCCTTTCTTATAGTTTGTGAGAGTGTCAAAAGCCTTATCATTATCACAGCGGTTGTCCCAGATACCGGACACATTCGAAGCTTGCATTTTGGAGCCACGCTTCTCTATGCTTTCGGCTCTTTTCGTGACTTTGCTGACTCTGCAACTTCGAGAGGGAAACATGTGCCTGAACCTCGTCCGTTAATCAGCAGCTCTAGTAAGTGAGGTTAGCTTGAGTTCACAAGATGTTGGTGGGGCCTCATATACCCAATGTCAAAGCATCTCACTAAAGCCTTACTACTTCCTTTCATACAAGTAAATCACTTGTTTTATCTCTTCCCGTCATCCTGTAGTTTTAGGAAACCGCTACCTTCAGGTTTGTCTGCTTGTTACTTGTAATACCAATGCATGGGTATCAAGGTAGTAACAAACATTAAAAAACATCTTGATCGTTACAATGTGCTGTGTCTCCGATGCGTTGGGTGTAGATTACGTGTGACCAGACCGTGGCTGGCTGGCGCCGCTCGACCGCACGTCGCGAACTTGACCCACATCTCCTAAGAGACCATTGTCTTCGCAACAACCTCGATCAGCGCAGCGCACCTCGCAATTATCTCTAATAAAGTATTCCTCAACTCCGTCTCGGAAAAACAATTGTTCGGCGACCTTTCCATAATCACGGTTCTATACAGCCCACTTATTGTCCAGAACAATCCACCATAATGGATTTTAAATAGAACTTTCCCAACTTTCTTTTTGAACACCGGTTTGTTAATACACAATACCGTTATCACGTCGTGTCATTGCCCCAGTAAACTACATGACATTACACTTTCCGCATTTGATGAAACAGCTATGAGCTCCCGGAACTGCTCACTTCCTATGTCCGACAAAAGCGTAGTCAAAATTGCAACTCATGGAATGATTATGAGAAAATTTATAGTTTAGTCTCGTGACCTTAACACTCAATTATGAAAGAGGTAGATACGCGCTTGGCGCTTTAAATCAATAACTTTATAACTAGGATAATCATGTGTGATGCTTCAATGCAAATACCAGTGCAACGACAAAGTGCGGAAACCTGTTCAAATATAATGATTTCACATTAATAATGTAGTAATTAATTAATTAATTCATTATATAGTGATTAATTATTTAATGATGATTAATGATAACTGATTAAAATGACTATATTAGTCAGTCAGTGTGGACATCTTTCCGTACTCCGTGGTGTGAACGAACGACTATTGTCATAACAGTAACATTATTATCATCGCCATAGTAAGTGTTCAGATAACATAACTAGCTCATTTTAATATAAGATCATTGTTAACTCTCGTAGTGTTGGAATATCCAAACAAAAACCCAACAATTTAGACAGTTAAATAAATTAAAATGATTTTTTTACCTGGAAAGCCCCATGATAAGAATAATGAAAAGGTAATAAATACTTACTTACTTAGTGGTTATTTTCTATTGCAGGCATGTCACTAGACGAAGGCAGACAGTCACAGAGGCCGTACAGGTACGGCATGGTGCTGCTGTGCGCCGGAGCGCTGATCAACTGGCTAGGTCTGGCGGAGGACTACGCGGAGCCGGTGCGCTATGTGGGCGTCGCGTGCATCGTCGCAGGGGCGCTGCTCATCTGCGCCGCCATGTGTTGCTGGTTGCAGTCACCTGCGAGGCAACCTCAGACAGATCGGGCATCTCCTGACACACATCAAGTAAGTATCCAAAGCTTGTCATATCATCAGCAAATTGTTACCATTACAAAGTGTACCCAAGTGTAGTTCTCGATTGTATCCGAGGCTTCCACCTCGAAACTCTATTTTTCCTCCTTTAGGTTTGGCTTATGCGGCTTTTATGAAAGTGACTGCTGTCTGACCTTCCAACCAAGAGCCTCATCCATCTATCAGCAGCTGAGGATGCCTTAAAGTTGAGGGGCTACATACGCCCTACCATACTAAAATATTAACTTAAGTATTTACAATAACAAATGAGGAACATTAATGCCATAATCTTGCAAACTGATACACCTAGGGTCTATTAAAACCACTCGTCTATCCCTATGCTTATTTTGGGTCTAGATAACACTGTGTGTAACGTTATAGAATATTATTAAAAAAAATTAAGTGAATTTTGATTATCTACCTAACTCCTAGTTGAGTTTTAGTCAAATTTAATACAGAATAAAATGAAGTTTTTTATACCACTTAGGTGATATAAAAAAACACACGGCCCATCTGATGGGAAGTGGTTACCGTGGCCTATGGACGTATGCAATACCACGGGTGTTACTCTCGCGCTGCGACCATAAAAGTTCTAGCTATTTTAAAATAGTCAGTCATTATAGGCACCTATCAGCACCATTTAAAAATCATTAAACGGTAACTTGACCTTCAGTAAAAACTTTGTAAATTAACTCAACTTTCTAATGACGGAGAAAAGTTGTGTCTACTATTGCTCGTACTCATGTTCGCCTAGAACTCAATTCGTACAAAGAACTTTTTAATATTTTTTACTGAGATGAGAACTAAAACATGATAAACGCCTCTCGCGTCCTCAATTCCCTCACGTACTTACCTACTGTAGTAAAGTGATTTTTAGCCTTTTATATAAGAAAAATGGCGGCGGTGTAATATAGTATGGGCCTAAGGCTGTCATTGCCAAATAACTACAACGCCCCTCAAAGTTTACATCAGTGTCTCAAGCTCTTTATTTTCACCAAATCTCTCTTGTAAGCTTTACACCTACAGCACCCTATAATGCACTAGTAGAGAATTCCCACGGCAATAAATTCGCCAATGTACTTTGTGCACTTATTCCGCTCAAGTAGGTACCAACAACAACTTTACAATAGAAAAATAGAATAAATTGTTAATTTTTTTTATCTCCTTTTTCCAGATTGATGATCCAATTCACGTAATATCGATGCCAGACGAAGAGACAATGCAACAGAAACCTCCAGACTATGACACCGTAGCGGGGGCACCGCCTACGTACGACGACGCGATAAAACTGAACCCGGCGAGGTTGCTGCCAGCCACCAGCAGCGCCAGACACGACATGCATCTCCTCAGCGATGCACCCATCATCCCTGGCCAACCCGACGATGCACCGCCTAGCCCACTTACAGCCATCGCACCTGTGCACCGATCGCAGGTCCCGAAGACTCCACCACCTCCATATAACCCCACGCACGCTATCAGATGAAAGCCCGGCCGATCAACTTTTTACTTTAAATCGACTGCTGTTTCATGTGATGAGACTCATATAATTATAGTGATTAGTCCGCATTGTTGACCTTGCAACAATGATACTGTATTATATTTATATTGTACGTACATATCCTACCCTGAAACAATTGTTTTTTGTTTTATTTTTAAGTAGGTTGTCGTATGAAGCGTTGCGTACTTATGTGATAATAGAAAAGTTATGATTAGTTACTTATTTCCTGCTGTGTATATAATTAATATAAAATATGTTAAAAATATGTACCTAGTTAGGTGGATAAGAAAGAAACTCTTCCAATAATTATTTAATAAATCGTGTTCCAGGCAGAGCACCTCTGTGGTTCCAAATAATTGTAAAGTAGGATTTATAAGTCATCTATCGCCAGATAGGTTGGATAGTCGTTCAGAGACATCGTACATATCTGTTAATATTCAATTATGTAAGCTTTACATGCAGTAGTAGTTGTGCTCCTACGTTACAGTGCCATTTATAAGGAATCCTCCTCATGTTCTTGCTGCTGTATGAGTAATCGAGTACTGAGTATGTGTCTACATCAGTGTTATCGCCTAGTTACAATTTGTTTCCTTAGATTATAATTTTGCTCATGAATCTATAAAAAGGCACTACTATCACGTTGATTTATATAAAATATATTTGTACACAATCACTAAATTACGTAGGGTACATGACCTTTTTGGTGAGTTTTTCACCTGAACAACTTTAGAACCGTGTGAATTAGAGAGTTTGATATATAAAATCATTGTTAGCTTGTCGTTGTGATAATATGACCGTTAGTATCGTTTTAGTTAACTATCGCGTTTATATTATTGTAGAGTTATAATTTTCAACTCCGATTTGTCTATTCTAGTCTTCAGAATATTGCATATTTATCTAAATATTCCGCCAGACCATTCAGTCATGCATAATAACTTGTAATTTGTACATAATTCTGATTGCACAACTTGAAGATATGCAACTTGGTATGTAACAGTGTAATAGTGGTTCTTTAAAACTGGATTTATTAAAAGTAAATTGCAGAATGAATACTGTACTTAGATTTTTGCAGTATGTACTAGTCAACGTACCGCATGCAAAACATCAAAACAAGTCACATTATTGTTGGATTCCATGCTAATTGCAGTTGATTTGAAGTTACTATGCAGTCAAAATACTTATTACATAATTCATCATGCTAGACGACGAAAATTAAAATCCTTTTTGGATACTAACGAGTAAAACAAGTAAAAGAGAAATAGTCGATTAGGAATATAATTTGTAAGACTCGAGAATCTTGTTAATTATGGATCTCGTGGCCTAACTCTTAGAAATAATAATGTAGATGTATAATTGTATAAAAGCAATATACAGTAAACAGTAACCATTAAATCGTACCATAGTCAGGCGTGTGCTTTCAAAGGATACACAATGGGACCAATATCTTACGTTTAGTTACTAAAATCGTGTGCTTAATATACTAACTGATTCAAATAGCGCGTGCCTGCAAGTCTTTGTGAGGATTATACATATACAATGCTGAAGTTGTGCATTTATTATTTGTACATTGTACAAAGTTCGGAAGATAAGAGAGTGTATATAGAAAAAGAAAAAAATAAATGTTGTTAAAAGTATTTTTTGTTTTATTTCAACCATAAAAGAGCTGTTGAGAGATTATAAAAGCGGCTGGAATTTGTGGTCATTCTACTCATCTGAAAAATTACGAATTATTCTCACTTCATGACACTTACGAGTTGCCCCACGCAGATGGCACTTCTGGAAAAGTAGATTTCCCACATATTTTTTTTTACAAACTACGTACCTCATATTGCTGGTGAAGTTAACTTTGTCTATAGGTCTTGGTGGGACTACGAAAACATCTAGACGTTATGGGTTTAGTACTATGTACTATAATAAAATCCTTTTTCATCCACGTATTCGAAGTGTTCACTTCGGAATCCGGAGTCCGCTTTTTACAACCAAACCGCGTGATTAGCTGTCTTCCACTTCTCTAATGAAGCGACTGCTACTGACATTTGAAATTCTCTAAATAAATAAAGAAAAATTTGAACCAACGTAATAGGTAGATACATATACTTATATCATGAAATACTCTATATGAGTACCTACCTACCCACACCCGTGTTTTTAGTGCTGCAGCACTGGATATGTGTATCAGCGAATATAATAGTGAAGTGCTGGGTTAATGAGATTACCCGGCACATGGCACTATCTAATCAATATGATATCATAAACATCAATACAAAGACAAAATTTCAATAACAGGATTGTCATACCGATCCGGAATGACACCCAAGAGAATTCCTTACAACTCTTTAGGTTTTGAGTTTCAAATGTCTATAAAGCTTTTGAGGAGGTAGGACACGGCGGTATTTCCGCCCAATTGAGCAGTCCGACTGGAAAAGTACCTCCGCCCTACAGAATACCGCGGTTATAATAACTTCGTGTTGTGTTCCCGGCGGTGAGTAGGGTAGCCAGAGCTCACTGGAGAGTTTTTGTGCTGTCAGTGGGACGACCAAAGGCTTGTCCTGCTTTGTCCTCTACACTGACGGCACAAAATCTGTTCTTACAGGGTCGGCAGCACGGATGTGACTCCACTGATGTTACACATGTTCATAGGTCATGGTAACCACTTTCCATCAGGTGGGCCGTGTGCTTGTCTGCCACCTAAGTTGTATATAAAAAAAAAAGCTTACCATTCTGTAGACCAAGGTAGGTAGGTAAGACATTTATTTTTCGCCTTACCTACTAGTTAAATCACACTTGAAATTGAATTGTGGGTAGTACTTTTTCAAAGATTAGTTCTAAATAGGAAGAACGACGTCAGGAGCTGGTTACTTTACGATCAAGAGGTCAAGTCGTGACCACGGGTGCTGCAGCACATCCGAAACGACGGCAGAAATAGTAAGTTCCATGATTTAATCGCGAAACGTCCCAAATCGTTGTATAATTATGAAGAAGTCTCAGGTTCGGTGACATGAAGCCATCCTCTTCTTCATCATCCTTAGCGTTAATTCCAGTCGAATCTGAAGCTTTCACCTCGGAATCTGGGGTCCGTTATGCCACTCTGGGTATTTGGCTGAACTTCGATATTAATACATGAACCAACCCTCTAACACAAACATTTAGCTAATGGGAATTTTAATACTTTACTATTGTATAGGCATGATTTGAGATTTACATACATATATATAATTAAAGGATGTTACCGAAATCGTGGCGCTTGTAACAGCACAGAAATATAAACATGGTAAATATCCCGGCGAGCTTTACACTGTTAATTGTATAGGTAAGTAGCTAAGTAGCCGCTTTAAGATTTGCTACGATCCTCGACTGTCGGGCAAAAGCGTGGGAACCAAGTTTTGTAGTGTTCTCTCAATTGCACAGTGGACTGACAGTTAGAGGCCTTTATAGAATGACTGTAACTAGCAATTTTTTGTCAGCAAAGTGAGCTATTTTGTTAGCAAAAAATATTGGTACCTACTCAAAATGGTAGATCTGACGCCAAATATGTTAGATAAGTAAGTGGATCAGTCACCAAATTTATCAAAAGCCATGATATTTTAAAATCAAACCAGCACACAACACAATACGCACAAGAACACAGCAATCTGTGCCTACTTGTAGGGTGTTAAGTATTAACATCTTTGGGGCCCAGGTTAATCTCTCTTCCTGGCTGATACACATACCGATCAATGGACAAGGTTTTAACGCAGACTTTCCTCTTATTTTTATTTATTTTATAAATACAGAAATATTCTTGTCAAATATTATCAACCGGCCTTTAAATGGTTTCGAACACCTCTGTATTGAGTAACCATAATGTGAATGTGCTTGAAACAAACATGTTCGTTTCGTATACTTTGGGCACATATCTTGGTCCCAACTAGCGAGAGCACACGCGCGTTGTTTTCATATGTAGGTACCTATAGGTAAACTATGACTGGTAGATTTAAGCTCGTCATACTTGCAAACCCCGTGCTATTCTCAAAAGTCAACCGATAAGCACATACAAGATACAAGATATATATATAGTACCTAGGGTATGGCCAGCGAAAAATAGTTAAATAAAACAGATTGCAACACCGATTAAATACATCGACATAACGGAGTTGTTGACAGCATGATTTTTATTTTTTTATTAAGGTATACGTAAAATCCAGTCATGTAAACGGAACTAATGACATGTGTTTATTATACTTCTTTTTGTATAAATTCCTCACAAAAAATTTAAGAATAAAAACATAAGCTTATAATCTTACGCTTGCAAACTTGTATTACCGAAGTAACTGTCGTATTTGTATTCTCAAATTCAAATTTCAAATTCAAATTTTATTTGCATAAACACAAACAATACAAACAAACATTTTTAGATGTTTATGAGTAATAAATCAACCTTTAAAGTTACCTATAAGAATAAGAACATCAAACTTAGCGCCCCATACTTAACAAATACCTAATAAAATTATTGATCAATTACTTACTATACAATTAATTAAAATCAATCATTTATAAATCATACAATTGGCCTGTATTTAAAAATAATCAATTCACCTTGAAAGTTATCCGCAAATGATAACATTATATAAGTATCAAGAAAATTTCTAAAGACTATAAAATACTAACTGACATAAAAAACTATTGCCATAAAAAAGTTAAAAAAAGAGATTTGTTCATCTTTCGTAGGCCTAGTGTTATACTTAGATAGATACGAAATGCAATTTGATGCAGATTTAGATTTTATATTTCTTAACGATACTTTATAATTGCCATAAATAAAGTTGCGTTTTCATTTCCTAAAAGTGTTACCTCAAAAGACTATTCCAAGATTCCAACTGGACTATAGACAAGAAAAGAAATGTCATTGTTGTCAAATAAAGTCAATGTTGTCAATAAGTGAGGAAATTGGAACTAAATAAATCAAAACAAAAATATTAATAAATTTAAGCAAAACAAACATAACAAACTTAAGAAAACTGACGATCTTACAATCGCTATCTATGAAAAATATGCCAGTAGAGCTGAATAGCCTCATTGAGGGATGGCTAGAGTTGGAAAGCGACCCCGGGTTATTTACTTTATTGTTAGAAGATTTCGGAGTCAAAGGGGTTCAGGTAGAAGAAATTTACGACCTCCATAAACCCTTAGAGAGCCCCGTTTACGGCTTTATTTTTTTGTTTCGGTGGATAGAAGAGAGGAGGTCGAGAAGAAAATTTGTTGAACAAATAGAGAGTTTTGTACGCGATGAAGAAACGATAAACAATATATTTTTTGCTCAGCAAATGGTTCCAAACAGTTGTGCTACCCATGCCTTGTTGTCAATACTACTAAACTATCCTAATCTTCATTTAGGTGAAACATTGAGCAGATTAAAGGTAAATAAATATCTTCATCTTTGTTTGTGAATATAATATGGATACAGTAAATTGAGATGTTACAAAATATTTCATGGCCCTCCACAGTCACCAGTTCTTAGATAAATGCTTATTTTTTCTTGTAGTCAGCCAAAGAAGTTGTTTTAACTATCACCATATTCTAGGTGGCCAAGAGTAAACTAAGAGTAGTACTTTTTTTTACATGTCCTACCTCCTTACTTACTTGATGGGAAAGATGTAGTATAATAATATGCCCTCAGGTATGCCCAGAATATGATTTTCAAATGCTTATCGAGCAGGGCATGAGCATTATTCAATATTCCCTAGTATTAAAATGAAATAGTTATACTCCAAGAATAAAAAGGAAAAGTAAAACAAAAATGCAAAAATACTACTTTTTCTAATCAGCATTAGTTCATATAGAATGCATGAATTTTATTTGATTAAATTTATTATGTGAGTTTGTATTTCTTCATTAGCATCACACATTGGGCATGAACCCAGAGAACAAAGGCTGGGCAATTGGTAACACCCCAGAACTTGCCTGCGCTCACAACTCTCATGCAATTCCTCAAGCTAGAAAAAAAACTGATAAAAATGCTGGCGTTTCTACTGGACGTTTCACTGGTTCGTACAATTTCTTTTCTTCATTGAGATTTTTTTGTAAACATTGAGAACCTTCAAACCAATTTGTAATTTTGCTCACAGGTGAAGCATACCACTTTGTAAGTTTTGTGCCGATCAATGGGCATTTGTTCGAGTTGGATGGACTTAAGCCCTTCCCCACAGACCATGGACCATGGGCAACTGATGAAGACTGGACAGACAAGTTTAGGAGAGTTATGGTTGAGAGACTTGGCAGGGATGCAGGGGAACAGGTTCATGATATCAGGTATATCAGTTTTTATGAATGCATACAATTGTAAGATGTAAGCCTGATTTATTTTGAGTATTCAGGTTGATTTTCAAATAACAGATCTGATACACATGCTAGATCTGGTATTTGATAACACTAGACTAACAGATGTTATTTTCTGGATTGGCAATAGGGAATATTCATAATTTTGATTGCTAATATTCTTTTATAAAAAAAAAGGAAAACATATCTAAAATTATATTTTATTTAATAATTTTCATTATTATATTTTAGATTCAATTTGATGGCAGTTGTTCCTGACAGAAGATTAGCTTTGACACAGAAGCTCAGCGCCCTAGAGCTAAATCAAAAAAGGGTAAAGGAAGCAATCTCGAAAATTGGCAAACACTTAAGACATTTATTATCCAAACGCAGAGAAATGAGTGGTAAGTTTGTATCAACCTATTATTTTATGCAGACCCATTTTGGGTTTCTGATTGATTCTTCAGTAATTGTCCACCGTCCATGCAAATAAACATACTCATTCACACGAATCTGCAACCTCTGATACTCTTCAGTCAGTGTGACTGTTAGAGTATTTGACTTTAGAAATTAGATTTAAAATATATTATTTGTGGAATCATATCAGTACTACACCTTATTGTAGTAATTCTAGTTTTTAACTTGTGTTTGATTGACTGGAACCTGAATGGGTTGGATGTGGGTTGGGTTCAGTCTGTGCTCTCCGAGCCAACCTCTGACAAGGCCAGAAGGCTATGTCATTTGGTCACATCTGCCAACAGTTCCCAACAGTGAGGTTAGACTAGGCGTGAACTGGAAACAATTGGAAGGAAACAACAAAGAATGTGTTACTGGTACAGGGTACGATGGGGTTGACATATCTATGTAGATAAATACCCCCAAAAAACCAGATTAAAAAAAAAACTTGTGCTTGCAGAAAATGTTGAATTAATATCAGAAGGCAGTAATGAGAACTCGCTAAATGAGAACATGGTACAAATCAGTGAAGAAACAATACTGACTGCATTGGAATCATCGCAACTACAATTGTATGATGTTGATTACACGCGACCTATTACTATTGAGATTGGGGTGAACGATCGCCCGCATCAGGACAGCAGTATTATTTTAGGTAAGTAATTAAAGTGTTAGGAGGAAAAATCTCTAGGAAATGGTGGGAACCTTCCAACATGTTGAATTGAAATGCCTTAATCCAAAGTACTGAATACCATTCTCCCTGGGCCAATATTTAACACGTATTTTTTTTACGTGCGCAAAATCCCCACGGATACCCCTCCTACCGGAGTCGGTGGGAAAGGTTGTGTCGGACTCGAACCGACCAAAACGCACGACGCCTGTGGGTCGTTGGCGAAGGTGAGGTTAACAGGCATATCCCTCCGCACCCTCGCTGACCCAGGGCCATTTCTCTCGATCTGGCCCTCTCCTCAGGTGTGGAGACCACAGAGTCCCCAACTCCGGGAGACGAACGAGGCGCGCCGCCGCCGCCGCGGCCTGCTTCTGCCAGGGTGACAGGCCGTCCACCCGTCACCCCCAGGCCTGATATGAAACACGTTTGACGACGTTTTCGTCTCCAGATGTCTTTATTTAGTAGAGTACTCTATATATAGTTTCGTATTAGCGCCACTCTGACCCATTTTGAAAAAAAAAACTGCATATTTGTCTAAATTGAATATATCTTATGTTACAGTGGATCCTGTGGAACCGGGAGCAGTCGTTAAAATTGTTACAGTAAATAGAGATAACCAGATCATAGGAGATGTAAGTAAATTTTATAACTTTGTAGTACCCAAGCCCCTTCGATCTTCCAAGAATATTCTTCCTAGTGCAAATTTTGTTTCCTGCTAGATGTAACGATGATGAATAGATGATAGGCAGATATAACGAAGTATCTTGCGGATTTAGTCAGTTCGAGGTTTGACAAACAAAGGTGAAGTCTGAGCTGATTTCCGCACGTATAATAGGGTGTCTTTCTGCATAGGATTTCCATGCATACGAGGGCTGCTACTTATGTATGCGGAATAGAAAAAATAAACAAATGTATATGGCTCAATATGCTTTTATTGTTTTTCAAAGTATTCTCCACTATGATCGATGCACTTTTGCATTCGATAAAACCAATTTTTAAAACACTTTTTCCACTCTGATTGAGGTAGGTATATCCAAAACGTGCTGTTTGAACGCGTCTACGGCATCTTCACGGGTCGAAAATCGTTGAACACGTAATTTATTCTTTACATTTGGGAATAAATAGAAATCATTGGGAGCCAAATCAGGGCTGTACGGTGGATGAGGATGACCCATTAATTCTATTTTTTGACCATCCAAAAATGTAGTTATTTCCTGAGATGTATGACAGCTGGCATTGTCATAGTGAAGTATGATTCTGCGTCGCTGGTTGTTTTTGCGTATTTCTTCAAATACTTCTGGCAAACAAATGGTCGTGTACTACTCCGAATTAACCGTTCTGCGATTCTCCAGTGGTATTGTAGCCACATGGCCATTAAGTAATACCAAAAAAGCAGGCCACCATTTGCTTTACAGTGCTTTTTGCACGAGCCACTTTCGTAGGGTTTGGCTCATTTTGAAACACCCAAACTGTTGATTGTTGTTTAGTTTCGGGATCGTACGCGTAGATCCAGGATTCGTCACCTGTGTAGATATTATAAACAGATTTTGAGTCGCCTCCGTTGAATTTTTTCAAGGTTTTCTTGCACCATTCGACGCGAGCATCTTTTTGAACCTCAGTTTAGTTGTGCGGGATCCAACGCAAATAAATTTTTTTTACAGACAAATGTTCATGTAATATACTATGAATGCTCGTCGTCATACATATGCCCAGAATGGCCTCTATCTCGCGATACGTAACATGGCGGTCTTGCATTATTAGTTTTCGCACAGCTTCAATATTTTGTGGCACAACCACCGATTTCGGACGACCTTCTTTAACTTCGTCCGTGAGCTTACTCCGCCCGCGATTAAACTCACTAAACCAGTGATACACAGTCGTTTTTGATGGAGCTTCACCACTAAAAGTCGAAGTTAATTGGTCTACGCACTGTTGTTGCGTTAAACCACGTCGAAAATCGTAATAAATCATAGCACGAATATTTTCACGAGTGAGTTCCATTTTTTCAGCGATATGACATTTTAAACCCAACAAAAACAAAACACTAACGTATATAAGAAAAAATAATTAGCGGCCAGTATTTAAAAAAAGAACGAATATGTGCATGGAGGTCAGACATTGCGTTTAAAATTATTGGAATCCCAGATTCCGCATACATAAGTAGCAGCCTATGTACTATCTTTCCAGCACCTAACACCGTCAATTTAAAAATAAATGTTTCAGTTGTACCCAACTTCCATCACCGCCCTAGTCAAGAGCAACGATTCGCCAGTGCTAATATGTTGCCAATCGGAACCGGACCACCCAATCAAACTGAGGAAGTTACTGCTCACACACTCGGAGCTGAACGCGCTCATGAGCAGTATAGTCAACGAAGTGCAGCTGTGCCAGCAAGCGCTAAACGACGAGAATGATAAAAGAGATATGTATAAGGTTAGTTTTGTACAATTTTTTAATACTCTGGATGTTTGCGTTCGTTGTTTTGGGGCCGCACACCAAAGCTACAAGCTTACATCAAATGTTAGTGAAAAATTTTACATTGGGGTCTCGCCATTACTAATTTTATAACAAAATACTTATTGGCAGAATTTTTGGAATCTCCATAAAATAAAAAACAACAATGCACCCATAGTTTTACATTTGTGTTTCCAATAAGCTCGCTGCTTTAGTGCGGCATCCCTTAAATTATTATTATTACCCATAAAATAATAAAAGGCACCTAGCCAAATTGACCCCCAAATCTCTCATCTGAACTCGGTTACTCTTCTGTGAAGTGGTCCAAATATACGTACAAACTACGTAACACGATGTTGCCTATGGCGCAGGTGGACGACTGCCGCCGAACGCACAACTACGACGAGTTCATCTGCACGTTCCTGTCGATGCTGGCGGAGCGCGGCGCCCTGGCGGAGCTGGTGGCGGCGCAGCTGGAGCGCGGCCGCTCGGCCCGGGCGCGCCGCCGCCGCCCGCGGCCGCGACCGCGGGCGAGGCCCCGGCCGCGCCCGCGGGCTCGCAAGTGACCTGGACTCGCTTCAGAATACGATATTTTGAATCGAGTCACTATCGAGTTATCGTTTCAAAAAATTACCGTCAGGTAATTCTGATCCTATATTTGTATAGATCACTGTTTACTCGCGATCGAATAAGTAAAACATGTATTTTGTACTCTACAGCTGCTCAATTCGATTGCATTATATATTTTTAAAAGATTTGCTGTAATTAAAGTTTATATTTATGAACTTTACTAATTTATAGCTAAATTTGAGTACCTTCTGTTATAATTGTACGATAAAAGATTGTACCAATTATCCAAAATTATATAATTTAACGTAGTAACGTTTCAATTCAACTCTATTTAACATAATAATTTAGTATGTATTTACTAAGCGAGAGTAAATAAAACAAGTTTTTAAAAACGATTTTTTTATTATCATACTACGAACAGCGCCGTATTTACATGGTCATCATATTGTTAAAGAAATGTAACAACAACGATTGATTATTGTTTGCTTAGGCACGTATTTCATCGAACGACACTTATATATTTAGCTAACTAGCACTGTGGCCCGCCGGCGCGTCGCCTGCGCCTGCGCCGCCGGAACACGTTACATGCGATTCATATAATATATAAAATTGTATAATGATATACAGGAACATGATTGTATAGACAGAAAGACGATTTGTATAAGTACAAGTTCATACTTCAGATGAAAGAAAGCAACATCTAAAGATCGACATCTGAATAGAGTAAGCAATATGATGCTACTCATGTGGGCGACCGTGGACCCTATCTGTCGTTTATGTACAGTACCCGGTTTTTAATTTTTCACGTCGGGAGGAATAGCAAAAATTCGATTAAAATCGGCATATGTCTGTTTTTAGAGCATTTTCTCTATCACGCAGCCCATGTATTCAACTTGATATCTTTTTAGAGTAGTTAAAACCGAAGTAATAGTTTTTATATTTTATAAACCACTCTATAAAAGTACCCAACTGTCACTCCGATGTGTGATAGAGACAACTCTAAAAACCGAAACAAGCCGGTCTTGGCCGGAATTTGACTCATCATGACGTGTAATATCAAATGCCGGGTATTGTAGTTTAGCTAAACGAGAAAAGTAACAAAGAGCGTTAAGACATGAAGGCATCAACAATACGCAATAATGAACAATACTTTACCAATTCGGATATGTAGCAACATTGTTGACTATACAAGTATGTATTTCAAAAGGCAAAGTACTCTTAAAATACAACTATTTTATCTCAAAACATTCATCCAACAATCGTTAAGAATCAATACCATTACAAGAATAGTCGATTTAAATAGAATTAACACGCACATAAGAGCTACAAGTTGTTACTCACGGCTCGTATATTAGATATATCATTATTAATTACATTACACTCACTAGTTTATGCGTTGTCGATATTGTTTGTCTTATCTCATTAACCAACAGTTTTGGACACCGAAACTATACATTATTTATTGCTTTCAATAAGGCAAGCGACTCGATGATAAACATGCTATATCACAGACTAACAAAAATTACACAAAACTTACTTCCACTACATTCATATGGCACTAACAACTAAAACCAGATACTATGTATAACATTTAAGGCAGTGTTTGTGGTAATCTAACAGACACACTCGGTTAAGTTGTTCTATATATACCTCTAAATATTGCATGCAGCTCAACAAACCTCGTAGCTTATCTGCCCTGCCGCATGTGGGCCTTCAAGTCATGTTACATTTCAATTACAATATAACTGAATTTCTACTGCTACTGGTGTTTCAACAATATACTCCCGTACTAGTTAAAAAAAATAATACTCGACAATAACATTTCGTAAAACCATTATAATATATACGAAGGACAAATTGGCAGTAGCACCAGTTACCATAACAGCGACGCACGGTCTCAGGTCACAACCAAAACTTATTGCTATTATCACTACTTTGAATTGCACTACTTTGGGTCTCGATAAAATTGTGATCTCCAATGGAAGCATAAAATTAAAACTAGATCTGCGTGATTTGAGCGAAACACACACATGCATCGACTATTGCACTCCGCAAGAGTTCATTCGAAATAACACTTAATTATTTGATCAAAATAATATCCTCAAAATTCGACTAACAAAAAATCTACATCAAACCTTAGCACACTATTCACTACCGCATACATTCATAGATAAGGAACAATATCATCAATCAATAATGTTATATTAAAAGTAACAATGTGTATAGGTAATAGTCCAAAACTGGAACCATCAAGTTGGGTGCACATGCGAGCGGCTTCAACTCTCGCCCTTGGCGTCGTCTGGCTTGCTGGCGGGCTCGGCCTTGTCCTCGCCCAGCTCGGGCAGCGGCAGGTCCTTCAGTTGTCTCTTCTCGATCTCTGCCTTGAACTGCTCGATATCTTGAGGGCTGCAATAAACAAATTCAACTCATCATGCAAGTGGAGTGTGCGGCGTAACTAGGCATCCGATTCCTGGTCGGACCGACTAAAACACGCAGCAGAAAACTGCTGACGAGAGTTACCTTGTCACACTTGTTGTGGATTACACAACAGAATACTCTGACTGTTAGAGTTAACAGTAAAAGCCGACCAACATAGAGACTGTTAAAAATCTACATGAAACTTGAGACGAGCGAAGTTATTATGATAACTCGGTCTACTGTATATAAAGTGTATAATTGCAATATAAAGAAATAAATAAATATTCTACAACATTCTACACAATGCTATCTAAGCATAGTTTAACTAGCTTGTGTTATGGAATCTAGAATACGGATAAACATACTTACACTTTTTTTTTTTGTAAATACATACATATTATACATAGAAACACCCAGATCAATGCAAATATCAGCGTGTAGTAGTGTAGAAGAGGAGCGTACCTGATCTGCACGAAGAGTATCCCGTTGATGAGGTTGAGCATGTCGATGACGGAGGCCATGCCGGGCGGCTGGATGTGCAGCGGCGGCGCCTGCGGGGCGGCGTGCGGCGAGCGCGCGTACGCCTCCGCCAGGCGCTTCTGCAGCACCACGGCCTGCTGCGTCAGGTGGCGCAGGCACTCCGACGACTCGCGCGTCTTCTCGTGCTTCTCGCCCAGCTGACCAAACGATACAACGGTTTGTGATTATTACAACTGCGACAGAACGGAACTTGAATCACACGAGGTAGGAAACTGTATAGATGAATGTAAATAAGTTCATTTCATTAGTCTTAAGATGGCGTCCCTTCGATCAACGTTATGTTTAGTTTTGGTCACACTAATTAATTTTTCTACTATATCATAAGTCGAACGAAAATAAGAGCTACGAACCCAAGGTTAAGGCCGTCCGCTGTCTTACGCGTGCGACGCGCCCGTCACGCCCAGCGCGCGCTCGCGAACTACCTACACACTAGACGGAGAGTCTCACCAGCTGCTTGTAGATGGAGTAGGTCTCCTTCTCGTGCTGCAGCGCGGCGCGGAAGTCGCCCAGGCAGGACAGCGTGCGCGCCAGCAGGTGGCGCGCCACGGCCGCCTTGAGCGAGCGCGCGCCGTGCGACGCGCCCGTCACGCCCAGCGCGCGCTCCGCGAACCGCAGCGACAGCTCGTACTCGCCCACCGCGTGCAGGATCAGCGCGATGTTGCTCTGGAACACGCCGCACGCATGTGAACTTGCAATCTTACTACCTTTTATCATTGTACAAAAATGCTCGTCCGCATGTCTGGGAAACATGTGTGCTCGGTTTGATTGCCATTTTCTCAGTGGCTAACTAGTTCTGTGGCATAGTGTATTCTTTGCATCCCATACATTTAGTGGACTTACCCACAACCAACATCTTTTAATTGTCGAACATCCGGACCTCTAAAAAAATGTGGTCTTTCGAGCCGGACTTAAACCATCAACTATAGATAGACCTAGTATATTTTACTTGTCACACACACAAACACCCTAAAACATTGGTCTTTCGAGCGGGAACCTGCTCCTCTGCTACCGTATGTATCTCATGTCAATCATGTGCATATTAAACTATACATGTGATGTGATTGGGGTTAAGATATATGCCAGGAACTATAATTCCCATTAGTAAATTAAAAAAAAATGTCTAATCCGTACTCTTATGGCCTGAACCAACCAAAACAGTATGGCGGCGATGTATTTTTAGTTCCGAGTTTGACCGCGGGACTTATTTTCTGGCAATGACTTTAGTATATTTTACTTATCATGCATACGAACCCCTTAAAATATTGGTTTTTCGAGCCGGATTTAAACCATCAACTATAGATAGACGTAATATATTTTAACTGTCACGCATACGCACCCCCTAAAATTGGTCTTTCAAACCGGATTTAAATCGTTACCTAAAGATAGACGTAGTATATTTTATAGGTATTTAAACTATCATGGTCACACAGCTCAAAATAATGAAACATGGTAAATATCCCGTTTATTCTGATACTGATGTAGTATATTTTACTTGTAATGCGTATGCACCTCCTAAAATTGGCCTATCAAACAGATTTTAAACCATCACCTATAGACGTACTATATTTTACTTGTCACGCATACGCACCCCCGAAAATTGGGTCTTTCAAACCGGATTTAAACCATCACCTATAGAGAGACGTAGTATAATTTACCCTTAAAGCATACGCACCCCCTAAAATTAGTCTTTCGAACTGAATTAAACCATCACCTATTCACGTAGTATATTGTACTTTTCGCTCATAAGAACACCCTAAAACGTTGCTCTTTCGAGCCTATTCTACGTTAAGAAAATACTGTTTACTTACATCGAGTAGCGCCATTTCTGGGTGATTCTCACCACACACAAGTAGTGCGAGGTAACGTGCACGATACAACAGTTTAAGCGCGGTGCTAACTTGACCGTTCGCAAAGCAGTACAACGCCAGGTGGGACTGGAAATACAAAAGTACATAATTTAATGTCCCCTAGAATTCGGACACGGAATTTAAGTCAACATTCAGAATGTTGACTTTTTCTGTCTGGATAAGAATAGCATATTAATAATTGTGTTAACATTTCATTTCATATCAAAAAAGACCGAAATCACCTCAAATATTTATGTTTTATTATTTTTTTACAGAATTCGATATAATTCCATAGAAAAAGAAGGTACATTTATAGTGAATGATGATACTTCAAATATGAAGTATTATCCAATTTTTTTAAATATAAAATAAATTATTGTCATCATCGCCATTCAATAGTCAAATTCTATGAAACCTTTTACTGGTCCAAGGAAGGACTATTCAAGAATTTTATAGAATAGAATAGAATAGATCTTTATTTGCTAGAACATTGTGATAAGGATGTTCAAATTATGTCTTATGACTAGGTACATCATGTTCTGCCTAAATTGGGCATGCATTATTACTGTCTGATTTTTCCTACTTAAACAATCAAGGTACAATATAGGCAGCCTTATCCCAAAAATTAGTCTCTTCCAGACAACCTTTAGAGACTATAGCAAAACTAGCTGATGCCCGCGGCTTCGCCTGCACCGAATTCTGTACCCATTCGCCCACTTTAAATGCTGTTCTTTTTTTTTACACAAAAACGGTGGAAATTCAGGAACATTCGAAAAAAATAGCCAAATCGTAGTTCTCGAGTTTTGTTTTTAGCATATAGAACGATAAATACATAGTTATTTTCACTTACATATTCGGTAATAGTATACGGATGATCAATCCCATTGACTCGTTCAGACATGAGCACAGCCTTCTGTTGGTACGCCATCGCGTCTCTGTGTTCTCCAGTGACGTAACACAGCCGGGCCACCATACGTAAGCACTGGGCGATCTCCCCGTGCATGGCGCCGTACACATTGTTGAGAAGGTTGAGAGCCTCCGCGATTAGCTCGTGGCCTTCTGAGACGGCACCTGCTTGGATCTTATTTTGTCCAGTAGTGTAAAAGTTGTACGCATCTGAGGCCTAAAAAAAGTACATCAATATAAACACCTCAACAAAGTCTAGGGAACAAGATGACCCCAATTATTTTTTTTCGTGTAAATCTTGTTTTGCAAATAACTGGCAGCAAATAAATAAAAATAGAATAAAGTAGATTACAGAGTTGTTCGAAATTTAAAAATAAATTTAAATAAGTAATGATTTTCGAATATGGAGGGAAAACTTTTAAGTGTTTGATTGTGCAGTTTCTCTGAGGCAAAATAAAAATTATTTTTTTTGATTGTAAATAACGTTTATTATCAATAATACGTCTTTTACGTATGGTTTGTGCATTTTTGTGACTGTAGTCATCATGTCACGTCGTCATTTAAGTCGCGAAGAGATGTTAAGGGCTGTTGGTATGCTGCAAGCTGGACGAACTCAACGCGACGTAGCGGATGCTGTCAACACCCAACCAAGCGTAATTTGCAGATTATGGGCACGCTACAGGTCTACAGGGAATGTTGCTGAACGTCACAGGGGACGAAATAGGGTTACTACCCCGCAACAAGATCGTTTCTTGCAAAATTCCGCAAGGCGGCAACCCACGGATACTGCTCGTCAGTTGGTCGCAGGCCTCCAGTCTCAGCATCAAGTGGTTATTAGCGATCAAACTGTCAGAAGAAGACTACACGAAGCCAATCTTTATGCTCGCAGACCGCTTAAGGTTCCAGCTCTTCGACGTGGAAATCGAGGTCGTCGCTTATTGTGGGCTAACGCACATTTACAGTGGACCGACCATCAATGGGCACGGGTTCTGTTTTCCGACGAATCTTGCTTCGGTTTTCATCCTGATTCGAGAAAAGTACGTATATGGCGAGTTCCTGGACGTCGGAGTCGTCTCCAGAATCCGCAAGAAGTTCATCCTTACCAAGGTGGAACAATCATGGTATGGGCTGGAATTCGCCTTGGTGGAAGGACCGACCTCGTTTGGATACGGGGCAATTTGAATGCAAACCAATACATTCAGGAGGTTATACACCTCATGGTAATGCCTCATCGACAGCAGTTCGGTCAAGATTTTATGTTCATGCAAGATAATGCACGGTCACACACCGCGAGGGTAGTGGTCAATGCGTTAAGCGAGCACAATATGACGACGTTGGAATGGCCTGCTCAGTCTGCCGACCTCAATCCCATAGAGCATGCCTGGGATTTGCTTGGGAGAAGAGCTTTCAGTGATTCTTTGGAAAATCTGAACACTGAAGAACAACTTTTTTTACACCTTCGCAGTGTATGGAGCCATATTCCACAGACGATGATTGACAATCTCATACTAAGTATGCCACGCCGTTGTCGAGCTGTTGCTAATGCTTTAGGAGGTCCTACAGATTATTAAAAACGTTTAAAGTACGGTTAATTACTGTATTTCTTACTACCTCGTTATTTTTGTGCCTAATCATAGAAGGTTGTAATACTCAATATTGGCACTATTCAATTCTTTCTTAAAAAAAAAAAAATTTTGGTATGAAAATGTTTTTATTAAAATTAAAATTAAAAACGGTATAAAAATACCCTTCTATTGATATAAAACACTCACTATTAAAAGAAAGGGTTTTTAAATAAAAACTAGAAATGTCCTTGTTCCCTAGACTTTGTTGATGTGTGTAGTTTGAAATAGGTGACATGCGTACATACATGATGCAAGGTTTACTATTTTTAATATGTAACTGGAGCATACGTGGCTAGAATATTGATCGTAAGTTATGTATGAAGAATGTATCCCATATAACCGTAATAGTGTAATATGAAATCTAGGAAGGTCCTAGGAGTTTTCTTGGATACTTCTGCTGGGCTATATCGCGAAGTTCTGTAGTTAGACCAGTTATTGAACTTTTTTAGAGCTCAAACGGGTAGTTAGAGTAATAACTGCCGTAGATGTTCGTATAGCAACCGGGATCGACGGTTTAACCCGAGATTCGGTATCAGAGTAAGGTAACAGCATTTATTCAAACATTCAACTATTACATTACAAACACAAAACTTAGCGTTTTGTCATAGTTTAAGGTAAAAGCTTGAAGAATTTTTATTGCAATTAAAATATATCCCTACATAACACAGTTACATCTTACTTTACTTATTTTATAATGTGTAACTCAAGAGTAGTTTTTGTGATTTCTAATATGCGAATGTACTTACTCGTGGATTGATATGTTTCACGACAGGGAAAATGTTCATAATATCCGATGCGCTGAACGGCGCCTTATTCTTGTTATCGAAATCGTATTCACGCAACATTAGTTGAAGGCCGACTTTGAGAGCGAATGACCTGAAAATTATATTAGTTAACTACTGTATCGGATTGTACAGTGACCTGTTTGAACATTATTAAATGCAATTATCTATACTTATATTAAGAATTGAATAATTACTAACCTAAGAAGTGATATTTTTTGTAGACCATGTTTCTCTATAATAGAATCCATGTTATCTGCATTGAGATCGTAACCCCAGTATGCCTGAAATATACATAAAATATAGAAATAAATGAAATATCTGAAATATAGAAAAATATTTATAAACGGCTGCACTTCAGATATCGTATGGTATCTCAATACTAAGGATTAAAAATTTTGAATGGCGATAGATCGGTGTAACACATTGACCCTATTAAAACTATTGTAACAACTTGCCTACTGTTTCTTTGCAATAAATATTTATATTTCTATTAATTGATTTAAAAACTCATCGAAACAACATTGTAAATATAAATTAAGCAAGAATATGAGTCCTTACCTTTAGTTCCTGTTTGATCTGGCTGAAGAGCGATCTCGGAGTTAAGTTCTGCCAGTCGGGGTTAGGGCTCGGTGGCGTAGGGGCGTACCCGTGTTTGCGGGCTCTACGGCCGCGGCCCCCGCGCGTTGTCCCCCTGGCCGCCACGGGGCCTTCAGGCGTGCTTAACGCTGGGGTCGCACACGCGCCTATTAGGCAGTTCAGGAAGTGTGCCACAGCAACACCGATGCACATCGCTTCACAACCCTATTCGATATAAGAAAGACGTTAGGTATATACATTTGTTATTGAATGAAATTTTAAAGATAGGAAAAAATTGAATCCCCACTGAACTGATTCAATATTTGTAGGCGGTATACATAATCGTTTGATGTCCCCTAAATTTCAATTTATGACGTAGGTAGGTATTCTTTATAATTTCAGAAGCTAGTTAAAACGCAATAAAACTCAATAAATTGAGTCGTCCGTATTTTCTTCCGCAGCCACCCAGTCTCTTACCAGGGCAGTGATACAGGTGTTTAAAAGATAGGATTGTTCTCCACCAGAAAGTAAATATACTGTCTCAAAAATCTTGTTGCCAGCAATTGGTGTGATTTGAAATATATTTAAATACTAAACAGACACCTCTGCCTACACCTTCGGGAGTACCTGTATTCTACTTTATACATGACGAATGTTCGTTTATTTCGTACTTGATTTTAATCGGTATAATGCAAAATACGTACAGTAAACGCGTGATGTTACAGTAATAAAAACAACATTAATTTCCATTATAGCTATAATGTAAATAGAGCAGATAAATAACAGTATACTCAGCAGAACCCATTGACGTTACAAAATTATACATGAATCATGGGGGAGAGGGGCCATAATTGCTACAATAGGAACTCAATACTTTAGTTGGTCAACGCCATCATGACCATGGCCAAATTTTACGAGGACATGTTGATTTATTATTCTGACACGAGAATGCTATTTGATAACATTATTGTAACATCACTTCCATTATCACGAACTAACTATTGGTTCCGACTATCGAATTAACAACGAACAATCAAATAAAAAGATTTGATGTTCGAATGTAATTTTGAAAGTGTAAAACACAATCTGAATTAATACCGAAGTTATTGGGAAATTAAAATTAGACTGATACTAAATTTTGAACAGATTTTTTTATTTATGATTTACAATTGACCCTGCTATTAATACTGAATTTGTGATTTTAAAAAATCCACCAAAGTAAGGAGAGATACCAACAGCGTATCTTCTGCGAGGTGGACCCCAGCCTGTCTGTTCACTTATATGTGCCTTAAATAGTGGCGACCGGTCACTATAACACGATTCAGGCCGGCTTGTCCTTGCAGAAATGTTAGAGACCAATTGAACGCCTAGTGCGTGACAAACTGGATTGCGGTAAAGACGAAATCCACCAGCTTTTCTTTTGAAAATGTTCACCCTTCGCCATTGTTACATACTAACCTGAAGATATGCTGTGTAAATATGTTTAGCAGATCTCAACACGAGTTCTCCTACAGCGATGGCGTGCAGATACGAGAGGTGAGGGTGAGGCTTGAGCGCCGCTGCCACTCTGCCCAAGTACCGCACGTTGATACCGCGCGCGTGAAGAGCTTCCGTCAACCCTGCGCCGTCCATTGGCGCTGATGTGTGCTCCAGGCATTCTCGAACCTACAGGCAATATTATTATAGGTATAAATCACCATCTTGAAGATATATTGGCATATTGTTAGCCCCTTAACTGTAACACGACGGTATTCCCGTCCGAATTGAGCAGTCCGACTGGGGAAGTACCTCCACCCTACAGAATACCACGGGTATAATAACCTCGTGTTGTGTTCCCGGCGGTGAGTAGGGTAGACAGAGCTCACTGGAGAGTTTTTGTGCTATCAGTGGGAAGACCGAAGAAGGCAGGCGCTGAAGGCACAGAAAATCTCTGTTCTTACAGAGTCGGCAGCACGGATGTGACTCCACTAGTGTTGCACATGTTTATAGGTCACGGTAACAACTTTCCATCAGATGGGCCGTGCGCTTGTCTGCCACCTAAGTGGTATAAAAAAAGCTTAGTATTAAAATATAAAATAGGCTAATTTCAATACTCACGAATGCTGGTATCTGGGTTGTAAGTAAGAATGCTGCTGCTTCCTTGACTAAATGTCTTTGCTTCGAGAGCTGTTCCGGTGTGGCGGCATGCTTGATGCCAGCGGAATATACATCAGGGTTAAAACGCACATCGAATTCTGACTCCTTGAGTGAAGCCACAGCTCGTGCAGCTGCCGCGACTACGGCACGAGATCGTTCGCCAGCTAAGACGGAAAAAAGTATCCAATTAGCTTTGCTTATGTTGAATTAACAATAGGTTTAGCTACAGAATTTCGATATTACCTTCATGGCAAATATCGAACTTCAGCCATTTCGTATTGAAACTGAAAGGCGACACCAACTGAGCTGGCAAGACTCGAGAGGACATGTTTATGGTAGAAATTATTAAAGACGGACAATTTACTACTATAAGAAACATACATCCAAAATTGCGGCAATCGGTACCATGAAATCCATCTATCCCTAATCGAACTCAAAGAGGTTTATGACATTTTGTTTGGCCAAAACCAATCTAAATGAAATCCGAAGTAATTTCGTGATATATTCCAGTTTTTCGTTCGAGTTTTGAGTCAAATTTTCGGATGTTCTAATCTATAGTAGCCCCCTTATCGGACAAAACTTCGGGCAGAGCCCTTCCATATCAGGAAATCAATCACATGGTGAATGACAAGAATTAAAATTGACCCACTTTCATCAATTAATGCCAGTTTTGACACAGATTACTTCACAAACCACAATGTGATTAAAACAATATGTTATCTGTATCAGATATGGCAATAGATTAAACTGCGCAAAGTCAAAAACAATTACGTATTAAAACCCTAATCTCTGTATCAAAGTTTATGATAAAATACTTACAATCACTCTCTTGCTTATCTCCACTGCAAATAGAATCTGTTATACTTTCAACAATCTTTTTCGCTACATCGGTATCAATCTCAGAATAGTTTTCATTCAGTAGCAATTCGTCATCTTTGCCTTTATCTTTTTCACTCTTGACTACCTCTACCTCGTTATCTTTTTTCTCTTCTTTTTTGGCACTATCTTCTGTCACTTTTTTCTGCTTTTTGTCCTTAACTTCTTTGTCTTGGCTCTTGGTGTCTCGTTTTTGGTCTTTAGCGTCAGCCTCGTTGGCTGTTTCTTTAGCGTCTGTTTCTTTGTTCACCTCGATAGATTTCTGTTCATTTGTATCGCGTTGACGTTTGGCACTTAACTGTTGTAAATGGAACGCGGCATATCGAATGAACATAAAATACCGTGCCCTGTAAATAATATATATTGTTAGACTGCATTCCTGAAAGCCACCTTCCACTATTGTATATCCATCAAATCTTTGGGGACCCAATTCAACCTCTCCTGCAATTCAGAACACCTACTGATTGAGAGAACTCGCTCTCTCTCACCCGATCGAGAGCTCAAGCGGCAGTCACAACTAATACAAGGAGGTGCAGGGAGCGGACCTCGCGCTAAGGGCGAGCTTTAGATGCGACTGGCATGTGCAATCGGATCGGATGATAAAGACTACATTTCTGCTACTGCAGAAATCGGGCGACGTCTAAACTAAGTTAGCAGTAAGTAATAAAGTTTAGACGTCGCCCGATGTTGTTTAAGTGCATTTTATATCACTTAAACTAACGGTAGATGCAGTCAATGTTACGTTAATAGTATTTTGTCCCGCGTTTATTTAACATGAAAAATCCCTCCGTGCTTGCGTGTACGCTAGGTATGTAAATACTTTTACATGTACCATTAGACTTATATACTTTATATACTTACTCAACAAAACTATCAACTAATTCTTGTCTAAGGCAACAGAGTTTGTGCTTATGGATTATAGGGAAACCCATTGACTTGATGTCTTCTCTTAATTCATCATCTTCCACTAAAATAAAACAATACTTAATTTAATCCATTGAATCAGAATAAAAAAATAATTCATAGAGTAGAGAGAGTAGAGTAGAGTAACGAATCAGTATTTTCTTTAAAAAAAAATACAAATGTCTCAGAATAAAACTCAATTTTTAAGATCATCTATCTTTTGACGCAGTCTGCGTCAAAAGTAGATCGTGTCTTGTACTTTCATATCTCTGTTATCAGTGGTAATCTCTGTTCACATTTCCGTTGTCGCAATATCATTATTACAGCAATTTGCGCAATTTAAGTCCTTGTTTTTCTATGTAACATCGTATAGTAAATCAAAATACGCCATTAAAATGTAGTAGTGATTAATTTTCATTTCAAAATTTTTATAATTATTTCTTTATCAGTTATCAATTGGTCAGTTTATGACTCCTAAGGCATTGTAAATCTTAATCAAAAAGAAATAAGCTGTCTAATAAATAATAGTAGGAATTTTAATTGCGAAATGATATTGAATAAGCTTTAGGTAGATATGTATAAATCGTAACCTTTGAAATAGGCCTTTGGATAAAAATATCTAGCATGAGTACACATATTTGTATTATATTATAGTCATTAAAATAAACAGGACAGTCTAAATTCTGCTTACCTACTTGTTGTAAACAGGGGTTTTCAAGCTGTCAGTTTTGTAGGATTTAACTGACACTTACCTACGGTTTTCCTTGTATAGAAATAAATATAAACACAATTCAGCTAAAAGTAGGAAGGAAACTCAATATAACATTTTGTACACTATGATGATCCTAAAGTCCCCTTATTATCTCATTTTTTTTTAAAATGACTAATTCCACATCCTGCCTAATGGTAAGCTGCAATTAGTACGATACACGTTGTAAACAGAATATCAGAATTATGAATTATGGGATTAGGTTAAAGTTCAGATAGTTTCTATTCCCGATTTATATCTAAAATTCTTAAGATTAAACTTACGTTGTAGGAAATTGACATCCGGCGGGAAGGTTCGCAGCAAGTCGAGTATATAGTGTCGGCCATCATTGCCAATGATACCTTTGCATTCAACACTGGAGCACAGCTCTACAGTCTCACCATTGGCACTGGTTACCGAATGTGGCATTATTTTTAGTTGCTGTCCCGCTTTGCTCAACTGGGAAAAACCAATTTTATTTAACCTATGTCGAATTTCGGCCTTAAAGTAAAACATTAAGAGTCAAATTCGCTTAGTACAAATATATTCGGAAGTAACTAATCATAAAGGTGCCTATTTTTTAATCAACTGCAGTCATTTTTTTTTCTTTTGTGCATAGTGCGTGACCAAACATGTTTAAGAATCATTACTGTTCATTAAAACCAGATGTCGAAATCAAATGCTAGCTCCTAAACTATGAATCATCAATTTATATTCCAAACCAGAATCGACCTGTACTGGAACTTTCTTTTATTGTGTTAAGGTTTGAAATAAAATGACACAGATTCTCTCTAACTTGACGAACAAATTACTAGTATAGCGTATCCAACAGAATAATATCGTAACTATATACGCGTATTTTGCAATTGAAAACAGGTACATGCTATCAACATGTTACTGGATATATAAAAATATTAGCTAATTCTCAAACAATCCTTAACTCTATTAAAAACTACTGAAGGAATGATTCCAATATAAGAAGTTATTTCGTCTGCTTCAATTAGGGACATCAGTGTTCCGTGAAATGAACAATACTACGTTGACTTAAATATTTCATTACGTAATAACTAGATTACGATCAGACACAAGTGACCTACAACGTGTTACAGAAAGGTGTAGTCATATTCGAGGGACGCATTACGTGTGATATAAATAAAATTTTCGCGGCAGTATAAACACCGATTTACTTTGTATCACGTAGATAAATAATTATCTTTTTTATCGACCATGTGTAAACTAGTGGAAATTGCCGACAAACGCACAACACTAAAAAACTAACCAGGGCTGCAGCAGCTGCAGCGCGCTGTTACAAATAAACTCTACGGTTTGAACCCGAGTAGGTTTACCAAACGATCTGATTTGATAGGCCCTGTCTCAATATCATCCTACTTACTTTCTAGCTAACCTATTTTCTTTTTTTTTATCGGGCAAAGAAACTCTGAAACAGCTTATAACTCGTTAAAATAGTATTAAATTAAAACAAAATTTACTTTAGGCAATAATAAAACATTTTTATGTTCCTGAAATCATCCATGCGAAATGTGAGACTTGTCTCAAAGTTACTTTAGGTAAAGGTTAACCTACATTCAATACCAGGAGCCGTGGACTACCGAATTTCCAGCCACGCCCCTTAATATTATACTAATTAAAATTGGTTCCGTACTCAATTTAATTGAAATGTTGTGCAAAGAAATAGACTTTCGGTTTTTATACAACTTAGGTGGCAGACAAGCACACGGCCCACCTGATGGGAAGTTACAATTATTAGTCAAATAGTACAAAAATCCAAGCTGTTGGGTAGGTACACGATACATAAGGTGCTTGGTTGCGAACCTCCGCACCGCAACTGCGCGTGAATACGGCAGAACCTCTCTCCTCTCTCAAAATCCCGGCCGAGACAGGAATGATCCTGTAAAGGGTTTCTGGGTGACTCTTCATGTGTTCCTGACTAGCATTGGACACAGTGGAGAGCACGCAAAGCCTCAAAGTGCTGGTTGATTTTTCGAGAACAGGAGTAGGGGTGACAAGTCCGGACACCTGTTAATACAGCACCTGGTAATCCCGCGGCGGCGGTTGAAAGCCACTCCTTTCCAGGGTAAGATGAGGATACCGTACTTTTCCAAACGTAATTAACATGGCAACAGTTTCGAAAACAGGGTTGTTTGCCTCTCGCATCCCCGCACACTTTCGAGACCAGCAGGAGATAGGACACAGCGGTATTCTCGCCCAATTGAGTTGTCCGACTGGGGAAGTCCCATAGCCCTACAGAATACCGCGGCCATAATAACTTCGTGTTGTGTACCCGGCGGTGAGTAGGGTAGCCAGAGCTCACTGGAGAATTCGTGCTGTCAGTAAAAAGACTAAAGGCATGTTCTGCTTTGTCTTCTTCACTGACGGCACAGAAACTCTGTGATTACAGAGTCGGCAGCGCGAATCCACGGTAACCACTTTCCATCAGGTGGGCCGTGCTGCCACCTAAGTGGTATAAAAAAGCAGCATCCGCAATACTGTGATCGTTGCACGTTTGCCTTAGTTTGAGTTTCGCAGTTATTTATTATCGGATTTTGTTTGAGGATTGTTATTGTTTGGAAGCCAGGAAGCCAGGTGCCATGTTAATGAGCACAACAACATAAACAACGACAGTGTACAAAAATGCACACAGAACTTACTAAGGAATATCATGTCGTACCCGGATAACATAGACTGTAAGAGGTCCTTCATAAGAGTTCGTTAAAGTAACATTCATTGCGGTACCCTAAAATATTTCATAATATTAAAATATCTTCTCTTTCACTCCAAATCGCCACGCCCTTTATTATGATTGGTTCCGTACCAATTCTTATTTCATACAAAACTCTCACAAAACCTTTCCTTAAAGCATAAAAAAAGCATAATAAAGTGAACAAAAATATGTTCAAGTACCAGGATAACATAAAATGTAAGAGCGGTTTCTTCAAAGTTTTTGAAACAAGAAGTTCTACGGTACCCTAAAATAATTGATAAGAAAAAATCATTTGTTATTTTTTTTCATATACCTAAATAGGGTGAACTGACTAATACTCGACCATGGTCACAATTTTATTATTTTCTGCATTCTTAGTATCAGATGTATTACCTACTGAATTACATTTTTTTTTAAATAGATAACAATGTTGTTCAGTCAGTGGGTCGTATGCTTGTTGCTAAGTAGTATAAAAAAATATTTAGTTTATTTAGCGGTGCGAAAATCACGTCGTTGAAAAAGTTGTCTCTTAAATAACAACAGATAACGAGCCAGTAGATTGAATAGTAACTGCGATTTTTTTCAGAGTAAGTACACAACTCTGATTTTGATTAAATTTGAGCGCGATAGCCCATTCAATTGTCCAATCCAAACTCAATGCGAGGGGGTTTCCGCACTTAAAGAAACACAAAGTCATAGTTGAAAAATCCAGATTTAAATATTAAAATATTTTTTAATGGACGTAAACCAGTACCTCTACCCTAATTTCATAGGTAATACGTTCGGCCGCGGAGTCCTTTGATGAGGCCGCGATGCGTGGCGGCGCTTTTGATTCGGACAATCGGTGCCGCCAAGGACATAATATTTGGCGCCAAAGTGCGTAAAACAGTGGGCATCAGTGTTGCCATAACTGATTTTATAAAATCGGTAGATGGCATGTTAAAAATAGTAGAAGCAGCGTAGATTTCAAATGAAAAAGTGGTAAATTTATTAGTAGATTTAACTGTATGTTTACGAGTTTATGCTTTTTAAAAGATAGAAGACGAAAAGCAGTTCGTTTATTTTGCGTCTTGTCATCCGCAAAGAAAAATATCGTGTTAATTTTATGTATTAATTATTTCCTGATTCCTCCTTTATCTCCTCTCGGTATGATTAAAACTTGTGATTTTCAGTAGCATTTTACTTTTAAGGTCAGATTTTTAGCGCGAACAGATAGCAAAATGTAAGAAAATAAAATCATTGTTTTTATTAAGTAGATACCTAGGTAATGTAGGTACTTTTTAGTAGAAATAGAATATTGTTCTGAACAAAGGGATTGATTTAACCATTAATTAGTTAACTGCAGGTTTTTTAGTCATATTTACCTTAAAAATAAAAAGAAGGTCTGTGGAGTTTTCAAAATTCTACGTATTAAATTAGATTATTAGAACTAGATAGATTAATGGTTGGCAACATTCGTATGTAGGTACTTGTGCCGACTTCTGTTCTGTAGGTTGTTTACATGTTTATTTGTGGACTAGTTGTTGTTGTGTTGTGCAGTGAAAATGTCGGTTTTTAGTAATAGCGAATATTAGACGATGCTTTGTGTTGGCGCAGCTGATGGTAGCTTGCGAAAAGCTCGTCGGCTGTACAGTGAGAGATTTGTGGACGGAAGACTAGAAGGTGACCGTCGGCGGCTTCCCTCGTTGAAGTGTTTTAGGAAGATGGTGAACCGCCTTCAACACACTGGAAGTTTTCGTGGAGCCCTCCTACGGTGCCCACTGCATCAGAAGATCGTATTCTCGAGCATTTTCAAGCAGACCCGAGAACGAGTACGCGGCGAGCTGGAACGGTTCTCGGAGTGAACCCCGTTCATTTCAAGGGGGAAGTTCGCGCGTATTTAAAGATGCGTTTTGATCAGTGGATTGGGCGTGGCGGTGAAGTGAGTCGCTTTCCCGGCGAGGCCCCCGGATCTCACTCCGTTTAACTATTTTCTCTGAAGTTACGTGAAGAAAAAAGTGTAAAGTACAGAATGTGACAGCAGAGAGAATATGGCAGCCCGGATATCAGAAATTTTCAGTAGCGTAACCCCAGATATGTTTCGAAGCGTACGTGGTAGCATGTTACGGTATTGAGCAACGAGGTGGTCATATTGAGCCGTTGCGCGTTGCTATATTTTTTTAAACGTAGGTATGCCTTGGAGTTTCACGCATACTGTGGCGTCATAAACTCTTCATTCATGTGTACATGTACCTACTCTCATGTTTTTGTGACCTACATAAGTGATAGTTTAAACACCTTGTGTTGCGATCGTGAAGTGATAAATTAGTGCGTTCCTATGGGTGTACCAGATCAGGTACATCACCGTTTCGCTGTAAGGAGAACACGCCCCGGTAAGTAATAGGTAGTCAAAATATCTCTGATGTTACCTATCTCTAAATGTACCTACGCTTGGTAGGCCGGCTACCAGGCGCACAGCTGAGATTAGAGATTTTGCAGAGGTTATTGGACTCAATTGAACTTATCGTGAAAGAACAAAATACAATAGTGTTGTGACCGACCGCTTTTGCTAAATATCGAAAAATTTAATGAATTTAACAATTTTGTAAGACGATTAACGATGTCATCACTTTATTACTATTTGTACATTGGCCGGTGCATATCGACTGGTTATCAGGCATGTGTAACGACCCTTAAATATGACTACACCTTTCTGTAACACCCTGTATATATACTATAAGATAATCGAAGATACAAAATACAGTGACAAATCGTGATGCGCTGGGTTTCACCAATGTATTTGAACGTGTTCAATTCAATTTAAAGTGCGTTAGCATATATATGCTAATTTCATTTAATGATGCATGAAAACTCAGTTTAGTTAAACGAATTTACAATAATAAAATCCAACCATTTGGCCATCTTGTTTTTAGGTGCGAAAATTCCCCACGGGTACTCCTCTGTCGGAGCCGGTGGGAGTGGTTATATATATTAACTAATGATTTCAACTCACCAATTCCATATATTTAGGATGTGACAGGACTGTGGTACCGAAATCTATGCTTCCGTATACAACGCTCTGCTCCTGTTCTTTCTCCAATATGCCGGGGATGATCGACTGGGCTGTGACTCGGTAACCCCTATAGTCTACTACTACAGTGCCGAGTGTGTGTAGCCCTGTGGTGTCCACCGCGCTGTATACCCGGACGCCTTGGAGGTCGTTACGCTATTGAGGAACAGTACGATATTATTAAACTAATATGTTATAAGATTATTGAACCATAACCAACAAGAACTACACCATATCTTTTATTTTTATAACATTACTGTCCATCCCAAGGTTGCCTGGAAGAAATCGCTTCTGGGATAAGGCCGCCCATTGTACATATTGAATTGTATACATGCTACCTACTTGTCCTACTGTAAATCTATTGGTATACATAAAGAATTATCTATCTATCTATCTAACATAATTTTTTTTGCTTTCTACGTACTTCGAAGTTACTGCATAAAGTCTATAAAGTACGTATGCAGTGTATGATGTCCTTAACTTGATACACTGTATACTTAAACTTAAAAATGTCCCAGCAATGTAAGATGTTCTACGGTAGGTCAGAAACTGGAAAAATTACCCCAGGGTGGGAGAATTGGAAATTCTGTTGAAAAAACGTCCCGTTTTGCCCCATGGGGTGGCAACAGGAACTATTATTTTTTATTTGTTAAGTTTTCCACACACACTGTCTGAGACACTTTCGTAAACTATGCTGTTGTAAGATGTGCTACGGTAGTTCAGTAACTGGAAAAATTTACCCCAGTGAGGGAGAATTGAAATTTCTGTTGAAAAAACGTCCCGTTTTCCCCCACGGGGTCGCAACAGGCATTTTATTTTTAAATTGCTAAGCTTTCCCCACACGAAACAATGTCGTAAACTATGCTGAGGTTAATAAAATTAATCCTTATTTATACTTACCGGCGCTACGAAAGCTGCAGCATCTCCACCCAAGTCCTTGTAATGATCGCGAACATCAAATCCAAGAGAGAAGAATATGTTGTTCCAGATGAACATTTGCATCTTGGGCTCTTCGCCAGGGTTGATCGCCATCACGTTACCATCGACAACGGCCATTGCACCGCGAGTAGCCGCCGCCACGAAGTCACTGTGCACCTATATATTAAATGAAAAAAAAAATTGTACCTCCAAAGTTTTCTTTTTTAAGATATTCCACATTCACGGTACCTACAGGTGTTAATAAATTTGAGCATTTACTTGTAATGGCATTCTTGTGAATTTACATTACAGAAAAAAACTAATGTGGTTTAGTGATCCTTCTATCGAGCATTCTGGAGAAAGGACAGTAAATATGCAGCAACTAGATCGTTTACTAAAATGAATGAAAAATGTTAAATTAAATGAAAAATTTGCCTCTAGGTTTGGCTCAGTCTGTTGTTTAAAAAACTAAAGTTTATCAGCACTTTTAAACTAATCAGACTGAATTATAATAAATAATAATAATAATAAGCTTTATTGGAGCAAGGAAACATAATACAGACAAACACAGATTGTGTCGATGATAGCTGCAAAAGTATACATTGTGGCGCAGCCATCTACGCCACTCCCCCAATAGGAAGGAACCTAAAATTCATTACAATTCAAGTTAAAAGGACATGATCAGAAAAAACATAAAAGCATTCAATCAATCAATAGATTAGCGCACTGCAGTTCACTGCAGGTAAATTTATTTAATACTTTGAAACTCATTATGATTTTCATTGCTTTGGTATGATGTAAACTCAGTATTACATTTTACTAGTCCAGGGACTCTATTTTTACCTCAGCGAGCATGTAAAACCGCTAGTCATGCACATAATGACCGCAACCATTACCTGTATCTCGTCGCTACTAAGGCTAGATTTAATTAACATGAACAGGGCATTATCTACATTACGTATTCGTCTATTCTATAATGTACAATAGAATCAATCAAGTCGATTAAGTTTGGTTACTTAATTTGTTTTTTTTTTACACACGCTGATGCTGGGAAGATCATTTTGTTTTGGTTAAATATAATTTTTGGCTATATCTAAGCGCAGTGCATATCTACAGCTTGATATACACAAACGGAACACTCTAAAAAACCGAAGGAAGCCGATCTTAGACTATCGCTCTTCTTTCTAATGAAACAATAGAAAAGCAGGAGAGAAATGTAATGTAAATGGGAGAGGAATCGAACGTGTAACTTCTGACGTAACAGTCGAACGTTCTACCGCCACGCTACAGAGGTCGTTATTTACGTAACAAATACCTACATTTCAAATACTAATGTATATGTCTCTATTGTTAAAGTTAATAGTAACCTTGAGTTTGTAGTCGCATGGATAATGCTCGCTAAAGAGCTGATCACACAGCGCGGTCAAAAAGTACACGCAGACTTAAGACAACTCGATATCGTCCACAACACTTGACAAAGTAGTAGTTGTGAAGTGACCACATTTCGTTCACTCATAGAAAGACAGGTACCTACCAGTCGACAAATTTAAACTTTTTTCACACGCCTGTATTACGCCAAAGATATACTCTTATTTCTCCAACAAGATGAAGATAATATTGCCGTCAACTTGGGATCGAAATCGGGACCTAATGCGCAGTAGTTAAACTGTCAACCGCTGTACCACCGGAGTAATAAAACATTATAATAATTATTACTATGGAAATGAAATCGTAGTTCCAACCTTGAATATTGCTCGTTCACGTAGTAATCGCTCCGGCAGAGTGGAACGGGGGAGCTCCCGTGTAGTCTGTAGCTCTTCATTCCAATCGCGGGTTTGTCCAGGTATATGCTCCTCATAACCCAGTTTTGATGAGAACGCTACAAAAATATCACAAAATGTATATTTTACAAGATAGGTATAATTTGTATCTATATTATAGTAGATAGGTATTAGAATTTCTTTCTAAGAACTTCTAGGAACTGGCAGTGCTAGGATCCAAACGATAAGTCGCATGCATAGCATAGCAGGTAGTCTAGTATTTAATAGACGGTCTTGCAATAGGATTTCTTCAAATAGTGTTTCCTATAGCCGTGATTTCTTTGAAGGATACAATTCATAGTTCGCAGAGTAAGAAGTGGCAATAGGGCAGCCAGCGGCCAGTGACCACTTCTATTATAAGTTTATACGATATATCTATCTAATAGCAGTGGAGCCTACAATGCCTATATGGAAACCGCAAAACGGTAAACGAAGAGTGCAGATTTGCTCCCAATCACTGGATGCGTAAAGCTAGACTTTAAGAATCCAGTGATTTGGAGCAAGTTTATGAGATTGGATTTTACACCTTTTTGTTTTCATACTTTTTTTCCCAACCCTACCTGTTAACTTGTGTGTGCGAGTTTGTATGCGAGAGATATTCTCCTCGTTAAAGACAATTTAAATATCAAACAATATAATAATATTGTAAACAAATATATGAGACTCGCACAAATATTGGTTCAGCCTTTGTCGAAGGTCGGCCACAGACTTCCCATAAATTTAATTAAGTAAAGGGCTTTGACACAGTTCATAGACAAACAAAAGAGTCATTTAGCTAAATATTATTATTAGCCGCCCCGTCAATTAAACCGCGCTTGCATAATGCGCGGCGCAATGATCATAGACAGACACTCGTCAACGGAACAAAGTTCATGTTACTTCATCCACATACAACGCAATTCCTGAAGTACAATGTCATTTTGATTACATAAATTAGACCGTTTATGTATGATACTTTTTAAGGACTTCAAATAATGTAATTTTCTGGTGACATTATTTATTCTGTAGTATTAACAAGTCCAATTTATTCAAATGTGTTTACTATAGAAATCTACTGCTGTTACTGAACTACCAAGTACCGTACCACCAATACATGTGCACTTACAAATCGGATACACAACATCCGATTATTACCGTGTTCCGTTGTATAGAACGCAGTTACTGGAGTTTTAGACATTATTCGGAGTAAAAAACACACCTAATAAGCATTTTAAACAGGAAATGTATAATTGAAGGTACTCCATTTAAATAACGAATGAGAGGGGCACATAATTTAAATAAGTACTTACTATCTTCAGCCCTAATGGCGTCGACGGTATGATCCAGCACTGGCGATGCCCACTGGTATACTTGATAAGGGGTCGCTACTCTCTCGAATGGGTGTTTTTGCATACGTTTCTTCTGAACCATGGCGAAGTTACGTTTGAACGCCGGAGACACGATGCTCAGCAACTCTATCAACGAGTGACAGAGTAAGGACGGTGTCGCTGGCCGAGGGTTGAATACTTCATCTGAAGACCTAGTAATGACGAAAATATATTGAGGTTTGATCGTAGTGAGAATGAAAGTAGTGGCTATCAGAGAAGAGATTTTTTGATGTTTGATAGAACTATTAAATCGATAGATTAACTTGGTAATGTCAATTTTAAAGCCAGATTCCAATGCTAGCCTGGGGAGACAATGACAACATATTCTGTGGACTGGACAAACGAGTATAATAAGTCATTATCATCTGCTTGCACTTGTCTTGATTACCTTACATCAGAGATACAGAGAAATAAATAGAATACACAGATAAATACAGCAAAATTGAAGATTTCGATGTTTCAGTTTAATTTTAACACATTTAACTAAGCATTCTAACCGGTAATCTATGAAGTTAAAAAATCAGTCCTAAATTAATTCAAGGTTAAGAAGCCAAAAACCCGGATACTAAGCTCTACATTGAGGCACGAATGCTCTTGAATTATTACATTCGTCAGCTCTAAAAAAATCATATAGTGTTATCGATCCCTCAAGATTGAGAATTGTAGTCACCAGAAATGGCAGAACGGTCAGTCCGCCTTTATCGCTCCGAGCGTTGTCGCTCACATAAAAAAAAAATTATACGACTGACATTGTTTTTAATTAACATTTTGTATTACATAAATACACATACAATACATATAACCACGCCTTTATCCCCGGAAGGTTAGGCAGAGGTGGATTAACACTCACATTTCACCAGTATTCAGTCCCACGTAATAGCGGACCCCTATTGCCGTATGCCGGGCACTATTGTTGACTCGAGCCATGAATCTTTTGTATTACTTATTAATAATTATCTCATACTGGAGAGGACAACTTTCACAGCAGTGGTAATCATATGTATGGGTAAACATATTTAAAAGTGAGAAGTAAAATTATAAGTAATCAAGAAAAATCTTGGCCTACATACGAAGAAGTAAGCCGCTATACGGATTGACCAGCGGTAACGTGAACGTGCTGGAAACGTGCATGTTTGTTTAGTGAAGCACGCATAATTTAGGTGGTTTAGATTTGAGCTAATTCCGTCATACTTAAACCTATGTATGAAAACACCCTAGATCCGAATATATTTAGTAATAGCTTTGCGAGTATGTTGGTACTCGTATCTAGTATCAGCTCAGTACAGATAAATGACTTAACATTTCAATTGCATCATACTGTTACATCAAAAGTCCATTCATTATCACTAGTCGATTAGGTGTAATGTCAAGGTAATACAAAAATGTTAAACATCATTTTCATGACGCCATTTTAAACTGCATTTAAAGGAAGAGATAATCAGAACCAGGCGGTAAAAGATACCACTTCAGAAAGTAAGCTATTGGGCAGCTAATTATTACATATATGTGTTCTGTGGGCCTGTAATTAACTTTAATATACCTAGGTTTATTAAAGTTTATTTATTCTGTCGACTCCAGACTCAACAGACTTTTTATAATAGTTCATTTTCTAAAGTTGCCTCTAGCTTTACTTGATCGATCGGCACGGCCATTTAGCCATAAATATTTAATATATGGTGACACAAAAGATGCATTCGCCGAATGTATGCTGACGGTCGGCTTCATCGATCGATAGTAGACAGATTAAAACGATCGAGGCCGGCCGTACAGGTCTAGGGGTACTTTATATCGGCTTCAGACAAATATACGTAATCACGTTCTTGATAGAATTGCTACCATGTACTTTCTTTATAACAAGATCAGAGAACTGGTATGAAGAAAGGATGTTTTTCAAAGTTAGTAAGCACATCTATAAAAAAAAAGATATATTACTGGTTAAGGTAGAATCCCCTGGGACACGCCGTGACGTGAAAATGGCGGTCTTCGAGTGTAATGACATGCAGGTACAGAAGATCTCCACACATCTTCCGCGGCCCTGGCGGCGGGTTCCAGCCCGACGTGGTTAACACCTGACGACAAAAGTCAGCAAATTAGGGCTTATACACACGATAGAAATATCGTGTGTATACAAGCGCACACGCATAGCTTGTGGCTTCCTTTTGTAGTAATGCATTAGTCACACATCGACATGCGGGTTTGTCTGAATATCTAGCGCAATAGCGCCTTGCATTTGATACAATATCGTGTGAATATGCCCTCAGTCATTTGATAAAGTTTGATAATTGTTAGTCTAATTGGAACATCCAAAACAGTTATTGTCTAGTTCTGTGGGCTTACCATGAAGTCTTTAAACAGTTCAATAATTGAATGTATTAATAACTTAATAATTCCACATTAATATATAGGATTACTAAGTTACATTTGCAGTTGGTAGTATGACAGCAGATCAATTATTGATATGTTTTAAGCGTTCTTGGTACGGGCCCTAGTTATATACTGAACTATTCATCCAATTAACAAATATAGCTTTCGATTGTCAGCAACCAAAGTATAGAGAAAAGTATACAAACTGCAAATTATCAACGGCTGTAGTAGTAGTAGTCTAATTTGAAAATTCAAGACAATTATTGTACACAAGTTCTGGTCACATTAGTGTACAAAAGCAAACACCATTAGTAATCACATAAATAATATAATTAAACTGTAAACAGTAAACTAAACTGTAAACAATAAACTGGAAATTATCAAGGACAAAGTTCTTTAAAAAATCTGCATGATCATATCAGTTTAGGTAGACAGTAGCTGATTACACTATAATTAGTATTAGTAGATTTTCAATTCAATTTAGTGGTAAATGTGTCCGCGTCCATTGTTTTACGGTTACCTTTAGACATTGGGGAGCTTTGTTCTCCTTAGCAAGTCCTGGATGAAGAGGCAATAGCGGTCTTTCAGTACTGCCCGGCATTATGAAGTCAGGAGGTGTACAATCAACGCTTTCAGGACGCGATTTTTTCTTCTCTATAGAACAGTATTATCATATTTTTAGTAATGTGAAGTCAATATTTACTGACTCTACAGTGCAGTACATTGAACAAGAATGATACATTTATTGTCATGTTTATTTTTGATTAGAAAGATGCAATTTTAATGAACCACTAAAATCTATAGAAGTATTTACGTTTAATGAATAATTACCTAAAATATCTCCTTGCGTGATGACATTGAGAAAGGCTAGAGAACTGCACTCTTGGCCAGCATAAGCATCTGTGTAATCAATTGACTTCAGAAGATCTCGCACATGACGGACGTGGATTCTTGCCTCGCGCATTGTGTATGGTTCTTCTACAACCTATAAAAGCAAGACAAGTATGTACTAAACATAACAATTCTGGACATATTCATTAAAAAAATCGTCATACTTTTATAATGGATCCTTCCTTTAATCCTTCGATGTTTTTGAGCTCTGCAAAATTGTCCAACGTGATGCCATCTAGTTGTAACGAGAAACAAGTTCTATGACAAGTGTCTTCACGATCCATCAGTACTTGGTGAATTTCTTGTACCAGCTCCATACTGGACACCTGTCGAAAGCATTTGTTACTACAGGTCAATACAAAACATCGATAAATTTTCTAGCGTGTTATTAGATAAATTATATAATCATCACTTGTCTGTTTGCTAGTTATGAGCTTAAGAAAATAAGAAATTTACCTGTATATCTAAGGGCTCAGCTCCAGGGCTAACAATCTTCACAGTGAAACCCATATCCTGTATAAACACAACTTCAGCATCTCTCTTCTTATCATCACCATCTTCGCTAGGAGAAGATTCCCTATCTCCCTCCCCATTAACAACAGTACTACTTTCGCCGTTCATTTTCTCCGTATTATCAATTTTATTTATAGTTTCTTCGGCTTTCTTCTCTTCAGTATTTTTGTCCCTAGTAACTTCCTTTTTCTTTTCGGAGTCATTACTTTTGTCAGAGATTTTTGTTTTCTTTTCTTTCTTTTTTTCTAAAAATGGCTTACTCTCAGCAGTCTTACTGGAAAAACCTAGTATTACTTCAAGTTTATCGTCAGACTTATTTGATTTAGGATCATCAGAGTCACTGTTAATTCCATTAGAAACTACGTTAGCATTATCACTACTACTAATATCACAATCTAATTCTTTTTTCGGGGCGCCATTAATAATGGTTTCAGAATGGTTTTCTGTGCCGTTTACTATTGCTTCTTTGGTAACTATTTTATCTTTTAATATTGATCCTTCTCCATTGACTTTCATTGCACATTTTCCAGATTTTGACTGTAATGACTTTTCACCATTAACTTTAGTTTTCTGGGATTCTGAAATAGTAAAGTCAGTAAAAACGCTATTAGAGGCTATACAATAAGTAAAAAGCAATAGCTAGGCTAGTAGACTACCATCAGATATGAATTGATGAAGCTAATCTAAAAGTGAGTAATAACCTGTATTAAGAGGGAAGGGTGAGGGGTTGCTGTTGATTTGTGGCGAGGATGGTTTGCGCGCCGCAGCCGCGTATGATACGCGTGGCGCCACGGTCCCGCCACCGCCCTCGTCATCTGCTCGTCCGTTTGGTGTACTCGAAAGCCCATTACTACATACCACCGGTTTAACGCATACTTCCTTGTTATTATTCTTCATTTTTGTGGATTGTTTGTCTTGTTTTTCAGCTATAACAAGGAAATCATTACCTTGATTATTATAATTAGCTATATTTTCATTATCTCAACTAAAGGTACTGTTATTACCATAATGTATATTTATGATTGTAACATATTTAGCCCACACTAGCACAAATATAATTCACCAAGCGAGCGAAGCCTCTCCATTTAGGAAGTCACCGGATTTACTTTCATCTGTCAGTCAGTCAATCTGTTCAACTGCTCTTGACGGAATTTTATAAACAAGTTTTATTTTTAGTTTTTTCGGCTATTTTAGTTTTGGGGACATATGGTCTGGAAAGGAGGGAAGTTTACTGCGGTGCCATTTATTGCTCGCAATTGATACATAAGGTATTTGATTCTAAGCAAGAAGTTGTGTAGATTAATGAAAATGGGGTATAACTACCAAGTAGAGTAGAAAAATCAGTACATCAACAGTAAATAAGTACTGGTTTATTTCTAAAATAACGCCGACATGGTTCGTGTACAAAAATGAGCATCGTAACAGGTTTTTGGGCTAACAATGTTTGTAACGTGCACGGGAGCGAGACGTGCTCGCAGGGGCGCGGTGGTTGGACTCAAACGCACGTCGCGTCCCGTGACGAGCAAACACGTGGTCTGCACTGGCATGCAGCCAACTATCTCCAGCGTCGAGTCAATAATAGATGGCAACGGGATGCCGCCAACAATAGACGCCATCGATGTTGTCCATAGTCTACGCCACACAACTTAGCATATTCGATATTTTAAAATACATTAAGTAAGACTATTTCATTAATAAACAGTATAGCAGCATAGCCGTAATTGTCAAACTCATTGAAATTCCAAAGACAGGCAATCACTTCTTCTATTTTATTATTGCCTCTTTTCTCTATTTATTTTTCGTTAGAATTAAAGTCAAACAATCAATGGATGGCCTATTTCTTGACGTAAGTAACTATGTAGGTATCATGAATAGAAGTGATAACACTTGTTTACAGCATATAATAGTGCCGTTGATAAAAATATAATATAGTAATCTTGACAAATCAGATCAAAGTATGCGGTATGCTCCTACACTATGCAAGTAAACGAATATTGTAAAAAGTAAATCTTAGGAAGACTTAACCTAATTGCTATATTTAAAGTATCTACGTAGCAAAATGTTATTCATACGAGAACGAAGAGATAAAAATTATCACCACAATTTTTTGATGTTATCTTCCCCTCACCTTTACCAAACAAGATAACAGACAGCGCCTGGGACTCTAGATAAGCAGTAAATCAAATTTTTTGATAAACTGCTGTTGACACAATTTCTTTCGTGTGCGACGACTATCGTACATCAACATCTGTTTAATATCTCATGCGTGCTAACAAGTGTTGCGATGTTACTTAATTTGAAACAAGCAAAAAATCTGCATCTGAATGTTACCACCAATAAAAGTCCGTGGTATGTCCAACGAAATTGATTCTGTATTTACCAACTATCATGTTCCCTTCGTAATACAATGAACACGATAACTCGTTGTAAGCGGATCCAAACCTACATGGACCCGAACATGCGAAGTAAAAACCTCCATAAAAATTACCTCGGATGTTGGTCTGTTATATCGTTTGACATAAGTACTTAATTATGTTAATAGTGGAATATCAGCTTTCCGGGATTGCGAAGAAAAAAACTTAAAAATCATAGAAATTGCCTAGCGTAACAGGAAGGGTAGAGTAATTGGTACTCTCGAACCATTATAAATGAACTGAAAAGGGTTTGGAATTTAGTCCTAGATTGATAACATGAGAACTATAGGCAGTTTATTGACAATAAACTTGGATAAAAGAGTAAGAAGTCTGACATAATTGTAGAATGGGCATCAGAATTATTATTATATCCTAAGTACATAATATTCAGATATGTAAAGCCAAAATCGCCGTTTCAGGGACATCGTTTAAAGCTATTGTTATTAGCGAAACAATTTATCTAACACCTTGAGTGCATGTTAAAAACATTATGTAAAGAACACGATCGAGTTAGAAATCAGCAGCCCGTGTCTTTTATGAACAGTGACGCATTCATCATAATTCCCTGAGAGTCATCGTGCATTACATAAAATGAAAGAGACTAATATTTTACGTATAGTTTATTAGTAGATTGACGTCAAGGCAAACCAGAGCCGAGAATGTATTTCAAATTCAGATAAACATCACGTTGTTTCTTACAGTTTAGGCAGGGACTGAATCGGTCAATGAATTATGCAAACAGTAACAAGTATTCCAGCGATAATCGCTGAATATTTAACCTTCAGATCACTGATTTTATGTGATTTCATTTCTTTGACCTTACCTTTCCTTGTATCCTTTGTAAAACGCATTTACTATCAGACGATCTCTAAACCACGTATCACGACAGAAACATGCGCGCGACAAATACGAATTTTATAAGAATTTATTCATCAATATTAGTTTTTGCTACTGTAAATGATTTTGACATATTAACTGTACAATATTTAATATGACATTTCACAAGCAATTGAATAACGGTCCAGTTTGATTTTTTTTACAAAGCAGGTATCATGTTATCTGAAGACAAGCTCGAACTTATTATAATAAATTAAAAGTTGTCGAACATACAACATTTAACATAAGATTTCTTGAAGTTCACCAGATCCTATTGATTATATAATGATTGTGTCTTATTTTGCCTGGGATGTCGTTACGTGTGAATTTTACCCCATAAATACCGAGAGGTCATAATGATAATACTTACATGACATGTAAAAGTCAATATATTCTAAGGAACACAATACTGTCATGAATATCAATTGAGTTCGTTAAATCGATAACATTTTGGTCGACTAGATATTTCAAAGCGCGTTTTGGTTTATTATTTAACTTTTCGTTCCATTTTCGGGACCGCTAGTATTATTCCGGTGTCCCATAAACGCGACCTAACAATTACATTATAATAAATAGACTTGAACCGCAAATTTTTACCTAAAGAGTATTCAGTAATGTTTGTACAAGATTGTAAAATGAAACTTGAATAAATTATACAGTAAGGCTAAACTAAGTAGCTACGTCGTTATTAAGCAACATGTCTCTTCAAATTGGTTACTCACGACAAGTGTACTAACAAATTCCGTAACCGGACACGAGTCTCCACTAAATAGCTATTCCTGCTCTTTCAGCCACAATTTAACGTACCAACTTATGTAGAAATATGGTACAGTTAGTCTTAGAAATCACAGATAAGATAGGATCTATCCGTACAGTACATGTACAGGCTATCTCACTCTCACGGTTAAGTTAGGATTCTACGTAAGCATATTCAAAAAATAGCTGCACATAGCGCATTGAATTTAATATTCAGCCGAATTCGTCGATATAACAAAACGATCTACGGACTTTAGGAACTCAAATTGTACCCAGAGTTTGTACTCTTCGTTTTCTTATAGAAATAATCGGGGTGTAAATTTGTTACTTAATGCAAAACAACGAAACATTACTGCTCTTGATGATGGATTTCCACTTATGATAGTTATTTCACAGCCCGATTTCAAGAACATCCTGCATACAATTCACGGATGTAGTTTCAAAACGGTGGAGTCAGTCTTTATACCTAATGCAACAGCTATTGCAAACCAGCATCATGAACTAAATTATTGTCAAAGCGATGTCCCGCGTTCGTGATTTATTATGTGTTCTACTCACGAGTCTTTCTCTACCGATACTGTTGTTGTATTGTATTATAATATTGTGTATTATTTGAAGACTCGTGTCTCGTGTCCCTTGAGTGTTTTTAGCCAATGTAATAGTAAAAGAATCTGTCACAATTCATTGGAAAAAGAAACTATAGAGACACGAGTCCTATTACGGGTAACACGAAGTAATTATGGCTTGAGAAGCACGACGCACAGTAGAGAACTAGATTGCGTAACATGATTGGGAAAGCACATTTCGCGTAACGGTATAAAGCAAGACCAAAGAAGGAGAATGAAAACTGCTTAAAATCATAGATTAAACTGAGATTTTAATATTTGATTTTAATTCTATATCTCTAAGAGGTAATAACACCAGTATTTTACTGATTATTGTGATATTCAAAACCTTTTACGCGATCAAAAGCATATTCACATCTATCGTAAAGCACATGCCAAAGCTACGAAGTGTAACCTAAATAGGAATGATTTACCTTATGTTCAAGGTAATAATAGCAATGGAATGGTTAAATCCAGTGCTCTTATCATGCACACCGAAATCACATCACATTAAACGTTATCACCAAGTCCGATATGTATTAGATCAAACACTACAAACTTACACTTTTTTAGATATAAGTATAACTGTGATTCTACGGTATGAAATGGATGCGATTTTAACCTATATAGAAAACTAGTCACGCAAAAATCAATCGGACGGAGACGTTTTCTAACCGTTTTACGTCCACATATGTCATAGCGCATTTCATCAAAATTTCATTATGTTCGGATGGGACCGATTTTTTTGTTGTTACATCTACCATCACTGGTACGCTTGTTGTATGCCAAATGATAGTTTGTAGAGCTAATAATTCTTTGGCTGACAACAGACATGTGTGACAAACACATGTTTCAACTTTCTAGAAAAGATAACGAAGTTCGTTGTTATAAAAAAAATAAACTGACATGTGCGTGCATGATGGATGAGCAATGCCTATGAGGGTACTTAAACAACTGGGCTCTTTAAAGAAAAACATTCCTTCATATGGGTAAAATTATTTATGTATATGGCTTCTTTAGACATAATTTTTCGCTATTTGCGCATAGGATGTACTTATTTTCTTTTTACTATAATCTCGTTCTTGGCTCGAAATCGAGCGCTTAAGCATACCTATGCCACTTTTGAGGGCCCATCCACTTTTGTCATCTTATTGCAAAACATAAGGAAGAAGGTGCTACACAATTATTTGTCATACATACATATAATCATGCCTATATCCCCGGAGGGTTAGGCAGAGGCGAATTAACACACATTTCACCAATAAATGTATTCGGTCCCACGTAACAGGGGGTGAGCCTTTTGCCGTATTCCGGGCACTATTGTTGACACGAACCGTGTATCTGAGGCTGGGTCGGGGCTATATATATCTGTCTGATGTTAAACAGCCCTATCAGTTAATTAAATAAAGTAACCTAAAAAATATAATGTAGTGTTGGTTGTAAATATAATGGAATGGTTATTTCAATCGATCAATCCTGGTCAGTCCTACAGAATTGCATCATCAATTACCACTATACTTAATTGCCGATTCAATTACCGATCTGAATTCCTAACCTAACTCCAAGTAAAATAAAACATGAATTCCTATCGAGACGTCCAGATCAAGACGTCGTTGTAGACAAAAATAATTAACACCCAGAACAAAATCCACGTGGACGAAGGCGCGGGCACAGTAAGCATAACGAGTCCAGTCCTTGTCAACAAGACGCATTCTAGAAGCAATATCACATATAGAATAAGAAGGGGAATGACACGCTATCGAACTCACGTGGTCGAAAGCTAAAGATAAACGCAAACTTGCCACAATATTGCATTATATTGACCGAATCGTACGTTACGGAAGAGTTACGCTACGCGTTTTCACTTTTTGTAATATTAGAAAAAGCATAAGAAAATAAACTGTACAAAATAAGTAATTAAAAATAAAATAAAACTTTTCATTCCTCTACACATTACATAGTCATCTACATAAAATTAAGATCGATAACAATGACTTTAAATAACGAATATGTTTTTATGAATAACTATAATATTTAAGTAATTATTAGAATACTCTTCATAATTTTTCGTCTCGTTTAGCTTTTTGTTCTCTACCTTTCATTTGGCTTTTAGATCATTACTTTAGATTCACAGCCATCAAAGCCGAATATACCTATTCCACAGGCTGAGTGGTATTGTACCTTTGAGACACTGGGCTACCAAATATCGTGGTGCACCCTAGGTAATGCAAGTGAAAACGCCTTCCTACTTTACTGAAGGAATACAGTCCCAGTAAATGTTCTACCGACGCGGGAGTAATCTACGGTTTGGGTTAGGTACTAAATTTGTTTCAACCGAATCTAGTAACAATAAAAATTGGGGGGATTGGCCGTGAGTAAATTATTTCAGAACGTTGAGCATAGTTTGGCGCAGATCAGCGAAGACGTAACCCCGATCGCCAATAGACAGAAATGAAGTTGCTCATAGGGCTTGCAAAAATACCTCCATAAAAGGTGGAATTAACGGTTTAATATATACAAACTGTATCCGTTCCAAGACGGCACATTCTACCTGACACAGGTTATCGTTCGACCAAGCCGTAGGTAATCCTGAATAACAACGGCTTGAACGGGTGGTTCTTTGGTGCTACAATAATCAGAGTATGTGGTGCAATACATTCGTATTGCACGTGCGCTTCGAAGGGGGTTCACTAGTGCGTAGGTTTTATTGGGGGCAGGGGGCACTTCGCATCTCGTGTTATCACCTCTCTTGGCGATAGGTCTAATGCTTTCGTGTCCTCAAATAAGTAATACCCAGAAGTTTCCGACATAAAAAATATTTTCTCACTTTATTTGATCATCAGTCATATCGCCTGATCACTCAGGGTCTAATTGCGTTTTAAGTTATACTCCACGACAAGATTCTTATTTGGTATAAACACCACTGACATCCGCTAGAAAAGATTGAGCCTAAAAACTTCGCCGGAATGATGCAACATCACAAAAAATTTACATTGCATTATGTAAAATATTGGAGGATTTTTAATATTTATGGATGTGATAATCTGAAACATCGTGATTTACGCATCGTTATTCTCCTTTTAAGTATCATGTTTTCAAAGTTAAAGTTATTTATTTTCAATATTGAACAATAAAATTGTTTCTCATTTACGTCAATAATAATTCTACTTAAGCTAAGTTTACTACCGCTTCCTAGGCGTTAGTGGAGAAGAAACGGCGCAACAAACTCCACTACGGCGTTTTATGACGTCAATTTACAATTTTTCCTTAATGGACGGTTCTTAAAGTGGATGAATGTACAAAATTGTGTTGAAAATCACACACGCAAATTGGGGCATCTAAATAGATTTTACATTTTGTCTTATACGAGATTAATTCCATTCCTATATTCTTCTTTAATTACGTGAAAATAATCGAGATAAGTATTATCAATTATAGTATATCATCTATAGTAGTACCTAGCTGTTTTTTGTAACTAGCAATTTGTACTCAATACAGTCAATACTCATTACAACTGGAGTTTGGAACAATATAATTTAATGCAATCTATACTATTTGAAATTAATGTTTTATTTATATTGTGAAATGAGGTCTCAGATATTAGAGTGTTCATTTACACAAAAGATAATTGTTGCCAAGAATCTAGGCCATTATAGATGAGAATTTCTTGTACACAGCATCATTTTAAATTTACGGGAGAAAATAACTAACTAATACCTAATTACACTGTTTACTTTGTACTTTCCTAGTTTTAGTTTGTTATTGTGATTTGTGATTGTGATTTTTAATTTTGGTTTAAAAAATCAAGTGTCTAGTTAGTTTATCTGTCTAAAATCATTATCCCACTGTAAATGCAGAAATAAAGTTTAGTAAAACATAATTCCAATAAATGCAGTCTAAATTATTATCTTGCACAATAAATACAAGTATGATAAACAGTGAGCATAATAAAATAATATGATAACCCATCCCCTCAGAGAACTGGGTGAGGTCAGAAACAGAAGCTAAAAAGTTTATTAGACATTGAATAGTATATATATAGATATAATAATTTATATATATGTTTTATAAATAATTGTGGGTGCTAGCACCTCTGCCTACCTCTTCGGGGATATAGGCGTGAGTTTAAGTTATATGTTATGTTATAAATATGTAGCCAGAAAAGCTACTATTATTTGTATACATAATTATATACCGTATTTATTTTATTTCAGAAAGTTGAAAATAAAACACCTCTCAGATGTATGTTTATTTTCTATTCTGGGATTGTTTTGTTAAATTTTGAAGTTTCTATATTTGAATTGTTTGGTTTTGGCTTTGAAATATAAGAAGTATGCATCAGTAACATAAGCACATGCTTATAATAATATTGCTAAATGAATAATTGTAAACCGTTTTTATTTAAGTATCTAAATACATAGTCCATTAATATTAGCAGAATTATTTTTGGCTTTTATAGTATTAATTACAATTTAATAACAACTAACATTTATTGTTACTACATTATATTACTTATAGTTAATACTTGAGTAAATAATATCATATTTTGTAATGAATATGGGCAAAATTATGTATAAAATCAATAAATATTATAAAACTTACACAAAATTATATGGAGGTCATTATAGGTCATAATTATAATGTGGACAAAAAATAATTGTGTTGGTATTTAATTCATTTAGAGTGCTTCAAGTACTTCAACTCAAAGTATAGCACTTAGATGCTTGACAACTTATAACACTGCATAGTGCTGCATAGCAACTAAGATACTGATGCACATTTTAATCAGTTCCTCAAATACATAATAATAATCATAATATGAATATGTAATTATGAATTATATGCCTAATAAGAATATGTAACATTGTGAGAAGTTGTGTAATAATTTACATTTTAAATTATGTGTACTAAGGTTTCTTGTCTGAAGCTGACTACATCGAACTGCTATCGAAAAAAAATTATTTTCATTAGACCATTTCTGCTGCATCGAAATTACATTAAACACGCATGTTTCGAAGCAGTGTGAGGTTTTCTTGAATATGGACGCATCACATGATTTACCGATGGCAGTCACATGACATAAATGCACTTGATGGAAATAATTATCTCAACGTGAAAAACTGATAGTAGCCTAAAAACCATTCTCAATGTTACATAACTGGAGGGCATGACCATTTAATACTTGCCATTGTTAACATTGCCGCTACTACTTTTGTCTGTCACCGTATTGTTCGTAGGACATTTTTTCACTTTATGGGAAGTATTTTTTGAGGAGTTATCATTCACTTCACTACCGAGAGCCATCACAACACGAGGAATCAATCCGGTTCAGATTGACCGCAACGACCACGGCTCCACTCAGCTGAAAGAACACATGCGGTAGACTTAAGGTTGAATTTAGACTAACAAGACTAATAAATTCTGTACAATCCTTCAAAATGTAACACCCTTACTTTTTAAACATTCACTGATATTTTTGAACCTCTACAATATGTTCGGATTATTAAATTGTACCAATAAAACCGGCGCAGAAACGACAAATAGGAAAACTACTAAATATTATATCCACTGACAGCTTACTGCGGACCCTGTTTATCTTTGCGCGATAAAACCAGCAAAGTACGACTAATGTCATTCTTTTTGATAACTAACCACAGTGATACTGTCAGTACCGTAGAGAGACATCTAGTGAAGGAAAATAGTAACTCTTTAATCAATGCAATGACGTCTTGGTGACATTTTGAATGCGTTCAGAATTAGGTATGCCTTACTCCTTTAAGTGTGTCCTAAAAGTAAAAAAAATATGATTTTTATCAAGAAAGTCATGATAAGAATGTTTGAGGAACTAATATTACTCCTTATATTGCAACACTCAGCAAATGCCAAACCGAGTTGTCAGATATCAATTCCTGGTGCTTCGTAACTCGTAACTAACTCAAGGATGTACCGGATGTACCGTTATATGGAATACCGGGTTTGCATGACGTTAATCAATAAGGTATTTCCCTCGCACCTCGGTTAACCTTGGGCCATTAATGGTCCTCTCAGGTGTGGGAAGCACAGTTGTAACAAAGAGTACTGTTGCTCTCCTGAGGGTCTGGCAGTGCAACTGGTGAAAGTGATGTTAATCTTTACGGATATATGTGACATGTGATGTTGCTCAGCTTCGCTTAGGGACGTCATCCCTATTGATTCACGCATTTGGAAAGGGAAAATAATCGGTGATTCCACACACACCGTATGAGGGTGCCGCCGATACCCAGCCTCAAGCGTTAACTGAATCATTGCTACAGAGTTGCTTCCGCGTATGGTGGCACGAATGGCACGAATAAGTAAAAATATCGAGAATGTGTAGGTGAATGAAGAACCTTCTTCATTCGATTACACATGCTCGATATTTTTTACTTTTCGTTTTATTTTCCTAATCCACCATAAGGTTATGGTGAATAAGGAAAATAAAATTTGTACTTTGTACTATTCCACTATTTTATTTTTCACCTGACTGGTTTCGCCTTACGCACTCTCAAAGGTTTGTATTAGGGGTTGTAAAATTATATTTCTCAATACTACAATATTTGACAATATTTTACGTGGGTAGTTTTAAATTCATGTATACCAGCTTCAACTATTTTCCTCACATTTGGGGAAATAATATTGAATATTCCCTAAAAAAATTGTTTCTAAAATAATTAATATATTATACAACGTTAATTGTATTAGAGATTAATGTCCCATTAAGAATGTCATGAAATTAAACATTAAATTAAATAAAAATAATTTTGCAGTACATTTTCTTGGAATACCATTCATTTGACCCGATAGCATAGATAATATAATATAATTCTTATAATCGATGGTTAATTTTAACGACCTGCGACTATGCGACAAAGGGAGAAAAATGAACGCCCTAGAAAGAAATAAATAAACTAGTGAATTCCGACAGAAACATTGTAATAAACCAGCACATCTATGTGAGTAACATGTAAAATATTGTCAAATATTGTAGTACTTTGAAATATAACTTTATAACCGCCAATACAAACCTTGGAGAATACCGTGAGGCGAAACCGGTCAGGTGAAACATAAAATACAGTGGAAAAGTACAAAGTATCTTATTCAATATGTTTAGCCGGTTCCGCTAAGTGCCTCTAATCAACAGTATTAACTTGGTATTAACAGTTATACCGCATAGATTCGACGTTTATCAGATAGTAAGTAGGTCAGGATACAGATGCTGTTAAATTTACATCGGATCCATATAAGCCGAGATAAATATTTCACATTATTTTATTCTTGTAATTAAATTTTAGTGTAAAATATAAAAGATCAACACTGTTCATTCGTAGTATTACGGGGATACCAATCGTAGCAGCTGCAGCGCCACCCTCAATTGTCATGACGATTCCATGTTCATAGAAATAGGTAGTGACTACCTATTTCTATGAACATGGAATCGTGACTACCGTAGTCACACACATGTTTTAAATACAGCATATTAATATATAGGTACTTACAAAACAACTCATGCTCCAGGATATTTTATTCGGTGAATACGACAGTATAACATTAATAACAAGTTTTATAATATCTATAATCTATAGTATGAGTATGTACTAAAGTCTTTGAGTATTTAACTCAAATATTAAAATATAATCAATGATTTGTACATAAAATGAACATATAAATCTACGGTATAGAACTGGGTTTACACCATGTTTACACCTTTACACAGGATTGTATATTTGCTGATATTTGCCATGGACGTATAAATACGTCTATGAACCACGATATTTGCCCCAGTAGCCGGCCGGGGCGCCCGATGTGCATATCAAAAAGAATGAACAAATGAATGAAATGAAATTATCTAGGTATGTCAAAATAACCAAATAAACAAGGAATTTTGACCAGAATCAAAAATTTTATAGAAATTAAGCAGTGTACAATTTGGTACCAATTGTTGAAGAGCAATCTTTTTATTTTTTCTAAGTATAAATAATAGTTCTTATACTGGCGTCGGAAAATTATTCAAAGGTCATTTTTCAGCTTGTTTCAAACACAAGATACCCGTTTAAGCATAACTCTTTATATAGCAACTGACGATCATGTAATCTATTTCTTAATTTGGTTAAAACGTGTATGCGTACTCACTACTTCTATTGTTGTTAATTAAAGTGATGTAATATTTTCTTAAAATATTTACAGAAAATGCTAGACGGGTGGTATTGCCGGTCTATAGCAAACATGCAAGCGAGTGAGCCGAGTGTGAGCAATAACACACCCGCAGAGCCCTCCCAGACTCACGGGTCGCACAAGGATTACTCAAGTGACAGTAGTAGCGACCCAGAACCTGAGCCTAACTATAGAGCTCAGTACTTGTCACTGAAAAAGAAACTCAAGTACCTCATATATGTAAGTACCTATATAAAACATAAACTTAATATATGCTAACATACTAAGTTTATGATATAAAATAAAAATAATTTAAGAAGTCCATTTAGATAAATTTTGAATAGTGCCATGACAGAATTTATATATTTAACTTTGTAATAGAAATAAATTACATCATAAACAAATTAATATAACTAAAATGTTTTTATAATCTGTTCCAGGAAAATGAATGTTTTCAAGATGCGCTAAGATGTAGCCAAAAAAGATTATTAAAAGTGTCTAGAGATCGCAGTTTCCTGTTAGATAGGTTACTTCAATATGAGAAGCCTGAGAGCACAACATCTGAAAGCGAGGACACAGAATCGTCAGATGACCCAGAATACTATCGCATGGATGTTAAGAGGTAAATACATTGTATACACTAGCTGCCATGTGGGTCCTGCCTGTTCCCCGATACTTGAGCTATCGGGGCAGTCTTCCCGACAGGAAGTTCCTGTGCATATTGTTTGTTGAAGGATAAAGCAGATGTGCATCTGACAGTACTGCTCATTACATAGTGCTCACCACCATTATGTGAGTACTGATAAACATCTGCTCTGTACAGGTATGAGTAATAATACCAATATATGTAGGTCAAAATTAGTACTGATGGTTCTTTCCACTCCGTCTTTACAAATCCTCTGGGCAGTCTACAGTTACTATACTTGAATAGTGTGATATAGATATGACCAACAAATACCTCAGAATCTCTTCAGAGCAAAATTGAATACAAAAAGATTTTTCTATTTAAACCATTAGTTGCTTAGATAAGCATCTTCAATCGAACAAGGAGGTAGGACACTACAGTATTCTCATCCGACTGGGGAAGTACCACCCTACAGAATACCATGGCTATAATAACCTTGTGTTGTATCCCCCATGGTGAGTAGGGTAGCTCACTGGAGAGTTTTTGTGCTGTTAGTGGGAAGACCAAAGGCTTGTCTTTATTTTGTGTTCTGCACTGAAGGCACATAAAATCTCTGTTCTTACAGGGTCGGCAGCACGAATGTGACTCCACTGTTACATATGTTCATAGGTCACAGTAACAACTTTCATCGGGTGGGCCATCTGCTTGTCTGCCACCTAAATTGTATAAAAAAAAAACCTTTCAGCTTTATAATAGCATAGTTAATAAATTATAGAGCTTAAAAAGATATTTAATAATAACTAATATTAGAAATTATTAATGGATTTTATTAATTTTCAGAAAGAAAATGGAAGCTAGTACCAATCAAAATATGTCAACAGGTTCTTCAATGAAAGGGTCAAGTGCTGTAAAACGGAAGAGGGCAGTAGTTCCTAAGAAGCCACCAAATACTAGTCATCTTGTAAGTATATTGTACAGTACAAAGTTTTGACTGTAACACAAATTTAATAAAAAATGTAATAAAAAAATACTCTAAAAATAATGTTAGCGTTAAGTTAAATATATATGTAATAAATTAATATTTGAGTACTTTTTGAGTTTATTTGCTTGACAACTTTAATAGAATTATTAATCACAATTTCAGCACCAAACAACAGGTGTATTGCTGTCCAAGGTTTCGCCAGCACTTGGATTTGGTTTGTCAGCTGGCGATGGCCATATGACGCCAGAGGAAGTAGAGCGCCATCTTCAGTCCCGTCAGTCATACATGGAACTATTGCCGGAGCGAGCGCCACCTACAGTTCCTACTGAAATGTTCAGCAATGATCCATCACTTGACAGGTATTTTATTTTAACAACAGCATTCGAAAAACATTTCGAATTCATGGCGATTTAATACAATATTCCTACTTTGATGCTTTTATAGTACTTATCAAATTCAATATTACAATGGTACATACACTGCTAATGCGCGTCATTGGTACATCAAAATGGTATAACAGATTGACCAGTTGGTCTACTACTTGACATTTGACATTACAGCCCTTCAAGCAAGGACTTGAACTAAAAATCCCTAATAGCAAATTTCCAGAATTCGTATGTATTCGTAGAATACTACTAGACAAGCTGTTTAGTCCAAAAATGATTTATTTAATGCCAACTTTCGCCGACGACAGCGTCATAGTAGCGGAAAAGTTGGAACAACTGGGCGAGATGCTGCATAGCCTAGATGGAGCTTCTCGACGCGTCGGCCTCGGTGTAAATTTTGATAAAACCAAAATTATGTTCGACGAGTATGTTGCACCGAGACCGATTGCCATCGAAGGGGCGACTCTCGAAGTTGTTCAAAAATATATGTACCTGGGGCAGGTTATCCAGCTCAGTAAAACCACTTCGAGAAAGAACTAGTCGGAGGGATCCAGGTGGGTTGGGCAGCATTTCGCAAATTACGTCGAGTCTTTCACGCCTACCGCATTGCCTTAAAACAAAGGTCTTTCAACAGTGCGTCCTTCTTGTTATGACTTACGGTGCCGAAACGTGGACACTTAGTGTGGGGCTAGTCCAAAGCTTAAGTCGCGCAGCGGGCTATGGAGCAAGCTATGATTGAAATATCTTTGAAGGATAGAATTCGGAACGAGGTTATCCGATAGAGAACTAAAGTTACCGACATAGGTCACAGAATAAGCCGGCTGAAGTGGCAGTGGGCTGACCACGTTTGTCGAAGGACCGATGACCGTTGGAGCAAACGAATCCTAGAGTGGAAACCGCGAGAAGGTAAACGCAAGGTAGGTCCCCCCTAGCCAGATGGACGGACGACCTGAAAAAGGTGGCTGGGACAGACTGGATGCGGAAGGCAGAGGATCGGAAAAAATGGCGCACATTGGGAGAGGCCTATGTCCAGCAGTGGACTGCGGTGAGCTAATTGATCGATTGATTGAATGCCAACTTCCCCCTGACTGGTTTCTCCTTTTTGTAATACCATTTGCATGGTAGCTACGAAAGGTTGCAGATGATTTTGGTTGGCTGATGGCGTATCGCGGTGCCAACTTTTTGTTTCGTATAGCCCATCTGATAATAATGTGTGTATACATAGAAGTCAGATTTTTGGATGACCATATTATATACCTATTGAAGAAATGTCCAACTAAATTGTTGTAGTTGATCTTAAGGTTCACTTATATTAATTATTTTTTGTTACAGCGAGTCAAATGATGTATTGGAGAATTCCCCGAATGTGGACGAGTGGTTTGATTAGTGTTCATTTCTGTTAGTTACTCTTATTTTAAGTATATTTTTATATCCATTTCCGTTTGACATATTTCGTTATTTGAAAACAATGTGACTATAACATTTTGCCGAAATAAAATGCATATAATACGTATTGGATAAATATTTTATTTAAGAGATATAATAATGGGTTTGAAGCGCAAGAACAAACATCTATATCTGGTACAGTATCACCACCCACTTTGTGATATTTTACATTATTTTGATAAATACACACACACATATATATGAAGTATACATGTATCAAATAAGCATATATTTTCTTTCATAATATACATACAATGTTATAGGTACCACAATCTTAACAAGATTAATAGAAATGTTCATAATGATATATTAATTTATTATTAATGTTCTCTTAACAAATCTACCATGCAAAGAAAACTTCAGCATGCTTGCTACCAATAAATTTATAACAACATTTTATGTCCATAATACTAAAGTCCCTAAGTCTAATTCTATATTGTGGTACATAAGAAAATAAACATTTATGTTTGTGAGATTCCTACAATCGACTCAAAACAATATATCAACTCAAAACACACCAAACATCTTAAGTAATCTCTAACAAACAAGTATATTTAACGTGTCATGAGTATGAAGCTGATATAAGTTTCATTCACCAACTGTCATTAAGTTAGTCTTGTTGGTATATTGGGATTCAAATATCACACCTTAATCGAAATAGTGCTTTTCACTCAAAGCAAACTGCAGAGATGAACCTGTTCTGAACTGGACCTAAATTTTCGAAAATAGCTCAATGTGTTTTGATAATGTTGATACTTCGTAAAATTGTGCTTGTTTCGTCATTGACCTCTATAAAAACTTTAGATTTTGTACTGCACTATTTAATACACTATTGAAATAAAAGTGCGATATACATATTTATATATTTACTTGGTACTTGTTTTTAAAACCATTTAAAATTGATCTATCATATAGGAATGTTTGTGAAGTTACTAGTATATGTAGTTTTGTTAAAGCACCAGTTATGACAATGATGTGTTAGTGAAACATTTAATTAAAAGAAAGATGTTTAAGAGAGTAAAGAAGACTTAATATTTTATATCAGTATAGAAAATATTGTACTATATGAGTATGACAGTTCATACTCATATAGCACAATATTTTCTTTACTAGATCTTAAACTTCTTATTTAAAAATAACCATGTAAATCATTACAACATTACATTAGTAAGGTATTTTCAATCCCAAAATAATACTGTATATCAGCTTTCAGTTAGAAATGAGACTTTTGCGATTAATGTATAATTTACTACAAGTTAACAGGAACATTACAGAAAAAGAACTGCATAAAAATGGCGACAACATAATAACTATCTGCCCGACTATTTGTTACAAGCTAAAATTGGAAAATAATAAAAACTATAGATTTGATACCATGATACATACTTGAAATTAAGCCTTCGGACATAAAATGATATACTCATCAGTATGAAAGTAATCTCATATTTGTTAGTGAAAAATATTTATATTCAAGCAAGTATGTACCTTTTATACATTATTGCAAGTATAACATCATTTAAAATGAATACAAATTTTGATACATGATGACATTAACAGCCAAATATTTACTTTGGTATGAATTATAATTTTCTACATTTCACCATAAATACATTCAATATTCAATATAGCTATGAATATGCGAAACAACAGCATTTCTGTGATACTAGGGAGCTACTACTACTCATCGCCCAATAAAACCTATCATGAAACGTCAACACTCACTAATATGCTGACATAAATGAGAATTTCATTTATTCCCTATATATACAAATAAAGCATTATTTGGTACAGGTGTTATATATACCACACATACAATATTTTATTTAACATGTAAAATTAAAAAGCCTTGAAATAGTTATATGCAATCATATTCTGTTTATAAATGACAAGTAATATAAATAAGAATATACTACTAATATCAAATTAGGTATTACGAATGAAAGTATTGATACATAATACAAGATGAACTAGGTTTACGTACATCCAAAATACATTGGTAAAAATATTTCTTGTCTTTTAGAAGTGTTGTCTTATAAAATCGCATTATATATATTTAAATTAAAATAATTCTCGGTAAACAAAATACCTAACTATATTAGCAATAACATAAACCAAAAATTGTACATAAGAGATTTCATTTCATACTATTCAGTGCAAAGTTCACAAGTGTATGCTTTATAATTTAGTTTTTAAATTGTACGCATTATTTTATCATTTCTACAAGGTGACTGTGAACTTCTATTAAACTTTTACACCGATTCTTTCATTGTCTAACAATGTTGTTCATATTTTATGGTTCTTTATAAGCTAACAGCTCAAAATTGATCTGCTAGCAGATTACAAATTTCAATTGAGACTGTTTCCTTGCTTGATCTTACAGTCAGTCTATACATTTGAGCTTGTTTATTAGGTTCCAATCTCATGAGACATCCTACCTGTTGAACTCTGGTGTGTACAATACCAGCACAAACAAAGTTATCAGGATTTGGATCAATACCATCAAGCAATTGCATGCCAAACCCAGCTAATTTGGTGCGTGTTGCTGGTAAGTCAATAGCACCTTGAGCTTTAAATATTTTTTGTGCTCTTTGTTGTTCACCCCCTAAATTTTTCCATCTTGCAAAAAATGACTCACCATTCATTTCAGTGGGTTCAAAGAATTTATTCAAAGTCAGTGGTAGTTTCATTGTGATTTTTTGGGGTACATTATTATAAACAAATGAAACAGACATACTTGGTACATCAGCATAATCTTCAACGCATTCAGCAGTTAGCATTTGCTGAATCTGAGCACCTGCCTCTAGTATGGGTTCCATAGGTTTCATCTGTACATTCAGTTTGTGTAAATCAGTCCAGTGTAATTCAGGATGGACATTCTGAATAGGAAATTGTGTCTTGTTTCCATAAAATAATCCAATTCTGCCTAAATTTTGCCTGAATTCACTTTTCACTCCTATCTGGATTAAGTCATTTTCAAAGAGAACTCCATTATTTTTGAATAAGAACTTTTTAATATTATTTTGTTGAACTGTGCCAGGACTTATTTTTGGGGCTGTATATAAGTCCCCAAGGACATCAAATAGCCCATTTCCTGTGGCCTGTGCAGTGTTTCCAGGGGGTGTAGACAGTCCAAGTAAGTCTGCACTAGAGTTATTTGTATTATTATTTGAGGTGTTAATTATTGGTGCTGGTACTGCTGAGGGCTGGGGGCTCTTCGACTCTCTAACATCATCAGGTATACGACCTGGTTTTTTCTTTTTGAGTACAGCCAGGATTGAGGATTCTCGTTCTGGGAATGCTGGCATTTCTTCCAAAACTGTAGCCAAGACATCAGAACTTGCAACAATACTTAATTGCAGATATTCAGAGGCTCTTTGCTGTAACTCTACATCAGAAGAACGAAGATTGGAGTCAGCACGGAATACTTCCTGAACACGGTGTTTTATTTCTGGGAAAAGATTGACAAGCTTAATGTATGTTGATAGTAGCAGTGCCCTTGTAGCTGCCGAGCATAAATGATATTTTGAGTGAAGCAATTCAAACTGAACTTGAGGGGATGATCTTGTATCTCCTGCTATTAGATTGCCAAATTCACCAAGTATGTATCCACCAACTTTTACCATATTTTCATGGCAGGTTGGAGCCTGGAGGGCTTCAAACACAGTTTTGGCTGCATATCCTTGAACTTCTTCTCTATTGATAACAATTTGTATCACTCTGTACCAAACTTCTTCCGACACATAATCTCCAGCAATTCTTATAAGATTTAGTATAACATCAACATACCAAGTAAAATCTGTAGCATATTTTTCAGCCAGTATAGCTACTTTCAAGACCATTTCTTCTCGGATAGAATAATCAGCAGTTTCTAAATATGCCAACATTTCTTGGACTATTTCTTCAGCATTTGTTTTGTCACACATGGCATAAAGTAAGTCCACAGCCTGCTGGCGGACTGATACATCTTTTTCCATTTTCATGGAAAGAATAACAACTTCTTGATGTTTTTTGACAGCCTCATGTGAAAATTCAGAAGTAGCAAGATGACACATTGACTCAAGAGCTAAGTAACGGAGATTGGTTTCACGATTGCTTAGAAACTGACCAAGCTGATTACAGGCCCGAACCAGCAAGTTAGGTTCACTATCATTATGTATTATCAAACTTATGGCCTCAAACAATACTGCATTTTTAGCATTAGAATGTTGAACTTTCTTAGATTTTGGAGGTTCCTGAGCTTTGTTGAAAATAGTTTCCAAACATTCTGATAAACGACCTCTAACACCAGGTTCCTCAGAGGGTGGAGTATAATTCTGAAGCAATCTGAGGAGCTTGACAGAGAGCCAAGGAGCTGGTACAAAATAGTAAGTATAATCTTGTAAATCTGTGTAACTTGCAGTGACAATCCGACTGAGTCTTGCAACAGCTAAGGTTACACAACCTTTATACTCATCTGGGTTCTTTTTAACCAATGCATCAATTAGAGATGTAGCTGCAGTTACAACACCCATATGTGGGTCATTCAAAAGATGTATGATACGAGAAGTCCATTCCCCAGTTGGAATAATTTCAGGTGATTTTCGAAAGAGTCTTAGGAGACAAAGAGCAGCTGATTGCTTGACTACATCCATGGTGTCACCAGAAACAAGTAGTTTTGGAATCTCAGTTCCAAATGCTTCTGCCATATCCTTACTTCCAATATTGGCAATACATTGCAGAGCCAAGTTAACATGTATAGGATTACGTGATTGCAGATCATTTTTGATGCTTTGGATGATAAGCTTAATTAGATCACTGTTAGTATTGACCAGTACTGATATGAATAAATAACCTATTTGTTTTTCGGAATATTTGTTAGATGAGAGTAAGTTGACTGCTTCCATATGACCAAAGTCGATATCATGACCCAACAAAAAGATAAATAGAAGTTTACATACGTATTTCTTTTTCTGATAGCCATCAAGTGTTTTATCGCCTTTGAACTTACTTCGTATATTGGCCAGTTCTTTATTGATCCTCTTTATTTCCGCTTCTTTGCTTTTACAGTTTCGTATGTCTGATATGAAGACTGCAAGTCCTCGCATTCCATCTCCCCTGACGGCAGGCATATTGCCAAGTGACTTATCGAACACCAGTTTTATGCCTTTTCTTTACACTTTAAACGAAAACAACGATTTCGATATAGTACTATGTATGAAAAAGTTATAAAGCGGCGTGGAATTACACCTAATCAATTAGCGGCCGTCATTACAATAATTCCGAAAGATGAGATTTTCTTCTGCTACCACTGCTACTTCTACAACGCCTTCCTTTTCCATAGATCCATTTGAAACGTCAGTCAGACCGCAGAGACGGCACTTATTGTTTATGGATCAATATTAAACGAAGCAATGGCCGAATAACTTATTCGGCCATACATACACAATTCGAAAAAATAATGCTGATGGATGAGGCTAGTTTTAAGAGGATTCAAGATATTGTTTAATAATAGTATAATATGTGGATATAATCATTTCCTCCCAGTCAATGAACAGAAGCTGACCTGCAGTTGCAGTTGCAATGTTATGAGAAAAATCCACCCTTTTTTAATCTGCCAATACAGTGGGCCATTTGAAGTATTTTGAATTAACTACCTATTAGAAGCCAAATTTATATTACATTACAACATTCTTTTTTAATTTTATTTCTAAACAGATGCCGTATCAGGCCGTATGTAATAGTCGTATTTATGTACCAAAGGACTCATACCTATTAAATCTCTATGGATTTTTGACATAATATGATACAAAGAGTATATAAATATGATAGCCTGTTTCAGCCTTATGATAGTTACTCTTTGGTTCTAGTCTATGACTGCATTAGTGAAGATGAATTGAATGAAATTGATTGAGAATTGAATGACTGCTCTGAATGTCCATGTTCGTCGTATTGTAATATTTGTAATTGTATGTATGTGCGTGTATGTGCGCTTCAATAGTCACGAGACCAATGTAATAAAATTTTAACATTTGTCACTACTATTGTACATTTATAATAAGTGTTGTGACCGGAATGACTGTTTTGTACTGTTGTTATAAAAAAATGGTTTCACTAGTTTCATCTGATCCCTTGTGAAAGGCTGGTGTCAAAGTACGTTGTAACTAAATGAATGATGCAGTCTATTTTTTGGACGGGGAGATTACTATCACGTGCTTTACGAAATGGACTTTCGAATTTCTCCAGTGCTGCTGAGTTAAATGTTTCGAAAACAAATCACCCTTACCTAGTTTCTGTAGTGTGTGGATTTCCAAAAGACATTGCTAATGGAAGAACGCGTAAAGGACAATTCGGTGATGATGCATGGTTCTCCACTAACTCCAACAGCGCGGATGTTATTGGTAAATTTATTGAATCTTACATATTTTATTTCAAATTAATATTCTGAAAACACTTTTATTAGTTTAATAACCTGTTTGTCAGAATTGCATCTCAATGCTTGAATATATTTCATTTTAGTTAATGAAAAAATAATGATTATTTTGAACTCTAGTATATGGCAATGTGAGAACAGTAATCATATTAAAAGAAGAAATCACTTTACTTAACATACAAATTTATTGATTTTTATATATTTATTCATTGCAAAACAACATTGTGGGATTCTCCTTGTAGAAAATATCTGTTAAGGACAATACATTGATAATTGTAACATCGTCAAATAAGTTTTTATTTTACTCTTTCACACAGTCTTATATGGTAAAATATTGTTACATAATTTAATAAGTATTTATTTCTGTATTATATTTGATATAATTATAGTGGAGAGACAGAGGTAAATCCAAACTGACTCTAAAATCAAGGGATAAATACACTCTAATTGAGACTCAATTCATTTCACAGGAAGCTATTAGACTGGTTTTCGTGTATTTAGATTAGTATTTGTTAGTTGGTTTCCTATGTTATGATTACAAGTGTATTAATAGGCCACAGTAACCACTTTCCATCAGGTGGGCCGTGTGCTTGTCTGCCACCTAAATGGTATAAAAAAATCAAATCAAATATTCTACTATAATTGCAAGTTACCACTTCTTTACACTAACCTCCATAGTAGGTTATATTATAGGTCCTAAATTGTGATATTTAATGAACTAATATAATGTAATCCTGTTCCTTAATATATATTTTTTAATATTTAGTCTGTCAATAGATGCTTTTTCACACACCATTGCTATTTCTGTTGTTTTTATAATAAAGGCCTATTTTTATTTTACTTAAAAGTGAAGCAAATACTATGAAAGTGAAAGTGTGTTTTTACATAATTCTAACTAAATCAGAAAATAAAATAATTAACCAGTGTGGTGGGCCTAAAACTGAATTTTAAAGTATAGTTAATAACAATATATTTATATAAGTTAATTGGTCCCAAAAGTGTTAATATTTAATAGACCATTTTGAATTAGTAATCAAATATGTAAGCATTTAATATGGAATATAGAACTGCGGTAGCCTAGTGGTATGGGTAATGGACTGCTGAGACGAGGTCTCGGGTATGATCCCAGGTTTTACCATGGCACATACCAATGACTTTTCGATGCTTTTCGAAGTTATGTGTGTGTTTATCGCAGGTTTATAATTACCCGGATAATGGCAATAGGCTCGCCACCTATTACATTTTGACCTAAACATAAACTGGCGTAATGTGGGTACTAGCACCTCTGCCTACCCCTTCGGGGAATACAGGCGTGAGTTTATGTTATGCTATGTTATGTAAGCATTTAAAATAATTTTGTAATGTAATATTGCTACCATACAATCCTGGCTACATTGAATGTCAGGTCTTCATTGTGTAATTAATACTAAAGCATTATACAGAACGCACAGTCTGAAAAGTAGTCAGTATGAAAAGAACTTCATCCCATATATACTTGAGCTACATTCTAGTATTACGTAGGCGGCCGTTTCCTCTGTGACGAAACTCCCCCGTAAAGGCGACTGCCTGTTATACCGATGGTGTATATTTGCTTGTTGAGCGGACAGTGTAGCGTTAGTCCCCATAATTATTGTTCTTAGACTTGTTCTGTCTAATTTTAAGAGACGTTTCGTGAGCCGTTTGTTTACCAAAGGCATTTTGCGACAGGCCAGCAACGGTCATACGGTCAAACGCCTCTCCTCACGAGCTCGTCTGGTATTGCACACGTCCATAGGCCACCACATTCTTCCAGGTCGGCCGTGTGCTTGTTTGCCACCTAAATGGTATACAAAAAATCTGGCAACAGCGACGTCTTCGATATACTAATACAATTCGTCTGTAATCTCCACGGCCTAAATAAATATGCAAACGAAGCACGATTCATATTATTTACGAAGTCCAACAAATTGCCGACTGACATAGTAGTGAAGTACCTAATGAGGTATTTCAAAGAAATGATAAGCGATGGCTGGAAAAGACCCTGACCCACCATGCCAATCCGAATTTATGCAGCAATTTTCGAAGGCCAGCTACATTACTAGTGAGAAGTAACGTCTCTCATATAGTGACGACGAAATTGTTGCTTATTGAACACGACTGGTACGGCACCATTGTGAATGCAAACTTAGTTTGATTAATTAAGATAGGAAAATGAAGTGATTGTTGGTTGTGGTACCTTTTCAATACCGATCGCTATGGCGAAACTTATCATTTATTGCGGAATGCTGTTTGTCTGACCTGTTTTTTTATGAAACCGTCACAGTATATTTGAAGCTGAATGGGTCTGAAAAACCACTCTAATTTCTACAGCATTTTACTTTCATGCTTCTGTCAAATCTACCAGTCACTACCTAGACATAATTTTGATGTACAGCAACCCTCTGACCTTATTAACGAAATACGTTTTATCTGCTCACAAGGTTGTGAGAGGTGTCATTAACTTAAGTTCCTCTACAGACTCTACAGTTCTCTAAACTCTTAGCTCTACAGTCATATAATCTGTCGTAATCTTTGAACCCACATAGACTCTTCTTCCATATAGGTATTTTATCTTATCCTTGTTATCATTTAGGTATAACTATAATCTGCAAATCGATCTCCGATGATGTTGATATGTAGGTAATCTAATCATTTGATCTTAAATATGGTCTATAAATAGTTAAACAGCCTCGGTTGGTAACTCATCTCCGTCTACGACGTTTTTATTTCGATATTAACACTGGAACCACTGTAGAGTGATCTTCCCGTGTCTTAGTGCTCGCATCGAGCTGTCGCTCATTTACACTTCAACTTTTCATGAAACCTATGACAGGATGTGTCATAGGTTTCAAAGTCTACAAATATTTGGAATATCCGTGACGAATATGTTATAGAGTACCTTCTGACTTACACTACCAAGAGAGCCAAGAATTTGTCTGCTATGCTTCTTAAGAAAAAGACCTGCAGGCTTACCTTGAAACGTACATCCGAAGTTACTATTTGAAGCTCAGTTGGTAACTTGAGCGCAAAACCTAGTAGGTATTAAGTCGAAGATGCCAATAATAAATTCGATTCGATGTCATTTAATTAAAAATATATTATTTTGTTCGATGACGAAACAAATATCGTGCTTTACCACATTAGCAGGCATGTAGGAGGTAGCATGTGAGACTGACTACATTTTAATAAATGACCATTAAATTTAAATTATTCATGGTTAAGAATTGGTCATGGTTCTTCAAGAGGGTTTCTTCAGGGTCCGCAGCGTGGTTGTAACGCATGCACACATCCATAGGCCATGGTAACCATTTTACATCAGGTAGGCCATGTGCTTGTCTGCCACCTAAGTTAACATAAGATAACAATTTTCAGACCTAGATCACTCTTATTGCTCATTCTTAGTAGTCAGTCTATATTAGAAAGTCTGTTCTGTAGGTACCCTCAATCCAAAAAAACCTTGTTGAACAAATAATTTATCAAGGTTCCTCATTGTATTGACGAAATCTGTATATCGGTATATTCATATAAACAACAATACATATACAACTATATTTACATTTAGTTTACAATTTTTTTCCATACCCATTATTGTAATCTTAAGGCAAGTACTTAGGTCTAAGTAAAATTCCCTCTAAATAAAGATGTATGACGATGACAAAAGATGAGCCTCGGCGAAGGTGTTTAAAATAAAAGGATTTTCAATGCGTGACACTCGATTTAATTTTCGGATGGATATATACTGAAAAATATAAAATGTAAAACTTAGGCTATCGGAGCCTTTTGATAGCCGTCTGCCGGCTTTGCTGTTTAGATCGAGACTTCGATGCAAATGGTGGGCTCACTCCTGGTCTGAGTGACCAAGGAGTTGACATAGCACTTGGTGTGAACATTGCCACCCATGCGTAACAGTACACAGAAGTGGGGTCGGAAAAGCCAGAAATGTCCAATAGTCTTGGACTCGGTATGTTGAAATGATGACTGACGAAACGAATATTAGTACGCAGACGTTGGCTGGTCTATGCGCACCAGGTCTTTTCAGAAGTCACGTGCGCAGTAGGAGAGGCTGTCATGTCGCCTCACTAGACTAGACGGGTTAAGATACGATGTAGTACGATAGGTTATGTATTACGCAGTATAAACCAAGCTAAATAGATTAATTTTGATATAGGTACCTACCTAATTATTAGATAACAGTGTTATCTAATACAGGTATTGTAATTAGGTTTTTGTTATTTATAGGTGTTGCGGATGGTGTAGGAGGATGGCGCGCTTATGGCATTGACCCAGGAGAGTTTTCCTCATACCTCATGAAGACGTGTGAAAGGCTGGTCCAAATGGGACACTTCAAGCTCACAGAACCCGGAGATTTGTTGGCCAAGTCTTATTACGAGTTGTTGGAGCACAAGAAACCAATATTAGGTTTGTATAAAAAAGATTTCGGTTATCACTAGACCTAACAACTCTATTTATGTGTGAACCACATACATATTAAAGTTAATTACTAATATCGTACCGATATATCAAGCAAGACATATGATAGAGTAGGTACCGAAGTCGTTGAAATGTTAGTAAAAAAATAAAATAAATTTATTCATGACAGTAAAATACACTGTTATAAAGTCAGAACCTCTGCCAAACTGTACAGCAGTTTGTTGGCAGATGAGCTCCCTATACTATTACAATTCTTTTTAAAAAAAATTTTTATATAAATTTTTAACATAATTTAAACCGCATCCATCATCACAAGAACATTTAACGTAGTAAATATTCTGTGTACAGTACAGTATTCTGGTACATCACTAGGCTTTTCATATTTATTTTTGATGGTTGAAGGAATGAATATTTGAAGTTATTAACAGAGCAGGTAAGACCCGATCTACCGCCCACACAAGAAGTCAAATACAAGAATGAACAACTGTTTACTTATTTATTACTTGCATTTCACCTACGCCAAATGGGCATGGGTATCTCTACTTCGCTGTCGCCGTCGCATTGACTATTAAGGTGCGGCTATAGCTCATATTTTTCATAACGAAACTTTGTAGAGATTTAGATCTCATTGTTCATCACATAACAATTATTTATGATGTTTGTCACCTTAGAGAAAGAATAATTTCGCAAAGGGGTCACACTTTTAACAAGTACATTAGAGAAAGTATTATTTCTCTAAAGTGATTGAAAAAGCAGTGAAAATGTTACGATAAATATGAGGTTTAGCCAAACTTTTAAATATTATTTTTGACTGTCCTATTCCATGGCGTTGTCATAGTCTGGCCGTATAGGCCGGCAGCATACGCAATTATGTTTTAGGCAATGTCTGGAATTAATTTCTCCCACTAAATGTTCATTTTGATATGCATCAACATTTATTTCACGCATAATAATTTTATTGTTTCCTGAATATGATATTAAAAAAAGAAATCTAAAATTCACTAGGAAACCATGGTAAAGATTTTTAGGTTTTGCTTTAGCATAATTGAAAGAACCAAGCTAAAAAAATTATGGTACAAAAGCAGAACATTACGTATCTGTTTGCAAATATAATATATCGTTTCTACCGCTAAAAATTCGAGTCACAATTTTATACGTCAGGCATCAAATTTACATACATCTGCATTGCGTATATCACTGTATATTACATTTTTTTTAAAGGTTGTTTATCAATTATAGTGTTTAGTTATATTTTTTTAACATTTTTTTGGGGTTTTTTTATCAATCGAATTATGTTGCAGGTAGTAGCACGGCTTGTGTAATGATCCTCGACCGTTCAGAGAGTGTAATGCGTGCTGCAAACATCGGTGACAGCGGCTACATGGTTGTTCGAGGCGGCCGAGTAGTACACCGCTCCCACGAACAACAGCACTACTTCAACACGCCCTATCAGCTCAGTCTGCCACCGCCGGGACATGACCGGAATGTGCTAAGTGACAGGTACACGACCGTTTATTTACAACTTTCCTGTTATATGCAACACCATCTGTGTATACTAAACTGATTCTAGGGTTGTCAGCCATATTTATATATAATTTTAGTATTTTTTGTTTGAGTCAGTACATAGATAGAGGCGAATTATATACAAGTATCCGTAACTAGATCGCTCCGAAACTATGAGGAAAGTGAAGTGAGAAAATGCCAGGAACTGTTCCACACATAAACATGTCCTGAATTCTTTGAATAAGTCCGGGAATTAATAATCTTCCGTCTTTGCTGGCCCGGTAAACTAAACCACTCGACCGATCACGTCGAAAACAATTTACCGACAGTTTTACCTGTAAGTCGGGAATTACCCGGCTTGAGTTGATTTGGTAATCATTGCTTGATAATGCATTTTGAAATGTTAAGTACGTAAAACATACCGTATTTTATTACACATATAATTATATCTACTATCCGTCTGTGACATCTCATACACATACAATATCATATTTAAGTGTCGGAAGGTGTATTTTTGTTTTTCTTGCTATTAATGCTATTATTAAATATATAAAATACACACCATTTGGATGACTGATGTGTTATATGATTAAGAACTTCAGTCTTAAGTCGTATAGACGCATAGGTATAGTTAGTTCCCTGCATAAATCATCCCCACACATTGCAACCTGAGAGGGTGCGCACTGTGCGGTATGAAAGAAACTTCATCCCACGCATACTCAAGCTGTGGAATGAACTCCTTGCTGCGGTTTTCCCATGCGCCTCCGATATCGGGTTCTTCAAGAGGGGCATTAGAAGGTTTCTTCAGGGTCGGCAGCGCGAGTGTGACGCCTCTGGTGTTGCACACGTCCATAGGCCACGGTAACCACTTCCCATGGCCTTTTGCTTGTCTGCCACTTAAGTGGTATAAAAAAAATGTCTCGACACCGTCGTTCCGCGAAGCCTGTGAAGTCCCCAATAAAGCTTCTGCGTTTCTGGGCGGAAGCTGGTTGTTCTTGACAGTGCTCATCACGCACTACAACCCTAGTGTAGACAAAAGAGTCCTCTTTCCATGCCTTGACCCCAAGTCGCGAGTGAAACGAGGCGGTGGCGAAAGCGGATTAATTTGATATAATTTATGATTGGTGGATTTGACCTCTTCGGCCGCTTCAGCACCTCTTGCTATGCTCTAACTCTGAAGTCATCCAAAAAACCCGTATTGCGCATAAAGAGTACACTATTAGTGACGTGTTTGAGGTCAAGATATATGCCGAGTACTATAGAAGTCGAGTTAAAAAAGTAATCAAATATTTAAGATGACATTGTAGCGGCTGTCCAAAGAGATATATTTATGTGTATAATGTTTATCTCGTGTACTCAGACAGTTTGTTAAAGAAGTGTACTGCGTCATAATTTCTTGGTGTTATTATCTGAACAATTAGAGCAAAAGGTTATTTCTATTTAGATAATGAAATCATGATTAGGTACTAGGGAGATTTTGAACTATTGATCGTAATCGAACGGTTATTAAAATAAAGGTATGGTCTTCATCTTAATATTATGTAAATACAGGCCTACATTTTCAACGCCGTATGCTTGATATTTATTTTGATGTTGTGCCAAATATTTCATTTGAAATGCTTCTGTTATTTTTGAAAAGCAAATTTAATATATTTTGGGTTATTTAACTTTATCTAGAACAATATGGGTTTGTTGTATCCGATTGAATCATGATTAAGTTTAGAAAAATCTGCTAGCCTGGTTACACGTTCTATTTTTCTTTACATAAACAATTGTCTAATATACACAAATTACAAACTGTTTCCGTCACACTTGATAGGGAACAGGCTTATCAGTATTAACCAAGCTGAAAGATTACGTAGCATAAAATCTTAACACCAACCAACCTGGATTTCGGATGCTTTTAAATAGATAAATCCGGCTCGAAGGACCAAACTGATGTATGGGACAATGTTTAGTACTTGATAGAAAGGAGCTATGTGATAGAAAAAGAAAAAACCGTTTGTTAATGAATATGAATGTTTAATGTAAAGAAATAATATTAATATTTCGTCTTTGGGCCGGCCAGGGTGCGAGGGATATGTCTCAGTTATCTGAGCACCGGCAACCTACGCCTCACAAAGTCGGCGTATGTTTTAGTTGGTTCAAGTTCGACATAGGCTCCGGTGGGGGAAGTATCCAAATATCCAAAATAAATGATCCAAATCGATTTAAGTGTCTAGTCTCCGTATTCTAAAATGGTACTCAGTTCGGAATCTTGATTTATCTGAGGACTGATGGACTGATTAAAGCAAGTCAAATTTGTCCATCTGTCTTTTATACAATTTGTCCTCAGATAAATCGAAATTCAAACCTAAGTGTCGTTCGAGAATACGGGTCTAAAGGTGAAAAAAGGCGGACATACTTTCGCATTCTTAAAATTGGCAATAGTTATATTTGATAGTATGTGATTGTGCTGAAAATGACCTTAAAATATTACTGTAAGGTATAGGTACGTGAAGTCTACAGTTGACCCCTACATGCAGTGTTATTATTTATTAAAGTCAGATAATTTCCAATACCAACGATCGGAACAGCGATTAAACCATGATGTGTGTGTTTATATTATACATATGTATCTATACCTATGTTTGTGTTCAAGAGTAATATTATGTCATGACATGAACTTTGTGACCTTGTAATCGCGGCAACAACTCAAGGAGTCGCTTCATAAAAGTCTAACAAGATAAAAACTCATACGGTCTTATTACAAAAAACGGAATTAAGTCAGGTTTAAACCTGAACTATAAAGTCTAGGCTTAATCTAAAGACCATGGTTTAAACTTCTCCTTATTACAAAAGCTGAATAATCCTTTTTTTTTAAACCTTGGCCTAAATAAAACCACAGATTACTCGAAACTATTGTTCGTTCATTATGATACCATTCAATCGCAACGTTCCGTTTCCTCCGAAAACAAAAATTATCTGAAATCATTAATATATAATATTTACTAAAAATGGTGAAAAAAAGGATTTAGATAATACATTTTCATTAAATTCAATTTTATGAATAATAATTATACTTTATTTTGTATTAAAATATCATTATGATGCCTTTATTTAGCAATCATTGTTATGTATGATATTGGAAGATCTATGGACGTGAATTGGAACGAACTTTTTCGTTCGCGCTGACTAGGTATCAAATTTTTCACAATTATTATAACTACTTTAAAATATATTTATTGCAAGTTATTTAAAACATTTAGTAAACCTATACTTTTGCCTAAAAAGCTACTTCAGATAGTTCCATAAAGGGGTTTACTGGAATACGATGTCTGTTAGGTAAGCGTGGTATGTCCAATGACTCCACGATATTAATATCTGCGATATCCATCAGATCAACTGCGTCAATATCCATTACGAGCATAGTATTATAAGAAAGTAAACGAATTTATCTGACGCTAACCGGTTAACTTCAAAATGGCAAGTTTGACATATTATTATTGTGATTTACACTTTAGACCAACGTTAAACTAGGGGTCACGTAGGTTTATCTTTAGACCAGAGATAGTCCATGGTTTAGTAATAAAACCCTTTTTGTAATAAAAAATTCTTTAGACCATGGTCTAAACACGATTTAAACCTGGTTTTAGAGTTAGTCTGTGTTTTGTAATAAGACTGATAATGATAGGATGTGTTTCGACACTTCCTACCTACAGTATCGCATCTGCAGTTGACCGAGTTTGCAAACTTTTTTGATTGGATTTTCCTAGGCACATTAGCATTAAAATAGTTCTATCTTTGTTCTTAAGAACAGAGATCTACTATATTATTAGAGCTTTGCGTAGCGACACCTTGCACATGTGGTACCATAAGTGCATTTAAACAGCTTTGTCCCTATGTAGACTGCGATACTATACATAGGGAATGTCAAATTATGGCATATATAAATTTTCATGTTTTACTCAATGAAATTCTATTACTTTTTTTTGTTGACGAAGACATGTCGCAACGCAATTTAAATTGAATGAAATGCGGTATTCATCAGCTAAATACAGCCTAAGAAGTAAAAGCGTTGGAATATTGTAGAAAACAGCGGGCGTCTAGAAATTAAACGGTCATAAGACCTAACATGCTCAAACCACAAGACTAGTAATCATGTGCTCGTTCCACAAACAGCTGTTGTATTTCTGTATGCACTAATATTAGAATTTTTAGCTCGTTGGATATTTGCCAAATCATTAAAACACGCACGTTCTCTTTAATTTATGGAAGTATGTTTACTTGTTTATTTTTGGTAAAAAAAAATAAGCTATTATGATTGAGAAAATTAATCTTCTGATAGTTTATACAAACAATGTCGGATAGATAGCTCTGGTGGAATGTACCTAATCGCTGTAAAAGTTATAAATATCTTTACTTGATTACATAATCCGTTTATCCGTCTGCATCCGGCGCATTAGCTATTACGTGTACGACTGCCGTCTGACCATCTAACTCCGAAAATAAACCCTCACAGATATGCTCAACGTTCGTTATTCCATCGGTGAGCCACCTGGCAGATGAGCTTAGCTTTGAGCTCGAAGATTTTGATTTGGTCCCGTATACATTATCGTATATTTACGCTTAATGTATATGTAGTAGTATTTACGTCCTAATATTAGGCTAGAATGTTAGATATTTATTATATCTATATAATCAATAGGTACCTACATACATACACATACGCGCCAACAAATCGACCGGTGTAAAGTTCATGTTATTTGAACGTGTCTTGTATTCTTTGTCAAATACATTTTTGAAGGCGATCTTTGTAATTAACATTAACAAGCAAAACATTACATTCGTTTTCGAATTGTTAATAGAATTCGTTTTGTGTCCGGGTTCCGGGGTCAATACAGAACCGGTTATGGATAGTACGTTCGTCATGTCTATCCGCTTCGGGGTGTTCTTTCGATTAAGGGATCGATTTGTTAATTACCAGTTTACGAGTAATTGTCGAACAAAATAAAGAAGTAAAAATAAGCAACTACTACCTATATTCCGTAGTTGCTTATTTGAGGGACCAAACCAATGAAGTAGTGTTCTACTTGGTTGGTTTGTGTTGACTATTTAGCTGAACCGCCTCAACATCGCCCGTGGCATATGAAATGAAATAAATAAATGAATAAAATTTATTTACGGAAAACAAGCACTGTTACAATAATTTTTCTTCTGCCAAACTGTATAACAGTTTGTTGGCAGATGAAGCTCCCTGACTATATATGAAACCTCGTATCACGCCTTCAAGCCCGTAATTTCTTAGTCTTCAAATAATGTATCGAAATCTGCCGGATTTGCTGAGGATTTTGCCACTGCTGCGCTCACTTAAGTAGTAGCGTAATGATTGATATATAAAATAAAACCTTCGTTGATAAACGGACTATTCAATACAAAAATAATTTTTCAATTCGAACCAGTTGATCCTGAGATTAGCGCGTTCAAATAAACAAACTCTTCAGCTTTATACTGTTAGTATAGATAAGCAAGCAAACAAATCTTGCATATATCATATATTATTATGTATTAGTGCCAAAATTTAAAATATTACAAAATATCTATGAAATTGCTTTATTATTAGATAAATCTTTAAAATCCATGAAATATTGCATTGTGCGAGCATACTATAAAACATTTTGCTATCATGTTCAAAATGCTCACACTATGTTTGTCCATGAACAAAGGGGATTTACATGACGAATGTCAGACTACTTCAATTGGTCACATTTCTTGTATATTATCTATTTATGTTTTACTACTTACTTAACTTTTTACGTTTATAAAATGAAATCTTATACACGTAAGACGTTAATCAACTAGTATCTATTAATTTATTAATAGTTTACAGCTTGTTGACAGCTCTCCTGCTGAGTGCTGCGTTATAGACAGCAGCATAGCAGGAGAGCTGTCAATGACTTACATCCTAAGCTTGGTCGTTACATATAAAATTGCCGTTATTTTTTTTTGAAGAAATTGGAGGAAATCCAATTTTCAGTACTAATAAATTTGCATTTTTTTAGGAATGATAAATCCAAATTTTATGATTTTTTTTTGTGTATGAATGAGACAACATTAAGCTAACAAACACTTTTATTACATTTTTGAAAAGTGACAGCTGTTAAAAAGTAATACGAAATTTATCATCAAAATGGATACCTAGGCATTTACGAAATACTGGTTTTGAAGATAGAATTTAATTTATCAAGCGGCCAATAAAAACTATATTTAATACAGAGTTGTATATATCTTGAAATCAACTATCAAACAAAATATAAAGAATGGAAATAGCTATTAAATTCAGGAATAACGAACTCATGAATCTGTAAGAAAATTTCGGCAATTTTATAGGTAAAGACCTAATATAACGTAAGTCTCGTGACTTTTTGTATAACCTATTTACTTTATTGTATTTTAGGCCAGAATCAGCGGATACGTCTGAGTTCTCAGTAGAGTGTGGGGACGTAATCCTGGTGGCGACAGACGGTGTCTTCGACAATGTACCTGAGCCGGTGCTGGTAGCGGAGATGCGCCGCGCACAGGATCTCGCGGGCAACACAGAGAGACTGCAGGCCGTTGCCAACTCAATAGCGTGGATGGCACGTAACCTCTCCTTCGACGGTTGCTACATGTCGCCCTTCGCCAAAAGTGCGCGACAAAACGGCATAGACGCAATTGGTAAGTGTAGATACTCATAAATCTTGCCACATTAATACAATTATGTCATTTACCCATAACATACAAATAACCAAAGCAATTGTTTACAGGAGGAAAACCGGACGACATAACGGTGCTACTAGCTATTGTAGCGCTATGAAAATGTCCCTATGTGATTTATATAGGTAGATTTATCTTTTGATTCGTCTTTGTTCAACATCAAAATTTTGTTAAACTGTAGTGATAACAACGAAACCAAAAATGGAAATGGTATAGTTTGGACGTATTTGTATGAGTTCTGTAAAGGAAAAATCAGATATCTTGAGTTATGTATAGAGTCAAGGAGGTGCCCGCTCCATTATATTATTTGATTGATAGAGATTTTATTGTGATTTTTACTATTTTGTAACTCTGTTTATAATGTATATTACATTTTAATTATTACAATGTTCATAGTGATGTGTAAATAAGTTTTGTACTATAACAACTCATTTTGTTGAAATAAACGTTCTGTATGATCTCAAAGTTGTTTGTGTGTTCTATACTTAATATTTGCTTGAACCGTGTATAAGTCGTACCATAAGGACACCTCCTAAACTTAATTTCGTCTACTAATATAAAGTTTGAAATACATATAATTGTTTATTCAAAAATATCGCGCTGTGACTTATGAAAGATCTGATTGGCGAAATGCTCCGAAATTGCTGTGACGGTACTGTTTAGTTGTTGCGATATATTATGATGGAAAACTTGGTGCAGTTGTACCTATTTATTAGAATTAGAAAACTGTTTATAATTAAGTTAGCGAAGGTTTCCGTGCCCTAAATTATCATACATAATCTTAGAACAACAGCTCCACTTTTATTATCTGTTAAGATTGGACACAGTTGTCCGAATGTGACAAGCTGAGCTCATGATAAGAAGATAAGAACAAACTGATTCATGTTTATTTATGAAAACTCACGCCTCTTTTTACCCGCCACTTGAGCTTTTCAAATGATCTAGGACATCAATAAATCAAGTACCTACTAAGCTTAAGTGAAAGTGAAAAAAAAATCATGACTGACTTCTCTTGCTGGTGGTATTACAAAAATACTGGTAGTACCGACATGATAAGGAATATGAAATATTTATTCAGAATTGCGTGGCTATCCTGATGCTGGTTTATTTTGATGAATGGGTCAGGTCAGGTACATTAATTACTATTAGAGTTATCGGCATGTTTACCCACCTTTAGTCACAGTAAATTAACATATAAACTATCAAGTGTTTACCATTTATAGCCAAGGAAAAAAGGAACGTTACAAATACATAATCGAAATAATTCATCGCGTAGCAGATTCGTTAGGATTATGTTGACCAAATTGTACAAAATACTAACTATTAATTTTAGTATTGTGTAATTTCAATGTTGAATATTTTGCACATAATATATTTACTGTTAAACTTTGTATCGCTGTGGATTATATAGCTAATTATGTATTTTCATCACAGCCAGAATTCGAATGAATGGCGTCTTAAAACAAATATCCATAGTTTTACAAAGTTTCTCCCTTATTCATAAACACTACACTTGAACTATATGGTGTGTTCGTCTTGTACAATGTACCAGACGTCTTACAGTATAAAATTATATATAGTTGAAAATTCTTATTATTTTTATGAATAAGGGAGATATTTATTAGTAGGATTATATTTTTATATTAATGCATGATTTGGAATTGAGTGTAAAAGTTTGAATGAAGACTGAATATGACTAGATGTAAACTGTTCTTGTTACTAGTAGTTTAATAAAAATGTTAGAAAACTAAATGATCACAGCTAACGGTTCTTAAATTTTATATTTATATTTTTTAAGGAATTATTTTTATACAGTATACCTATTTTCAGGAATTTAATTTGACATTGTGATAAATATTATTTCTATACTTAGTTGTCATTATTATAGTGAAATACAAAGCTGGTGGTGTTTATAAAATATTTCGCAAATATAAATTTACCGTGCCGCTCCACGTCATTTTTATTATTAAAAATGGCTAGAGAGTAATGATTACTCTTTAAATTACTTCTGTGTTTCGTTTAAGCTGTGATGTTTAAGTGCTGTCGAATCGTTTTCAACAAGTCTTATAAGGGATTCTCGGAAAATCTATGATCAATGTTACTTATTCACCAGACCTCTTAAAAAATGCTATGTCAAGCAGTAGTCAATTATAAAGTGCTGTTCAATTTGCTGTGAATATTGCGTGGAAGTTAGAATAAACAATTCTGATTATGATCTTATGTTTTTATTATAATCCTATCAATTAATATCAGTAACGTATGGAAGTAAAAGAGTAGGTAGCTCTTTAGCTCATCGTGTATGTTTGTTTTTCTGAACGCTGAAGAAATGGTGGCTTAAAAAAAAGAGCGATATTCTTCAATTCTAGACTACCTACATTTTGTCAAGTATTCACAAGTAAAAAGAAAACATACAGTCCTGTTGTCTCTTTTACTATAGGTACTTCGACACATGACTTGTCGCTCTTTGTCCTGGTATACCTTAGGACACGTATCTTGGACTTAAATCGCGAGAGACGAGCCCCAGGTACACACAAGGTACAAGGTACAGGTAATCTTTGCTTGATAATTTGAGTACGTCCACCGCAGTAACACCGTGCTATCCTCAAAAGACACCCAAGAAACGTGTACCGTGCATACAGAGTACCTTTTGAGCACATTTTAGGTCCATCATATTTTTTTTTTTTTTTATACCACGTAGTTGGCAGGCAAGCACACGGCCCACCTGATGGAAAGTACTTATACCTAATATAGGTTTACTTATTGAAATAGTCGCATACTGAAATGCAATTGCAACTGCCAACAAACTGCTGTGCAGTTTGGCAGATGTCTTGGAGTAATA